>OX381712.1:60290790-62690790 GCA_947462335.1 Harmothoe impar | reverse complement strand
TTTGGGATGTGTCCATATTATACGATTACTGTCCTAGTTTCCCCATCTAGATGTGTCTTAAGGTACCCCAAGGTGGGGTTTGTAAGTTGGCACATTTATTCTATGGTTGTTAGTTTATGCTCGTTAGGGAATTGAAAACAATGTATAGGTACTGTAGTATACAAATAGAGTGGTATATATGAGTAAGTCAATCAAAATGGGAGAATGCTAAGGAAAATTATTGGGATTTGATTGCTTAAAGGTAAAGTCATAGTTCAGAATTAAGATCCCATGAGATGGGTGCTGGGCATAATTGCATTCATTAATATTGAGGAAGAGGTCCTAGTATACCTGCCAACTCCTGCAGATGCACTAGAAGGACAGGTTGGGATCTGATGGACAGGGATAGGTTCCAACCCTTTAATGGCCACATATAGTGCCCTTAATGGTCATGATGCATGCGTACATACAGCTCTGGCGAGTAGCTCGCATTCATGCATCATGTCAATCATATGGGGTTGATATACCCCCGAAGGGTCAGCATGATGAATGAATACATTCATAAACATCCTGACTACAAAGGATATAATGCATTAAAGCAGCATGCGGCCCTTAAAGGGTTGAGGGTTGTGTGGGAACATGGGATGTCCATGTGAGTGGTGTAGAGATAGGGGTGTACCTATTATGTAGTATGGGGTGTCATGGTGCTGTATAAGGTGTCCATGACAGGTGTATAATCTTCTACTTTAACCTGTTACCTGTGTAGAACCTACCAGGAGGTGTGGGATATCTGGTAGCAGTAACCAGCTCTTGATACTCAGGAGGGTTTCCATCCTCAGGCTTCACCACAATAGCTGCTATTGTCAGTGTATTGTCGGCCTTTTCTATTTCACCATGGGAATGCACACACCCATTTCCTTACCACAAAATGTCAGTTTACCCTTTAAGGGCCACATGCTGCTTTAATACCTTATGCCCTTTGTCGTCCTTGATGCAGTCCTGGCGAGTAACTCACCAACCCTGCATTAATACATCATGCCGACCCTACGGGGTTAATACACTCCTGAATGGTCAGCATTATGCATGGATGCAGCCTGGTGAGTAGGCTGCATCCATGTATCATGACTACAAAGACCAGATCGCATTAAAACACTATGTATCCATTATTAAAGAGTTAAAACACTATTACTAACACAGTGATGATATATCATCTGTTGTGAATGGAATGGAAGGGACCCAACTTGATGACAAATCCATGAACTGGAATTAGCAACTCATGTTACGGCAATGTGCATAAACCAGTTCTAACTATCATTTCAAGGCAAAATGAATACCTCAAAAACAGAATTATAGATTTTAAAGAAATCCAGTGTAGATACATCTATTGATAATATAATGCATTATGCGTAGAAAATAGCATATATCATATATTGTTGTAAACCGTATAATTCCCTCAGCCGCTCAGCAACAATCCCTAGCTTATTGTTCCTATTGTGTTAAGCATGGTAAGTCTATAAACCCAAGCCTTAACCTCTCAAGTCTCCTGCTCAGTGCTAGCCGTCCCCAAACCCAGCTCTGTGTACATCGGATATAGTAAAATCTGCCATACCAGCTGACAGCCAAATAACCCAATGCCAACTGAGTACGTGAAGCCTTGGGTCGGGGGTCTTGTGTTGAAGCCAGCATTAGGTACACCATTTGGTGTGGCTGTAACGGTGGGTGTAGGTGTAGTATGTACAATGAAACGATCCAACTCAAGTCTAGGTGAACTCTGATTTATTTTCTCCAGGTCAACACATATATCTTCACATAACACATACTGGACTACAGGTAGCTGTCAGTCATTTGCTTGCTAGCTTCCCATTGGTTACTTAGATTAATCCCCTGCCCACCCAGGAGGCTCTACACTACCCTCCAGTTCTACTTTACCAAACCCTGAGCCCCCTCCCCCCCCACACATTACCTACCCCGGTTGCATAATGTCTTCCCCACCCCCCCCCCCCCTTATACCGTTCCCCCATTACATTTATATACTACTCACGTATTACGTCCATACTCCAACACGTTACAATACTCCCCCCGATAACTTTCACGTATGTGAAAACAACTCTTTTACTTATTCTTTCCTTGGAATTTTGGGGTACAGCCCGGTACCTTTTCCTGAGTCCACACCTTTTCGGTCAGGGGTTGCATTTCCATTTCTACATGAATAGTGGGTTCCAACCTTGTTTCTACATGTACCACCTCGCTTCTCATAGTTGGCTCGATATAATTTTCATGGTCGTGACTAGCGATGATTTGATGACGCAACTTATGTACAAAACGTTTGTTTACATAAATCCTTAATGCTAGCGCTATAGTGCCGGTAAACAGAATTGCCATAACCACTGCCGCGGCCATGGATCCATGCCAGATCATCCCCCCTTCCCCCCTTGTCTCGCTGGTCGCCCCCTTTCCCTCACCCCAGATTGCAATATCTCGAATAGGAAGAACCACCCTCTTATGTACCTTCAGCTCCTCTATTACTTCAGCCTGGAATGATTTTGGCCAAGAATAGTTAACTGCTGGCAATATCATGGGCGGGTTATTGTTTATAGTGAGGTTACTTTTACCCAAATCAATCCCTTGTATCTTCCAGTCTTTAGTCTCTAAAGCACACATATTCTGTAACATCATTCTCTGTAATCCCTTGACCTCCAACACCTGAGGACTTTTACCTGGACAGCGTTTTAGCATTCGAATCTTTTCATACGCCACTATTGTGACCAAGGATGATTGTTTTATCGATCTATGTACAATGGACTTGGTGTCCCCTTTATAAGCTATTGTAATATTACAATCTGTGGCTGGCCTGCCCATGATTAGGCTGGATTCGCAGTTTCTAATGTTATGCTGAATAGATGGATAACACGCTGTAGGGTTTTGACCAAAACATATCTCATCTGATGGGTAGAAGGAGACCCTTGTTTCCGTAGACAGTGCAATACGGCCCTTACCATTAATCTGGCGCGTAACATTCTCATGTAGTAACATGGGGAAATAAGTCAATCTGTACATCAAGAATCTTTCTCTACTAAAGGCCGGTATTACCACTCTAAATGCTAGTTGTCCTTGCCTAGTTTCCCATATGGGGGTTATTTGTATGTAACGATAATACCAATGAGCGTCTAATGGGACATGACCTCTTACACTTAACGCATTTAATACATAACTCAATTCTTTCACGGGTACGATCTCCCTGGATAGTTGGCCTGCTTCTAATTGTATACGCTTAGCATGAAATTGTGTTGCCTCGATGAGGTATTGTTTTACTGCCATTTCCATAAGAACAAAAGTCTGATCTATGACCCTATACAATTGTAGTCTACGTATTGCATTTAAATAGTCCTCAGCATTCTTAGATATGGTGTTTACCAGTTTAATAATATAATTAGCTTTTTCCTGTAACACCTGTATTTCGGCGGCGTTGTCCATAGCAAATTGTCTCGTAATGTTCATAGCTGTGATCATGCTCCCTTCCTCGCTGACCACGGCCTTCATTTGGTCCTCCAGGGTGTGGACCATTAGGGTGACCTGTCTGACGTCTTGTTCCGTTGCCAGTCCCATTACGTATTTCGCTACTCGTCCCAGAGCATCGATTGCTCCCCTCTTGGTCCGGCTTGGAGTGTCCTCCATTGTCCTATAACCACCTAACTCCAGGTGGTTTGTAATATGATCCATTCTGAGTCTCCATACGTAGCGATCAACGTCCGTAAGATGAGTTTCCAACAGTGCTTCATACTCCTGTACCTGTAATTGTAGTACAGAAATATTAGGGGGTATGGGCGCCTGTAATATGACCACTACTGTCCAGGCCCCCGACACTACCCTTGTTGCGCCGTCTTCTTCCACTAGGACGCCGTCATCCTGTAACAAGGTGATCCCTGCTGCATACCACCACAGGGTCCAACAAAGTATCAGAACAAGCTTCATGTTTACCCGGTGCGAGACAGTAATGTGCTGGTGGGCCCCCCTGCATCGTTTTATCCTCTCCCCCCCCCCTCCCTTGTATAAATCCAGGGCTCTTATTGGTTAATGTCGGCCCCCCCCCCCTTTTAATTTATATTTTGTTCCTGTTACCGGGGTGTGCATTCCAAGCCCCGCCCTGTATCAATTACCCCCACTCCCTCCCCACTCCCTCCCCCCCTTACTACCTACCTTGGTAGTAATTGACGATTATCCCACCTCCCCCCCCCTTGCTAGCTTTTATTCTCCATTTTCAGTTCTGTGTACTTTTATTCCCTGCGACAATGCCCTTGTAATTGGACCCACCGTCGACCTATAATTGGCCAGTAATTCTATGGGGCTATTTTCTTGCGAGTTTGGTTCATTGTAAACGTCAGTTAGCCGTGGCACCAGAATAACCTCACTATGAATGGGCGGTATTGTAGTCATTGTTTCTAGTGTAATCCCCCTGCTCTCTCCCGCACTGTGTGCCTCCATTGATGTTTGTGGTATTGTTTCGCTGTTTGGTTCTATTTCTGCCCCCTCTACATTGTTTAATTGCAATGTCGTTGATCCCTGGTCCTCCCGCCCCATTGTAGTATGCCCACCCCTGTATGGTGATAGCTCTAATTCAGGGCCAATATTGTTGGTAGGCGTTATGCTAATGGTTTCAGGTTGGGGATTACCCTGTAATGCCGGATCCCCGTCATTGTTTGTATTGTTTTCATTCAACACAGGGTTACATTGTTCCAGTGCCGCCCTGGAGAGTGTTTGGCTATTTTCAACCCTATTTTGTTGTCTACTTCTTTCATCCAGGGAAGGTCTAACCCCTTGTTGTACCGTCTGTTTACCTGACCCATTGTTAAGAGGCATTGTATATTGCACTCGTGAATCTACACCTTTGGAATTGGGCATTTTCTGCTCGGCATTAATGGCTTTGTATCTGCCGTCACCCCTTTGATACCGCACCCCCTGCCTTCTTGGCCTTTCAACCTGCAAGTTACACCTGTCCTGATCAGGGTTGTCGGGCGTCCCGCCCCCCCCCCCCCTGTCCTACCCCCTCCTCCTGCGCGCCCTGTAGCGTCGCGTCACTTGTTGTGGCGCCTGCCCCTCCCCCTCGGTGTTTTACATTGTTTTGTTCCAAGATATGTGCCTGCCCTATACCTGCCTTAACAGTATTTTGTAATAGGGTCATAACTTCTAGGGTATCATCTTGCTCTCTTTGCCATCCCCCATTTGCATCTTTTAGTCCTTTCATGTCTCTTTCAACACTCTTTCTCTCAGATCTGGTCATCATAACATTATGTTCCTCTCTTTTAAATCCATTAGGAGCGGGTTTCAGTCTTTCTGCATTTACTCTTTGGATTTTAAGCTTTGGACCCACTATAGTTATTACAGGACCCTGAACCCGTGTCACTAAATATCCATGAAGGTACTTTGGTTGAAAAGTAGTAACATTCATGTTTTCTAGTAACACCTGCTGCCCTACTACATACTCTGGTGACACTGGTCTCTCCCCTAACCTCTCCTTGTTTCTATCCCTCTGTGGTTGTGCGTTTAACCGTGCCTGATAGTGTGCCTGTGCTAGTGCTTCCACCCTGTCCGCCAATACTTTAATTTCCTGCCCTGGAGGAATAATGTGTGGGAACTGAGACGGGTTTCTTGGATGTCTACCGTGATGTAGGAAGAACGGTGTAAAACCAGTTACCGTTGACACCGAGTTTCTATAACCCTCTAAGGCCTGTGGGAGTACCTCCTCCCACTTATGTGCTCTAGATTCTACTAGCTTTGATATCATACCTTTGATTGTACGATTCAGCCTTTCACATTTAGAATTTCCTTGGGGGTAATACGATGTTGTATACCTGTACTCAATATTTTTACTTTTGAGTAGGTTTTGTACAGAAGTATTCCGGAACTCCCCCCCTCTGTCTGAGATGACTACCCAGGGGCTAGAGTGACGGGGCAGGTACTCGTCCTTCAAATATTTCACAATATTTGTGGCTTTTTTGTTTGGAATTGGTATTACCTCCGCCCAGCCAGAACAGTGGTCCACCAGTACAATCGCGTATTTATTGCCTCCTCTCGACATGGGGAGTGGGCCTATCAAGTCTAGACTAACCACCTCACCTGGCATTGATGGCATTGGCAATTGTGTTGGGGCCGGAAAGGTTTTCTTTTTCTGATACAATGCACAAACCTGACACTCCCTTACTCTTCTGAACACATCCCTCCTCATTTTTGGCCATTTATATGCCTCCTGAATTCTGGTTAGAGTCCTGTCCATTCCCTGATGCCCCACCTGTTGATGTATTTTGTCAATTAGCGGGTCCACCATTTCCGGCGGCACAACCACTCTTGGGTGGACGCTCCCTTTTAATGGTGGCGCTAGGGTATATAGTACGTTGTCAATTAAGACAAAATCGTCTTCCTCCCGTCTTCCCATTGCATATTGCGGCCAAGTTTGCTGTAATGCTACCAACTGCTCCCTATCCAACCAGGGGTCCCCCCATTCTGTGGCATATACAGCTGCCTGACACGCCTCTCCGCAGGGTTCTTTTCTTTCCACTCTCGAGAGCATGTCTGCCCTCACATTCAGAGCCCCCTTTCGGTACTCTATAGGTGCCCCATATTCTGCCAGAAGTACCGCCCACCTTTGGATTTTTGTGTTTTTTATCTCAGATAGGAAGAGGGATTTAAGTGGCTTGTGATCTGTTATTATTGTGAACTTTGCCCCGTGCAAGTACGGCCTCAGTTTCCTTAGGGCATAGATTACCGCGTAGGCCTCTTTTTCAATAGTTGCCCACCTTAACTGACTTTGTTTTAGAGCTTTGGAAAAGTAGTGGATTGGCCTTTCTAACCCTGTACTGTCTACCTGACACAGCACACCCCCTATGCTATGATTTGAGCTGTCTGTGTATAGCCTGAACGGTTTGTGCAGTTGAGGGTAAGCCATGACTGTTTCAGATGTCAGCAGCATTTTCAGTTTTTTCCAGGCCTCATTTCTACGTTCTGTCCATATGAAAGGAACCCTAATCCTTGTCAATTCCGTGAGGGGCATACATACCTCAGAAAAGTTCTCAATACATTGGCGATAATAGCCACACATTCCCAAAAACCTTTGCACTGCTCGTACGTTTTTGGGCGGGGCCATATCCCTAATGGCTTCCACTTTTTCTGGATCTGGGCGTATGCCCTCTTTGCCCACTATATAACCAAGGAGTTTAACTTCCTGATTCCTAAATGAGCATTTTTCTGGGTTCAATGTAAGGCCGTGCTCCCCCAGTCGCGTCATAACCGCCCTTAGATGGTCACTGTGTTCTCCTGCATTAGCCGAAAACACGATGATATCATCTAGGAATACCATTAGGAACTTTCCAATGAATTCACCCAGCACCATGTTTATATGTCTCTGCCAAAATCCCGGAGAATTACAGGTCCCCATAGGCATACGGTTGAATTGAAATAGCCCTCTGTGTGAGACAAAAGCTGTCTTTTCTTTACTATCCTCTGCCACTGGCACCTGAAAGTATGCAGCCTTAAGATCCAACACGCTGAACACTTCCGCCCCCACCAGGGAATCAAAAATGTCCTGTATGTGCGGGAGGGGATGTGCATCCTTTTTGGTGACGTCATTTAATTTACGATAGTCGACACAACAGCGAAGTGATCCATCCTTCTTTGTTACCATATTTAATGGACTGGCCCACGGGCTGTAGGAAGGTGATATGATATCACCCTCTAATAGCCTATCTATCTCTTTGTCGACCATGTCTTTTTTGTGTAACGCTAGCCTGTATGGTCTTTGCCTTATGGGCGCCGCCCCCTGCACGTCGATGGACATTTCGATATTGCTGGCCAATGGTAGGATTTTTCCCTCTTGTGAAAATAACAGTGGGAACTGTTGCTTCCAGTAGTCTAATTCTACGTGTACCCCCTCTATTCCTGCCATTTCCCCCTCACTGACGCCCCATTTGAATGAGTACCCTGCCAAAAGAATGGACTTATCTGCACACTTTAGTGTCATCTCAAGTGTATTCAATGCATCTATCCCCAGCAACACATCATGTCTCATATCGGGTGTAACATAGAAGTCAATGTTCTTACCTAACACGTTGATGGTGGCTACCCCTCTGGTGGGTATGGGATGACCCGATAGGGAGCGCAGTTGTAGTCCTTGTTTTAATGGCATAGGTCGTTTGCTGGTCCCACATAGTTCTCTCCATTTATGTTCTGTCATCATGGATTTGGCTGCGCCGGAGTCAATCAGGCTGCTCATCAGTACTCCTTGTATGGGAATAGTGATACGCACCCTGTCATCCCCGGCGCCCTCTAGTTTCCCGAAGCCGATGCCTGTTCTGTGGCGAGGGCCGCCTGTGTTACTGCATTTAGCGCTGCTTGAAGAGGAGTCACGTCCCTCCTCCTTCGTGGTTTCATACATTCCCGGGCAAAATGTCCAATTTCGTCACAGTTATAGCATCTTGATGTACCATAGGGCTGGTTCCTCCCCCCATATTGCTCCTGGTTCCTGTTTGGCACTGACATGTTACCATTAAATGTCTGTGGCCACCCAGCATGTTGATTAGTGGGCGGTGGTGGGTGGGGGTGAAAGTGCCCACCAGTGTTTGGATACCATCCATAACCTGCAGCCCACGGGGGCGGTGGCGCCGGCCATCCCGCCTGGGGTGTGAGGGGCGCCGGTGCGGGGCCGGCCCTGGGGGCCGTGGAAACCGCTGCTACCACCGGGGCCGATTGTACCTTAAACGCCTTCATGGAGGAAGTCATAGACTCAATGTTCTTTTGAATGTTCTTTTGTATGGAGAGCATAGCGTTATTAAAAGGTGAGTCCTCCAGGGGCGGTGGCGGTGGTAGGGCGGCCGCTGCTGCTTGTTCCTCCTCCATCATGTCGTCATTTAAACCCAGTGCGTTTGCTGTCACGTTTGCCGCCGTGGCAAGGACTGAGAGGTCAGCATGACGAGTTAATTTTAATAGGGATCTAAGTTGTTTATCCCTCAAGCCGGAGATGAGTTTTTTCTGCAATGCCAACTTTAACATGGACTCTCCTAATTGATCCTGGCTGTAGGCCCTTGCTACTGCCGTTATGAACCGTGTGGTATAGTCCCTAACCAGTTCAAATGGTTGCTGAGATATTTTTTCCACCTTCTCCCTCATGAAGTCAGCTTCCTCCTCCCCCAGGTAATGTGCTTTAATGACTACCTTCAAGTCCTCCCACGACGCCCCAGCCCCCGCCTCCATTTCCTCTAAAGCCGCATTGATAACGTCTGCCAGACCTGCCTGTGCCAGATAGCATACCATTTCCAGTAACATATCCTCCTGCGCTCCACTCCTTGCCGATGCATAATCAATGGCTCTGATCCACACTCTCAAGGTATCTTTGTTGGTCCCGTCATTATTGCCTATGCCTCTAGCATAACTGTCCAATTTCTTCCTTACTACAGCCTCCCTCGCCATTATTAGTCTCTCCTGGTCTGCGGCAGCATTAGGCTGTGGTACCATATTCCCGTCAGGTAACTGTCCATTTGCCTGGGGTGGCGGCCCTCCTCCTCCTCCTCCTCCTCCTCCTCCTCCTCCTCCTCCTCCCTGTCCGTTCATATTACCGACTATTACTAACTGTTTAACACTAACCGTCCTGTACACAACACCCAGTTACACAGCCGGCACAGAGTTGGATGATGTCTAAGCGCCGGAGGTTCCAGCTGTAACGGTGGGTGTAGGTGTAGTATGTACAATGAAACGATCCAACTCAAGTCTAGGTGAACTCTGATTTATTTTCTCCAGGTCAACACATATATCTTCACATAACACATACTGGACTACAGGTAGCTGTCAGTCATTTGCTTGCTAGCTTCCCATTGGTTACTTAGATTAATCCCCTGCCCACCCAGGAGGCTCTACACTACCCTCCAGTTCTACTTTACCAAACCCTGAGCCCCCTCCCCCCCCACACATTACCTACCCCGGTTGCATAATGTCTTCCCCACCCCCCCCCCCTTATACCGTTCCCCCATTACATTTATATACTACTCACGTATTACGTCCATACTCCAACACGTTACATGGCATCCACCGTCATGTAGAGTGGACTCAAGAGTCTCCCCAAGAATTTAGCAACAACATTTCTGGGGAATCAGAAACAGGTCAATGACTCTATCCAGACTAGAGACTTTATTTTTGAATTTAATCCCGTACCCTTATTGCAATGTTTTCACAGTAAAGATTCCCTGACGAAGGTCTGAGAAGAAACATGTAGGAATTTAAAAAAATACCTCACTTTGGTCAAACTTTCATTCTTAAACATAGAGCATCCAAGGACTTAGGATGTTAGGGAAGATTTTCTTTATTTTAGCATTTTCACAATATAGTTTGGACTCAGGATGTTTAGCTGTCCTCCCAGCTACCATATGTAGCATAGTGAACAGTCTTCTTGATCAAGTCCTGCTCTATCTGATTCCATCTGGGATTCAATGTTAAACTTAAATCAGTATTCCACAGCATCATCCATGCATGTGCCTCTACATGGGTAAAAATCGACACGGGCGACACGGCGACACGGCCCTTTTAAAAATCGACGGACATAGGCAGCTTTATAAGGCCCTTATATATGCTATACACATAAAAATCGACGCAGTGACACGGCCCTATTGCTAAAGATCGACACGGCGACACGGTCAATACTGGGGGGGACCCATGTAGAGGCACATGCATGGCCGTGACTGCACTACAACGTAAAGTCATGGAAAAGAAAGTGGTGAGGGAAATTTAAGGTATGGAATCCTGTGAAATCTTACTTATGTATCAACTGTTGGCTACAAACCCTGTTTCCCAATCATCAAATTACCATGCGGCCTTACAATATACTGTATCCGCACATCGTTCATTGCCCTCAGTGATCCAGATTTTATGACAATGCTTGATGTGACCGGAAGCCATTCGTTAACGTCGGCTGATTTGGCTGCCCGGGGCTGCAGGTTGATACATGTGGATATGATGGACTACACTACAGCACTGCACCTAATTGCCAAAGCAGTAAAAGATCCATCAAAAGCTGCCTATATAGTAAGGCCAAGGGATACATAATGGTGTGCTGCATGTGATCCAATTCTACCTAGAAAAACAGGGCCAGCCCTAGACATTTTTTATTCAGTTTTGAATTTAGAGTCAATTTGATGGTCCACGAGTCAAGGCCATGGGTTGCAAGTTCGCGCTGCAGTTTCCGAGTATATTTTCTGGATACTTATGATGCCTAAAGTTCTGAAAATCAAATTAAAAAGTCTGACCACTACCTAGCCTAGATGTTCTGACCATGGGACATAGCTTCCTCCTGGCAACTGTTGTGTATAGGAGTCTGGTACCAAGCAAAACATGACTAGCAGTTCCGTGGACATAAACCAATATGACCACACAATATGGACCCACCAGAATTATCGCTATAGAATAGAGCTCTAGGACCTTGCTGGTCGTCCTAATGCTGCAACCAAACCAGAAAGTATCAAATACGGTCCATTTATCACGATCCTAAGCTTTAGGCTATCATAACCATGGGTTATGTCGACAATGCTCTAACATGCAATACATGCAATGTAATATGATAACTTTCACTTTAAGACACAGATTGAAATAGTGAAGTCAATGCTGAAGAGGCCTAGGCATCATAATATCATGCCTAACCTCTAGTATGTGCTAGGTCGTGATGTAGGCCGTTTGCAATTTGAGACTTATAACTAACAGGCTGACAAAAACATACAGAAAGGTGATTGTGGTGGGAGGAAATCAACTTTTGTATGAAGTCATATAGGAACAAAGGCTACACGTGACCACAAAGTAATAGAAGGTGTGACTCCCTGCTGTGCCTAAGGCAGGGTGCAGAATTCTGGGAAATGGATCATTATTAGTAGGGTCATGTGACACAAGTAGCGTCCATACACAGAGTGACAGTCCCCTGTGGTCCTGCTGACTGTGTCTAAGCAGTCTCTCTGTCCAACTAGCCCTGTCCCTGTCCCTGTCCCTGTCCATATATTCCATCCTTCTGGCAGTATAGTGCCCCCTCCCTATCCAGCTACCTCTGCCTTTGCCTCTTCCCAACACCCTGTCTGTATGAATGTATCTATATTCAACTTTGCCCAACACAACCTCCTGCTGTGCCTACATCTCTATCTGTCTGTCCAGCAAACTCTTTCCACACACTTTCTTGTGTTCTGACCCATGTATTTTTCTGACGCAGTTTCTATCCCATGACATCCTCCCATCCAATCCCATACCCCAGATACAGTTTCCCTTCCTCTTTCGCCATGGGCAGCAGTGGGAAAACAGTCCCAAAACGTTGGTGACAGGAGATAGTATTAATGTCAGGAGATAGGTGGCAGACAAGGGGGAGGGGCTGTGAACAATGGAGTAGGATGGTACAGTAGGGGAGGGTGTGTGAAGAAAGGCCAGGTGGGTGTATAGGGGGGATGAGCTGGCCGTGAGAACCTGGCTGTATGCTTGGATATGGCTGAGTGAGAATTAAGGACGGCTGCCTGTAGACACAGGAGGAGGGATACCACCCCAGCATGGAGGATACTATACCTACCACCCACTACCTGGAGGAAGCCTATACAGAGGCCTGGTAACACACACAAAGTGGGGATGGAGAGTGGAATCCTCTTGCCGGGTTTAAGACTGGACTCAAATCGGCTCAGGTCTGGGGATCCCAAGGCTCAGGACTAACTCCTTCTACTTTATAGCGCCTCTGTAGACATGCTCAGAGCTCTAAGCCGACAAACAGAGGAGGAACCATGCACACCACATTGAAGATATAGTGTTGTAGGTGTTCACCCTATGGGCGCCGCCATTTTGTCCCCTGGGTGCATCGCTCTATATTGCAGGGTAGCCTGCCAGATTTGCTGCCACCACTGTACCTGTCCCGATGGCCCTACCATTGATCTGGACACTGGCCTGTCCATATTGGGATCCAGCCAACCTATTGGTCTATACCTTGATGGATTGGTGAAATAATGATTCATTGATCAGATACTATAATGGTATAACCAGCATGCTCAGCTATCTGTTGGCTGGAGCAGACCTATGATAGATCAGGATGGAGATTAGACGTCCTGTACCACAATAGGACTTTCCCAGCGTCTGTACAGCCATTTCTACGTCCTCAACGTCATTTGACGGATTGGACGCAGCGATCCCCAATGGACCCCCATTCATTGCCTCAGGCGTTGGTCACTCTAGGGCCGGATGTACACCTCAACCTGTGGTTAGATGATGCTGTGAAAATATCCGTGGATGGATATCAAGGTATTGTCATCTTGGGGGCCTTATCTTGATGAGACATGGAGAGAGCCATTCTGGTTTAAATAGGGGACCTACGTGATGCACAGTTTTGGGGAAATTACTATGGTTTTGGATGGGAAGGTAATGTTATAGTCGAAAGAAACTGGCTACAGTGAAAACCCATTGTGAATAGCCATTGTCATGGATACTATAATGTTAAGGGTGCAATGTGCACAGTATAGTGTAAGTTACCATCCCAAAACACTCACGTGAGACGAAGCTTGGACCAACACGGACATATTTAGTTTCCCTCTAGTCTTTTACACATTAACAGCATCATTTGGGGACCATTGAGGTCGGCCACTGTAAGTAAGGTGTGTCTAATGTACCCCTGCTAGTCTGTACTGCCCTGGAGGATGCCCTCACCCCTGACCCCCCTGCCGCTGACCCCCCAGCATGACATTGTCTGTCAAGATGACCCTTGACCTGTCTGACCTGGCTAGGGCCTCTCACGTCTACCTGGTGATCGGCAAGGACCCCTCTCAAGGTAGGGTCTATACCTGTAGCCACACCCTACTGTATATCGGTATTGGCTATAGGTGTGTGGTTACCAATGTTTAAATGTATAATTTATAAGATGGCATAGTAATCATGGGTAACATGAACTAGATGTGCGTTAAAAATATAATTCAAGATATCCTCGCCAAAGGGTTAATTTAATTGTTGTAATTCCACAAATTCAAATTCAACTCAACATTGGTTGTACTCTTTGTGTTTTCAGTTGAAGTATTTAGGAGAGTGTCTCATGAACCTCAATCAGTGTTAGCCAGACGGATAGAACGTACCCTGGCATTTCCTTCCTGCCATGAAATCTTTCATATCTGTATTTTTGTTTGTCTTTTGTGTCAAGGCATCACTCCATGAACCACATCATAATACATGACTTACACTAGAGCTGCACACACAGGAGCAGGCCTGAATCGGGCACCCATGTAACATACTCCCATGACCCTACCTCCACTCCACCGACCATGTAGATATCCATACCTTCCCTTACTCAGGAATCATGTCGATCTACACCCTGTCTCTTTAGTGTTGGAAAGTCATGGAAAGTCATGGAAACTATAAAGTGGATAGGGAAAATCATGGAAGCTTGTGAAATGTTGACACTAGTCAGGGACAGTCATGGAAGGAAAATAAATTTGATATAAAAGAAACATTACACAGACCATTTGCTTTTGAGATCTTAGAAATTTTCCCCGTCAAATTTAAAGCCGCCCAGTGCAATATCGCGATGGTACGGTAAATATTGTCAGGGAAAGTGGTACTCTTTGGTCATGGAAAGTCAGGGATATGCATGAAATGTCAATGTGAGTTTTTTTTATGGGAACCCTGGTTCATAGAAGGAATACCAATGTTGATTGACATTGTGGTTAAGAACCTGAGAGGGACAGTAATATTATGGCGACCAGAAATGTGAAGGATACTTTGATAACTTTCTCCATCCGTGTTATTGTATGTTTCTAAGTAATTTTCCTTTTCCCACTTTTGAATGAATTACTATACTTTTCCGTTGCGATTTCAGTTATTGGATTTATATCAATTGCTCGGCAATTTCCTATAGAATGTTGAGGGAAATCATTCGATTTCCTTCATGTTGTCGACCAAGTAATGTATCAAAATAACAGTGGTAAAATAGCATTCAGTTGGGACATGTCCTCAGTGACGGGTTATAGCCTAGGGTTGTGGATGTAGGCTAGGTGAGGTGTACTGGTATTGGCACATGGGGGTGGGATCAAACATAGCCGGGTCAGGGCTATAGTAAGGGGGTTTGGATACTAAAGTGTGTTTGAAAAGCACATTCAGCAGGCCAACCTCAGACACTCATTCCTGAACAGGCCCCTCTGTAATGTTTCCTTTACGACTCCTTCTTGGTGGGTCATGATAAAGCTTGACAAGGTCATGTTTAACTTGGAAGCAAAATATATCCGCTAGTTGTTGTATTAGTCTTTTAGCTGTGCTCGTTCTTTATAATGAACCAGAAAGAACCACTGTTCTATAGTTTACAAGTTGCATTTTGTTCATAGAAAGGGGAAGTGAATAAAACGATTGCTGATGTGGTATTCCTATGGAAGGAGAATTTCCAATTATCTAGGACAAATCAGTGGCACAACCCAAACATGTCCTTTCTAGGAAAACAAACCATGCCCAAATGGGTACATAAGAGATCTGTATTTCCCTTTTGAAGAAGAAAGATTTTGGAGTGATATTTCGATCCTCCGTGGCAGACGTGTTTTTTTTTTGGAAATGTAATCTGAATCCAAATTTCCAAATGCCTGGGTGCACCCAGTTCTTCATTAAAGTTTTTTTTTAAATATGATATGACAACATGTCCACCCTAGAGGGATGGCCCCCAGGCGTCAGTTTCCACTGCAGTAATGGGTAAATAACGATAGACATGATGAGTACATGTTATGTGTCTTGTATGTGGGCCACCATTGATGAATTAGTGCCCCAGGTGACAATCACCATTATAATGGGAGCTGGGATGGGCCACTGCCTGTGATCTTTGCCTATAGAAAACAGCTAAAACCATTTAAGAACAGAATAATGCCCCAGGATTCATGTTCATTTGTTTTCATGATGCATCGGCATCAGGTAACTGGTTGGCACTGTGCATCATGGCGAACATTCTGAAGTGTATCAGTACTCAAGGGTTGATATGATACATGAATGCAGCGCTGCGGAGTTACTCACCAGAGCTGCATTAATGCATCATGACGACAAAGTGACAAAGCATTATATGGCATAACTATTTGATCTGTGTTTTTCACTTCGTTTGTTGATCTTTTTGATGGAACCAGCAAGTGTGGGGTCGACCATAAACGACCATGTATGGCAAAAATGAGTGATTTAATTTGGATTGCTTCTGGGAAAGAGACATTGACTTTAGGTTTATTTCCGTCCACAGTACATGTAGCATAGACGTGGTAAACACTATTCACCGTTAGGCATACCATTAAGGCTAGTGTCAGAAAGGTTTCATGTGTAAATACTAAATCATTGTAACTTGTATAACTATAAGCCATTTGCAATGTGTGAGAATATATCTGTATTGTATGATATTAGCACCGTGGTGTAGGAGGCAAATGTCCATGGAAGAGAAAAAGGCCCCTTGGGTTTTATATAGCGTTTTATAGGCAGCCCTCAAATTATGGGGGGAAGAGGGGTCTCCTCTTCCTACACCGTATTCAGGTACATGTTACCGTGTATTTTAGCATTTAGTACTGTAACAGAGATGCCACTTTTCCTACTTTTGGAGGAATTCCTACTTTTTCACTGGGAATTCTGTCATAGATTATGTTAATTTCCTACATAAAATATACCAAAATCGGAAAATTTCCCACATTTTACTACCAGGGAGTGGCACCTCTGCTGTACTAAATAGTGGTATTTAGACAAGTGCTACACATTTATATATAGGCCTAGACAATGAGGATCCAGGAGTGGGTGGGTAGGAAGTGCGTGTGTGCGGTGGGACATGCATGTGCGTGTGTCACCCCTCACCCCTGCATGACTAGGTCTAGTGCCATATTGTAACTGGTTTTAATAGAACAGAGGATGTAGTGGGAGTTAGGAAGTGGGGGTGTGAACAACGTCACCTTCCTCTTTACCTTATGACTGATTGTGACTTTATAGGTTTGTGAGAGTGGATTTTTGAGTAAGTTTCTGTATAGGACACACCTGTGTATTATACCTCTGAAGGTCCTCACCTGTCCAAGGTCATCCTGATCATAGCCTCCCCTCTGATGGCTATTAACCCTTTAAGGACAGCATAGTGCGTTAATGCACTAACATGCCCTTTTGTCGCCTTTATGTATGAATGCAGCACTGGCGAGTAGCTTGCACGTGCTGTATTCATGGATCAAAGCGGCTCTGCGATGTCAATACACTCCTGAAGGGAATGCATGATGCACCGATACAAAACCGGCGAGTTCGAGTTACTCGCCGGCATTGCATTGGTGCATCATGCTGACACATAGAACTGAAGCCTTGGGGCAGCATGCCATCCTGTCAGGATTAAACGTGCATGATGGTGATGTGAGAGGCTACCTGTGTTTGCATGTCTCTGTGCATGCATGCACGCGTTCATTAAGGGAGTGGTCATTTATTATCAACGGGGGGTAAAATGGGTAAAATGTTTGCCCATTTTTAGCAAAACAGCCCAGGCGTTACATAAATTCAAAATTCGGCACCTTAGTTGTGGCGCACTAAAATTTTCACACGCTCTAGAAGGGGGTGGGGGGGGATACAAATTTCCACTCCGCACAAAATATCACCACCCCCTCCTGTAATTAATAAATGACCAGTCCCTAATAGGTCCAGGTGGCAGGTGATGGGTGGGATCAGTGTGACTGAGGACACCAGAACACCACATCACACACCTCACCAGGTGATCAGCGAGAGGATCCAGAGTCAGCGAGGGGAGGATCCAGAGTCTAGGAGGGGAGGATCCACAGTCTAGGAGGGGAGGATCCAGAGTCTAGGAGGGGAGGATCCAGAGTCTAGGAGGGGAGGATCCAGAGTCTAGAAGGGGAGGATCCACAGTCTAGAAGGGGAGGATCCATAGTCTGGGAGGGGAGGATCCACAGTCTAGGAGGGGAGGATCCAAAGTCTAGAAGGGGAGGATCCAGAGTCTAGAAGGGGAGGATCCAGAGTCTGGGAGTGGAGGATCCAGAGTCTGGGAGTGGAGGATCCAGAGTCTAGGAGGGGAGGATCCACAGTCTAGGAGGGGAGGATCCACAGTCTAGGATAGAGAATCCAGAGTCTAGGAGGGGAGGATACAGAGTCTGGGAGGGGAGGATCCACAGTCTAGGAGGGGAGGATCCACAGTCTGGGAGGGGAGGACCCACAGTCTGGGAGGGGAGGACCCACAGTCTGGGAGGGGAGGACCCAGAGTCTAGGAGGGGAGGATCCACAGTCTGGGAGGGGAGGACCCACAGTCTGGGAGGGGAGGATCCACAGTCTGGGAGGGGAGGACCCACAGTCTAGGGAGGGGAGGATCCACAGTCTGGGAGGGGAGGACCCACAGTCTGGGAGGGGAGGACCCACAGTCTAGGAGGGGAGGATCCACAGTCTGGGAGGGGAGGATCCACAGTCTGGGAGGGGAGGATCCACAGTCTAGGAGGGGAGGATCCACAGTCTGGGAGGGGAGGACCCACAGTCTAGGAGGGGAGGATCCACAGTCTGGGAGGGGAGGACCCACAGTCTGGGAGGGGAGGACCCACAGTCTGGGAGGGGAGGATCCACAGTCTGGGAGGGGAGGACCCACAGTCTGGGAGGGGAGGACCCACAGTCTAGGAGGGGAGGATCCACAGTCTGGGAGGTTACACTGATTCTAGTCTATATAGCTGTGCCTGGTCTCTGTGGATACTTACTGCTACCTGATGACGATAGGAAAGATAAGCCCACCTGGTAAGCCTATTGGTGACAGTTTTAAGATTGGGCCCTATACCAATGCTTTTGCTGTAACAGTGCGTCAAAAGATCTAGTATAAAGTTACAGTAGCGGTAGTGTCACTGCAATTGACTATACATTCTGGTGTGTCTGTGCCATCTTATTCTCCGAGGACTGTCAAGGTGCTATCCATAATACCACAAGTCTCGCGTATAAGCCACATCTTGCCTGTAACCCTGATTATTGCCACCTTAGTACCCCTCGTATAACGCACAGCACCCCCAACTGGGGAAATCCCTGTGACATGCACCTTGGTTATACCTGGTTTCTGAAATGAAATGTATGGTACCCGGTAGCTTCTGTCGCATTCTATCCCCGGCTGCTAGTGCTGCCTTGGTTAGACTCTTATATGTATACTGGTTTCCTGTATATAGGATATATACCTATATATATGGGATTCAACCATAGACCCATATAACCACCATACCACTCTACACACCTCCTGACTCATCCCTGTACCCTCTGCTTCCCTTACAGGTGTGACCATGTCGACGGGCAGCAGGGGCAGCAGTCACTTCAGCCAGAACAGTGGGCAGAGTGGCGGCGGGTCCAGCCACCACAGCGACCCTCCCACCACCAACAGTGACGGCGTGGGCAGTGGTGGGGGAGGGGACGCAGAGGTGGACAGTGATGCTACCAGTATTATCACCACTGGGACGTACAGGGACAGGACCCAGGCCTGGTGGACCACAGGCCCAACTGGACCTGATTTTTATAATAGTGGGGGTGGAGGTGGGGGTGGGGGTGGAGAGAATGGACAGCGCATGCCTGCCTTGACTCACCAATCGGCCAAATTCACCCTCACCGGGAACCGTCCGTTCGCCAACCACAAAGAGGAGCTATGGGACCTCTCCGATTCCCTCATGGAACTCTACGAGGCCAACCAAACAGCCAACCTCAACGCCACATTGCAGATCACCAAGAAGGGCAAGCACCTCAACCGGAACGTCGATGTGGACGATTGGTTGGCGAAAGACACTACGCATGGCTTTATTCGGGTGTTCGCGCCTGAGCCGGACTCCGCTCGCTCGCAGCTTGTACCCTGTACTCTGAGCACCTCGGCACACAAGATCTGTCTCATGCTGGGCATATCGCTCAATGCACTGCATGTGCAGCTCAATGGCGATGTGATACGCCGCTTGGACCCCTATGAACACCCACTTGTGATACAGAACGAGTATTTGGCAGGAGTAGGATTCAGCGACATACAGCGGATACAGAGGAAGGGGGTAGATGAGGAGCTCAGCTTCAACATACGCTACTATGCAGGTGAGTGTACATTTGTTAACCCTTTAACGACTGTGTCATGCCTAAAGGTGTCATGTCCATTCATTGTTACTGTATGATGCACCAACCCAGCACTGATGAGTAACTCGCTGACACTGCCTTTCAGGGGGTATCAGCTCTAACCCTGCATGTATGTACTGGTGTCGAGTTACTCACCAGATTATTTTCGGATCACGACTATAAAAGGCATGGTGTATTAAAGCGGGCAAACAAGGTGAAAATTAATAACTTGTCAGTCACATGAGTATTATATAGTCTCAGTCAATGAATGGCCAGTATTTTTGTATAGACCACAATCAAGCGGACCTACGGTAATATTGTGTTATTCTTCCAAAACCCTGTTCAGAAAATCAAATGCGTCTGTAAAAAGTCCAGAACAATCCGACAGTGAAAAGGCCTCCAATCATCCTGAAGCAAGTCAATTCGGACAAGCTTTTAATGAGCCTAGGATTGTGACTTGTTCATATCAGAAGCCTCAGAGAGTTCCTAGATGTTGTCATGTGTAGGATTTAAAGAATACTAAAGGTAGCTGGCATACATGTATGTGCATCGCAATGCATACGCCAATGCTTGATAATACTGGTTCGAGTGTGCCCCCCCCTCTCTAAAAATAAGATGCTTCTAACACCCCTAAATGAAGAAGGGGAAACAGCTGAGACCATCAAACCATAGCGTTATACCACAGACATCGAGAACCTCTTGGTACTAACCAGTGTAAGGTGCTTATGAAGCGATAAAATGACAAGTGCTTTTGGAAGTAGTCCCATCCATTGAAGGGACTGCCAGATCAGAACGCCATGGTACAATCTCTTCAAGCATTGAGTATTATGTGGTCCAGGTATAGTGTATCACTACAACTTCCCCTCAACTCCCACTGAACAGTATGCTATGACACCAAAATAATCGTTGGCCTCAGAATATGGTTAAATAATACACCGTATATAACTGGATCTAATGTAAAGTAAAGGCTGGGTAACCTAAATGCCTTTCCAAGATTAATAAACTGAATTACAATACAATATAGATAATAGTTTATAAATAGCCGATATCTCAGTGTTACGGTTCCATGTGATGCCTTTTATAGTGACTATTAAAGATGAACAACTCTCAACAACCGACCTACAATGACTCAGTTCTGGTGCTATACAAGACCCCTGACCCTTCCCTAATTAGATCAGGGTCCTGCTGGCAGCATGTGTGCATTGTGTATTTTATAGACTATGTGTCCTGTGGGACTATGTGATGTGATATATGATATACCTATATCATACTGACCGGCGCCAGACTAAGGGCGTTAGCTCTGAGTTGTCCAGACCAGACTGACATAGTTATAGTAAGTTATATGCC
This sequence comes from Harmothoe impar, assembly GCA_947462335.1. Taxonomy (NCBI): domain Eukaryota; kingdom Metazoa; phylum Annelida; class Polychaeta; order Phyllodocida; family Polynoidae; genus Harmothoe; species Harmothoe impar. The sequence continues at coordinate 62,669,394 of OX381712.1, read as the reverse complement.
ACATGTCAAAGCCACACACACCCATAGTATCCATACAGGTAGTGTAATCTGAAATTCTGATCCATGCCACAATCTATTCTTTTGTTCTCCACGCTAACTGTGGTATAATATGTAATGTTCAGATAGTTTTCCGATAAGCCAGCCCTGCTGTTCACAATCCCAGATGGGAGAACGGTATGGATATACCAGGGGACGCTGACATGTGTCCTGTAGGGAACCTCCAGCTAAAATGGCTGTTGTAGACTCTAGTCCTTACATATGTCAGTACATATAGTAAAGCATGAATGCCAATATGAACGATACTAAGTAACTACTCCCAAATTATTCGTTTATTCCGAAGGAAGGCTCTGATGATAACCACTATGACATTGAACTTGGATTTTGCTGGATCTAGATAGTCCCTGTGGTTAGCTTTGAGCCAGTGAACTGGAACCAGAAATGGAATCAGAAAGTATGATGGGAAAACTACCACCATACATCCTGGTTCCTGTTCACTGGTTCCTAACTACCCTGGTCCCATAGGGATTGCCCAAAACCAGCAAAATGCAAGTTCACGGTCATACCGGTAGTGGTTGTTACCAGAGCCTTCCTTCGAGAGTAACTACCGGTAAGTAACCAGCAGCTCCTGTACTAAGTAACCCATTGTCACCAAATACTCCTCCAATAAACGCATTGGCCCATATAGTGTATCACCCTCTAATTCAGAACCCATAGAGTGCACCCTTTGGTTCCATGTCAGTAGTGATTTACTCATCAGCTTCCTCATTCTACTTAGTCCATGTGACACCTAGTGTGTTACACCCAATAGACTAGGTGTTCAAGGGAGGGCTCATCTTTTTAGCAATTATGGGGGGGGGGGGGGGATTTCACCTGTTTTCAGCAAAAAAACCTGCGCGCTACTCTGCTCCAAAGGGCACGTACGCGCCCTGATTTTCAAATCCCTGGGGAGCGGGCTAAAATCTTTGCGGCCCATGCGAATTCCCGGGTCAACTATTATTACCCCCACCCCTCCCCTTGTTAAGAAATGACCACTCCCTACCTGTGTCATCTCCCCCCCCCCCCCCCGTGTCCTGCTGGCCTGGGGCCTGCTGAGTCAGGGAGGGGCCAACTCTCTGTACTTGGTGCTGGTCCAGGCGGCATTGTGTGTGTGACCTGTGGTGGGAGTCTAGCCATGTGGGAGCCGTGTACAGACAGGGAATTGTCTGGGAGAGTCATCAAAATGGTGTATCTAGATTTAGTAGAATTTACCACATATATGCTATGGATGGTGGACATTTGCATTAGTTACTATAAAACGGTGTACAATATGAGTATCAATTTTGAACTCCCGGCACTGCATTGATGCATCATACTGATCGCTCGGGAGTGTATCAAAGCCGTCGGTTTGGTATGATGCATCACTGCAACCCTGTCGGGTATCGTACCAGGACGTACTGCAGTCATGAATCAAGATGACAAAGATCATAGCGCATTGAACCACTATGCGGCCCTTAACCCTTTCAGGACGAGCAAAAAGTGTTATGGCTAGCTGTGGGGACGAGCATTTTTGCAGGAACTTCCTGTAAGGACGAGCCAGTGCTGAATCCCATAGAGTTATGATGACTATAGTCGATGCTCGTCCTGCCATGGCATCGACTATAGTTGATGCTCGCCCAGCCATGGCATCAACTATAGTTGATGCTCGCCCACCAAAGCTTTGGGAATGTTCTTGATGGACTTAGGGAAACAATAGACACATTCTGGAAGCCTTCTGTCTGCGTACTACAGTGCATGCCGTGCCTGATCCTGTAGTCCCGTCATGTGCGTCGGTATGTTCGTGGTGGTATCCCAGTTCACAAGGCAATTTTAAAGTTGGGAGAAAAAAAATCTAAATAACATAATAAATTAGTTTAAAAGAGTGTACTTATCGACCCCATGGCATGTAACAGAGTAATTACCTCGTAGTATACAGTAAGTGAGTCACCTATTCTGTAGAGCACATGAGTGTAATATTTCCTTATATAAATATATTGTGCATGGGAACCTGGCATGTTATTGGGACTATGTGAATACCATGTAACAGAGGGTTGCTGTCATTCTGTAGAGAACAGTTGGGGGACCAAGCTTTAACACTTCCCAGAAATACAAGCTGATGAAGAGAAAAAAAATACTGGAATGTAAAAATACACTCATAGTAAAGAAAATGTCTAAAAGAAATGACACTGCCGCCTGGGGCCACGGTCCTTATGGGTGGTCACCAGCCGGTCTATGGACTCTTACAGACTCAGACCGTGTGACTACTTGGCTGGTTGACTTAGGAAACTGTGGAATTGGTCCGGAGGAGAGGGGATTTTACCATTTTTGTGGTTAAAGTCCGAGTGCTACCTACCTTAGGCCAAAGGGGCCTTAGAAAAAGCTATCGAGACATTTCAGAAGTTGGGTGCAAAAAATTGGACCATTCAAGAAAGAGGGAGAGGGGGGGGGGGCATAAAAAGCAAAAGCTTGCGTGCCTGTGCAGAAAAAAAATCAGCCCCCCTGCTGTTAATCATTGACGATTCCCTAATATATCCATGCCCTCTGTTTCTACATGATTCACATGACGTGCAGCAAAACATTTTTTCAGTCAGCCATTATCCCCATGACATCTCATTCCAACAATCAATACGGCAGTTAATCAAGCAGATGATCAATACCACAGGATCTCTATCTGATACACAATGTTACCACAGTATAGTTTGGCAAAGTTTTGGATCAGATAAATATCATTACTCTGCTATAGGTGTAATAATATATATAGTTATGTACCTGCTAACCCAAAGTTGACTTCATGTAAATAGTGAAAGTCTCCTACACTATGGGTACTGTTTTCAAGAAAATAGTTGGGACATTCTAGTTGTCTTTCTACTACTCATACCATTACATGTACTTAGGTATCGGTATTTGGAGTATATCCACAGTCTTGAATATCAACCATACAGTGTGTTTATATTTTTAAGGTCATATTGATAATATGATATTTCTTTTCATGCCCATATATGTAATGATTAAAGTTTTGCCCTCGCCAATATAGCGAGCTACGAAATTGACTCAGGCCGTAATGTTTAGACCCTCGGCGAGAATGTCACTTGAATATTTCCTACCTTTCATCATGAAAGCATTGCAATAGGGTATTTTGGATTGTTATATGGGGAACAAAAAAGTCACTTTCCTTAAGAACTGAAATCGCTGTATTCCATGCCCCCCTCATGGAGTACGATGCAGCCATATTCTATGCCATGTGATTCATTTTAGACTATTTTCACACTTGGTGTGATACAACCCACGTCCAATTTGTGGAGATGCATGTTCCGGACTCCAATATCGTAGGCCTTTGTGTATTCACCTCATTGCATAACTGCCTTATAGAGGTTTTCCTAATACATAATACACGTTTTATCCTTCAGGTAAACCCTACCATGACAGCACATTCTCCAGGAACCAGCTCCAGGCCTACATCGACATCCGGAAGGGTAAAGTCATCCACCAGTGGACGAGGCGCCTCTGTGTCATATCGGGAACGCGGTTACTCATTTATAAAGGTAGGATTCTGTAGATTTGCTGTATGCCTAATTCAAAGAACATTTTATGGTCTAGACTATTGTGTTGTATTTGACATTGTCACACTAAGGCAAAAAAAAAGAGGTTTGTTTCAGGTCACCCGACCGACCCTATCAAAACAGGGCCGACCATACGTTTTTTTATGCAGTTTTGAAGAAATTTTCATGTTTTTACCCTTTTTTTTGGGTCAATTTTAGGGGATTCAAAAAAGTTAGGTAGTACATTCATGTTAGAAAAAAAAATCAAAAAAAAATCCGACCGACCGACCCAACATTTTCCTCCCATGTTACCTGAAACAAACCTCTTTTTTTGGCCCAATCTTTAGAATGGAGGGAGGGGGTTGCTCTTTGACTATAGCAGAGATGTTAGTGCTTTGAAGCGCTATACACTTTTTCGTCATGATGCAAGCCCATGGCTGCATTCAAGCATTATGCCGATCCTTTAGGAGTATATGAACTCTATGCTGCTTGGATGTAGCACTGGCGAGTTACTCGCCAAGGCTGCATTCATGCATCATGACGCCAATTGCATATGGCATCAAAACGCCATGCGGTCATTATAGGGTGTATGATCAGCAAACCGTAACTGACAGGACAGTAAATCAGGACGTCCTTTGGGAGTGGTAATTTTTTAACAACGGAGGGGGGGGGGGGGCAAAAAATGTGAGCCCCTTGAAGGGGGGAAACCAAACAAATTTGGACCTCTCTTGAGGGGGGTCCAAAAAGAATAACCCCTTTTTAGCGGAAAAGCCGTTACTTTAGCTCAAATGGTTCGGCCGCACTCAATTTCAGCCTGCCTGGAGGGGGGGACCAAAAGAAATTTGACCCCTCTCCGGGGGGCGGGGGGCGGGGGGGGGGGCAAAAGAATTCCGACCTGCTCGCGCGAGAATCCACTGACCCCCCCTGTTGTTAAAAAATGACCACTCCCTTAATGCTGTATTGAGTGAGTGTTGTGTGTCTGTGTGGAGGTATGACTTGTGGCCACATCAGGTGGGGGGAGGGGGGGGGTCCAGGTGTGTAGCAGGTAGAGCGCCCATGTTTGATCACTAGGTAACTGGTTCGAGTCACCCTGTCAATCCCTCTAATGCCTGTGTAACAGATGTACATGGATTGCCATGTTAGGTCGGGCGGATCTAGGGAGTAGGGGGGCGGGGGGGGGGGGGTGGATAAGATGTGTTTCTCTTTTGATAAAGATGAGTTCCTTTTTTGATATTTTTTTAAAGAAAGTCAAATGCTGTCATGCCTCAATGCAATGCATGCCTGTATCGCTAGTTCATACTGATGGAAAATTGTTTGACCCAGGCTTGGGAGACACTAAATTACCATATCATCGTATATTTATACCTATGTTATACATGTATTGTACTAAGTTTATCTATTGTAACATATTTATGTGCAATCATCATGTGAAGTGCTACATTCATCGTAAATTATCTTTAATTCAATATAAGGCTGGAGAGACACCAAATTACCACATTATTTTATATCTATACCTATGTTATATTGTACTAAGATTGTACCAGATTTATGTGCAATCATCATATTAAGGGCTACATTCATTGTAAATCTTCTTTAATTCAATATAATATCTCTTCCATTTTACAGACAAGATGAAGCGAAGTCGACCGACCGTGGTTCAATTGGCGAAGGGAGCTGTTGAGGAGGTCAAGTTCAAAGGTCATGACCTGTGTTTAAAGTTGACCTCCACCTTGCAAGGTGAAAGGTCCATCTACCTGTCCTTCATAGACGTCTCAGACTACAACCGGTGGTACCGCAAATGTAAAAAGGTAAATACCAAAAGGAAAAAGGGGGAAAAAAAGGAAAAATGATAGTGAAGTTGAAACTGTACCTGAATGAAACATGAAAGAAAAGAGAAGAAAAACAATTAATCAAACCAGTGTAACTGTAGATCTTTTGAACTTTCATATTGACCTGGTAATAAAATACGTCTGAAAATTATATATTATGTCAAACACCAAATGCCAATTCGATTACAGAGAGGGAAGAAAGCGTAAAATGACAGTATATAAGTTGGCAATGGCTTTTAAAGGTTGTCTATACACCACTTCCTCCCACCATCACTGTCCCTGGCTATAACTCTACATATTAATAGAACATTAGGGAAATTATATATATATATTTATATACACACAGGTCGCGTGTAACATTTCTTCTACGATGTAACCCTTTAGGGGCGGCATATATCTCTGATATGCTGTGCCATTTGTCCTCATCATGCATGAATTAACCCCGGCGAGTAACTCGCCAGTGCTGCATTCAAGCATTGAGCCGAGCCCACGTGGTTGCGGAAAAGTCGACATGATGAAGCAACGGAGAGTTAATCGCTGGGGTTGCATTCATGCATTATGACAAATGTTACTTTAGTGCAAGGTAATTTTCAACAATTACGTCAATGCAGTTGGGGGGGGGGGCGTCTTTTGGTCTGGCATACAAATACTGTTTAAAACTGTGCCAAATGGGTCGGTGGGTGGGTCTTGGAAATGTTCCCCAAAAGAGATAGTTACTGAACGTTCCCCAACATGTGGTCCTTTTTTTCTTCTTAAAAAATAAAAACCACAAAAAAACACCCAAAAAACAACAAACATGTGGTCCTTAAGGTTTAATCCTCCTGCACCTCCTTCCTCCAGGCTACAGACAAGCTGCCCACATCAGCAGACCTGTCCAACTGCCACCTGGAGTTTCTTCCAGAGACCATCTTCATCAACGACCAGCTCTCCATGCTCAACCTGCGGCACAACGTGCTCAAGGAGCGGCCTATAGAGGAGGACATCTACACCATAGGCTGGATAGACGACATCCCCAGGTACGGCTTACAGGGTTCCCACGTGTCATGGAAAGTCATGGAATGTCATGGAATTTTGTTAAAATTTACTGTGCGTCATGGAATATCATGGAAAATGAAAATAATAGAATTAATATTACAAAATCTCTGAGAATGTACCATTTGCTTTCTAGATTTTAGAAATCTTCTCAGGGGCCAAGCCCCCTAACCCCCACAAGAATGTAATGAATGTCATGGAAAATTGAGGTTTTTGTCATGGAATGTCATGGAAATGTCATGGAATTTCAATCTGAAACTTTTGTGGGAACCCTGGGCTTAGAGACATTGGGGCATGGGGGCTGCCATATTGGGGCAGAACACCCCCGACGGCCATATTGGATTTGGCATAGTAATATGGGTGATAGCTGAAAACCACCTCTATAATAACAACCATCCTGTATTTGGTGTGAAATAATGGGATTAGTCTGATTAGGGAGTGATCATTTTTTAACAACAGGGGGGGGGGATGGTGGGTTTCCACGCGGAGCGCGCGAAATCTTTTACACCCCCCCGGTCAAGGGGTCAAATTTTTTTACCCCCCCCCCCCTTAGGGTCAAAAACCGGCTCGCGCGCCGGCCCTTTGAAGCATAGTAACGCGCGGGCTTTTTGACTCAAAACAGGTTAAATTTTTTGCCCCCCCCCCGGTCAAGGGGTCCAAATTTGTTTGCCCCCCCCCCCGGTCAAGGGGTCCAAATTTGTTTGCCCCCCCCCCCAAACCCACCACCCCCCCCCCCTGTTGATAATAAATGATCACTCCCTTAGTCCCATCCAGGTAAGGGATTACCCAGAATGCCAGGTGGACGTCGGGAGTCACCTGTCTCACCTTTATATATTTATACTACATGCTAATAGGTCGAGCAAGGGATTTTAGAAAAAAAACGGGGGTGGATGAGATAGGGCGCAACGCCCTACGCTCGGGGCGGGGGTAGGGTGGGGTGTTGTATTGGACCATGGGGTATAGTACAATGCAACTTTATATCCCTGACTGGACTGAAATATCATTGATTCCAAGAAGGGAGGGGGTATAGCGACAGAGCTCTATTCAAGCATCATGCCAACGCTACAGGGTTGATACACCCCCAGAGTAGAGATGATATGAATTAGAAATATGTTTATCATATTATTTCTAAGATATAGTCTTTAAATGCCTTCAATTTGTTGTTATCCGTTGTTAACGGTCGTTGTGCTTGTTTGCAGGTTTAACTATTTGCGGAGTCTGAATCTGGCCGACAACCAACTCGTCAACTTTCCGCTCTCCCTCTGCTTCATCAAAACGCTGGTAGAACTCAACCTCGCCAGCAACAAACTCACAGAAATCCCACCCGAGATCGCAGAACTCACCAAGTATGTCAAAAGTCTTCTACCTATACAAATCATATGGTTTTATATCACAATGTAGAAGGGCAGTTTCTAATGGATTGGTATTTTCTGATTGAGTAACTTCTCTGTAATGAAGCATCTTATGATACAAGTAGGCCAGAAAGTTGATCAGGTAGATCATATTGACCTATGATGGGTGACCAAATAATAAAAAATATATACATGTATGAATTATTGGAGCATTATTTCTGCATGGTGCCTCTCATGTGTACTACTCCTGTCTCCTACACCAGGGTGCTTTCCTCATTCCCCGCTATTAAATTGTCACCAAATACAAACATGTAATGTACCATAAAGGCATGAAACTCAGACTACCCTTATATAGAGATGTTGCAATAATGGTTAAATCAGACTTAAAGTTACCATTTCTCCGCTCGCAGTCTGCAAGCATTACACATCCACAACAACCACCTGACCACTTTACCCGATGAGATGGTCGCCTTACGGAAACTCTTCATCCTCGTCCTCGCCTTCAACCACTTCACCAGCATTCCACAAGTTGTCGCCACCATGACCGATGTCCGCGTCTCAGAGGTCTGTTTCCTTCTCTAGTCCTGTGTTTACATATAATATCATATATCCTCATCCAATATAGCTTTCCACACTCAAAGCTTATGGAAGTCATGGAAAGTCATGGAATCTTGTGAATTTTTGACACAATGAGTCAGGGAAAAGTACATTTGATGGAAAATAGACTTTTAAAAAAAAAACTGATTTTTTGGGGGGATTTAAGAATTTTTCTAATTTAAGAACCCCCCAGGATTACATCATCATGGTAAATACTGTCAGGGAAAATGGTTATTTTGGGGCATGAAAAGTCATGGGACTTCAATCTGAATTCATCATTTGACCTCATTCCTAACAAACACCCCATCTGTCCCACCCCTCAGGTGGAGAACATCATCATGGCAGGTAACCAGATTGAGCACCTCACCGTGGACCTCCTTACTAAGATGAAGTACGTCAAGAAGGTAGACCTCCGCATGAACCAGCTCACCCTCCCGCCCAGCGAAACCATCAAGTTCACCATGCTCGAACACATCACCCACCTCGACATCCGCGATAACCGGATAAATGATCTGGACATCCGGGCACTCAAGCTGCTCGAGTATCTCAACTGTGAGCGGAACGACATGACGTGTCTGCAGGTTAACGGGACGGCACTCAAAAACCTGTTCGCTAGCTATAATGGTACGTGCTATTTATTCTATACAGTATTGATATATGCATGTACTTGGATGGGGTATTTACTTATTTTTTCCCTTTGGCTTTGGCATGAATAACGGTGTAGGAGTTCGTAGTTGTAATGTGGATACCAGGCAGTACTGTAGCTTCAGAGATTCATTAGGCTTGGTAAAGACTGCTTCATAAATTCACTATGTCCCAATTGTTTCATAGATTCACTTGGCTTGAATCAGTAAAGAATTGTTTCATAGATTCGCTGAGCTTGATAAAGTATCAAGAATATCAAGAATAATATTGATATTGGAATTTACTCCTGAAGAGTTCACCCATAATTTAAGTGTTATATTTTACCTTTCAGAATTAGAGTCACTTCAAATTAACCCCAAACCAGAGTGGCTGCTTCAAATAGAAATCTCACAGTAAGTACATGTATACGTCGTATCGGTGCTGCCAGTATGAAATAAGTAATTAAGAGACTTCATTATTGTCGATATAGATGTTGAGAAAAATACAATTCATTTTCAAGATAGGAGAGTTCTTTGAAATAGTGAGAATGAAAAACTAAAAGCTGACTACATTTCAAAAAATATATATGTAGTGAGGTTTTAATTCTGTTGGCTATACTTTCAGCAATTCCCTGTTGCGGTTACCGGAGTGGCTGAGTGACTGCTTCTTTCTACAGAAGATATATGCCGACCACAACCGCTTGGTGGAGCTACCGTCCAGGTAGGTTGAACTTGGACCACAGAACTAGTAGTAGGCATAGGAGAGTGGTGATTCTTTTAACGTTGGACAAGGGGGACAAAAAATATCGACCCCTCTACGGAGATGGGGGTGGGGACTAAAAATAGTTAGGCACTCTCAAATAAATAGTTGCTTGTGTTTCATCTCCAAGCTCTAAATAACCAGAATAAATACACATATTTGTAATATTAATGACCGAAAATTGCCTCCCTTTTTTAGGTTATTCGTAGATGCCAAGAAGTTGAAGAGTCTACGTGTGGACCACAACTGCCTGGGCTCCCTGCCGCAGGAGGTGGACACCATGTTTATAGAGGAGATCCTGCTGCACAACAACAAACTCACCAGTCTGCCACACGACTTCCTCGCCAAGGCCAACAAGTAGGGGCAATAGTGCTTATAGTCTGTCACAAGGTCCACAAGTAGGGGGAGTAGTACTTATAGTCTGTCACATGGTCAACAAGTAGGGGGAATAGTACTTATAGTCTGTCACAAGGTCCACAAGTAGGGGGAATAGTACTTATAGTCTGTCACAAGGTCCACAAGTAGGGGGAATAATACTTATAGTCTGTCACAAGGTCATCACATAGGGGGGGAATAGTACTTATAGTCTGTCCAAAAGGTCAACAATAGGGGGAATAGTACTTATAATCTGTCAAAAGGCTAACAAGTAGGGGGAATAGTACCGTAAATTCCCGCCCGCGGGTTGTACACGAACCAATCTCAGCTTTCATTTGATACCAAACATGCCTACATAGGGTGCGGGTTATACGAGGGTTTTTATCTCTATAGAACAGTACTAAAATACACATTTTCAGATCCCAAAACGGGTTATAGGATTCTCCTGAGTTGGTGCGGGTTATACACGAGATGCGTGTAATACGTGGGAATTTATGGTACTTACAGTCTGTCGCAAAGCCAACAAGTAGGAGGAATAGTACTTATAGTCTGTCACAAGGTCAACAAGTAGGGGGAATAGTACTTATAGTCTGTCACAAGGTCAACAAGTAGAGGAAATAGTACATATAGTCTGTCACAAGGTCAACAAGTGGGGGGAATAGTACTTATAGTGTGTCACTAGGCCAACAAGTAGGGGGAAGAGTACTTATAGTCTGTTACAAGGTCAACAAGTAGGGGGGATAGTACTTATAGTCTGTCACAAGGTCAACAAGTAGGGGAAACAGTACATATAGTCTGTCACAAGGTCAACAAGTAGGGGGGATAGTACTTATAGTCTGTCACAAGGTCATCACATAGGGGGGGAATAGTACTTATAGTCTGTCACAAGGTCATCACATAGGGGGGGAATAGTACTTATAGTCTGTCACAAGGTCCACAAGTAGGGGGAATAATACTTAGTCTGTCACAAGGTCAACATGGAAGTAGGGGAAAATAAAAAAAGTTGTTATAGTCTGTCACTTCTGTCACTAGGCTTTTAATAAACCCTTGATAATTAAAAAACTAGGCTGCATTCACGCATCATACTGACATCTAGGGAGTGTATCAACCCCATAGGGTCGGTATTATGCTTGACTGGAGTGCATGGTGCCTGAATGTGTATACACAACCATGGTATACTACTGTTAAGCTGTCCATTTTGGGGAATTGTTAAAATATTGTAAAAAACGGTATATTTGATAAAATTCAGAGTGTGCAATAACAAACATACAAAAAATTGCAATATGATAAAAAATCTCAACAAAATATAAATATGATATCATCTGAACAGGTTGCGGATACTGAACCTCTCGCGGAACAAGTTGACGCAGCTGCCGCCGCTGAACGACAACCATGACCTTAACAAGGTGCAGGAGTTGTACCTGACGGTGAACGCGCTCGGAAACAACGTGCTGAGTGGCCTGTCCACCTACCTCCGTCTCAAGGTGCTGCACCTCGCACACAACGAGATCACAGACATCGACGACAGGTACGCACCGAACATCAACTTGGTTGTTTAATTTTTCTGTTTTAAATTTAAGGGTCAAGTAATGCCTTAATGTGCCATGCGCTTGGTCGTCATAATGCATTGGGTGAAGCGCTAGTGAGTTATAGTACTGGCCAGAGCTGCATTCAATGCATCATGCCCACCCATTCGGGAGTGTATCAATCCTGTAGGGCCAGCATACGGCAGCATGGTGATTTAATGCAATATACCATTTTGTCGGCACTAGTATGACGCTAGTTGCGGTAACTCACCACAGTTACCATAATGCACCATGGCATGATGGACATGCTTCATGTGTTGCATTGCTGGATTATGACGATAAATGAACATTATCATTCTGTCATAGATTTTCAAAAATGCATCTAATTGTTAATGCACATATACCGAATAGTTAAAACATGTCCCGTTTTCTCTTTTTTTAATCACCAACAGTGATATCGAGTCCTTGGAGTTCCTACAAGAGTTGAATATCTCGGGGAACCAGTTGCGCCACCTACCGGCAGCATTAGGCAGACTCACCAAGCTAGTCGTCCTGCGAGCACACTCCAATCTACTCGCCACCCTACCCGACTTCCACATGGCCACTTCCTTACGGGTAAGGAGAATATTCTGTTTATTTTTGAAAATATACTCTTGTATGCTCTTACTAAACAAAAAAAAGGACAGGATTAAGCCTCATTACACCTCGTTTTGAGACCAAATATATTAATCCAGAATTTGGCCAGCTTGACCATTTGTAGTGGGTTATTGAGACCAAAATACACCAAGAATATTAAAAGCCTATCCTATCATTATTATTTCGTAAACCATATTATCAAAGCAATATGGTAGTAATGGGTTTTATCTGCTACATTTTGTATTACTCTTTGTTGATGTAATCAACAGTTGCATGATAGATTCTGAACACTGCACAAGTTTTCATGTAAACTTTATCAAACTCACATTGAAGTATGAAGAATTAAAGAAAATATTGAAGAATGATGAAACTATATTTCCAAAACCCTCCCAAGGCTTTACTTCAGGTACTCAAAAATCACAAAACTTCAAACCTTTGTTCTAACTTTGGTTATAAAACTCAAAACTTTTAAGATAAAGAGAGCTTAAAAAAATAATAAAAATTAAACCTTAAATATAAATTTACAACAAATTCCCATTTTGTTGCAGGTGCTTGACGTAGGACACAACCAGCTGCTCAATGTGTCGGTAACCAGTCTCATCGCGTCACAGATCAACCTGCTCGACATGTCGCTCAACTCACAGCTCAAAGTGGACCCCCGCGAGTTCCGCAGCATCAAGTGTGTACACCCGCGTTATGTTAACCCTTTAAGGGCTGGGTGATGCTCTAACCATTTAAGGACCGCATAATGCCTTAATACTTGTCCTTGGTCGTCATGATGCATGAATACAGCCCTGGCGAGTAACTCACCAGTGCTGCATTCAAGCATCATGCCGATCCTACGGGCTTGATACACTCCGGAAGCATCATGACGACAAATGTAATCTTTAATGACATGCCGTCCTTAAAGGGTTAAAGTTTTATGTCTTATATCCTTTGTCATCGTGATGCATGAGTGCAGCCCTGGCGAGTAATTCGCCAGGGCTGCAAATCATGATATTCCTAATTTATTCAAAGACCCTTTAACATTTAATGGGCAGCACTTGAGACATCATACCAATCTTAAATGGTCAATTTCTGCACTGTAGCATTCAAGTGACGTGTTTCATTATAAATATTCGGTGGTGGGGGTCATGAAGTGTCCCTTAAACCCTGCAAGGGCCCCTATCACAACCAACCAGCCACGAATGTTAATGTTAAATTAATTTTCAAATATCTTTTGAAACCACAATGGTCAACTTCTGGATAAATATGTCCCCTACAAGTAACGTTTAACTGACCATCTCACCATGGCAGGAACAAGAAGACGGTTTGTCTGGTGGACTTGACGGGACAGAACCGGCGGTTACCGGGCCTCGACCAGCAGCGCACGATACAGCAGCTGGAGGAGCGGGAAGACGAACTGGACGAAGCGTCATCTCCGTGGAAGGCCGGCTTCTCAGAGACCTCAGGGACTAGGAACAAGTGAGTGATAGGCGGAGGATTCCATTTATAATGGGTTGGGGGGGGGGGGGGGGTTTACAGTGGTTTGTATTAAAGTCAGTCAGTATCATGAGATTGGGGTGTTTCATACCATTGGGTACTCTATAGTTATCAATGGTCATATCAGGAGATAAAAGCTTTAAAATAGCCATCGGCAATTTCTAATGCTGTAACTTAGTGCAGTAAAATCTCGTTGTAAGGAGGACTGATATAAGGAACCTCCAGTTTCTATAGCCAAAATTGCCCATTCTCTTTATATTAAGTATTGATTTGCCCTGCCATAAGGCTCTCCTTATAACGAGATTTTACTGTATTTCAAATCCCTTATAAATCCCTACACAATCTGTGCTTTTCATCTCTTATGAGTAAATATAATTGATCATTGTTCCTTAAAGAATAATACTTTTAAATATGTAATATGTGGTCCATAATCGACCCTCTCCCACCCATCCTCCCCCCAGGCTGTGTGTGGCGACATTGAAGATCCTGCAGTTTGGCAGCGAGAACGACGCGGTGTTTGCCATGTTTGACGGAGGCCACAACAACGAGGTTCCCAAACGTCTGATGGAGCAGATCCCGCTCCTACTGCGGGAGGAGCTGCAGCACGAGCGTACCGGCGACAAGTACATGAAGTACACCATGCTCGCCGCGCACGGGTACGCACATTACTTTATTTTAAATCATTACCGTAAAACCTTGCGTATAAGCCGGACTCCGATAAAAGCCGTACCTCGAGTTAAGGCCGATCCTATAGGCTACATTGGCGATCTAAATGTGCCGATTTTAGTACTGTAGTGTACCATAGTGGCAAAAACTCGTATATAAGCTGCACCCCGACCCTGGGCCGCACTGCCGATATGATTTGTGTACTAGCCGCGGCTTATATGCGAGGTTTTACGGTATTATTCATTACATCAAGTTGATTTTTTAGTGTTTTGTTCAAACACAAGAGTATATTTCTTAGCTCAGTGTTAAATTACATTATACAGTGTACTGCGGCATCCTTAAGTGGCATTTTTATAGGAATATATACGGTTGATGAAATAATACACTGTTATCAAAGATTGGTATGAGAAGAAATTATATTTTTAAGAATGTACATAGATAAATAACACGGGAATAATAAAAAAAAAAGACGGGAGTTGTTCTACCTCAGAACCTAGGAGGATACTAGTAAGGGTATCCCAGATCTTGAGCACATATAAGTTTAATCCGGTTCATGACTGCATTGTCACATTTCCTTATAATGTACAAACATATTAACAATTCAACAAATTTTACTGAATGAATTTACCAGCTCACCTTTGACAAGTACTTAAATCATGTACATTAGAATATTGCTATAGATATTTTAAGAAAGAAGTTTAGTATCAACCACCTTGAGAGGTGAAAATATCCCTCTCAATAATATATCAAGAGTAACAGGTTCTATGGTGATGTTGCAGGAGTATGCAGAGCGTTGGGCAGCGGCTGGGTGCGTCGGGCGTGGTGACCCACATCCACCGTATGGCCACCAACCAGATGAATAACTACAGCATGAGTCTGGGTAACGTGGGGGATGTGGAGGCCGTGCTGTGTCGGCGGGGGGACGCGGTGGTACTCACTAATAAGTACACGACAACGTCAAACCGAGACGAGTGTCACCGGGTGTACAAGTCGGACGGTATTATCACAGAGGACGGGAAGGTTAACGGGACCACGCGGAACACACGGTTATTAGGTTGTGCCTTCCTGTATCCACACGTGGTTCCCGATCCGTACACGTGTACCGTGACGTTACGTCATGACGACGAGTTCATCATCATCGCTAACCGCGGACTGTGGAAGTTTGTCGGTTACGACGAAGCGGTCCAAGAGGTGTATGAAATAGGGAACCCGATCGTTGCGTCAAAAAAACTGCAGGATCTGGCGCAAGGGTATGGGTCGAAGGAGAACATAGCGGTGTTGGTGATCCGGTTGAATACAGACAGTCAGCCGTCGTTAGGACGGTTACGGAAGAACCGGTCCATGTCGATAGATGATATTGAGGCTGCTGCCCAGCATCAGGCCCGCATGCAGGACCTCCCGCATCATCTCCGTGCCAGTACCGGGAAACTCAAACGTCCCGCACCGAGCGTACCACTGGTGGTACACAAACCCGAACCTGAACCCGAACCCGAGCCCATGCCGCCTCCGCCACCGGTCGTGATTAGCACCGAGATGGAACCCCCTGATATGGAGATGGAACCAGCGCCCGCTGAGGGCGAACCAGAGCCAGATAGAGTAGACTATGTTAAGCAGACGATTAATGTCGATGGGTCACCTATACCGAGTCGGAGGTCGCCCAGTCGCATGTCACCAAGCCCGAACCCGTCTCCCACCGTGCAACTGAAACCACTCCCCAATCAACGCTTTAGGAAAAAGACAGCGGCCTCCGAGTGGGAGACGCTTCTACAGAAGCGGCTCGCGGAGGAGGTCAAAGACAAAGAGATGCGGCATCTCTCACAGACTATCGGGGATAGTGACGATGAACTCGATGTGGACCGGGAGGTGACCGGGCCCGATCTGGACCTACACGAGGGGCACCCTGATACCAGCTCAGGGGAGAGACAGAACTGGACGTCACACTCCAACAACAAGCAGACTGTAGATACAACCAGCCCTGCTAAGGACACTAGTAAAGGCAAGTTTGGCAGTATTGGTCGCAGCATGGCCATCACAACACCATGGACAGATGCTTCCAATAGGAAGCCCAACACTGCCAACCCAGCCTACTTCCATTCGTTGGATGAGGGGAATGATGACACCGATTCTCGGCCGCCTCCGACCAATGGGACCACTAACGGTGAGGAGAAGGAGCGGCCGAAGGTGTCTCGTATGATCGGCATGTTTGAAAATATCAACCGCCAAAGTCTGGTGCCTTCCAACCAGGCGAGACAGTCGTTCCGTAGTCAGAACCGCGACCGGTCCGCGAGTCGCGACCGGTCGCAGTCTGGAGATAGGACTCGAGTGTATGAGAACGGACGGGGCTGGGAGGAGCCGGAGATTGCCATCTACTCCCAGGTTAAGAAAAACCGACAAAATGGACAGCCGCAAAGGGCACACTCTGAGCCGCCAGAGGAGAGGGAACCTGTTATTGTTGAAATCGCACGACTCTAATAAAGCTTGTATTGTTTAGGATTTATAATGCCTTTTATATATGCTCAACTATACCATGTCTTCACAGCAATGTACTTAATAATGAAAGAAAGAGTTATATATTAAACTATTTATAACGGCTTGGGTCCGTTGACATTGCTACGGTTCACGTAGACTTATTGAATCAGAAGGTGCTTGTTTGGGACTGGTGTCGTGGTAGCATGGAATCTTGCACAAACAGTTGTTAGGTTTTAGCGTCTTGTCGTGCAAATTCCCGATCTGATGACAAAGAACGCTGCGACCTTTTGTGATCTCCGTTCAAGAATAGGTCCGCGTTTCTCCGCGATAGACACAGCATGTTTCATACAGAAGTTAAAGGAAGTCTTGTATAAAAGAAAGTTATATATATTTCCACTGTGGTCATTATTTAAGCAAATGTAAATGATGAACAGTTCTCTCATGCTTCCTTGTGCCTTTTAAATAGAATCAACCTTTACCAAGTGATGAAACTCTTATAACCTTCAATACTTTTCGATTGGTGATTAGGCAGGCCCTAATGTTAGTTAGAAATGTATAGATTTGTCGATCAAAGGTTTTCTCATGTGACAGTAAGTCTACCCCAGTAAAAGAAGGAACTTTCAAATAGTCTTCAGAACTCTCGACTTTCGTTTTCGGTATGGTCCAGAAATTATACGCTTAATCTCTGTATAAATGCATATAATAATCTACGGGAACTAACATCCTACGGATTTAATATATTGGATTTATTAAAGTCTCTACTTCTGTTAATAAGTGTGTAATTGCAATAACTCTTTATACAGTAGACCTTTTGTCTTCTAGTCCTCGCACAGCCCTCTACGTTAAAACCTGTATAAATTCTTTTATATTCATTTACTCGCACGGAGTACTTAATAACTACAGTTAATACTACTATAAATGGGGGAAATAATTTGTAGATATACTCTATATTGGCTAGCTTTCCTAACGATGTGGCATCAACCACACCATCTAATTTTCAGTTTGGAAAATAAAAATAAAAATTCTGGTTACTGTAAAATTTCATGAGACACAGATTTGAGTACAATTATCAACAGATGTTCTAATATTGCCAATGTACAATGCCTCTACCTATGTGCCGAAATCTTTGTCCTGTAAAATAGTAATGCTGCTGAAAAGTGATGTTCACCCCTCGATATCAGGTTATCGCGGACTGTGCCAATGTTCAAACTGCAAAGCGTCTCACCCACCGACCGCCCCTTGTTTGTGTTGTCTGAAATCTGGTCCATATCGTGAATCTCTTTTTAATATTTCACTCTTTGTGCAGTAACAGAAATATACATTTATAAATGTACAGGAAATGGGAAGTATTTTAATACATACTTTATGTTGATAGCATATCCCGTCTTCAAGTTGAACTATCATCGTGGTTGTGGGTATAAATAATATACATTGTACAAGTGGTTTCATACATGTTTATGAAATAGTTTGTCAAACGCAAGTTTTCCTATTGTTGTACGCAGAGGTGACTGTTAATCATGACATTGTGATAAATTATCAATCATGAATACTCTAAATAAAATGTATTTGAAAGTCGATTGTCATCTACCTTCTTCTTTGCTTTTGTACCGGTATGGATACTTTCATTAAAACTCTACAGTATTGGACGTAATTCGAACAGGAGCGAGGGGGGGGGGGAGGCTTGTCTATCAACCGCCCAGCTCGCCGCCCCCTACCCCTGCCTTCTACAGGTTCATTATCATACAAAAAAACAACTAATACCCGGTTAAACCCCTACCCCCCCCCCCCCCCCCCCCACTTGGTCAGATGTGGCAGTAGTGTCTCTTTCACAAGTGTTCCCACAAAAAAATCAGATAGAATTCCATGACATTTCCATGACATTCCATGAGACTGACAAAAATCTCAATTTTCCATGACATTTATAACATTCTTGTGGAGGTCAGAGGACTTACCCCCCCCCCCTCCCCCAGAACATTTCTAAAATCTAGAAAGCTAATAGTACATTCTAGGAGAATCTGTATTATTAATTCCATTACTTATTTTTACAAAATTCCATGACTTTCCAGACAAATTCCATGACACGTGGGAACCCTGCTTACAGCCCTCCCAGGGCTTTGATATACATGTATATATTGTAGCGGGGCTGGGGGACGGCCAGTGCTTCCTCCGTGCGGAGGAGGGGTTCGCATTGGCACCCCGAGGTGGCGCCACCTCCGTGCGGAGCCCTTATAAGGCGCCGTGCCAGTTCTGTCTTAGAGCTCGATCTAGCAGGTCATATCTTATCTGACATATGCTCATATCATATATTCCTATCTGTAACTGTTGATGCCTTTGGACCATAATATATTAGTACTGTTGATACTAATTCCTCTCATCGTGTTTCTTTCCTAGTGAAGCCTATCCTTCTAGTTCCATTACAATATATATCCGTTAACCTACTCCACTGTTTCATCTCTTGACCTCTACAGTATTTCCCCATTTCCATCACCACTGTAAGTACAATAGCCTTTAAAAAACTTAGTATTTTTATAGAGCTAAATGCCACCGCAAACGTTTCTGTTGGTTAAATTGAGTAACAAAATTGATATTTTGGGTTATTCATTCAAACATTCGACCACCTAAAGACGAATTATGCACTTGGCAAATAGTATGAACTCACAGTAGGTAGTTAAGAGTTCAATCAGGGTCTAACATCGAGATACTTTAGCTCATTTAGTCTAGAATTCAACCAAAAGAAGGATGTGCGCTTATTACGTCGAATACGGTACTGTATGTCAATTCCCATCTCTCTCTGAGGAAATTATCAAAGCTTATTGTTCTATTTTTAAATATTCTGAATCCTACATAATTTCTACCCGATTAGCCTCTTGGAAACGGTGAAAGGCAAATTAAGACACATTGGTGAGATTTAAAACTTTATTTAACTTGAATCTCGATTGTAATCATACAATACAATCAATTTATTGGTATATAGAATACAGAATCATACCATAGGTGTTCGGAATATTACACAGAAATAATTCTTCAAATTGGGTATATACATACATCACATAAAATATATACAGAGAATAAGGACAAAAACAAATGCTATTTTCTCCTTCCATATACTTTCTGGTTTTCATTTGGATTCCTCCTCTTCTTGAAGTTATTGTTCCCACGTTGAGACTTGATTCCGAGTTGTGCTGCTCGACTGTAGACGTCTACGGGTGCGAACGGTGACGAGTTAGCGAGGTAATCAGGGTCGAAGGGGTTGTACTTGACCTTGCCAGCCTTTGACGTACGCTGCTGAGCCTCGCGTTGGTCCGCACACAGAATAGGGTTGTTAGCGTGTTTCCCACCTTGTGGCTTTGGTAACGAATACTGTGAAAGAAAAGACAGATACACCATGTTTCATATGTATTAAAGAAAATTCTTTTTTTGGGGCATATATTTCATACACCAAAGTTAAGCTTCATATAATAAGTACGTATATCAGTATGGGACAGTGTTTTGAATAAGTATCCAGGGAACAAAATCTCTTCTCAGGGTGGTATTCGAGATGAAATTGTATGGGATGGGTCCCCGTCTGAGCCTAAGGCCCCCCCCCCTAGTTATTAACATCAAAATATTCCCATCATAATTGTGTACAGACCACAGTTGTAACCATTTAGCCTTCAAACATTTGGAGAGAACCCATATCTGTAAATATGTAGAAGGCCAGGGGTACACAGCTCATTACTCGAGACCATGCTCGTAAAAGGCCATTGAAGCCAATGAGCAAAGAAAGATCTTGTGTTCGATGTCAGGGGGGAGGGGGTGGGTGGTGCAAGAAACCATAGCCATATATACTATTATAAAAATAAACTCAGTACAACAGTGACATTGCTTACCCTGAGGCCGCGGACACTGACGGGCTTACGGCGGGAGAAGTAGTAGCGGACCGAGCCGTCCTCGTTAACCGACATGGAGAGTTTCTGTAACGTCTTGTTACCACAGTGTGGGCAGAACTCCAATTCCAACTTAGTAGTTACCCTGAGGGAGGAAGTATAGACAATTGGATTAGTTTTATATTGAACTGACCAGGCGAGGTAATTATGCTAAATGTAGTCAATCTGAGTGTAATGAATTGCATCATCTGTTGTTTTAAAAAAAAATTATATATCCAGTTATAGCGTAAATGCCATGTACAAAATTTCTATTCACTTTCATTTTTTGGGGATATTTATCCGTTAATTTAAGTATTCAGCTGTCATATGAATCCATGTATATTGCATACACCTAGAGGCTAGACATTGGCATTAACAAGGCATGGGGCCAGTAGCACAATCTTGCCTCCTGGTTGCAGGTAGGGTTATATGCAGGAGGTTAAGTACATCAAGGCAGCAAATGCATCATGCCCTTGGTCGTCATGATTCATGTATGCAGCCCTAGCAAGTAACTCAGCAGTGCTTTATTCAAGCATCTACAGGGTTTGAGACTCCAAAGGGTCGACATGATGCACCAATGCAACCCTGCCAAGTAACTCGCCGGAGCTGCATTGGTGTATCATGATGACAAATGTCATCATTTTACGACATGCCATCTTTAAAACGGACTAATCTAAGGTTAGTAGGGATCAGAACTTTTTTATAAAAAGAGATTTAAAAAATATAAGCAATCCTGGGGCTTAGAGACAATGTTTATAAGCATCTGGATAATTATATGGATATTAATGAATTAGGTATATAACCTGAGAAACCCTTAGGGTAATTAATATATCACAAATAATAAATATATCACAGATGAGTCAGAAGGCAGTGGTTTGGCGAAATGCAGTAATAAACAGGCCCTATTTAATGACACATATTTTCAACAATTACAGAAGAAATTGATGATAAATGGAAACCTGTATATAGAATTATAGTAAGTTTAAAAATAATAGCCTGAGGAGCTGTGACGAGCTGTCGTCGTGTCCGCTGAGAAGTTCAAAGTGATCAATTTACCGTTGGATCATGACGTACGTAATTCCAACTCTGTAACTATGGTAACTAGCGGAACCGGAAGTTAGCGAGGTCGCGTAAGGTCTCACAGCGGTCAGTTATAGTTATATCATCTACGATGATATTTCCAATAAGCAATCCTGGGGCTTAGAGACAATGTTTATAAGCATCTGGATAATTATATGGATATTAATGAATTAGGTATATAACCTGAGAAACCCTTAGGGTAATTAATATATCACAAATAATAAATATATCACAGATGAGTCAGAAGGCAGTGGTTTGGCGAAACGCAGTAATAAACAGGCCAAGACACCGGCAAACAACAGTCTGAAAGACTCAGATATAATTTAGCAGATCATCTGCAACTAGCTCATCACGAGACAACTTATGGGCGACTGATGGATGTAGGTACAAGTTCACACAAGATGACTTCCAGTTACCCAGGGTCTTGATGTCCTCTATAGCCATACCCAGTGACTGAAGGTAGGTGGCACCACCATGTCTGACAGAATGCGTGGCCACCAGCTTCGGGTTGAGACCCACCTTGAAGGCTAACTCCTTGAGTGTCTTGTTGTACAGTCTGTATGGTAGGTGGACAAGGCCCTCCCTGGTAGAGTACACGAATAGTGGGTCTGTGGGAGCTTGGACTCTCAGTTTAATGATTTCCTTGATATATTTAACAGGACACAGTGGGGATTCAGGCACCTCCTTAATTGTGATAACTTGTGGTGCCTGACCAAACTGATCAGTCTTTGAGGAACGGACTGTGACAATCATAAATCCGTCCTTGAACTTGATGTCACCAACTCTCAATGAGTGGGGAGAGGGTGTCACATGGGACTTCCTTAGCATCGCTCTGAATGACAGGGTTAGAGCAGCCCAGAAGACCAAGTCGAATGATGACAGGATATTGACATGAACAAACATAGCACGTAAATCCACTGGAGTCAGAGCATACCTGACTTTCTTGGGAGAGGACTTGAGGCGGGAGATTCCTCTCAAAGTTGCTTTTAGGATATAATCATGCTCAAATGTAGGTAAACCAAGTTCACGGTGCCTACCCCAAACTGCAGAGAGATAGTTTGGGATGGATGTGGGAGATATCCTGGAAGCTAAGTAGGAGGCAAACAACCCAGCCTGCGTAGTTGAGCACGGGTATGGATGCAGTTTATATCGCCTACAGAAGCGTTTATAGGCTCGAAGCTGGAATCTCCTGGTCCTCTTAGTGGCTCGAGAGAGTGCAGCATTCCTGAACTTGCGCCGATGGGCTTCCAGCCGGGAGAGAGAACGAGCTGGAATGATGTCAATTACAGCACATATTAGCATCATGTAGCAATTTCCTGCAACGTTCAGGGACCCCCTTATATGCAAGGCGGGACAGAGCATCAGCAAGTGTATTGTCTTTGGAGCGAATGTAGGTAGCAAACAAGTTGATATTGTGTAGAAAGCAAAACCAGTAGAGCTCCCTCAACCATGCCATGCAGGTGTTGTTAGTGCTGCGTCCAGTGTTGATCATTGCCAACACCTGCATGTTGTCTGTAATGACATGGATCTTCTTATTCGAGAGAGCAGGGCCCCACCTTCTAACACCCTGAAGAACTGGGTAGAGCTCATAGAGGTTGATATTCTCAGTGATTGGGTCAGATGTGGGTGGTTCAGAGAGGTGACCACAACCTGCATCGAAGTCGATTTTCTTTGTACTGGGCCACCCCCCAAATATCCAGTCTAACCCACACCAGGCCCCAAAACCTTTTGTGGAGGCGTCTGAAGTGATGGGGGTTTTGCTGCAAGGAACAGGGATGAGTGATTTACAGTTAAAGGTATCACAAAACTTCAACCACCAGTCTAAGTCTAAGCGTATGTCGGGGGTCATGGGCACCTTGCCATGCCTGTCAGCAGAGGCACACAGATCAAAGACACGTCTGCTGAAAGTACGACCCCCCTGTATGACAAAGGAGCAGAAGCTCATATGCCCTCCAATTACTTCCAAATCCTTCTTGCTGACTTTTTCTGAATGGTATACATCCAAGATGACCTTCTTGAGATTGTCTATTTTTTCCTGCGGCAGTGTGAGGGACATTTCAGCACTATTGATTGTAATACCGAGGAACGTAGAAGACTGTGAAGGGAGGGTAACCTTGTTCCATGAGACTTGGAAACCTAGGTGCATGAGAGTGTCAATGAGAACATTCCTTTGGCGGAGACACTCATCATAACTGCTAGCAGTGATTAGGAAGTCATCTAGGTAATTTACCACATTGGGGACTCCTTTTGACTGGACTATGTTGACTACTAGGTTTGAAATGGCATTGAAGATGTTCGGAGCGCAGCGCAGGCCAAAGCAGAGTCTATTATCAACAAAGTACTGCTTACCTATACCATCACCAAAGTCCCACGTGAATCCTTGGAATTTGGTGTGGTCCGCTGACACATTTACGGCTCTATACGCTGCACTAATGTCAACAACACACATATAGTCAAACTGGCAGAGACCTATCACTACATCATTGACAGAATTATACTGGAAAGGGACGTATGTAGTGTCCATGAAATTATTGATGCTAATTTCTGCTGGTCTGCTGCAATCAGTTATTGGGCGTAATTTTCCATTCGATTTGGTAACACCCCCCAGAGAATGTACACACTGAGGTTTGAAGTCAACTAAGGAAACCCTCTCATTGGCAATTTCGTCCGCTAAATTTGCTGCCATCTGTGGTTCAAAAATTTCACTCAATATCGAGTCATAATTTTGACACTCGTAGGATGTAGAACATTGCGGATCCACTATTTTAAAGCCATTAGAGAATCCATGCCAAATGTATTCACGGTCAGAGTCTGAGAGATCGGGGATTGATTCAAATCCATACAAAAAGTTAGCTACACGGCAAGGTTTGAGATCCGCCCGCTTTCCCCCGATTGTATGTTTACAAATACACATACCAGCAATACAACTGGAGTAAACGTTAACCGAGGGGCAACCACTGCGGGAGACGGAATATATAGGTAGCAACTCACCGATTGAAGAAAGTTCTGACACTGAATCTTGGTTGACAGTTGAATCCGCCACGCTTGGCGAAGAAACTGAATTGGCACCCGACACACCACATAAATTTGCAACGTCAGAGGCCATGTGTGTAGCGACCTGTGTAGATGTGACGTCATGGTGAAACAGTCCATGTGAAGGGGCGGTGGGTGCCGGTACAATTCATTTTGATTTTGTTGCCCCCTCTGCAGCTTTGGAAGGGCAATCTCCGGCCAAGTGGGAAGCAGACCGACATGTTTTACAGACATGGGAATACCTGCATGCAGATGACTTGCAACCCTCTGGGGCAAAGTTGTAGTTGTTGCAGGCACCAGAGGATTTCTTGACTGACTTGGATTTACTCTTAGAAGTAGACTTATCCTTGTTAGCCTCATAAGTGTTATCATAGCAGAAACTACCAGAGATAGCATTAGATTCAGTGTCTGAGAGAACCTTAACACCCACCTCTAGAGCTTTGGTCTTCATGGCTTTGTCATACTTGATCATGGCAATTGGCATATACAGATTTGTGACATTTTTCTGCACCAGGAACACCAAATGATTGACAAAATGTGTGACATCCTTCCTTTTACGTAACAGATACTTAATCTGAGCCAAATTTGCAAGAATGAGCTGATCCATAGATTCAATCTCCCCACCTTCAGCAAATAGCACACTATCATATTTACCGGGTTCCTGGGAGGGTTTGGCAGGGACTCGACGACGATGACGACGATATGATTTTTTCCCCTTGCCTCTAGATCTGCTGACACTCTGCCATGATGAGCTTGACGACGAACGAGAGCTGGACCCACCTGAAGAAGTAGACTCGTCGGACGATGGTGAGGGAGAACGACCCCTTGGAGACCTACCCCTCTTGGGACTCTTGGACTTCATCATATCACGAGTTGCTGACATCTCTTTAGTCAGCGAAGCCACAGATTCAACCGTGGATGAGATAACTTGTTCCATCTGGCCAACACGATCACTGAAAACTTTTACAGCAGCTGCCATGTTGAACGTGGGTTCCTGGGCGACGGGCCATTTGCCCCTCCCCCTGCTTTGACCTACGGACTTTCTCATGTTGACTTGAACCGGCGGGATAGCAGCAGACACTTGTTTCTTGCTGCTCGCATAAAGGCTTGTACTTTTCCTCGAGCTCCGACGCAACATCACACAAAGTTTAAAAATAATAGCCTGAGGAGCTGTGACGAGCTGTCGTCGTGTCCGCTGAGAAGTTCAAAGTGATCAATTTACCGTTGGATCATGACGTACGTAATTCCAACTCTGTAACTATGGTAACTAGCGGAACCGGAAGTTAGTGAGGTCGCGTAAGGTCTCACAGCGGTCAGTTATAGTTATATCATCTACGATGATATTTCCAAAATTAAAAGGGGTTAAACTACTCACTTCATGCAGGCGTGACAGCGCAGGACGTAGCTCTTGGCGTGACGGATGAGCAGGCCGTTAACAGAGAGGACGTTCAGACCCATCTGTATAAGGACGTTCTGAAACACAAGATAGACCAGTAAACGTCAAAACCTACCACATACTAGTAGTAGTTAACATCTATGTATGCACATATAGACAGCAGATTTACTGGTTTTGGGATAAATCCTAACACTGGCCAGGGGGCCAATGACCTGTAATTCTAGGTGCAGTCTGCAGTTTTCGCAGAAATCACCACCCTATACATGTACATTGTAGTACATGTATAGGTCTAGATCCATGAAAAGTCAACACAAATTAACCCATTCACTTTTATCTTGTTGAAAAGAGGATGGAGACAGAAATTCTGTCAGTATATCCTGATCAGGATTTTCTTTCATGAAAATTATATTTTGGCGACTGAAAGAATTAACTCACCTGCATAGCAAAATCGGTGGTGAGGCATCCGACGGGGACGGTCGCACGTTCATTATCATCATCAGCGACTCCCATTGACTTCTTCACCTCGCGGATATTCCCCGGCGTAATCCACCCATCATCATCATCGTCATCATCATCTTCGTCCTCCTCCTCACTATCACTATCATCACTAAGGGCTTCTCCCACACAGCTGGAGGGAATGGCATCTCCATCTGTCACCTGGTAGACAGTGGGTGGTTTTGTGGCTGAGTTCTCTTTGTCGCTTTCCGGGCTGAGCGGTGCTTCAGGCTGGTTGGCAGAAGCCGAGGCAGCTTCCTCGGCGGGTACTTCAGCCGCGGTGTCCTTCCCCTCGTTTGCCTCCTCTCGGATGTTGTCAAGATGCACCTCACTGACGCGGGCGGTTAAGTCGTCAGCGTTCACTCCAGAGTCCTGACTCACTGATGTGGTCCGGGAATTTGCCGGAGTCTGTTCAAAGAAAAACAAATTAAATCATTCTATTGTTTAAAGTTTCAATCATCAAGCATAGGGGAACATAGGGACAAGAGGAATATGTTTCACATAATGTGTTTGATCCATTGGAAAAACAGTGTTCTCATAGTGTATCATTACAGTATAGAGAATATGGACATGAAGGTCTAACAAAAAGTTCAGGGCTGTACAATTTTAACTGTGAGTACAACGTCTAGATTTTCAGCATTTAGATTCGTTTAATATACATTAAATTCGAACATATCATATGTATGCAGCATCGTATTTTACTTACTGCCTTGCGAAGGTAGAATCCAGCAATTTCAGTAGGCTTCTCTAAGTGTTTCGTTGTTGAAGTCCACTCAATCTAAAAGAATAAACATGTTTATGAATAACACAGTATTGCTTTATAAAGCGCCGACGACGAGGACTGGGCAATGAAACCTTGGGTCCATATCTATAGCTTTTATACTTGGGTGGTACATATGGTTGTTTTGGCACGGCCTACAATGGCGTTGTGTGCCTGTCCCTCCAGTAGGGGCTTCAAAATGAATCAATCATGGTTGTCACAAACGAGTTATAACGGTAGACTACCGTTTTATAAATGCATCGTTATGTAAAATGTCTATAATCCGAAAAACACCTTAGGCATGTATACATGCGTCTAGTGCGGTAATTGATTTTTCCCCTCTATCTGTATCTAATTCTAACCAAATCCAATCGAAATGCATATGTGATTAAATCGTAGGGATGAGGGGTTTAGTTGAGAAATTTATTATTATACACCCAGGTGCATAAACCATCCAGTTCCCATAGCCTCACCTTGTTTTTCTGTGGGGCTGTCTTGATGTGGTCAGTTCCAACGTGTTCCTTCTCCAGTTGGTAAGACAAGGCCATAACACGGATATCGACAGCGGAGAGGCTCCGGTAGTCACCGGTCTTCTTAGCGAAATCTGTCACTGCATATTCAAAGTAACAGTCACATTTAGCAATCTTTGGCATATCAAAGAACAAAATTTCCCCTAAAGGTAAACATGACAACGTTACATGATACTTTTGTCTTCTGAATGCAAAATACTTTAAGAAAATTCAAGATCTAATATCACATATATTACTGTAAATTCCCGCGTATAACCCGCGGGTTATACGCGAACCAAACCTCTAGTGTGGGTTATACAATATTCTCAAAGTCTGAGTGCGGATAATACGAGGGTTTTTGTAGGTATAGAACAGTACTAAAATTGCAGATTTCAGACCCCAATTGCGGGTTATAGGCTTCTCCCAAAGTCGGGGTGCGGGTTATACGCGAGGTGCGGGTTATACGCGGGAATTCACGGTAGTTCCAAATATTTCGTGTTTACTGGCCCGCTCAACGGTGACAAAAAAGAATACCGGTACAGCAAATCACTGCTTTGGACAAAATCGCAGTCACCATGGCCAGTACCCTGCAGCCATGTTGTAGAGTATGTTTGGAAATAGGAGTTGAGTGTTTAAGAAATCAGTACCACCCGTACCGTGGGGACTGAACCCCATGTCAGAGTAGGCCTACTGGGGGTGAATACTCGAGTTATCTGATAGGTTTAGAGCATGCACTCTTATTTCTTATAGCATAAAGAGGTATTCTTTCTGGTGTCACTATACACAACCAATATGTACCCTTATGTGTGCTGCAGTACTGACCTGCTTTGATAGCTTCAGGGGATGGCTCTCTGAATGTAAGTTCATATGGAAGGACTTGCAGGCGCTGGCGGGTCGCCTTGTCTCTGATTTCACGGACGACATCTCCAACGGTGTAGAGGTTTACCCCGATATCCTGTTGTGGTAAAAAGTAATGAAGATTTTATTGGCTGAAAATATCGTCACAATTTGGAATGTATAAATTAATGTTCAAATTATCAAACAGGCATTTTCAAAATCAGCGATTATAATGTGTGTGTGTGTGTGTGGAGGGGGGGGGGTGCGGGGTCAAAATGTCCTTAATACCTTAAACTTACTATTTGCCGTCATATTATGAGAAACCAAGTTTAAAGGGAGTGATCTTTTCTTTTTGTGCAGAATTAATCCCCCCCCAACCCATGATTTGTGTGGTGTGCTTTATTTAATTGTCATTTTTGGTCAGACAGGTTCTTTCTAATTCTAGGCAATCCAGAGACTTTCACGAGGTTAAAGAAAAAATGTTTCGGGTATTTAAAAGTTGCTTGTGCAATACAGCAGCAATTGGATCCATCATCCATGGATGCTCGGATCTAGTAAGAGGTGAATGATCAAATCTATGGGATGAGGGAGAAAACCGCTACCTGGTATCGGCCCATGACCCATTTTGTGAAGGACACAAGTGTTCTTTTATTTGCCTGGTCCATTTTACATGATGGACTAGCTCTAGACTCTATTAAGTTGACACGGCCAGACAAGCCAGTTTAATACCGGTATTGTCAATACATGATCATTGAGTAGTGTGGTAGACTTGCCGAACTGAGCCTGAGGAGGGAGGGGGGGGGGGGGCTGCAACCCCCCCCCCCCCCCCCGCCCCCTGCCCTGCCCTGTTGAGTGCAGCCTCGAGCCCTCCAGGCCCATTACAGCCGTCAGGCTGTAATGGGCCTGGACAAATTTGTATCTAATAACTGTGACCTAGTTAGAAAATGATCCAGGATCCTGGATCATTTCTTAATGAGATAGCTCAACCACTGATTGGTTAACCATGGTCACATGACCATGAATGAGGTTGTGTATGGCCTCATGGGTTCGAATCCCACGTTGGGAAAACGTAGGTTCGTTTTTTTTACATTATTCATTTGGCCTTTTTTAAGCAAAAATACCCCAATGCTGGTATAGTAATAACACATATTACATATTAGGATAGGGACAATAGTGTAATAGAGGGCCATTGAACAGATACCAAAATTACTACCCATTGTGCCATGGTGGGACTCGAACCCATGATGTCCAGATTGGTGACATCCGTTACGACCCAATACATAAGCATTCTCCCAGACTGTATACATACAGTCGGGGTCCGAGACTGTGTTGAGTGTTGTATAAAAATGAGCACTGCCTTGCAACGCTCCCTCCCATATATTAAACCACCTCATCCATTTGATGTACAGGCTCATCTTGAGGGACCTCAAGACACAATAGCCTACACATTCCAATTATTATCCGGGAGAAACACGTGGATCATGTGGTGGTTAAAGAACGGGTGTCAAGGGACGTCACTGCCCACATGTGGTCTTGGTTCTCATAACAGGGGCAACAGATAGCCCTGAATTGTTCAAAATATTTAAAAACATATAACACTGTTCCTGTCTGACAGTGTATTGGCCTTACCTTCAGAGGGGCATTGCAGATAAATCCACCCGCATCTACCACAACGTGACGAACTTTGCTTTCGTCTGCCATTTTGGAAAACTTCAAGTGCGGTATTGCTTGCTTCAGTGCGGACTTAAGATTATGCAACAACTACGCTTGACTAAGCGTTGGGGGATAAATAAAATATACAGATATCGGTACAGTTATTTTATATAAGTTTCATACAATGAATATACATGTGAGGGTGTAAAATCAATACCAAAATGATATCATGACAAGACAAATGACGTTTAGTTTTTAACTTTGACACCAGATGGCAGCAGCTTCAAAATGGTTCTCTGCGCTTTCTCTGTGTCTCGATAGACAGCGTCTCTTCTTATGCACAGGTGACCAGTGTGAACGGGCACCTGCTGGCACCGTCAATAACGCCCTAAAATAGATTCTCATGTTAAAACCGGGTAAACATGTCATATCTTATACACCTGAGACACTGATTAGTTCAAAATGATGACATATATGTCATGTTTTCAATCAAAAACACCTTTATTATGGTATTATTGACCGGAGTAAGGCTGAAAAGTAGCGTGTGTGACGTCATGAAATGGGAAGTGTTTGCGTCACAATCACGTGACTAGAGATGGCCGATCACAACACAGTGACAGGGAAGGATTGACGTCTCTTGTCGCTTACTTTTAGGCTAAATTCTGACCACCTACCTACTTATTGCCATCGCCAAGGGGTGTCTTAACTCTCGGTAAGTGTCATTTACACAAAATTGTCCGTACATACGAAGCTAAACACCCTACAGCGACAAAATGTGAGAAGTAAAATATTCAAGATGGCGATGTTATTGACCTTCAAGTAGCAATCTTAATCGGAGCTAAAACTTCAAAAACTCACCCGGAATATAAAGTATGACAATAAAATGGGCTGTCACCTATAGAAGAACACTTTAGGAATCCATTTGGTGGTCAATATATATTATACTTGCATTTGAAAGGTATAATCGTGCATGGAATTGGACCACTGTCTAGACAGCGATTCATCATGGTTCCTCAAGAAACATGGAAAATATATTGACACCTCGTGCAACTAGATTCGAGATCTCTAACCTGGTTGGGAGCATGTCTAAACAGTCCACTGTGGTTATATAATGAACCGGTCCAAATTGAAGGCGAATATGATATACTGTCATCTGAGTATATTGGCAGAGGGAATGGTTAGATAAACAAGGGAATCTCAGAGCAACACCCACTGTGGTCCCACAAGTGACACAACTCAACTGGAAAATAACCATGTTTTTCAAGTTTTTGTGATGAGAAAAGTGAGACTATCCTAGACTATATATATATTCTGGCTGTTGTGTCTACCCAAATCTTCTTATGTATGTGACACTGGCACGCTTAGAAATATCCACATTTAAATCAAACTGCAGTCCAGTTGGCGACCCCACCCACCAGATCCCAGTCATAATATTATGGCCACTTTACCCTAAGTCTAACTGACTTGCTCTATTCAAATTGAAACAGTTTTGGAAATGCTACTGGGTATAGATATTTAATTGATCTGCTTTCACGATCATGTGGATATCATTTTTATCGTTGTTGTTAACATATTAGTAGTTCATATGTATGTGTTTTTGTATGTTTATATGACACTTTCATACTTTTCTGCCCAGGCCAGGGAATAAGCATATAAGACAATGAACATCCATGATCACAGCCATAGATATTTATAAAATCTGTTCCCTTCATATCAACCCTTGAAAGAATAACTATTTTTGTCACAGTTACGCCCATATCATATGTGATCACTTCATGAACTCTGTTCAGTAAACCTATATACAATGAGTCAGCCCTGTTATCAGTAGAATTGTAGTTGACCTGTGGTAAATTATATAAGAAGACCTTTGTGCGCGGTGGCGTTATATTGATATGCAGGCGCTTATCACACACACTATGCCGCATGCTATGAAGCTGTTATCAGGGGCGTGCTTAATTTATGATGTCATATTCATCACCTTTTAATTATCTATACAAGTTTCCAATGGGATTTTTTCCCTGAAAATAGGGATTTCAACCATCTCTCCCCTATTTAAATATACACTCAAAATAGTGGTTTTAGGGTAATTGAGTAATTTTTCAGGGATTAAAAAACACACTTTAAAATGAAAAGAAGAAGAAAATGCTTTTATTCCCTTTTCAGTACCGCACTTTGGCTACAATATCATTGATGTTAGCTTATCCATTAGATAAATGTATTCCAGTATTTACCGCCTTGAAAGGCGTGTATGGTACCTTGCCTTGAAGTTCATGTAATTAGAACCAGAGTGCAGCTGTTGTGTCTGTAGGTCTAAAAGAAACATCAGCATAAAAACATGTGCAGAATGTAGACTAACGTCTGTGTTGTGTGTTTTTCTCGTGTGCGGGTGACAGGTACATCACTTCTGCGGGCCGGACGTGATGGCCGTATAACGCTGCGAGCCACCGTCATCTTTTCCCGGAGTACCTACACCATGTGGGAAGTGTGCCCCTAGGGTCGGGGTAGATATCACAGTACAACTTAGGTAAGTGGACTTTTATCAAATTGACCCAATTACCCTGAAAATGCCATATTTCCCACTTTTTGTAAGAATTCCTACTCTTTTTCTTTTTCGTTTTTTCCTGGAATTTCTATAATAATTTCTGTTGATTTCCTATAGTCAACAGAAAATTGACCAACATTTAAAGATTTTTGTAGACAACTGAGTGGTATATCTGCTACCCGGCGAGACGTTAAACACCCTAAATGGTTGGCCCAAAGCCATTGGGGCTCATAGTGCTTTTACACATGAGGAATTTACAACTACATTGAACCCATATAATAAAATGCTGAATGTATAAGAGTACAGGACAGCAAGAGATTAATGTTGACATGGACATGGTGTTTAACCCTTCAAAGACGGCATGATGCATTAATGCGTCATGCTCTTTATAATGCTTGAATGCAGCATTAGCGAGTAACTCACCAGTGCTGCATTGGAGTATCATGCCGAACCGACAGGGTTGAGACACTCTCAAATAGCCGTGATAAAATGCACCAATGCAACAACGGCGAGTTGATTGCAGGGGCTGCATTGGTGCATCGTGACAACAAATGTAATCGTTTAGCGACATGCTGTCCTTAGAGGGTTAACTACCTAAGCAAAGAACACACACATTAACATCTCATGTACAGCCACCTGGTGCCAATACTGACGGCACATGTTGACTGCCCTTATTGAGACTTGTGGATTTTGTGGATTTGTTATATGTTTTATGGCTGTTCATTTGATGTTTCTGTGTCATAAATAACTGGAAGTTACATTTATAGAATATACGAACTAACTCTGAGTTACGCCTAAAAAAGAAAAAGTTGTGTTCCGGTATCCCGACCGACCCTCCGTTTTTGGGGCTGACCCTAATTCTTTTTGGACATTTTTTGTAAGTTCTTGTTATTTTTAGGACATTTTTGGTGTTTTTACTCCTAAAATTTACCTTTTTACTCGAGAAAAAAAGTTCCGCGGTAAAAAAAGAAAAAATCCGACCTACCGACCCTCTTTTTTTGGCCCATGTTACCGGAACACAACTTTTCTTTTTGTGGTGTGTCTATGCCATATAAGGTATAAATGATAAACGCCACTCCTAGGAAATAGGGTGAAGTTGTTTTATATGAAAACCATACAGGGGGTCTGAAAACAAGAGCACTCCAGTTATCGCATCCTCTCAACAGGATCACCACAGACATTTTTGATACCTTTTAATCAGAACAGATAGATGTGGTATCAGTGTAACGAGAATCAGGAAGCAATTTAATCTGACACAAAAAAAAAAGTCTCAAAGACTTGTTTGAGGATATTTGTGAGCATCCACGCAGAAAGGATGATCAGCACCGTGCGTGCACACTAGAAACAAAATTTGTGAACTGCCACACAGAAAGGATATTCGCTGCGGCCCCGCTGGTGTATCTTTTCTGCATGGCTACTCACACAACATGACTTGCACTGGTTAGATAAGTAGATTAAACCATAGACTACTAAACCACACCTGTTGACATCATAATTTATTTGTGGAATGATTTCATACCTATGGTAATGATTTGTCTCATGTGTGCATTTCTATGTACTCTTGTCCAATTCATATACTAGTATTTGTTATTTGACTTAATAAACCACAAACTGTATTATTAAGTCGTCTTGTCAGCGTGACTTGGGCCTCCAGAGGTGGCTATATTTGGACAGTTTTGACCCCATTTAGGTCTCAGAATGGGGTCAGTAGGACACCAACACATAGTTGTATTATAGAACCAGTATGGCCCCTACCCCGTGGTATTTACCCCCTGGTCCCTGCACTCTGTAACTAGGGGGTACACACACATGCGTTCACAAAATAAGAAAATTGGGTACTTTTCTCTCCATTTCAGTATGTCCTTGTAATCCAGAAAAGGGTGTTTTCTTAAGTACTGGTATTATTCGTGATGTGTATTTTAAAAGAAGGGGGTCATTTTAGGCTTGATTTCCTGTGAATTGATAAATGGTCATCTGCTTAGGGGCCCAGGGGATATGGAGACTCTTCTGAGTTTTTTTAGTCGGACAGTTCTGGGAAGTATGCACATTAATATTTTGTAGAATTCCCCATGGGCGTATACAAATTAATTAGTTTCCTCTCTGAATAGTGGAAAAGGGAGAAAAAGGGAGAACATTGTCAGGGTCCCCCCCCAAAAAATAAGGGAATTTTTAGACATTGAAAGGGACCAAAAAAGATTTAATATCTTACTTATTAACCCGTCCAAAAAGTGGGTATTTTTAAGAGGAGGTAACGCGGATGGATGTCAGCTTAGATGTGTGAGTGCAGGGAGTGTGTATTTACCAGCAGGTTCACTTTACTATAGAAGCACCGCTGTGTTATGATACCACTTGTCAGCCCTGGTCACATCCATCTTCGTTACTGCTATTACATGCAGCTTACATGGGGGCTTTGTACACAAATAACTAAACTATATTGGCCTCTGCTCACTGTTGGGGGGAAAAGGTGGCAGTTTTTATCCTTTCTTTGTATCATATTTAAAACTAATTGGGTAAAATGAACTTAAAAACACGCAAAACACAAGTGAAAAACACAAAAACAACTACCCGCTAGCTAGAAGAGAACATGCAACATATTTAGAAGAAACCTTTTTACCTGTATAAATGTGTTGTAAGCGAGTCCACATATACTGTCTATGGTAAATGCCATGACCCAATCAACCTACCAACACGTCATCAAAAGTCGACCACTACTACTTGAATGACCTTAAATTCTGAGTATAACACGAGAGTTTGATTTACTTATAACTCCCAGGTTATACGTGGGAATTTACAGTAACGTAGTGAAACGCAGATATTTAACCACTACCAGCATGAGGTTCGTGAAAGTTAGATGGAAATAGTGAATTCTGTATTGTATCCCATTTAAAAGAGGAAAGTCCGGAGTGACCGACTTGAGGTTACAAACAGATGGGTGGTTGAGTCATGGTCGGTCTACCCTACATGTCTTACTTCCTTATCTTTTTACTGTGTGTAGAAGTCTAGAGTGTTGGCAGTTGCCCCTATTGCTGGACGCTGGGGGAGACTGTCTGGATTATTGTATACGGGTAATGGGGGAGATAAACTAGAAGGGGTAGGTGGGGGCTGAGTGCACGTAGGACACGGTGACGGTGTAGGGGCGGGTACCTACACACCTACCTCTATATAGTGTACAACTTTAGTAACATGGTATACTTCTAAAAGCCCTTGTATTACCCGCAGCCTATATATATACCGTAAAGCCTTGCATATAAGCTGCATTCCTAATTTTTGAGAATCATGTAAACCACACAGGGGTCTGATTATGGCGGATTTAGTACTGTAAAACCCCACTTATTTCCCTATAATTAAGTATAAAGGGATGTTTGGTGTTAAATCATGAAATGAAAGCTGGTTCTGATTCGCGTACAAGCCGCGATGTCTACTTGAGACTTTACGGTAAGCATGTTTGGTATCTGATTTATGTAGAAGCCGCAGCTTATCTGCGAGACTTTACGGTACACGGAGTAGGCTACTCACAGGGATATATACACCGTCTCAGGTATCTTGAATAACCCACTTCATATCAGCCCCAGGAGATACATGTAAATACACGTGTATTATGATGCATGATGGTGGTTCTTGTATTGTGGAAGATTCGATTCTTAACTATATATTAGACATGAAGATGTTTTAAATGGGAAATAGTATATTAAAGCGCCTTGTTATGAAGTGACACCTAATACATTTGTAGTTGTTAACATAATACATAGCCCCACTTGTTGAGAGACTGAGTATAGTATTAGTGGTGAGTAAGATGAGTAGACTGTGTCTAGTGTAGCAGCCTGTGGTGTATACACAGTAAGTCATGCATACCTGACACAGGTAACTGGTGGCAGTCTAGTCTGCACCAAACCCCCGGGGGGGGGGGGGGGGCACTGACTCTATGTGGGTCAGTGGCAACTGCCGCGGTACCGCCCCACATCCTCCTACTGGGGGGAGCTGAGGGGTCACTGACCGCCCCTCCTTTTCCTTACTAAGGAAAATTGTAGGAGTAACCGCCCCCCTAAACAGGCTAAATAACATCTAAGCCTCCCATCTGAGCCTCAGGTGACAGACATAATGATGGCAAACTTACCAATTAGCACTTCATAAACAATCAACTACATGTTTGTGGCCCAATATTGCTGTATAAACACAAGAAACCTTTATCCAGAAAGCAGGGGAGGGGGGTCACCACCTCTCCTTTTCATTGTAAGAGGGTCTGACCGCCCCCCCCCCCCTTTTCACCCCCTCTGTCAACCCACCGCCACCGCCCTTGGGAGAGGTGCGGCAGTGGTTATCCAAAACATACCTCAGTGCCCCCCCCCCCCCCCCCCCCCCCCCGGGACCAAACCCCAAGCAGGGTAAGCAGGATACTAGTCATTCCTCTCTGTCTGCACCTTACACACAGACAGCACGATGTGCGCCACACGGTACACTTGGTATGGATACCTGGATGTATGAGAAGCTTTACTCTGACATCAAGAAAGTGGGAGATTATAACCTGAAATACCTACAAAATAATGGATATGTATGGGCATAACATGGATATTGGATACATACAACATGTAAATTTACCCCATTAGGAAGTACAGGTAAGATCTGTACAGATCTGCTTTGTTTAGAATAAGTAGAAGGTGTGTATTTGGATAAAGATGTAGGTGTTAGGGTTTACTTCTAATATATAGGTTTGTATAGAGACATACAGTACCGCTGTTATCATTGATCGATGCCCCTTTGGTACAAAGGTAAAAAGTATAGAATATAAATGAAAGCGAAAGTCAGAATTACCGGCTTATCAGTGACTTACCAGTACACTGATAGTGGCAAATAGGGCTCATAAGTTAACCTGACGCAACGTAAAAACTGGTGACAAATAGCCTTAATTCAGGGCTAAAAAGTGATTTCAGCAGGGATGCATCTCTACTGGAAATGCATTCATATAATTATAATTGTGTGTCAGTCATGTCCCCTGCTGTAGGCTCACTCTCACCAAATCAGTGCAACTAAAAAGTGGACGTACATGATCGGTGGACGTACATGATCGGTGGACGTACATGATCGGCAGAGTACAAAATCCATCTTTTACCCCCTGCACTACGATGTTTAACTCTCCCAACCATACCTACAGGCTGTAATGTATCTTTGGGGAGTTTATTAGAAAAAAACAACTCCCAAAATATTTATAGGGCCCGGAGGGGGGGGGGGCTCAATGTGTAACCGATCATGTACGTCACATGACG
Organism: Harmothoe impar; assembly: GCA_947462335.1. NCBI lineage: Eukaryota > Metazoa > Annelida > Polychaeta > Phyllodocida > Polynoidae > Harmothoe > Harmothoe impar. The sequence continues at coordinate 62,631,022 of OX381712.1, read as the reverse complement.
TACATGATCGGCTTGGAATGTCATGTAACATTTCCTCATTACCCACTGCTTCACATGTCTATCATTATACATATTTAGACCTACATCATATGTACACCTTGCTATGATTGATTTATGTTTTATATATGGTCAGAAAGGGTAATTAAGGCAGTCAATAAATAATGGCCGATCATGTACGTCACATGACGTACATGATCGGTATTTCAAATGTCATGTAAAATACTCTTACTAGTCGCATCTACACATGTCTAACATCTTACATGTCAAGACACACATCATATGTACACCTAGGTAAGGTTTATTTATGTTTTTCCTTGTTCAGAAAGGGTAGGGCAGTCAATAATCACCGATCATGTACGTCACCGATCATGTATGTCACATGATGTACATGATCGGTATTGAAATGTCAAGTAAAATTCTCTTCCTAGTCGGATATACACATGTCTAACATTTTACATGTCAAGCCACACATCATATGTACACCTTGGTAAGGTTTACTTATGTTATATGATGATCAGAAAGACTGGGGCAGTCAATAATCACCGATCATGTACGTCACCGATCATGTACGTCACCGATCATGTACGTCCACCGATCATGTACGTCCACCGATCATGTACGGCCATTTTTCACTTGCATTGGTTTGGTGAGAGTGAGCCTGTACCATATTGTGGGACCCATATTAAGAAATTCCCATGGAAGAAGAAATCTGGCAGTCTTCCCGAGCCCCCCTTAATACATAGTTTCCCGTGGTTTCCTGTCCTGGATCAAGGCTATTAGACATTTTTTACGTCGCATCGAGTTGATTTAAGAACACTATGACATATTTTCACTACAGTTAAGTCTCGTGTACGAGAAACAATCCCTATGTATTGGTTATACACAGTCGCATGGTTGGTACATGGCGTAGGTTAAACAAGGGTTTATGAAAGTGTAGTGCAGTTAGTACTAAATTAGCATTTTTCAGACCCCAAATGCGGGTTGTACAACATACTTTAAGTTTAGGTGCGGGATATAAGAGGGGTGCAGCTTTTACGGCATACAACACAGTCTTGGCAACAAACCAACAGAACCATGTCTGGCGTTGTCTAATTATAAGACTGTAGTTTGATCCTACTATTGATATAAGCATAACTCACAAGGAAATAGTCTATTCATCCTCCATATCCTTTGACTGAAGGCCTACCGGTAGATATACTTGGTATAAAGGTCACTTTACCTTTACTGTATATTTGTGTAACCTATACCCGGCCCACTCCTCCACACACACTTACGTGTGTTGGCAATGGACCAACGTAGAGCTTTTGTAATGTGGTTACATATAAACTAGTATCAGGTCAACAGGAGAAGAATGTACATGTATTCAAGGCCACAATTTATTTGAAATGCTGGTTACGAAAGCATCGACAAAATTATGTGAGAATTTTTCCCTTTTATTGAGAGGGGGGGGGGGGGGGGTGCGGAAGGGGGAATTTCTAAAAATCAGTAGCTAGTTGGAGGGAAGGGGGCGTCAAATTTACTTAAAGCTAAACAGTGGGGATGGTTTGCTATCGTGAGAAAATTCACCACCCTCCCCGCTCGTAAGAAATGACTCTGGGCTAAATCCACACCTGCCATTGATGTTTTATAAATACGACAGTGTACTGTAGATCAGGGAGACTTGGTTATTGCACTGCACTGTAGAAAGACGAGATGAGATGAACAGGTAGAAGACTTCAGTTTAAGTAATATACCTTAAATCCTCGCTTAGAAGCGACAGCTTGTACAAGAGGCAGAATCCGTGGATTATAGGGTTAGGCGGGAGCCCCACTGGTGGATATCGTACATATGCTCAAGGTTCTCCACAGAAGGAAAAATGACACCGCAAATGTCAGAGTTCCCAGAGATTAAAGCGATTGACAAAATATTTCCCATAGGGAATCTGTTCTAAAATTGGATATTAAAGTGTCGATATTGCTGGAAAAATACAGCTTTTGAAGAAAAGAAGACAAAAATTGCTTAAAAGCACCCTAACTTCTGTTATAATTGGAGTATTTGCACAATTTTAACATCTATAGAGAGCTGAAACCACACCGGCGGCGATATTGATGCCATTTTACACCGGCGGTAGTGAAAAGGACGCCGGCGCCACGCCGGCATACTTGCAATGTAGGGAGAACCCTGATTATTGCTCATCAGTGAGTTTAACTTGTACTAGCAAAATTTAAAATGCGGCTGATGCGGCTCGTAGGATTTCATCAAAATTGGCGTGCGGCTTATATGAGAGTTAGGCTTATATGCGAGAATTAACAATAGTTAGCCATATCATGTAGACAACACACCATCTCCTTTCCCGAAGCCACAACTCTCGATGTTAAATTACCCAAACAAATAAGCATTATCAACAGTTTTATCAACAGGGGGAATGACACATCGTTTTAAACTGTAGAGCTATAATAATAAAGATGCACAGAAGTGACTGGATTGAGGTAGTGGTGGTGATTTTTCTGGGTCTGGCATTTGAAGTCTTGTGGCGAGTAGGACACATCTAAAGTGGTAGGACAATGAGTCATCAATAGATATTGACATTTCACTCAAGATATCTGACATTCACAGTCTACTTTTGTACGACTCAAACCAGAGCCCCAAAGGAGCATTCTGAAAATATGAATAATAACTAGTATTCAAAAAAAGAAAATGAAAATATTAAATTTTGTCATAGACATGTATGTCCTGGTACATGTACTGTACTTGTAGCTCCATTCCCAACATCAGAGTGAAATATGTTCATAATAATAAGGATGAAAGTTTTCAAATTTCCGAAGTCATATACTTACTTCTCTCTAGGGTATGCATCAGAACATTTCAAGGTTTATAGCGATTGGTCCCTTTCATCCTGAGCGAATACTGGGGAGTTGATGTTATCTGATGGTCCAGAGAATATCTGTATGTTGACTATATTACATGTAGTATTATCCTAGTACTTAAATTCTCTTAAAAGAATCCTAAAAGAGAAGATACTCCCTAAATTTCAGAATCTGTTTGATGTAGAAATAATTTTAGTGAAATGGACTAGGAATACATAAGTAAGATTAAAATTCCTACTAATTTCGACCCTTTCGGGCCTTCGTCAGGGAAAAAAGGAAAAAAAAGAAAAAAAGGTGGGAACAGTCCAAACCGCAACACTATTACATGTATACAAATACAAAATGTGTCGTAAAAAGACACATATTATGATATATTAAGACCAGCTGTTCAACACGAGTAGACTGTTCTATATTTAGCCCGGGAGCAGCTCAGAGCTGGGTCAGGGGGTGCCGAGACGGTTACACAACGTGATATACAAACCACATGCCGCCACATGCTGGGGTGCCATAACTACAGCTAATATGGACCACATTAGTACGGCTTAATCTAGGTTTAGGTCGCTAACAGGGTTGATGAAAAACACGGAACCTGTTGGGATTAAACGACAAAATACGATTTTGTTAACTATACACACAGTTAATAGTCCATAGCTATACATAGGAAATATCCTATAGATAGCGACTCCATTGTTAGCGACTTAAAACTAGAGTATATATATATAGGGAAAGGTTTGTTTTAAAATCATCCCAAGGGGAGTATACCCCCGGGGAGATATTCCCTCTCATGCTTCTTAGTCTGATTTATAATATGCATAAGAGCCCTATATATACTCTAGTTTTAAGTCGCTAACAGTGGAGTCGCTAATAAACATATTAATACAATAGTAGATAGTATGTGACACAGATAGCGACTCCACTGTTAGCAACCTAAAACTAGAGTATATATAGAGGAAATTGTATCAAACTAAAAACATTTGAGGGAACAAAACCCCCGGGGAAAGGGTTTCCCTAAAGGGGAGCTATAAGAAAAAATATGGGGATTTGCTTTTTTGGGGGGAAAGAAGCTAGGTGGCGCAGCCTTAATCATATTAACCCTGGAATGATTAGGTCGCTAACTGGTGGTCGCTATCTAATACATTGCCTACATACTAGCTACACATGGAATAGCCGAGATAGCGACTCCACTGTTAGCGACCTAAAACTAGAGTATATATAGAGGAAATTGTATCAAACCAAAAACATTTGAGGGAACTAAACCCCCGGAGAAAGGGTTTTCCTTAAGGGGAGATATAAGAAAAAGATGGGGATTTGCTTTTTGGGGGGAAAAGAAGCTAGGTGGCGCAGCCTTATTCATATTAACCCTGGAATGATTAGGTCGCTAACTGGTGGTCGCTATCTGATACATTGCCTACATACTAGCTACACATGGAATAGCCGAGATAGCGACTCCACTGTTAGCGACCTAAAACTAGAGTATATATAGAGGAAATTGTATCAAACTAAAAACATTTGAGGAGACTAAACCCTCGGGGAAAGGGTTTCCCTTAAGGGGAGATATAAGAAAAAGATGGGGATTTGCTTTTTGGGGGGAAAAGAGGCTAGGTGGCGCAGCCTTATTCATATTAACCCTGGAATGATTAGGTCGCTAACTGGTGGTCGCTATCTAATACATTGCCTACATGCTAGCTACATATGGACTAGCCTAGATAGCAACTCCACTGTTAGGAACCTAAACCTAGAGTATATATAGGGAAAGAATTTTTTTTAAAGTGTTTTTTTTTGTGGGAAAAGAAACTATAGGTGGCGCAGCCTTATTCATATTAACCCTGTAATGATTAGGTCGCTAACTGGTGGTCGCTATCATACATCTCTACATACTAGCTACATACAGAATAGCCTAGATTGCAACTCCACCTGTTCTGTTAGCTACTTAAACCTAAAGTATTATAGGGAATATCCTTGGTTAGGGGTCTTTTACTGAATAAGGGTCATTTGCTCGGGGTGATACTACCCATACACAAATAACCCTTATTCAGTAAAAGACCCATAGCCAGTGACATTCCCCCTACAGCAGTAGAAGGACAATGCAACCTGCATGTGTATGGGGTTTTAACTAGATTATCGTCCCTTCCGTTTGAGAGGTCAAGATTCCATTTTTTATATATAACCTTCAATTTTACCAATTTTCATGCTCCTTAAACGACTTAAGGATTTCTTAGCGACTTAAACCTAGAGAATGCCATTAGTACAACCAGTAACCCACTTAACCCTTTAAGGGCTGTGTAGGGCTTTATGCATTTAGTCGTCCGTCTGTCATGACGACCCTTTAGGTGTGTATCAACCCTGTATAGGGTTGGCTTGATGCTTGAAATTAATAGAGCCCTAGTGAGTTACTCACAAGGGCTGCATTCATGTATCAAAATGACAAAGGGCATTTCATGTACTATGCGGCCCTTAAAGTGCTAACATTGTACCCCCCCCCCCCCCCACCACCCATTTATAATGGCATAATATTAGGGTACCCTGCCCTGGGTATTGTCACATTGACAGTTATTTACACTACATGTGTAATGCCATAATACTAGGGTACCCTGGGTATTGTCACACAGACAGTTATGTACACTACATTGTATATACCATTGTCACTGCATGTCCTGTGTAGGCAGCCATTTTGTCCCCCAGGAGGGGTGCTTTCACTATGTCCCCTCTGAGGTATAGCTGAATGGAGCATTACGCAGTCAGTGATACTGGAAAATCTCGCGTAGAAATCTGACTCGTAAAAACTACACATAGACTTTAGGACAATCCTACAAGCCGAACCTGGGGTCTGAAAATTGCTACTTTAGTACTACTGTATACTAGCAAAACTCCTTGTATAAGCCACTCATAAATTTGGGCAAATCCTGGTTTTGACTCTAGCAAGCTGCGGCTTCTACGCGAGAACTTACGGTAGATATAGATTTGTGGTAGGCGGTAATCAACATATTGATCAAGTCGTCTACCGCTCTATAGTGCTATTTAGAGTGAGCAGCCAACTCGCGAATTCCGACATGTAGATGAAGATAGACCGGCTGTATGTATGTAGATGAGTTGAATGGCAAGCGGCATATATCGCCGACAAACTCGCAGTGATATATGAATGGGCACATAATCTTCAATATACAAAATGTATATACAGTATGAGGCTTATCAGTATTTATAGCCCAGACGCTCAAGCACTTATATGCCAAGTGCCTGTCCCAAAAAGAGGAAATAAATTTCTTTTTTTCTATCAAAATTTGCTAATTCGTATAAACATATTTTCGTGCACTATTTGACACAGATATCATGTTGAAACTATAAACATGAACAACTGTGATATAGAAAGTGTCACTTAATATTGACTCAGTCGTCAAACCCATCTCCAGTGGTTGTTTGTAAACGGATCCCATGTCATAATAACAACCGCGATTTGTTTTGCTTCGGCGGGAGAAACTTGCTTTGCGTAAATGAGTGAGGCAAATAATAATACGTCATCGAAAACCAGATGAGACCAACCCGCCTGCCCTGACCTTTGTGAGGGACTCGGACTGAGCTGCTCGTCTAAAAGAGTGTCTGATTGGGACGGCTGGAAGATGGGGGAGGGGGGAGGGGGGGGTCTGGTACCAGACTAACAGACAGGGACTGGAGGCAATACTACAATAGGCCGGACTGACATACCATAGAGCCATACGTATATAATCCTAGTGTGGGTTATACTATAGGTTTTGGCTGAACTCAGGCTGTGGGTTAAACATAGAACTTAGAAGTATACTGTAGCACTAAAAGTATCCATAATCACACCCCAGGTGCGGGTTATGGGGCCGTCCATAAAGTATGTACGCACCAGGGGGGTCTATTTTCTGGAAAACTTTGCGTACATAAACCCTTTGCTTTAATGCGTACAAGAACTTTGGGGGGGGGGGGGGTCAATTTCTGGAGAAAATTTGCGTACATACTTTATGGAAGGCCCTTATACAATTTCCTCAAAGTCTTTGTGTGGGTTTTACGCACGGTTTAACAGTATGGCCCACCGAAATTGAAGGTGCTTGAGTCCGATTAAAGTCTAAGAGTCTCATAAGTACTCATTGACAGGGATGAATCATGAGATCACTCAGGATAAATGTTACTCCTGCTTTAAATAGATTGTTCTGATGCCAAAACCTGACATGTGATACAATAGAGGGCCAACGTCCCAAACAGGCTCACATCACAATATTGTGTGAAATCTTTGCCCCTTGGGAAAAACTGAAAAAAACAAACTTGCATGTTTGTGACCCAATAGTAATGGCCGAGTCATGTTACCTTTTACAGTAATGGGTTAACGATGTGACCTGGATGGTAAGATGTCATGATGTGCTATCATCATGCGGCATAAGTGGGTCATGTAGACACACATAGTATCGTGTATAAGTACAACAATGTCACTATTGTCAGTGTAGGAGGGCCAAGGCATGCAGCTCTACCAACAACACAGTTATATAGTGTGAGTGATGATTAATAAACACAGGTTAGTAAGACGTCAATACTTGAAGGACTAGCATATTCCTATGTACTGTAAAATTATTGCCTATACGCATATTAACCGTTGTATAAGCCACAGCTAGACTGCTGGACAATCCTAGAAGCTCTATCTGGGGGCTCTGAAAAGTTCCTACTTTTGTAGTATACATATATTGCATCCATACTCCCTAGCAATAGCCTTCGTTGAAGCCGCCTGAACCCCAAAATTTATCCCAAAGCCGCATTGAGATTCTAACTGTACACGCCGCGGCTTCTACGCAAGAATCTACAGCCCAGGGAACAAAAAAAAAAGCCAAAAAAAAGACCAGAGGGCAAAACCAGAGAGGCTATCAAAGCCAGAATTTTATATACCGGTAGCATGGTTTACCCATCGCAATTTCAGCCTATATTTAGGCGTAGTTCAGTCTACAGATGTAGACGTCATTGGTGGTTAGAAATCCTATAGCCTATAGTATAGGAGTACAGGCACTAGAAGAATAGCTATCAACCCACCGTCATATGATCAGCTTACTGCTACAGTCATGCGACCCGCGATCACCCAACATAAATACCTTACAGTTAAACCTCGTCTAGAACAAAGTAGTTGGGCTGTAAAACCTCGAGTAAAACTGTACTGTAAAACCCACGTCTTGTTAGAACCCTAGTGCGGTTGATAGAAGTCTCTCAATGTAGGCCTGCGGCTTATACAAGGGGTTTTATAAACATACTGCCGTACTATTTAAGGGGCTAAAATCGGACTTATAGGATTTCCTCAAACTTGCAGTGTCGCGTATCCGCAAGGTTTTAGGGTAGGCGTTGTCTTTTATATGTTGTGTGTATGGAGTTGAAGCATCATGACATAGCCATGATCAGCAGTGATAAGAGGAGTTATGGCTCCCACTAGATGTACGACCATGCTGCCCCTTGTATCTGATAAGGGGACTGAGATAGCACCCAACTAATTCAGGTTGCTGCCAACTGCTCTAGCACCATTGTGGTGGAAGTGGTCCTCATTACGTTTGTGTACAGCGATAAGCTCGGTCGTTCGATGCACGCGGCCATCTTGACTTTCATTATGCAAGATTTTGGCAGAGTGCACAGTCGCTTAGGCCCCCCCCAAAAAAGAAGTTTGTTTCAGGTCACCCGACCGACCCTATCAAAAGAGGGCCGACCCTACATTTTTTTATGCAATTTTGAATTTTTTTTTCATGTTTTTACCCTTTTTTGGTCAATTTTGGGGGATTCAAAAAAGTTGGGTAGTACATTCATGTTAAAAAGATAAAAAAAAAAAAAATAATAATCCGACCCACCGACCCTACATTTTCCTGTCATGTTACCTGAAACAAACCTTCTTTTTTTTGGCCTTATCCACACAAGCAGCATGAGCTTCAGACCAGTCAGATCACTGAGGACTCTGATCTTGTGAGATTTAGGCTGGAACCATACTCCCACCAGGACCAGAGCTAATATATTATGACACCACATGTACGTTAGCACAAGCCCATCTGGAATTCCAGCCTAAATATCACAAGATCAGAGTCAATCAGAGTGACCTGTTTGAGCTAGAATGCACACTGGTTATTTTAATATAATACCCGTCTCAGGACCCTAAGGAAGATACAAGGTGTAATACCAGTCAAGTGACCATTCTCTGACCCTCCTGCCCCTGTCCCCTACTCCACATAGAAGCAGTCAGGTGAGGCCACCTGAGGCTGAGTGGAGGACCATGCATGCATAGAGAGATCTCTGAAACATGGAAGGTGCTTACCAAATACCACTGTTTATATTTGGAAAAAAAACCTGTAAATTCCCATGTATAATCCGCAGGCTAAACGCGAACCAAAACCCTAGATAGTGCGGGTTGTTGGGTTCTCCCAAAGTCTATGAGAATCAGGTTCTGCACAGAAATTTACCATACTTTTTTTTGTAATGTAAGGAAGATCCTGGCATTAAGTCTGTACATGTGACAGTGATCATATGAAATAATTCTGGATATAGGGCTGATCAATCCGCTGATACAGATGTAAAGAGCATGTTGTAACATTTACAGGGATGTCACCATTCCTTGTGGCAGGCAGGCAGGCATCCATACTGTTGTCATATTGTACAGCAATAAACAGGGCTTTCTGGAGATAAGGAATCAGGCCAGATGTGAGATAAGGGGAGTATAGCTGGCAGATAACAGTCCCCTAACAACGCCAAACCGACAACATGAAGTCTCAGTCACGTGGCACGTGTCGCGGCCGCGTGTTCTGTGCTAAATAAGGCAATTAATACTCTGCTATACTGATATAGCGAGTCGTCTCGCGTAGGCAGCCATCTTGTCCCCCGAGTGGATAATACCGGTTCCTGCATCGAGAGTGCGAAAAAGATACCGAGCCTGTTAACAATGAAGTGGAAATGATCGGCTACCTCGCTGAATTTTCTGTTAACGCCGTAAGGATCAGAGCTCGTTGGGATAATGATGAGTAAAGTTCAAAGTAATTGGGTTCGTTCTCTTTTATTAGTGGTAATAGGATTCAAATAGTCTCATCAGCATAGTTCAGTCTGGAGCCAAGTTTGGTAGAAAGAAGTCCTCTTTGACTGAGGATCGAGACATTTTGATTGGGAGAGATTCATGAAATCGTATGGATATAATTTGATTGAAGACATTGATAATTTTTCGAAGGCACTCTGCTTTGTGTCTCCTTTCTCCGCCTACCGCCCCCCCCCCCCTCATAGAGAAAATGTACACAAAATAGTATGTATACTTATATCAAACGGAATCTTGTGTAAGTGATCTTGCTTAATGTGTTAGGCAGGTGAAAGATCACATTTGATCTCCTCTTTAAATGAGCAATATCAATACATGATCTAAATCAGTAGGTTCTGATGAACCTTATCGTACATAGATATCATACAAAATTGCTGTTATCTAGTACAACTTTATGTCATATCTGCAGAAATGTGGCCTCCAATCTTGAGTGTTAATCTAGCATCACTTTGGTTTAATACTTTAATATTTTAGTGGCGTGAATCCAGTCCACGCCTTATTTATTTCAGTGACATTACCAAAGGCTTGAATGAGGCTCTCCGGCATTGTTTTTAATTTCACCGTGAACATTAATAAATTCCACCGTCCTTCTGCATTCTCGGTGATCTATTTATAGCGGTGAACTTTTACCCCGTCTTGACGGTTGTCTAATTATCGATCCTTTGTTGTGTTTTTCAGAGTGGTGCGGCAACTGAAGCAGGATGTCGGAGGGTGGGGCCAGTAGTGCCCAGTACTCACAGCTCTCAGCCACAAGTAAGTCTCTCTTACAGCATACTTCTCATACATGCCAGCAGCCGAGGGTGAAGAACCCTTGCTTCGGTAAATGTATAAGAGTAGGGTTCCTGTTTTCAGCTCATCTCATAGATTCGATCATCCTGGATGGGATCATCCATGGTAGGCCTTCGGTCTACCACTACTTGTGAAAGGCTTACCTGAGAAAGTCTCCTCTGTATTAGTCAACGTACCTAAACATAAAAAAACATAGATCCGATCACTGCTTTATTTGAATACTTTTTTTGCGGATTTCAAGGATTTTTATTGTTGCAAAGACCTGGGATCCATTCAGAACTGAACATGTCAATTTATTTTGAGATTAGTCACATTCAATCTTGTTGATGAGTTACTCACTAAGGCTGCATTATTATATTATGACAATAAACATCCTTGCGCATTGCGCTTGAACATAGCAAACTGCACCCATTGATTAGTCAAAAAAGACTATAGAGTCACGTTATTGTTACTGTAAAAAGAGTCAATAGACCTAGTATTTGAAAACAATATTTGACACAACTGTATATCTGAAAACATGTTATCAAGGATGTGGTGTGACCTGCCAGTAACAACAAGATTACCCATGGAGGTCGTGATGAAAGTATTTCTAAAACCATGATGTATTAGTCTGTTATCGATTAGCTTGGCTCCCTTAACACCTATTGAACTATCCCTATTGACTCCCATGCTGGGCGGTGTGGGAGCTGCTCAGGAGTCCCAAGGCACCCTCCTACACTGTGCTCCTGCATGCTGTGAGCTGCTGCTAGTGTTGTACATGCTGTATACCAGACACACAGAGCCACCCCTAGTGTTGTACATGCTGTATACCAGACACACAGAGCCACCCCTAGTGTTGTACATGCTGTATACCAGACACACAGAGCAGCTCCCAGTGTTGTACATGCTGTATACCAGACACACAGAGCAGCTCCCAGTGTTGTACATGCTGTATACCAGACACACAGAGCAGCTCCCAGTGTTGTACATGCTGTATACCAGACACACAGAGCCACCCCTAGTGTTGTACATGCTGTATACCAGACACACACAGCAGCTCCCAGTGTTGTACATGCTGTATACCAGACACACAGAGCAGCTCTCAGTGTTGTACATGCTGTATACCAGACACACAGAGCAGCCCCTAGTGTTGTACATGCTGTATACCAGACACACAGAGCAGCTCCCAGTGTTGTACATGCTGTATACCAGACACACAGAGCAGCTCCCAGTGTTGTACATGCTGTATACCAGACACACACAGAGCAGCTCCTAGTGTTGTACATGCTGTATACCAGACACACACACAGCAGCCCCTAGTGTTGTACATGCTGTATACCAGACACACAGAGCAGCTCCCAGTGTTGTACATGCTGTATACCAGACACACACAGCAGCTCCCAGTGTTGTACATGCTGTATACCAGACACACACACAGCAGCTCCCAGTGTTGTACATGCTGTATACCAGACACACACAGCAGCTCCCAGTGTTATACATGCTGTATACCAGACACACACACAGCAGCTCCCAGTGTTGTACATGCTGTATACCAGACACACAGAGCAGCTCCTGGTGTTGTACATGCTGTATACCAGACACACAGAGCAGCTCCCAGTGTTGTACATGCTGTATACCAGACACACACAGCAGCTCCCAGTGTTGTACATGCTGTATACCAGACACACAGAGCAGCTCTCAGTGTTGTACATGCTGTATACCAGACACACAGAGCAGCTCCTGGTGTTGTACATGCTGTATACCAGACACACAGAGCAGCTCCCAGTGTTGTACATGCTGTATACCAGACACACACAGAGCAGCTCCCAGTGTTGTACATGCTGTATACCAGACACACACAGAGCAGCTCCCAGTGTTGTACATGCTGTATACCAGACACACAGAGCAGCTCCCAGTGTTGTACATGCTGTATACCAGACACACATAGCAGCTCCCGGTGTTGTACATGCTGTATACCAGACACACACACAGCAGCTCCCAGTGTTGTACATGCTGTATACCAGACACACACACAGCAGCTCCCAGTGTTGTACATGCTGTATACCAGACACACACACAGCAGCTCCCAGTGTTGTACATGCTGTATACCAGACACACACACAGCAGCTCCCAGTGTTGTACATGCTGTATACCAGACACACACACAGCAGCTCCCAGTGTTGTACATGCTGTATACCAGACACACACAGCAGCTCCCAGTGTTGTACATGCTGTATACCAGACACACATAGCAGCTCCCGGTGTTGTACATGCTGTATACCAGACACACACACAGCAGCTCCCAGTGTTGTACATGCTGTATACCAGACACACACAGCAGCTCCCAGTGTTGTACATGCTGTATACCAGACACACACAGCAGCTCCCAGTGTTGTACATGCTGTATACCAGACACACACAGCAGCTCCCAGTGTTGTACATGCTGTATACCAGACACACATACAGCAGCTCCCAGTGTTCTACATGCTGTATACCAGACACACACAGCAGCTCCCAGTGTTGTACATGCTGTATACCAGACACACATAGCAGCTCCCAGTGTTGTACATGCTGTATACCAGACACACACACAGCAGCTCCCAGTGTTGTACATGCTGTATACCAGACACACACAGCAGCTCCCAGTGTTGTACATGCTGTATACCAGACACACACAGCAGCTCCCAGTGTTGTACATGCTGTATACCAGACACACAGGGCAGCTCTCAGTGTTGTACATGCTGTATACCAGACACACAGAGCAGCTCCTGGTGTTGTACATGCTGTATACCAGACACACAGAGCAGCTCCCAGTGTTGTACATGCTGTATACCAGACACACACAGAGCAGCTCCCAGTGTTGTACATGCTGTATACCAGACACACACAGAGCAGCTCCCAGTGTTGTACATGCTGTATACCAGACACACAGAGCAGCTCCCAGTGTTGTACATGCTGTATACCAGACACACATAGCAGCTCCCGGTGTTGTACATGCTGTATACCAGACACTTAGAGCAGCTCGTGAGCAGCTTGTGTCTAGTCGCCCAGTCTAACCTGGGGCTAATGGCTGCTCAGGTTGTCGGCCGTCAGTCAGTCGTCTACCCACCCTACTCAGGTCAGCGCCCGGTGGGGCCGACCGGCGACTTCACACACCTGGAGCGGGGCAGAGAGGTGTACCGGAAAACTCTTGTGTAAGCCACACTTAAGACTTTGGGACACTTCTATACTCTGCGTTGGGGTCTGAAAATTTCTACTTTTGTACTGTGATATACATTGTAGTAGTGAAAACCCTCGTATAACTAGCACCCAGAGTTTGGGCAAATCCTAAAATATCCTGCACTGGGGTTGTGGTTTGTTTATAACCTGCGGGTTGTACACGCAGGGTTTTACAGTAGGTGTACCACCCCCTCATGTAACATAGTAACTACTAAGTAGCTCAGGTATTGGTGGGAGGCTCACTGGCTGCTGTATAGGGGACACCCTGGAGTAAACAGGTGGCCAGGGGCCTGGTTTACCTGGGTGAATGATGCTTCTCTGTAGTATTAAACCTCCAGCAACTAGCCAAGTATCTAGCAGGGTTCCCATCAGTCAGGGAATGTAGGTAGGGAAAGTAAGGAAATCTTGAGAAATTGTACTGCGAGTCAGGGAAAATGATATTGATATACTAGAAGCGTGGCGGTTAAGAAGCACAGCGCATCGCGTACAATAATTATGGCCAGGGAAAGTCAGGGAAGTGCAATTCAATGTTTTTGTGGAAACCCTGCTATAAAAAGGGACCAACGTGAGTGACCATACAGTAGATGATACAAAGCCATACCCGTCATATTAAGTGCTTTCTTTATTTACAGTAATTAATACTATACTATATAGAGTAATGTATAGAAGTTGAGAGCTGAGTGAGACTGCTGTGTTGTGGTAAGTTGTGAGTGACTGAAGGTGAATGTAGCAGTGTGCCCACCACCACCACCACACCACCACCACCACCACCACCACCACACCACCACCACACCACAGCGCCTCCTGCTGCCACCCACTGACACTACACCTGTGCCATCACGCCCAACACACCAGGTAGAATGCACAGGGAGGCGAAATATAATCTCCATGTTGCAGCCCCACCCATCTTACCTGGGATCTTACCTGGGTTCTGATACATGCAACAGGTTCATGCAACCTTCTGATTTATTTATGACTTGGAATGTTCATGCCATTGTCCACTTGCCTTTCTTAGGCTGTCAGTTTCCAATATTTTCTTTTTTTCCCCTGTTTTTTTTTCTTTTAAAGAGGGTGAGGCGCAGGACAATTATACAGGATACATGATACACTATACTTAATTCCCTGCAATGCCCCTTAGGGACGTGCGGAGTGACCCACTAGTACATAGTAACCTAGACCTTTTGTCACATAATATAGCCCCAAGTCATCTACTGTGTTCCATTGTGAAAAAAGGAAAGAATCGATTGAAAGGTGTTCCTGGTGTAGGTGAATAGAAGAGGTGCGACCTTTGAGGGAGAACTTATAACACTATAGCTGGTGATTTTATGTAGGCGGCCATCTTGTCCCCTTAAGTGGTACTGTTTGTTTATGCCAGTGAACATATAAATAACTGTTACATATACTATCTAAGTTAAGAGATGCGACTTTTCCTAATTTTGCCTACAATTTCTTATCTACGGTAGAAATGACCAAAATGATACAATTCTTTGGTTGTAGCTGCCCCCGGAGCTGCCCTCTCTTCCACCTCATATGAAGGAACATTTTGTGTAGCGCTACATTGAACCTGTTAGTCCCTTATAGGTGACAGTGTAAGCTCAGTGCTGGCCTTTTGCCAAGATCAGCTATACAAGGCTATGCTGTATGCACCTTTGAGGTCTTACCTTCCTCTTAATTTGGGATTCATGAGTTTTTAAGTCTGTTCTAGGTTGACCTATTTCAGTAGTCTGATATAGGCTCTTAGAACAGGGAAGGATGCCCTCAAGTTGCACTCTAGACTTAGTCTACTGCCTGGACCAAGCTAAGGTGATTCACTCTATTCTAGAGTCTAGAATAGAGTGAATCACCTTAGCTTGGTCCAGGCGTGATGTGGTTGGATTGTGGACATTCTAAGTACACTATTAAAGGTCACCTGTGGAATCGCTTGTTCCTCGAACCCTGAATCACTCTACAATACAGCCATGTGTATTTGTGATTTAATGATCACATACTAGTAAATGAAAGCTCTGTGAAGAGCAGAAAGGGAAAAGAAAGGCAAGGAAAGAAAAAAGGAGAAATGTACACATATAATGAATGACTGGCAATTCAATGATGATTCAGGGAAAGCTCAGCTATGGGATCAGATCGTGAAAGGAGTGTGAGTTGGACTATCTAGGGTAGACTGACCTAAAGGTAACCACGTACCATGAGATGTCCACGCTAGTTATGCAGCTATTCATGTATGATGTTGTCTTGATTTGTCCTTTGTTGGAAAGAGTATCACTTAAAGTGTACTGTGATACAAAAAAAAAGAGGGATTGGCATGCATGGATGATTACAAAACTGAGGTGGACATCTCAGGGTACGTGGTTACCTTTAGGTCAGTCTACCCTATAGACAATACGTTAGGTGTGTTAGTCAGCTCTACACACTGGGTGGGTGCGGAGGTTGTCATATACTACTATATATACTATATGGTATAGTGTGGCTTATTCCCCCTGTGCAGCACTACAGGTATGTCAGTGGGTCAGAACACAGCCACAACAGAAGCAGCCTGCCGAGGGGCGTGTGGACCCGTCTTAATAACTTAATACACCCGTAGCTCGTAAAGGTTGCATTTCTCGCAATATGGAACCGTGAAATGTTGGGTTTTGCGCGCTCTAGAGGAGGGATCGTAAAAATAATAAATCCCCCCCACCCATAAATAATAAATGAGGCATGCAACTAATAGTCATTGGGCTTCATAAACACTTCCGACGCTACCTAAGAATTTACGGTAGGAGGGGCAGGGTATACTGTAAAGGTACATATTTTCGCGTATACATTTTTCGTGAATTTGCTCAAAAGTACATTTTCGGCTTGTATTTAAATTCGCGAATTTTGGAATGGTGGTAGTAGTATAACTTTACGAGATAGATATTCGCTCTGTACATGTATCCGTGGATTTTGAAATCCGGCAAAATATATGTACAGCGCGAAAATATCTCCATTTACAGTATGTGCTGCTACGACATATACATGTACACGTAAAACCCGCACCTAGACTCACATCCCACATTTCATTTGTGTCACAAAGAACGTTCAAAAGGAGTAGCCATGGCAACACCTCATTTCAATTTTAGATATATATAATTTTAGCAAGAAATAGGGAAATCTGGCGGTGAGAGGGTCAATGTGACACAAGAGTTCTGCGCTTATTTGAGACCCCTGCACTTAGGGAGTGCTCATTTTTTAACAACGGGGGGGGGGGGGGTAAAAAATGTGGACACCTTGAGCGGAGTGGGGGTAAAAAATTTAGACCCCTCTTGGGGGGGGGGGCAAAAAAATTCAACCTGTTTTGAGGGGAAAAGCCCGCGCGTTACTATGCTACAAAGGGGGGCACGCACGCGATGCCGGTGGGGGGGGGGGGGTAAAAAATTTCGAACCCTCGAAAAAATGTTGTTTGCTCTGCGCAAAATCTCATCACCCCGCCCCCCCCCCCCACCCCTGTTGTTAAAAAATGAGCACTCCCTTAAACGGGCCATTATGGTCCGTAGGTGAGAGTTTACGGTACTTGTACTTGTGTATAGGGGGTGACCTGTGCTATCTGCTAGTGAGTGATTCTAGGCCAGGTAACGTGTCCAGAGTGGGGAATGTAAACACTGCACGTCAACAAAGGAAGTCTGTAGATTGTACCCCAGGACCACTTGTTGTCGGGTAGACTGGGGAAAACAGAACAAAATGTGTAGAAGAGAAAAGGAAGCCAACAAAGTGGACACTGATATGTTGTTATCACGTGATAGGAGGGATTCTCTTCTGTCAGCCATTTACGCCGTTCTAAGTGTTGGGACCGCTTAATCCGATTTCAAATAAAAATGTTAGACCTATTTAGATTCAAATTAACCTCCAAATGCGACTGTTGGCATTTTCCTACACTGAAAACGATTTCTAAGCTTTAGAGAAGATATATCATGAAGCTTTCATAGACAACCCGGGACAGACAATGTCGAATTCATCTATTATCAAATCTCATTTTCTCAGAGGCACACAATATACGTGTACATGTATGTACACATTGAGTATCCCATAAACCGTTGTGTATATATAATATGTGTATATAAACATGTTTAAAATCGTCTTAATATTTAATCCCCGTGTAAGTACTGCCTACCAGGTATGATACGTAGCTGTATTATAGTGCAAGAGGAGCCATGTTATAGGCCTTACTAACAGTAACAGTCCCTACGCCTACAAATGCCGCATAGTGATTTCGTCATGATGCATGGAATGATGCATGAATGCATCATGACAACCCTTCGGGGTGAATCAAGCCTTGTGGGTCGGCATGATGCTTGAGGTCACTGGCGAGTTACTAATAATTTCATTCAAGCATAGGGGCATCATGATGACAAAGGGCGTCATTTGACATTAAAGCACTATGCGGCCCTTAAAGGATTAAGTAGACTATAATGTAACAGAGCAGCCAGCAGGCAGCTACCACTGTAAGCAGGCCGTGCAGGCCGTGCAGCACCCCCAGATAACACGACCCCCTCCACACTGCTACACTGCCAACACACTCCATGTCCCACTGCCAAATACAACCCACCCCCCACACCCACCATACACACAGCCCACCATACACACAGCCCACAGAGCCTCCCAGCCCCAGCATGGGCAGCAGGCTACAAGGGGAGGATACCCCTTCATGGTGCAGTTCTTAGGTCATGATATATCAGGATTGCCTTTGGGTTTTCCTGTGGGGAGTTTTCAGGTCCTAGTTTTTTCGGGTGATCTCGACTCCCCATCGTGTCGTGCTGCCGCTTTAATGGTCCCGACATTTATTGTTGCCACAATCATGCCGAGCAATCATTGCAGCAATGTGACGATTGTCAGTAGGTCCAGCACTTTTTTTTGGCGAAAGCCAGTCATCGGGTCTGGCCGGAAGCCCAGTTGTTGATGGATTAGTAGGGTCAATGCTGTCCTCAGTCCTCTTATGGATTTCATCACCTGTTCTGCGTTTGATAAAAACACGGTCATCATAATGGCGTTAAGCGTTCTGGCACTGACATTTTCTGATGGATCGTTTGTGTCGTACAGCTTTCTGCAACGGTTGACATGTCTCCATCGCCATAAAGGACGAGTCGTTCATTGCTAAATGTGGGAGTGGTTGGTGGATTTCTAATAACAGCAATATATATTTTCGCCCCCCAATCAGCGTAAAATGCCTTGCGCCCCCAGCCCCCCCCCATTTTTCCCCATGAAATATTGAGTTTGGGAACATGATGTATGACGTTGAATAACAAGGTAGACTATATTTTATTGCCCCTCCTGCTTAAAACCGGAGTTGTAAACTCCTATATCAATAACTGACTCGCTCACATAGATTTTAAACTAGTCAATACCCGGAGCGGCTCGAACACCGATGACGTAGCGGCCGGGTCATGGTTAATGTAGGAAGGCACACCCAGGATACGAACACACCCTCCCACCCTCCCACCCTGCGGCCGGTGCCAAGCACCTGGCCTCCCACCGAGCATCAAACAAACGGTCCCAGACCAGCTCCTCTGACAGTGGGTGTCTGGCCGCTACCGCCTCTGCACCTATAGGATTACCTCTCCTGGAGGCAAGCCGCAGGATCACCCAATGCTACAGTATACTCAATACTGCACAACTAAGGACTGACTGTGGTGAGTAGGTGGCCTCAGGGTGTCTTATTCCTTACAGAAGTAACTGATATCACCTTCACATATCTCTGTATTCTATGAAATTGCGTTAGAAGGTGGTTATCTGAGAGGGTTTCAGTGGTATAGTGGGTGGAAGGCTCGCTTTTCAATGTATGGGTCACTGTTTTGTATTCTGCGATTGCCCGCTACATTAGATCGCTTTCCTCACTCGTCCCAACGATTGTATCAGCTTCACCACCATGGCCTTACCACCCCTGTAAAACTAACAGTACCCCGTAAAATCTCTCGTAGAAGCCGCGGATTTTCATGAACACTTATGCAAGGGTTAGGCTTATATGCGAGAATTTACCATACACAGACCCAGCCAGTGGAACAAGAATTACTGTACACAATCCTACAGTGTTGGATACATTGCTGCAACCTGTGATGCTATATGCCACATGTTGGCACCCTTTGATAGACAGGCACTGAGAGATATACTGATACCCTTTGATACCCGACCCTCAGGCCTCCCTTCCCTTATGTCTTTTTGACACAACATATTGGGTGCAAGGCTATATCAGACACCTTTTGCCACACAAGGTTTCCTGTTGGTCTTTGATGACACTGTATGCAGGATTTTCTGTCTTAGGACAAAATAGCACCTCAGTTGGCCTGTTAGACATACCATCTTCCTGTAATGGTGATTGATATTATTCTGTGCTAACGATACAACACATTTGAATCTTAGAGGTGCATGTTGTGCACGACAAATTAGAATAAAGCATGACCTTGTTAAGTTAATGTGCAGAACCAGGAAGCTATAGACCTGTGGTTTCAGTTTCGGTATCTATTAGTAATGGCTGTTGAGGGAAGGGACTCCCGGGAAGGGACTTCTGAATATCCAATTAAACATGAATGCTAGCTTTGAAAGTTTTAGTGTCTGAAAGCTGCCAACAGCGTACATGTACTGAGGTGAGAAAAATTAATTTTACTCCAGGGGATTATAAGCAACATTTTTAAAACACTGTCCGTGGGAAGAAATAATAAAAAGTCATGGGGTCTGCCATATCAGACCAGGGGACATCTATCTACCTGTCATAAATGACCACTTATACAACACCCGAGAATACTATCTGTAAGGACACTTCGTATAAGGGTTAAGTAATGGTATCTTCTAATGCTAATACGACAACATCAAATAGAAGCTATGGCAGCTCGACTTAAGATGGTAGACAAACACTATATATATAGCTATATAGCCAGTATATATTGTATAGCATGCTATACCGAGTCTACCCCATGTATTGACGTACTGCGCGTCCATTGTATTGGTGTGTGTTCATATATTAATGCCTGTGTTTGTACTGCACCACCCAGTGCCCTGCCTACAGGAGCAGGAGGAGGGGGGGGGGTGGTCATTGATTTGGTGCCAGGTGTTGCTGCCATACGACCCCCAGGTGCACCTGTACCATTACGTACAGTGCTGTTCAACTACAAGGCTGATTGCTGCTGCCTGGTCCAATGCTGTACTGTTAGTGAAATGAGGTATGTCATTGCTACTGCCTGATCCAGTGCTGTACTGTTGGTGTGTATTGAGGTATGATGTCATTGCTGCTGCCTGATCCAATGCTGTACTGTCAGTGTGTATTGAGGTATGTCAATGCTGCTGCCTGGTCTAATGCTGTACTGTTGGTTCGTATTGAGGTATGATGTCAATGCCGCTGCCTGATCCAATGCTGTACTGTCAGAGCCTATTGAGGTATGATGTCAATGCTGTATACTGTTGGTTCGTATTGAGGTACGTCTTTCTGACCTATCATAAGTTGTGTAGCATCGCTGGTAGGGGCTGATACAAGTGATAGTGCTGCAGTACAGTGTTGAAGTGAGTGATGTGCTCCTAGGGTGAGGATGGCAACCTTTAGAGGACATCTAACATTCAGGCATTTCTACTTGACTGGGTGGAGTGGTGTGTACTGCCTACCTGATCTATACAAAGCCTAAAAAGGCGTCTTACTTCCCTTAGTTACATTGAAATCAGGCTAGAATTAATAAAACAAACTTGCATATAACTAACCTGCACCTAGACTTTGAGCAACTGGTATAACCTGCAACTGAGGTCTGATTTTTATAGGTACATTAGTATTTTTTGGTATACTTCTTTAGTGCTGTAGTGTATGTCTTAAGCTTTGCCTATAACCTCTACCATGAGTTAGGCAGACCTAAGGTTTTACTATAATTGTGATTTTATACAGTAGATTGTCTCTTTACCAACACACAGCCTGGCCTGACCGTGTGGGGAGGTGGTGACAAGGAAGCAACGGTGTGTTGTGCCGCAAACAAAGTGGTAACAACCAGCGAGCGGGTATAGATTGCTAGTAGATCCCCTCGGGAATATTCATATAAAATGTACACACGGTCTCTACCCACAAACCTTGCATATTGAATAATCAATGTGTTGTGCTGCTAGCACTGATCTAGAATGCAGTGGAGATGATCCTAGATCGTTAACCTTTACCTGTACTAGTCCTTAACACTCTGATGCTGGGGAGGCAGGCATGGTCCTGTTGTACAGTGTAGTGGTGATGAAGGTGATTGGATCTATGGGGTGCCTGAGGAAAGCACTGTCATGCATCAGGAGGAATGACATATTAATGGTCAGGTAATGATAGTAAGTTGCCTGATGCTAATCACAATGTTGCTAGTATTGGATGTCCTAATATGCGACACGGTGCTGCTAATCAGATAGAAATCCCTTCTCGAGTAGAATGCACGCTTAGGGTTGCATGATGCATTAATGCATTAACATGGCATTATGCCCTTTGTTGTCATGATGGATGAATGCAGCCCTGGTGAGTAACTCGCCAGTACTGCATTTATGTATTATGCCAACCAGACTGGGTTGTTACATTCGCGAAGACGACATCGCGACAAAGCAAAGCACATTATTAAAGGACTATGCCGCCCTGAAAGAGTTAAGCTCAAAGTAATAAATGCTGCATTTCTGAAATCTCCAGTCGGCAGATATTCCGCATTGAAATATGCGACTTTGTTTGAACCATTCGATTCAAATATTTACATGAGGCTCTTACGAAGTAATTCTGAAAGTTATAGACAGATTGATTATGTTTTGATGGTAGCATTTGTTGATTTTCCAAGGAACTATTTTTGGTGTAGGTAGATGGCCAGTGTGTGATGCGGACAGGAAAGCGGCAAAGTAGTACTCCTTTCGGGCCTTTTTCCACCGGAGAGCGCCAGATTGATCCAGAGAGAAGGCTATATCGAGTCGCTGGAAATCTAGAGTGGCATTCCTGTTGTATCTCGTTCCTTTACCAACAGGGCTCTAACTCTCTGTAGTGTGTTTATATACGTGTGGCCTGTAAGATGTATAGGTTGTGTTGTGGGGTCATTGCCCCTGAAGGAGGTTAGGACCCTGCAGGACATGTGGGCCTCTAACCACCCCATACCAGCCACAATGTAATCCACGTCTACCCCCAGCCGACCGCCGCACCTCTAGGTCATCTCTCCACCACACAAACCCTGTATATGTGTCCTCAAGCACTTCTATATAGTTTTGAACTTCTACCAGTTCACCCTTGAACATATATGTGTACAACTTAGTATTGTAAATACTCGCCTATTTTGACTAGCAAATATCCCCTCCCCCCAACCCCCCACTAGACACTGGGAATATTCTACATGTATGACCTGTACCAGGGGTCTGAAATTGCTACTTTAGTTCTGTAAATACTCACAAAAAAACACTTGCACATGTATAACCCCCACTCAAACTTTGAGATTATTTCTGGAAGAGCCTACATGATATCTTTTCTTAATATTCTCATATTTAGTACTGAGATATCGGTATGAACATCAACCTCTGAAAGAAAAAATAACCTATATCGGTAGGTCTGTCTGACAGTCTGATGTATCCCGCGGTCGGACTGTCCTGGGGGAAATCACCAGCACGGAAGCTGATATAACCTCCCCACACAAGGGGTAAGATAACGGCAGCACAGAAAAGTAATGAATAAGGAAGAGATCATAATATCATACATGTGTATCTGCCTTCGACAAGAGGCTTTGTTATAAAGTTGTAAAGGTAGTCGTGGCTGAGATCTAACCGATAACCTGTCATACATGTCAGTCGGTGTGGAAGATACAGGGGGACAAGATGGCTGCTTACACAGGGTGACTTGCTACTTTGCTATATCTGTAGTAATGTAGTAGTATGGGAGTGGTGAGTAGAAGAGGCTTATTTAAGCGCATCTCTAGCCATCCTAGTGCACTGTTTTCTTTGATGAGTTTCATCACAGAGAAGAGACAAGCGACAAAGATGATGTATCGTGCCGCGGTATTTTTGCTTAAATTAATCGCGGCGACGGCAGCTGCCACAGGAAATCCATATTCATGTTTACAACGGGCGGCGGGGTGCATTAGTCGCCGGTGTAACATAGCCTGTACTTGGTGGTACCGACCACCTGCCAGATACACTGCTATATATGGAGGTATTAAGGCATAGTGCTTCAATGCAGCAAGTGTCATCATGAAGCATCTTTCCAGTAACATACCAGGGATGCATTTAAGCATGCTGACCCTTAGGGAATGTATCAAGCCCGAAGGGTCAGCATGATGCGTAAATACAGCACTGGCAAGTTACTCGCGAGGGCTGCATTCATGGGTCTGATTCAAATGTCATACAACATTGAAGCACTATGGCGGTATTAAAGGGGTATTGATATATATATATTATATATATATACACTCTGTCTACAAGCTCTTAGTGTGATCAATAAAGGCTAGTGGCATGAACAGATAAAACTGATCATGTCCAACATTAATGGACACTGACATTTTTAGAGGAAGCTGGTTGTCATTATGGATGGCAGAATGTACTTGGTAACTGATGGTTTAAAATCTGAGAATGGCCTATTAAGTAGCTTTCTCAGTCCTATCAGATGTATGATATTGATAGACTGCGTAGTTTCTCTACCACAACCCCTTCACTAAGCATGCATACCTCACCATCGGATTATGTTTCAGATTATTTATTCAACATTTAAGGACCGCATAGTGCTTTAATGCATTATGCTCTTTGTCGTCATGCTGAATGCAGCCCTCGCTAGTAGGGCTGCATTCATCCATCCTGCCGACCCTATAGGAGTGTATCAACCCCATAGGGTCAGCATAATGCATGAATGTAGAATGTGTTTTTCGCCAGGGCTGCATTTATGCATCATGTCAACGAATATGCATAATGCGGGCTTTAAAGGGTTAGGAATGCATTTAGCCTGCTGCTGGCACTGCTCTCTGAGAAACACTAATAACAGCCAATGAACATCCTATGTAATATGTGCACCCGAGAATCAGGCGACACCTGCCGATGCCGGACTGGAGCTGGTTGCGGCGGCCCACACTGATAATAGCTGATAGGCTGCGTACAGGTTTGTCCCTGGAAGTGATTGTTACGCAGGGACAGGGTACCAGTCAGTGTGTGTCTTATCAGTGATGATAACCCACATCCAGCGAAATTTTAAATGGCGGACCCATTTAAAATCAGCATGATGTTTCATTGCGGCACTGGCAAGTTACTCGCCAGGGTTGCATTCATGCCATCTTTAAAGGCTTAGTGCACTGTGGTGTGTAGGTGGTGGCTCTGTCACGTGGGCTGTGTGGTACGGATCTATAAACAACAGGTGCCGTTATCACTTAGGGAGGGGGCAGTTTTCAACAACGGGGGGGATTTCTAAAATGTTAAACCCTTGAGCAAGGAAGACAAATAGATACAAAGGGGGGTCAAATTGATTTCACCGCTTTTTAGTGAAAAAGCCCAAGCGTTAATTGACTATGACTAAAAAGGGTCAGCTGCAATCAATTTGTGGCTGGGCGGGAAGGTATATTATGTGGATCCATCTGGCAGGGGGACTGAAGACATTTTTACCTGCTCGCACAAAACCACCCCCCCCCTCCCCAACCGCCCATCCTTAAAAAAATGCCCACTCCCGTAGCACCAGAAAACAGGTGAGTGCGGATGTGTCGTCAGTAAGCTGTATCGATCATGGACGGATGGAAGCTTCAGTACCAGCCTTTAAAGGTCGAGTTACACGAGGCAACTAGTTGCTGGCAACTTTTTGCTAGCAACTAGTTGCTAGCCCGCAAAAGATAGGAGGCAACTAGTTGCCCCCAAATCCATAAATATGGATCCCAGGCAACTAGTTGCTAGCAACTATTGCCTGCAACTTTTGCATTAGACGGGGCAACTAGTGTTTGTTTCTGAGTGCAGACAGTGGAGTTACTGTATGTTGAAATATACTTTGTGCCCTCTACCAGCTGCATCTATAGATGCCACCACCATGGACCTCTATATAGACCTTGGCACTGCTCAGTACTATAGTTATTGTTTCCTATAGGAATGTATATAATATCCCCTCATGTATACACATAAGGAACATATATACAATAGACATAGGCTGCTATTGGTGCCTATACCTGTACTAATGTGATCCTTCTCATTCCTTAAACAACCCCATCACCATGGGTTTACATAAGGTCGCTGTTCTCCAACGAGCACCATGGCATGTACCGTAAAACCTCGCGTATAAGCCTAACTCGCGTATTAGCCGCACCCCTAACTTTGACAAATGATATAAGCCGCAGAAGGGTTCTGAAAATTCCTTTTTTGGTACTGTACTATACATATAAAAACTCTTGTATAAGCCGCACCCTATATAGGCATGTTTGGTATCAAAAGAAAGCTGAGTCTGATTCGCGTACTAGCCGCGGCTTCTACGCGAGGTTTTACGGTAGGTGAGATTAACTCACAGTCGAAGCCATGCCTCTCTACATGCTGCACTAGATTGATGTCTGTATATTATACATGGTCTTGTATATATGCCTCTATAAGGTAGTCCCCAGGGCTCCCCGGATCCACTACATGTACCAGAGTTACCATACTGTACTGCACCTTTATCCCTTTAAGGACCGCGTAGTGCTTTATTGTGCTGTGGTCATGATGCAGGAATGCAGCCCTGGAGAGTATCCGCAAGGGTTGCATTAATACATCATGCCGCCGACCCTGTGGGAGTGTATCAATCCTGTAGGGTCAGCATGATGCTTGAATACAGCCCTGGTGAGTTACTCGCCGGGGCTGCATTCATGCATCATGAAGCCAGAGGACATACTGGATTTAAGCACTATGCGGCCTTTAAAGGTTTACATGTGGAGCCTGCAGATATCTACAAACATTGTGTGCTCTGATTCACACGACCATGTATGTATGAAGCAGACTTGTCGCTAATACATGGTGTATACGCCTGCCTTGGAGAGGGCTGTTGTGGCTTGGCCTATACCAATAACACAAGGACCACAGGCCTACCAATTATAATATGTATAACTACAAGGCAGAGTGTATTGTAGCTTAGTGCACTAGTAACAGGTGAGGTCACATCAAAGTATGTTGGCTAGTAGCGGTATATTGAAGATCTATTTATAACATAAATGTGGCAGAATGTGGGCACATGTCGAGATCTATAACATGTTCTACATTACAGGATATGACTGTCACTATTGCAGGCAGACTATTGACATGTTGGTACCGTCCTGGTGTATGGTGTGGATACATTGATAAGACTTCATTCACCATCTCCAAACACATACTTAATACCCGTCATGGAGCATAGGAAACAGCCCTTTAAGGACGGCACCATACCTTAATACATCATGCCCTTGGTCGTCATGATGCATGAATGCAGCCCTGGCGAATTATTCAAGCATCATGCCGACCCTGTGGGTTTGAGACACTCCCAAAAGGTCAGCATGATGCACCAAGTCCAATGCAGCACCTCGACATGGCGTCCTGTTAAATGTTAGGGAACAATAATTCATCCCATTTTAATAGGAACATTATTATATCCAGATCCTCCTACTTCCTGGGTAGGCGGGGGGGGGGATGTAGCCGGCCTCTTGTGCTGGTTGTTTCCGGGCACACCGCCGTGGTGGGACACGGCCCCAGATAAGGGTGGGGAAAGACAGGCCCAGCACACAAGTCACCCCACAGCACCCAAACCCTATCTACACCACGGTGACGTAGGGGCCGAGCTACTCACAGACCAGCTCACTGTGAGCTCAAGGGGGTCTATACACTGTCCTTATGGGTTAGCTACTAGACTAGGGACGACTGGTGTGATATCAAGCTCCATTACTAGAATACATTTTTATTAAAGATTGTGTTTTGCAGAATATCTTTAGGAGGGACTCAAATGTGGTCAGCTATAACGTTAGAACAGGTAACGTCTTTTGAGGTATGTGTACGAAGGGCTGAGGACGTGGGCCATGTAACATCATATACTATTCCAATCTCCATAGACAGGTTCAATGGCGAGTTAAGGCCAGTTTGTAGCAGGATACTGCTTTTTATGAAACTGCAGAGTACACTATTGCAGAGCAGCTTCTGAGCACAGTGACGCCCCTTGGATGGAAAATACCAGAGATGCCACTGTCCCTGCTTTTGCAGCAATTCCTACTTTTTGGCTGGAATTTCTGTCTTGAATTAAGCTAATTTCCTACAGAAAATTGACCTATATCGTAGGGCTTCCAACTTTTTGTTGACAAGGAAGTTTATAGAGGCATCTGTGAAATACAAATATTTGAGATGTTCAGAGACGGCGTGTAGATGGTTTACATTGAACCCAAGTGGGGTGACAGAGGTCAGGTAGATAGAGGGTGAGGCGGGGGAGGGGGAGTAAGTGGCGTCCTTTAAGATGGAAGCAGGGCTCTGGGTCATGTCATATATCAATTAGACAGTGTCAGGTTAAGGGGATCAGGGCTGACAGGTCACATCAAGGTAAACATGGACCTGTTCAAAGCTGGTACTGGTTTATGGTATGACATTTGTCGTCATGATGCACCAATGCAGCCCCGGCAAGTAACTCGCCGGTGCTACATTGTTGCATCATGCCGTGCAACTCCCGTCTCAACTCAAACATTATTTTTAAAAAAAGCTCTGTGCACGATGCTTGAATGCAGCCCTGGCGAGGCTGGCGAGTTACTCGCCAGGGCTGCATTCATGCATTATGACGACCAAAGGCATGATGCATTAATGTATCATGCCGTCCTTATAGAGTTAAGGCTTGCACTATGGATCGTTGCCTGCAGGGGTGTGTGGATATAGTGCTTAGAACTGTCGAGTCAGCGTTTATACCTAGAGTGGTGTTTTCCTGGGCTCTGTGATTGACATAATGGCCGATAGTACCAATTTAGAATAAAACCTGGAATTTCTTTTTTTTTGCTGGCAGCAGCTCGTATGTGGCAGGTGGCTTTGGAGATTGATCGGAAATGTCATAGGTCTGATTGGCTTGACAAAAAACAGCGGTAGTATGTTTACATGTATACTAATCCTATACCATAAAGAAAGGTTCACGATGTGTAACGTTTGGTTGGCAAAATAAGAATGGTCAACTCAACTATCTCTCCTAATAGAAACTTTTTTTTTGATTTGTTAGTCTTTCACTAAAAAGAAAAACACAACTGAGCAAACAGAGAAGAATAAAACAAAGAAAAATAAGAGCTATGTATAAGTAAAGTAAAGGCGGTGGGTGTAGTCGGCCTAACATGGGTAATGGTGAGATGGGAGATAAGGCGTGAGTGTCAGAGTAAAAGGGGTTAAGAACTAGAGTCACCTGATAACTGGCAGCATGAAGGAGGGACACAACTACTGCCCACAGCACAATGACGCCCTTGTGTCCTCACAAATGACACCACCAGCTAGGGGAGTGATCAGCTTTTAACAACAGGGGGGGGGGGGCAATAAAAATTTGGACCCCTCCCCCTAGCAAAGTATTGCCGCTAGGCTCAGGAGAACTTAGGTTCCCCATCACTTCTTACTCCGAAAGAAGCTCGGGTAACCGAGTAATCTGTTTTGAACCAAAAAACCCGCATGTTACTATGCTTCAAAGGGGCCCGCGCAAGTGCCGATTTTCGATCCTAAGGGGGGGGGGGGGTGTAAAAAATTGTAAAACCCACCGTCCCCCCCCCCCCTGTTGTTAGAAAATGATCACTCCCTCGCTTTAGTGACGAAATGTGTCCCAGGCCGTATATACATGTATATGTCTATAGGGCAATCTGACCAAAACAGTGGCTGGGGTGGGGGAGGGGGTGTGTGCGGTTCTGAAAAGGTCTAATTATTGGTGTCGTCATTTGTGAACGTACCCTTATTCTAAATACCATTGAGGTGCACTTCTGGGTGGTGACGATGGTTAATTACCAACTGAAAATATACGCCAAAGTAGGTATTATGGTATTAAAGCCACATGGGTGACCCGATATATAGAACTTAAATACTGAAGTCTACCCACATCTAATATGATATGTCAGTGCGCTAACCAGTCTGCAACCTAAACTGCTATACATGGACTACCGGTACAACAGAGAGATATTACACTGTATGATGCTGGCGTGGTGCCGAGGTGGATCTCCAGTACTGCAGCATGACTAGACGTACTCTCGTTCCCAAATCCTTCCGAAGGAAGGTGCTGGTAACAGCCAAATGACCTTGAACTTGGGATTTTGCTGGGTCTGGGCAACCCCTGCTGGTAGGCTGGAACCAGCGAATAGGAACAGGAAATGGAACCGGAATGTATGATGGTAGTTTTTAGGTAGTTTTACCATCAGCCTTTATGGTTTCATTTCCTGTTCCTGTTCGCTGGTTCCAGCCTACCAGAAGGGGTTGCCCAGACCCAGCAAAATACCAACATTTGGCAGTTACCAGAGCCTTCCTTCGGAAGGATTTGGGAACGAGAGTAGACTAGACGTTGGTGTATAATGACTTATGTAGCAGACCCTGTAGCAGCCAGACAGGACTCCCCCCCCCCCCCCCCCCCATGGGTGCTGCTACCTCACACTGACCGCCGCTCTGCTGGTGTGTGTGTGGGGGGGGGGGGGGGGGGGTGAGGGGGTGGTAGGGGTATACTGTTTGGGTGTGAGCGGCTCAATGTTGTAGTCTGGGAATTACCGTAAATTCTCTGTAGAAGTCACGGCTTGTAGTTGTCAGAGAATCAGAACCCCAGCTCAGCGGCTTCTCGGATATGCCCAACGTCTAAGTTTGACAAGGGTGTAGCCTACTGTAGCATACTAGCAAACTTTGCTAAAGTACTAGAGCAGCAACCATTTCCAGACCAACAGAAGCAGCTTTTACAATTGTGTTAAAGTTTAGGTGCGTCTTATACGAGGGTAAGGCTTATACGGCAGGTTTTACGGTAGGGTCCAGTCCCACTGTGTATATTACTGATGTAAAAGCCCTGTCAGATCCATCGCCCAGTTCATATACCACCTTGTCTAGCTCCACATCTACTGGGCGGTTCAGCAGATATGTGGCCACTAGGGTTAACACAAGCCCTTGTCAATGATTAATACACAGAACCAGCTAGGGAGACATGATACATGTATTTTATGGTCTATTATGATTAGATATAGATATTGGTCTACGCCCGCCCCTCCCTATCTGCCTCCTTTCCCATCCTCACCCCCACTCCTCTTCCCTACCCGCTCTTCTCTCTCCTCTCCTTCCATCTCCATTCACCTTCCTCATACCCCTCCCCTCCTCTCCTCTGCTACTCCCCCCTCTCCTTCCCTTCTTGCCTCTTTCGCTCCATTTTGCCTCTTCTTCGATCCCCCTCCTGCCCTCCCTTTGTCCTCTCCCCTCTCAGTCCCTTCTTTCTACATTCCTCTCACCCCCACCCACCCCACCTCTACCCTCCTTCCCTCCATCCAGCCCCCACTCCCACCCCGCCATCCCTCTTAATGATCGGCTTACGTCCTCAATTTATCAAAGGATGGTATTGTCCCTTAGGGCTCCACTAGTTCCATGTACAATCACCAGGTGCCTCTCGGGTGTTGATTTCCATCCTTGGCACTAGGAGACGCCATAATCACAATAGCCGCCAGCTCTCTGCTATTGTAGGATCGTTGTGGACAAAGCAGCGCCATCGGCACAAGATGCTGGAGACAGGCAGGCCTGCCTGTTGGCAAAGGGGAGGGAATGGAGGTGTGTCTGGTGATGGGTGGGTTGGGGGGAGGGGGGGGGTCTAGTGGTTTATTGATGTAATGCTACTTCCAGGCTACTCTCTTCCTTCCTAAGGGGTTATTGACGAGTGGAATTTGTGCTGTTTTCCGAGTAGTAAATACCGAAAAAAGTATCTGCCATGTAGGTGGTATAGTCCAGTATAGTTTATGTATTGTATTGTTCATCTCCATTTACAATTCAATTTTCTAATCCAAGTTCTTGGGCACACTATGGTTTTAAGTCGCCCTGAAAAATGTCAGGTCGCCATATCCCATGATTTCACATGTAAAAGTAAAAGACGAATCCCTGTATTTACCTTGCGGAAAGGACACATGACAGAAGCAAGTAGTATATGGAAATATTATTTTTGTATCAGGATCCCATCTTACTAATACAATACGGGAAGTGATGTTGTATTTTGGTGTTATGCTATTTTTTCTACATGTAATCTGTGCCATTCTCCACGTATCACAGTTGGAAGTAGCATATTAAGATTGTATTTTTCCTCAGACATGTAAAAAACAAACACACTTTCACATAAATAACCTTTTTAATACGTGACATCCCACCATGTTATATTTCAGCAAATCAGCCATTGGGTCTCTCATATGATATGCATTCCTTCCCATGTTGGGATTTATGTCCTTTTGCCTCACACTCTATATATGACAACATCATAATGATATTGTACTTGAGAAATAGCTGTTTACAGGTGCACGTTCAGATTGTCAACACAGTAACATATCAACTACTTAATCTACAATAAACGTATCAACTGTTCAAAATTCCTCGCTTTCACTGGCTGGAAGTTTTCTTTTCCTGGTTGTAGAACACTGCTTAGAGGGCGTGACATTTGGCTCAGATTTTATCACTTTAGGCCTCCTCTGTAGGGGCTGATAATCAGAAAAGTCGTCATCACTAGATGGCATGTCACTGGATGGGAGGTCACTGTCCAACACAATGACAGTTTTCGACAGCCTTTCTTTCCTCTTGAATATTTTGACAGCGTTTATGGCATGTTCAGTATCATCAGCCTCACCACCCCTTGTAGTACGGGCAGACACCCCAGGGCGGACCTCAGTGGTTGGTGTTTCAGTTCTGCATGGCTTGGGTGGTTTTCTCTCCTTCATTTTCCACGCCCCGGGGCAGATGCCACCTGCTTTCTTGGGGTCCCGATGCTTACCACGGCCACGACCACGACCACGGGCAGAGGTTGGCTGGCCCCTTGTTGCTACGGGTGTTGACCCATTGTCCGCCCCTTTCCTGGTTTTTTTTGGCCTTGGCAGTTTCTTTACCTTCAGTACCTTCTGAAAATATTACAACAAAAAAAGAATGGCGTCAAATTTGTATTGACATGATATAAATTCTGCAAAGAAAATTGCTATAAAATTGATGTGTTGTTTTGGCAAAATAGTATAGAACTGGTTTATATATAGTACATGTATGTAAAATATAGCAGCAGTTTGTCACAGATATATCATGATTTGCCTTTATTTTTTTACACCTACCTTCTTATGGAATTTCAGTAGTTCTACCGGGACATCTGGATCTTGGCCATCTGAGTCCCCAGATAAGACAAACTTCACCTTCTCATATCGATAAGGAGGTGGTGGTTCAGCTTTACGTGCTCTACTGGCCTTTCTCCTATTGCTAGCAGCATTGGCTGGAATGAACCTCTTCTTCCTGACAGGCTGAAGTATGAAGAAATAATACGTTACAGAGACAGAGATGTGTTTGATTTTCATGCTATTAATTTCTCACTGTGAACTACTTGAAGAACAAAGGTTTTAAAATATGAGCAAAATAAAAATAAAATCCAACACAGCTTCCTTTTCATTTTGAAATATGACATAAGAGACAGGTGAAAACAGATAACACAGTACACACCTGCTGGGGTTCAGTGTCACTTTGTGCCTGGGTGATGTCATGCAGGGCGGGCCTCTCTACCATATTTTCTTGGTCAGCTGAGATGGGCGGGAGTATGTCACACGAGGGGGCGGCTCCCTGTAGTATAAAGCAAAGTGGTACATACATGGAGCAGACTTTTAGAATTATATCCTAAGAACTAAATAACTACATTGAAAAACAAGACATGCCTTAAAAACACTATATCCCCATTTTCTTTTTCATGTAATAATTACATTCAGTACCTGATTCTCCTCCTCCCACAACACAGACACAGTGTCACTCTCCAAAGCTTTACACAGCATGGCTGAAGGTATGCTGTGCGCCTGACTGCATGGGATAACTACTGCATCCCCGGCTGAATCACCCAGTGCTGCATACGGTAGGGGGGAGCTCTCACCATCACCTACACAGGAAGAGTAAAGAGATCTTAATGTTATGCACATACTTATTGTAATGATTTCACTCTATCTTCTGTGTGGCTGAAACAAAAATAATAGGACAGAGAACACTTTCATAGATGAAAATAATATTATGATATCATGCATGATTTTATGATATTTTACTTACTATCGGAAACCACTATTGACTTAGCTGGCATCTCTCCCACCACTTCCACGTCAGACACCAGACCGTCTTCGAAGAGGTCGTCCAGCTTCTTCTTGAATGCAGTACTGGGCCTGAATCCTTGTGTGCTTGCTATGCCTACGGTAGAGGAGGGAGGACCAGGGTGGGCCCCCTTGCATGATTTTCTGTCCTTCTTCAAGCTGAGTCTACCCCTGCCCACCTTGTTTGATTTTGTGTAGGGACTGGGGATATGATCATCCAGATCGGGTGAGGGGATCCTGGAAGCTGCCCCTCTCACTGCTACAACACTGGAAGTGAGGACAGGGTTGGTTTGCCGGGGACCTACTTCATGATACCGGCCATTGTCATCAGATAGGACAGGAGTGCAGGCTACAACACGTCCTCTCTGATGAGGGGTGGCTGGAGATGGTGAACGGGACAGCACCCTACAGGGAACTTGATCTGCACTTTTCCTGCTACTGCTCAGCGAGGCCACCAAGCTGTTCCTGCTAATGACCCCCTTTATTACCACTTTGGGGCCCTTGATTGGAGAGGGCATGTGGACAGGAGAGACAGGGAGTGGAGACAGGAGGGGCCGGGAGGGTGAGATCTGTGGAGGTTGCCAGGGCAAAGTCTTCTCCAAGCTGTCGATAGATGTACAATACTGCTTGAAAGGGAGCCTCTTGGTTTCTAGAAAATATATAAATTTTACAGATTGCAGTACAGTGAAAATGTCTTATTTTAATTGGCACCCCCCCTCCCCCCCGGCAGGAATCATACCCCCCTCCCCCAACGCAACACCACACACATGGGACCTATACAATAAAAATTACACAGTACCCTATGCAAAGTATACAGAGATATGCCTTTATTCCATTATTACCCCCCCCCCCCCGACTGTCCATTATGAATAACATATATCACTACTTTCCCACAACAGAAAGGCAACAAAATTATGTTTCATATAGAAAATTTGCACCATAACATATTCCACTGTAGAAATTATACAGATATGCCTTTATTCCATTATTACCCCCCCCCCCTGCTCCCCTACTGTAAAATATATAACTATTGTCCCACCAATAAAAAGCAATAAAATCATGTTCAATAAAAAGAATTCTCACCACATGACCCGGGTATGAGGTTTTCCTCCTCTTCCTCGTCATCAGCATCAGAGTCCTCACTGGACGTAGATGGCAGAGGGGGGACAGACTTCCTCTTCTGTGGACAACGTGGTGAGGGAGTGACCTCAGCAGGAGGTTGAACTGTAAGTTGTCCCACATCTTCTGTAGCTGATGCTGGCTCATCTGTAGCTGATTCCTCCCGGTGTTGGTACCCAGTGCGTTCTGGCTCGTCCTCATCTTCAGGGGTATCAGAGTGAGACTGCACCTTAGCATTGACAGTGGGTTTAGTGGATGGAAGACCAGCCTTCTTCAGCTGCTTCTTCTTGGCAAACCTCTTGGGTCCCTCGTCATCAGAATCGTCAGAGGACGAATCTCCACGGTAGATGTTTCCAATTGGGTCCTGTATTGGGTCTTGGTCCTCACCAACTTGTTCTTCATCAACTTGCTTCTGTCAAAATAATAGCAAAAAAAGGGAACAATTTAGTGACGTGTACAGTGTTGAAAAGGGGCTTTATAATGGAATAAAGGCCATGAATTGCAGGGGGCCTACTCATTTCATAGGCCCAACATGATGAAAAAAAGGCCATTTGCACAGTGGGCTTATTACTGTATACAATATAGCAGTATCACTTGCATACAGACTGAATGATATAACACACAGCCTATACATAAAAATATGGGGGCCAGATGAAAGGTGTGTACCATATTGTTTTTCCCTTCCGTCCTTAGTACAACTGAACTGAAGTACCCACATACAACAGAGATACAGTGCAGCTAAAATATATCACCTAACTGCTTCCCATATCCGCAGCAAAAGAGATAAAATCAATGTATATCATCTCTGCCTTCCCGAAAATATAGTTATACTGCATAGTGCTGGCCCCTGGTGTGTATGGCGGAAAA
Organism: Harmothoe impar; assembly: GCA_947462335.1. Classification (NCBI taxonomy): domain Eukaryota; kingdom Metazoa; phylum Annelida; class Polychaeta; order Phyllodocida; family Polynoidae; genus Harmothoe; species Harmothoe impar. Next base: position 62,594,960 of record OX381712.1, on the reverse strand, counting down.
CAATTTGAGGTGAAATCAATCTTTTTTTCTACCCCCGTGCCACTGACCCACATAGTACATGAAATGTACAAGAGGACGCTATGACCCCGCTAAAGTAATCACAACAATGCAGGGGCAGGCCGAGACCTGCGCCAGTCTCCAAGGGAACAGGCGTGTGTCAGTAGTATAGTGAAAGTGTACATAGATCATGGCAACATCATACTTACGGGCAGTGGCTGGCTACCAAGGTTGCTCCAGGAGGGGAAGAGGGGGGTTGGTACGTCAATTGGGGCTGGCCTGTTCAGGGGATGGTACTCCCTCAACAGTTCCAAGAAGGCGATCATATGGTCCTTCTTCTGATAGGACCTCCACACAATTTCAGCCAGATGGCCTTCAAAATTGGCCGTGGAAGTCCCATTTATGTCACGCAAGTGGGCCTAGAAAAGATAAAATTATTTTTGAAATACTTTGTCAAAATATCATGAAATGCAATATGGCACAATCTGTATAACACACGGGAGCAGCAATACTGCAGATCAAATCAATATTATTTACACATTTTCTTTTTTAGTCTACTTAAGACATAATTGAAAAGATGACATTTAGATCAAGTTACAGAAGTAGAACCCTGTAAAACGGACCCCCTCCCCCCCCCCCACACACACAATGCTATTGATTTACACAGTATGAAAAGACCTTACTTTTGCATGTTTCCATTGTCCCTCAACTCGATTTGTACAACACTTTCTTTTCACCCCAGTCTCCTCATGCTGGTACCACACAGCGAAGGCATGTTTGTGGTTTACCACAAAGTGTTGATAGCCCAGTTCATTCAACTTTGAGTATGCTGACCAACCATCTGTATAGATCACCGTGCCTGGAGCTACATGTTCTGTGATAATGGCTAGAAGTGAGTCTTCAGTGCGGTCATCTACTGGGAACAGGAGGATTCGATTTGTGTGGCGTTCAACCAAACCCAAGATCCATACCTTGTGACCTATGGTTGGATCCCCTACCCCATATTTCACACGTCGCCCAAACAATGACTCATCTATCTCTACCACCCCTGTGAACATAATGGTAGGCAAGGTATCTAGCAACCAAGCAGACATAATTCGGCGACAGAATTTGGCATGGATCACGGCAGTACTACTGTAGTTACATCCAGTCTTGGTAGCAATTTTCCTCAGTGGGTTTTTCTCGCCATACAGAGCAAAGAAATGAAATAAGTCATTCAGATACATGTGAGAGCCATAAAAAGCTGAGTGGGTACGAATGACAAATTCATGCCTTTCTGGGCATTTGAAGGCAAAGGGTTCGATGTTTTTATGTCTTGACTGCCACTTGCACTTTCGTCCACATGTAGGACACGTCATGTTCTTTGCAATGAACCCATTCTCCTGTAACCATTGTCTGAAATACTTGCGCTTCGACCCCACCAGTGTATAGAAATCAAAAGGATTGGATAACCCATCGACACCCATGGCCAACAGTTCCTCCCATCTCTTCTTCCTCCTGTAATGGGTAGAGGTCGCATCTTGGGCTCTTGGTCGGGCACCTTCCTCCTCAGAGGAAGTGGAATCCCCTACAATGGTGGAGGTATCATCATCCTCCTGAGACTCCCCGGATTCCTCCTCCTCATTAGGCTGATGCATCTCAGCAAATCCCTCCCTTTGTTGGACGCCGTCTCCTTTTGATAGCCGTTTTAAAATCCCACCTGAAGGACAACAGCCAATGGGAGGGCCTCCTGTACTTAACCCTACCTCAGGATCCAATGAAAAGTCGACTATAAGACGCTGGTGACGCCCCCCCCCCCCCCTCCTCCCCGCTGCTGCACGTGCTTGTCTAATGAGCCGTGACCAATAAGAGGACTGCTATCCCCCACCCCACCTCCCTCACATATCTGAAACACTGCTGTACGGCTTACCCCCGCCTGCTTCCCACCCAATGTAGGTACATAGTATATAGGGGAATACACATGAATGTGGATAGCCATCTTTTTCAATGAAATAAAAACAATTTTTCTGAAATATAAAAAATATATTCTAATCGTTCCACTCACCTTAACAGTTCTAATAGTGCCTTGTAGTTCCATCCAGCCACTGGAACCTTTCCATCGTGACATTGTAAGCCCACATTCGGTATGTGTATCCCTCCTGTAGGTACTGGAGGAATGCCCGTATATGGCGCCAGCCACTGCTATGTCTAACTGCCATCCCTGATATGTGACACCAGTCAAGAAAGGTGTCGGGCTCCAGCCCATTGACCCAAACAAACGAGGAAACCACCAGTCGGTCCCAATGATGGAGATTGGTGGCCCAGAATAGCCTCCTGACGTTGACTGGCCACTTGGTGGCACAACCGATAAGATCTTGTATGTCACGCCATAGCCTATACTTAGGGCAAGTTGGGTTCTGTGGAGCAAAAGCCATACTGCTGTCGACCAAACACTTCTCATAGAAAATATTAAAATTTTCTTTGGATAAATCCGTCTTTTCATGTGATGCACTGAATGTCGTGTGACCAAATGACCATCCCCGCCAAACTGAACAGGGATAAGATGCAGGCCGGAAATGCATGGGGTAAACAAGTGAAAATGAACACGTTTTAATGCATGTTAATTACATTAATACTGTGTATGATGGCATGGTAATTAGAGCCGTACGCCGGGACGCTGTACAATTGGCACGTGCTGCCGAGAGTGTAAGGGCCATCCAATTCAAGTGCCGCCGCATACCGTTCATGCATGGGTGCCCATGCATGTCGGTTGCAGTGGGGGATGCACAAACTGGCGCCACTACGTGAAGCCAGACGTGAGTGAACGAAATGTCGGCTGATGTTTTGAACTATTGCAATGACTGTACAGTGAAGTACTGTATTTTGCTATATGTTTTATATTTCAATATAAATGTGTGATATCCATATGTGTATGATATAGTACAGAGAAAACGTGAACAAGGGTATGTCATGACATGTATTTTAACACTGTATGAGCTGTATTATACCCAACAACAGTACTGTGGGTAGTATGACCCCAATGTCCTGTGTTTTTATTTTCCTATCTGTCTCTCTCTCTCCCGGGGGGGGGGGGTGCCAGGTTTTTTTTTCCTTTTTTTTATTCCTTCTCGCCCCTGTTTTAAATGCCAAAAATCAGTATTGTATACCCCCTAGGGATTAAGTCGCCCTCCAGGCTACTTGATGAAAAATGGTCTGTACCTCCCTCTGTACCCAATACCACAGAGGAAAATCGTTGTGCAAATATGAATGAACCTGCGGTGGCTTTGAAATATTCTGCACCAGGGGGGATGAAAAAACCTTCGGTTTTTACCTTCTTTTGCTTAAAATGAGGCTGTAAGTTTTAGGTCGCCCTATGAATGAAGCTGCGCTGGCCATGCTTCTATACCCCCAAAACTTTATCCAAGCCCCTATTTTTGTATCTGTCCCCATAAGGAAACCCTTTCCCCAAGGGGGGTATTTTCCCCCCAGGGATGTTTATACTTTGTATTATATTTAGGCATGGTCAACATATATACTACTATGGTTTTAAGTCGCCCTTAGGGCGACTTATTCCTTTGGGGTACCTAGGCCCCTTCCACACATTGATATGAAAAAATAAAAAAAGCTGCAGTGGCTTTAACATATTCTAAAGTAGGGGGGATGAATAAACCTTTGGTTTTTAGCTTCTTTTCCTGAAAATGAGGCTGTAAGTTTTAGGTCGCCCTATGAATGAAGCTGCGCTGGCCATGCTTCTATACCCCCAAAACTTTATCCAAGCCCCTATTTTTGTATCTGTCCCCATAAGGAAACCCTTTCCCCAAGGGGGGTATTTTCCCCCCAGGGATGTTTATACTTTGTGTTATATTTAGGCATGGTCAACATATATACTACTATGGTTTTAAGTCGCCCTAAAGGCGACTTAAAACCATAGTAGTATATAGGGGAAAGTACTTCACAGAAATGTCAAAAGAAAGTAAAAAAGGGAGGGCGACTTAAAACCATAGTAGTATATAGGGAGCCCATCCCTAAATAGCATAGAAGCTGTAAACATTCTTGGGGGGAATATCCCCGGGGGGAAAGGGTTTCCGGGGGGGAGAGAGACAAACAGAAATGGGGCAGGGAAATTTTGGGGGAATATAACATCCATCCTAAGGGTCAATCTGATATCTTATTCTATGTTGGGGCAGGTGCAACATGGGCGACTTAAACCAGTACCTATAGCTATGGGTTTAAGTCGCCCTTTTAGCAGCAACTACAAGAAGGGCGACTTAAACCAGTACCTATAGCTATGGGTTTAAGTCGCCCTTTTGGCAGCAACTACAAGAAGGGCGACTTAAACCAGTACCTATAGCTATGGGTTTAAGTCGCCCTAGGAGATGTAAAAAGGGCGACTTAAACCAGTACCTATAGCTATGGGTTTAAGTCGCCCTAGGAGATGTAAAATTATAGTGTGAGGTACAAAAAAAAAGTGATAATTTAGAGATGGGCCCATTTTAACAGACTTGTCAGTTACTAGGAACAGGTTCCGTTTTTTACTTGTAACCGACAGGGCGACCTAAACCCATAGATGGCCAGTTCTTATCATTTGGCACCTAGCCATACATATGTAATATAGTAGAAGACATCTACGTGTATAACAAAGGCCATGTAAAACCAGATACCGGTATATCTAATTTTATCATATTCACATGTCATCGGTTTAAGCCCCCCCCACCTGTAGTGTTAATTACAGAGTCAGGATGATAACATTTCAACAAAAATGAATAATTATCCTTTCTGTCTAAGACTTAAAAAAGATATTTGGCCTACGGCCACGTGCTTTGGGTAATATATTACTCTTCTCTACTTTGAAACAAGCTTGAACCTCGTATTAGCTGCTGTTAGACTCTAGGACAATCCTACGAAATTACTTTCTTATTTCTGCTATATGAGCAACACCCCCGTACAAGCTGGTTCATGTATGCACGTTCAAGAGCAGCAAGGGGTTCCGACTGTCATACAAATTTTGGCTTTGACACGAGAATTTACGATACATACTAAATTTATGGAGGCTCATACATAAGTGAGACAATAGAAAAGTCACTAGGTACATTATGAATAGTGACGGAACGCGGCATTATCTGCGCTAAGGTGAGATTCTAGGCTAGCAGCTCGCGCGTCTCTAGAGTCTCTTAGAGTTTTAAATAGGTTCCCAGAAAGAAGAGCCACAAGAAGAGAGCAGCAAATGTCAGCACTGCAGATGGTGTGTTCTGTGTGACGAGTCCAATATAGTACTGTAGCTGGTGCCACACTGTAGGCCGCCATTTTGTCCCCGGGGGACGTATCGCTGGTTCCTGCAGCACCACTGCAGGGTACATAGTCCATAAGCCAGACCCTAGGATATTAGCCATGACTGCCAATCAAGAGCACTAATTCCACCTATGATTTTCTGATAGGTAACCCTCAGAGGCATATGAAAATGTGGGGTGGCCTTGCATCTGGTGTAGCTTAAGGTCAGGGGAGCTTGGTAACCATGGCAACCAGGGAAAATAATGAGATTGGCCTCATTGAGTACTACATTTAAAGATTTACAACTTACAGTTAATTCAAACCATGATTAAGGCATGACAAAAATGTGTGATTTATATTATTGTGTCATTTTTCTGGTTTCCATGGAGACAGGTCAAGGGTGACTCAGGGATCTTTGCTGTTAGGTCCACTTTATATTTTATTCGCATTTCGCATATCTAGACATTTTTGACAAGAAATACAAAGTTTGGAAGAAAGGACAAGTTGATTTAAAAGTGATTTTCGAAAATTTGACCTTTAATGGCATGACCTTTACCTTGGCCAAAGTCATGAATAATGTTTAACCACATAGACCCTGTTCAGTTGTACATTGTAGGATTTTAGAATATACAATAAGGTTGATTTGAACTAGAATTATGAGCAAATAAGTATTTGAAAATTGTTCTTTTTTTTCAAATTATTGGTTTCCATGGAAACAGGCCTAGGCTAACCAGAGGATGCTAATTATATAGGTTCACCATATATTTTATTATCTGAAAACCTAAGATAGTGGACATTTAGACATATTTGGGGAAAATAGAATGTTCATTAGGAAGGACAAGTTGATTTCATAGTGATTTTTGAACATTTGACCTTGAATTACATTACATTGACCTTGGCCAAGGTCAACCAACATTTTTTTACAGGTAGGCCTCATTGAGTACTAGATGACAGGATTTCGAAAAATACAAATATATTGATTCAAACCAGAATCATGTCAAAATAAGTGAAATTTCAATTATTTTCTCATTATTTTGGTTTCCATGGAAACAGGTCAAGGATAGCATAAGCAACCTCGCTTTCTAGGTCCACCATCAATTTTCCTCATTGCCATGTGTCTGACCAACATAGAACATGAAATTAAGCATATCTAGCTATATTTTGGGAAAATAGAATGTTCGTTAGGAAGGGCAAGTTGATTTTTTAGTGATTTTTGAACATTTGACCTTGAATTGCATGACCTTGACCTCAACCAAGGTCAACCAAGTTATTTTTTCAGATAGATCTCATTGAGTACTTGATGATAGGATTTTGAAACGTACAAAAATAATGATTTAAACCAGAATTATGGCCAAATAAGTGCAATTTCAATTATTTTCTGATTATTTTCGTTTCCATGGAAACAGGTCAAGGATAGCAAAAGGAACCTCACTATCTAGGTCCATCATTAATTTTCCTTATTGCCATATGTTTGACTAACACAGAACTTGAAATTAAGCATATCTAGCTCATATTTTTTGGAAAAAAGAATGTTCGTTAGGAAGGACAAGTTGATTTTATACTGATTTTTGAACATTTGACCTTGAGTTACATGACCTTGACCTTGGCCAAGGTCAACCAAATTATTTTTCCAGATAGGTCTCATTGAGTACTTGATTATAGGATTTTGAAACGTACAAAAATATTGATTTAAACCAGAATTATGGCCAGATAAGTGAAATTTCAATTATTTTCTGATTATTTTCGTTTCTATGGAAACAGGTCAAGGATAGCAAAAGGAACCTCACTATCTAGGTCCACCATTAATTTTCCTCATTGCCATATGTTTGACTAACACAGAACTTAAAATTAAGCATATCTAGCTCACATTTTGGGGAAAAAGAATGTTCGTCAGGAAGGACAAGTTGATTTTATGGTGATTTTTGAACATTTGACCTTGAGTTACATGACCTTGACCTTGGCCAAGGTTAACTAAATTATTTTTTCAGAAAGGTCTCATTGAGTACTTGATGATAGGATTTTGAAACGTACAAAAATATTGATTTAAACCAGAATTATGGCCAGATAAGTGAAATTTCAATTATTTTCTGATTATTTTGGGTTTCCATGGAAACAGGTCAAGGATAGCAGAAGGAACCTCGCTATCTAGGGCCACCATCAATTTACCTCATTGCCATGTGTCTGACTAACACAGAACTTAAAATTAAGCATATCTAGCTATATTTGGGGAAAATAGAATGTTCATAAGGAAGGGCAAGTTGATTTTATGGTGATTTTTGAACATTTGACCTTGAATTGCATGACCTTGACCTTGGCCAAGGTCAACCAAGGTTTTTTTTCAGATAGGTCTTATTGAGTACTTGATGATAGGATTTCGAAACGTACAAAAATATTGATTTAAACCAGAGTTATGGCCAAATATGTAAGTTTTCTAAGAATCTCATTATTTTCCCTGGTTGCCATGGTTACCAAGCTCCCCTGACCTTAAGCTACACCAGATGCAAGGCCACCCCACATTTTTATATGCCTCTGAGGATTACCTATCAGAAAATCATAGGTGGAATTAGTGCTCTTGATTGGCAGTCAGAAATGGTCTGGCTCATGGGCTAACAGCCCTAAAAGGCTATTACTGTAAAACCTCGCGTACAAGACTCTGCTATCTTTTGATGCCAAACATGCCTATATATATATAGGCATGTTTAGGGCAAGCTTATACAAGAGTTTTCATTAGTATAGTTAAGTACAAAATTAGCAATTTTCAGAACCCCTCTGTGCCTTAGATAAGTTGTTAAAGTTAGGGGTGTGGCTAATACGTGAGTTAGGCTTATACGCGAGGTTTTACAGTACTGTAAATCTTCGCGTATGCGGCTAACTCTCGTATTTAAGCCACACCAAGACTTTGGAACAATCCTATAAGCCGCAGCTGAGGTCTGGAAAATGTCATTTCAGTAACTGGGGTTCTGACTCATGTACAAGCTGCTACTTCTATAATTTACGCTAGTCCTGAATGGCGACAGTGCACCCGTTGATCCCTTATACACAGCGAGTGCCTAAAGACTAAACCGACCACAGACATGCCCCATAAGAAGCTCCCCCCAGTACTTGTACACTACAGCACCTTCTAAGCTGTGACAACGTGCTGAACATACTTGTACCTAGCCATATTTGTTTATCTCAGCGGGAAGTCAGAGAGAAGAAGGGCCGTGTCCAAACGTCCAAAAAGGCAAGGGGTGATGAGATTGCGGATGTTGTAAGCAAGGGAAGGTCATCTGTGTGGCGTGTAGTCAGCGAAAGACCTTTCGCGAGGGAAACAAGCCTGAAACTTGAAAAGGAGGGTCAGGTGCCCAGATGGGGTTGTTTTTAGCCCAGCGTCGGCTGTAGACGGAACAGGGACAGCCTATAAACATATGCGGGATATGTGTATGCAGTGACTACTTCAGAATTTTCTGATAGGCCAAAAGCCAGAGATGTGTGAGCTGGTTGCTGTTGTTTTAGTCTCCAAGGCAGGTACCAGCAAAACAGCATTTTGATGGGAATTCCTGCCAAAATGGCGGACAATACGGCAGTCGTTTACAGTCCGTCTGTGAGCGGGGCAGTCCAAGTTGGTTGTTTTCAGCGCCCCTTGCTGTGTAAAGTCAGCGGGGATTAGCTGTGATTCATAATGTTGAGAGACATCTTCGCGTCTCGAGAACAAAACCTGTTTACTTAATCAGCGGAGGGGCTAAAATAGCCTCCCCAACTCATCACCACCCAAGTATCAATGGTGAAATAATCAAATAAAGGATTATAGCCCACCCTAATTTACTCCCCAAAAAGAGGGTCTTCTAATTGGGGGCAAGCAGGCCACAAATGGTTCATTGCTGTTCTTCTTGTTGCTGAGAATGGGCACCTTTCGCCAGCCTGCGGTCAACGCTTTTTGACGATAGTGAGAGGGACGACTGGCATGCGTTAACGGGCAGGTAGCTCGCTAGGAGGCAGCACCTCAAATGTCAGTCAGTCGGCATTAGCCTCATTATCGCCTCACCCAACCGGTCCACACTCAGGCCCAACGACACATTCCGGCCACTTGCTCGGGACGGCCGATGAAAATGATAATCAAAAAGGGGCATAAAGGTATAAACATAAATCAAAAACTGATTCGCCCAAGATATAAACCCTGAATTTCCAATTAAAAGAAATACAATTATTTTAATTGAGCCATGCTGAGTGGAAGTTTTCTACTCGCTTCTCAGAGGCGTCAAATGACTTTGCGACAAAGTGAGCGTCAGCACATTTCCTATATGGGATGTAACCGTTAAATTTGCAAACTTCCCTATTTGGTTACGCTAAGTAATTGTAATACATAGAGAAAGGAAAGACCAAGAACCTCCTATGCTTCAGATAATACAATCGTTGTGGAGGCCCAAGCTTCAGGATAAATACCATTATGGACTATAATTGTCCTGGACAGGGGTGACACCCTCTTAGTAATGTTAATAAATTCAAATTAATTTAATCAAAATTAGTTAAAATTAAACAACAACAACAAATATGTTTGAGTAGAACCTTTGAGTAGGCTTAACCATGTATACATACTGCACTGGGGTGGGGTTGATGGGTATCTACTTTTACGCTGTAACTACGTATTAATCTGAAAGGAATCAAGGGTAGGCGTTTAATCGATAAAGGTTACATGACTTCAGCATAGCCTTGAAAAAAGGGCCCCAGACCTATAATAGGAGATCCTTCTCTCTTTCTTAATTAATTGTTTTCCGTTTGGCCTTGTATGGTATTCCCACAGTATTCATGAACGTTTAAGTTTTATTGCACACGTAGGCGTGTTAACAGTAGAGGTAAAGGGCAGGTGTGAGGTTTAACAAGGATGTATATAACCCGCTCCTTTAACTCCCTGCCTCCCTACCTCCCACCTCCTGGATCATGGCCAGTTCCCCGACCCTGGCCAACTAGACAGGGAACGTTCACAAATGACGTCACCGGCTAGTGGTGGGACGGGGGGGGGGGGCGGATCGGGGGTCTCTGGGGTAAGTGACCCGGGCCATACGTGACCCGGACCATACATTTACATAGACTAATTTGCCCAAAATGGTCACAGTGGATAGGGGGGGGGGTCTTGAAAAAGGTCAAAACTAGGTACCAGTATGTCATTTGTGAACGTTTCCACACATGTGTGGGTTGTAGGGACGGGTGGGTGGGGGGGGGGGGGGTGGGGGATGATGGAGAGAGGCGATACAAGGAGTTAGTGCGTAGGTTAGTCATTGATCATATTGAATGATATCTTGTGGCCGAATCTAGCTCTCACAGTAATGATCGATAGCTTAGGGACATGGCAATAACTTTTTTTATATCAAATATGAATGACTGTGACACTTTCTTGTGAAAAATAATTAGTATTGTTAACAACAAGCACGTGAATCTAAGATACTATTGGTTAATAAGAAATATTCAGACTGCCACACTCATTAAAATATGAGAAATATCAGAAAAACGGAATGATATATCTCAAAAACAGACCAAAGTTTCCAGTGAAAAGCCAAACGGTAATATGATGACCAGGCAGGGATCTGTACCTAAATAGTACCCACTCAACCCCTGTGTTACGGCAGAAAAACACACTTCACAATGAACAGAGTCGCTGTTGTTGAAACCTGAGTTCTAAGTACCCTGATTTAGATGTGAGTCAGTGGGTGTTAGCCCTTTAAGGGCCGCATAGTGCTTATGACGCCCTGTAGCGTCATGATGCCTGAATGCAGCCCTGGCGAATAACTCACCAGCGCTGCATTCAAGCATCACACATGCCGACCTTACAGGGTGGATACATGAATGCAGCATGCATCATGACGATAAAGGCATAACACATTAAATCACTATACGGGCCTTAAAGGGTTAGACTAGGACTATTGTCCTCTACACCTTATCTAGGCCTTAGACTAACATATCATCTGTCAGGCATATTGTAAACTAGAAACATGATTATAGCATGATTCGTGGAAATTCAAGATAAGTCGACTTCAGGAAGGAAGCACTCTAATCTAATCCTGGATATCATCCCACAAACTCCTACGAGGTTACATAGTAGAAGAACAAAAGACGTCCTGAATTTTCACAACAGGCAATATAGAGGATCTGCCTTCAAAGTAATCACATGCTAATTTACTACATTAGCAATGCTATTAGTAGGTCATTACAGGAGCATGGAGGTGGTGTCTCCTTTGTAAGGTGTCTAATTAAAGTGTAATGGTGAACTTTTTCATGTATCAAATATAGATACTTAGGTGTTAACGTGTGAGTTGCTTTTGCAGTTGCACCGATGTCTCCATGATAGAATAATGTTAAATGAGCCATAATGTTAAATGAGCCATGGCAAATCTTAACTGTGGGTAAGGTTCACTATTATTTCAATCCCATATCAGATCCCCAGTAGTATAGTTGGCTCGTGCCACTCTGGGCAGGTGAGGGGCTGTATGGCTATCAGGGAGCTGCTCAGGAGTCAAGAAGGAGCAGCTCATCGCCGCTATCAGCTCACATTGTTAACCCTTTAAGGGCTGCATAGTGCTTTAATGTAAGATGTCTACTCGCCGGGGCGCGATTTATGGATGATGCCGACCATATAGGGTTAAACTTAATACAGTCGCAAATGGTCGGCCCGATGCATGAATGCAGCCGTGGCGAGTTATTCACCAAGGCTGCGTTGATGCATCATGACGACTTGAGATAGCACATTAAAGCGCTAGGCTGCCGATAGCGGGTTAGAGGCGCGTGGCACGTAGGGTGCAATCAGCTCAGATAAAGGAGCTGCTCATGCCAGAATTACCCTGCACCCAGGCCGCACTGAGGACGGACAATGAGCAGCTCGCGGCCACAGCAGCCGCCACAGCGCTCACGACACCTTCCTATTCTCAGGCACTAGCAGAAAGAAAAGGGAGCCAGGTATTCAGACACAAGAAAGCAGGAGCCCTCCTCCTTCACCTTTCTCCTTTCTCTCCACCATCACCACCACCACCACCAACCTCCACCGCCACTCGAAGCTAAGTATAGAGCAACAGGGAGCGGCGGCGGCTGTGGTGGTGAGGACTCAGAGCAGGCGGTGAGCAGGTCGTCAGTCGCTCGCTGCCCAGCGCTGTATGCCCGCCGCATGCTGCTGCTGCTGCTGCTGCAGCCTCTACTCCTCCTACCACCATTGTCACCGGAACCAGCATACCCACCAGCACTGTCACCGCTATCTAGACGGTTAGCTTAGACTCCCCACCCATACCTACCGAGGACCTTATACCATGGAGGACTTACCCGCTGAGCGACCAGCCCCGGAGTGACATACCACCACTATAGAGGTATCCCCCCTGGAGTAACAACAATCACACTGCGGGAGACGCTGATACATGCTGCGCGTCTGGATGGAGTACCCTAAGCAGGCGTCGGTCGGCTCGGCCCTCCCTCCTCCTCCAGCCAGCCGCATGGTGGCTGTCATGGCTAGGAGGCTGTGTGGAGTGGATGTGTGATAAGGGATATAGTGTGCATGTGTTTAATTTGCACGGCGGCAGCGTCCAGCAGTTAAATGCAGCAGCGGATGCTACACCATTACCAGGCGGGGGCGCTCAGTCCGCGTTACCCGCCCTGCCAGTACCTGCGCGGCACAGGTAATCTACCCTTACAGAGTGGGCATCTTTTTGGTGATACCGAACGGGGTTGCTAAATTTTCGCGCTAGCGCACCAATTATTTTCCCTGTCCCCGCACCTGCAAGAGGGGTCAATTTTTTCTCTCCTCGTCCCACCAGGGTTCAAATTTATCCTCAATAAAACTCGTTTAGTCATAGAAATATGCCTAAGAAGGATTCTACTTATTTTTTGGCCCACCTCCACAAGAGGGATCTGAATTTCTTTTCGGTACCCCTGTCAAAAGAATTACCACTCCCTGATCACTCCGACAAGGCCAACCCTACGTCTTTAATACCCACCCCTGCTCCACTTCAGTACTGTCATCCCCTATTTTTGATACTAGTATACATTTTCAGAGAATCAAAGTCTGGCCAGGATATAAGTAATGTATAGATCATATCTTTTCTTAAAGCATTATGATTTCTAAAATAACACAGTCAGGTTATCCACCCCAATTCCATACATTTCGAGATACAAATTTGCAGCCATAAATTTCACAAATACAATATAGGGAGGCGCTTTTTAGTCATATTTTATCTGATGCTTGGAATAACTTGATTGAGATACTACGTATAGTATCAGGGTATTACTCACCAGATGCGCCCTGACCGCCAGTTCCATATACTACTACCTATATGTACACTTCTTATACACTAAGTATACATAGGCTACGGGGGGGGGGCAGCTATAGGTGCTCCCACCACCTGCTCCTGTAGCTACACATGGGCCGTATAATGGGTCATCAGCCCTTTAAAGGCCGCATAGTGCTGTAAGGAATGCATGGATGCAGCACTGGCGAGTAAATCGCTGCAGCGAGTAACTCGCTGCATTCAAGCATCATGCTGGGCTTATTGGGGTTGTGTATACACCACTGAATGATCAGCATGATGCTTGAATGAAGGAAGTAACCCTCCAGTACTCACCAGCGCATTCATGCATTCATTAATGCATCATGAGGACAATGAGCATACTACATTAAAATACTATGCGGCCTTTATACAATATCTATACAGAGCAGAGAGCAGTCTACGGGCGGCGTGGCACAATACTCTATATATAAGTCAGTCATACATTTGAGTCACCACTTTCATGAAATTCCTGCATTTTTGATGGAACTTCCGGCCGTCTCCATGCAACAATTGTAAATGTGTATGAGTTGCTATGGCCACACAGGACGTTAATTGTTTGGTTGACTTCCGGGTCACAAACCACAGAACACGTACAGGAGGATACAACGGTACTTATTACCGCCTCAGTACCGCCTCACCACTCTTTGATAAATCACTACTCTTAACCCTTTAAGGACTGCATAGTGCTTCATGGTAGTACCAGTATGTCCTTTGTCGTCATGATGCATGAATGCAGCCCTGGCGAGTCTACTCATGTATTATGCCTACCGGTACCTTTCAGGAGTGTATCAACCCCATAGGGTCCACATGATGCTTGGATGCAGTACTGGCGAGGTATTCACCAGAGCTGCATCCATGCATCAGGACGGCCGAAGGTCATGATGCATTAAAGCATGATGCGGCGCTAAAATGGACTCAAGCCCACAACAAGAACAAGGTTTTTCCTCTCAATGCATTTACATCAGCAACCAGACAATAGGAATTAAACCTAACAGATAATGGGTCAAATCTATCTGCTTGGGATAACATAATAATATGGTACAGGAGACGCAGTCATAATGGGATTAATCATATCACGTTCAGCTGAATCCTGATTCTCCCAAGAGAATCTTAAGAATTAGCTCCCGATACAAATTATAACCTCAAGATGGAAATATTTTTCATCGAAAAAGGTAAAACAATATACGAAAGGGAAGTGATAATTAGCTTCCAATACAAGTGATTACCTCAAGATGGAAATATTTTTCATTCAAAAGGGTTAAACAGTATACTCAAGAGAAGTGTTGCCCTGTGGCTTGCCCCTAATAAGACTTGAGTGTGATATTTGAGTGCTGCAGAGAGGTACACCCTACAGCCTACAGCCTATAGGGAGGGAGGTAGGTAAGGAGGCGGGGGGAGCAGCAGCAGATGGAGTAGTAGCACCAAAAATGCCTTTGTCTCAGGTAACTCGGTGCCAATTGAGACAGTGAGAATCAACTAATTATCGCTCAGCGTGATTAGGCGGGCCCATCATCAAGGTGGTGCCGCTGGTGCCGTCCTTTTTGTGCGGCCGCTAATGAGGTCTGGGTAGGACGGGTTGGGTACCAGCAGCAGGCATGGGCTGCGTGCTGCGTGCGGCTATACAGCGTCCCTGGGTGTCTGGCAGTCAGGGACAATGGCGGCCGCAGGGATGGAGTTTCAAGTTTTCCCCTAATTTCAAGGTGTCAAAGACCTTTACTTAACTATAGAGGACCTTTATTCAGGGGCCTCAATTTGAAAATTTAAATTAAAATTTTATTTTTTTTAAAGATTGGTCACTTTCATCATCATGGAATTGCACAGGTCCATGCTTTCATCTCTGCTGTTGGGGGCCGCTTTGTGATGGCATGTAAGTAAAATCTGGCGTATGAGCCACACACCTAACTTTGACAAATCATATAAGCTGCAGCGGGGGTTTGATTATGGCGAATTTAGAACTACAGTATACATCTAAAAACTCTTGTATAAGCTGCACCCTGACTTTCTACCGATCCTATAAGCCGCACTGGCCATCTGACTTGCATGCAAGCCACGGCCTCTACACAATGATCTACGGTAGATGATGATATCATATGACAGTAAAACCTAGTGTATTAGCCGCACCCGTATTTATAAGCGGCACCCCGAACTGAGGAAATCCTATAAGCCGCACCGGGAGTCGGATTATAGCTACTTTTGTACTGTAGGACACTTTCTTTTTTAAATTTTACATTTTAAAACCCTCATATAAGGTGCATTCTGAGTTCAGACAAATCCTATAGTCTACACTTGTAGTCTGATTCGCGTACACACCAGTGCTGCTACGCAAGGACTTACGGTGTAACTGAAGACTAAAGAGACACCAATAGTGCAACTAATGACATCTGACTTAATTAGGGTGAGTTTCATGGACATGATGACGGGCGTGGGTGTGGTGCCTTGGCTACACTATACATGGTGTATTAATAGTATTATGTCGGTGCTAATTAAGTCATACTCAATGCAGAGTTGTGTGTAATATCAACTCAGGACTAACAACATTGCATCATGTACATGTACTTAGTGCTCGTACATCCTCCCTGAAACTCCTAAAGTGGGTAGAATTGCCTCCAAATTAATTATGAGATATTTCTGGATGGCAAATAGATACCGTAAATTCTCGTATCTAAGTCTTGGATATATACTAGACTTAAAGCAAATCATTTATAAAGTGGCACTGGTGTTCTGATTTGTACAAGTTGCAGCTTCGACGCAAGACTTTCCGGTTTGCCGGTATGCGGGTTGTTTTCCCAGTGCCGACTGCCCACCTTGTGCAGTGATCTGGCTGGTGCCTGCGGCGACTGACCCTCTCTGTGTAATGAACACACCCTACCCCCCTCCCCACCCCCTCCTGTTTATTAGCCACATTCCCATCGCCCCAAGGAACCCGCGCCAGCAATTGCGTCTGGGGCTCTGGGCGGGTACTTATGAAGCCGTGAGCGATTGGTCTAGCGGCCCAAGGCCAAGCAATAGATAGAAAAAGAAGAGACTGTAGACACAAAGAGATTGTGATTATACAATGCTGTGTATGATATTTTGCGGAGTAGCTTATATCAACTGCGCAGTTATAAAAGGCAAGACGAGTCAAGTTCAAAATAAAGTCGCGGGGTAACTACTGGTACATGATTTACCCCTGTGGCGGAGATGGTGGTACACCGTTCCCATATTGATGGCTCTTATCTGTGAAATCAGAGTTGGCCGAAGTGGGTTAAAGCCTATATGGCCGAAGCGGGTGAAGCTTTAGCCCAATCAGATTTCTCCTTTGATAAAGTGGCAGGTACCCAGCTTAGCTGCAGTTATCAGTGCTTGCCCACCGCACCTAGCAGAATTAAGATGGCTGCACCCATGGGGGCCACGAGCATCTACCATATACCGTGAAGTCTCGCAAATAAGCCAAACCCTCGTGTAAGCTGCGCCCTTACTTGACAGAATTCTACAAGTCGAATCTTGGGTTTGATCATAGCTATTTTAGTACAGTAGCATACCCGATATGATAGGTATGTTTGATATAAAATAAGAGCTAGTTCTGACTTGCGTACAAGCTGTGGCGTATGTAACGCGAGACTTTACGGTAGTCTCTAGAGGGACACACTGCAGTATCATGAGCTTCCAGAACATTCTGGAACACTCAGGGTGCAGTGCTACCCATCTTAATTATCAGCACACCCAGAGGAATCAATGACTGCACACTCTAGGGGAGCTGCAGCGGCGGAATATCTCCATGTGGCTATCAGAGAGCGCTAGAGGGACAGGGAGTATGGTAGCGAGAGTGATTAAGTACTTCCGTAGATGAGCCGGCTCTGTGCGACTCGTCTACAGATGGATCAACATACATCTCCAGTAAAATGAGCCGCAGTCGGTCGCTGTATAGTCTCCACGACTACTACCCGAATGGCTTTTTGCCAATATGAGACCGCATTGCTACCATAGACTAGTGAGACACTACCATATGTTCTAGTAGGACTATCCTCTCCTGTCTATAAACAGTTATTAGCAGGCTTATAGATACCTCCACTGAGTCTTGGCCAACTGTGGGGGTGCTGTATATCCTCCCTGTGTCGGCTGCCATAACGTTCCCCGGGGATGTTACGGAGATGAAGCCTCGCGACATTGATGTAGCGCTTTGTTCTGTGCTCTACAGGCCGCGACTGTGCCACCACTACTCCAGGCTACACAGTGTATAATGTAGTAAACAAAGGGGAAGCTTATCATGTAGAGGGGGATGATATCCTCATGTGAACCATAGCTTCTGTGCTGAAAGAAAATATAAAATGAATAAAATAAAATAGATAAAGATTCTAGGCAGGTCTATGGGTTAACATAGTACGGGCTGAATAGGGGGAGGGGATGTCCTGCTGATGACTGTGTATGAGGGGAGAGAATTCACAAGTGTTTGTAGAAGTATGTGTCTTCAGGAATGGAATGCAATACATGAAACATAGCAATATGTAGACACTACTATTACTAAATGTATGATAGTGGTCTTCTACCATGTCCTATGGTAGTGGAGAGGGAAATATATGTATAAGTACAATGTAGTATATCATGGCTTAAATAGTAATACTAGCCTGCATGTGTGATGCAACAATTATCAATGTGCCAGTTGGGGACATGATAGCCCAGCGGCTAACACAGGAGTGCTCAACAGGAGAGGTGGTTACAGTGCTAGAATCTAGTACTTAGGGTTCATGTTCGTGTGTCGATCGCCATGAAACACTTACGCAGTGCATCACTCTTATCATGCCAATCGACCCTTTTGCAGCGTACCAACCACTAACATCGGCATGATGCAGCACCGGTGAATTATTTGCCGTTACTGCATTCAAGTATCATGCCGACTCTAAGGGGTTGATAGATTCCCAAAGGGTTAGCATGATGCATGAATGCAGCCCTGGCGAGTATTCTCGTGCTGTATGTATTTAAACGTATCGTGATATCAAAGGATAAGCCACAGACTGGAACATTAAAGCACCATGCGACCATTAAAGGGTTAATATGTAAAGAGCAGAGCTAATGTTATTGGTTTAATCTCCCATGTCTGGGTGCCTTGCCGGTCACCTACATGTACACTGGGAACTAGTACCAAGAACTGACATGGGAGCTGAGGGAACACTGACGACAGCATAATGAGACCATCCAATATCTCTAACCCCCCCCCCCCCCATCTCCCCTCTCCTCCACCACACACACACACCTCAAATTGGAATTGGCTTTTCTTGTATTGAAGAAACCCTACACCGGCCACTGCTAGATGGGATTGACGGTAGATGTACCGCTGCTGCTACTGGAAAGGCCACATTGCCTCTGGATTTGATGCATTTTCATTTGGACTACAGTTAGGGAATCTAAGGGTCATTACTTAGTTGTCAGTTCTCCGATGAATTAGTTCTGTAGAAAGTCCGGAAGGACCGGAATGGCGATCACTTCCGCAAAATTTGCCGCTCTCATTAAAAGCAGTTCAACTTGAATGGGGCTTTCGGAATATTTTCAGAATTCTTCAAAACTAACTTGGCAAAAGGGAAGATTGAGTTAAATATGAGACTTTATTGACCTCAGTGCGATGACTTGAATTTTTCGGAAGCAAATTAAATTAATGAAAACATAGTATGATTGTAAATGTGGATGCAATAACTTTGCACAACTATGTAATAGAAAGACTATGGTTATGAGAGGGTAACTAGAAATAACCCCAGTAAACTGGCTGGCACTCTTATAAACAACAGTACTAAAATCACCTTTTCTGTTAAGAAAAACCAAAAAAGAAACCACTAGCAATGGCAGCAGGTTACAGGAACCGCAGTGTAGCCCACACTATACACCCCGAGTCCACATTATAACGTAAGTAAATCAATAAATAGGAACCTGCAAGTCTCAAGTAGGCGTGGGATGGGCCGCAGTACTTAAGGCTGCCCAAGTCAGTCAGGGAGAAGATATTGATTTCCTCAGACCGAAAGTGCCCAAAAGCCGACCCCAAGCTGATATGCTGTCGGAGGGTTGACCAAGGGGCATAGCGAGTTATTTTTATAGCACGTATATATGGAGGTGGATGTAGTTGGGGGCATTGATTTAGCTGTGCTATATTTTAGGCTGCGTTGAAGGTAAACATTTAAGGGGAGCTTAGTGCTTTATTGGTTTATGCCCTTTTGCCATCATGATGCACTGGTGAGTGACTCCTGGGATGCATTCACAGATTTTGACGACCATATGAGATTGATACTCCAAAAATGCACCAACGCAGTGCCGGTGAGTTGCTCGCCAGCACTGCATTGACTACAAATATTGCTTTAAGTTAATAATTGCCCGTCGTAGATTTGAATGTGCTGGTGACAACTTTCTGTTCATAATGGATTAACCAAATCTAGAGGGAATCAAACTGGCCAAACTTATGTGTGCGTGAAGCACAGGAATCACTTGACCGTCCGCACACAGTGACTCCTTACTAGCTGTGGCATGTCCCTTATATATGCCAGGTACGCCTGAAACATTGCGACTTTTTCTATTATATCATGTTCAAGGCTGTGGGATACCTGGTAGTAGCCAGGTCATAGTAATGTTACTATGCCTGGGATTCTACACTCTGCATTCCGAATCACTTTCCTATAGACACAAGTTCCTGCTGTAGAGTGAATATGGTGCAGAGTCTCATACCCCTGTAGTCGACTCTGCTCGGAGAGTGAGCAGCTCGCATGTAGTCTATAAATGGAGAAGAGTTAAAAAGCTGATGCGAAATGAAAAAGGAATGAAGAGGAACATCCATCTATTTATGAGAATGGATACCCTCACTAGAGACCCACAAAATGCCCCTCACTTTCCTCACAACAGGGACGTCTGAGGGCAGATACAGACGCATCACTCAGATGGTAGCCAGCAGGAGAGAAAAAAAAAATACAGAAATTAAAAAAAAAAAAAAAAAGGCAGGAGAAGTGGCCCTGAGTGTATGTGTGAAAGGAGATGGGGATTTAGTGAGGAGAGTGATGGGCGGGGACGGAAGCACCGTTTTATCAGGCTAAATGCGTTTGGCGCTGCTCACGTGAAGGCGATCGGCTCTATAGACTTATATCTAATGCCCTCCAGGGGCCGCGCCCGTTTACAGCCTGCGTCGCGCCCCGCCCGGAGCCGCCGTCCGGGCCGCGGGAGCAGCTCGAGTGGAGCAGAGGATAGCATTGGGGGACAAGTGTGTCTGAATAGGGGGAGGGTGCCCTACTGATGGCTCCTTATGTAATGCAATTTTGATGTTATCAACTGATACCAGTACTTGGTTGAGGCTGAGGGTTTTTGTGGAGAAGTTTCATGGGAGCTCGGTTGGTTAAGACCTATAAATCTGATTCCGAAGTATGGAACTTCTGGCTAAAATACTACATTTACTGCAATGTCTCGCGTAGAACCAACGGGTTACCAAGAATCAGAACCCCAGTGCGGTCTTTCAGGTTCTTCCTAGTAAGGGTTGCGGGTGATACGAGGGATTTTGAAAGTACACTGTGGCAGATGTTTTAATTAAAAGTGGATATATTCAGCACCCTAGGGTTATATGTGAGGTGCGGGTAATACATGACTTATGTGATAAAAGTTTTTCCTTTCTGCAGTGATGTTTTTTAGGATTGTCAAACGCTCCTCCTTGTCAAAACATGCCTAAATCTAGCTCGTACAGTGAGTTAAAATAAACCTTCTTGTAATTTTATAGTATGAAATATGGAAAATATTATCAAGTGTTGGTTTGAATTCCCAAATTAAATTATCATCGTAATGGCTACAGCGGAAAACAGGGGGCGGTCTTCTTTACATCAGGTGGTCTTGGCTATAAAAAGATATCAAAATGTCATGCGGATGTTGGCATGCTTCTTTGTGTGAAGCTTTGACTTACCTGGTCAGCATCGGCCAGAAAATAATAAGTATTGCCCTGGAATTGCTTGAAATAACAACAGAGGAAATAAATACTTTGAAACTTTAGTTGGTGAAAGTGTTGATTCAAACTGAAGTTAGTCACTATGGCAGTAAGAAACAA
This sequence comes from Harmothoe impar, assembly GCA_947462335.1. NCBI lineage: Eukaryota > Metazoa > Annelida > Polychaeta > Phyllodocida > Polynoidae > Harmothoe > Harmothoe impar. The sequence goes on along the minus strand of OX381712.1, from coordinate 62,573,396 downwards.
GTATTACTACCATGTAGTATTAAATACGTCCTGATGAAGAGTCCAGTGAGGCGCACAAGTCCGGGGGTCTGGCGACCCTCGGCGACCGGCCACTAATTGGATGTTTAGATAAGAGGGTGGTGGGGCTCCCCATGTCTACCCCTCACACATCCTTCCCCCCAATCTGCCCTCTAACCCAGTTTGTCAGCCTACCCCATATTAGTAACCCTATCAATTACGCCACCATCCCCCTAGTGTAGAGCCCCACACCACACCAGATGTCTGGGGGTGAAATGTAAACAGCATCCACTGGATGCTCACTCTCAGACTTGTTCGCCTCAGTGAGTCGAAAGACTCGAAACGTTGACCAACTGAGACAAAAAACTTTACCGCCTTGTGAATTTTTTTGAGCATTTTTGAAGAACCCGGAGAGGGTTTGGGGTATATCTACTTTCTTTTCCAGTAGTATTAAGAACGATTAATTCATGTGGATATACATCAGTTTGTGATGTGACTTTCTAGAGCTGTGTCACATATATATACAGTTCTTGTTCCTATTGGAAATATTATTGAGGTTGGCTACTATCCATTGAGACACAATTCTCATCTTGTATTAAACTTGGGGAGATTGTCCCTCACCTGTTGACATAAGACGCATTGCCTTTAAAATCGGCCTCTCTGGCGAATACTCGCCAGGGATGCGTTCATGTATCAATCCGATCCTTTGCGTATGTACCAACCTGTATGGTCGGGGTGATACTTGAATGCAGATTGTGCAATTAATTTTCAAGGGCTGCATTTATCCATCATGATTAGAGCACTATAGAACACTTAAGGCCCGGTCAGACTAGTCGTAGACACGGGAAAATAACGACCCGATTTTGCAGGGACAAAATCGGGTCTAAAAATTGGGTAGTCTGGCATACTGCTACTACTATAAAATAGCCCAAAATCATACAATTTTCAAAATCGCAGGAGTTTGGCATGCCCGACTTTTGCAGTCGTAGGAAAATCGGATCGTAATTTTTCTCTTTGTAAGACTAGTCTGACCGGGCCTTTAGTCTCCCTGTACAATAATATCATGATCCAAAAAAAAACAACTAAAAAAAATTATTATTTAAAGAAATCAAAAAATCAAAAAATCATGATCCAGCACCCAAACTGACCATGCTGTTCTTGTGTCCTTGCAGTAAACTCGGCTAAGCTGCAGAGCACGGGCGGGTTCTTCAGCACCAAGGCCGACCCCTACCTCGAGCTGAGCGTCGACGGCCAGCCGCCACGTAAAACCGACGTCGTCAAGAAGTCGTGGGCACCCGCCTGGAATGAGCACTTTACGGTGTAAGTACAACTCGCCTAGACCATCCCTACTGATGAATCAAATATTTAAATTAAAAAAAAGGTGATAACCTTTAGTCTTTTACGAATGTTTAATGACCAAGGGATCTTAATGTATATGAGCAATTGATCAATAGTGATAGCAATGTAAGACAGGCTAAATATAAGAAACACAGTGGGGTACTATATGAATGTGAAATAGATAGATGGGCAGTGGTATACTTCAAAATGTGCGTGAAAAATGTACAGAGGAATATATAAAAGGGTAGGGGAATATTGTATGGACACTAAGTGGTCAGTCAGGGACAGATGACAGTGGGACACTACTATGTGGTCAGTCAGGGGCAGATAAAAGGACAGTGGGACACTACTATGTGGTCAGTCAGGGGCAGATAAAAGGGCAGTGGGACACTACTATGTGGTCAGTCAGGGGCAGATAAAAGGACAGTGGGACACTACTATGTGGTCAGTCAGGGGCAGATAAAAGGGCAGTGGGACACTACTATGTAGTCAGTCAGGGGCAGATAAAAGGGCAGTGGGACACTACTATGTGGTCAGTCAGGGGCAGATAAAAGGACAGTGTGACTCTATGTCAGGGGCAGATAAAAGCGTCACTGACAGATTATGCTATAGTTTTAAAACCAACATAGTCGAAGGCTGGTTACCAGCATATGATTAAAATGGGCACACAGAACGGTAGTGGGTTACTAACTAAGGATACTATGTAATAATCACGTTGTGTCACCTAAAAGGGCAGTTCGGTACTATTTAAGATCAGTCTGGGGCCGATAAGGACAGTCGTCTGTGATGGAAGATATTTTATTTATTTTAATGCCCTGCATTGGACAAAATCCATGAAACCAAATACAAGCGTTCAAATGTGCAACGTCTGATGATGTCTGCCTTGCCGACAGGGGACGGCAAGGTAAATCAATACCGCTCTCTGAGCCAGCCATGCCTCAAGTGACAACACGTAAAACTGGACAAGGAAAAAATTAAACCAAATGGGATTAAAAAGTGTTGAAATTGGGGGAGGGAGGTGGTTGGTGGTGTAAAGGTTATGTCTGCCATTGTACTCGATGCGCTAACCGCCTGAAGGTCAACCCAAAGGTTAACCCTTTAAGGGCCGCATAGTGCTTTGATAATAAGCTATGTTCTTTGGGGGAATGATACATGAAAACAGCTCTGCCGAGTAACACCTCGGCAGAGCTGCATTCATGTATCATGCCGATGCCGATGCCGACCCTCCGGGCGTATATCAACCCAATAGTGTCTGCATGATGCTTCAATGCATCATGAATGCATCATGACGATAACGGGTATGATGCATTAAAGCACTAGGCGGCACTTAAAAGGTTAAAAGTAGACCCTCACGTGACGGGCAGGACGGCCACTGCGCATGCTCACATAGAGATAATCGATTTTGAAAGAGGAGGATCCTAAGAGAAAAGAAATTTCCCAGGAGTGTTTTATTTTTAAACGGTGAAGCGCTCGCCTACAGACCTCCCTAGTCCCACCACCGACTGCCCGCCCGCCCGCCCGCAGCAGCGGGAGGGTATAATCTGGGAAAGCAATCTTGCTGCCCTGCCCACAGTGGGGCTTATAAGGAAGATTACTCACAACAATATCATCCATCTTTGTCCTTTCAGCTTACAGCTGATAGCTTTAATCACATGCTGCTGACGTAGGTTGGGGTGGGTTGGTTGGACCGGTAGTATGTGTAGTTGGAGGAGGGGGTGGTTTGATATGTGAAATGGGGAACATTTTGACGTAAATATGTCTGATGACTGGCTAGATTCCTTCTACTACTACCTCCGAGGTCACTATGTCTGAGCTGAGTATTTACCAAAATAAGTGGAGAGTGGAACTTCCTACGAGTCATGGTGTAAGGGAGAGTTATGGAAAATAATTTTCCAGACAATCATGAAATCTTGTGAAATTTTAATGCGAGTCTGCGAAAGTGAAAAAAGAAATAAAACAAAAAACCATTAGAATGTACCACCATTCGCTATATTCCGCCTTCAGGTAAATATTGACAGGGAAAGCGGCCAGGGAATGTCATGGATTTTCAATGCAAAAGCTCGGTGGGAACCGTGCCCTGGTGCCAGGTAAAGAGACCGGCATTAGGGACAGGGGCACAGAGCTAATTCTGGGGAAGGTTCTGCTGTGGCCTTGGGACATGCTCAGCCTCTATTCATAGCAAGTGACTTGTCAGGCGGTATCTATTCCACCAACATAATCCCATAGCCTCAGTTTAAAGGTTGTGTTCTTAATGGGCTCTGGGAATGTGAGTGTGGCCATGTATTTCGGTGGCTGTAGTATTTATCACAGGCTTGATGCTGATGATGCACTTCCTTTCTTGGGTTTCCAAAGTTATTATTCCCACAGCGTCATTAATGCGAAACTATCGTGTTGGCAATTATAAGAGGTGTCGAGTTAGTTACTTAATGGCTCCTGCAGCATTGAGTCTTTAATCTGTGCCAGCCTCGAATTAACGCCTGAGTGCTGCGGTCTTGAAATATATATCAAGCACTAAACGCTGGTCTTGAATGAGTGTCGATTTTGTATGGTATTCAAATTGATAAGGTATTCAAATTGATAAGAGCTAGGCGTTTAGAAGAGCCACATACAGTGTCAAGAGATTAAACCAATGGAAAGATTACCAGGTAATAATATATATGATGTAGTTGCGGAGACTAGATGTCTATTACACTGACATCCCAAGTAGTGATAGTGTTTACTTGGGTACCCACCTCACAGAGAAAATGGCAAAAAGAGTCCCTGCGTTAGGGAAAACACAGCCTGGAATTTGACAATTTGCCAAAACACAGGGGAAAGGATTTCGATACTCACCGAGGTAAACAGACTAACACGGGGGAAAGAATTTTGACGCCCAGTGTCAGAAATTCCCAATGTTGAAAAAGTCAACTAACTGAAGGGAAAAGTGTTGCATGGTATTGGATATTTGTATAAAGGGCAAATCTGTCCTACTTGTGTCGTGGGCTTGCTATATTTAGCACTCACCACCTCTGGCCGGACTACCCAATATTATATATTACGGTAGTAACGATTCCACTGAAAAAAAAAGTCATAAAAAGTCGAGACAACAAGTCAGTTGGAGCCATGTTTTTACCCTTTGTAGTATAACCATGACTGAACCCAGACATTGACTTAAGAAAAGGGTCGTGTATGAAGTGCAGTCTGATAGAAGCCGTTAATTTGCACTAATTAGAATCAGCCCTCCCGTGGCTCCTCGTCTGACACATGAATAAGGCCAGTCTAATAAGAAACGTGCGGTGACCCGGTTTTCGGACAAATTGATGACTTTTAGGAACTAACAGTGTACATGATCTTTATTAGAAAGGCGGAAAGTAGCCACTTTACTCGCCTGCATGATATGTTAAAGACAGATGAGGAAATAAATATTTCTCAGAGAAATACTGTTATTTGACAATACCCAAAACAGTATCAGCAGGATCTGAAACAGGGACCGTTCTCCCAGGTACTTTGTATAGCGCTGAAAATAGGCTTGTGGAGCATTTTCAATTCTGGAAGTTGTGTCTTTATGTGTTGACCTTAACCGACAGGGGTGGAGGCGGTCCTGGAACTTAATCCATATTATTAAAGGACCATACGGGAGTGGTCAACAAGGAGATCAGTGAATTTTCACGCGATACACCTGAATTTATCTCGGTCCACCCCTCGATAGGGGACGAAATGTATAAAGCATGCATATTTTTTGTTGGTCAGCGCGCCCGCCCCCCCCCCCCCCCCCGCAAAAAAAAAGAAAATCTAAAATATTACCACCACCTCCCTTCCTTCATTAGAAAATCAGAGATGCCAATTTTCCTACTTTTGAAGGAATTCCTTCTTTTTCGCTTGGGTTTCTGCATTAAATCATATCAATTTCTATCAGAAAAATGTTAAGATTTCCTACTTTTTGTCGACGAGAAAGCGGCATCTCTGGAAAATGACCAGCACTGTTAAGAATTATAAGATTGTGAAAGTCTTCCCATTGCTTTAATCTGATACTAATATTGATTAACGTTCTTGCCGTTGCTGTGTTGCAGGCTGGTTACGCCGTACTCGAAGCTCGACTTCCGCGTGTACAACCACTTCCAGCTGAAGACAGACCAGCTGGTGGGGCATGCCACCCTGCACCTACACTCCGCCCTGCAGGAAAACAATGGCAAATGTAAGCAGTTAACCCTTTAACTACCGCTTACTACTTTAATGTGCCATAAACGTGGTCCAGGGCTGCATTCATGCATTCTGCTGATCCTTCAGGAGTATATTGACCCTTACGTTGTGAACATATTTGGAGCCTGAACATAAATTTTACATCAAGTGTATCAAGCATAATTGGCTGATGAAAAGACTGAACCATACAAAGAAGAACCCATTAAAATGTAACAAAATTACTATTACTTGTGAGTTTATATGTATTCCACAAAGTGTACCATTGTATTACTTGATGCTAATGTGTACGTCTTGTGTTTGGCAGTTAACAACAAAGCGTTCAAGTTAGAGCTGCGTGTGGACATTAAGGGTGTGACGCAGAAGACGGGCGACTTACACATCGAGCTCAATGGTATGGACGTAGACATGCAGCAGTTCCCTGCCCGCGTCTCCAACGGTCTACCTAAACGTACGTACCTACATGTAGATGTCTTATAATATATCAATCAGTGTTATGTAGTAGGGCCTATGTGTGTATAGGCACGGATAAAGAGCTGTCACAGTGTATTGTTTGCACGCTTAGAATTATGGAGTGAATATCCTATACACAACCAGATTATAACAGAAGACCCCATTTCAAAAATTCATACAAATCTCAGAAGAGAGAAAATATTCAGGTGTAAGTGCTTTCAGGGCTTCCTACTTTTTTACTGGAATTTTTGTTGATTTCTTCCAGAAAATTAACCAAAATTGTTAGATTTCCTACTTTTTGTCAGTGACTGAGTCGCATCTCTGAGGACAGGACTAACGTAGAATTTTTCAGCCGAGAGGTTAGGCTTACACAATTGATCCAAAGTCTAGGTGCAGCTTGTATCGTTTATATATTATATATCAGTATTGGTTCGGCTTATTTGTGAAGTTCTACGGTAATATTCACCATTGTAGCTGCATTAACTGAGTACATCCTTCCTTGCACAGCACCGTCGACCTCGGGAGACTCAAACGCCCCTCCTCAGCTGCCACACCGCAACCGTCCGCGCGGAGAGCGAGCCTCACTGGGAGGTATGACGGCCGGTATGGCCGGTCTTAGTGTGAGCCCCCAGGTTAACGGTACGTCCCCGGGTAATGGGAGTGCCGCCCCGCCCCTACCACTACCCCGCCGCGGACCCCCCTCACGGTCAGGGTCCACCAACGCTGTTAATAATACCGGGTCGACGTCCTCCGCAGGACCCGCCTCGCCATCACCAAGCACGTCCGGACAAACTGCGCCAAGTAAGTTTGGAATTTTTTTTTTGTGGATATTGTGATATTAAGATATTAGAAGATGGGGAAAGCTCCATTTAGTCAAATTGTTATTTTTTGTGGAATTGCCTTATGCAGGATGCTACCCCACCCCTTCCCCCAACCCTGAACCATGTGTTACTGGCTCGATACTTTGTGTCTGCCTCATATATTAATTAACTCCTGACGATTTATATTTTAAGAAATTAAAAAAAACAAAAAACTATATTCCTTTTCGGCTACATTCATTGTAACAGTTAGGATCATAATATTATATATACCCCCTCCACCACCAGAACCCCCCCCCCCCCCCGTGTTATTTGTTAGAATTGAATGGTACAGAAATTGTACTCATTGCTGTAGGGTAACATGTTTTGTGGTCCATTGCAGGCCACGATCCACCAGCCTTTGAAAGTGAGTTTCACGTAAAGAAAATATTCACAGATTGGTTTGATCACTCCTGATACTCTTGTTTTCACCCATTAAAAACTTTACCCCGGATCGGCTCTGTATAGTGCACAGGTCCTATCCTGCCACGCACCTGTAAAGGGTCAGGGATTTTTAAGTTTAGAATCCTTATTGAACTCTTTGAGGAAAATCTTGATGAGAATACAATAAGAAAATATATTGAGAATTCATACCGCTATTAAAGGATCCAGAACAGCTAAGCACTGGTTTAATAGGGTTGAAATATTGCCTTACCATAGGTATTGGTATTCAACCAGAGGCATTGGTGGGTAAAAGAGACACATTGATTGATTAATACGAAAGAAGGGCTGGAGGCGTCCATATTACGCACAGCAGAATGCATCCGCTTTAAGAAGTGTGCTAAAATTAAATACAGTGCAATCTTGATGAGAGTAATAATTGATGGTTCGCTGGTTTAAAATCCATCTATGGTGTCGGGAATGATGAGTGTGAATCATATACCAGCAAGTCGTTGCAAATTTTAATGCTCACGAAAGAAAATACAAATGTAGCCATCTAAATATCAAGCACCTCTTGAGACCAATTGTAATCATTGATCCTTTTTAAATTAGAATAATCAGACGCACTTGGCCCCAACCTCTCATTCAAATGAATTTGCTATAAGACATCTTCATTTCTGTATTGCTCTTCATTAGTGTTCCTTGATCAACAAGTAACTCATGTATCTGATATGTGTGACTGCTTGCATCTCTTAGGAAAGGCAGGAAAACACATATGTGGTTTGTCCAATATGGGGAGAATGTTGTGAATATGGGCCACTGGCACCGGTCCTTTCAACTATAAATGCTTGTCAATCTAACGTGTGTTCTGAAGCAGATTCTTCTTTTGAAGATATTATATTGCTATATTTTGCCATGTTCATTTGTCGAGACATCGCGTTTTATACGAGATATTTGAAATTTGATAGCAATATACGAATTAAATGCTATACACTAAGCAATCTTGAACCAGTTTGCAGTCAACACGTTTTAAGATATTCCCTAAACCTGGTGATATATCATATAGAAGGCTATAAAGAGTAGTGATTTTTGTGTGCATCAATGTGTTGACTTCTCGGGCCTTAGGACAAAAAGTGCCATGTTGAAGAATTGATTCGCAGACACTTTTCTGTTTACATTTTCAACGGAAAAGATATGTCTAAATCAGTTTAAGAATCAAAATCAACAAGGAAAACACCATCTCCCCTTTCCCCTCATTCAGCTGAGAAACATCCATTTTTGTTCAGCTGCAAAACCTATAAGAAGCTTTGTTTACATTTCGTCATTATTAATGTGGCACGATCTGCGAAAAAGGGACCTTAGTGCAGGTTACACTAAGGTCCCTTTTCCTAATACATGTCACAGGGATTTTGTTGGAATTGAATGGTACAGACAATGTACACACTGCTTTAGGGTAACATGTCTATGTGGTCCATTGCAGGCCACGGTGACCCACCAACATTTGAAAGTGAGTTTTATCAAGATATTCACAGATTGGTTTGATCACTCCTGATACTCGTTGTGTGCACCCGTCCTACTTTTCCATGTCCCCCGACACTCTGTATCTACAGAAATATACAAAGGAATAAGATTATAAGAAGCGGTGGGGGGAAAAGACATAGCAAGTATTAAGAAAATACACTGCAAGTAACCCAGACATGAATCCCCCTTAAATGGTATAAAACCATTACAGTGACTAATGATTGCCGATTACAAATTGCTAAAGCCGTTCGAAGGGTTCGGTCGTTAAGATATGCACAGTGGAATCTTGGAGGGGAATTTATAAAATGGAATTTGTGTTCTACTGTTAAAGGTTCAGTACCTGTGTCCGGAGTGATTGATACAAAAACTACTCATACAAATGATTACAAAAAGTTACCATGTGTTTTCTTTCCTGAGCATTAAGAAGGTTCTACGTGTATTTGACACGTAAGACATTTAAGCACTTCTTGCGAACACTTGTATGAGGAATTTGTATTCATTTGCAGTCAGACTTTTCTGTGAAGCTATTTTTCTATGCTGTTTTGTTCTTCGTTTTCTACTCGATGTCCCTACATCAGTAACTTATGTATCTGATATGTGTGAATGCTTGCATCGCACAGAAAAGGCAGGGAAATATTACCCTAAATTTAAAAAATCATCATTAAGCTAATGTGTCCATATTGGAGCATACACAGAATATTGCCATAGTTTCTCTGCAACGCTTGTTATATGCGTTGGCAGATATTAGGAATTGATAATTGAAATATTCTGAGCATACTTGAATGGCCGCATAACTACTTCACCATTTAAGGGCCCCTGTAACGGTTAAGAACTGCCCTTTCAGGTGTTCCTGATATAGCGAGGACTTTTTCGCCTCCTTTTATGTTTCCTGGTTGAAGTAATTGATAACACAATGACTGTTTGGCCGCTCTCATGGAAGCTGTCGTCCTTAATCCAAAAGTAACCATAATATAGGTGATTAGTAGGCAAAACTAACTTACGTTTCAATGCGTGTATTATAATTTAATTTAACAAGAAAACCTAAAACTTGAAACATATGGTTTTTACATGTGGGTAAAGTTTTAACCATATTATGTGTTGTTTTCAGTCTCGGATACATCGTCGGCTGGAGACCCGCAGAGTCCAGCATTACTGCCGCCCGCGGGGGACCCCGGTCCGCCACCCACCGGTCCGCAGAGCAACGAGCCCCTACCACCTGGGTAGGTGCACTTAGATATCTCACTGCCAGAGCTGTCTCTAACTCTCTAAACACACTTAATCTTTAAGGGTTAAGTAAGTAGCAATGTCAAATGATACAGATTTTCAGTCGGACAGTAATTCAGGACCAAAAAGCTAAAACCAGGGTCTTCATTAGCTATATTGCTAAAACTGATATTGACATTCCATCAGTCCAATGTGGCATAACGCCCGCCACTATAACTTGCCCCAAAACAACTTGTGTATTTTAAACCGGGGTGATGCAACATCTTCTCCCATCATGACTATTCCCCCTGCCAAGGACAATAAGACCTGTTTCAAAAAACAGAATACTATCAACTCTGATATCTCTCCCAAGTGCGGCTCTGACCAGCTAAATTTATCTTTATTCATTATTTATTATTTTGGATATGCTGAAACATCAATTCGGGACCTGCCTGTCTTTGACCTCACCCTATTCAGTGTAAATAAAATAATAAACGGTCACCAAGGCCTCAAAGATGTGGAAATCCACATTGTGGAGTTCATACATAGAGCTCCGCACACCGACTACGCACTTAAGCTGCGCAATAAGATCGAACGGAACTGGATGCTCAAATTGAAAACACAAGTTCCGTATGGTATGAATCTAATTGACGCACCGAACTTTTAGATCTAAAGACATCACACACCCCAAGGTGGGATCCCCCCAGCCTCGTCCAAAAAAACTCGATGTTACCGGGATCCCATCTACCAGTGGTTCCATAGGAACCACCCTCTCCCTGTGGTTGATAATTAATCCCAATAAAATTGGCTTACTTCAATCCAGGGAGTCCCCAGTGTTGTCATATAAATAAGCTGACACAAAATGTCAAGGACTAATTTACACTGCTTAATCTCCTTTTCCAATATCATTTGGAACCCCCTCCCCTTTATTAAAAATACTGGGGATTTCAAATTGGGACACTGTCCTAAGCCTATTCTATCACCATAAATTATGACGCCTGATGAGACCCTAGGGGTCGAAACCTATTTAAATACATCACTTCAGAAACAAAGTTTTCAGAAATTATCTAAACATCAGTTTGGACAGTAAATACCCATGCTGGGAGAGTGTCACACTTGCCAGAAGGGATAGAGCCTCCTGATTGGTCAGGTCTCTACTGTGATGTCACATCCTATGTCTATGACAAAGGTTGTCAGGGAGATTTCTATAGCAACGTAGTGGGCCAGGGCTAAACAAAAGCTCATTTGATTAGGTAGCGTCAAGGTGTGAGGAAGCCCCACCTCCGTCACATTAGATTTTAAATAAAATAATATACAATATGATGCTTGTTGTTTGTAGCTGGGAGATGCGGATCGACCCTCACGGCCGGCCGTACTACGTGGACCACAACACACGGACCACCACCTGGGAGCGCCCCACACCACTGCCACCCGGGTAAGGATACACCGCCTCAAAACGTGTTTAGCATAGAGTAGGATTTTTAGGAAAACTTCTTAAAAGAGTGTAGCATAGATACATGGTATGTGTGTCTATGCATGTAGTGAAAAATTACAAAAACCATATGGAATTTCCCTCCTTGCGTCTAAGCTTAAATGCGTGTATAAGGCACAGCCCCAGCTTTGGCAGATATTATAAGCTGCACAGGGGGTCTAAACATTATTAATTTAGTACTTTAGTATTCATAAAGAAACAGCTCATATAGGCCGTACACTTTATAGGTCTAAGGAATGTTTGGTATCAAATTACAGTTGGGTCGGACGCTTGTACGAGCCACGGCTAATACGCAAGAATTTACAGTACCACATTATGACACATTAATCAGCTACATTTTCAGTATTTTCATACAAATATTCTGCCTACTTGTAGCTGGGAGCGTCGTGTGGACCCGCGGGGCCGTGTCTACTATGTGGACCACAACACGCGAACAACGACATGGCAGCGACCGAACCCCGACATGATGAACAACATCCAACAGTGGCAACAGTGGCGCAACAACCGCACAGCACAGTGGGAACAGCTCGCACAACGCTTCCTCTTCCCCAACCAGGCCCAGCGGGAAAACGACCCACTCGGACCCCTGCCAGAGGGATGGGGTGAGCAGCTCATATACGTTATTATACCAGGCTCCTCAGGGAAAGTGATGGAAATGGAAAATTTAGTCGTCGGGGAAAGTCAGGGAATATTGTGAAATGTTGATATCTGTCAGTAAAGTTAGGGAAAATAAAAAATTGATAAATTTGAATCACAGAATCCACTAGTATCACGGGGTAAAGCTCTGTCATATTGAAGACCGCCCAGCACTATATCGTGACATGTAAATATATTTGGTGGAAATGGTAATTTTTGGTCTGGTCAGGTCATGGAAAGTCAGCGAATTGCAATCTGATATATGCCAAAATGCCAATTTATCTCATCATAACATTCATACTAGATATTTAATATCTTGGAATTCTTGTTACTTTCAGAGAAGCGAATTGATACAAACGGAAGGGTTTACTTTGTAAATCACAAAAACAGAACGACTCAGTGGGAGGACCCACGCACACAGGGGTAAGTCAATTCTAGCTGAAACACTAGGAAATATATGCCAAATACAACTTACACCTTTCAATTACTATTTACTCATTGGAATCGTGATGGAAAAAGTCTTAGATCATCATAAGTAGCAGTGCGTTTACATCGTGTCAGCAAGATTTTAAGTATAGTCTCAACTGTGCACTGACAATGAGGAGTATGGCACTTTAAGGTGCGTTATATGTCCTTTCATAAATATTCGGAGTGTCAGGGTATTACTGGAGACAAAAATAACATAAAACCTACCATACATAAAATTGCAAACTGCACATAAGTAAAATCTTAGATACATATATTATACCATACTATGATAATTAACATAACATGGTACCATTTTATCTGCAGCATCAGCCAAGAGGATCCCTTACCGGAGGGTTGGGAGATGCGCTACACACCCGAGGGCGTGCGCTACTTCGTCGACCACAACACGCGTACCACCACATTCCAGGACCCGCGCGGCGGGCCAGCTAAGGGCCCCAAGGGCGCCTTTGGGGTACCCATCCAGTACGAGCGCAGTTTCCGGTGGAAGCTCGGTCAGTTCCGGTACCTTTGTCAGTCTAATGCTCTACCCGGCCACGTCAAAATCAATGTAACGAGAGAAGGACTCTTTGAGGACTCTTTCCAACAAGTAAGTAAATGGGGTTAAGTTAAAGTACATGTAGTATTTCCTTGGGTACATGTATAAGGATGTAGCAGGTGTGCCATAGGAACTAAGGTCTACCTGGTTTGTACCCATCTTTTTTACACTGTTTGGGTCTAGATATTTGGTCTTAAAAAATAAGACAATGTTTTTTAGGGGATTTTTTTGATTTATTGATCGCTCGTAACATGTAAATAGAGATTGCCATGATCTAATATTTTAATATAGTAACTACTACTATAAAGTATAATGGTAGACTTGTCACAACTTAAACACAACTTGCGTTCGAAAATTAAATTTATGATTGAATAAATCATAATTTAACTACTAATTTCCCTGACGAAGGCCAGCATTGGCCGAAACTAGTAGGAATCTGGTACTCACAACTTGAGGTCAAGTCATCATTTAATAATTGACAAACAAACTCTGGATTTTAGGGAATACCTTCTATTCTCTAGATAATTTAACTACATATGTGTGTGAGCAGAGAGTCATGTGTGGTTGTCTCGTACAGATAATGCGGCTGCAGCCCTTCGACCTGCGTCGTCGTCTCTACATCATCTTCAGAGGTGAGGAGGGACTCGACTATGGCGGTCTAGCCAGGTAAGTACCCCGAGATAAACCCGAATAAGTACATGTTATGGAAAAGGTTATGACATATTAAAAAAGCCATGCGGTACTATGTGAATATAAAAAAAAAGATTACAGATGCTGGTTATATGCGAAGTGTTCTGGTAGCTCATCAGTTACCTGAGAATGGCTGTACCGAATTAAAGGAGCACACAGCGTGCTTAAGAAATATTATCAACACATTTCTAGCAGTTGTGAATATAGTTGGGCTCAAAATTGAGATATTTTGGGTTTATATTTACTGTCTAAAACCCCACCATAAAAGGGGGTAGGGGTGTCCGTTAATTAGGTTGAACAGGAATGCCACTTTTCTCATTTTTATAGGAGTTCCTACTGCTTGGTAGGAATTCCTGTATTGAATTATGTAAATTTCAACAGAAGATTGACCAAAAATTGTGAGATTCCCAACTATTTGTCCACGACTGTGTGGCATCTTTGGAACTTGAATACAGTATTTGTGCCCTGACCACTACTGACTGGTAATCGTCTTTATATTTCAGGGAGTGGTTCTTCCGCTTGTCGCACGAGGTGCTGAACCCCATGTACTGCCTGTTTGAGTACGCCAACAACAACAACTACAGCCTGCAGATCAACCCCGCCTCCTCCGTCAACCCCGACCACCTCATGTACTTCAGGTTCATCGGCAGATTTATCGCTATGGTATTACAACGCTTCATCTTTTAGCGCTTTAAGGCCACTCAAAAAAAACAACCTGGTTTCTCATCACCGCACGCATCATAAAGATCGTGATTTGGTGAAAACTTTTTTTTTAAATTGACATTTTTTGATGAAATATATGAAAATCGACATATTGGCATATTTGGTATCAAATTAAAGCCGAAACTGTCCGTAATACAGTGGGCTAGGAATTACATACATTTTCCTAACTTTTATTGATTAACAAACTCTCGACTACTAAATTGTGAAATTTGTTCGCGAAAAGTATTTTTTTCCCATACATTTTGGCTCCACAGTAAAAATTAAAAGATAAAAAACGCCCTCGTCATATTTTTCAGTGCTTGGTGATGAGAAGCCATCTTTTTTTTTTGAGTGGCCTAAGGGATATGTGTTTTGTCGGTATAATGTGCTATTGCCATTGTCGTCATGAAGCATGATTGCGGCCCTGGCGAGTAACTCGCCAGTTCTGCATTCATGGATCATGCGGACCCTATGGGGCTGATACACTCCCGGACGGTAGTCATGATGCGTGAATGAATAAAGGAATATATAAATAAGCACAAATTACAGGTGAATTGCATAATACATGTAACAACAACATCAAAATGTGATGAATATGATGCAATGCGATGCCAATTTTAGTACCGGTGCGTGTCTTAAGGCCTGTTGTAACAGATGACTGTTTCCTTCCCTTCAGGCGTTGTACCATGGCAAGTTCATCGACAGTGGGTTCACCATGCCTTTCTACAAGCGTATGCTTAGCAAAAAGCTCAATGTGCATGATCTGGAGTCGATAGACCCTGAGTTCCACAACTCGATGGTGTGGATCCTGGATAACGATCTGGAGGAGATCGAGCTCGGCATGTACTTCAGTGCAGACTTCGAGATCCTCGGCAAATTAGAAAACCATGAGCTCAAGCCGGGCGGTGCCGAGATCAAGGTCGAGGAGGAGAACAAGCATGAATACATTAAGTAAGTTTGGGTGGAAATATCTAATCCTCTATCGGCTAGAATTGGCTCTTACACATTTTAAAAGTGAGAGAATTATGAACATAAGGTATGTACTAATAATAGAAAAGAGCAAAGTGTTATTTACTCTTTAATAATAGGACGTAAGTAATTAAGTTATATTAATTTATTAAACAATTGTTTTAAGAAAGTTAAAATTTTTACTTTCCTTAAAACATTCTTTTAAAACAATCTTTCCAAAGAAAAATTAAAATTTAATTGTGCAGAGTCATTCTAAATGAAGTAGCAAAGTACCATACTTAAGGAATCACTATTTAAGAGTGATAGGTTAATACGGCGTACACTGGGGTGAGTGATATTTAACTGCTTAACAATGATAATAGATAACACATTAACAAATGTGCTTCCTCTACCACTACACCCACAGCCTCATGACTCAGTGGCGCTTCACTCGCGGAGTGGAGGAACAAACAAAGGCCTTCCTGGACGGCTTCAATGAAGTGGTGCCCCTACAGTGGCTGCAGTACTTTGATGAACGAGAACTTGAGGTATGTAAATTTGAAGAAATAAAAATGAAATGATTTCAATTACCCTCCATATCTCCTATTCATGCATTTTGAAACGATCAGCAAACGATATAAGTTTAAAAGAAAGTTTGTACTAGAAGTGTCTGGCTACATAGTAATGGTTTAAACTGCATCATTATTTCTTATTGTTTTTGAGAAAATATATATCTGTTCAAAGTATTTTTACTGGAAATTTAAATTCTCTTTGTGCGGTTTCAGTTGATGCTTTGCGGCATGCAGGAAATTGACATTGACGACTGGGAACGCAACACCATCTACCGCCACTACACACGCACCAGCAAACAAATCCAATGGTTCTGGAAGGTACGTGCTAACTCCCATACCACAGTATACAGGGATCAGGGTTACCAACAGTCATGGAAAAGTCTTGGGAAATAGAGAAATCCATTAGGATATGCCATTTGCTTTTGAGATTTTAGAAATTTTCCAGTCAAATTGATGACTACCGATGCTATATTGCGGTACGGTACGATGAATTTTCAAATAGTGGAAAATGGTAGCTTTTGGTTATAGAATGTCTGGGGAAGCCAGCTTCTCCCTGTTAAATCCTATTAATTGTACCAAATCCAAAATGTACCCCCCCCCCATATATGTTCATAACATATACCTCTTGGCGCTACCAAATAGTAATTTGATGTCTCTGTGGTATGAATATATATCTCTTGTCAGTTTGTCGCAATAAGTTAAAGGCAGTTTTCCTATTTACAGTTTGTGCGCGAGTTGGACAATGAGAAGAGGACACGACTACTGCAATTTGTGACCGGCACATGTCGACTTCCCGTAGGAGGATTCTCTGAACTAATGGGTAGGTTTAAAAAAAGGCTTAATTGTCTGTTAGATGTTGGATAAATGACTCTTTGAAATTGACCAGGAACAGTTGAAACTTTAATAGTAGGGAAAACATATTTTGAATTTTGGTATTGAATGGAGGTGCACACCTCCCCTACTCTGTAGGCCTACTGTAAAAGAAAATCAATGTTTTTTTAATTTAAAAAAAAATAAAAAATTGAATGCATGCGTTAGCGGCATATAATTTTCCAGTAAGTGTTGCATATGATAATATGTTCATAAGATATTCAAGTATTGCAATTGAATAGAACAACACCTCTTTCCATGTTGCAGGGTCTAATGGTCCCCAGCGCTTCTGTATAGAAAAAGTAGGCAAAGAGACATGGTTACCGCGGAGTCACACATGCTTCAATAGGCTGGACCTGCCGCCATATAAGAGTTACGAGCAACTCTTTGAGAAGCTCAACTATGCCATTGAGGAGACAGAGGGCTTCGGCCAGGAGTAAACTGTTGTACCAATGTGAACCCAAGGATTTCTAGGATAAATAATCTTTGTTGAACTTTATTAAATGAATGAATGAACCCGATACTATTATAGGAAAGATTTGACTGCTACTGGTGGGGCTTTCCGGAATTATTGGCTGCTATGTGGTGGCCTTATTATTACTACAATAGTGCCAGTAGTATACATACACAGGACGACTACCCCACACTACATGTTAACAACATGGGGACAATACAGCAAGATCTTTAGGTTATTGAGAAGTTATAATTTGCGCTCCTTGTTTGTGAATGGAGAAGGGATGTGGAGATACGTTATGGGTAAGGGTTGGGGAGCTAAGTCTAAACCCTGTGTGTTTCCCTCCACACACATGATACACACCATCTGTAATTAATTAACTCGCAGAACTGAGGAACTAAGTACTCACGGATACTATATATTATACACCATAGCATATCACATGAGGAACTATATTCTGAAGGACTAAGGACACAGCCACTGCACCACAGGGATGTATAATTTCTTGATACGCGACGACGACGAACCAGATACTTTCTGTTACTTGTACATAACTCCAGCCATTCTAACCCCACAACAATCGAAGAATCCCAGTGTACAAAACTGATCCTTGCTTTGCTGCGAATAGTAAGTTAACACGGTCTTGGTATCGTACGACTGGGCGCGCCGCCCGGATTCACCGAAGTTAGTTGTTACAAGGAACTCCTGGTATGTCCTGGCCAGACGAAGCTCTATACATGAGGATGTGGACTGGATACGTTTGTCACATCCCACAAGGCTGTAGCAACAGGTGGCAGTCAGGAGGCTGGGGGCTTGTTGTTATGGGACCTACCGCCTGGAGACCCAAGCCATTCTGCAGGTGAAAACAGAACACATTGGTGGGGTTGAATACACTGGGCTGTGACACCACCATGTCGTGGTTAGGCCCGAACTCTGTGTATGATGCAAACTGCCATCAGCGATATCCAGGTGTGGTTGCGCGTGCTGTGCGATGCCCATATTGGGCCCCGTGATGACGCGGCGCGAAGCATGACGAAGCAAGGAGCGAGCTCCACTCTTACTACTATAAAGACATGGGGAGTTAGGTGCATGCAGGCAGCACATAGATGATGTTAACCCCTACTGTTAAGGTGGTGGCACCACCCCCTGGAGGAGGCATGCAGCAGTGTGTTTTACATCCAGGGTCCTTGGTGGCTCGTCAGTGGAGCGCGACACACAGGAGGTTGGCACATTACCGCGTCTGTCGTCCAAACATACGCGCCACTGTATTACTACAGCACAGTCTGACCAAGGACGGGCGACTCACAGCTCCCAAAAACAGAAGCCGCTCCCAAGCCGCCAACACGCTTTGCTTGTCTATTGCTCCTCTTTGTTATTTTGCGTCATTTCATGATTGTATTTGCCCCACCTGTCACACATCCTATAGTAAAGAGCCCATGTACAGTGTGTCTGGGTGATGCTACAGTCTACAGCAGAGACCCCTGGTGTGAAGAACAGAGGACTTGGCTGTATAGCTGTGCCCGGGAGACCCTCCACTTTGCCTGTTGTAGTAGTGTCTGGTTGAGACACCAGAGGGTGCCCCAGACCAGCTGTTGTAGGGGTCACACACAGCTATACAAAGTGACACTTTACTGGTATTTTGTACACTGAAGTTTGTAATATATATATATTATACATAAATATATTTTTTCATTGGCAAATGCCAATGTATAGAATTCCAGATGTGGCATGTAAATAATTTCCACAAAAGATGATGATGATGATGATGATAATAATAATAGAAAGTGGGTGGCAAGACCCGACTGGTTGTTCTCCGCTCTGTGGTTCTTCGTAATGCTAGGGAATACGCTCTGTTATCGGTTGGTCCTGCGTTTCCTAGCACCTTCCCTTGACCGGGTTCCCGGGTAGCCACCAGCTTGGGCAGGAGGCGAGAATTGTAGGGATCCTGTGATTAGTGCTGGCAAGGCGGCCTGTGTTTTAGAAGGAAGCCAATGGTAAGGGTAAATTATTCCTCATACTGCAAATAGGGAAATACCCCCCGCTTGGTATTCTGACACCCCACATTAGCACGGCTGATAGTCCGAAATCACGACCGGGGTAGGGCGGGAGGGAAATATTGTTGGGAGCAGCATAGGAGAACTGGGCCATTCATTGCTATACTAGTTGTACAGAGCAAATAGAAAAATGGACTTCAACAACACTTTTTGTTTTTTGTTCCTCATGACTCAATTTTTCATAGAAAAAAAATCATGTAATTCTTGGCATTTTATGGGAGCTGTGCGGGTTGCCTATTGGCAGGATACCCCTGAGGAATCACTTGCTTAGGTGGCGGAACCAGACAACATTTGTATCTTTTATGCACCTTAACTGAATGAAATTAGGAAGAAAGAAAAACTATATATATATATATGTATATCCTCATTATAATGAGTTGGGTCAACTGTTTATACTTTGTCGGTCAATGGTCTTAATTTGACAATGTAAAAAAAATAAGAAGGCTGTCCAATTTCTTGACTAAATGGCAAAGCTTGTAGGGTGCCTACTTTGTAATTAGTAGTTGAGGCTTAGTGATCGGTATGACCTACTTGTGGTGGTCATGTTGCAAAGAGAAGCAGCATATTGAACAGTGCGAGATAACGTTATTATACTACTACTTGTATGTTACTTTGGGCGGAGACACTATCTGTATGTAGTGCTGAAACAACCTGTGTTAGTACAATGGTGATGTGTGATCATGATACAACCCACAAAATGAACCAATTTACAAATAAGGATAAGTCAAGAGGTTGACATAATTTGATTATTGAGATGTTTGTGATTTGGTATAATAATCTACAGAAATACTATATTTGGAAAAGGTTTGAATATAAGTTTGTATTAAAGTAAGTACCTTTGTGAAGGATGAAGCATCATGCTTAAATTGATATACAGTGTCAAAGGAAATACTCGACTATGAAGTTCAGTTTTTGGGTTAGGCAGATGCCATACAGGAATCCATCATATTAGAAGATACTATTTGGATATGTCTGCTTTCTGTGGTGATATCATTTCAACATGGGTAATACACAGTGCAATGACTTAAAATTATTGGGGACTTGTCTTGTTTTCTTAACGTAGAAAATATGTCCAATGTTCTAAGAAATATTACTGTTCAACTTGGGTTGAAAAATGAGGCTGTGTCACAATAATTCTCTTACAAACTTAAGATACATAGTTTTCAGAATCCATCCACGAAATACAAAAACTAGATGTATCTGGCCTATAGGCAAGAGCTTCGGGACTGTTTCTCATTGGAAAAGTTACAGATTGAAAAATTAAGGTGCATCAAACAAACCGTGAAATGAAAGCTGGATTGTCTATGATTTGATTACCATACTAAGGAATGGGAAGTATTAAGTACAACCATCTAAAACATAAGGTGACTCTTGGTTGAAGCCTAAGATGATTGCACACATCTATAGCATGGAATTCAGAAGAAAATGCCAAATCTCTGTCCGACAGATTAATGTATTGTTATGGAGACATTTCTATCAAATAGTGTATAGTGTACTACGCCACTCCTCAACGAATAACTGAAAATGGGTTAAACCTTTAAGAGCAGCAGACTGATTTAATGCATTATGCCCTTTGTTGTCATGATGGATAAATGCAGCTCTGGTGAGTAACTCGCCAGTGCTGTATTAAAGCGTTATGTCGACTCCACGTGGTTGATACACTTCCGAAAGCATGATGCATAACCAAGAGTATAGCACATTAAAGCATTATGTGGCCCTTAAAGGGTTTATTAGGTTATGTCTCTTATTGTAGACTGACATCTTGGCCCCTAACAGAGACAAAGGCTATCAACTTGGGCTAACAATGATTACAAATATATACATAGTAATGACAATGAAGGGATGTCTCTTCATATTAAGTCTCTGTATAGACATAGACATTATATAAGCACCACAAACAATCTAAAACAGCTGGTTCTGTTTCTACCAGCACTCACACCATTTTAGAAGTATTCTTTGATTTCAGTTCTGCCTAGGCTGTTCACAAAACGATGGGGACCTATTCCACACTTGAATCACCAATATTAAACTCGTTTCTTTCTTCTATATACGCTTTGTGTGTTGGGATTTGAGGTTAATCAACTCGGAAATTAGTTATTAAATTTCTGATTTAATAGGGAGAGCCATTTGAATATTGTTTGCACTTCTCATGGAAATACCATTCCTATAGTGCAATGTATACTATGTCATAAAGCGAGTCCTACTCAGAATAATACTTAATTCTTTGTGCATCTATAATTTCCCCCCAATGTCTCGCTATATTGTAATTTGTTAAAACATAAATTCTCGATAGAATAATGATTCTGCGCCAGAGCAGTAGCACCATGTTGAATATGACTGCAAAACTGTAAAAAACGAAAAGGTTAATAGAACAATAAAATAAAATAAACACAAATAAAAGGTAGTAGAGTGTACCTGTTATTTTGGGTACCATGCTCCAAGATATAGTGTATAGTTAAATGAGACTGATGTCAATGAAATAAGGAGACCATGGGAGCCAGCAAGCGCTGTGTATATATCTACCTGTATCTACCCGATCCTCCCGCCTCCTCCTCCTGTGAATGACGCTCTCTCATGTGTTCTCCGACCGGCGTACATGCTCGCTGCATGTTGTAATGTACTGCATTCAATCAATAAACGAAATTCTTTCAATGAAAATAATGTGTTTTCTTTGTGTTTTGTTTAATGGAAGTGTTTCAGCCGAAATAATACTGCCCCTGCTATTGTCAGAGATGCCACTTTTGACTTTTCCTGCTTTTATAGGAATTCCTACCTATTTGCTGGAATTTCTGGATTGAAATTTGTTAGTTTTCTACAGAAAATTGACCTAAGTTTGATATTTCCCACTTTTTATTCAACTAGGGAATTGCAATACTGACATCTCTGTTTTACAGGAATTTCTGCTTTTATAGCAAAAAAAAAAGCTGTAGTATATAATGTTTGTCAACCAGTAAGACACATCTCATTGATATTGTGGAGAGTTTGGCTATGTTACATCTGAACACATGCTTTTCGATATTGAGTTAGATATATAGCTTAAAACAGAGAACGTTGTCAGTAGCACATTATACTGGGAAATTGGCACGGGCTCAGCCACATTGCATCCTCCAGTGAAGTTGAAGCAATTTAGAGGAGCAGAACAAAAGTAGCAAACCACCAAGTAACCCTCGTTTAGAGTGTTAATATCCAAACTGTTGCGGTGGGGAATATTCGTTTTTAGCCTTTGGGATGAAAAGGGTAAGGTTAAAATGTCAAAATATTACAAATACTTGAGAGCAAATATTCCTACACAGAAATACTTATACAGTGGCCAATGGCATATTACAATATCACAGCTAATTGTAACTCTGAGCCGCATAAGACGCTTTACTTACATACTGAGGTTGTATTCTTTTATCCCAGCGGAGATACCAACTTTAAATTATACCAGCAAGAGTAGACACCAACTTTTTCTGTCATGGGCCACCCGGGCTCGCAGGTTGATAACGGAAGAGAAAAACACAAATATTCCTGATTGGGATATATGTTACATGTAACAATCAACCATCATAAGGAATAGTACAAGTTGAATGCCATAATTATTGGCAATAGAGGCAGGCAGCCAACGGCAGACAGACTTACTCAGTCGCCCCACCTAGTGAGTGGTGGCGAAACTATTGTGCAACCTAGTTACTGACCCCAGTCAGTCAGCAGGTGCAGTGAGCAGGGAGCTGGAGGGCGGAAAAAACCTTTAATACCCCCCGTAACCTTTATCAAGTTTTCAAATGTAATTTAATGTTAGATAGATAGGCGGTGTCTTTCGACAACTGGCTCAAGTGCATACCTTCGTTCCATTTGTTCCTCGCAGAATCAATTTCAATTACATGATTAGAATGGTTGTCTCTGTTAGAATTTTCTCTTTTCTGAATTGTAAGGGTTCACCTCTATGGGTCACATACTCGGGCCAACAGGAAGGTAATTGACCCAGGGGACCCTGGGTTTAAGGGAGACGGTTTCTGCCAAAATGGAGTGGGTTTGTTGTCCAACTTCAACCAGCCTGCATTTGTTGTGTTTTCATTTAGAATAAATACAACTGCATCACTGTATGCTTTCAAGTAATGGCTGTCCCCCCTTATGCAAAAACAGGGCAAAAAATATATATTTATAAGCCAAAAAAGCCATTCAAAAAGGGTCACTTTTAGGTGAAGATGTTGATCTCTGTGAACTGATGCTAAAGAATAGCAGAGTGACCTTGAATCCACCCTTTAAAAGAGTCACGTTCACACAGACACCCATAGAGCTCAGTGTTGAAGGGAGGGTGAGACTGTTTTATGAGACGATTTTGGTGCAGCTTCAACTCTAAAGGAAGGTCAGTGGGGACCAGGTGATCTGTAAAGGCCAAACCACTTGTGCATTGCTTGTGGGGATGGGGTGTCAGTGGCTACAGTGTCAGAAGGTGCAGTGTCAGTGGCTACAGTGTCAGTGGGTACAGGGTCAGTGGGTACAGTGTCAGTAGGTACAGGGTCACTGGGTACAGTGTCAGTAGGTACAGTGTCAGTGGGTACAGGGTCAGTGGGTACAGTGCCAGTGGGTACAGTGTCAGTGGGTACAGGGTCAGTGGGTACAGGGTCAGTGGGTACAGGGTCAGTGGTGGAGCTGTGGTTGGGGTTGGGACTTTGGGTTGGGACGTTGGGTTGGGACTTTGGGTTGGGACTTTGGGTTGGGATTTTTGGTTGGGACTTTGGATTGGGACTTTGGATTGGGACTTTGGGTTGGGACTTTGGGTTGGGACTTTGGATTGGGACTTTGGGTTGGGACTTTGGGTTGGGACTTTGGATTGGGACTTTGGGTTGGGACTTTGGATTGGGACTTTGGGTTGGGACTTTGGATTGGGACTTTGGGTTGGGACTTTGGGATGGGACCCTGGGTCACATGTGATGTATATCACACAATCAATCTTTAGAAGTGCATATATTTCTTATAGGGGGTAAACACCTTATAGACTAGCTCAAGTACATGCAATGGCCGGCTGCAGTATAGGAATGCCGCATTACCTGTATGCATGGCACTCACATACGCTCACATACTGCCCTCCGCACATGCTTCCTGTGCTGCTCCCCTCCCGCACCCCATGCCTTATCTGCATCATATAACCTGGGACAGTTTACTGCACACCTGTCCCCATTCCCGTTAGTTTATGACACGTATAACACTGTCTCCCCATGCCACAAACCCACATGTATCCACCCTACTTGATGCAGCACGGCTGCAGTTGCTACCAATGGACATCCATAAGGCACCCCCACCCCCCACAACCGGTCCTGCCTCAGCCTCCTGCCTCAGCCCTCATTAACATGGCTCACGGTGCACCCAGAGCCCCAGGGTCAGCATCGACCCGGGTCAGGACTGAGGTCAGCTACAGTATCACCTGCCCTTAGATGTGCATCCTAGGTTACCTGTCAGTGGTTCCAAGTGTTAGCAAATGTAGCTGGTTGTGTCAAAGTATGACTGGTATAAGTGTGGCGGTTTACTCCCTCTGAACGGCCACCCCTCTAATGCAGCCACGTTTGGAACCATAGTCCTAAAGGTGAGCACGTGAGAGGAAGTTGACTGTATATAAAATAAACAATCATATTTGTCATATTGAGAAGGATGTAACATAAAAAAAAAGATCAAACTACACCTCATTTTCTCAATCCATCACTGCAGACAATTTAGTCACAAATGATCTGGTGATTCTGTCCTTCTGTGTCGGCTTGGATACAGTTGAGTTGCTCAAAGACATGTGAGCTACTAAGGGACAAGTGAGCGGATCAAGGACAGGTGAGAAGCTCAGGGACAGGTGAGTGGCTCGGGGACAGGTGAGTGGCTAAGGGACAGGTGAGCTGCTCGGAGATAGTTGAGCGACTAAGGGACAGGTGGGCAGCTAAGGGACAGGTGAGTGGCTAAGGCTCAGGTGAGCAGCTCGGGGATATAGTCGAGAGGCTTAGAGACAGGTGAGCAGCTAAGGGACAGGTGAGCAGCTAAGGGACAGGTGAGCAGATCGGGTATGGGTGAACTACATGACTGGGGTGAGTGTGCAGCGAAGGAAGTGGCTCATACCTGTGTTTCACACCTGTCCTGCTCACCTCCTAAATAACAGCTAGAACTGGTCAGGTCACTTAACCCTCTCTGCACATGCATGTGTTGATGAGGGTTTGTTTGTTTGTTTGATGAGGCTCTAAGCAGGGATGAAAGTCTTCCAAGTTTTTCCCTGAAATCAAGTTTTTTTTTCAATCACTAAAAACATAATCAGGATATTCAGTTGTAGGGCCTCATAGGATAAACTGGATTTTTTTTCTCAATATAAACTCAATCAAAACTTATTTTGGGTGTATTATCCTATGATAGGAAAAAAGTGCCATGACTGATTCTCCCCCAGTGGTCCTACACATATAGAGATAGGCTCTACAACTCTGATCTCCATGTCAAGTTTTTCTGAGACAATCTCAAGTTAACTTGAGAAAACTGGAAGCACTGTCCCACGTCTATAGCCCTATGTATTTACACTGTTCATATGAGGCATAGTCACTGGAATCAAGGTGCTATGCATGGAGAGTGTATAGACAGATTGCTTGTCCTGCTCAGCAGGAGATAACGTCCACGACCACATGGACATGACAAATGCTTCTGCTCCACGGACCTATAGACATGGCAAATTCTTCTACACAGCAGGAGATAAGTGTCTGCAGACACAGAAACATGCTAAATTTGGTGAACTTAGTGTTCTATAATGTATCTAGGAGGTATGTTTTATCTTCAAGTTTTTTTGATAAAGTCGACTTTCATCCCTGTCTAATTTTAACATGGATCAGGGCAGAAAAGCACCTCCCCCCGTTCATGTATGAGAGGAAGAATGGGTTAGATCATAACACTAAAAGCTGTATTTTAAACTGCTCATACTGTTATGAAATATTCCAGAAAACAGATGCCAAAGCCATATTTTAGATTTGCCAACTATTTATATAAGAATAGATTTATATTTATTTTCCCACTACAACATCCTCAGCAAGGTAAATATACATGTAGTCCATTTTCCCACTAGTGTAACACTCTATGTTAAAACAGACCGTGCTTGTATGTGCTGACATCCCACCCGGTCCCGCGGCATGTTGTTGGGTATTAAGTTATGGCTGAGGTGGCGCCGGTTGGTGTTGGCGCCATATTTCAGCCCTCACCCGTCCTTAATGGGCACTAATTAGCCCCAATGGGACAATAAACCATGATGCAGCCTAAGGCCCTCTTACCCAGCCCCTCTATGAGTCTGCCCCTGTGTGGGCAGCCCTTTAAGGCTCCCACAGGGCTGCTCGCCTACGGTGCTGGTCAGTTATTATTGACCCAGGGTACCCTGGGTCTCTGTGAGACGGTTTTCCAGCAAAAAATGCAGATTGGTCAGCTGACTTTGAAGAGTTCCCCTGCATTTCTTCTTTCATTTATCTGATTGAAATAAACACATGCATATAGATTGAAACAAACTGTACCTTCCTCTTTTTTTCAGTTAGTAAAAAAAATGATATTTGTAGCAGAAAAACGCTCTTGAAAAAAAGTCAAAAATACCCCTGAAATCAAGTCTGTGTGAACTAATGCTGAAGATAGGCCAGTGACCTTGAATCCTGACTTTAAAAGATGCACGTTCAAACAGACTTCCTATACCTACAATGGTTAAGAGGAGGTGAGACCAAAAAGTGAGACGCTTTGTGGTAGAACAGATCATCTTCCATTAGTGCCCACAGACATTTAAAGGCCTCACCTTGTAGGGTTGGGTGTTGGTCGTCGGTCATCGGTGGTAGGGGGTTGGGATTGTTGGGACCTGAGTGTTGGGACATAAGTGTTGGGACCTGAGTGTTGGGACATGAGTGTTGGGACATGAGTGTTGGGACCTGAGTGTTGGGACATGAGTGTTGGGACATGAGTGTTGGGACATGAGTGTTGGGACTTCGGACACTGCCAATCTTGGAAAAGCCCTGGGTCACTTGTGATGTATATCACACAATCCATCTTTTCTAGGGGGAAAAACTACAGGCCTGGACCTTTCGAATTACGAGCCATTGGCTGCAGACCAGAGCTAGTGTCTACATGTATACCCCTGAGATGGTGGGCATATGATATGAGGGAGCGCCAACAGGTGGAATTCTCTGGAAGTATAATACACAGAGGAATGACCGTGTTACTTAATTAGGCGTGGTACATATAGCTCCCCCGTGGGTGCTTCCTTCACAGCCTGTGTCTAAGTAGTCAATCTTACCCAAGCATGTCCTTCTCACACGCAACACCTGGGATGTAGGACCTGTCACAGTGTATGGGGATAAGTTGAGATAGCTACACTTACTTGGACAGCTCTTGGATACCTGAGATTGGACATCAGCTTGAATAAAGACCAAAAAGAGGTAGGTTTTCATGTAAAATTAGATATGTTCAGTTATAGATAATTATGATTGTTGAGGAACTTTATCAGAAGTTATACATAACCCGATATGTGTGCATGCATGTAGTGTGGAGAACGAAGAGGACATACCAGTATGATTGGAAGAGTTGGCCACCAAGAGTATATACATGTACAGGTCACTTTTCTGTCCGTTTGTCTGTCGTGCTGTCTTTGTCTGTCTGTCCGTCTCTGTCTCTCCCATTCTTTCTTTCTTTCTTTTTTTTTCTTTCTTCCATTCATTCATTCATTCATTCATTAGTTTTTCTCCGCCATTGTCACCCCCCTCCCTCTCTCTCTCTCTCTCTCTCTCTCTCTCTCTCTCTCTCTCTCTCTCTCTCTCTCTCTCTCTCTCTCTCTCTCTCCCTCTCTCTCTCTCTCTCTCTCTCTCTCTCTCTTTGTATTTATATATATATATATATATATATATATATATATATATATATATATATATATATATATATATATGTATGTATGTATGTATGTATGCATGGAGACGCCGGAGCCAGGAAGGGATACCGGGGAGCTTAAACACTGGTAGAGCAAAGGCAGGTGTGACTGGATCCTCTATTCCTTATAACTTTGAAGTGCTTTAGGAGTGTCAGCTTCACATATAGGCCTATGTGTAGAAAGGTTCACCACGCGGGGAAATCACCAGCTCTACCAAAGTGGGGTGTATCATCTATCTTAAATTCATTACTAATCCATGACATATATAAAATTATGTAAACAAATCTATGGATTTTGATATAAAAAACGTGCAGGAATTGCAATGCTAAACATAGTCTCATCGACATTTTAACCCCCCCTCCCCGCGGTCAAGGGGTCCACTTTTCTGTACCCCCCCCCCCCAAATCTACATCCCAATCCCCAACCCCTTTGTTAAAAGAATAAGCACCCCCTTGTTGGAAGCAGGACGTTCCTCATGGTATCATAATATCGGGATACTTTATATGCGTCTATCTCTAAATGACGTCATGGGTGAGGGTGATTCCAGTTTTCATGATAAAGCATGGTCAGGGGGAGGGGGTCATGTTGCAAAGGAGATTTATACGATTTTTCCCCAAAGAAGCAGAGGAATAGAGTGAAAAAAAGATATATAGCCAGTCCTACCAGTCACTTCCACACACACACACTGTCAACTTCAATGTATGTGTGCCTCTGCTGCACTTGTGAAATTGTTGTCAAATTAATCCTTTTCAAACTCAATCTCGACGTATAAACTAATCAGATTAGTGTAAATTTTCTCGATTCAAGGAATAAACTCATTTTGAGTTTTTACGCTTATCTTGTTTTCAGAAAGGGGAAGCTAAAAATAAAAATCTTATATTTTTCTAGTACTCTTCTAGAAAGTATTCAAGTATTCAAGATAATCTTTCTTTGGTCATTTTCTTAAAACTGGTCATTTATGTGCCCAAAAAGATTATATCTTATATTCCTGAAATAAGAAAGTTTTATTTCTAGATTTAAGATTGCTATGTCTTGAAAATCTGCTCAGTTAAGAATTAACCTAAACCATGTGTCCAAAGTGTCTATTAGGGTAAAGAAATACGCAAGTATGCTCTATTATGTGATGGTTATGACCATGCTTAATGCCTTCACAAATCTTTTTCCATTATTTGGGAATTTTATAGGTGTGGAATGTGAGTGGAATGAAAACGTTTTATTTGGCTTCTTTTCATTTAAAATAATGGGAGGATTGGAACCAGTACTAGCCTTTGCCTTGTCAGATACATGTGTATCAAAGGAAATTCTCTGTTTACTGTCTGTATTCTCATGGAGGGGGTGGAATCTTTTATCATAACAGTCCCCTTTAGGTGCCATAGGGATCAAGTATACAGACTACTAAATAAGGATTATTTTCTTAAATTTAGAATATTAGCTACATGTTGTGCCACAAGAGGTCACCACTATGCAATACAACAACTTTTGTTTATTGACTCAGGGTTAATTAACCCTGAGTAATATACGTCTACCAATATTGCATTTTAAGACAATTTTGAGACATGGGAGAATGCTTGTCTTTCAGTTGTTATTTGACATAGACAAACGGGGAAAAAAGGAAGACATAGGCATAACACACGCTGCACGGTTACTGGTCCCAAAGCGGAGTTTCGGGATTGGAACTAGTTTAAATTTAAATGCAGGACACAAAAGCAAAGCAAAAGAACATGTGTAGTATAGCTCCTGTTCCAGCCGTGATGCACACAGTGGCGCCACTGGTACTTCTCGTACTGCGCTAGATCTTAACGTGTGCAGAGCGAAATTGTACCACCCATATCTTTGCCGTTTATAGTCAGATCGACTCGCTTTTTTATAGGGACAGAAGGCGGTACATGCCCGCAGCCTGCAACTGTCGCCCACATCCACCTGCACACCCACACCCACCTGCTCTCCCACACCCACCTGCTCACCCACACCCACCTGCTGGCCTGATATGGAATAACATACATGTATAACACATGACTTGAGGGTACTTTTTAACAAGGAATTCATTTCTGATGCCAGAATTGACCAATGAATGATTATAAGGGAGGATTATATCTAAGTACATGATAAGCTACAAATCCAGCTTACCCTGAGTCATCTGTGAGGTCACTCACACGCTCAATCTTTAAACAGGGTATACATTTCTGCCTCGAATTAAGTGCCAAAAGAACAGAACAGGGTAAAAATATGTGGGGAAAGGGGAATTTTGTTAGGGATTATTTGATGTAAGAACCCTTGTTCCGGTGAATGAATTATAATCACTATAGGTAGAAATGATAAGAGACACCATTTGCTTAATAATGTCATTTAAATAGGCCTAAAGGGAAGGATTACCTGTCCCATTACATAAAGCGAAATGACTTTGAATAAAGCTTTGTTTGCTTAAATTTCTATTGTAGCTACAAATAGCTGCATTTAATCTGATGAACGACTTTCTGATGCTCTGGCATCAATCCTTTCTCTCTAAGACTAAGATTAAATATGTGACGAATATACCCGCGCGTGTAAGGGTGTATTCGAGTATATTTACTAGACACTCATACCGGTATTAGCCATGAGGCTGAGTATAGACTATAGTAGTTCAGCTAGCCCACACTAGGGGGCAGTCTCATATGCGGCATTCTCAGCCGCCATTCTTCCCATTCATCTACAGGACACTAAAGGTGTCGGACCTGCTGTGATGGTGTTGTGCGAGGTATGCAATACCAGCTATAATGGCAATAGGAAGGCATGCCCGGTGTGTGCTGATAATAGCAAAACTCTCGAGGCAGATTTTAAGAAGAAGCAGGAAAGAATGGAGTCTCTTGCTAGACTGAAGCAAGAGGAGATTGACTCACTGAACAAGAGTCTTGCCAAGGAGAAGACGTCCGCTCAAGCCATGGTGGATCTAGCTGGTGCAATGCACAAGATGATGGACGGTATGGCCTCGTTCATGAAGGATCTCGGGGAGGTGAAGGCTGGCTTATCTAAGACTACGAGGCAGGACCCCGAGGAAATTCTCGAGGAAAGGCGGCGTGAGGCGGAGAGGCGACGACTCCAAAATGGCGCCGGTGAGTGTGGGTGTGGCGGCAAACCCAAACGTCATAGCACACCGGCGCCCCGGATGGGCGCCATGGAGGATCTCGACGATCTGTGGGGGGATCGTGACACCTTTGAGTATGTTCGCCGAGTGGAGAAGCAAAAGAGTAGGTTCGACATTCTCAAGTACCTTCCTCCTGCTGACAGGAAAAAAACTCACCCTATTGACACTAGCGAGAAACTCATGGTTTTGTTGTCTGAATTGATTGATGAATTGCATGATGAGGGGGAATGTACCAAAGGGTTCAGAGCCCATCAGATTTATGTGGGCACTATGGCTGACCAGGGTATATATGATATAAAGGCCCTTGTAAGCTACGATCAGGCAATTCGGGAAGGTGCTGAAAAATACGGCATTGAATGGGTCGGCGGTGCCAACACAAAATATTCCAATTTCTATTTGGGATATTCGGGAACCAAACATGCCCGGGCTTTGTTGGTCAAGGGTGATACAGCTGGTCCCAGTAGGGGCAAGGGAAAAAGCAGGGGTTCCTATGGGAGAGAGACTTTCGCGGGCTGGAAAAAACTTGCAGCCGAGCGAAAGTGTTGTTTTGCTTTTAGTTCTGGCCGTCCATGTGACGGGTGTAACTATAAGCATGAATGCGCCCAATGTGGGTGGGGCCAGCACGGAATGTTAGCTTGTAAAACCAAGGACGGGTCTGTGCCGACCCAGGGTTGACTACCTACCTTACCTACGGCTGATGGTGTGTTTCACACCAATGATTGTCCAGTTGAGGGCGCTAATCCATGCATAATTACCGAAACTACTAGTGTAAAACACGCAAACTGTGAAATTTTCCGCCATGACACTTCTTCTCAAAACGAGGTCAGTGGTAATCAGGTACTAGACGATGTTGTAAATGTCGACTCGGGAATTCATGGGGAAAATGAAGTTTGTTATGATGAATACAGTGTTTTTGATGTCCATGGCAATGTCAATTCATGTGGGGATGATGAAATTGTAGAGGAAAATTGTGGTTATCCTCCATTGTCTGGCGCGGATTTACGACAATCTAACATCCGGGTGTTTGTAAACCAAGATGGCGCTCGGGAGTTTGATGTAAAAATGTCGAGTATCACCGACTGGGATGAATTACCGGATTATGTGGGCCTAACTGACAATGTGAGTACATGCAATGCATTTTCCAAACATTATGACTGTTTAGTTCCTGTATGTTGTGTGGAGGTAGTTCCCGGTAGTTTCTTGCCTGTGTTTGATGAGTGTTTAGCAGGCGAATGTCGGTGTGTTTACATTTTGCATGGGGCGGTGACACAACTCAAGCCTTGTCAGTTTGCAGGCTACTTATATTCCTTCGATCATATAAGTATGGACGATTGGTATGTGTTAACAGGCGTGTGTCGAGGTTTCCGGATTCTGGATAAAGGGTGTGACACTACCTATTATTGTGAGAACTACTCGTCTATAACCAAAGGGAAATTCAAAGACGAGATGACAAGTAAGATATGTTCCGAATTAGATGAGGGAAAAGTCTGCATGGTTACTAAAGTACCCCGGTGTGTTCATGCTCTGGGGGGAGTTGTCAAAACTGATGGGTCACTCAGACCTATAACGGACTGTTCATCCCCTGAAGAGGTTAATATAAACCTGTATATGGATTCCTCGTGTGACAAATTTTCTTACCACAGTATTGATGATGTTGTTGATCTATTGGAAGGCAATGAATATTGTGGAGTGTCAGATATCCAGAGTGCCTATAGAAGTGTCAATGTGTTACCTTCTCATCGTGAATATCAGGGGTTTCAATGGAACCTAGAGGGTGAGAATGTGTATTTTCATGACCTATGTATTTGTTTCGGGCTCAAGTCAGCACCGTGGATATTTACCCAAATATCTAACTTCGTAGTAAAATGTGTACAAGGCCAAGGTGTGAGTCGCTGCATAAATTACTTGGACGATTTTATCGTCATTGGTTCTAATGAATGAGTGTCAATTGTCTCAATGTAAATTACATGATGTATTGCAGGATCTAGGGTTTGTTGTATCATCCAAAAAGGTTGTTCCCCCTAGCCAAAAGGTAAAATACCTTGGTATTCTGGTAAATACGGTTGACATGACTATCTCGTTGGACACTGATAAAATTGATCGTGTTATAAAATGTGTGTCTGAACTTCGTGACAAAAGGTGGTGTTCTAGAAAAGTGTTAGAGCAGACCGCGGGGCTATTAGCCCATTGTGCAACCGTTGTTCGGGGGGGGGGCGTACATTCACAAGACGTATCTACAATGCTTTACGGGACACCCCCCCCCAAGTGCTCTAGAATACGCCTCAGTGATCTAGTCATTGAGGACTTGAAATGGTGGAACAGTTTCTTGGTTTCCTTTAATGGGAAGACAAAGATGTTTGATCAAAACTGTAGGATTGTCTCACTCGTCACTGACTCGTCATCAACTGGGTTTGGGGGTTATTCTCCAGACGATTTTTTCTGGGGATTCTGGGATGACGATGGTGAAATGTGTGATCATCATGCTAAGTGCCCAGTGGAGGTAGTGTATGATGGTAATATTAACATTGGGGAGTTGTGGCCGGTGGTTGTTGCGCTCCATCGTCAATTCATGAATTGGAGGAATTGTATTGTAGATGTTACCACTGATAATACACAGGTGTATCATGCATTGAGAACCGGTAGGGGTAAAAATCACCTTACCATGTCTTGGCTCAAGGAGTTGTTCTGGGTGACATCATTCTACAATATACACATTAGACCTACATGGATTAGGTCTGAGGACAATATCTTGGCGGATTCCCTATCTCGCTTGAAAAATCCTGACTGTATTGAAGTGTGTGCTGATCAAATTGTTGATTTTCAATATTGTTGCAGAGAAAGACTTGTTGAAACAGGAGTGGGCACACGTCAGGTCTCTGTGCTGGGCGGACAATACGATTAAAGCACGGAAATCCCAATGGAAGCGCTATTTTGCTTTCTGCAAAGACTATGACATTAATCCCTTACCGGTAGACAATGAGGGGATTTGCTTGTATATAACACATTTGACAAGGTCCGTGTTTTATGTCACCATTATAAATTATGTGACAGGAGTGTGGAAATTACATGACTATCTCGGCTATCCACATCCACTTTCATCGGTATTTTTAATACAATCTACATTGACTGGTGCCAAGAGGTTGTTAGGTTCAGCATCCAACCCGGCACTTCCCCTGACTCCTACAGATTTAGTGAACATTTTCTACACATTGGATATGGGCAGAGAGACTGATCGAGTTTTCTGGTGTGCCCTTCTCTTGGCATTCAGATGTGTCCTCAGAGTGGGTCATGTGGTGCAATCCCCACATCAACTGGTTGTCAAGGATATCAGTTTCCATGACAACGGGTGTGACGTCACAATCAGGAGTTCAAAGACAATCCAGTTCAAGGAACGTACAAATGTGGTTCCTGTCGTCTCATCACCTACTAGCTTATTATGTCCAGTCAAGTTGCTCAAGCAGCATGTTTCCACCTTGGGGACGAGGCCTAATACCCCGTTATTCAAATTGACTTATAATGCTTATTCAGCAAAATTGAAGTCTGCCTGTGAAGCCATTGGACTGGTGGGACATTATACCACTCACAGCGTGCGTAGGGGGGCGGCCAGTTACCTAGCAACGTTCATGCCTCTGCATGATGTGAAGACTTATGGTGATTGGAGGAGCTGGGCCGTCCTCCTGTATCTCTCTGATACTTATGTTTCTAGGAAACAGAAAGACTTGTTAGTAGCGGAGAAGTTGGGTGCATTCGTGTAAATTGGGCAAATGTTGTTGTTTGTTGCTCTTTGGCTACCTACCACCCACAGGTCGGCGGTCTAGGGCAAATGTATTCAATTGTATGTTCATTTATAACATTATATTTGCATGTAGTTCATATAAATATGTGACGAATATACCTGCGCGTGTAAGGGTGTATTCGAGTATATTTACTAGACACTCATACCGGTATTAGCCATGAGGCTGAGTATAGACTATAGTAGTTCAGCTAGCCCACACTAGGGGGCAGTCTCATATGCGGCATTCTCAGCCGCCATTCTTCCCATTCATCTACAGGACACTAAAGGTGTCGGACCTGCTGTGTGAATTTTTTCTTTATGTTGTCTCTTTATTATGAATAAAGTGCTACCTACCACCCACAGGTCGGCGGTCTAGGGCAAATGTATTCAATTGTATGTTCATTCATAACATTATATTTGCATGTAGTTCATATAAATATAATCATACATACCCCTTTCCCAGGCAAGAACATCAATCTTGTTCATTTACTTGAATAAGAAATTAAAACTTACTTAAGAAAAAAGGTTTCTAAAAAAAGGTCCATTCCGTAAGACAGATTTTTTTATTTTGAGAAATATGTCAGGAAATATCATCTTGATTCTAGTATAAAATACTTGATTTAAGAATTTCTTTCTTGTTTGTTTTTCATCTTTGTTTTTCTTACTCTAAGTATATCAATCTCAACCACACTTTCAAGTAAAATTTTGTTTATAAAATAAGAATAAGAATGTTTATAAACAGCATATTGTTTCACAGAATCGTTGTGTGTAGAGTATATGAAGTCCTCGGGAGAGGTGGGCATGGAAATGAAAGAGGAAGATTTAATAGTGGAGCCGCATCTTATAGCTGCGTCTGCCCCATTTCGCGTCTGTTTCGCTGTATATATGGACACCGCGGGCGAAATAGAGGCGGCAGAGGTGTGATACGGTTTTAACACAGGGTATGACGTGGTCCTGCCGCCGTGGACTTAGGGCATGTGGTACAATGATAGAAGGAATAAAAATATGATCATGGGACCCGGGCATGGGACCTCCAGCATTGGACTTTGGCATGGGACATTTCGATATGCAGCATATAGGGACCCCCATCAAGAGCTCCAAAAATCACTCTGCCCTATCTCGATTTTCAGACAGGGCGATGTCCTATTGTCCTATTTAAAGAAATGCCCATGTCCCATGTCACAATACTTAGGGCTCATAATCCATGTCGAATACCCGGTAGTCGAATGTTGTGCTCCACACCAATCATAATTATATTGTGCGACGACAGACCCATAACGTTAAAGTTTATAATGACATGTTTAATGTGCGTGCAACGTTTGGAATGTAGCTCATCAGTTCATGACTCACAGTCAACTCCCTCTAACAGTGACGGATTTAGACGCGCCCCCCCTCCTTTATATGCCTGTATAGTTAAGAGTTAAAATTTGTCTATTTTGGACCCCAATTTCGGCCAAAAATAGGGCATGCGCCCCCTCCTTTTTCCAAATCCTGGATCTGTCTGGCCACCCTTGGGACTATGACAAAGTGGCCACATTTGTGTGGTAGCTCCATTTGAAGGAGTCATCTCTTTATACATTGCAGTATATATAGGGCTGTGAAAAGTGTTGCATTATGGGGGTTTGCTGTGCTTCCCTCTTGAATTATTTTTTTTGATAGGTTTATTGACCAAAATTCATGTAAAGGTAGAACACGTTCTGCCAGATTGGTCAGGGAATTATATACAAATATAATACAGATTTGTCATGAGTCGAGCAAAAGCTACTATCATGTAGTTCATTTTGTTAATTCCTCATTTCATATTATTTTCACAGTCAGTGCCAGGCAGCATACGCATACTCTCCAAATACGTAATACTGTGAAGTGTGATGACATAATTCATAGTCGTTTTTGTTACCGAGTTTTTCGTCTTCCTTGCATTTCATTTGTAGCCGCACAAACTTTTAAGTATATAATTAGTCAATCACCAATCACAAGACCAGTGAGTACTTGGGGTCTATATAAGAGAGGAGCTAGATAAGTCAGTAAAGTCTTCCTTATGCAATGCGGGTTAATAACCAGGACAGTGCTCCAACTTCCGACCTTTAAATTTTATAGACTACTACTATACATATAGTAGTCTAAGTAGGGTGTTACATACATGCCACCCAACCGTGTCTTCACGGGGCAGATAGGCCCCGGGAGATAGGCAGACTTGAGACGTGTTTCCCACGCAAATGGCTCTCAGAGGTTCGATATAAAATTAACTCAGTATCATAATGAGGTCTTATACAACAAATAAACGCAACATTATAACATCTTCGTCAGGATTTCATACCTCCCCCTAGAAATTATTGTTCTGTCTTTTTACATACTAGATTCGATAATAAATCTTTCTAATGGGACATCCTACTACGCCTACTACTGCAGTTTACATTTGTGTCATGGTTTAAGGTGGATCTTTTGGCTCCTTAAACGTTTATGACGCAGGACCTTTTTCTTCAAGATTTTGTAAAACTGACCAACTACGTCATAATAAAGCAACTTCTCAGAGAAGTAATATCGGCCAATTTAATGGCGAGGTTATGTACATAGTCTTTCAAATGTCATGTCCTTTAAGTACTCCATGGAGGCATAGCATTATAAACCTACGGAGCTCACATATGTTTAACATAAAGTTTAAAGAGTGCATGTAATCGCATTTTATGTAATTTACATACCATACGTCAGCTACAGGGGTCTTACATCTTAGTTGCGGCATACAATTATAAATACTAGTAGTCGGCTATAGAAAGCCCCAGAGCTCTGCCCCAGGGGATTCTTTGATTTTGTGCTCTCAGATATGATAGTTGTAACTCTGGCTATCATCCAACATCCAGGCCAGGAGAGACTAAAACTATATGTTGTAAAACTATGAGAAAGTCTGAACATAGATGATCTTTCAATATTCTGGAAGATTATAAAGAGATTATTACCTAAAAACACATCTGCTACATAAATTTAACTTAGAAGGAATGCGACAAACCATATTGATACAAACTGAAAACTGAAAGAATGATCCTTCGGACTTGGAGCATTGTACTTGGGTGAGTTCAGCATCTGCCAAATTCATCACTATACATGGCGTAACTCACCGAACCAGCCTGACCACACTCTTTTTTGCAAGGCCCGACCTAACGGTACAGATAGGCTGGTTCGGTAACTTACTATAATGAGGAACCGAATTTACCACGCGTGTTGGCACCTGATATATGGAGAAAATAATATTTCTTAGCTGTCTGTAAATGGGTGGATGGCGGTGGGGTGGGTGGGTGTTTGGGTAGCAGTGGGATGGGAGGGTGGGTGCATAGGTGGACGTTGTTATAACTTCAGGTGGCAGTAGGGTGTCTGTGGGGGGGGGGGGGGTGTGTGTTTGGGTAGCAGTGGGATGGGAGGGTGGGTGCATAGGTGGACGTTGTTATAACTTCAGGTAAATATACCAGCAATGGCAAATTCGGTTCAAGGTCGCAAAAATCATCATTTTTCATGAACTCTGGACCGCAGGTACAGCTCCCTCAGGTCCTCAATCCTTTTATTTAAGGTTCCTATCCATCTGTGCTTTTGAGTCATTAAGATGGGACATTCCATAACATATTGTAGCTGTTGGCTATTCTAAGATAGGCATCGGCTATGAAAAACCCCAGATTCGAAAATAGGTTGTTCAGAAATTACTCTTTATTCATTCTGACATATGGCACGTAATCATACAGACGGATAGTGATATTCAAATATGCTTCCGAACAAAAGGTGTCATATGAACATACAGGAGTGATACGCTCACGGTCTAATCTATAATTCCCCAATGTCCAGTGTTCTCTCCGATCTTGGTCAACTCCATATGGACCGGACTCCTCAGAGGGAGGTGGGCCCGGAGTTATCCACCAATGCGTCTATCTCCTCTTGTTCCCCTAAAGGGTGGAACAGAGAGAGAGAGACGCAGGGTCACCAAGTTAGGAGCAGCAGCAGGACTAGGCCATAAAGTATAACAGAGTTCTAGGAATCTCTGTTGAGGAACAGTCAAGCTGGCCGAAGTGCACAGCAAGACTGGGTCCTCGAGTAGCAGGACCCATGTGTTTATAAACTGAGCCTTATGTAACTCCACTCCATTACTTGTAAACACTTGAGTTCCCGAGGAACTCCGGGTAACCTGAAACCGGTTCATCCGGACCGACACGGTACCCGAGTTATGTTGGGTGCCACGTGGCGGTCTCGGCTCGGTGCGTATTACCAGTCGCACTCCACCAATCCTCAGGCGCCAGATTATGTAATCACATACCGGCACCAGACAGGAGTACGGCCCGGATACGCCACAACAGACATAACCAAAATAACTCACTCCGGTTCTATAGAAATAGTACGGCGTCCCACTACAATATTGCAATTTGGTGGGGAGGGGACAGTTGTATGTCAAATGACCATGTGCTATGTCCACTTTGTGGTGACGGAGCATTAACCTCACCTACACAGTTCCTCATATATAGATATACATAGTATACACACACACACACACACACACACATATATATATGTGTATACATGTATATATATATATATATATATATATATATATATATATATATATATATGTATATATATATATATATATATATATATATATATAGGGAGAGAGAGAGAGAGAGAGAGAGAGAGAGAGAGAGAGAGAGAGAGAGAGAGAGAGAGAGAGAGAGAGAGAGAGAGAGAGAATTATTACATGAGCATCGAATTAGTAGGACTAAGTTAGTAGAACGTGAGTCTGTTTCGAAAGGCATTTGCTTAATAATATATCAGAGGGCGTGATGCTTGTAATATTAATATAATAATCAATAGAAAGAGTTATGAAATGATAAACTATAATACAGGTAAGAGGATTGATCGCACAGACCCAAAATAGCAAAAATGGAACTAAAATATAAAATGAAACTGATACCCAAAAACTTTTCGATTTACAAAATGCAGGTTAAGAAACAGTCCCCGGCAGACACCGAGATGGGTAGAGCTGACATAGACGGTGAGCTGACAGATGTCCATCAGGCCGAGTACCAGCTCCAACAACAGCAGCTAAGGGACAGGGACCCTCTCACATTCTGCAAATGGATCACAGGCCATCCCGGCCTCATGTTCGGTGAGTTTAACTTTGGTATATGGACAAAGGTGCACTCATAGAGGTCCTCACTGAGGGCTATTTCACGAGGCAAAGCGGAGTGAAATAGGGCCTAACCCTCAGTAAGAACCTCTGTGAGTGCTCCTTTGTGTTTATTTCATGTCCTTATTAACAATATGTATCAGGATTCCACTTAATTGATCTGAAAAAGCTCATTTACAGTGGTTAAATCAACAATTTTGATGATATATGACAGGCTGTTTAATACAGGCAAGGATTATTTCACTGGGGTGTTAAACACGGCCTTCCTTGGTTAAGTTAATGGGCGTGCCGTATTCGCCATGAAATAATAAGGCATATTTGATGTTAAACTTTGCTGAGTTTCACATATCTTAGTTATTCTTAGCTGCATTGGTTTGATCGTATTCACATTATTACTTTAGGTTACTCATAGATATTCTGTGTAACCCAACCCTACCTAGAAAGAAAATAATTATGTTTAGGCATTTTTTTCCTTCTTTAATTTAAACATTACATTGCCACTAATTTCAAATCACAAAAACCGGGGTTGTGTCTGCATCTACGATATTTCATAGCAACCCATTGTCTTTACATCAGTCCCGATATTGATTGATAAATCATATTTTTGTGAAAATCACTTGGTGAATGAAATACTTTATAAATTAAAAAATATTGTCCATACCTTTGCAGGCATCACACTGGGCGCACATATACTGTTTATAGTGGCCACTGCGGTCCTAGTACAAGTTGGGTATGACATCCTTCCCGTCACCTTTGATCGCCTCCCTCTGGACATCCGTGACGATGAGGACTATCTACGAGGGCTAGCTTGGACATTTAGAAATGATCCTGAGAATGGGATCATTAAACGCCTAGGGAGCATTGCAGCGGCAGCAATGCAATCGGAGAGAAGCGTCGCAAGTGAATCATTTACAATGGTGTTCCATTTACCCGATGGCAATGTCTTTACACAGGAGAATCTGAAACTTATGAAAAAGGTTGAAGATGGGTTTTATAACAATGTTGAGTTCCAGAGTAAATTCTGTCTACTGGACAGTAACCAAGCTTGCGCCAAGGCTCGCTCAGTTCTCCGATACTTTGATGGGACGTACAGTTCACTAGATAGCGCCTTCAATGACCCGGATTTCAATAACATAGAAAATGTTTTCTATAAAGCATATACACATAACCTCACCAAAAATGGAATGCAGTTTCACCTTGGGAAAGATTCAGTGATAACTGCCACAACTGCCATCTCTGAGGTCACCCGAGGCTATCTCCTGTTGGGCTTCCCACTAGCCGGATACGCCAACTCCACGGATAGAAAAGACGAACAGAAAGACAAACTGGAGACCTTCTTGACCAATGAGTTCAAGGAGCGAGCAGACCAGTACTTCGATTCTGGTGTTGGAGAGATGAACTATATCTATTATAGTGTCACCCTATTGAGTAGTACCATCACCAGCAAGGTGGTCAGTGATATGGCACTTGCCATTGGCAGTCTCTTCTTCATTGTTCTGTTTGTATGTGTGCAGACTGGGAGCTTGTGGGTCGGGCTCTGGGCCATTTTCAGTATCATGGCCAGCTTTGCAGAGGCTAATCTCTTCTACAGGGTGGTGCTGGATTTCCGCTACTTTGGCATATTCCACGTTCTGGCTATATTCATTATCTTAGGCATCGGGGCGGATGATGTCTTTGTGTTCTACGACACCTGGAAACAAACCAGACAGCACACCTACAAGAGCTTGGCTCACCGCCTCTCAGACGCTTACCGGAAAGCCTCGATGGCTATGCTCTTCACTTCACTTACCACTGGCATCGCTTTTGCAATCAGTGCTGCGTCCCCGTTCCTCTCGATTGGCTCGTTTGGCGTGTTCTCCACCACTCTGATCATGGTGAACTACCTGAGTGTGGTCGTGTTCTTCCCGTGTGTGGTGGTGACATACCATGTGTGGTGGGAGAAGTACAAGTGTTGCTGCTGCTGTCTGAGGGACTCACACACCGGTGATGACCCCTCACAGTCTAAGGGCGCGCCCCCAAAGAAGAACATCATCGTTAGGTTCTTTGCCGGCCCCTACTACAGGTT
The DNA here is from genome assembly GCA_947462335.1 of Harmothoe impar. Taxonomy (NCBI): domain Eukaryota; kingdom Metazoa; phylum Annelida; class Polychaeta; order Phyllodocida; family Polynoidae; genus Harmothoe; species Harmothoe impar. Next base: position 62,531,016 of record OX381712.1, on the reverse strand, counting down.
TGTCACTCATAAGGTAGGTCGGATTTTACTATTATCTTAAATTTTACTTTTTTATATTTTACTATTGTTATAAATATATATCTCAGAAAGAAAAAAAAACAGAGAGGAAGTTAGCAAGGCAGGAACGGCAAATTTGGACTCACCTTGGTCATTTGGAATGTAGTGTTGGGAGGATACTATACGCCACGTCCCCTGATTCATCCAAGCAAGGCTAACCATTTATTATAACAAGAAGAGTGGGTGACTGACATAGGGTTGGGTGACATTTCAAAGAAATTAAAACATGATTCACAGAAGTTTCATGATAAAAGATAAAAGAGGAATTTGACTTGCAATATATCAGGCTATTTAGGTTTACTTACGTCATGCTCTGTTTAAGCCTAATATTCAACCACTTTCGCTGTCACTAATATTGAGTATATGAGTATACTTAAGTTATAAAACATTATAATGATGTATAATAATAGACATGTAGTTTGCCATACCATGTTTTTCAACGCTTATTATCACACAGAACAGTCAAGGGGTCCTAGCGTTAATACAATTTTACTTATATATGTTAGATGTATTATTCAACTTGATAAAGCACTTAAAAAACAGCATATTACCTTACTCAGGTTATCCGGTGGTTCATCCTCCTCTTCTTTGCTGCCCTTCTGGGTGCGTCTATTTACTTTGCTTCCCACCTACAAGTCAATGAGGACCAAGTAAGTGTCATTAATAACTGCATGAATTTAGGCATTTAAGCAAATATTGTAGTTTTGGAAGTCACACTTTCAGCATCCAGATACTAGTATTCAATTCATGTAAATTCCAATCAAAGCCGCTTAAATGACATTATGACATTTCTGTGACATTAATTCACTGAACTTAAAGTCGTTTAAAGAGTGACTTTAAGCAATGAAAAGTTTGCTTAAATGCCAGCTTTCATGCAGTGAATGTCATACACATGGTAACTCCCATTTTTCTGTGACAGTTTTTCACTTTCATGGGCTAAGAGGTTTTGGAAAATTAATCAAAATATGAGCATAATTATCTTCTGTAATAAAAGAAAACGCAGACAAACCCCAAAGGGTTTCCTACAGAAAACTTAAACATTACATCGCAGTATGTATATAGATAGGATAGCTACATGCAATAATATTAATTAATATTTATATGTTAAAAGGTCTCTTGATGTCAATGTTACAATTCCTTTACAGATTGAGTTTCTACCAAAGTACTCCAACGTTGGTCAGTACCTGTCCCTGCGGTCTGGTGCCTTTATATCCACTGCTGAGACGGGCAGTAAGGTGATTCTGGTGTGGGGGCTTAAACCGCGGGATCTCTCATCGTGTCACAAAACTGACGCCTCGTGTTTTGGGAAAACTGTCTGGGATGAGACCTTTGATCTCAACTCGGCAACGGCACAGGAGAAACTACTGGTATGTATATATATACTGTATGATATCATTAAATTTATATGTAGGCTATGTACAAACAATGGTGTGTGTACCTATTTACATCGCATGCAGTATTACTCCCGTTTAAAACTTGACAATAGACAAGTTTTTTTTTTGTTTTTTTTTTTTTGGGGGGGGGGGGGAGGGTGATGTTGCATACACATGCAGTGAGGGATTTTTTTATGAGGGGTATTTGCTAGGGTTTTTGAGGATGACAATGGCCTGTTATCATCACACATCATTTCAATTTCAACTTGCCTTTGCGGGGGAAATGAGTTGCATAGAGAAATCTCACTGTAAAGCCTCTCTGATTTCGGGCATTTACCAGTTTACAATGCACAAACCGAAATCAAACGAATTACAAAGAATTTGACCTATTTTACCCTCCTGCTCTCTCATATAGGTGACGCTATAATTGCTTCTCATTGACCTGTTTTGCCTTAGTCTAGATTTATTTAATATACGCTAATTAAAGTAATTATATTCTATGATGACAGATCACAATCTTATCTTACGAGACAGAAGAGAAACCCCTCCCAAAATAAATTACCATTGTATGATGAAAGTTATTCAAGGCCTAACATTTGCTACCTGTCAATAAACAGTCGGAGCTGAACGAAGACTGGCACTCTGACCTTAAGTTAACAAGAGAGTGAGTGTTTAAGGTTAAATTATGATTCTATAGGCGTTGTGCCCCAGCTAGCACCACCCCCCCTTTCCCCTCCCCCCCCCCCCATTTTTCACCTTCTCTTTTATGTCTTTCTACAAGACGAGACCTATCACCTGTGATCGCATAATAGGAGCGGGGGGGGGGGGCGCTGAATTCCAGAAGGGGAATTCCCAAGGGGGGGGGATAATAATTCTAAGCGGGCTAATTCCTAGGGGGAAGCAATCCCAGGGTGGGGAGGGGTCTCCTGACACCTAAATTGTCTAACTACATTATACCTATTTTGTCGCATTCACTATTTCAGGCATTATGCGCTAACCTGAAGTCGCTGAATAAGGAGGAGACAGACACCCTGGCTATCCGCAGGAACCTAGTGACCGACCTACCCGAGGTGCAGTGCTTCCTCGAAGAAATGAAAGTGTTCTATGAGGTTAGTCTTACAATTTCCAAAAATATCGATACCAATCTCTTTAATTAACGACTTTCTAGTGGACAAGTAGCTTTGGGGATTATTTCTCCAACAAACAGAAGATGATTGCGTAAGAAACAAGCCACTATAATGTTGGTCCTAGGTCTGCCATTTTCACATAATAATATTTTCACTGTATCCATAATTGTGATCCCTCTGTCTGTATGGTCATGTCTGACATTAGTAGTGAGATGTAACAGCATGAGTAACATTGCTTCATGTGATCATATAGCTTAGTCTGGGGGGACAATTTCTGCCATATGATCAAGCATACCTTTTCTATCGGCCGGTAGGGCATCCAAAATGTCTAATGGAAAATGGCTGTAAGTGAGAGTGCGTGTATTTTCTATCCTGTAGGCGGAGGGTAACCGTACCTTCACAGCCCCGTTCTCACCCTACCCTCGCGGTACCACCTTCACCTACCCACTGGACGAGGCCGAGGTGAATACCATCATGTCCACCAACAACCTGGTCTACGACACTAACAGCCTCCCTGCAGGCTTCAACAGGCACTTTGAGGTAGGTCTACGACACTAACAGCCTCCCCACAGGCTTCAACAGGCACTTTGAGGTAGGTCTACGACACTAACAGCCTCCCAGCAGGCTTCAACAGGCACTTTGAGGTAGGTCTACGACACTAACAGCCTCCCCGCAGGCTTCAACAGGCACTTTGAGGTAGGTCTACGACACGAACAGCCTCCCCGCAGGCTTCAACAGGCACTTTGAGGTAGGTCTACGGCACTAACAGCCTCCCTGCCGGCTTCAGCGGGCACTTTGAGGTAGGCCTACGACACTAACAGCCTCCCCGCAGGCTTCAGCGGGCACTTTGAGGTAGGTCTACGACACTAACAGCCTCCCTGCCGGCTTCAGCGGGCACTTTGAGGTAGGTCTACGACACTAACAGCCTCCCTGCAGCCTTCAACAGGCACTTTGAGGTAGGTCTACGACACTAACAGCCTCCCCGCAGGCTTCAACAGGCACTTTGAGGTAGGTCTACGACACTAACAGCCTCCCCGCCGGCTTCAGCAGGCACTTTGAGGTAGGTACAGCAGCCCATGTCAAGGGTTGGCTTCCTAAACCTTACTTCAGCTTCTCATGAGAAATGCATGATTAGTAGTGTATAGATCTTTTTCGCTTAAAATTTCCGCAGGCTGTTTCAACTCAAATGAAAAATATTTGTGGAGCCCCACAAATGATTGCTATGTGTGCTACGAATTACAATAAAGGGTATTTTGCATTTTATTCAGTGGAATAGAGGTAAGGGAAGGTCCCACAGTGAACCCTGCGATCTATGTAGGTATGCATTTATACATACAATTATGCATCTATATATGGTACCCAGTCTATACGAAAAGTTTTTCACCTTCCAGGACATTCGGTCCCCCAGTTTTGTAATTCTGCAGGCCCGGCTAAATGTTTGCAGGCCTGGATACCCCAGGGAAATGTTTGTATCAAGAAATGTAGTATAAAGCAAGAATTTAGATAGGAAATGGTGTTAAATAGAGGTTAATGGTATATTTAAATCAATTTAAAGTTGTACTTTGTAAAGTTTTGCGTTTTTTGTACATAATATTCAGGCTTTATAGTTTACGATCTAAAAACCTTAATAATGGTCCGATTTACACGCTGTTAAAACTGGCATGTAGCCCAGGATGAGAGCCAGCCATTGGGTCTGGCAGACACAGACTTTCTGCCGGACCAGCAGGCATTTAGCCGGCTATAGCCGGTGTCCGGCAGGATTTCGTATAGACTGGTACGGTACCATATATACATTATTGAGTATGAAAAAACGTCATCAATCGTCGGCATCCGTCGTTTTTATACCTCCTTCCGTTATAGGGATCCATAAGGTTGTCCCTACACATGACTATGCTTTCAGTTAATCAGGCGAATAGCACTTTTGATACATTGCCTGAAGCAAGCCCTAGTTTCTCTATACATGTACTACTCACACCGGGACCCTCCCGTACTTTATATCTATTTGCATATAAAAAATAGGGCAATAATCTGATTATATTGAATGTTAATGCGGGTATCAATAGAGGGGTTTTGTAGTACTTGTTTCCAGACCGAATATCAAAGAAATGATAGCATAATTTGGATCCAAGCCCTTTCCCTCTTCCCTTTCCCAAGTAATCTAAACATTTTTAAAGTTAACTTTATCGCATATATATCTACCTTGCCAGGTTGCGACTTCCTTCTGGCTGTACAATGGATTCCGGGTACGAGCGGATCAGCAGGGCCTTGAGCTTGGCCCTCAGTTGAGGCGCCACAATAATTACCTTGGGGAGGCGGAAACCAACGACACTGTAGAGAAAACATTCGCAGGTAAAGAGAGGCTATCACTCTTCACATCTTCCACTCTTCCATTCATAATCATCATGTATAAGAAGTCTGTACCAGAGATAACTAAGCTTAAGTTCACTGATTAATTTGACTCAATATAGTTCAGACCAACAGAGAAGCAAGCTATTTTGATTGGTGACGTCCTAAATTTCTGTCTCACTCCCTGCATTTATGACCGAGTCTCACCAAATCGATGCAGCTTAAAAGTCTATGACCGGCTGACGTCTATATGATCTACTGACGTCTATGATCTGCTGACATCTATGACCGGGGTAGCCAGGATCAGTCTCACCTTTTTAAAACTCTTTTTTATGCTCTATAATACAATGTACTACACAAAATTCCATGGTGAAATAAGTATATAACATTTATATTTATATGAACTACCACACATAAGCCGCTTTCAATTTTCCTGGTCATAGATGTCAGCAGGTCATAGACTTCAGCAGGTTATAGACGTCATTAGGTCATAGACGTCAGCAGGTCATAGACTTCAGCAGGTTATATATGTCATTAGGTCATAGACGTCAGCTGGTCATAGACTTTAAGTTGTACATATCGATTTGGTGAGACTTAAACGTACCCGGTACATACCTCACTATACCGCTCCCCTCGTAAGTTTCTCTCCCTTCACTTCACTTTTCCCAGATTGATCTTCTAAATATTTCCCCATGTCTTCCAGGCTCGAGTTACTTCTATGGTACCAGACTGCGATATGCGGCTATTGCTATCAACACAACCATCACAGGAGAGAACTTTGGGTTTCCTAAAGGCCTGCCCCTCAGGGAAACGTGGGAGAACTACACAACTCGACAGGTGAGTCAATACTGAGTTTTGTCACACAGGGATAAAAGTGAAAGTCAGTGTCTTCAGAACAACTTTTTCTATAGTCAGACTCTGACAATTGATTGAGAATTAGGCAATCCTGCACCACTCAGGCAACCCCTACAACAGTGTAGCCTCTCGTTTAATATAGTCCAGCATTTCCAAATTGCAAAGGAGTCTCTCTCCAAGCTCCAAGGGTCCAATATTGTAAAACGCTGGAAAGAGAGTTATGCATTGTCTGACTATGGAAACATAGATGGAGCGATCTCCAGGGAGGACTATTAAAACACATTTACCAAAAATTACTATGAAGCATAAAATTAATGTTCCTTGACCTTAAACCTTCAAGCACCGCATACTGCATTAATGCATTGAGTCCTTCATGATGCAGGGATACAGTTCCGCATAGGTTCGGTATATGATGAATGACTAAATCATGACAATGCACGATGTGGCCCTAACACCTAAAGGGTCATTTGATTGATTGACTTACAGTAAGGTCAGACTTATTGCTGTTTGTAGTTGGCTCTGCTTACAGTAAGGTCAGGCTGTTAAATCAGATATTGCTGATTGTAGTTGGCTCTGCATAAAGTAAGGTCAGACTTTTTGCTGTTAGTAGTTGGCTCTGCTTGCAGTAAGGTGAGACTGTATAGTTATTGCTGTTTGTAGTTGGCTCTGCTGGCATTACGTAAGGTCAGACTCATTGCCGTTTGTAGTTGGCTCTGCTTACAGTAAGGTCAGGCTGTTAAATTAGATATTGCAGTTTGTAGTTGGCTCTGCTTGCAGTGAGGTCAAACTTATTGCTGTTTGTAGTTGGCTCTGCTTACAGTAAGGTCAGACTTATTGCTGTTTGTAGTTGGCTCTGCTTACAGTAAGGTCAGACTTATTGCTGTTTGTAGTTGGCTCTGCTTACAGTAAGGTCAGACTTATTGCTGTTTGTAGTTGGCTCTGCTTACAGTAAGCTCAGGCTGTATATTATAACTGTTTGTAGCTGGCTCGGCTGGCAGTAAGTTCAGGCTGTATACTTATTGCCGTTTGTAGTTGGCTCTGCTTACAGTAAGGTCAGACTTATTGCTGTTTGTAGTTGGCTCTGCTTACAGTAAGGTCAGACTTATTGTTGTTTGTAGTTGGCTCTGCTTACAGTAAGGTCAGGCTGTATACTTATTGCTGTTTGTAGTTTGCTCTGTGTTTAATAAGGTCAGACTGTATACTTATTGTTGTTTGTAGTTGACTCTGCTTACAGTAAGGTCAGGCTGTATATTATAACTGTTTGTAGCTGGCTCTACTGGCAGTAAGTTCAGGCTGTATACTTATTGCTGTTTGCAGTTGGCTCTGCTTACAGTAAGGTCAGACTTATTGCTGTTTGTAGTTGGCTCTGCTTACAGTAAGGTCAGGCTGTATACTTATTGTTGTTTGTAGTTGGCTCTGTTGCCTGGCTCGCTGCAGGGAGGCTTCCAGATCATGATGGAGACCATCAGTGCTGACACCCTCAACATCTGGCACTGGTTTAGAGTACAGAAGGTGAGCTATTTAAACTTAGAATAAGCAAAAGAGAAAAGAATCTGGGCCATGCTGCAATCCTCCTGGACTAAATTGTCAAAATAATGAATTAACGATAGTTTTTTTTCCATGTTCAAGACGATGAGACTGTATTCTTTAGCCAATTTATTTTCGTCCATTTATCAAGAACCAGTTTTGTCACTTGCTCAGAAGCAATTTACTTTTATTCCTTTAGACGGTGGCTTACTCGGCGCTAATGGGGGTTGGTATTGGAATCGCCGTGGCCTGCCCTCTCCTAATAATTGCCACACGGAATGTGATAGTTGGTTTGCTGGCTACCTTTACCATCTGCTGTATAGCCTGCTCTGTGATAGCCGTCATACCACTAGGTGGCTGGAAACTGGGGGTGAGTACATCCTATTCTGACGACTACCTAGCCATTGCACCATTAATGCTCATAAGGGAAGTTCTCTCAGATTAAGACAATGGTTACTTATCCAACTATTCTTACGAGGTCTACTTTTAAGATGGCCTGAATGCAGGAGCGGCTTTTATGTGTTACTGTTCCAATTAAGGATGTGTATTAATGACATTGAGCTTTTTGTTTGTTCTCAGAGTACCTGTTTACTGTGTTGTACAGACCAAAGACAAAATTGAAATATTCCATTGTTGAGTATAACATGCATTATATTAAAATAAATTAATAATTAATGATGAGCAGCAGAGCATTATTTTTCCTTTTGCAAAAGTAGTTTGCATGAAGCTTTTTAACCACATACTTTAATTGAGTCAACACCTGAAAAGGCTAAATTTGTAATTATCCATGACCAAGCTCGAGACGGACATAGGACCCAGTCTAATGGTGTATTTATGCATCACCACAAGAATAACACTCAAATTGTACTATTATACAAGGTATGTTGCCGACTCTATCTGAATCTACCCTTAATACTGAGCTATCTGTCATTCAGCTGCTGGAGTCGCTGAACCTGGTGCTGGTGGTGGGTCTGGCCGTGGACTACGTGGTGCACCTGGCGGAGGGCTACAGCCGCTCTGTGTACAGCGACAGGAGGCGCCGCACCCAGACAGCCCTGGAGGAGGTAGGGGGCCTTCATGTGGTTTTTAATTTAACCCACGGTGGAGGGCTAAGACAAAGCAATTCACACCTTGGTTATTTCTACTTAGACTCACATAACCTTACTGCAGTGGTTTAAAAAAGATAGACAATGGTAATGAAAAGGTATGTAGATTAACCACAGCTTGCTCGTAGGGCGACTTGGGCTTCACCCTCGTCTGGCCCCACCAGCAAGCTGTGGTTTATTCTACATACCTTTTCATAACCAGAGTCTATCTATTACATAACCGAAGGTTAAGTCAGATACTATGGTAGGACATAGTTCTATGAGGCCACCAGTCAGTCTGTCATGGTTATTTTTACATATAATCAGGTCCTTGTGGGTTATCTACTACATATCTAAGAATGGACCTGATCAGTAACATTACTATTTTTGCCATAGGCACCTGTACTATACTGACCTATATCAATATTATTTTTCAATACTCACAATCCTATACATGTAGCTATAATAATGCATACACATTTTACTAACACATTAATAACTATGAATGAGTCTCTATGAATATTCATAATTGGTTTGCAAAAGACAATCACGTATACACATACATTACGTCATGATGATAAAGAATATACCTTAATATGTCTTCTACTTTACAGGTGGGTATATCAGTGCTATCTGGTGCTGTCACTACCATGGGTGCCTCGGCCTTCCTCTTGGCAGCCTTCATCCTTTTCTTCACCCAGTTTGGTATCTTCATGTTCAGCACCATCGGCTTCTCCATCCTCTACGCCCTGGGCATGTTCACCACACTGATCGCCATCATCGGGCCCGAGGAGGATGATGGTTCTCCAGGGTCCTTATACCGGTGGTGCTGTGTTAAGAGGCCACCCAGGGCAGAGCGGATGGCCGCCAAGGCTGCTGCTCGCAGGGGTCACACCAATATAGCTGTTGTGTATGATGAGCCCTGAAACAGAGCCTCGTGTATCTCATCTCTGGCTCAACCTGTAGGACACAGAAAATAGTCCCTGGAACTATGCCCCATTTCACCCACATAATCATGGCTGACACGTCTGTAACTCACAGAATTCATTGTTTACATAACTTTTCACATATACGAATGATGTAATTGATTATGAATGAGGTATTTTAATATATATGACTAGCATAAATGAGTTATTTCAATCTAAATGTGCAGGGAACAGAAATAGTCCCTTGTCATGTTCGGAGGACGGTTTGCACAGAGCTGATATTGAATACACCGACCGAAATTCTCTATCAAATGTAGAACCGGTGATACAGGTTGTACACTGAAAATCCATAGATTGAAAGGGTTAGTCAGTACAGACTATCCTAGGTTGGTCATATGAGTGTTAGTCATAATGGCAAAGTTATATTCAAAAATGACCGAGGGGTCAGTCAGTAGTGGCTAACCTAGGTTCATCATTGGTGTGTTGTATTTGTATACCACTAGTTGGGGCCACCTGTCATGACCACTCAGTGGCTCCCCCTGGGGAAAAAAGACTAAGGTGGGTTTGTCAGTACTGACCAACCTGACAATAATAACTGACCTAGGTTGGTCGTATAGGGAGCCAAAAAATGACTAACTAGGTTAGGCACTAGTGATTGAGAGGTTGGACGTATAGGGAGCCCAGGAATATCAGTGTTCTGCATTGGTTTTTACTGCAGACTGGAATGATATTTAATGCATATAAATTCATTTCTGTTTCCAATAGTGATTGGATTTGGCACTTGGATCCGGCTGAAGGTACATTGAAGTTGATTAAATATTGCATACTGCTGTAATGTGCTACTCCCCTGTGAGGCTTTTATCCAACCCCCCTTCCTGACAGATATCCGTCGCTGTTCTGAATGTTGACAGACACTGAGACAGACAGCACCCAAATTCAAAATCACTTTTGACTTTTCATTTCACTTTAACTTTTTCAAATCGATTTTTCTTTTGCAAACCTCAAGTACCAGCAAAAAACATTAGAATTATTTTTTTAATAAATAAGCCATAGTGTAGTGGCATGGGGGCATTATGCGAAGTGTGCAGCTGTGCATGTCCATTGCAGTAGGCTACACACGTTTGGGTGCGCAGTAACAACAGTGACCAATGCCTAAAACCACCAGAGGGAGAATCCACAGATACCAGCGTCCTATTGATTAGACTGTTAAATAGTTTGTAGATATTACGGTTACGTAAAAATTTGACTGTGAAGTATATATAAATAGGCCTACAATGTAATCAGTGCTAGGTCGTAACATTCCATAAAATTAATGAAGGTTTATTTCCGGTTTCCTGGTCAGCTGGTTTACTTATTCCTAACCAGAGGAATTGAATCTCATGATATTATAATAACGGCTGCCCTATAACATTGATACTCTTACTAGAAGAGCTATTAGAAATCACAATCCCTATGGTACAATAGTAATACATTGAAACTGTGTTGCTTTGATGTACATGTGTTTAATCAAGTATAATTTTATATTCAATATGGGAATATATGTGTTTGCCTTATTAAAAGGCGGAGTGATAGCGTAGAGCTGCTGTACTTTAAAGTAGCATGTTTTATTTCATTCAATGATATAGTAAAGGATTAGTATCCAATGAATATTTTCTATCACAAGAAAGTAAATAGATTGGGAATCTGTGATATAGGACGTCATATTAAAACATTGTTTGTTATGATAACTAGGGCGTTTATTAACATGAATCTATGATTATATACCCAAGTGCGAGCTAGGAAATTCAACTTCAAAGTACAAATCTATTAAAGTTTATTCATGTTGTATCTCTATTTAGTGTGCCATTATTTAAAAAGAAGTTTCATAAATTAATGACTGGAACGTAACTGGTGAGTTATGTGGAAAGCCATAATGATTATTCTCTCAACTTTTTGGGAAAGTATTTGTTTAGGCCTACTCATCAAATTCAAGATAAAGACACGATTTAGAAAGAGAATACTTCCGTTTTTATTACATCTGACATAACATATAGAATACTAAAGCACAATTAATGACACAATAATTGTTAGACGATTTAGCTCCTCATTTCTGTAGTAGATTATCATGGGAGACCAATAGCATCTTTTGTTTACAAAAATCCCACAAGCGATATTGTACGGGCATCGTTGTACACAAAATCAATAAAAAAATATTCCTATATCAAACAAGACTGTGATAATGTTCGTCAAAAGCTAGGCTATAATAGTAAAACCAGTATATTTTACCATGAATAACCCCGGGTGAATATAACCCTCATACATTGATGTGCATTCAGAACAAAATCAGTGCCATCAGTTTGAATCAGTCACTCAATAACTACATCCTCCGCAGGAGTTGTACAGGCAATAGTAGGGCTAGAGCACTGAGGATTGAAAAAGATATGGAAAGACATGAAGCTCCATTTCCAGGTGTAGTAGGTGGATTAGATGTAGGTGGTTCTGGGAATCCATTGTCCATTATAAGCTGAGCATAGTAGCGAGCAGAATCCTTGGGAACTCGTGTACGGCTGGGGTCAGAGAAGTTGACATAGTGCATGCCAAATTTCTCATCGTAACCAGCTTCCCACTCAAAGTTATCCATCAAAGACCAAGCAGTGTAACCAATCACATGGCAGCCATCGTGCTTCATAGCTGGTGGTGTAAGACAAAAATACACTCATCAATTTACAGTTCAACTAATTTGGAATAACAGAGAATACATTATACATAGCTTCAATATTATGTTTAAAAGATAATTAATTATTAACCCCTTCCACGCGGTAAGCCAAGATATTGCACAAAATTGCATTGAGTTACAAGAAATCCAGTGGTGAAGGGGTTAAGTAACACTATGAAACAATCAAACAACTGTGTAGTAGTTGCAGCACTATCATGACGATTATAGATGCACACAAATCTTTATGTATTTTCTTGTGCTACTTTAAAAGACAATTTCATATGTTTATTGCATAAATAATTCTTATACTTGTACTAAAATAAAGGAAACCTACTTTGAAAGAATACCTCTCAACCACACTTATTAAAGCATAACAAATTCAAACATAAAAGATTTTCAGTGAATACCCGAGACTTTCTCCCAAAACCAAAACAATGCAATGTGTCCCACCTTTGAGCATGGAGTTGACATACTCTCTGATGTAGTAGACACGATGGGCATCATCTACTGTTCCGTTCTTGTCAGAAACACCGTTCTCTGTTACAAACACCGGGGGGTTGTTGTACTTTGTACGGATCCAGTTCAGTACTCGCCTCATGCTCCATGGAGTCACAGCCAGCCAACTTGAACCAGACCTGTGGGCACAGAATGGTACTTTTCAATAAACTCGAAACTACTAAACGTTGCCTTGATGAGGAGAAAAACTCATATTTGTCAGTGTTGGTGATAAAAACCCTGTTTATTGAGTGGTCTAAGGAAAGCCATACTTTACACCTGAAAAAATGTTATTGATAATCCAGATGAATTTAGTAGAACTTTCTTTTATGTCAATAATTACATATTATTATAATGAATTCAAAGGAATACTCTCTTCATTCAAAAAAGCCATTTTAGTACTTAAGCATACTAACTTTATTGCTCCACATGCAATAATAATGCACTTACCTGATCCAGTCAGGATCTCCACTTCCTATAACGGCCTTGTCTGAGTCGAAGCTGGGTACCGAGATATCAGGGTTCTCATTGGACTCAATCAGACCACCACCATAGAAGTTCAGGCCGAAAAAGTCACTTGTATCTGGGAAAGGTATAACAGGATGATTAGCATTGACCTTGGAGACCATGTTATATTTAGGTAAACACCAGACACAACCTAGGCTTGTTCTATGGGAGATGGAACATGTCAAAATAACATGCATGAACTATCTTGGTAGCATGGCTCGCTCAAATTTCAAGATATACATGTATAGCCTTTTATAAAATGTGATAGGAGCATACCATTTTTTTCCTGGGTAATACAATACAACTTGATATCTATATGTAAAACCATACTTTGTAATACAAAACTACGGGTATACCTTTTTCTAATTCTAATATCATACTTACTATGAATGAATGTGATTTCATCTGCAGTGAATGCCGGCAGCCTGGACTCAGAGAAGCCTTGTATTCTGCTGTTGTTGGCAATCCTTTCCTTCATAACCGCAGGGTAGTCTCCACTACCAAATATGGGGTTAGCAAACCAACCAAGGTCCCACTGTAATATTACATAACTATATCAAGGACGTACTCAAATCGCTTTGTAAAAATACATTTTTCTATATTTGATTTTTACGTCTCTTAAGTTTGTTTTCGGAAGGAAACACACACCCTTCCGGATGCCATTTTCTATGTGGACATGCATTAAATTAGAAAACCATGCAAGGTTCAAACGGTTACTTTGCAGAATGATAGTATGCTAGCCTGGTGGGTCAGCCCATTAAGAGCATTAGATTAAGTGATCTACCAAAGTACAGCATCTTACGATGTGACATGTAGTATAAAGTTTACCGTGATTTAAACTGTATATACTTCACTGACCGTACTGGAAGAACATGTTCCACAGTTACATGAATTTATGGCCAATAAACCTATTCAAAAAGATAGTATAAGACAACAGAAACCCACCGCCATGGCGCGCTCCTGACCCTCCAGATCTGTTTTGCTCTCATTGTTAACGGGCTCAGCCCATCCAACATTTAACGTGATGCCAATCTGACCTGAAGGTTTGAAGGGTAGAGAAAGGAAGGTCAAAATGTAATAGGTGTCCTATGTCTCTAGCCACACTAGTTATACTCTTAACAAGTATTACATAATCTGATTTATATGGCTTTTAAAAAAAATAAAAAAATACTAAATTCAAAAACGAAAAGAAATTGGGATTTATGATCATTTGTAGAACAGACACAGGCCAGAAACAAAGTCATATACGTCAGTCCTTCGTGTGATATTCACACAATTCATTTCAAAATAAACAATAGGCAAATTTAGCCGCTAACATGAGCGGTAGAATGTTGCAAGGCAGGGGGCGTTCCTTATCAGCTCCAGGTATTTGTACCAGGTACCATAAACATGAGGGAGGTGATACACGGGTTTATGGCAGCTTATAACGGGTATAAGCTCTTCTTGACGGGACAACTGACAGATTAATGGAGCATATAGGACTCGAGAACAACTCCAGATTGTGGGTGGTACTTCATATGCTAATTGTTATCTATGGGTTCTGATCACGAGATAACAGCACTCTTCTCCAGCGCGATAGGAGCGGAATAGAATAACATTGAAAATGGAAAAAAGGTATTGTAGCGCCAATCCAGGTTTGGAATAAAAGTTTTGTAGAAAGGTTTCTCCAAAACAAACCAGTTTCATTTCACCCCTTAAGAGCTACATGGTGCTTCAAAATTAATGTAATTATTTTTGTCGCCAATACGCATGCATGTAGTCCTAGAAAGTACCTGACCAGTGCTGCATTCACGCATCATGCCCACCTTGCAGGGCTGATACACTCCTAATGGGTGGGTATATGTCGTATGAATGCGGCCCGGGTGAGTAAATAGCCAGCACTGCATTCACGTATCACGACCACAGAGGCATAGTACATTAAAGCACTATGTGGCCCTAATGGCGACATAACCAGTCATTGCGAAAACATGCAGAACCGTGGCAATGTCCTCCTAAAATGCCACAGGTCCAGCAGATTGACAAGTGTATAGCAGGACAGAATGTCCAGTCACATGTTGGGCTTTTCTGAACTAAAATAATTTAGTTGGTCTCTAAACCTGAAATTGTTTGTCAATATACTGTGTGAATTTATGTACAAATAAAATGTTTTTTCAATGGACAAAAACATTTTAAAATTAAAGTACATAAATTAATCCGGTCCTTCAAAAATGTAGCCGGTCCTTCAATTTTTCAATATTGCACAAAGACTGCATAACAAATGCTTCTCTGTACCTTTTTGTATGGCTCTGAATTCTGTGTCGTAGATGTGCCAGGCATGGGCGTGGGCCTTGAGGAGGGAGTGTGCTGCTACGTAGCTGTTGTTACCATAACCCTTCAGCCCTGGAGCCTTAGCGCCTGAGCCATACCCCAGGAAGGTTACCACCCACGGCTCGTTGAAGGTTATCCAGAACTTGACCTAGCAAAGGGTAATACAAGGGGGTAGTACAATGTGTTGTAATTATCAACGGTTGACATGTACACAGAGAAAACTGTTAGAATCATTGTCGCCACAATGACAACTGCCTGACTTTCAGAAGCGTTCGTTTTGGCTTTCTCTGTATGGTTACTTCCATACCATTGATATAGAATATATTCTTGTATTCAAATCCCCACCATATCCATCTTTTACATTGTTAGAGTAACTTAATTGGCTTACATTCGAAATCCTCAGAAGGGCTAACGTTATTTCCCAAATGAACTTGTATTAATGGATATCCATGGGTAGACATTATAATGTGACATTGACTGGGAAAAGGGACCTTTGAAGGCTTTGTGTACCCTGCACTAAGGTCCCTTTTTTGCAGATCGTGTCAAAATAATATTGGCCATTTAATGTATAAGGATGCAAACCGTATTTAAGGTATACGCCTGGTTACATTATATCTAACATAGCATTAATAATATCATACCCTGTCTCCGTAGAGCTCGAAGCATTTCCTTGCGTAGTTGGCAAATGGCTCCACCACGGCAGTCTCATTGAGCCAGCCACCGTTGTCCTCCAGGGCCTGGGGCAGGTCCCAGTGGTACAGGGTGATGAGGGGCTGGATGTTGTTGGCGAGCAGCTCATTAATCAGGTTGTTGTAGTAGGCTACACCCTCAGCGACTGGCTCTGTCCCTGTACCGTTAGGGAACAGACGGGGCCAGGCAATGGAGAACCTGTAACTTTTGGCCTGTTGGGTAAAAGCACAAAGTGAAGCTCTATTAGAACTGACAAGAAGCAGGGAGATCAAATAATACGATGATATTAAAGGATAAATTCCCCCTATAAGTATAAGATAATTTTATATCCTGTAATTGGGTGGCGACGCATTTTCTTGAGTTTGTAAACGTGTCTTTATTCATCAATGATTTTCAAAATACAGCAGCATCAAAAAAAATTATTTATATGGGTGTGAGTGGTAGAATATGGTAATCGTACAACACAGCATCCTTTAAGGTCAGGGCTTTCATAGCCCTCCATACTGTATTATAGTGTCCATGGCATTTTGTTAATGATAATGCAGGACAAGTTTGTCAACTCATATAATGACCTAAAACAACAGACATGCGGCCATGATTTTCTGTCCACGTGTTAAATGCTTTGTAACAGGTTACAGAGAATACAGTTATATTTAAGCGTTTGAGGACCGTGTGGTGCTTCAGTGAATTATGCATGTCGTGATCATGATGCATGAATGCAGCCCTGGTGAGTCTGCTGCACAAAAGAAAAATGAGAGTCATTGTCGCCAAAAGAAGCACTGGCAGTGAGGTTCGCTTTAGCAAAACATGACCCTCACATTTTTCTACGTGGGCAAGGCTGTATCTATATGACATTGTACTACGCTGACCCTATGGGAGTGTCTCAACCCTGCGGGATCGGCATGTTGCATGAATGCAGCACTTGTCTATTACTCGACAGGATTGTATTCATACATCATAACAATAAAGCACATTACTCTTTTAAAGCACCACACTTTAAGGGAGTGTTCATTTATTAATTACAGGGGGGGGGGGTGGTGAGATTTCACGCGGAGGGGCGAAATTCTTTTACGCCCCCCCCTTGAGAGCGCGTGGAACGTTTTGCGCCCCCCCCCCTCGCCGAAGGCGGGGAAAAGTCCCCCCCCCCCTTTAACTATAGTAACGCGCGGGCTTTTTTGCTAAAAAGGGGCTTAAATTTTTGCGCCCCCCCCTCAAGAGGGGTCAGAATTTTTTACGCCCCCCCCTCAGGAGGGGTCGGACATTTTCACGCCCCCCCCTGTAAATAATAAATGAACACTCCCTAAGAACAGTGTGTTACGTTTACACACTTATCAACACGCTTTTCTGCAGCCACTGTTAACACACATTTTGTAGTAACGCACTACACACCACACATTCTTTGTTGATTTCAAAGGTGTGTTGCAAATACATGTGTGTAACTCATTATGCATGTTCCCGCAACACACTGTTCTTAGAGTGTATGCACCCTTTAAATAGCTAAGACAGTGCAAGCGGAAGTGTTTAGAATATGAATAGTTCACCTTCATATCCTTGATGATCTGCACATCGTCCTTGTACTTGTGGTAACTGTCACATGCTACATCTCCATCAGATCCATCTCTGATGACGCCAGGCTTACGGACAAATTTGTCCCAGATGCTTTCACCCTTACCTACAGAGAAAAATCACATAATTACGCTTTTACAAAACTAATAATACAGATCCAATGCATCCAACGCTTTGGTAAAGTGGTTATGTATCTGCAATGTTCAACCTTCCCTACATGAAGGAACAATATGATTTTACAATGAAAATTGAAAGTCTGATGATTATCCTCAAAGATTTGGTGATAGGTCGCTCTATTCAAGCAAGATCTTCACTTTGAAGAGACACAACTGTGTCATTGCTTCACAAAAACAAAGCTAAAGATAGAAAGATTATTAAATGTTTACTATACATACCTCCCTCATTCCAGCCTCCTTCAATTTGGTAGGAAGATGTGGCACTGCCCCAATTGAAACCTTCAGGGAATGTATCATACAGGAAAGGACTGTCATCATACACCCTACTTAGTGCTCCGGGCACTGAGGCCACCACGGGTAGCAGGAGGAGGAGGAGTCTCATGGTCCTGCTTGTACTGTTCCCTCTGTTAAACTGTCCACTAAACTACCAGACCTTATGTATATAAGCATTGTTAGGACCTTATCTCAATTACAGTTCATGTAACACACCACTCCAAGAGGTGAGGTAGCATTAGGGGCAGACCTGATAACGAGGTGCTGTCATAAAACTCATTTATAACCAGACTAGTAAGCGTGAGAACCATGTATACCCGTTCAATATGTCCACAGTCCACTCCACTGAGATTCTTTATACTAGAAACCTTAGTCAGTACTGACCATCTACCTTATTTATCAGTCATTTTTTGGCTCCCTATACGACCAATCAAGGTTAGTCAGGTCAGTCAATACTGACCAACCCACCCTAGTCTTTCAATTTCTAGGAATGATGAGAGTATCAGGGTGAGAGTATCAGAGTCAAAATGACGAAACTAGCTAGCCATATTTTGTTTAGAAACAGGGATGTATTTGTAAAGAATAACAACTATTTACCCACACCTAACAGCCTCTTAGAAAGCACATCAAATGCTTCACATAACGTATATGTACAACCCACACTGATATTCCTAGGCTCCCTATACGCCGAACCTCTCAGTCACTAGTGCATAACCTAGTTAGTCATTTTTTGGATCCCTATACACCCAACATAGGTCAGTTATTATTGTCAGGTTGGTCAGGACTGACCAACCCACCTTAGTCTTTTTATTTCCAGGGGGAGCCACCGAGTGGTCATGACACGTGGCCCCAACTAGTGGTATACAAATACAACACACCAATGATGAACCTAGGTTGGCCACTACTGACTGACCCCTCAGTCATTTTTGTATATAACTTTGCCATTATGACTAATACTCATATGACCAACCTAGGATAGTCTGAACTGACTAACCCTTTCAATCTATGGATTTTCAGTGCCTTATGTCCACAGTCCACTGCACTGAGATTATTTATACTAGAAACCTTAGTCAGTACTGACCATCTACCGTAGTCATTTTTTTGGCACTCTATACGCCCAATCAATGTTAGTCAGGTCAGTCAATACTGACCAACCCACCCTAGTCTTTCAATTTCTAGGAATGATGAGAGTATCAGGGTGAGAGTATCAGAGTCAAAATGACGAAACTAGCTAGCCATATTTTGTTTGGAAACATGGATGTATTTGTAAAGAATAACAACTATTTACCCACACCTAACAGCCTCTTAGAAAGCACATCAAATGCTTCACATGACGTATATGTACAACCCATGAGCTAAGTTACTCTAGGATTGTTGCAATATTTGTCCAATGCATTGATCCTTTAGACCAATATCCCTATTACTTATGGGTTAATCAATAAAGACTAACGTAGAAAACCTATAGAATATCAGTGTCGGCCATATACCAGGCCCAATTTATATAGAAAATGTCAACCAGATCAATACAAGCTATTAGTCTATGACCAGGTGACCTTTAAGACCGGGTGACCTCTTTGACCAGCAAATGTGAAAAGGTCTAAAATGGGCTTAATCATAACCAACTTGATTAATAGTTATGAAGTGTTAAGATATGCATTAACTTTTTCTCACCATTTCGTTATACATATTACCCATTTTAGCCCTTTTCATGCTTGCCAGTCATAGAAGTCATCTAGTCATAGACTATCAACTTGTATTGATCTGGTGAGACCTAGCCTCAGGCGACTGAATCAGTTGTGTAAAGAGTCCAGTGGAAGTTTTGAATTCAACTGTGCAATGCGCGGCGGCGTCCCTAGTGACCACCTACCTGCCCCAGGTGGGAGAAATGCGAACTACCACAACCTCTGCACCAGAGTGTCCTACATAAGGGGCCGTGGCACCTACACTAAGCAATATACGCATACATAACCGCCGAGGCTCTTATATAGACAATCTATGAGGAACAAACATAAAACAGGGCAAGTGAACAACTGTTTATTAAAGTTAAACACGAAAAAACACAGTGGGCCTATATCTTATCATTGTTACAGCATTACTTTCAGCAAAACTGAAACATGGTGGTTACATTTAACATGCGTTTATTGAAGGCATTTTACTATATCTTCCTCAGTAGATGAATAGGTAGCAGTAGGGAGAGGGCACCAAGGATGGAGACAGAAAGAGATGAAGCTCTATTCTTCTTGGGAGGTGGTTCTGGGAATCCATTATCAGTTATGAGCTGTGCATAGTAGCGAGCAGAAGCCTTAGGAACCCGTGTAAGGCTAGGGTCAGAGAAGTTGACGTAGTGCATGCCAAACTTCTCATCATAACCACACTCCCATTCAAAGTTGTCCATCAAAGACCAGGCAGTGTAGCCAATCACTTTGCAGTTATCAAGTTTCATTGCTAAATGGTTGAGAAATGAGAAAAATTATTAGTCAAGGCAGCTACTAAACAATTACCATGACCTATAATAATACATTCTAATTAAAACTACATAGCAACCTAGACATTTCAGTTTAAATTGATGTACTCTCCTAATTTACAGGTTTAGGCCTAATTGCTCATATTATTGACATCAACAAAGGCTTTTTGACTTACACCCATGAACTGAAGTTACTTGGGAACATCTGTTTAATACTGATCCTTAGCTAATGCTATGGTCCTGCATAGTATTATAGATGCATAGTACATACAGTCTTGGTAATACATATGTTTGTCTTGTTTGTCACCCACCTTTGAGCATAGAATTGCAATACCCTTTGATGTAGTGGACACGATGGTCATCATCCACTGTACCATTCCTATCAGAAACACCATTCTCTGTGATAAACACAGGGGGGTTGTTGTACGTTGTACGGATCCAGTTCAGTATACGTCGCATACTCCATGGAGTCACCTTTAGCCAACCAGAACCAGACCTGTTATACAAATGTGGGGTGTAATTAGAACATCTGACTGATTGATCACAGATTTGTTAATGCACATACACACTCAAAAAGGTAAGCGTCATTGTCGCTAGAACCATTCTCATATGAAAGTCAGACACTGCCTGACTTTCATGTGAGAGTGGTTTTAGCGACAATGATGCTGACTTTTCTGAGTGTGTAACTGTATGATTAGGTCATTCCTTATTAAATCTGCTATTATATTCACTTTGCAAAGATATTTGTAGTCATGAACTGCTGCTTGTTGATGATGTGAGCTAAACCATTATGGTGATGTAAAAGAGGAAAATGAATAGCAGGAGACAACGATGGGAGGAGAGCGATCTGGAGGAAGGATGGTAAGCAAAGGATGGACGTGCTATCTATAGAGAACAATCTTGCTAGGTGAACTTAGATTAGATGATACTTACGAGATCCAGTCAGGATCCTTATATTCTTTGATAGCTTTGTCTGAGTCATAGCTGGGTACAGAGATGTCAGGGTTTTCTTGAGACTCAGCCAGACTGGCACCATAATGGTTCAGACCAAAGAAGTCACTTGTGTCTGAAAACAGCAATGTAGAGATTAAAGATCAGATATCATATTATTGACAATAGTCTGGTATTCATTCAAAGTCTTTAGAAAGGATAGTTATAGTCATACTCAAAGTGCATAATAGTGCTTCAGAAATACGCTCATATTAGGTGACCGCACTCATATTGAACAATATAATTATTGATAAACAAATCTTTGATTGAGGCTTCTAGTGTTCGTCATTGCTTATACATTTTCCTTAGTTTGTACATCCACCTGCTCTGTTTCTCCACAGTTATGTTATGCATCATGTACACCATAATAATACATGTATATACATAATACATACTATTTATGAATTTTATCTCAGCCTCAGTGAATACGGGCAACCTGGACTCAGAGTAGCCTTGTATTCTGCTGTTGTTGGCAATCCTGTCCTTCATAACCTGCGGGTAGTCTCCACTGCCAAATATGGGGTTACCAAACCAACCAAGACGAAACTGCAGTGTTCAATAACAGAGAGGTTTAGCTGTCATTATAGATAAAACAACAAGGAAATATATCTTTTTCTTACCCTTTTTTAAACTTTTTAATTATCAATTCATTTGTGCTTTTAGTGGGAACTGAAGAGATGAGCACATTAATTCTTATATAACTATGGGGAAAGAGTCTTCCAAGGTAATTTCCAGTGATTATATTTCATT
Source organism: Harmothoe impar (assembly GCA_947462335.1). Taxonomy (NCBI): domain Eukaryota; kingdom Metazoa; phylum Annelida; class Polychaeta; order Phyllodocida; family Polynoidae; genus Harmothoe; species Harmothoe impar. The sequence goes on along the minus strand of OX381712.1, from coordinate 62,508,807 downwards.
AGCAGGTACCACTTCTTCTGGCTCCTTGAATATGTTTGGGCTCTGTACTATCTCAATTGCCAATTTCTTTGTTTTAGAAATGGCTCTATAATTACGATTCTTTTCATGGCAGGCAATGTGTGCAACGACACCAATTTAGGCTCTAAAATGCTGTTTTAACGTTCCAAATATGGAAGGTTTTCACCAAAGATGTAGTTTTCTGAAGTAGCCTATTATAATCTACCTCAAGAAGTACCATAAATTCCCGCGTACTACCCGCAGGGTGTACGCGAAGCATTCTCAGCTTTCATTTGATACCAAACATGCCTATATAATTATAGGGTGCGGGTTATACGAGGGTTTTTATTACTATATAACAGTATTATAATAGACATTTTCAAATCCAGAAACGGTTTATATGATTCTTCTAAGTTGTGCGGGTTATATGCGAGATGTGGGTTAAATGCGGGAATTTACGGTAGTATTGATCAATTTTGTCATATTTTGAACCGGTTTGGCTATATCGAGCCACCTGTGGCCAAAGTTGGTACTAAAAATACCTTCAATGCAGAAGTCCCGTTTACCTTGTTGATCCACGTATCTTTATAAAATACCCCCACCATTAAAATAGTTAACCTACTTTATCAACATGGTACATTAAATTAATGTAATAGTTCAATTACAACCCACCTGCATGGCGCGTTCCATAGCCTCTACATCAGTTCTGCTCTCATTGTTGGCAGGCTCAGACCATCCTGAGTCTAAACTTATACCAATCTGACCTGGAGGATTGAGCGATGATATAGTTAGTTTGAGAGATGTGTTAGTAGTTACATGGCATTTTATTGGCAAATAACGTGATGTTTTGCATTAATTTGAACAGGACTTTGAAATCTGACTATAGGGGTATTGGTGTTTTACCAGAATAATACTCAAGGCGAAGTTTAACTTGTCATATATTCAACCCCTAAATTCTGAAATAAAACTAAAAGTTGGTCGATTTTATTACACTGATTTCAATACTACACATCAATATAATTATTGTGAGATCCATATTATAGACCGAATAATATGCCGTTAACCTGGATAGTATAGTTATAGCAAATGCAGATTGACATTCGGGGATGGTAAAAATGGACATCTAGCAGGAAGGGTGAAGCCAATAAGAAAAACGTGTCATGGTATGTTAAGGTGTCACCACCTTAAAGCACTAGGCCACGTTCGGAAATTTCAATATTGACCACCGTCGACCTGCCATTTGAGACACTCAAAACTCTCACAGTGTTAAGCCATCTCTACCAAATTTTAGCTTATGACATGCAGAAAAATATAATTTTTATCATTGGTGTGACCCCAAGAAGTCAGGCTAGATTTTGGGTGAATCGCCATGGTAACGGGGTAGTGGTTTTGTACAGTGAGGCCCACGCAGCGTATAGATACATTATAGGGCCGTTTGACCCCCATAAACCTACGCTGTTTATATGAAGTAGATAAATCCTTCTTTTAGGACTATAAATAAACACTTTCTGATCACCCTAATAATGAATGACCATGTATTTAACCCTTCTTTCCCTCCCCTATACGCTAAATTCCGCAAAATAACAAAGTTCATAAGGGGCTCTTTGGCCAGTAAACTCGGAACTGACCCAATTTAGGGTGATGACACCATAAGTTCTCACACAGCTGATGTATATGGCATCAAAGGCTTTGCCAAAATGTAATCAACTAAATCTTTTTGGGTGAGAAGCACTGCAATCTGTTTGACAACAATATAAATGATCTTCAAATGTGTTTAGTTTCACCTATCCTTTTTGGTTAGTTTTGCTGAATACTTCGAAGAAGGTTTATATGAGACAAATCAACCCCTACACTGCCATAGTAATCATCTAATCTTTATCATGCTTCTTTCATGTACATGCTGCAAATTAATAATGCTTCTCACAACCATGCTTATCATGACATCACTGTGATTACGAGCTACTTATGGATATCAGCCTTCGTGACATAAGGGATATCCCATGAACCCAGGGTCTCATATAATCTGAGATAAGGGTAGCATATAAATACAGCTAATGCGGATGTTTTGTTATCTGCAGGTCTATGTTCAGGTCCCTGCATGGATAGATTGAGGTGGTTAACAATATGTGTACACCATTATGCATGCTTGTGTTTTGTGAGTGTGTGTCGTTGTACTCAAACCAAGGAAGAATTTCATTATCCACATTTTGTGTTAAGCCTGTCAGTCTTAAACCAGATAGTCTAGATAATTTCAATTGTAAATAAAAGTACATTGCCCATCATTATTGTATACAATGTTATTGCTTCTCATATATAATTGAAAAAGTAAACTTGGTTGACGTCTATCATTAAATGATAGACGCCAACCAATTTCTCTTTTTCAATTCCAAATATTATGATGCTTTTTCGAAAAAGTTGTATGTGTCTAAAGGAACAAATATTAGAAATAACATACTTCTTATCTTCTCAATAATCAACTGTGTACGGTAACTAAATTTACTGAATATTTACCCTAATCTTTCAACATGGATATCTTGTGAAATAATGATAAGTCTTTACCCTTTTGCTTGGATCGAAATTCCTTGTCATAGATATGGTAGGCATGAGCATGCGCCTTGAGTAGAGTATGTCCTGCTATATAGCTGTTGTTACCATAGCCTTTGATTCCTGGAGCTTTAGAACCTGAGCCATATCCCAGATATGCTACTACCCATGGCTCATTAACTGTAATCCAGTACTTCACCTGGAGAAGGATAAACCAGTAGTTGTACATTTTAAGATAATTTTTAAATAAAGATATTTGGTTGCATACAGTATATTCTAATTTCATATTGCAATAAACCAATTTGTATGAAATAGTGAAATCTCATAGTAATCAACCGGGGTAATGACCAGACCAATAACCTGTGTGATTACTGTAATTCTTTGATAAGTTCCTGGTCAAACATGTGCTGCCATTGTAGGCCTATACCAATGACCTCCTTTTAACCCCACAACCTTCAGTAGTCACCAGCTACATGTTTTGTTAAAATCATTATTACCCTGTTGCCAAATAGCCTAAAACATGCTCTCGTGTAGTTGGCAAATGGCTCTAGAACTGCATCTTCATTGAGCCAGCCTCCCTGGTCCTCGAGAGCCTGGGGCAGGTCCCAGTGGTACAGGGTGACGAGAGGCTGGATATTGTTGGCAAGCAGATCATCAATCAGTTGGTTGTAATAGGCTACACCCTTTGCTAGTGGTGCTGTACCTGTACCATTAGGGAACAGGCGGGTCCAAGCAATGGAAAATCTGTAGCTGTTGGCCTGAAAAGAAAGAATATTTTACTTTAAATTTACAATTTATAAAAATGTTATATTTCTCAACAGAGGAACCAATGGTTATAGTAACCTATTCCTAATTAAATTGGTAATGTATATTCAATAATAATAATCTTCTTGTCATTTCTGGTTTCAAACTAAAGTAAAGAATATCTTGAAAGAAATTGAAGTCATCCTGTGGTGTTTGCAAAAAGCAGGTCATTTAGAGGTCATGTTATATTCAACTGACCTGACCTGATTATTGAGATTAATACAGTGTGCAACAATTTTGACAGGTATACCAGCAATCTTTTCAGAAAAAAACAACACTTTTAGGATACTGCACTTTGTGGTCATGTGAAACTTCAGTACATTTTTAAAGAAGAACTCACCTTCATATCCTTGATGATCTTCACATCATCTTTCACCTTATGATAACTGTCACATGCCACCTCTCCAGTGGTCCCATCTCGGATTGCACCAGGCTTATGGACAAATTTATCCCAGATACTTTCACCCTTACCTAGAAGGGGAGAACCATTATTAGACTTTTAGACGGGATATAAAGAATCAGGGGTTGCCCCTTTGTCACTATACTGAGATTTGACATGTATGTGAAGGTTAAATGGGACCCTTAATAGGACTTTTACTACCAATAAAAATCTAGGCTCAAACTCATATCGATATATATGTTACATGTATATGCTAAAACAGTGGCAAATCAATACATACCATCCTCATTCCAGGCACCCTCTACCTGGTATGCAGCGGTGGCACTGCCCCAGATGAAGTCCTTTGGGAATTTACCATACAAGAATGGGCTGTCATCATACACCCTACTCAGTGCTCCAGGCACTAAGGCCAGCACGGGGAGCAGCAGGAGGAGAAATCTCATGGCTCCGGTTAGTCTCATCTACAACACCAAACTGTCTACTGAACTACTGATTTGTATGCAGCTACAGGCATTACCACAGCCTGAACCGGTAGTCCTATCTCTGACACCCTACGTAATGGGAAAGCTAATCTAAAACCCAAGCCAGGTACTTTCGATAATGCCTGTTATCAGAGCTGTTGGTTTTATTAAGAGATCACGATATTCCATAATATAAATGCCCTTAGTCTAAGGTCACGCATTGAGACCTTGGCCCACAGAAGTAATGTTAACGAACAAAAGTATTTTACAAAAATTATGTTAGGCTGCATCCATACTGTTCATTAATCGTTGTTAAATGCACAGTGTTATCAACATCAGATGGACATTGATGGGTGAACTTAAATAGATAATGCATACCAGTATTGACTCAATGAACATTGACATCTAACTATTCGTTGTCTGCGTTTCAACACAATAGTGGATTTGTTAACACAATACATCGGCATAGACCATACATTCATTTCAGTATTGGTAAGTATGATACTAATATATTGTTGATGATGATTTGAAATCAGTGTTGATTCAATGTTGCTCTGCCCACTTTATGCATGTATGTGATGCACGTGGGGACGAACCTGCGGAGTCACTAGACGCCACCCATTCTGTGCGTAATCTTGAATCGCCACTTCTGGCGTAATCTTATATCGCCACTTCTGGCGTAATGTTAATTATGGATGGAGTCTTATGTTGATATGGGGAGCTCTGCCCCCAAACCCCCATTCTTCTTTTCTTCTTTTCCCCTTCTTTAATAATGGTGAGTACTATTAAGACTTTAAGACTAAGAATAAGACTTTAAGATAACGCCAGAAGTGGTGATTTAAGATCATGGGCGGCGTCTAGTGACTCTGCAGGTTCGTCCCTTGTTGCGAATGTGATAAGGCCAAAAAAAAGAAAGGTGTGTTTCATGTTACATGGTCTGAAAATCTAGGGTAGGTAGGTCGGATTTTTTTATTATTTATTATTTTTTATTTTTTTACTTTAGCCTGAAATGTACCCAGAAATTGACTCACGAACTACAATGCCGACTCGCCGACGACCGCCCGACTCGTGAACTATCAGATCGACCCTTAAATAGCCCCAAAATGACCCAAAATATAAATATTTTTTCAAAATTGAATAAAAATTTCTAGGGTCGGCCCTGTTTTGCTAGGTAGGGTCGGGTAACCTGAAACAAACCTTTTTTTTTATTTGGCCTAAGCAGTGTCCTCCTATACTTGCTGATAGTTTTCTGCTCAAAGTGAGTACACGTATGCATTGATCCCAAAAGATCTTGATTTTCATTCCTAGATGGCAATGCAGGACACACTATATATATGTGACATAATTTGCGAAAAAGGCCCTTAATGCAGGGTGCACAAAGATCCCGTTTCCCAGTATATGTCAAGGAAAATGGCAAATAAGCTTTAAATCCACTATGTCCTATCATGAATACTAAGAATGCAAAAAAATTAACATTGTTGAGAAATAACCAAATTAATCTGATGTTTTCTCATGAAATTGGTTCTAAAGGGAATCTTTGAGGTTTGTTTTCAATTCTGAATTCCTTGTGAAATTTTCAATAACTTTTGTGGCCAAAAAATCCTATTTGTAATGATGGAATGGTTTCCATGGCAACAAATGTTCCCTTTGCCTTCCAAAAATGGAATGTTTTCAGTGGAGATGGAATAGTTCTAAGCATATCACTGGGTTCCCCATAAAGAGGCATACAGCATTTTTTTAAAGTATATTTTCCAGTGTTTGAACCATGTACTGCCCCCTGGTGGCCAAAACCAGTACTAAAAATCCCCCCTGGAGGCACGTTTTCCGACGATGGCCCACATATATAATAGCCTACAGAAAAAACCCACAAACATCCGACCTGCGAGGACATTTTCAGAGATCCTGGCCACTATTCCCCCATAAAAACAACATAAAACAAAACATAAAGATGTTCTTCATGGTAGTGAATAGCTTTGATTATGTAACTAAGGATATTTCAAAGAATACTAGCCATAATGTGCATTATGTCTCACTAGGGGTGAAGCTATTGAGTCAGACATTGCGAACTTGATTTAAAATCTCAAGATAATCACCTGATTATATTGTTAAAATCCATGGATTCGACACCAAAGTTTGTCAGAAAATAACTATACATTACAGATATAACATATCAAAAGAACAGCAATACATTATTTGCTTTATTGCATTAGGGAGTGCATGATCTGGAATACATGTTAGATTGGGATTACAGTAATTATGTTCAAGAATGCCACGCCTTCTAATTACAGTTCAATTTCCTAATGCGCTGACTTGTCTAGATAGGCCTATAGCTGGGACTCTACTTCCCGATTCTGTCATCAGATCGGAGCTATTCTGACAACTCAGACTCCAACAGATCTAAAGAGTGCAAAAATGAACAAACCCTAAGATGTTCTATCATCCATATCACAACGCTCTGACAGATATACTTTTGCAATAAAAATCGGTTAGTGGAGTCCCCGCTTATGGAGTAATTTGGAAATGCATATAATATTATATGTACTTTCCAAGGGGACTCACCTATGGAGGATTATCACCCAGACTGACTATATAAGGGTAAAATTGCAAATGATGTCTAGGCCTCTAGAGTAATGTGTAAATAAACATAAGAGTTCCAGTTGTTCACGGATGTTACATACAAAACACATGATAACCTATACCCAAAAAGTAAACTTGTCTCCAGACTCTTCCAAGTGACGGTCATAAGATAAACGAGTCAAAACTTGTCTAAGTGACAAGGAAACGGGTCTTCTAGCTGAAGATAGAAGACCCACTTGGCATGTGCCAGCTCAAAACCCGACATTTGCCAGCTCCATATTCTATTTGTGGGATGGTAACCAGATAGGTTAGACAACTTTTGACTCGTCTATGATCGTCACTTCGACGAGTCTGGAGACAAGTTTACTTTTTCAGTGTACCCCGGACAGGTTATCATATGCAAGTTCTGATACAGGTGTGCGGCTGGACCCTTACTCTTTCAAGGGAGCTTAAAATTGTGTCAAAAACGTACCCTTGCTAGGGCACTTTCGGCTCAAAAATCCTTGTTTTGGCGAGAGAAAAACATGAAATGTATACATCTAACAGGTAATCTTACCGAGATATTTTACCCATGTCCGTGAAATTTTGGCAAAAAAATGGTACATTTTGTACATTTGGAGTAGGGACTGATCTCTTTCTGTATCGTAATGCAAGTCCCTTGCAGATGCACGTACTCAATATCATGAAATATCATCGGGGCTTTGGCATGTAGTACTACTTGTTTTTCATGCCATTCCAAGCATTGTTATATATGCGTTGTAACTGTATAATTGGATAGGACTTGGGGGCTGAGTAAGGATCCTGGACTAGCCTATGATGAACGAACACAGAACAGAGCAAACTTGTGAAACCATGTTTATTGACAAAATGAAAGCTAAGACGATATTTTATCTCAGTACAACTTCTATCTATAACTAGTTAATAAAATAATTGTAAAACTACAATCTGAGTAATTAGATTTTTCAGTTCATCATTTCTGCATCAGAACGTCATTCTATCTTTCAAACGTATAATCTTCTACACTGACAACCACTGTTTTCCTATAACTTCCTGAGTAGATTAATTGGCAGCAGCAGAGAAAGTGCACTGATGATGGAATATGAGACAGAGAATGATGAGGCTCCATTCTTCTGGGGTGGTTCTGGGAATCCATTATCAGTTATGAGCTGAGCATAGTAGCGAGCAGAAGCCTTGGGAACTCGTGTACGGCTGGGGTCAGAGAAGTCGACGTAGTGCATACCAAACTTCTCATCGTAACCAGCTTCCCACTCAAAGTTGTCCATCAAAGACCAAGCAGTGTAGCCAATCACTTTGCAGTTGTCAAGTTTCATCGCTAAAGAGTTGAGAGACAAGGTCATCAATTAGTAAGGATAGATCATGAACTCTGAGCTATGTTTTATATTTTGGTACCTATTAGTCATCTCTTATTGTTTATATATTAACAAGAATATACATGTTAGGCAAAATTGATGTCCTGTAAACTAGAGGGTTTGGCCCGATTCATTAACTGGACTAATAGTCCAAGAATTAGTTACTTGGGAAATTAACAGTCTTAGTACGGCTATGTTTTCCAAATGTCCCTATTCATTGATATATAGGAATGTACCTACCTTTGAGCATAAAGTTGCAATACTCTCTGATGTAGTAGACACGGTGCTGATCATCTACTGTGCCATTCTTGTCAGAAACACCATTTTCCGTGATGAACACAGGGGGGTTGTTGTACTTTATACGGATCCAGTTCAGCATACGGCGCATACTCCATGGAGTCACATGTAACCAACTCGATCCAGACCTATTAGATGTGATAAGAATAAATGAGGCAAAAGTACAGGTAAAAATAAACATCAACTAAAGAATAATTTCATACAAATTGCCTTTATGAATACTAGTAGATGAGTTTGTATTAAATCTGATTATTTCTTTATGTGGCTTATAGCAGGGACAGTTTTCTAGATAGATATATAAATATGCTTTGATAATAACCTGTCAGATTCAACATCCGGCCATCTCTCTTGCTTAAAATGGGGCTGGTCAGATTTTCGAGGTCTGCAATGTACTTTAATTCTGGTGATGTCAAGAGAGTTAAGGGTGAGGAAAGGAAATATAGAGAGTTAGTGAGAAAAAGGGACATAGAGATGCAGAGAGAGAGATACATAGAGAGAGAAGGAGAGGGGGGGGGGCAAGACCGTTTGTGTGCATGTGAGTGTGAGAGATGGTGCAGAGAGGGAGTCAGAGAGAGAGGAAAATGAAATTGGTACAGGAAGGTTAAGAAGAAAACTATGCAGAGCAAAACAATAACATCACCAGGAGACCAAGGGTAGATGATACTTACTGGATCCAGTCAGGATCCCGATCTTCTTTGAGGGCTTTGTCTGAGTCGAAGCTGGGCACAGAGATGTCTGGGTTCTCATTAGACGTAACCAAGCTGGCACCATAATAGTTCAGACCAAAGAAGTCACTTGTATCTGCAAATAGAAATGTAATAGTATCAGTTATTCATTGAAATAGTTTGGTATTAATCATTTATAAATAGGCTAGCTGTATTAAGATCATAATCTATTAAAGCTTAATAAATTCCTGTAATAAAGCTGGAAGAATAGACAAAGGCCCACGGGTGGTAGATCCATTTGCATAGTTCTCTCCAAGTTGAGATACAGGCCACTGGCCTTGTGTTATGTGTTGTGTGGATCTCATAGAGTTGACATTTGACCTTTTCATTTATTTTTTGACATCACAGGCTATGGACGATGGTCTACATGGTACACCATCGGGGGCATTGAATACAGAGATCCCAGTAATTAAGCAGAGTGGTGCTTACACCTGGTGTGAAATAAATTAATGAGAGTCTTACTCAGTAAACAGTGAGCTGGTGAGCGTCTGTGTTGCTTGTGTGACAACATTTATGTTATGTATTATTCACAGAATGATATAAACATATGATACTTACTAGTAATGAATTTTATCTCAGCCTCAGTGAATGCCGGCAACCTGGACTCAGCAAAGCCTTGTATTCTGCTGTTGTTGGCAATTCTGTCCTTCATGACCTGGGGGTAGTCTCCACCACCAAATATGGGGTTAGCAAACCAACCAAGACTAAACTGCAATGTTCAAAAACAGGAAAGGTTAGCTGCCAATTAAGAGATCTAAGAAACAGATAAGGAAGCAAGGAATATGCTTGAATATTTGAATTTTAAATTCTCATATTATCACGTCTTTGCTTCTTTTTTAACTTCTGTATTTTTAGTATAGTATGAATATTATGTGTGGATTAATCCCTAATCCCCCTCCTTTTCTCCATTACAAGAACTGGTTTTATTTTCGCAACATGCTACAGAATGCTAAATGCTATATGTAATTTAATACAAATGTCCAAATACATTGTAACAACCCACCTGCATGGCTCGTTCCATAGCCTCTAGATCTATTCTGCTCTCATTATTGGCTGGCTCGGTCCACCCTGTGTTCAGACTAATACCAATCTGACCTGTAAGAATGAGTGATGGTTTGGTAAGTTTGAGAGATATTTTAGTTGTTAGGTGACAATTTGATTGGGTCTCTGCATTTGTTTTATTACATAAAATACTGCCTGTGGTTGATTAAACAAAAAATAATGAGCAACGTGCGTAATTCTTCCCTCGCTTAGTGCCTTCTTTTATTTCTTTGTTAGACTTGTACATACAGGGTAAACATACATCTCAATTTTGTACTATGTTCAGATATTCTTTGGTGGATATCTTTTAATTGCCCATCGTTATTGTATAGGCCTACATTTGCATTGCTGTTTAGTTAAAATCAAATACACGTCAGTGTACATCTATTCAAGTCTTTGTACATACAGACGTTAATATGATTTCTTAGCAAGCACAGATATCATATCATATAATCAACTAACCATTAGTCATTTGCATTTACACTTGCAGTGATTTAGTTTCCCTTATTCTTTACCTTTTTGCTTGGGACGGAACTCCTTGTCATAGATATGATAGGCATGGGCATGTGCCTTAAGTAGAGTATGTCCTACAATATAGCTGTTGTTACCATAGCCTTTCATCCCTGGAGCCTTAGAACCTGAGCCATGTCCCAGATATGCTACTACCCATGGCTCGTTGAAGGTAATCCAGTACTTGACCTAGAGAAACATAAAACAGTGGTCGCACAATGTAATGGAATTTACAGAATTTATGTTATTCTAATTATAAAATATACTTAGATATGATTATACAGTTATATATACATAAAGAAAACAAAAGTTGTTGAGAGAATGTTGACACCCAGACGTTCTTGATATTGAACCTTCATAAATCATAATCAACAATGAGCTGCAATAGTATACCAATGAGCTCTTCTGCTTCACCCTACAATAAAACATTTAGTTAATGGCTCATTTGAGAGCTCAATTTTATATTTTTTATCATTACTTTCACTGTGAATTTCATACATTCAAAGAAAATACTCATAGAATTTACCTGACTCACAGAACTAATTCAGTAAAACACATTCTTCTGAATGAGCTTTTGGTTTATAAGAGAAGATATACACATGCAGTTTTTAAAATCATTATACCTTGTTGCCAAAGAGTTCAAAACATGTTCTTGAGTAGTTGGCAAACGGCTCTAGAACTGTGTCTTCATTAAGCCAGCCTCCCTGGTCTTGGAGAGCCTGGGGAAGGTCCCAGTGGTAAAGGGTAACAAGGGGCTGGATATTGTTGGCAAGCAGATCATCAATCAGCTTGGTATAGTAGGCTACACCCTTTGCTAGTGGTGCTGTACCTGTACCATTAGGGAACAGGCGGGTCCAAGCAATGGAAAACCTGTAGCTGTTGGCCTGAAGAGAAAAAAAGAAATATCAGTGTAGTTGCTAAATTAAAGAAAACAAAAGTTATAATCGATGTTGCTAATTTAATATTCATCCATTTCTAAAGTTGATAGACCTGATAGTATACTTGCAGTATACTTTCATGTCTAATTTTCTCGTTCTATTAGAATGCTTTTAGAAAGCAGATACTGAGGATATCATATAGGTAGTGCCTATCTTCTGCATGGTTTAGGTTCCATAACTATTTATCTTTATCTTTTGAGCATCCACACATTAGTAACATATAGTACTTAGTGATGATGTGTAACTGTAGATGTCATACAGAACCAACCTTCATATCCTTGATGATCTTCACATCATCCTTCGCCTTATGGTAACTGTCACATGCCACCTCACCATTGGTCCCATCTCGGATCACACCGGGCTTACGGACAAATGTATCCCAGATACTTTCACCCTTCCCTAAAGGAAAGAATAGATTTTTAGTTTTGACACTTCATGCCATAATGTTGTATACAATGTCTCAAGTATCAATAGTTTGCCTCTTTATAAAGTGCTACTATTGTGATATTGCATTATTAATTGAACCCATGTTTTTATCATACATTGTTTTTTTCTGTTTTGTGTGTCAGGAAATCACATCAATACATACCATCCTCATTCCAGGCACCCTCTACCTGGTAGGAAGCTGTTGCGCTGCCCCATATGAAGTCCTTTGGGAATTTACCATACATAAAAGGACTGTCATCATACACCCTACTCAGTGCTCCAGGCACTGAGGCCACCACTGGTAGCAGCAGGAGGAGAAGTCTCATAGCTCCCGTTTGTCTTGTCTACTCTGCTGAACTGTCCACTAAACTACCTACCAGAAGTATGACATATAGCTAGGCATTGCCACAGCCTCAGGAGCTTATGTCTGACACTTTATGTAATGCAAAAGCTAATCTAAATCCCCAAGCTAGCTAATTGTGCACAATCATGATAATGCTTCTTATCAGAGCTGGTTTTAATAAGAACATGGTCTAATGCGTGGCAGCTGATATGCTTCTGGATTAACAACCTGACCTTATTGATAGTGAAGTCCAGGTTGACATGTTCTTTACGCATGTTTAGTGGATGGTCCAGGAATTGGGGAAACTATTATAGGACAACAAATATGTTCAAAATTACAAGTTGATGCATTATTAGAATACACTGCCACAGCTTTGGATGTAAAGGGTTCAAAGACAGTGCAGTCCTGTACACTATGACACTGAATAATTGGAATGGCATGTTTTATCTAATTAGTTTGTAGTATTAGCAAAACAGCTGCATTTGAAAAAAGATTATTGTTAGTATTTGATTGATTAATGTTGTTCAATCCATGAAATATATTTAGTCAACTTCCATAAATCAATTTTGGTTGCTAGTAATCACATTACGTTTTAATCAATGCATATTTAGATAATACCTCATTTCGAAAATCAATAGGAATGAATTTGGTATGCCTTTGTTGACTCCTCCATGTTCAGCCGTTAAATGTTAATCCAACAATGATATAATGATATATCAATTTCCTTAACTTGATATTGGTATTGGTTAGATATTGGTAAATGTATCAGAGCTATACTATGGTTGATGATGATTTCACTCAGGATTTCACTCCTGCCGACCTGGAATGAAGGTGACAGACAGAGTCCTCCAACGCACAGATTATTGTCTGTCTGATATGACATTCATGTCTACATGTATTTGTCAATCAGAAAGATAACATAATATGTCCATATCCTACAGCAGTAAAGATAGTCCCACGGATAGCACTAATAACCTTGTTACTATAAACAATATGTATAATATAGGCCTACAAACTATGACAACAAACACTAGACAATTTGATTAATAAGGTTGATCTATTTTGATATTTTTCCTATGGAAAATGAGGCATAGGCGATATTTGAGTTTCAATTTGAATTTTAGTCATGTATTCTCCAACATAATAGACAATTCGTATATCATAGACTAATGTAGCAAATGTTGAATAGTTTTCTTGTCATACAGCAATGCTAGGCATAGTGTACGATTATAATTATGTTATCCGGGATCCTTTGCTGTACTAAGGGAGTGGTCATTTTTTAACAACAGGGGGGGGTTGGTGGATTTGGGGGGGGGGACCAAAAAAATTTGGACCCCTTTAAGGGGGGGGACCAAAAAAATTTCGACCCCTCTTGAGGGGGGGACCAAAAAAATTACACCCCTTTTTAGCGAAAAAGCCCGCGCATTACTATAGCTCAAAGGGGTCGGCCGCGCTCATTTTCAACCTGCCTAGGGGGGGGACCGAAAAATTTGTGAACCCTTCCGCGGGGGGGACCAAAAAAATTTCGACCCGCTCGCGCGAAAATCCACCGCCCCCCCCCTGTTGTTAAAAAATGACCACTCCCTAATTTAATAACAATGTCTCTGGGAAACAGAAGGGGGTGACCACACTCCCACCTCACCATTACAAGGTATGTTGTCACTCATAATTTGAGTTTGAGTTTAGACATTCTTTTGGCATAAAACCTATTACATCACAGGGCATCATAGGTAGGATCTTGAAAGTGGTGCCATGAATTCTAATACTCAATTGGAAAGGAGAGGAGGCAGGGAGAATTGGATAGTTAACCAATAACGTATGGCTAACAGGCTCACGAGAGGGTGTTTCGTAGGATATCGGGCAAGAGGCACGTAGCGCCGAGTGCCCGATATCCATACGATACACCCCGAGTGACCTGTTAGCCATACATTATTAGGTTTATTATACGATTATTCAATTCAAATGTCTTTAATTACCTTCTATTGGTCCTAATTTCGCCATTTTGAAGGATTATTGACTGAATATCACTCGAACACCAGTAGCGCCATGTTGTTTTGACATCCCACCAACCCTGCTCGCTGATTGGTGGAGCCTGGCTACGTCATGCTTTCAATCTCCAACACTGAGTCCAACATAGAATTTGTAAGGGGGCCAGCTTGGGGCGGTGTTATAACCAGCGTTTCCCTCCACATTCACCACAGCCGGATAGGCATGGATGCCAGCGTGTGCGCCTCATACACCAAGGGTCCCCGGATCGAGTCTGGGTGGAAATGAACCATTTTTAAAGGGCCTATATGTATGTGAAAAAAAATCCCTAGAATTATTTTAACGAATAGGTAAGTAAAGTCCAACTACTACCTTTATAGTAAAAAAAAATTATAAAAAAATTTTCATTTAAGGAGAAGTTATAACAAAAAGTGTATAGAATAAGCGTATAGACGTCTTGTTTTATTCCCTTCTTCTGTATGGCCGGATTGGCAAGGCGCGTAGAGGCTTCGGCTTATAGACTTGGGGTCCTTAGTTCGAATCGCCATGAATCTGCGGATTTTATGTGTGACGAAATTTCGGAATTGCTCAGTCCCACCGGAAGAGTGCCGATATCCACCGGAAGAGTGCCGATATCCACCGGAAGAGTGCCGATATCCACTGGAAGAGTGCCGATATCACTAGATATCAGCACGGGGATATCACGTAAAAAGCATGATGAGTGGCCCAATCGTATAATAACAAGCAATGAGACCTGACATAGTAATAGTCTTCAGTTTCAGACTGATACTCAGCAGTGGAAACAGTCCAGTGAACAGGGTGAGGGGTGAGGTACAGTAGAGTGGCTATTCACAACCTATATACATGTACTGCAAATTCTCGCGTACAAGCCGTGGCTAGTACGAGGGTCAGATCACTGGTGCGGCTTATAGGATCGGCCCAATGTCAGAGTGTGGGATATACGCAAGTTGTGCTTATACATATTTATGGTACCTCATATTAAGGGTAGGTTTGAGGCCTGATATTGGGAATACACTGCAAAAAAGGTGCTTAGGTTTTAAACATGTTTAGGTCTAAACATGTTTAAAGTCTAAACATTTTGCTAGGTTTGTGTTTTTGAATCCTTCTGTTTAGGAATTAAACACATTTATTCTAAACACCTAAACATTTATGTTAAATATGTTTAGATGTTTAGTATTTACACAGTATGGAGAATTGGTGTATAGGATGTAAACATGTAGTGTTTAGATCATAGTATATCAAACACATACCAGATGGCAGCTCTGTGGTTGACTGTAGACTCTACATCCACAACCAACATCATTGCTGTTCTACAAGTGCTTAAATCTGAGTAAATTAATTCAAATTTCATGGGATACAAAAAGATAATAATACGCATTGTAGGATTCAAGGGTAGAATGCTACTTCATGATGATCACGATGCAATAAAGCTACATCTGCTACATAGACACCTCTTTTAAGAACTCTAAGAATAGATATAGCATTATTTTCCCTAAAGGTCTGTTGTATTGATTCAAGGCTGTGTCTATGTTAAAGTAGAGGCCTATGTGAAATAGTAATGCATGTACATTGGGTCATGGGGGGGGGGGACTCCTAGAAGTCTCTTCTCTATATATGGAAATAAAATGAATTAGGAATTTATTCAAATATCAGTATCTAAACATAATAAAAATCTACATGTCTCTAGACACACCACTTTCAACCTTAAACACTTCACATATAAACATATGCATATCATTAACTGCTAGCAGTTAGCTACCCTTAATGCACAGGGTGAATTGCCAGTGTGAAGAAACCACACAGTTTCAACACACTGATAGGAAGGGTGACCCTGTCTTCTCTTTTATAGATTTGTTCCCTCTGATTGTGCATCTATAAGATTCAGATGAAAATATTCGGCTGGATGTGGAGATCCCACCCCTCAGCAATTTGAGTAATTCAAGGTGGCTACCCGAAGGTTGCTGAAAAATTGAAAAGTGGCTAATGTGCCTCTAAACACCTAAGAGACTCAAATAAAATTTCGAAAATACATTCATGTGGCCAATGACCTAAAGAGGGAACTTGGAGCCTGTGTCTTAAACAATGCAGTAGCTATACAAGACCTAGTGAGGGCTCGGCTGATTCTCTGATATCTTAACTTTACAAGTGACCGATCTGTAGGAAATGTCGCATTCTTCTAATATTTCCTGGATGGTATCTCTACATTTCCATCAAATGTCAAGAAATCACTGCCCTGCCCTCTGATGTACAGGTTCTGAACTTAATAGTTCTTGAGTGCGACACTAGAGGGCTCTACTTTTCAGGCAATGTCTCACTATACCTCCAGGGGGGGAAAACAGCACCCTTTGGGCCTATTGGAAATTAGAGGAACTAATGGTTCCCTGTGCCTTCTGTGGCATGGCACAGGTGAACAAGGAGCTTTGCTAACAGCCCTGTCATGCCACCTTGTGGAGACAATAGAAACTAGTTTGTTATATGAATGTACTGGAATTCACACATCACACTAGTAGTTATAATATCATAATTTTCACCTATAAACCTTCTGTCTCCCTCGGGTCTCCCTCACTTTTATATGACATCATATATCAGTCTGTCCATTGCTAATATTAGATTTGATAGAGATTCACTGAATAGTGTGTAGGACCTTTTCAAAGTTAGCCAACTGTAGGCTTTCAGAAGACCAATTTCCAAATGAGATTCCTGTATATCCCTGCATGTTTATCTGTTCAAAGTGCATCAGACACATAGGGGATAGTTAACTAAATGTCCCTCTATAGACTAGATGATTGTCAGATGTGGGGTTGTTACTGTGTGATGAAATGTATATGTATTGATGTAAAAGTATTTAGGTCCACAAGACCAATTTTAGTTCACATGTTTCTCACCCTATGTCCTCACACTGGAAACCCCCCTGCTATACCTCATTGTCCCTCATTGTATCGGACCACCATGTTTCCCGGCCCATGTTCTACAAGACAACCATGTATAATAGCCTGGTTCACCAATACAAAAGGTGGCAAGCAGACTGAATAAAGCCGTCAGATAGGTTCTGCTGCAACTAGAATAGGTCTATGTACTGTGAGGATCCCATTTTATCACAATTCTACTTCAGATCAGTTTGCACCGACGTCTGTATTATTATCAGTTCACTTTGGACAACGTTCATGGATAAGTGGGGGGCAACCATTGTTGTAAACAAATGTGAAACCCAGATGCGGTTAAACTAAACTTTGGACAGGTACAGGATGAAGTACATTACTAATGATTATATGACCTGCATGCATGATAATGACTGACCCTTATGACATATATCTGTGTAACTAATACAGATGGAATCCATTGAAGCCGGAGTATACAGAAATTGAAGACCTTAAAAATGTTTAAATATCCATTAAGAAAAATTACCCTACCTGTTTTCTGAATGTGAATTAGTTCATTTTTTGTTCCATCCATTTTAGTGTTCACATCTCATCTCATCGACTTATTTGGTCACCGTAGTGGTTGTATTATCGGAAAAGCCATAGAGCATGTTTGAATTATAATAGCTTTAGGTCAGCCATACCGAATTTGCATGTACTTGTGATTAATATTGGATCATGAGAGGCCCGTGCTGGGCTTGGATGCATATACATTTATTTCGATGTATCTGAGTAGTATAGTATGTATCGGAACGGGACTATAGTTAACTACTGTTTATTACTCAATCGACATGCAGCCAATCAGAGGCCTCCATTTGGTCACGTGACCCGTTGCCATGGTAACGTGACCTACTTAGGGCTCTCAGCCAATCAGAAGCCAGCATTCTGGGTGACCTACTGACCTACTTAGAAGCTCTCAGCCAATCAGAGGCTGGCATTCTGGTAACCATGGTAACGTGACCTACTTACGTCACGTGACCTACTTAGGCTCAGCCAATCAGAAGCCGGCATTCTGGTAACTAGGGTAACGTGACCTACTTAGGGTTTGTTTGTAAACAACACCACGTGGCTCTCTTGTTTGTAAACAACACCACGTGACACGTGACTGTTTGTAAACAAACAAACAAAAAAAAAGTTATGTAACTTATATATAGAAATAAAAACACACCAAGATAATTTCTTTTCTTTTCATTTTATTCTTTATTTTCATTTCAATCAGAAAAAACACACAAGTTTATGCTTTTTTAGCTTGCTTCTTCGATTTGCAGCAACTCAACAGGCCGCAAAGTCTCACGCCGCCGTCACTCGCACCACCACACCCCGGACGACTTCTCTCCAATAGACATTGCACGACTTTGGATAAATCCAACACCATTTCGGCAAGGCAGAGAATCTTTGCCTCCATGAAACGGCCGCCATCGCAACAACCCGTCACAACAGCATCATCGATAGCTTCTGACTCACGGCCCGGTCGCTCAGCTTTGGGATTTTGCTCATGCGCATGACGCACTTCTTGGGGTTTCTTGTTCGACATGCTTCAATTAGGAAATGAACGCAATGAGGTCCACAGGTGTCAGCAGAAGTGTCTTGTAGTTGAATGCGGTTTCTTTGCCACTTGAACGGAGCAGAGCGTTCCACGAAAGACAAGAACTCCGCACTCAGCGGCGGTAAGCCGAAGGAATCAAAGTAGTACACTTCACCCGTGCTCGACACGTAAAACGCCACCCAATGCTGACCTGGTAAATGTTGCGGATCTGTGTTGCTCACGAAACAAGTGTCTTTGATAGGGTGCTTCGGAATAGTGTCACAAGAGAAAACGCCCAGGAAACGATGTTTTGTGTGAACGTTTTCCTTCAACACTCTGCTTATTTCAAGCGTGTTCATACGATACGCCAAGTACCGCTGTCTTGTCTTCAGTTCATGTGGTAGTCGGTGATGGGGTGTCGATCTCGGGTCAGCTCGACGACGTTGTCGTACACCAAGTAGAGTAGCACCGTTGTTGTCGCTTGTAGCGCCGAGCGGAAACTGACTTCCACCCTCAGCTGACCCGCTCTTATAAGGTTCACGCGACACCCGTCGTGCGATGTGTCTGGGGTTAAGTCGAGGGGGAACACCGTGTAACCGTTCAGGAATTGATCGTATGAAATACCGCAGGAGCGCGCGCCCTCGTACATCCCCGTTTCCGTGTGTAGCGCCAAGTACTCTCTCACGGCCGCTTTGGTCTTAAAGTCGGGCACGTAGGCGTCGTTCGGCATTTTCTGATCGTTCACTATCACTTGAAGCGAGCTGATGTCGTAATGCTTCATCTCGAACGGGTTCTTGGTGTAGCTACCGTTGAAGGCGTCGTGGTCAAGGAAGCAAATCATCATCGACTTGGGAAGCTGGCCTGTGTTGGAGTGCGTGTAGCTGTGATCTCTGTTACCTTGAGGGATGGCGTACGTCGTCACCTCCACTCTGTTCACCGGGTAGTCGAAGGGTCCGTGTTCTATCACCGCTCTCTCGTGCGTTTCCGCTACAGCGTCCGCCACCAACACGCGTCGCACGTAGAGCTTTGCTTTGTAGATCTTCAAGCTGTAGCCTCCGTCAGCGGCGCACATCAGATAGAAAGAGGGCGCCGCCTGTTTCAGAGTGAGATTGATTTCTGTCTCTCCAACGATGAGCTTCGGTTGATGAGCCAGGTCAAAGTGCAGTCGCGCCATCAGCGAAAAGCGCTTGTTGGAGATTAGCTTCTTGCGCGCTTTGTACCCCGCATTCGCGTCAGTCAACGTGTCAAACTGACCGGGCGTATCTTCATGCCACCCCTGGGCGCTCATGACGCCGTCCTTCACGTCTTTGTTGTAGTTGAGTAACCCTTCCAAGTAAGCTCGGTAAGGGTAGGTCTCGGTGTTGCCAGACACTTTGAAACCGCCGATGGAGACTTGGACGTCTTTGAAGAGCGAGTGAGCCAAGTTGTTCACCGGAGCTACTGCGTCGGTGTCCTCGATCGCCGCTCCGTTCGCTTTCAGCACTTGACATTCCAGATGAAGGTAATTCTCGTTCAGGTCTGTGTACTCTTGCGACTTGTTGATGGTGAAATTTATGTTACCTCCATCCTCTAAAGAGTTTTTTGTTTCTATCCCCAGGAAAGACGACTTTAAGATAGTAGTCTGAGTCGGCGCTACGGTGTGCAGGTCGAGCTCAGAGAGCGCGCACTCGTTACTGCTCTCGTGTACGTAAGCCATTGTGTTCTCTCTTCACGCGGCCGACAGACTGACGCCGACCGCCTCCAGTCTTTTTATTTATACCTGAACGCCTAGGCGCTTACCGGTCGAATACATCCCCTCTACGTCTCTTGCAAGAGCCACCGCCCGTCTGAGGGGAATGCCGACGACGTTTCGACCCTTTCTTAGACGCGACAGTCGTCTTTCCTCCCGAGAAGGCCGTACTCGCCAGTCTCTTCAGAGCGCCTGCGCCTCGGTCTTTCACGCTGCTCTTTAAAGTCCGACCCGCCAGCACATCTTTAGCTACGCCCACACCGGCGCGGAGCAGCGTTTTTCCCACCGACTTCAATAGCGGGGTAGCCGAGCGCATCAGACCTAACAGAGCGCCGCCCAAACCGTGCCCGCTCTGGAAAGAGCGCCCGCTGTACACGTTCACGCCGTTGCCCAGCTGCGCGTTGTAGTAATCGCTGTACCCTCTGCCGACGGTGCGCCTGGGTGGAAAGTACGGAACGCGTTGACGCATCATTTTTTTCTCTTTCAGCGCTCAATAGGTCTCAGATGAAGTGTCACGGTCACCTCGCCTCTACCGAATGGGATGGAATGACCGGATCGGTCTCTTAAATAGATGCCGACCTCGGTAAACCTCTTGGATTTCAAGGGGAAATAATCCAAATGGGGAAAACTGATAGCTTGCACGCCACCTCGACGCTTTCCGCCTCTGTCCACCGCCACGCAGCGCAACAGCGGCACTTGCATGTCGCC
Source organism: Harmothoe impar (assembly GCA_947462335.1). Taxonomy (NCBI): domain Eukaryota; kingdom Metazoa; phylum Annelida; class Polychaeta; order Phyllodocida; family Polynoidae; genus Harmothoe; species Harmothoe impar. The sequence goes on along the minus strand of OX381712.1, from coordinate 62,487,487 downwards.
CACACGTCTCTCCTGGATCATGTCGGTGTATATGTACACAGAGTGCACGTCCCCGTAAACATCCATCGAGTAGGCGCCGGTAGTCGGCGACGCGAAACACGTCTTCTCTCCGAAGCCTAGAACGCATGGGAGATGCTGACTCAGCAGGACAGCACAGTGTCTCGGCGGTTTGATGGTGACGCGTTTCGTCTTGGCGTCGTACGATAAGATCCGCATCGGTTTGAGCAAGAAGCTGTCGCCCTCTAGTCTGTCATCTCGCAACGTCTCACTCAAGCGCTCGATTAGGGTGTGGTTGCTTCCGGTGAAAATAGGAGGTATCTCGAATATGTTTGGCATGAAACTGCGCACTCCCATGTCTTTCTCCATCTCTTCGATCATCTGTCTTGCTTGATCGCTGATCGCCTTCTTCTTCACCGCCGGGGATAAGAACTGCTTGTATACGGCATTCGTCTGTCTCAAGTCGACCTCTCTCTTGAACCTTTTTGTTTCCGGTTTCAATTGCTGCTCTTCCGACGTGTCTGATATCTCTTCCACCGTTACATAGCTCGCTTCCTTCCAGCTCAGCGGGAATTTTGAGCTGAACGTTAGCTTGCTCAGACCGTTCGCGTTTTTCATTCCCCTCCAGTCTACCTGTGGTTTTTTTCCTTCGGCGAATTTAGTTTCTTTTAAAACCTGGATCGCCTCCTCTAGCGAACCCTTGGTGCGCAGAGGAACAACGATGATCAAGTCGTCGTTGTGCACGTTAGTCCATTCTGTAGGGAGGATGATCTCAGTCAGAGCCGCTTCGTACGCTTCGGGCAGAAGGAGCGGCGAGTCGAAGTGAGTTCGGAAAGACGTCAAGCTGTTGTCAGGATAATACTCCATAGAGCTGTTGCTAGGTAGAGTGATGTTCATTTTTTTTTTTTTTTTTTTTCTACGTTATTTTTTTGACGGGGATCCACTCGTTGAACTTGTCGTCGTAACCTAACCAACGTACGAAAGCTAACTCTTTACCGTCGACGGTCTTGCGGCGCAACACCTCGTCTATCAGGTAGTTGTTGTCGTAACGACTCTTGTACACCTTCTGAACCTCTTCCGGGTAGAAGACGCCTTTTATCTCCTCGCCCTTGTCGTCTTTCAGCTCGAACCCTCTGCTTCCCAACGTCTTAGCAACGTCGACCACTTCCTCGCGCCAGTTTCCCTCGTACCCTTTGTCGAAGGCGCCTTTAGTTCTCAACATCCTCACTCTGTCACCCGGAGCGATGACGTCGACGGCGGACGTCTTTGTTTTTTTCTTCTTTTTCCATATTTCGTCGATTTGTTTGTTAGTTGGGAGATCTTGTCTGTAGAAAACTGTTTCGCTGTTTTCCGAGCTGACTTGAGCCGGCGCCATTTTCAACGTCTTGTGGTGAGTGCGATTGTAAGAAGACACTACATGGTGCAGTACGTCTACGTAGCGATACGTGCGCTTGTGTGTGAAATAACGCCACAGCTTCTCCTTCAGACTGCGGTTCAAGCGCTCCACTAGACTAGCTTTGATGTCGTCGTTCTCGCCAGTGAAGAACTCTATGCCCTCGCTCTTCAAGTGATCTTGAAAGATCTTGTTCAAAAACTCTTTCCCCTTGTCTGTCTGAACAGTGCGCGGTCGTCTCTCGCCAGTGCCTGTCATCTCTCGGAAGGCCTCGGTGACATCAGCGCCGCTCTTGGATTTAATGGGAACGGCCCACGCGTACCTAGAGAAAACGTCGATCGCCGTCACCACGTACCGGAAGCGGTCGTTGTGAGACGCCAAAGCTTGCATGTCCATCAGATCTATCTGCCACTGCTGATCGATTGCGCCGGTTATAGTCTTGTTCCTTGCGAATTTTTCTCCGAATGGGTTTATGTTTAGTGTAGGCGTCCAGCGACACTAAAGCATCTCGGATGACGGCCGGGTTCAGGTGGCGAAAATGATGTTTCTGGAGTTTAGTCACGCTAGTGAAACTGGAGGGCGCTTTGACGTCGGTATATCTAGCTACTACGCGCTTCTTTTCTTTTTCCTTCTTGGTCAGTCTCTTCACTGGTTTGCCCATGGTGGGCCTGTTGAGGGCGTGAACGACGACCTCGCCGCTAGGCGGTTGCGCCCTTTCCTTTTCTTACTCGCCACGCTCCTATAGGAAGTCGGAGTTTGGAAAAGTTCACTGTCCTCCTCGTCGTCAGAGGATGGATCGTCCACCTGGAGAGAAGAGTCTGCTGCTGCTACTGCTGCTGCTGCTGCTGATTCTCCTTCTTCCGAGTGGAAGCTCGGTCGTTTCCGACCTCTGTCAGCGAGCCGTGTGTCTAAGCTTTGGCCAGGTCCGCTCGCTTTATACAGATGGTTTCCGATCAAGGAGTCTGTGGGAACTGCTTCGCGCAGCGCTTTCGTGAACGGAGAGTAGCCCGCCGGTCTGGGCGCCGTCTTCCTGAACCTGGCGGCGTCGTTCAGTAAGTCCACTATGTTGATGCGATGCTCAGGTGGTATTCTCCGACCCGACATCTCGCGCACCGCACCGTCCTCGTTCCACTTGATCACACCTGATTTCTCCAATTGTTTGTACAGCGCCACGGTCCGGGTGCGATTCCTCTTGGGAACTTGGTTCGCCAACCGCTCAAGTAGGGACGCGCTGGCCTCTTCAGCAGACTGACGGAGGTGAGCCGGGGGCGAAGAAGAGTAGGACGAAGAGATGTTGCTGTTGTGGGGATTCGCGAGAAAAAATTGCAATCTATTCAACAACCTTCGGTATTTCAACATTTTCTCGCGCGATTCCAAAGTGGGATCGTTCAACACTAAGTCCAAGTCCCTGTAGATAAACTGTAGCACCTGGTGCAAGGCCGCGTCGGGATGAAGGGACTGTTCTGCCTGCTTGTGGTAATAGGCCATGTCGGCAGGTAGGCGGGCGGCGGTGGCAGGAGCGGAACTCTCGTTCTTTTCAGTGCGCTCATCAGGAAGAGGAGGAAGGTTTGGAGCAGTAGAAGTACTAGCAGCAGCGACTGCAGTAGTAGCAGCGCTAGTAGTAGCAGCAGCGGGCACATGATGAAGTAGACCTGCTCGTGATGATTTGTAGAGCGTCTCAGGATCCACGAGCGCTAAGCGTTTGTAGTGTTGTTGCTGCTCTGAGTCCGTCATGGGGACGACGGTGGCAATGACGCTGGTGGTGGCGGTAGTGGTGGTGGTGCTGTCGGCGAGTAGGTGTCGAATGAGGTGTCTCATATACGGAGAATGCTCTTTATAAGCGGTAAGGCCATCCCTATGAGAGCCGGAATGAGGAAACCTCCCTCTTGTACCAAGACGCGTCTCTTTTTTTTGATGGGCGTAGATTTTTTGCCGACCTCCCTCAACACGTCAGCCGATTCTCGAAGCTTGTCCAGTTGTTTGTCGCTGAGCGGGATGTTCCCTACCAGTAAATTGTGACAGATCTCACTCAACGCTGCGATCAGATCGTCGCTTCCAGAGTCTATTAGATGCGAGCAGTCCTTTGGCGAGCACTTAGCTAAGTGCTTGAGAGTACCAAAGTGTCTTTCGAGTAGATGAGAAGACATTTTTGCTACTGCTTTCTCTTGTTCTTTTTTTTGTCTAGCGGTACGAACACTAGCTGAGAGTGTATGGACGTCAAAGAGGAGCGTATTCTCAGATCGTCAGGTGTTGACTGCTTGAAGTCCAGAAGGAGGTATGAGTGAGGTCGCTTGAGTTCATGGGTAAATATACTAGAGAGGGCCGCCGCGTTGGACGGAAACACCTGGCGAGACAGACTAGCTATTTGCCCCATGTCGCGCGGGTTCTTGAAAACGATCATGTAGTGAGCGTTCAGACTCATAGTTCGAAAGTCGGGTGATTTCTGGAATAGGTTCTGAGTGATGTATATGACGCTCACGTTCCAGTGATGCGAGTATTTAGTAAAGATGTCGGCTCCCACTTGCTGATTGGAACTGCTCATCAGATCGTCCAATATCAGTAGAGTGTGGGGTCGTAAGGCGTCTTCTGCTACTTCCACGTCTCCCGCTATAGTCTCTTTGCTAGGAAGACCTTCTCTGAATTCCACACCGTACTGATTTTGCATTTTTTCAAACAGAGGTTGCCACTCGCCGTAATGGTAAAAAGTCTTTTCCACCGGCGGCGTGACCAAATTGTTCACGTCGCTCAGAAATTGATCCACCAAGCGCGATTTTCCACAACCCGACGGACCGCTAATGATACAACTAAAGGGCCCTTGTAGTCGAGCGTCGAAATGAATTTCTGTGAAAAGTTTGCTTCTACTGCTCGACATTTTTTTTTTTTTTTTTTTCAGCACGCGTGAGAGAGCGGTTGTGTGTCTGACTGTCTGCTGTGTTTCTCACTCGAACGGTCGGTAGTGAATGGTTGTGGAGAAAAGTCCGCCGACCTTTTTATTGATTCCGGCCGGTGTCACAGTAGCGGCGGCAGAAGTGTCTTTTTTTTTCTTTTTATTTTTTGCGATAAAATTCTATTTTCACTCAATAGTCATAAATGTTTTGTATCAGACTCCAGAGGAGTCTGATACAAATATTTATTTTTTTTAAAAAAAGAAGAGGGAGAGGAGGAGGAGGAGGAGGAGGAGGAGGAGGAGGAGGAGGAGGAGGAGGAGGAGATTAATTTTTTTTTTTTTTTTTTTTTTTTGATCATTTAGGCAAAGCTCGTCGCTTTGCCGCTTTTTTTTCTATTTCTGTGTTGTGACACGATCGTCTCGAAAAAGCAATAAGGCGTGTGAGCGCGGCGGTGACAAATACATATTGGAGCGTATGGTTTAAAATAGTGCGTCCCTATCTTCTTCAATTCGGCTGCGTTGCAATATGCGGGATAACAAGTGACGACGTCGAAACGTTTAGAGACCGTGTTCACGTCGGCCACAACGCGCGCCCACCGAGTGGGAGCTGCAGTCGCTCCCAAGAAACCGATCAGCTTGTCGAATCGTTTCATAGCACTTATTCTCACTTTATAAGAGGAGGCCGGGTGAGGAGAGTAGCAGCGCTCTTTCTTTTCATGAAACGCCCAACGAGTGGGGGCGCTGAGAGCGGCTGTTATGCAATGGTAGAGTAAATACTGTTCTGAGAAGACGGCTCTCGGCCATGTCGCTACGTTTTCCTTTTCCGCTCTTGTATAACGACGATGGCGCTCAGCTTTGCATTTCTCGAGAATTCGGTACGCTTCAAGAGATGCGTGAACCTCAACTACGTGACGCTCTCTCCTTTGAGATAAAAAAATAGCCGGGCAGTTGAGGAGAGCCCTTTGTTCGCGCGACCGTCTTTTAGAAACTCGCGCCCTCTGCAGCGCCATAAAAAACTGAAAAAGACTGAGTGAAAATAAAAATTAAAAAAAAAAAAAAGCTCAAAGAAAAAAAAAAAGAAAAAAAAAGCAATAAGCAGACTCAGCTCGAAATTCCCTGCTGGCGTGATGGCGGTGACTGCAGGCGGTGGCGGCGGTCGGCTGGCCGGCGGTGGCGGTGTCGGCGGCGATGGTAGAAGGGTGTGTGGAAAGAGAGACGCATCTCAGTCTTTTATAGGAGCGGCGAGTCTGACATTTTCAGCTGTCGCATGCTGACCTGCTGCTATAATAAGAGAAACAAAAGCCCTAATCACGCTTTTCAGCTGGATCCTTCCACCCCGCAAGACATGGATCCAGATGGGAAGGTGGTTTAAAATTAAATCCGTGTACCGACTGTCATACAATAGAGTAATTAGTTGAACGCGTGTTACCTGTATAAAGGATTAGCGGGTCATGGGCTCAGCGTGTGTATAGAAAAACAACTACAGGTAGCGTGAACAAAGCGACCCCCTCCCTTTCTGTCACTCTGTCTGTGACTAGAGGGTGCGCGTGTGGTAAGCGGCTTAAATCTAAAGAAAAACAAATCACCCTCTCCTGTCGTCAGCAGTCAGCCGGCCGGCGGCTGGAAAATGCGATTAGAGGGCGTAGTAAGCGACTTAAGGCTGATCTAAAGACCTGCCGTGAGGGGGCAGCTGGCCGGTGGCTTGAAAAAAAGGGGGGAGTAAGGGTATATAAGGGGGAATGAAACCGTATTCGGCATCGTCGTCATCGTTCACGCTACTACTACTACTACTACTACTACTACTACCACCACCAGCACCGCGCCTCAATTTGCAGATCCCCATGATGGAAAGTTGCTACCGTGACATGAAGCGGAATGACGAAGCGGCGCGCGAATGTGAAGCTGATGCTGTAGCCTCTGCTACTGCTGCTGCTAGTGCTGCTCAGCGTGCTACTGCTGCATTTACTGCGGCTGTTAGTGACGCTGGTTGTGATGACGTTGTTGTTGTTGCCGCTGCGGCTGTGACTGCTGCTGTTGCTGCCGCCGATGCAGCTACTCATGCCACCGATGCCGACGCTGCTGCTGCTGATGCTGTTGCGGCTGCCGATGTCGCCGCTGATAACGCTGCTAGTGCCCGCTCTGCCGCCCTTGCTACTGTCGCTGCTGCTGTTGTTGCTAATGCTCACGCTACTGCTGCTACAGCTGCTGCTACTGCTGCTACCGCTGCTGCCGAGGCTGCTGCCGCTGCTGCCGATGCTGCTGCCGATGCTGCCGATGCTGCTGATGCTGCTGATGTTAGCAGTCGCGTCGACAAAGAATCGTCATTTGTCACTCTTAAACCTCCAGTTGAACGCGCGACGAGTAGTAGGGCTACCAACGCGACGGCCGGATGGTGCAAATGGTGTCGTCGCTTCTGCTCGTGCGCTTGCTTTTCTTCCAGTCCTACCTGCTGCTGCTACGGTATGATAGTGTTATAGTGTTTGAATGAGAACGCGCGTAGTTACACATAGACGCTGTAACAGATGTGCTTTTTTTTGAAAATATAATTTTAACATAACATGGAACTTGTTGTGTTTATTTTCTATATATAAGTTGTTTGTTTACAAACAGTCACGTGTCACGTGGTGTTGTTTACAAACAAGAGAGCCACGTGGTGTTGTTTACAAACAAAACCCTAAGTAGGTCACGTTACCCTAGTTACCAGAATGCCGGCTTCTGATTGGCTGAGCCTAAGTAGGTCACGTGACGTAAGTAGGTCACGTTACCATGGTTACCAGAATGCCGGCCTCTGATTGGCTGAGAGCTTCTAAGTAGGTCAGTAGGTCACCCAGAATGCTGGCTTCTGATTGGCTGAGAGCCCTAAGTAGGTCACGTTACCATGGCAACGGGTCACGTGACCAAATGGCGGCCTCTGATTGGCTGCATATCGATTGAGTAATAAACAGTAGTTAACTATAGTCCCGTTCCGATACATACTATACTACTTATCTGTATTTATTCAACCAAATAAAACTTGAAGTTAAAAAAACCACAAAAATACTGTATGACCTCCATATACTATGCGTCGGCCCTGTCACCATGGTGTATGAATCATTGAATGCAGCATTGATGAGTAACTCGACAACCAACTCCAAAAAAAACATCATTAAAGATATAGTACATTACATAAAAGTCCCTAAACGGTTGAAGTTCAGAAAGATACTGAAGAGTACAAACTCCAACGGTTGTTGTATAGAAGGGTTCACACCACAATTACATATGTATCTTATCTGTAAACACTACTAGAAAAGAAAGCGTGTCAGGAGGATTACTTTTCAGACGTCATAAAGTAGACAAGATCACCTGTTATAGACTATCTATTACGGACGATTCCTTCCATATAAGAGGGTTCAATTCCACCCAGATATTCCACGATGATATAATGTATCATGTGGTGTTTCTTGAGATAGGTCACTATAATACGTGGGTTAAACTATAATATAGCTAAGGAAAAGAAGGTATACGTTCTCAAGGCATCATGCTCCTGGGCATCCAGAATGAAGGCATGGCCTCCAATCACCAAGGCCCGACAGGCAAGGAGCCACGTCTAGCTCCCACCGTCAGCAAATCCATGCATAGAGGAGGAACGGCCAGTCGAAAAGGTGAGCCACGAGTGTGTTTTATTTTTATTTTTTATATTTTTATTTTTTTTGAAACTTTTTATTAAAAAAAAAAATCAATTTTCATCACCTTGCAAGGGAGATACTATACACTTTCTGCCTAAGGCCCCCCCCCCCAAAAAAAAAAACCCCAAAAAAACACCAAAACAACAGTGATGTATTTCAGGTTACTTGGTACAAAAAAGGACATGGTAGGAAGATCAATTTTATTCACATGTTTTACCTTTTTCACTCAAAAGTATACACATAGATTGACTGCGGGAATGACGTACAGACCACGACCTCCATGGACTATCTAATCAATTCTCCAAACTGAGGGCCGACCCTCCTATTCAATGTTCATGGGCTTGTGGCTCAGAAGGGCAGGGGTGGATCCAAGGTGGGGGGGGGGGGGGTCATGGAGGTCCGGACCCCCCTTTTTGGAAAAGAAATTCGATTTTTCTAATGATAGTTTGATCCACCACGAGTCGCGACGCTACACTTTTCGGCAGTTTGATGCTTAGTACACCCCTCCCTTATCGAATTCCTGGGTCCGCCCCTGGTTCAAGGTTATGGTATAATTTTGCATATGGTCATGAACTATATAACCCCCATTTAGGTGGAATGTTATTAAGATTTGAAGGAGTCATGTGGAGAAAGTTGACTGGTGTATCGGTGTGCAGCCTGTACTGGTGAGAGGCGACAGCATCGGGACTGATCTAATTATTCTGGGTAAGGAGGGGAAAATACACAAGGTGGCACCACCACGCACATGGCTGCCGGAAGATGTTATCAGTTGATATCCAGGCCTCTGTTATGGCTCTCAGGGATTTCTCATTTGTGTGAATCATAATGCTAAAAAAGAACATTGTTTTTGTCCTAATTTCAAGATTTAAGTGCAAGGAACCAGGAAAGGTAACAAGGACATGTATCCTGAAATAGATTGCATTTTGTAAAATCTCACCAATAATAGACATATTGCACCTCCATGCATTTTTCCAAAAAATATTTTCAGCCTATTACTAGTATGAGTATCTGAACATAATATGTGAACCAAAGTGTGCATTTCCCAGTTTTCAAGGCCGTAGCTTCTATTCTGGGAAGTCCTTCCCCATCAGCTGTGGGTCTGGCAGCAAGAGAGTGGCAGAAGGCAGGGGCTGTACTCACAGGTTTTAACAAGACCTCAGCTTGGTGAGTGAGCACCATGAGAAGGTGTGCAGCCAAAAGTCGTGGTTTGTCATGATGCATGAATGCGGCCCTGGCAAGTAACTCGCCAGTGATTTGATTTGATTGATTATTTTTATTTGGCACAGAATCATTACATAGATGCTTTTCACATAATAGGCGGAACCTCATGATTCACAGAGCATGATGTGCGATACATGCGCATTCAAGCATCATGGCGTTTGCATGATGCACCAATGCAGCACTGGCGAGTTACTATAGCCGGGACTGAATTGGTGCATCATGACGATAAAATGTAATCTTTTAGCGACATGCCATCCTTAAATGGTTAATTGAATGCTGGAACCTAACGTTCAGTCTTTCTACCTATGTAATGGCCACCCCAACGCCAGGGTGTGTCTTTAACTCTTCAGAAGTGGTCTATCAATATAACCTTAATGACATTAAGAGGTTGTTAAACTAGAGTTAAAAGATGGTATCTAATAATAACGTGTTCACACCAATCAAGGGAGCACGAGATAACCACATTTTTGCAAAATTCTCCGATCTTGACTACAGGTCTTGACTACGGCAGGGGTGTCCCAGTGAACAACGAACATTCAAAAAAGGTTTTTAACGTTTATAGAAGGGTAAAAAACGAACGTTTGTTTCTAATGTTTTCCAACATTTATCAAACGTTTTTAAATGTTTATCAATGTTTTAAAAAGAGTTAAGATATCAATGTTTGTTTTTTACATTTTCTAACATGACAAAATATTAAATGAACGTTGGTGAATGTTTGTATAGGTCTTTAAGTGAATGTTCATTTTCAACATTTACTGACATAGGAAAACGTTTATTGAACGTTTTTTAACATTTTCTTCCTATTCTGTGGCCATGTGGTTCCCCATTATAGTTCTGCAGCTTGCTGCGAATATACATCATTATATCATATGATATGTTGCCATAATGTGCTCTATATGTTATATTTTGTATATTCTTTGATACCAACCCTATCTTTGCTTATATGATTCATTAGCAAAGCATAAATTGCAAAACAGTGCTAATTCCCATAGACAAATTTAAATGGGGAGTGTTACTTAAATACAATTCAAAATTCGAAGATGTAGGTCTTAATGGAATGCCTATATGTATAAATATGTACATGCACATGGCAAGAAAATTCGTTGGTATGATTACTCAGTCATTATCCATAAATATCTGTTTGGGGCTGAAACCACTATGGTATACATAGCAATTACTATATTATCTAGACCTAACCCAGACAATACTACCATTTTCATTTATTTGCTTCAACTTTATGTTTATTTAACATGCCTTGTTACCTTAGTTTTCCTCCCAAGTGGTTATGGGTGTTTGCAAACCATGATAATTAATGTTTAAGTTTGTTCGTGATTAAGAAACGTTTTAATTACGTTTTTTAACGTTTTGAATGATACCACATTTTTACACCAGGTGGCAGCTCAGTTCCTGAGAAGATAATAATTATATTCTATAGGTTCTACTCTTAAATGCTGTTTAAATGTATGAAAATACTAAGAGTCTTAGATTGATTCTTACATTCTCTGATCAACCAACCTAGTCTAAATCTAAATTTAAATTTAAATGGCAGATAACTTCATAAAATATTTCATAAAGTAGCTCTTGTGGTAAAGATACCCATTGTGTGGCAAACTAACATACATATATTCCCCTGGCTGTAAGTGTTGGTTTGAATTAGTCCTAAGTGATAGTGACATTTTCTCATGGATTTAATAATGCCATGGATGACTTTACATGTCTTTTGTATGTGAAGACATGAGTCCTCACAAGAAGATGACTCTTTTGCCAACAATTTGGAAAAAAGTGAACGATTTGAATTGGTTTTAGTTCACATTAACCCACACATTTTAAAGCTATATATTATTGACTCAGGGTATTAACCCTGAGTAATATACACCTACTAATTTTGCGTTTTAAGACAATTTTGTGACATAGGAGAATCTTTATATTTTGGTTATCGTCCGACATAGACAAAAGTCGACAAAAACATGAGACAGGCAAGGTCGGGGGACAGGATCTAGCGCAAAAATTTTTCTAAAAATCTAAATTTTTCTTGACTAAATTGAACTGCGATCTTTACGAATTTATTTCTCTCTTTCGCTATTATGTAAATGTATGAAAACAAAGCTACCGCCGCCATGGGCCTCCATAGGCTGCAAGGCATTAAGTTTTTGGGTGCAAGATAGAAATGACATTTTGAGCGAATTTGCCCGTATTTCTCTCTTTCTACCCCCAAAGCGGGCAAAATCTGGGCACATTCTACCGCCAGGACCTATGCAACAAGTCACATCCACTCTATATCTATGTGTTAAGACAGGGGATGCACGGCAAAGGCATGGACGCGTAACACACGCCGCCCTGTAGCCGACCGACACAGCGAAACGGAAACGGCGATGGTGTCGCTGCTGATGCTCCGATCGACTCGCTTTACGGCCGAGATGTAAAACAGCGGTTACGCGCTGCTGGGCGCTGACGCCGACAGCCACCTGCTCGCCCCCAGCCACCTGCTTTCCCACAGCCACCTGCTCACCTACAGCCACCACCTGGAATTTGATTATATATGACTTCCAATATATGAAATTAGGGTAGCTTTTTCTGGCGATTACGATTCTGCCGTCAGAAATGAGAAATAATGTATTGTGCTCAAATTAGATCACTCATTCGAATTCATTTCTGATGCCAGAATTGACAGATTACCCTGAGTCATCTGTGAGGACACTCACACACTCCATTTTTGATATAGCTGTGCACTTAGATCCGTTCAGAATTGTGAATAAAAGAGGTTGAAAAGACATTAGAAAAAATATTAAAAAATGTTTGTTGTAAACGTTCATGTTAACGTAAAAAAATGTTAAAATGAGTCAACGTTTTAGCGCTAGAAAACGTTTCTGTCAAATGTTTACAAACTTAATAATGATGTTTAAAATCGTCAGAAAACGTCTTTTTGTTCACTGGGGTGGGGAGCAAATTCATTTATGAAGAGAGGGGGGGGGGGGGGGCGGGGTCACAGTAGGGAAAGGGATTATTATTGTCATTTATGAAGGAGGGGAGGGGGTCATATGCCAGTCACTAGGCACATTGCTATATACATGTACCAACATCTTTATGTCCACTTGAATGCCAGTATTAGTAGAGCTAGGCACTGTTTGGTACACTGTACATATGGACGGAGAATGTTATGTCTTGTGTCTTCACCACTTGGAATAGGAAGATGCATAATTATGAACACGATTAAAACGTATGCTTGATTGCGTGCATCTTGTACTTGACCTGTGCAACCAATGCAACCCCACATGACCAGTCAAAGCCTGACTAACTTTGACTTTATTGGACATAACACCAGTCCTTATTGAGATTTTTTCACATTTTTTTAGCAGTAAAAGTACTGGAAATTGCAACAATGACTCGCCGGAATGACATATATTATTCCTGCAGAAACTAGAAATGTCAAGAAGTTGTGGATATTCGTCTCACAAAACGTTTCTAAGGCAGTGGGGGCTTGTTCCCCTTGACCAAAAAGATGCTAACAATTAGAAAAATAACTTAGAAAGGGAAATGAAATCTCAAAATAGGGGTAAGATGCTAGGGTTGGCTCTTTCCTGATCCTAGAGTTGGGTTGCCTGAAACACACTTTCTTGGGCCTTATTTTTGGAAGCTAACAACCTGTGCTATTACACTAAGTCATGGCTTCAAGCAACGTCTATGCTTCAAGCCAACTCTTATTTATTGACCTTATTCAACTGGATGTGTCATAAACGCAAGTCTAACCTTTTCTGAATTAAGAGAATTTCAACACAATACAATTCTTAGATAGATGTACACATGCAGTGATAATCAATACAGGGATGTAGATTGATTCTTATACTTATGGCAGACCTGTATAATGTAGAGAGAAGGGGTAACTGGGGTCATAGAGAGACAGAAACAGAGACAGATGCACAGACAGACAGACAGACAGGGCGTGTGTCAGACAGACAGACATGTCTACTATAGACCCACCTGACTAACAGGTAACTAGCTGTATACATTAGCAACCACTGTGCAGCCATGCAGTGTACCACGCTAGAATTGATTAGCAGGTCAGGTGCGCTGAAATATTAACCGATCTATCAGAGACCCAGGGAGTGAGGCGAGGGTGCGGTGCACGCTACAGCAGTGCAGGTTGTAGCAGCACTGGTAGTGAAGTGACAGAGATCAGTATTATAGCAAAAAACAGTACAGGGACGTACGTAGTGGGATGAGAACGTCAATGGTGGAGAGGAGCAACCGTGACGTGTCAGTCAATGTGAACATACGGGGACAAGGTGAGCAGCTGCTACTGTGTAGGGGGCAGCTAGACGCAGGGCCGCAAGGTGAGCAGTTGGTGAGCAGTTGGTGAGCACCTCAGCACTAAGGAACTGGGGTTTAACACGGTTTAACCATGAGCTATACCTGTGCCACTCAGTGAATGCCAACCTACATGCAGTCCCTGCACTGTAAATAGTTAGTGTAGCTACACAGTAGAATCTACTGTAGTTTTACTGTATGACTGATTTCACCGTGTACCTTAGCACTAGAACTGCCAATCTATATTAGCTTCTACGGTGTAGCTAGAATTGTAAATCTATGGTAGATTCCCGTGTTTATACCCATACATGAGCTTTAAATCTACAGTAGATCACACTGTGTACCTACATCGGAACTATAAATCTACAGTAGATTCTACCATGTGTAAAAACTCACTATAATTACACCTGTTAACATGTTAACCATTTCACGACACATGTCGCTAAAACATTATATTTGTCATCATGATGCACCAATGCAGTCCCAGCAAGTGGCTTGCCATTGCTGCATTGGTGCATCATACTGAACCTTCGAGAGTGTCTCAACCCCGTAGGGTCAGTATGATGCTTAAATGCAGCACTGGCGAGTTATTCGCCAGGGCTGCATTCATGCATCATGGTGACAAAGGGCCTGATGTTTTCATGCATTATGCTGTCCTTAAAGGGTTAACGGTGTAGGAGTGGTACAAGGGAGGACTGAACAGGTTAAACACATTTATTCTTTGATATGTTTTTTTTTGTCAAACTAGGTTATCAAGTATATCATTGCAGCTATTGCCGCTTTCGACGTAATAAACGCCCTTGGCATTTAAAAAATAATTTTGAGTGAAAAAATCAGCCTCAAATATTCATTCTAATAAGCACCCCCAATGCCTGTCATGTGCGGAATACTGGCCCACCTCAATGGCCTCCGCAAGACTTCTACACACCCCTCTAACTTCACACTTTGCTTGGGCTTAACACCTGCACAGGTGTGAAGTGCTCCATGTCACACACATGTGTGAAAAACACTAACAAAATTGGAGGAACACAAAAGTCATAATAAATAAATAATCCGGAAAAATTCTGAAAAATGGGGCGGGGCGCTTATTAGGGGAAGGGCGCTTATTAGGTCGAACACGGTACACTTAATTTGAACTAAACTTAACGAGTTAGCTCATTTTTTGCTTATTAGCTCACTACCCAGGCAGCATTGGTCCCTGGGGCCCATGATATATCATATGTTTTACTTTGGCCAGCTGGATTTGCCCATCTCTGGTTTGTGGTCCTTTTTTCTCCAGGGCTATAAATGGGAGCCCAGATGGGCCAGCCCAGGAAAACTTTTCTTTTCATAAATACATTGTAAATAATTTAAAACATGCTGACATCTGATTTTCCTCCAGAAATCACCATTTCTTGTACATTCTTATAGTTTGTGCCAAAGTGAAATAAATGTGGGCTTGAGCTGGGTACTCCGAATCTGGGCTGACCCATCTGGGTTCCACCTATATCCCTGGACAAAGACCACCATAACCCAGATATGGGCAAACCCACCTGGCCCAAGTAAAGTACATTATGGGCCCCACTAAGCAATATTGACTGGGTAGTATGATTTTCAGCGTGTGTTTTCAGATCATTTTCTTAATTTGCTGTTCAAAAAGTAAAATTTACTGATTTTCACATCTATGATCACAAATCTTACATGTATATACAAGGTCATAGGGCACATAACAATCATATAATAAGAGCACATACAGGTACCCAGACAATTCTGTAATATGGAATCAGTGTTGCACTGTTCATCCTCACAATGGGGCTTGTGCTGGTCCATTTGTCCAGACTGGGGTTATAGGGGTATCATATCAACATATGTAACTGCTGTTATTCATTGTTTTAATGTTTAATATATACATATACATGTTTTAGATAAAAGTAATCACCTTTCTGATTTCTGCAGAAAACTTACAGTTTACATGTTTAATTTCAGCCCAAATGTATAAGGGCATGGGTGCATCAAATGTTAAAATATGTGTAAGGATATGTAAATTTTGGACTTATATATAGAACTATGGTAATGGTATTGAGTAGCTCAGAATACATATAAAATTGAGAACATTAATAATCTATGTACGTATATATCAGGGCAAGGGTTTCATGATTGTTGAATATTAAATAATGATTCTCAGAAAGTAGATCAATAAGACCTGTGATACTGGGCTGCGGAGTGGACAATGTGGTGTGACGCATAAACACCCCTCATATGACAGTTATGTGTTTTGGGACCCATTGTGAGATGAGTCCCAGGTGTTACCCCATGTCAAAAATCGAAGGAGTTGACCCCTTTGAGGGCACATCCTTTGAGAGCACAAGCTGTGGCTGTTTTGTAACTCCCAGGGTGGCTGCCTTGCTGGTATATAGGGAGGGGTAGCTGAGAGCTCAGGGGGAGTCCTGTTGAGGAGTCTGTGAGAATAAGTCCTGGGGACAGAAGTCTGTGAGTTTTGGTGAACCAGTCTTGGGGAACCAGTCCTTGGTAAACCATTCAGTCTTGGTAAGCCACTCCCCAGGTGACAACGTGAGACTCACTGCCAGTAGAGGCAGCATGACAGGTAGAGTTGGTAGAAGGGCTGCTCAACTCACTGGTGGCTAGGGGTGCACCCAGTCTCACTGAGCCTGTAGAAAGAGGACCAGAGACTCACTCTTAATCATGGATCACAGGTTAGTTCTCTTGAGGTTATATTGGGCTGACAAGTTATTGAACTTACATTTAAACCACAGGTTTTGTTTTGGGTTGTTTAGGTTATATTAGGTCATTTGATGAGGATGGTAGGGTGATATATCCAGCTCCATATACATGTGGAGAGCTCCTATATACTACCTAAATACACCTAGACCTAATGAAAATACAATGTAACCCTAACTAACATATGATGTGACTCTGACTAACTGATCAAATGACCTAACATCTCCTTATAGTAGTAATTCCTATCAGTTAAATTCAGATTCTACTTCTGAAATTAAGATCCAAAAAGAATACCTCTTCACTCTGTTCATTTATGATAGGTTATCATATCACATAATGACATACACACACAACCTAGTCCAAATGGTGAGACCCAACAGACATAATTTTATTATATATATTCAGAAAATGGGCATTTGAGCCTCATTGCCATAACAAATGTGGGGAAGAGACATTACTGCTGCTTATCTAGACCGTACCATGCACAACCCCGTGTAGAAAATTGACCATGTGGGCAAAGAGCCTAGATCAAGTCCCCAGCTATCTATTTATTTTATTCCTTCTTTTGGCAAATTAGATCTTCCAGGTTTTGCACCAGGGTTTGCAGGATGTGTTGAGGCCATTTGCATGTCTCCCCTCCCACCCTCAATTAAGCAAAACTATAAATAGTGACAAGACACATTCGTCCTTTTATACTGTAAAACGAAAGTAGATTATACTGCCCATGTACACTAACACTGTAGTACAAACTGTAAAACTACAGTCGATTTTACTGCTAATGTTCAGCTATTTACCTCTAACAGTGCAGGCATGTGTGCTATTATACATGACATGGAATATTTTGAACACTGTAACGGCTGCATACGGTTTTAATGCAGTATGCCCTTGAATGTCACGATGCATAAATACAGCCCTGGTGAGTAACTCACCAGGGCTGCATTCAAACATCATGTCAATCAGTAGCATGCCCCCTGCCCACTATGGGTGCAGATGCGTTAATCCACCCTTCCCCACTGCCAAGGAGAGTGCAATCCCCCAAGCTCTGAACCTATATACCTAGTCTCCAAGGTATTGACGATAAGAGACTGTGATATGTCAAGGCCATATATAGTTTGAGATAAGGCAAAAAAAAACAGGTCTGTTTCAGGCAATATGGTCAGAATTTCTAGGGTAGGTTGGTCGGATTAAAATTTTTTTTTTATTATTTTTACATAGAGAGTACCAGGAATGAGTCGCAAATCGACAAATTGACTCGCGACTCACCAGAACGACTCAATAATTTCTCCATCCACTAGGAACATCAAGAAGTTTTTGGATATTCCTCTTAAAAATCCATTTCCTGAAGTTAATCAATTATTCAGGCCTCTAAGGTCGCTGGAAGCTTGTTATTCTTGAAAGAATTAGTAAAAATTGAGAAAAAAAAATCTCCAAAATCAAGAAAAAAAAATCAGGGTCGGCCCTTTTTTGAATCTAGGGTCGGATTGCCTGAAACACACCTTTTTTGGCCTAAGCATGAGTTAGGTTCAATATGGATGTGGGATCAGTTTGTCAATCATTCTATGTATTTTTCCCATGATAAAACTGTATATAGCAAAGTATTCCGTAATCCCATATTTTCAAGATGTGAAATATTTTAAACACTCCCCAATATTTCACAGCCGGTGGCATCATCCTAATTGACATGTTAAAACGATGCAGTGACGAGCGAAAAAAACCGTAATTTTCCACTATTCTCGTGATTGTTATTTCACCACAAGGATAGGCCAGAACATATGAGATTCATATTCTCATCCCTGCACTGCCGACCAGGGATTCTCAGTCTAATTAGATCATTTCCAGCAACTTGGCATCATGCAAATTGATACCAAGGTCTACTCATGGGTCAGCCCCTTGAGGGATGGGCGTATTACTCGCCAAGGTTGCATTCATATATCATGATGGGCAAAGGGCATAGTGCACCATGTGGCCCCCCAAAGGGTTAAAGATATCGATTTGGGCCAGCATCTGTTGCAGTCTGTATAATGCTATCACAAGTTACGTATAGGACCCTGCCCCTGGTGTCTAGGGTCAGGCATGGAAGTCACTGGGTCGCGCCATGGAGAAGGGGGGAGGGGAGGGGGTGTATCATTAAGAAGATGACCAGAGTTATGCCTCTATATCTGCACACTCTCAGTACTACACCTGTACATTTCTGTTCACCAGCCCCTGCCTGCTGGTCGTGTCCCACCACAGCTGTAACAATATGCCTTCAGTCACTCAGAACGGCCAAGGTTTGTCAAACTTATTTTTTGTCACAACTTTATAATTATTTATTCTTTGATTTTTTAGATTTTATATAGTAGTTTTTTCTTTAACATATATTTTTTCTTATATATAATTATATAATGTTATATATTACTTCAAACTTTTCTCACGACACTTATGTCTTGGCTTTGCCATTTCTCCCCCTCAATGGCTGCACTGTAAATAGTAAGTATAGGTACAAAGTAGGAACTACTGTAGCAGTGTAACTGTAACATTTACTGTGTCCATCTACACTAACTACAACGGTTAAGACTGGATTTACCTATAAATCTCAAGGCGCTGCATTCTATCATGAAATTGTGTCAAAATCGTCCATACAGTAGCAGGTGTTTACTAAATTGTATTTTAGTAATGGTATTTATTCAATGGGGTTCTCGGTTCATATCCCCAACCTTATGTGGGTACTTGAATATATATTGTGATAAGGACCTAGCTATAACAAGACCAGAGGACGACTGACACTCCAAACTGTGTCGAGTCTCCTACTTGGTAGATGGCAGTCTTAGTGATAAACTAGGAGCTATTGGAGGACTTACTCTTGTTCCCAAATCCTTCAGAAGGAAGGCTCTGGTAACAGCCACATGACATTGAACTTGGATTTTTGCTGGGTCTGGGCAGTCCAAGCTTGTACATGTGGCTAGTTTGGAACCAGCGAACAGGAACCAGAAATTGAACCAGAAAGTATGATGGTAAAACTACCATCATACATTCTGGTTCCTGTCCACTGGTTACAAACTACTAGCAGGTAATAATTATATTGCCCAAACCCAGGAAAATCCCAAGTTCAAGGTCATGTGGGTGTTACCAGAGTCCTACGTTAGAAGGATTTGGGAACGGAAGTATTGGAGGACTTATAATTACTCTCGTCCGCAGATCCTTCCACAGGAAGGCACTGGAACCATCACCATAACATTGAACTTGGATTTTGCTGGGTTTGGGCAATCCTTGCTGGTAGGTTGTAACCAGTGAACAGGAAAAGAATGTTTGTGGGAGTTTTACCATCATACTTTCTGGTTCCAGTTCTGGTTCCTGTTTGCTGGTTCTAAGCTAACCACATGGACTGCCTGAAGTTCAAGGTCATAGTAGTATATACAAGTGCCAATCTGTGTCAGTGCGGCACGTGGGACAAGTGTATTGGAGGAGAGTGCTAGTTCCTACAGATTGTTATGTCCCATGCGTTTAATTTGTTATCAGGGTACATTTATCCAACAACAATATACCTGTATAAAGTCCACGTCATGTCTGTATAACTATATGTAATGAAGCATCCATGTAACTACAGACCGCTCCTCCATATATAGCCACTAAAAAAGGTGGGTTCTCATTACCAGTCAGTTAAAACTATAACAAGGGCGTTTTCTATTTTATTTATTTCACGGGGGGGGGGGGGGGCTAACATATGTAAGGGAATTTACATTTCCCACGAACAATTTTCAGATTTTAATAGTTCAGAGTTTATTGGTCGGCGAATGTTGTTAGAATGAGATTTATTCCTAGCTGACTGCATTACTGATAACAAAAGCGTTAATTTGATATAGAAATATTCCAATATTTGTCTACTTCCAACATATTTTCATTTAAAAAAAGCCCACAAAAAACTGTTTTCCTCTAATTACGATTTTAATGATGTGCGCGGTGATGAGAAACCACTTTCTTTTTGAGTCATCGATCGTTTCCATCCTGAATCCAAAGCAGAAAGTCAAGGCTGTAGATATATGGCAAAATAGGGATGGGCTAGGAGCTCATTTTTTCGGGTTTTCCAATTTTACAGTGTATTTGTGTCCATAATGTCTATATAAACATGCGCAACGTTTCAAATCATGCATTTAATTCATAACGATAGTGCATAGGGGACCCTGCACTATAGTAGAGACGGGTCCCCTCTGACCTATTCTGACAAAGTTTTTTTTCTGTGATGTTTTATGCATTTACAATTATCAGAACGATTAAAAAAGCTACACGAATTCATATAGACATTATGATAACAAGAACGTACAAAATAAAATTCGTCCCAAAATTTGGTCATTATATTGCCTTGACCCTTGGTCGTCAAAAAGAGCACAGTCATGCCACAGGCACACATACACACATATGTATATATATATATATATATATATATATATATATATATATATATATATATATATATATATATATAAATATAAATATATAAATACACATAACTATATGGCTCAGTCTCATGAGTTTGTAACAGTTGAAACGTCTTTGACCGGGTGTCGTCTTTGACCGGGTGTCATCTTTGACCGGGTGTCGTCTTTGACCAGGGAGTTATAAGAGGGAATAAATGAGGCTTATATAGTAAGGAAATCGTTGAAATACTGCAATAATATGTTTATACACATTCATTGGAAACATAAGTAACATTTTATATATTCATAACGGCACTTACTATGCACAGTACAGCTATTTAAACTCAAAGTTATTATATAAAGTGACGTCTTTGACCAGGCAGAGGAAAATAATAATATAATGTTCTATGATGCATAGTATGGTCAGTATATCAATATAACAAAATTCACTTATGTTTTCTAAAAACGTGTATCAATACATGGGTGTGCTATTTCCCCGCTTTTCCTATTACATAGGCCTTATTTCTGCCATCTTAATGCTGCCTGGTCAAAGATGACACCCGGTCAAAGACAACACCGGTCAAAGACGACACCCGGTCAAAGACGTTTCAACTGTTACAAACTCATGAGACTGAGCCACATATATATACATATATTTATATATGCATATATATATATGCATATATATATATATACATATATATATATATATATATATATATATATATGCATATATATATATATAAATCTACATATATATGCATGTTATAAGTATAAAGGTAGCATGTCACTTATGGGTCATGGAACACATTACAAAATAGCAGACAGGGTCCATACATTGATGGACTATTACATAAAAGACAGACATAATACACTGCATAAAAATAGACAAAATACACTCATGCACACCTTACGGACGAGCCATTTACGACTACCTCGGTGGGGGAGGAATCTTAATGTTCAAATTTATAATGGCAAATCTTTTCTGAGCCCTACCGATAACCTGAAATTAATCTTGATCCCTCCCCCCCCCTGATACACTTAGTTCTGAATTTGACAATAAATTCCCCCCCCCCCCCAAAAAAAAAAAAAAAAATCGCATATGCTGCTGGGATGATGCATGGTTGAGAGTATTTAAATGAACTGTAATTAGTTTTGCCGCCCCCTATCACGGGGGCCTATTAACGTTTTGCCCCACCCCACCAAGAGCCTGTTTTCTATTATGATCCCCCTCCCCCTCCAAGTACCAAGCTCCCCCCCCCCCTAACTGCCAATAAATGACCGTCCCCTTATCATGAGACATCATGCAGCACCTTTGGTGCAGGTGAGTAGTAGCATGTAGTGATGTGACATGGTTATATAAATCCCCCCGACATCATGATATGATACCATTATATGGGGCTGTGCTATTAATATCACTTAATCCTACCAATAGTGACAGTTACCGCCCTCACCGAGATGTGTATGTAATAAATAGACTATGGTTATGAGAGGCTAACTCAAAATAACCACAGTAAACTGGCAGGCACCCTATAAGTAGTCATATTTTGAGTTAGCCTCACATAACCATTGTCTATCTGTTTTAAACCACAGCTGTAAGGTTATGTGAGTCTACACAGAAATAACCAAGGTGTGAACTCCTTTGTCTTAGCCCTCCGCTGTGGTTTAAACTAAAGAGCATAGAGTCAATAGTATAACAACTGGTCCATAATACAAGTTGTTTTATTGTAGATTGGCAGCAGAATAAACTGTAGTTTGACATTATGTGATACGGCATTAGAGGATCTAGGGGTGGGGAGGGCGACGGGACTTCCCAGTGGGCACAAAATCCAATTCAAAGTTGAATCCATGTTGAATCATCATTAAATCAACATTGACAACCGTTTGTCAATGTTGATTCAATGTTCCGTGCCTTCTGGGTTGTCCCCCTCCCCCATCCCCCCCCAACACCAAAAAAAGAGGAGGAAAAGAGAAGAAAGAAGGGAAAGAAAGAGAGAGAAGGGGATGATATCATATAACACATAATAGCCTATTCCTAATACATTTTGATTAATTCTAATCTTTTTCCTGAAAATGCATAATATCCTTACATGCACAATAGAATCTACTTTGTCTACTTTTGGGCTTACTATTTCAAGTGCATGCTATTATTTTTGTTGATATAAGATGTATCTATGCCATTTCATTGCATTTTTTATTGTCATTTATTTAATTACTAACATAATATCTGGCCGCTGGTAGCATACACAAACGTACACAGTATTGGTCAAGGGAAATGGGCATGGCCCATAAACAGGTCAAAACTTTATCTAACTGGTTGATCATCAGTATCTCTCCTTGCCTGTTGTCGCATTTTTTGTAGCCATGGCTAGGTGCATATAAGCTACACCATATCGGTATCTTCAGCTCTAATATCTAAATGCAGTGGAAAAGTACTCTTTATCTATTTTCCATTGGTGTGTGAGCGGAGGTGGTACCAGCCAGTGGAAAACCAAAACCATGTACTGGTAAATGATAGCATACACAATGGATGGACCACCCAGGTAACAAGAAACGTTAACCTAACGTTGATCAACGTTGTTTAAAGGTTAATTGGCTAACGTGACATGAAAAACGTTAATTAAACGTTAATTTAACATTTTCCCAATAACCCAAAATGGATGACCTGCATTTGATGTTAGATAAACGTTCAGCAAGTAGGCCTAACGTTTTTTGCCTAGCCTCAGATTAACGTTCAGTGGATAACTTATATAGACTAATGGATATTCAAACAATGTATTTTGATAAATAAATGTAAAGATCTATATCTAAAGATAATAGATGGTACTAGTATGAATACAGTGGAACGTTGGTCTAATAAATGAAGTACATGTCGGAACATTTGGCTAAAAGGCTTACAGAATGTATACTTCTTCCATAGTGCAGACAACTCTAATACTTGAATCGATTGTTCACCCCATATTAACATATAATATGATTAATTCTCTGGCACAATCGAAATCATTTGTAACTAGGCATGCCTGAAAAAGCAAATAACCTGAACTTACATTATTACCTAAGAGATTATGGCCTTTTTAATTCGTCTATGGGGATTAGCACTGAATAGAAATGGTAGGGATTTTATGGGGAATGTAGGCAGATTTAGGCAAATGTCATATTACTTTTACAAAGTATAAGGGGTAGAGAACCCCCTGACATCACCTGATGTTATAAACACAGTTCACATATGCAGTACTCAAGAGAAATAAAATGTGCACTGGTCGATAATAGGGGAAATTTACACCATGTGGTTTTGGAATTCATATTAAATGAACGTTAAAATAACGTTAAAATAACGTTAAATTAACGTTATTTGTGGTTTCAATCTATCTCACCAGATGGCAGTTTAGATCATAATGGTATTTAATTGTGAAGGGACCATTACAATTGTCTGAAATAAACTATACATAACGGAAATATACAATTGCTTTACCAAACATAACATCAGAATTTCTTATCAGAATGTAGTTTGAGAAAATGTATACATAAAGGAATTGCCTGTTACGAGAATTAGGATGCAACTATTATGCATACCATTTTTGTAGAATTACAGGGAGGATATATAGAGCATGGTTTGAATGCCCTGATGTATCAATACATGAGTCTTATGCTTACCCAGGAAATAACACTGGGGTGAAGGACTCAGTCATCCCACCGTTTGGACATGGGGTATAAAGAGGATAGAATACTGATGAATTGATGATAGAAGAAAAAAAATCAAATATGGTTAAATAATGGTTAAGTCATAGATAACCGATTTACTGTCATTCTCCCAACATTAATGTGGCATTATTTCAACATATAATGAGTGTTATTTTAACATTCATGACATATCTATGGCATCATTGAAAGGGTATGTTTAGGTTAAGCAATCTAACGTTTCCCTCTGCACGTTAATATACGTTTTATAAACGTCAAATCAACGTCAAATCAACGTCAAATAAACCTAAAATGTACGTTAAAAAAACGGAATTTTGAGTCCACGATTTTAACTGCTATCTAACGTTATTTCACAACGTTGACCTAACCTATTATCAACGTTAAATAAACGTTGAATTAACGTTTTTTTGTTAGCTGGGCACACTTCAAGAGTAGACTAAAACTAAGTGACTGGGAGAGTCCACTTGTCGGGAAATAGTCATGCATAAGTTTTCGTCACCCCTAGGTCATAATTGTGACGACTTTCTCTATAAGACATTAATTTTGATCCATTTAGATCTAAGGTTGTCATAATGAGGACCTAAGCTAGTCACATTGATTGTGACCACCTTGATGGTTATACTCAGAGGTGTCACACATGAGTGCACATACTGGCACATAGTTGCCACCCAGTGTCAAAGGAATGAACTATTTACATAGCTGTTTTTATCATGAGTCATCAGTGGGGACATGGAGCAGAGTGGTCTCTGTACTATTGTGGTCATTGCCTTCACTCACTGGCAGCTAATTAAAAAAAAGACTTATGCTACTTAAATCAATCAAGAGTAAACCATGACTGTGAGTGGTATACCCCTGCTGGAGGGGCTAATGATTAGAGACTACATTCATAGACCATTCTCTATAAGACAGTACTGCTCCCTGCCATTATTCGTTATGACAACCTAGGTCGTCACTATACCCACGAGGTTCAGTTTCCCTGGGTTTTCAATGTTGATAAGCAAGATTCCATGTTCATCTTAAAATGGTGTTTTTCAGAACTCTTTGTCTTTTCTTTTTACTTTCACAAATAGCCTCGACAGGAAGCGATGTCACGCTATTAATAGGGTTTGGGGAAAAATATCATTTCACAGCAAAGATAAATCTCTATGTAGGTAATGCATTAGTCTAATATAATTGTGTACCAGCCATTTCCCGTTTGTGCCATATGCATATATGATGGCTAGCCGGCGGATCTAGCCCTTCTTCCACGCACATTGCATGACGTGACTGGGACTGTGGTGGTGGTCTATATGATGGCTTACATGACAGATTCTCCGGGAGGAAGCAATCCGGAAGTTTTCCTGAGTTCCATACTTAATAT
Source organism: Harmothoe impar (assembly GCA_947462335.1). Classification (NCBI taxonomy): domain Eukaryota; kingdom Metazoa; phylum Annelida; class Polychaeta; order Phyllodocida; family Polynoidae; genus Harmothoe; species Harmothoe impar. Next base: position 62,461,848 of record OX381712.1, on the reverse strand, counting down.
GTACTACACCGTGATTTCCATTTTAAATCAAGGGTATTTGTGATCAGTTTATTTCGCTGCGCTTATTAACTTAGATGCCCTATATGCTTCATGTGCGGTTGTCGTCATGGTGCATTAATGCATCTCTGTTTGTGCTGACATTTTGGGGGTATAAAACCTGTTCGGTCAGCAGAATGTATTAATTCATCAGAGCGACAAAGGGCATAACACGTGAGTTTGAGTTTAGATTTGTTATTGGCATTAATATTCGTACACTTTATAGACGTTTTTCAAAAGAATGCAAAGATACTAATGATTATAATATTCATATCAAAGTCACCCAGTCAGGGGGAATTAGTGTTCATCATATTACATTGAGACACTATTCCACCCTTGAAGGGTTAAAAGATACCATTACTGAATATACAGGTTGTAAAGTTCATATAATATACATATTATGAGGAACTTTCCACCAGACGGCAACGATGATCCAGAGTGAGGCCATGCCATCCCAACTCTGCCACAATTGTGTTTAGTACACACCTCCTCCAACACGGCAGGTATTATCTGAAGGAGGCGTTGATAGACATCCTTCCTCATATCAGATGTTGTCTACCCAGATAAAGATCATTTCATGAGATTACGATCTGTAATGCTTGTTCAAGTTTCTCCTTCTCCATGGAATATCACCTGTTATCTTGGAGTCAAGGCCGGGTGCAATAGTTCATGGACTTTTGATATTTTCCTTGCATCATTGGGACTTTGCTCCTTCTCCTATAGAAAAGGGCTCCATAGGATAGATTAAAAACAAAAGATTACTATTAAACAATAATATTCAACTACCAGTGCAAGACGTGCATGTTTCAACTTTGTGTGTAAAGTTCAGCTCATGTTCCTTCTGTCATCATTAGGCAGTTAATTCCATAGTGTTATTTTAGGGTTATATACGCTGGTTCAGAGAATTTTTAACCCTCTCACCGCTAGATTTTAGATTTTTTCCCCAAGATTTTGAAAAATGGATGTCCTCATTATTCTGTCAAGGATATCTCCAATATTAGGTTGTATTTTAAAGCGTACATTCTGTGCACAAAACCCAGCAAATCAGTGTCAGGCATAACCCAATTGTGTCAGATTGCCTAAGCTGGGGACAGGATCATAATTGAAGTTAATGAACTAAAACGGTCATAATCAGAGTTAATATTTTTTATATGACACTTATCCTAACAGATGGAGGCGTGCAGTCAGCGGACCCCAGTGTCCGGGTCTCCATGTCGAGTTTCTGGGAACAGCACTCGACAAATGCTGACGAGAAGGAGATGATGCTGGACGACTCGGCCGAGGAGCTCGGTCAGGAGGAGATCCCTGAGGTGCTCAGCTACCTGCCTAACCTGGACAACAAGGACGTCCTAGAACTGGGCGCCGGCATCGGGTATGTTTATGTTATTGCTGCACTTTGTACAGGTTATACACAGCCAAAAGTATTTTTTCTCCTTCCGAGAAAATAAGATAGATAGATCATTTTGTGCGGCGGACAAAATAATTAATAACTAGTTTAAAAAAAAAGATTTTCTTAAAATTAGTCACTTGTCTGCCAGGCGAGTTTATTTATCTTATTTCTTGAAATGAGACAATTTTTTCTAAGCTGTTTCATTGTTTTTTGTTCATTCAAGATGGGTTGGGAGCTAGTTTGAAATTTATTTCTATTTCCCAGTTACTCATTATATTTGCGCTTATGTCTATTTAAACGTTTACAATTCTTCGGCTATGGACATTATAAACACAAGCATATTGTCTAACCGAAAAGTAGATTTTGACGCCAAATTATCTCACAAACACCCTTCAGATCTCAGATGATTTTGCTTATGCTATGTATCGGCTACGTATTGTACCATGTCGGAGAAATCTCTAGTAGAAGAGTTTGCAAGGTGGTCTGCATTTAATGATAATCCATGAAGATAGCACCAACGTGTGAAATCCGATTAAAGTTAATACGAATAACTATTCCCATACAGAATATGGCAATTACATTCTCATAGACTGATCTCATTGACACACTAGATAGGGGCGTATGTAATTATTAAAAAAGCTATTTACTACAAGTACATTGTAGCTCTTGGTAATCACTTAATTAAACTGATTTGAAATTCCAGACGCTTCACTGGAAAGGTAGCACAAAGCGCCCACAGCGTACTAGCCATGGATTTCATGGAGTCTTTTTGTAAAAAGAACAAGGAAATAAATGGCCATCTTTCTAACGTCACAATAAAACAGGGTGACGTCACAGAGCTGGAACTGGAACCTAACAGGTACTATTCTATTCAGAAACAGAATACCTAATAAGTTTAGCTTTCAATGTATATACATTTGGAAGTGAAGCAAACTCCAAGTTGAAAATGTACTATTGGTAATGCTGGACAAAAAGCATTTCCAATACTGCAGTCTAAGCATTAATATGAATATATGTATTTGGGTTAAAAGCATACATTGGCCATCCCTAACTAGATCAAATATAAATTGACCCTGTTTAAGTCAAAGCCTATGTATTAACACCGTTTTTAATAATGTTCACATGTCTCTGCAGCATGGATGTGGTCTTCTCCAACTGGCTGCTCATGTACCTGACAGATGAGGAGGTCTTTGAGTTGCTACAGAAGATCCTCACCTGGCTCAGACCTGGCGGACATCTCTTCTTCAGGGAGTCCTGCTTCCATCCCTCAGGTAAATAGACAAATATTGTGGATTGTTACCTTGAGGCAAAATATTACTGAGTATATATATTGCTAAGACCAATAAAAAGGTATGTTTTTGGTTACATGTTTTTAACATTGTAGGGTAGGTAGGTTGATATATGCCTTCTTTTAAATTGATAAACAAGAAAACAAATAAAATCCAGGCCTCAAAAGTACATAGGAATTGAACTGCTTTGTTCTGCTAGTTAGGGTCGGGTAAGCTGAAACACATTATTATGCATTGTGCATAATGCAGAGACTCCTCGGTCAATAGGGGAGTGGTCCTTTAGCAAATAACAGAAGGTTGGGAGAAATATGAACTAAATGACATTACAGGAACCTGAATGACATTAATGCAATTAAACGCCTATTGCGCCTTACCGAGTTTGTTATAATCTACCTATAGGTAATAAGAAGAGAGCTGCCAACCCAACCCGCTATCGCTCTCCTACCAACTACTGTGATCTTATATTGGCCGCTCAACAAATTGGTGACAACAAAATCTACTCATACTCAATCATCTCCCAGAAACAAGTACAGACTTACATTAAGGTGAGCAAAATGTGATCTATATGATTAGGAGATAATTCTGTAAGATTTCATATATGATGTCTTTTATCCCTGGTGATAACAGTGGACCTGAATGATACTCATTATTCACCATAGACGAAATGGGAGGTGTAATCAATTATAATGGGATGTAAATGGAAGTCATTGTGCGATTTCATGGCTATAATAAACTATAGTAAAGAATAATACCCATTCTTAGGTGTAGGTGTTCCATTGGGTATAGTGATGTATTACTAGTACATGTACACACTGTGAGTCCACCTCTCATACTGGCTAGCCCTGCTGGTGTGTATAGGAATTATCTATATAGAGGTATAAGGTCAAATCCCACAACGCGAAAAATGGACCAGAAAGTGTTGATTATTGACATAATAACAAGGGGCAACTGTTGCCAATATTGTAAATCGCAACACTTGTCCCCCGATTTTAGGCCTCTCCAAATCCCACTGTACCCGATTTGGACAGAGAGAGTTTTGCGATTTGGGCCAAGTTGGACATGGTATACAGTTTGAATTCGCAACAGAAGAGACTTTAATATTCAAATCTTAACGAAAATTGATGCAATTACATTATCTGCAATTACATTCACCAATATATGCATAGCTAGACATTATAAATCGTAGAGCAAAATCTCTTATACATGGATCAGGTGGGATTTGGGTAATGATTAATCAGTGACACAACCATTGCAATATAGCAAGAAACCTTGACATATTCCAATATGCAACATTTTCTAGGTCTTCTGGGGGAAATTATCTAACTTTTTTGATCCTTGCAATTTCCAAAATCACAAGACATAGGCAACACTTTGTCACCAATTTGGACATGTCTTGGCCAATGTAGGCCCCAAATTAGGTGATACTACCAATTTGCAACATTTTCCAGCCCTCTCTCGCGTTGTGGGATTTGACCTATAGGGATGAGATAGCCTACATGAATGTACACGTCACAGTTAATAGGTAAATGACTGCCTACATGTATAATTATGATACTCTATATCAGGTACAACGTTATGCTAACAGCAATTGGGGTTGACTATAATTATAACAATTGGGGCCCCAGACGGTAAATTCGACAAGGTGAAAATACCCAGTTTTAACCCTTATGGACAGTGGACAGGGGAATGCTGGGGGTTGGCGACAAGGTACAAACCTACTTCTTTAAATCGACATGGGACAAGACCAATTGTTACAAGCCCCCATTCCTGCCATCAACCTCCAGAAGGGTCATAGTAATCCTGTATTTCTCTTAATAATTTTCTTGTCTGACTAATAAACTTCAGCGCAGACCGCTGTATAACACTCAGTAACACTGATTTCCTTTTGAATATTGAACCCTTTAATATTGAATTTTTTAACCCTTTAAGATGACATGCATTGATGTTAAAAAGTTACGTCAAATCAAATTAAATATGCTATTAGTTTCCATTTCAATTTTGATCAATAACTGCATATAGCTGGCAACTATCTTTTATCAAATACCCAAAGCTTCTCTCCTCATGCATTATGCTCCATATTCCATATAATTCATTGAAATAACTAAAATCCCCAACACAGGAGTGACTCAGCTGGTAGCCCTAGTAGGTAGCCCCCATCAGCTGTGGGCTATTTATAGCCTGGATAGTGGTCACGTGTGCTTCCAGCAGTTTAAACCTGCTGCAGCAGGATCTCATTGCACATTGCTACCCTCCAGCTTAGGCTGCTCCTCCAGCTGCTGCTTAACCCCCATCTCACCCGCTTTAAGGTTATCAACTCCCAGGGTAGGTATCACCTCCATATACCATATCACTTATCAGTAGTTTTAACACTCTGCATGCAGCCATACCCAGCAACCTTTGACACAGCTGTCAGAACTAAGGTTCAACGCTGCCCTGGATGGGGGAGGCTCTAGTATAGTGTAGTGTCAGTGCCCACTAACAGGAGCCGCTAGTATCGATCTGCCAGTTCCCATTGACTCACAGACCTCATAAATTATAAAGGGGGCTTACACTGTCAGAGGTACACTATCAGCTACTGCAGCTTTAAGGGTACACACTGGTAGGTTCCCCAGCCTTAACAGATACCCAGCACCAAGGACGTTAATCCACTGCTGTCTGTCAGCATCCAGCGGTGTCTCCTACCAGTGAGTATGTTTAGTGTTGACAGTTGTATTTGTACCTGAGTGATCTGAGTACCCTGCTTGACACGTGCATGCTGGGATTCAGGTCAGTACACTCCTCAAGCGGAGGTTTATGCATACTACCTACAGTGTAGGGAACTCATGTCTACCATCTCTTGTTGAGTTGGGTACTTTGGCCAATATAAACAATCTGAATGGAGTTAGATGCTACAAAAGTGCTAGGTCCAAATGATATCTTTATCAAGTAATGCCTTGAGCATGCAGTCAGTAGTTATTTAGTTATGGTGATATCAGCTTTTAGATTTGTCTACCCTCTCCCATGTATTGTAAGTGAATATGAGAGTGACCCACACTGTCTTATATTATGTGAACCAAACCTTAGGTTTGAGTATATAAAGTCTCTTTATTGCACAAAATGATTGTCTAAAGAGGATGATACTTATCAAAATAGGCCCCTTGGCACTTGGTATAGTTGGTGGTGATTCACAAAGTATTGAATGCTGTTTATGATATGACACACTTTCAACCAATTTCACACAGGTAATTGGGAGGTAACATGACAGTTTACGACATATTCTATGACAGTATGCATGTAAGCCATGAATAGAGTTTATATATACTGTTTCCTATACAGGGGAATGCTTAGAAATCGGTGTCCGACTCATCATGACATTGGTGGCCGACTATTGGCTATAAATAGCAACATTCTAGTATTTGACCCTTTTATGTCTTTCGATTTGCTTCAGGAAATGTAAGGAGTCCATCTAATATATGAATATATGAAATGTACCAAAGCACATCACATATATGAAATATATCCAAGCACATCACAATAAAGAAATTTGTAAAACTAATTTTCCTTTTGCTCCCATAATTCAAGTACCAAGATAACAAAATATACCTTTACCACTCTGACAAGCGCTTGAATATTCATTCTAAGTATAGATCCACTAATTTCATGGAACCCATGGGGAACATATGGAATTTCATTCTAAACCATAATTTTCCACTGATATAATGTATATTTTGATTAGGAAACCAGTGGTCAAAAATGTCTGACTCATAGTGTGTGTCCGTCTTTTGGTGTATCTACCCTACCCTGTTCTGGTGGAAGGCAGATAAGCCAGCATTTATACTGGTATTAGGCAAATAAAAAAAGGTAACATGGGATGAAAATGTAGGGTCGGTTGGTCGGATTTTTTTTTACTTCTTTTTATTTTTACAGCCCCTCTACGATACCAAAAAAGTGTAAAAATAGGAGGGGAAATTCACAATTTTTGTAAACCTAAAATTGACCCCAAAAAAGTGTAAAAATAAAAAATGTCTTCAAAATTGGATGAAAAAAGGAGGGTCGGCCCTGTTTTGATAGGGTCGGTCGGGTGACCTGAAACAACCCTTTTTTTGGCCCTATCAATGTAAGTGCAGCCTAATGTAACGGATTATAGGGGTCACTTGGCCTTATAAAATGACATGGTCCATTTCCTCCCCGTAATTAAACTTATTATCCTACCTAGGCCTAACTGTGTTACAAATGCTAGTACAATATCATTTCTGAAGTATGTCGTCTATGGGCAATAAAAACCTAGATGCAGGGTCCCACATGGACAGGCCTAGTATTTTACACGGTACTTCCAATGGGTAGATTTAAGCATGCACTCCTAAAATAGTGAATTGAGCCTAAATCTGATAATTAGTTGAATTCTAAACTGGATTCTAGGGAATGAGATTAGATAAAACATGTAGCACATGAAGATCGGTCACAGGGAACGTTTTGATCCAATTTCAATGAGATTTTTGAGCCCTAATCGGTCCATGTCACTTTAAGCTCTACATGATGTTGTCATGATGCCACAACTCAGTGCTGTCGAGCGACTCGGCGGCACTGCATTAGTGCATCATGCTAATGTTTCAGGAGTGTATCAACCTTGTCGGATCGACATCAAGCATGAATAGGGCACTTGGAAGTAACTCGCCAATGCTGTATTCATGTATCATAACAGCAAAGGGCAAGCACATTAAAGTACCATACGCCCCTGAAAGGTTTATAACCATATCATTTGATACTCAATAATACCAGTGCATCAGCTTGGCTTGGATATCTTCTTTGGGTCCGATATCTTCTTTGGGTCCGACAGTAGCATTCTGAATTCATATTCATGGTATGTGGGATCATTACACTCTCATAGATAGAGGGAATAGAAATGTTTCTATGAGCATAGAGCGTACTACGCATACATGCAATACATTCTGAATTCATATTCATGGTATGTGGGATCATTACACTCTCATAGATAGAGGGAATAGAAATGTTTCTATGAGCATAGAGCGTACTACGCATACATGCAATACATAGGGTATGGTAACTTTTCAATGGGCCTGCCCTCGCATGCAAGATGCACTAAGGTTGGATGATTAATATTTAAAAGATAGGCCATGACCCAGTTCCATTTGAAACTACCATGTTCTACAGCTACCAACATCGGCCATAATATAATCTGCAATACTATTAATTTGCTGGTAACATGCACAATTTTTAATGGAGCGCCATATGGGTACTATAATATTATAGTAAATATAAATGGCCCTGGGTATATTCTCCCGGTATATTCTACTTTCCTTTCAGAAATATCACAAATGGCATTTTCAAAGCTTCTATCTCATCACTCACGCCTCAACAGTTATGGCCCCCGTCCGCTGGGGAACTTCGGCTGATCAAGTCCATACATTTTCTAAATAAATTCGGGCGTTTAGAGCCCAGTGGATGGTGGCCATCAGTAGCTATAGACCAGAATAATGACCTGCACACTCCATCCCCCCCCCCCCCACCGGCGACACCTTTTGGTCTTTCGATGGACCCCCCTCCCCTTTTCAATTCCTGGGTCCACCCCTGCGGTGAGGAGGGTACAGGTGGTAGTATATGTGTATAGGATGCACAGGTGAGCCACATATATAGATAAGGCACCTCCTATTGAAAGTCACTCGATGGAGGCCATATGGATGACAGAAATCAATACTCCATGGACCATGCTATACCACATGGCAGAGGCAGCATCCAGATGGAAATGTCATGTAGACAGGCGGACTGCTGGATAGAGATACACCCATTTTATTTGTTTGGTTAAGTACAATCATGTTGACGGGTAGATAGAGAAAGTGTGCGAGAAAGAGAGACGGAAAGAGACCCATTCACTGTTACAGAGAGAGAGAGAGAGAGAGAGAGAGAGACTGAGAGAGAAAGAGAGAGAGAGAGAGAGGGGGAGGCAGAGACAGATCTAGAGATACATAGAGAGATAGTTATACAGGGAGACAGAGAGAGCAGAGACGGAGACAGCCAGAGGTAGTAATGTTCATCTTTCCTTTGAACGAGTATCCATGCTAACAAAGAAACACATCAGTTCAACAGTTCAACGTTAATTAAGTAACATTGAGAATGAATTAAAATTAATGTTAGTTATTAAAGTGAGATTAGTTTCTTTTACCATAATTATTCCCCCCTACTGGTGGGTCTGTGAGCGGTGGGCTAACATGCTATTCATGATGCAATGCCCTAAATCTTTATTTTTGGATCTTTTCTCAAAGGTGTTAGAACATAAAAAGAGACAGGTATATTATGTTATTCTGTCATGTTGGTTCAAGAGGTTATAGATATACTGGGCAAAGTCAATGGCAGACTCTGATATATACAACCTGGTGTATTTGACACCAACTGGTATTAGACTTACATAGAGTTATCCTGAATAGGCTACTTGAATGGAGAGACTACCCACTTCAGTAATAGGAATGACACACACTTGGTGAGGAGGTGCAACCTTTATCCTACCATTGTCAGATATAAGCAGCCCATATTTGGTAACAATGCATGGAGTGATATGATTAAAGATAATGATTTCAGCTGTAGGTCATGGAACGAGGGTCGACATTCAGGCTGGGTTCACTAATATTAACAACTGGGATAATTTCTATATATATAATTCCCTGAGTACAGAAGCCCAGAAGGGTCAGAAATTTTTTTACATTTTCAAACAAGAAAAGTTTTTTTTCCGTTTTTTTTGTAAAAGGTTTTTTTTTTCACTTTTGTAAAAGTTTTTTTCTCACTTTTGTGGAATTTTTTTTTTTCACTTTTGCAGAAGTTTTTTTTTTTTACTTTTTACAAAAAGTGTTTTTTTCAATTTCTTAATTTTTTTTTTCAATTTTGAATTTTTTTATTTTTTTTGCTTTCCTTAGAATTTCTTTTCTTTTTTTTTTAAATTTTTTTTTTTTAATTTCTGGGAAAATGGCCGATTTGCTGAGAAAATGGGTCAAAAACGGGAAATTGTCGATTTTAGGGAAAATGGCAGATTTGGCAAGAAATTGGGTCAAATTCGTAAAAAATGATGATTTTCAGGGAAATGGCAGATTTGGCGAGAAAATGGGTCAAATTCAGAAAAATGATGATTTTCAGGAAAATGGCAGATTTGGCTATAAAATGGGTCAAATTTGGAAAAATGTCGATTTGAGGGAAAATGGCCGATTTGGTGAGAAAATTGGTCATAATTTAATTTGGAAAAATGTCGATTTTAGGAAAATGGCCGATTTGGCGAGAAAATGGGTCAAATTCAGAAAAATGATGATTTTCGGGAAAATGGCCAATATGGCCAGAAAATTGGTAAAAATTGGAAAAATGTGATTTTCAGGAAAATCGCCAAATCAGCCATTTCCCTGAAAATCATAATTTTTCCCAATTTGACCCATTTTCTCACCAAATCGGCCATTTTCCTGTGAATCCACATTTTTCCGAATTTGACCCAGTTTCTTGCCAAATCGGCCATTTTCCTGTAAATCATCATTTTTCCGAATTTGACCCATTTTCTCGCCAAATCGGCCATTTTCCTGAAAATCATCATTTTTCCGAATTTGACCCAGTTTCTTGCCAAATCGGCCATTTTCCTGAAAATCATCATTTTTCCGAATTTGACCCATTTTCTCGCCAAATCGGCCATTTTCCTAAAAATCAACATTTTTCCAAATTTGACCCATTTTCTTGCCAAATCGACCATTTTCCCTAAAATCGACATTTTTCCGAATTTGACCCAGTTTCTTGCCAAATCGGTCATTTTCCTGAAAATCATCATTTTTCCCAATTTGACCCAATTTCTCGCCAAATCTGCCATTTTCCTGAAAATCATCATTTTTCTGAATTTGACCCATTTTCTCGCCAAATCGGCCATTTTCCCTAAAATCGACAATGTGCCGTTTTTGACCCATTTTCTCGGGAATGAAAAAAAAAACTTTAAAAAAAAAGAAGAAATTCTAAGTATAGGAAAAAAAACCTTTTTTCAAAATTAAAAAAAAAATTTACGAAATTGAAAAAAAAACTTTTTGTGAAAGTAAAAAAAAAACCTTTTGTAAAAGCGAAAAAAAAAAATCCACAAAAGTGAAAAAAAAACTTTCTCAAAAGTGAAAAAAAAAAAAAACTTCTACAAAAAACGGAAAAAATACTTTTCTTGTTTGAAAATAAAAAAAACTTTTCTGACCCTTCTGGGCTTCTGTACCTGAGCTATTGTTTTAATATTCAAATACATGTAATAGACCGAGGAAAGGTGTGTTTCAGGTAACTGGACCCTATCCGATGCAAATAATTATTCTACGTTTTCTGTCCATGTTAGGCCCATAACAGTGAAGTCATCATTGTGTGGGTCATATTACACGAGGCCGTAATAACGAGTGCAGGACGATGTACACATACTCTGCTGAGTGGGCCCTTGCATATTTACTATGTTCTAAAATTGATTAAAAGAAATGTAACTTAGTGATGTCACAGGCCATGTACCATGGCTACACCGTTGTCCATGGTTTAAGTTACACATGCTAACTCTTTCATATTCACCATGTAATAAAGTACCCACCTTTACTATTTGTTTCAGTACAAGACAAACCGTGACCAGTTGTGTTGGCTCATGGAGAAGATGTCTTCTGACGGGAACCCCCACATGGGGTTCAAAACCTTCCAGGAGTTCCTGGACCAGAAGCAATACTCTAGGAATGGTATCTTGAGATACGAGAAGATTTTTGGTCGCCATTTTGTTAGCACCGGTGGCAGAGAGACCACAGAGGTAAGGGGGAAATACATGTTAACTACATGTACCAACATTTCACTGTTCATAATATTATTCATATTATCCTAATTATAAGTAGTATAGCATGCGCACACACCCCAGTGATGTGTGACTGTGAGATTTCACTTATTGTCCCAATAGAATGCTGCAAGACCTGCTGTCACATATGTTATCCCCTTGCCTGTAATTGAAAGACTCAACGCATTGTGAACTCATGCCAAATTGAAAATATCAAACTCAAACTAAGTTCATGCTTTAAGAGAGTCAATCTCCCAGTTTTCAATGTTGACAAAATTATTGAATGACTGATGGTAGGAAGACACTCTTTACTATTGTGCATACGTAATACCTGCCCCATGTCATGACCAACCACATTAACTACCCCAGATCTGTCAACAAAATATCTGATAACACTTATAAATACTACCGATAATCCAACAATATGAGAGTAAATGTATTACATTGTATTACAAAATAATTATATTGAAACTCCAACTTTTTGTGTTTTTCATAGGAATTTGTCAAGATGCTGAACCTTAAAAAGGATGACAAGGTGTACGATGTAGGGTGTGGTATCGGTGGTAGTGCCTTCCTCATGGCTAAGGTGAGTCCAGAGTAAATCTTAAAGATGCTATATAAGCTAATAGACTTCCCAAACCTTTTCTTCAAAATGGATATGATTTTAACTGCATGTGCTCATCTTATAGACTAAGACACTGCCAATAATTTTAAAAGTTAGGGAAGACGTATGGGATAGGATATACAATAGGAATATGATATGATAAAAACAGCTGACACGCCATCTTTAACGAACAGAAATGCATTTGTCTATAATATAGCCTAATAAAAAGAGAGAAACCAATTGCACTCAAATCATACAGAATAATATTGATAACTGATGTGCATGTTACGTCCGTAACTAATATGTCAACAGTAATATAAACGTCTGTAATTATCCTCAATTACAAATCATTCCTACAATAATTGGTAAATTGTGTTTTACGTTACAGGATTATGGGGCTCATGTTCTTGGTATTGACTTATCATCCAACATGATCAACATTGCATTAGAGCGACTCAACGAATTGAAAGAGCCGAATGTAAGTAAAACCTTCCTGAGAGATATGTCAGCAAATTGTGTAAAATGTTCTAGACAGTCAGCAGGTCAATGTCTGGACATTGTTAGATGTTATTTTTTTCTGGGGCAGACAATTACTCAGGCCACTGGGAGCTTGTTCTTCCTGAGCAGAAATTTGCTAAAATCTAGAAAATTATGAATATTAAAAAGGATAAAAGTTCCCCAAATTTTGGGGGAAAGGTCTTGGGGCCGGCCGTATTTTGGAGCTAGTATCGGCGTTTTGTAACATGGTTGTTGTCAAAATTAGGGCAGAGTGACCTCACGAGTTAGCCACTGCCTTGCAATGGTTGCCAGGGTCAAGAACGAGAATACTCGTAGTCCTGATGTTGTCGCCTCTCACCAGATGGCACACAGATAGAACATGTACTCTCTCAGGGGCGGATCCTGGATTTTGGAAAAGGGGGGGGGCGTGATATAGGCAATGTACTGGGGGTATTGTGAAATTTTACATTAAAATGTACAGAAAAATGGGGGAGGGGGGCGGCGCACGCGCCTGAATCTGACCCTGCAGTCTCTTGTAAAGCTTTGTGACATTATGTACATTGTAAAGGAGTAGCTGGAACTGCTCAATGTCTTTGGCCTACATTGAGCAGCTGTGACCATGCACATGAAAAGGGGTACTAGGACCAAGGTCCTCCATTTAGAAAACATTTAATGGTTTCCAGGGCAACCAGGAAGTGCAATATGTGCCAATTTCCCATGGAAAACGTTCCATTTACATTCCAAATATAAAATTTAGCACCAAAGATGGAAAAATTGTAAGAAGACTACTATATTCTCCATGAAATGTATCCTAATGCATTTTTGGGCATATCTTTCACTATTTTGCCATTCTTATCCAAAACCAGAACCAGAATCCCCCCGCGAAGGTCCCCTTTTCCCGTGTTGAGCCACACTGTTGTTGAATGCACAGGCTTAAACTGAGTAGCACGCTTACGCTTGGAGCAGATGGCTGTGTTACATCTACCCCAAGCATAAGTGTACCACTCAGTTTAAGCCTGTGGTTGAATGAGTGCATGTTGTGTTGTAGGTTGTGTTTGAGGTGTGTGACGCCACCACCCGGGAGTTCCCGGAAGCATCGTTTGACGTGGTTTACAGCCGAGACACCATCCTCCACATAGAGGACAAGAAGAGTCTGTTTGAAAGATTCTACGTGAGTATTACTGCTAATATTATATTCATCATGATTAAGCAGAGTATTGCAAAACCCTATGACTCTAGAGAAAAGTAGTTTTGACCACCTGAGCTGAGGCTACATAGTAATTAGTCCAGGCCCAATTTTGAAATGAAGATTTAATACTGAAGTAGCCACTTTCAAATAGATATCTCTCAGTGATATAAGAGAGGCTTTCATTATTTTATCCCTTAAAGCGCTCTCCATTAAGAACTGGGGATAAAGGGTTGCTCAAAATCAATGTATAACTTGTTTAGTCGAGCCAGCCTATACCTTTGCCTTATTTTGATTCAGGGAGCTCTGTATCTATGGCTCAATCAACCATAATGCTTTATCAATCGTCACCTCTACGCCATATGCTGCGAAAAAGACCTTAATACAGTGCACACTAATGTTCATATTCCCAGTACATTCTGCAATATATACAACGATTTTACACTTGCAACTGACTTCAGCATGCCTTTTAATTAATTGGTATACAATTTACCCATTTATTTATTCAAATTAATTGGTATACAATTTGCCGATTGATATTTTAAAATTAATTGGTATACAATTTACCCATTTATTTATTTCAATCAATTGGTATACAATTTACCCATTTATTTATTTCAATTAATTGGTATACAATTTACCCATTTATTTATTTCAATTAATTGGTATACAATTTACCCATTTATCTATTTCAATTAATTGGTATACAATTTACCCATGTATTTATTTCAATTAATATGTATACAATTTACCCATTTATTTATTTCAATTAATTGCTATACAATGTACCCATTTATTTATTTCAATTAATTGGTATACAATTTACTCATTTATTTATTCAAATTAATTGGTATACAATTTACCCATTTATTGGCAGCACTGCATGAAGCCTGGCGGCCGGCTGCTCATCTCCGACTACTGCTGTAGTGAGGGAGAACACTCGGACGTGTTTAAGGCCTACGTAGCAGACCGTGGCTACCACCTACTGTCACCTGCAGCATACGGAAAGGTAAGGCCAAAAAAAGAGAGGTTTGTTTCAGGTCACCCGACCGACCTTATCAAAACAGGGCCGACCCTATGTTTTTTATGCAATTTTGAAGACATTTTCGTATTTTTACCCTTTTTGGTAAATTTTTGGGTTTTCGGAGAGGCTGGCTAGTACTTTCATGTTAACAAGAAAAGAGGGGAAAAAATCCAGCCTACCGACCCTACATTCTCTTGCCATGTTACCTGAAACAAACCTTCTTTTTTTTTTGGCCTAACAGAGAAATCTAGTCGGGGGAAATATGGAAATTATCGTTAACTGGGAAGAGGATGAATGAGGGGGGAGGAGGGAGGGAGAGATGTAATAACATGTACTAGCGATGGTCATCTTGAATAAAAAAAATAAAGAGTACACTATATACTTAGTATTCAGATATATTATACTTAGTAGTCAGACCTCGATCATCCGACCACCCTCGTCTCAGGCAAACAGGTTGCATCTGCCAGATCATTGAATCATATTCATAGAACTGTCACTGCATGACAAATGCAGCCGGATAATCGAGGATATCTGATTGCCGAAGACCGGGTAATGGAAAACTGACTGTATCACCGAAACAACAGATTTTCATAACGGGGGATATTGAAAGTGTTGAAGATGGGAAAAGGCAAACTGCTTCATCCCTTCATCCCATCCCCAACCTATAGATACGTACATCCTACGGTAGATTCACCATGATTCGGACACATACCCTGAGACGGACAGTGACAGTTGAGGTTATTCATGCACACTACGACTTCTAGTGTTTGTTATTTGAAGAAGAAAAAACACACCCTTTAACTTCACCATTATTCACAAGTAAAGAGCTTAAGTGTTGGTCTCAAGGTATATGTCCGACTCCATGTGAATCTACCCTAATTTCTTCCCTTTATATTTTTCTTGCACACTGCATCCTCTAACTATATTGTAGGTTATAGAATCAGCAGGGTTCGTGAATGTAAAGGCCGAGGACCGAACAGACCAGTTCACAGATGTACTCAAGAGTGAGGTTGCACGAACAGAGAGTATCAAGGACGAGTTTATCCAGGTAAGATACCCCAACCTCCTGGTCTGAACTGAAGCATGGATTCCACTAGAGCCGATTTTGCCATCCGATACCTATTGCTTTAGCGACCTCTTTTAACTTCAGTGTCATTTTTAATGCTGATTTCCCCCTAAAGAGGGTCTAATAGTTTTTGCCCTCCTCCTTCAAGCGGCCCAGCGAACCAGCACCCGATCCCACCTGTTTAAAATCACTCCCTGATACATTACACTGTAGATCAGGATATAAACTTTTATCCCAGACGGAAATAATAATCTTTCCTTTCTTATACCCTTACAGGAATTCTCCCTGAGGGACTACAACGACATTGTTGATGGTTGGAAGAGCAAACTGGAACGTGTAGGAATGGGCAACCAGCGATGGGGTCTCTTCTATGCCGAGAAGCCACAATAGTTATCAATTTTTCTTCACCATTTGAAACATTACCGGCCAGTACCTTGAATAGTAATATATATGTATACGAACCAATGGTGACTTAATGTATAGGATTTATTTCTATGCTCAATTTGCCACTCACGAAGTGAAAGGTATGATGTGAAAGCCAGATATCCATTCTTCAAATAGCTAGATATACGGTTTTAGATGGTATTTGGGAGTGGGACATTTCATAGGAATGTACAAAACGATATTAATCTCTATGAGATTTACACTAGGAATGGAGTGTGAGAACTCGTGTGGAGTCACTGTGTTAGCATTGATTGATATATATGAATAAAATATATGAACAACATTTCTATTCTGCGTTGATTTTCTATCAATATTTTGATATGATTCTTACCTCTCAGAGCATCAACATAAACCCCTTGGAATGGTCTTCATAGTTGAACAAAATGAACTGTGAATTAAGTATACGCACCAGCCCCATACGTTTTATAACCATGACGTTTCGTTGTATGAAATGTGGCATTTATGAGGTGAAAAAATGTAAGCAAGATAATTCAAGATAAAGTATATTTTACAACCGATGCAAAATGAACAAGATACTTAACAAGTATAAATGAGATTACTATATTTACATGGAGGTTTTCTATCCACTGATCTAGGGTAGAACATCATCGGATCTAGATTCGGTAAATTTGTATACTGTTAGGTAGGCAAACAAGAACAGTGTTATTATTTCGTTGTACACCCCCCCCCTTGGGACTGCCCGGGGTATTTACCCTCAAATAATTTATTTCTTCAATTTAATCTAACATTTGTTTGCTATCACCATTTTTGAGCCATGCTTTGCCCCATTTCTTAACCATCAGTCATTTAAACAACAAAGGCCTATGTAGTTATAGGGAGCCAATTGGTGAGCCAAACCATGGATCCAGGTACTCTGTGCAGGGTTAGTTTCTATCTAGACAGCTACGTATATTATTGATTGAATTTAGTAAATTGTTAATGTTTGCCCTGGTTTCTGCAACAGGCTGAAATGAAGCACTGGGAGTGGCAGCATTTCACCCGACATGCCAACCATGGATACATGCAGGCCCCCGTGATACACTGGGAAGATCAGAGACTCTAAGGTTGTCCAAAAAATTGTCATACGAAATGACTTAAGTGTCTTTCATTATCAATTAACTGTCATAAAATTACCATTTCACCAGACAACGCTAGGGTCGTCTAACATGCCTTCTATTCATGTACTCACGAACGGGGGTTTTGGGTCGGGGAGGTCCATTTCTTCTCGAGTACAACTCTATGATAGTAGGTAGGTCAATCAGGAGCCGCGTTCCCTCAGCAATGGGCCATCATACAATATCAAATGGCATATATACAGTAGATAGGAAGACTATGTCTTTCTCTTTCTGGTACATTTGTAGCCGTCAAGGCGGTAGATAATGAGATATAAATTGGTATAATGAATACAATGGTTGTGAAAACAGGTATATTGGAACGGTTTCTCAAGGAGAAGTGCTATCCTCACAGAAAAGGGGGGTAAATGTATTTCAATATCATTTTAGGGGTGAAATATCTTATATTCAGATTGTCCTGACTGCAAATATTTGATAGGTATTCAATTTGTATCTTTATGACAACATTTCCTATTTAAACTAGATAGCGCAGCAATGCATCATGTTTACCAGCGGTTTATATATTCATGTAGCACCTGCAACCATGTAAAACCCTTATCTTTGGGTAGCATAGAGGTTTCTAAACAAGATTATTTAAGTTTGGTTTAATAATATGCTGGCGAAAATTGGCGATAGGAGGTCTCCTGAAAGATGGCAATCAATCCTCTGAGGCTTCTATATTTACTATTATTATGATAGTAAATTAATTTTGTCATGTGGAGAATTAAACGAGATTCTTATAGAAGGTCTCAAGCAATTGAATCCCACAAACAGCTACACAGAGAGAAGAGATGGAGTCAAATCTGGGGAAAGAGAGTCACAACGGGAGTCCCACAAGCTGGACTCTAACATGACTCTAATATGACTCCCGTTCTCTGGGAGTCCTAGCTCTAGGACTCCATAGCCATAAATGCTATGGAGTCATCTCCATTTGACTCCCGTGGGACAGGAGTCACAGGCTGATTGGGGGAGTCACAGGTTATTCTGGAGTCACAGCCAGTTGACTCCCATATATGCATAGTATGCATCAGATATGCAACTAGGTGCACAGAGAAAAGATACGGAATCAAACCAACATAAATATAGTCAAGACAGAAGTCAGCAGAGCTGGACTCTATAGTGATTTTCATTGAATTGGAGCCTAGGCCTTCACTTTTCTGATCATGTTAGAGTCGCGGAGTCAGTGCCAAATGACTCCCATAGGAGGAGAGTCAACTCTTGACTCTCAGAATTGTATCTTCCATGTAACACTAGTTCCGAGTTCTTCCACTAGAGGCCCTTATGATATAATTTGTAGAGTTTTTTCCTCAGTACAGCACCTTTCATAATGCTTTTAGATCAACCCTATTTGTCTGATTAGGTCAGAACTGAGTAATACTTATACTAAAAGTGGGAATGTTTGATGGACTAAAGAAATCTATTCTATTATGTGAAATAGACCAAAAGGAGGTACTGTAGAATCATAGACACCATTTTTGTGGGTAAACATATAGGCTAAAGCATTGCCACTGTTTCCTCTATGTATGGATTATGAACTTGATGACGGAGATCAAATAAATGATAGTGGGAAATCTCAGAATCTTTCAATCTGAAGGTTTCCTGTCATTTAATGATAAAGCCAAGAGTTCAATCAATTTGACTTTGATAAGAATCAACTCTAGAATGACATGATGTGCTGGCTAACTTTCCTCGATGTAGAGTCAAATAGTTTTGACTCTCTTTGAATGTATGGAGTCAAATCTGTTTGACTCTCTTTCATAGAGAGTCACATGAGTTTGACTCTGGTCAAAAGAGAGTCAGACCTGTCTGACTCTGATTCTGAATGGAGTCCAATGAGTTTGACTCTCTTTGTGAAGGGAGACAAATCCATTTGACTCCATAATTTAGAGAGTCATTTAGAGGGTCATTATAGAGTCATCTGAGTGATAGCCGTGTGACTCCCAAGCGGGAGTCACTGTGACTCTATCACTTCTCTCTGTGTAGTCAATACAGCAAATATTCTGTGATTGAGAGCAATATCCCTATAGCATGCAACAGGGTAGGCCCAGTTAACTACCTCCCAATAGTCAGTGTAGCGGTACACTGCAGTGTCATGCAGACCAGTAAAATGTGACAGGTCCTCTCTAGCAAGTTTTAATCTTTGAAAACCCATTAAAAATAATCTATCAATGATAGGGACATAACCTGATAACTCTTGTGGTTGGTGCCTTTAATTGATTTACTCATCCTAGTGTATACTACACGATGGTTTACAACAATTTTCTAAGAATCTGTTGTCCTATCTACTCTATGAGGATGCTCACACCTTTATAATATTTGTGCTAATCAATTATTTTATGTCTTGGCCCGAGACTTAGTTAGTGGGACATTCTAGCCGAGGGAGTGGTCATTCTTCTAGAACACTTTGAATCAAAATGAGAGGGTGGCTTTATAGGGAAGGTTACAGTTGGAGATGGATGCTAATAAAACTCCTGGTTAAACAAACCCTTGAACTGAGCCACACTGAAAATCCATAGGTTGAAAGGGTTAGTCAGTACTGACTATCCTAGGTTAGTCACAATGGCAAAGTTATATTCAAAATGACCGAGAGGTCAGTTAGTAGTGGCTAACCTAGGTTCATCATTGGTGTGTTGTATTTGTATACCACTAGTTGGTGCCACCTGTGATGGCCACTCAGTGGCTCCCTCTGGAAATTAAAAGACTAAGGTGGGTAGGTCAGTACTGACCAACCTGACAATAATAACTTACCTAGGTTGGTCGTGTAGGGAGCCAAAAAATGACCAACTAGGTTAGGCACTAGTGACTGAGAGATTGGTCGTATAGGGAGCCTAGGAATATCAGTGCACATGCCTGATATATAATCTACACTTTATTTCAGACTACACATGATAACATCATCTTGCATGTCCTCATTCTCATTCTTGAATACTTGTATTGTATTTTTGAGAATCATTTTGGAAATAAAGATACTTATAGATTCAAAAATAGAGTAAATTATCGAAATGGTAATATCATGGTATAGCTACCTAATTAAGGTGGGTCGATCCCATTGAATTCAAGTGTTCAGAAATTCATAATTTTTTTTCTGTGAGTATCTTAAATCATTTGAAAACAGAAAATGAAAAGAAAAGTAGGGGTTGCCCTGCTACTTTTTAAAATATGGAATTTTGAAAAATTAAAGTTATTTAATTTTCCACTAAAAAAACGGAAAAAATGTCAAAATTTGTCTGATTTTATTTCCTATCAACCAAAAAACATAGAATTTTGAAACATCACACAATGAACACAGGGATATATACCTTTGTTCTAAAAATAGTTTTACAGTATTATCACTTTGCATTCTGGGTAAAAGTTTCATCTCTCGGAGAAAAGTAGGAATAAATGTTCATTATCTTTTTACATAATCAAAGAAAAATAGTAGTAAAGATGTTCAGATTTTTCTTAAACTTTCTCAACAAATTGCTCAGATCATTTGCCCATGAATAAGAGTAATTTTGATATGGCGTCCCGTGCATAATTTGAGGGTTTTGGCCCTTTGAAATAAAAAAGTAATGGAAAAACGGACTAAATCAATTCTTTGAAGCATTGCATTACGGGTAAATTCCCGACAATCTGCATATAAAATGATCTTGTCATGTAGATTTGGATATATTCAAATAATTCATTCACTTTTATGCTCTTTTAAATGCCATTTATTACTTCATAAATGAAAGTTGCAGAAGAACGATAAAAAATTCCCAAAAATGCCTGTACTTATTATATCAAAATATAAAGTGCTCTAAAATGCTCAATTTTTCTCAAAATCTTCCAAATTTTTTCATGAGTATAGAGAATTGTCCCGAGTATATGCTCACCAAAAATGGCATTATTCGGACATATTCAAGCTATATGCGCAGAAAGATGCGCAGTGGTCCATTCTGCAATGGCCGCGACCCACCTTAAGTGGAGGCCTTTGTTTCCCCACAAGTAGTTTTTTAAATGTCAACTTTTAAACACAAAAGCCTAAAGTGAGTTATGTAAAAGAGGGTGCTTTAACCGAATTGGCCTCCACTACAATGGTGCCACAGTAAGAATAGCATAGGCATACACACATGGTTACTATAGAAAAGAGGTCCCTGCCCCCTTATCCCCATCAGCAAAAAATAATTTGGGCGAAAAAGGAGGCATTCTGGGTCTGTACCCCCTAAAAAAAGTCTATTTACAATGATCTGGGCAAGAGACAGCCAAATGATTATGTGCTAAAATGCATCAGTATGCATCAGTTTAAGTCTGAGCTTTCAAAAGATCCCCTACAGTGGCCACTGTAATTTAGGTTAACAACTTTGCTACTATCTGTTTAGCGATATCAGACAGATCCCTTAATGTTAAAGATTTGAACTTATAATGCATAAAGTCCATATATTTCCATACTTGATTTCAAAAGGATTTCAGGGGTGGATGTCATTACATTTTTAATGTCCTTCCCTTGGCTACAGCCAATCTTTTCTTGGCTCCAGTGTTTTCAGATATGCCCACCCCTGTTTCTTCTCATTATAAATCAAAATATCTCACTTAACCTGAATCTGCCTGTCCCACTTTACCTAACACCTTCAGCTAAAGTGGGACACTTACATTTAAGGTTTCAGTGTGCTTTATTTCAATATCTGACTGATGAAAAAATATCAAAATGTAAAGAAACAATGTATGTATCTACTATATACATACATTTTGAAATATCATGTTATTATTCTTAATACCACTACTAACAAATAATTGTACTTCCGAATTTATAGCGGCAAAAGGTGTCCACCCATGGCATGTTGAAATTTAGAAGGTATGATTACCTCTTAACTTTGGTGAGATAGGTACAGTTAATAGGGGTTAAACAGGCCTGGACAATCCGGGACATTTTCCATTATAGGTATATTAGCCTACAGTAGGGTTTCTTCTAGCAAGGGGAAATCTTCCCTTACTTAGTGCAGCCCTCAGGTCGGCCTCCTGCCCTTATCTCTGTAGAGATAAGGGCCGCCAGTAGAGATAAGGGCCGCCGCCTGGTCTGCACCTCCAAGGGGAGTTCTCCCATTGCAGTATATTATACAGGTGGGCTGGGGAGGGGTGGGGGGACGGGGGTAGGAGTCCACATTTAAATGTACCTTATTTAGGCTATATTTTGTCATTTAAATCATTATATCTCAAGAAGTACAAGACTTTCATACTAGCCCATTCAAATATACCTAGCCATTTTAATTGTCTACATGTATGTAGGTGAATGTTTTTTCAGCAAATAATGGTAAGTTATTAGCAAATCGGATTTTCTGGTTGAACCTAAGTTATCATGTATATCCACCCAAAACCAAGGGAAGAAACCCCCTCACTCGCTTTTTTCCTGGCATCGGCTTAAAGGTAGGATTTCCCCAACCTGTTAAACATGTATTTCTCAAAAATAACTAAATTTTACACTCAGAAGAGAAACTGACCTCTTAAAAATAGCCTCAATGTTAATTGTCCCACTTTACCTGATGTCCCACTTTACCTGAATCAACCCTACACCTTTAACATAACTGCACATTCAACCGTACCTGCATACCACTCATTTATATTATATATATGCAACGAACTCTCCAGGAATGGAGAATCAAACTGACTCCTCTTCATTAGAGTCACGTGGGAAACAAACTGTGACTCTGACTGTCAATGTCATAGCGACTCCATTACTTTTCCCAGTGTTGGGTTTGTAGGCCTACCAGAGGCGGCATAAAGTATGCATGGTTTCTATAGAGAAGGTTATCCCTGCTGCTATTGTCTTTTTACTCAATGATAGATACCTGTGTTCATGACTAAGCCTTCTCGCCAAGTAACGTGGCACGGGACATTACACTGCCTGCATGCACACTAGAAACCAGGGTCTTTACACTGAAGTGCATAAGGTAGGTTTATATCGTTTTCTTATTGCATTTTCAAAAATAATTCCGTTCGCTTTGTTTTGCTGATGATTTAAACTACCCAACATTTATTTTGAGTGCACACATGCGCACAGCGTGGTGAGACAGACAGTCCCCAAGCTGGCCCCACCTCGACCTCTGTTCCCACGCATCATCGCTGGCACTTAAGCTTCTGGATGCAAGTAATTCAGAGATGCTGGGTGCTGTAATAGTGTGGATGGGTACACTAGGGACCAGACCTGTGACTATACATGGGTGCCCTACTTTGTTCTGTATTGCTGTGTCGAGTCAACTGTGTCTCCCAAGTGACTCTGGTAAAAATTAATGTGAAACAGCTATTGACTCTGCTTATATTATGATGGGTCAACTTGAGTTGGTACTGATAGTACAGAGTCAACTCAAGTCGACCCTTCATATAAGCAGAGTCATTGGGGTTTGACTCTCTATTTTACCTGAGCCATGTGGGAGACACAGTTGACTCCTTTACTTTTCTCTGTGTGGCTGCTCTTAAAAACCTTAGTACGTGTAGGCCCCTCAGGACATTCCTCTTTCTTTTCAACTGTGTGGGACCATATGATGTATGGTCATTAGGTTAAAAATAAATATTGTAGATATAGAGAACATTAAACCCAACACTCTGAGAGCTATCTTGGGACACCTGTTGCACCCAGTATATCCTTCCATCAAAAACGACCGTAAAATGAAGTTTGTCGACAACCTTCCATCACAAAGTGTCTCTAAAACACAGGTTGTCCACATCCTTCCCTCAACCGGAAGTTTAGAAAACTACATTTCCCTTTTTCTTAACAGATACTATGGATTCGAAGGAGCTTGAGGCTCGCTCTCTGATGTACAACTACTGGGACAGAAACTGTAACAAGTGTGATGAGAAGGAGATGATGCAGGATGATGCAGCTGAGCAGCTCGGTCAGGAGGAGATCCCTGAGGTGCTCAGCTACCTCCCTAACCTGGACGACAAGGACGTCCTGGAACTGGGCGCCGGCATTGGGTATATACATTATAATATGATGTTTGTAATATTTTCAAAAACATCCTTCCCAATGAAAATACATTAAAAACCATTGTTCCCATGAATCAGATATCCTCACCATGTGTGGTCATGTGGACTCACTCGCTTCGTGCGAGTTGGAAGATTTTTTGCCGGCAGACACATGAAGTGAATATTTTGAGGCTATATACTTGTAGAGAACTTGCTTTTCGTATGAAGAGTTATCGTTAGATTAGCTACGAGATGAAAGAACAAGGTCAACACAGTTTGATTCCTGTGTACAGGTGGCAAAACAAATATCTTTATTCAGTCGAACCTCACAAAGTCAAACTAATTACTTCGGACTTGATGCGAGTCCGGATCCTATAGCAAGTAGGTGGCTCTTGGTATAGCCATTCAGGTGAGTAGTGGAGTTGGTCACACACACTAAGAAGCCTATAGCAACCCCTACTCGTACCCAAAGGCAGAAACAGGTGCTTCCACCTGACGTCGGAAGCAATCTGTAACGATATATAAGTAAAACCGGCCCCTAAATACTACTACTAGTACTAAAGAGGTAAGATAATACACACAATACCATCAACAACAAATTGGAACAGAGGAATATTACAGTGTTAGTAAAACAGGAATACCTTTCAATTCAAGATCTTTCTAGGTCCACATGCCCTATTTGCAATATTTGCAATATTCTTCACTGTCAGTAATAAACTAAAGCATAATCACAATGAACTGTAAATGTTCTCATTTCAGACGGTTCACAAGGAAGGTAGCTACAAAAGCACACAGTGTATTAGCCATTGATTTCATGGAGAAATTTGTTAAAAAGAACCAAGAAACAAATGGTCATCTTCCTAATGTCACCATACGTCAGGGTGATGTTATGAAACTGGACCTGGAACCAAACAGGTATTTTCTAAACCAAATAATTTAAAAAAATGTCTAGTCAAACTGGTGTAGCAAAAGAAATATGCTAAAACTGTATTTCTATCACCTATCTACATTAGAGACCGTGAGAGTTTCTGATCTTTACACAATAGCTTCCTTACTTATCCTTATATTCTGGATATCATTTGTATGACTTAATTGAATTACAAAATATAATGGAAATGATCATTTATATATCTTAGCCTGCTCCTACTGAAAGGACTGAGGTTGGGGTAATTGATTATAGTTGTCCTTAAAATATTGTAATATTATATTTCACCAATTTTCATACCAAAAGACACTGGTAGATTCTGTTGGTAACATACACATTGTAGTAAGACTTTTAAAGTGGACTGATGCTTTGTCATGGTTATGGCACACAATATTATGAGCAGACAATGTAACTTTTTACAGTTTCACATTTCTCCTTTAAGCATGGATGTGGTCTTCTCCAACTGGCTGCTGATGTACCTGACAGATGAGGAGGTCTTTGAGTTGCTACAGAAGATCCTCACCTGGCTCAGACCTGGTGGACATCTCTTCTTTAGGGAGTCTTGCTTCAGGCCAGCTGGGAACAGAACAAAGAAACCAACAGGCAAGGCTGAGTTTCATAAGCTTTTATCATAGGTACATAACATCTATCAATAAGTATATCTATGAAAAGATCAGGTCAGCAGTCAAGAGTTTTATGAATCATATCATGAATCATATATCATGAATTATAATTATATTTACAGTTGATTCTGTCAAAATTTATACAACAGTAACCATTTTATTATTTTGTTTACTTTTAGATGAGGCAGGCAGAAAGGTAACACCTACAGTATTCAGGTCACCAAAGGATTACGTTCAGATTATTGAGGTTGTAGCAACAACAAATGACAACAAACACTCTTGCTATGAAATTGTTTTACAGAGGCCACTGCAAGCCTACATCAAGGTGAGTATATCATCTATTAAGCTGATACAACATCAACATGAGCTCAGAACTCCTTACGCTATTTATTTGATAACTCATCTGCATGGAAGATAACTCTGAGGTGATTTAATAACAAACAATAAAATCAGTGTGGATCAACAAGGGAAAAGGGACCTCCGCGGGGGATTTTTAGTTCCAACTTTGGCCACCAGGGGGCTCCATATAGCCAACAATGTTCAAAATATCACAAAATTGTTCTATACTACTTTTTGATGGAGAATACAATAAGCCACTTTAGAAGTTTCCAACTTTAATGAAAACCTTCCATATTTGGAATGTTAAAAGAACGTTTTTGGGCCTAAATTAGTGTTTTTGCACTTGTTGGTTGCCATGGAAACAAAATTTTCATTCTAAATTGCATTTTTCAAGAAATTAATGATTACAGGCCCCACAAAGATTTCTATACTGAAAACGGAATGTAAATACCATTTTAAGATTAAAAGCTGTGACCAAATGTTTGAAAAAGTTTGGATATTTGGGAATTTTCGTAATTATGCTAATTAGATAGAGATATCTGTAAAACAAAGTAAGATAGAGCTTATTGGTATTTGAGATTGGACAGTGCCTACACATATTCAACGAGCCAGTTCTCAAAAACTAGAAGTGGTACCTGCTAACGAAATATATCACTGGAAAGCTGATGACCTCAATTTTATAATTGAGTTTAACCTTTGGAGGACCCTTTTCCCTCGACTGTCCACAGTCATGGTTAGCATGCTTCCTGCAATAAAGGAAAAATAAAGATCATCTTGTTCTCTCTTGACTAACTCTCTTGATTACTATCTTGGTCTTATGGTGCTGATTTGATTTTACCTATTTTTTTTAATATATCAGAATAAAGGGAATCGTGACCAGATGTGTTGGCTGATGGTGAAGACTTCATCTGATGGGGAACCAGGCTTCAAAAGCTCACAGAGGTGCCTAGATGACAAGCTGCATGAAAGGATCCAAAGTGCTGATCTTGTCTGTTCAGGCAGCAGGGAGGAAACTGAGGTGGGTATTAACACAACAAAACATCCACTGATGGCATAAATTCAATTCAAAGTTTGGTCAACCTTGAATCAACATTTCCAGCTATTTGTCAATGTTGAATCAACGTTCTGTGCCCACTGGGTCAAAGGGTTCCCAATAACATCTTTCCACTTTTACTTCAACCTTTGGAGATCCCTTTCTCATAAATAAACTGTTCGAGATCTTGATATCTAGGGAGTTGCTTGTGGACTTAACAAAAGAGTTCATGATATATGTATGTTAGCACATATACTGTAGGTTCTATGCTGTCTATGCAAGGGGCACTCTTCAGAGACGAGATGATTCTGCACTGATTTGAAGGCAATTGTGTAATTCAAGCATTAGTGCTCTCTTCCACAATTATGACAGTTACATGCTATTATTATAATGATTCCCATCTTATCTATAGGATGCCGTAGGAATGCTGAACTTGAGAAAAGATGACCATGTATTGGAGATTGGTTGTGGATCTGACAACAGTGCTTTCAAGATGGCAGAGGTAGAACACCACAGAATCCCATAATAATGTATCTTACCCAGGGATATAAAAGAAGCCTCGTAAATATAGATTGTCAGCCTAATCAGGAAGACTGACAATTTCAAATTTAAACAGTCTTGCTCATTATCTTCCATTTTCTCTATACTCAATGAAGATTCTTTTAAAAACTGATCTGTCCAAAAGTATACTTGTTTAAGTTTCTACATTGAGAGATATACCAGTAAACAGAATTGAGCACTATGCACACTGGTGCAATGCATGCAGTTTGTTTTTGTCCTCTTTTTAGTTTTTTCTTTACTGTTCTAACCAGAATGTATATAGTTCAATTCTCATTTATTGAGAATCCCTATGTATTATCTATGGCTATGCCAAACCTTCCATTCTCATGTGAGCCCAGATAATTTTATTCATTTCTTACATTTCAGGACTATGGAGCCCAGGTTCTGAGTATTGACACCTCAGCAAATAGGGTCTGTACTGCATTAGATCTTCTCCACAAGATGAACCTACCAAATGTATGTCAACAAGTTGCTTTAATCATGAAATTTGATTTGATCTGTTGCATTTTGAAACTCATTTATTGCAAACAAATTTCCAATTCAATAAAAGGATGATCTGAGTGCCTTTGTGTGGGGCTTTCTTGCAGTGTGGCTGATCCCAAATGTCACTTTAACTGTTAAAATAAAGTAAGGGAGGGGCTATATATTTAACAACAGAGGCATTATACTCTCACTCATAATAGGGCTTAGGTTTGATGGGTTCTAGGATGGGTGGGAGGCAAATGGATTTGAAGAGTAAGTAATTTCTAAGTATGTATGTAAGTACTTTCTAAACTCAACATTAAGAGATAGACATCTAAGATGCAAATCACGTAAATATTTACACAAATGCTAGCACTTAATGTTTTTTTCAGCTTCAGTTTGAGATGTGTGATGTCATGCAGCGTGAATTACCAGAGGCTTCATATGATGTTGTCTACATCAATGGTTCAACTTGTTATGTGACTGACAAGAAAGAACTCTTCAGAAGATGTTTGGTGAGCATATTGATTGCAAATATAACCCTCTCTGTCAAATATCAAATCAGCTATAATTATGTTTATCACCATTGCTAAACTGTCATTCAAGATAAATTAACTATTAACTACTAAAATGTGACCTTTGTCCATGAAAAGCATACATTTTCCTTTAAAATCGAAGTTAAAAAGCAAAAAGAAAGCGCTCTTGACATATTTTCAGTGCTTGTTTTTTTGAGTGGCCTATTAGTGTTATGTTCTCTCAACCCTTTTCTGGTGGCACATTGTGTTGGTGTGCCATGCCCCTTGTTGTCCTGATTCATGAATGCAGCCCTGATGACTGACCAGCCAGTGCTACACTCAAGCATTCTGACAACTTCATAGGATTGATACACTCCCAAAGTATCGGTATTATGCACCAATGTAGTGTTACGGCTATCCCCCATCAAATCCCTATACCAAATGCAAGGATGTTCTGAAAATCTTTATTCTGACAGCGTTGGCTGAAACCTGGTGGTCATCTGCTCCTGATTGACTTCTGTTCTCCTGTTGATGAACACTTTGATGAGGAACTTGCGGCCTTTACTAAACTCAAAGGATACAAACTAAAATCTCAAAAAGCATATAACAAGGTATGGATGAGCAGTAAAGTATTTCGATAGTATGCCGAGCATCTTATATCTATACAGATACATTAAAAACACCTGTAGATTTACATGATTTAGTTATTATTATCACCAATACGTCGTGTAAACATATAAAATCGATTCCAAATTTGCTCCTATCACATCTTTAAAATGTTTATATTGGAATGCCACATTTAACTATTGTAAAGATCTTATTAACATATATCCTGCAGCTCAATGTGTGAGTCATGATGTTGAAATGTTTCTGGTTCCTTTTCTCAGATGCTTCAGGATGTGGGATTTCTAACAGTAATGACTGAGGACAGGACTGAAGCACTCAGTTCAAGCCTTGAGACCGATTTAACGAGGGCTGAAAGTGTCAAGAATGATTTCATACGGGTAAGAAATAGAAATGTGTTCTATGAATTTAGAGTTGGAGAATGTAAATCGATGCAGTAATATCCTTCCAGTCTTCAGTTGAGCTCTGGTTCCTCAGAATGCCCTCAAATTTTACATTGTATTTTACTCATCTATGTTATTGTATAAAAGTAATGTAGATTGTGACAAAACTATTGATAATACATTTCAGGAGTTCTCAGCAGAAGACTTCAGCCACACAGTAGCACACTGGAGGAACAAGTTGAAATTGGTGGAAAGAGGAGCCATACTCCTGGGACTTTTCTGTGCCAAAAAGCCAGAACAAGCATCTACTCTCTAAATGGAGGTCTGTTGTGACAAATACTGTGAACAATATTGCTGATGCTCTATTGTGAACTTTGAGTCTAATAATGTGTCCCAAATCTGCTCTAGTTTTTGTTTAGTGATGTCACATGTAAATGACGTTCCATGACGTCCATCGGTCTATAATTCAGGAGATTTATATTCATAACCAAGACTTAATTTGATACCAACCAGATGGGAAGAGAGAATCATCTCAACTGTAGGGAATATGCCTAATGGAACAGGTTAAGAAAAAGCGTACTGAGAATGGCAAACTATAATGCACCATCACAACTACAATAGTTATCTATAGTTGTTTCAATGGATGTTCTGAGGGAAATTCTCTTTCTTTCACTTGGTATCTTTTTGGTGAGACTTTTGTTTTAGAATTTACACATTAACCAGGCTGTATGAGGTAAAGGCATCACCTCGGAGCTGCTGTCCTTTCTTAGTACACTCGGATTAAATAAAATACACACCAAGGATTCGTCCAAAGCATGGACTAGAATATTTCTTACATTTCTCTCAAATGTAAGTAAATGTAAGTTAAGTGTTCAATATGTTGATCACCACGAAACATAGAAAGGCTGAAGTACACTCCTGTATAATTATAAGTTGTTGGCATTGCTTGGATTGTGAGTATGAAGCTGCAGAAAGAAATAAAAGCCACACCTCGGAGTTGTAGTGACTCTATATATATATGCAATCTGAACTCGGTAAGCAATCACAACAAACACCAAGCTTCCTCTCCTTTGTATACCCTGTGTGGTAAGATCTTTTCAGGAAAAGAAATTGTGTTGAATATTTTACAGAAAAGATATTCAATCTCCATGAGACTTTGTTAATAACTATGGATGATGTCTCAGACGTTGTGTGGAGTCAATGTAATGTGTTAGCACTGATGATAATAAAACTGTCATATGAACAATGGTTTTGTTTAGAGTTGATTCTCTATCAATATTTTGATAATAATAATATTATTATTCTTACCTCTCTGCATCAGCATAACCAGTCACATTTGTTTTTGTGTTACTTTCATTCAGCTCTAAACTTGTGGATTGACTAAATTACACCCTCAACATAGTTTTTTATCAGTGAACAGATTGTTGTCTCATGAGATTTAAAGGGAAACAACACAAAAACTTATAGTACATTCCATGAATTACAAGTGAGGTAAAAGTTATAGAATAATAAGTATATAGAAATAAGGACATCTTGATAAGGAGGTATTTTATCCTATATGGAGCACCACCAGCCCTAGAGAGGGCTGACTTGTGGAATGTTAATTACCGGTAGGTACTAGTCCCATTACGTCTGTTATATCCCCCTTGGTATTTCCTCTGAGCTTTTGCTCTCAAGTCATATACTTGCTTAACTATAACATAAACCATGCTCTTTTTAGTTGGCCTAGTTCCTGCTACTTGGGTGTGGCACCATGTCGCCCGACATGACCAGCATGGATCACGGTAAGTCTGTCTGCTATCTGCCTTCTCTTTAGTTAAGTTGCCGTCTGTCAGGTGTTTAGTAGCTGTGGGTTTCAGGGTACCTGTCTCTGGAAGCATGCATCATTGACAGCTACCATCCCTTTTGATTTCCCTTAGCAATCAGTAATTAAAAGCTCGATTCTCATCCCCAACCTGTCACCTGTTAGTCGACTAGAGTGGTTCTAGAAAGAAATACCCGTTCTTAGCAATAGTACAGCTTTATCAACATATAATAGGGTGAATGACAGGCTCATTCCAACCCTGGAGGAATTCAAGAGTAACAGGAGGAAATTCCTTGCCTCTCTTAGAAATTAAATTCTATACAGTTTCCCTTATACTTTCTATAACTGTACTATATTTACTTGCCTACCTATTCCCTCTTTTCTTACCATTGCTACATCTCAATTGAATGTTCTTAGCTTTGTGACTGTCTGGTACGAGCCAATTGTCTGTAAACTGCATTAATTATATAACGGCCCTCAGGAGCCAGGAGTATATAGACACCGCATAATTTATAAAGGAGCCTAGCCTGTTTATCTCCTGATTAAAAATTACTTGAAAAATAAATTAAGATAATAGGCCTATGCAGGGAGCCAATTGTTAAACCAACTCATGAATCAAAAATATACAGGTAGCCAACACCCTATTATGGCTAGAGTCTATCCTGGCAGCCACGTATTATTGATTGAGTCAATTGTTAATGGCTGGCCTAGTTTGTGCAACAGACTGAATATAGCACCCTGGGAGTGGCATAATTAACACAGATACATGCAACCAGCATGGATACAGGTAGGTCTGCCTGCTATATCTGCCTTCTGATGTTTTTTTGAAGTTGCCTTATTCTGCACTTTGCTTTGGACTTTCAGGGCAATTGTGTCTTAAGGCATGCACTGGAAGCATCCAAGACAATTGGTACCTGACAAACTTTTCACCTTACCCATAGTTGACCCTTTGCAACCTGAGGGAAAGGGTTCAATATGAGTGTCGGAAGTAGCTGTATCAGTGGTAGAGATTGCAGTGCTATTGTATAAGAGGGGATTATATGCTACACCTTTTTATTCAATTTAACAGATACTATGGAGTCAAAGGAGCTTGAGGCCCGCTCTCTGATGTACAACTACTGGGACAGAAATTGTGATAAGTGTGATGAGAAGGAGATGATGCTGGACGACTCGGCCGAGGAGCTCGGTCAGGAGGAGATCCCTGAGGTGCTCAGCTACCTGCCTAACCTGGACGACAAGGACGTCCTGGAACTGGGCGCCGGCATTGGGTATATACATCTTATTGATTCGACATTTAGAAGATTTTGTTTTAACATAATGCTACATTTCACATGCGTAATGTTAATAGGATTAAGGAGCTATGGTCCCTGAAGGGGCTGTACATAAAAGTGAGAATACAATGAATGAGATGGAAAGTTGCCACATCGACTCCCAACTTCTTGAGAGTAAAAGTAGATATCAAGAATCTTTTTGATATTCCTCTTGAAAAGACATTTCTTGAAGTCAGGCCACTGAAGTTAGTGGGAGCTTGTTATTCTTGGCCAAAGAGTTGCTAAAAAAAGGAGAAATAGAATTACAAAAAAATCTCCAAAATTGGAAAAAAAAAGGTATGTTCGGCCCTTTTGAGAATCTAGGGCTGGGTTTCCTGAAACACACCCTTTTTGTATTTGGCCATATTGTAGATGGATTTGTCTATGAATGATATTAATGGCAGTAAACAAACCATGTGGTTCTCCAATATGCATGTATAAGTCTCCTCTAATCCCCTATATTCATACCCATATCACACATACATGTATTGAATTATTTTATTGAAAATGCATAATTGAGTCCTTTGTTACAATATTTATGGCTGACAAAATGAACAGACCACCCACAGTAGAATACTGCCATTAAGAACGCTGATGCTATATTATTGCACTGAAAACCCAGGGAAACTGAAACTCATCATTTTGACGACCTAGGTTGTCATAACAAATTATGGCAGGTGGCAGTGCAGTCCTATAGAGAATGGTCTATGAATGTAGTCTCTAATCAGTGCCCCCGCCAGGAGGGCACTCCTTTCATAGTCTTGATGTATTCTTGGTTGATTTAAGTAGCATAGCTTGTTATAAATTGCATGCCAGTGGGTGAAGGTATTGGCAAAAAAGTATTTGAAGACAATTCTGCATTCTGTCACCACTAATGTCTCATGATAAAAATAGTTAATCACTTTGACACTGGGTGGCAACTATGTGCCAACATGTACCTAGGCGTGTGACATTGTAAGGTTGTCATTGCAACAACCTAGAGACTTGAAAGTTTTCAATACTGATGAATTTAAGTCTTTAAGTCAAATTGTCGACAGTGGCATATAGTGTTAGGCATAGGGAAGGAAGGTAATGATTATTGTTCAAAATATATTACTGAAATCAATACATTGGATACTATTCTTGTTGCCTCTGCTATGCAGTCACATGTAGTGAATATAACAATTGATTGAAATGGTCACCCTACATAGGGAAATCCATTGGAGCATTGAAATGTCATACTGTTGGTGAGACTGTCATCTCTCAATCCCAGATCTACATAGGTACTTATACCTGCAATATTCCCATTTACACCACATTGTTTTATCATTGTCTGTAATACTGTAGAGCTTAATTACAATAAAGTATCTCACTTCAGGCGGTTTACGGGGAAGGTAGCTATAAAAGCACACAGTGTATTAGCCATCGATTTCATGGAGGGATTTGTTAAGAAGAACCAAGAAGTGAATGGCCATCTTCCTAACGTCACCATACGGCAGGGTGATGTTACAAAACTGGACCTGGAACCAAATAGGTATTGCTTTTCTGCATGAGAGACTTTGATAAAACTTAATTGAATGGTGATGCATACAGTGTTGTGTCAGTTAGCTATACTAGCTCTCAATTACGTGTGAATAGATAAATATAGACAGTGGGTTTGGTGGATTATGGCTCTGGCCCATCTTATAAGTTATCTTCATAAAATAACTGAACAGATACACTGAGAAACTAAGCTAAAGCTCACTGCTTTCTTTAATAAAGAAAGGTGGTTACCAGAGATGCTCTAGCCTTGAGCTCCAATGGCCCACTGGTGACTTTGTTTGAGGTGCTGCTGCATTGGCAAGGTTATGGTGTATATTATTAACAGCAACCTGTGCATGGGACTACATTACAACATAGATGTATCCCTCTTTTAGCATGGATGTAGTTTTCTCCAACTGGCTGCTGATGTACCTGACAGATGAGGAGGTCTTTGAGTTGCTACAGAAGATCCTTACCTGGCTCAGACCTGGTGGACATCTCTTCTTTAGGGAGTCTTGCTTCAGGCCAGGTGGGAGCGTAATAGAGAGTCCCAATTCAGGTAGGACCATGACTTATTAGCTATTGTTATCATTTATATTATTATCATTTTGTTTTACCATTTAAATCGATAATTGTTTTTATGAAATCCACAACTTAACAAAGTACATAGTTTTCAGATCTACTCGCACAGTTAAAGTGACATGGTCCAATTTTTTTCATATTTTAAATTTCAACTTAGATATGTTCTAAATGTTAGAACAATAACATATTTGGAGGATAGGAAACAATATAATGACATCTATGACTATTAGAAGCCCATCTAGAGTGTCCAGCATGGCCCAGGCTCAGTACTATACTGTGTATTTTCAATGGGGGGAATCATAGCGTGCACTCCAAACGTCTTAAATTGAGGATAAAACTAACAATGGACTTAATTCTAAGATGAATTATGGGGAATAATGTTAAATAAAATAGGTAGGACATGTAATATGGTCATATTGAACATTTTTGTTCATTTTTAACAAAATTTATTTCTGAGCCCTAATCATCGGACCATGTCACTTTAATGATCTTACTGCTATCTGGGAGGTGGCAGTTTGGCCTGTACTGTTTTTAAATATTCATCCGCCTTGAATATATAACTGCACATGATATCTTTATGCTCTGCTGAGTGGTTGTGTTAATTTGTATGATAGGATGCAAGCTACGTCAATTAGGATCAACAGTTAAGCGAAACATATTTTACTTATATCATGTTAGTTTTATCAGAAATATGATCAGGCTGAGTATCTTATCACTTTCTCCCCATTGATATGACAGCCAAAGAGGTAATTCCTACAGTATACAGGTCACCAAAGGATTACATCAAAATCATTGAGATGGTAGCATTCACCAATGAGAACAAGCACTTTTTCTATAAAATCGTTTCACAGAGACCACTACAAACCTACATCAACGTGAGTATACTATATATTAGGCTAAAATATAACCTACATGATTTCAGGACTACAGTATAGTACATTGAATCTTACCAAGATAGCACTGATTCATTTATTTGAGAGAGAAAACACGTATCTAACTGAAAAGTTAATTTATTGCTGTAAAAAAGGATTGACATAATTATCTTCCCCAACTCTCCTTTTCTCATGATAGACCATACAGATAAAGGCCATTTATCAGTTCATTGTAGTTAATTGCTTTTAACTATTATCTTTATATCAGCATAAACAAATCCGTGACCAGCTGTGTTGGCTGATGGTGAAGACATCATCTGATGAAGTACTAGGCTTTAAGATTTCTCAGGGATACCTAGATGAAAGACTACATGAAAGAATCCAAAGTTCTGATCTTTTCTGTTCTGGCAGCAGGGAGAGGACTGAGGTGGGTTTCTGTAAGAAACAACGTCACCTGATTAGGCTACCTCAGACTACATACGAGATGTGTTGCATTGGCAACCCAATACTGCAACTTTTCGAGATATCAGATCCCTTTCAAAATCTTGAAATTTCTAGAGGTTTGCTTGACCCCTATTGTAAAAATTTGAAACAATACTCAGCTCATTTTAATTGGTTAAACTAACCATTTCATAACATCTACCTTAGTCTATAATATTGAATTGTCGACGTGTATTTATAAATTATAGCGTCGCTGCTACCCCTGCAATGTGTCCAGAAGCTACATTACATTTGACAAGGTGGTTACATTGATATCCTACAAGATGTTAACAAAACTGCAACTTTTTTTACATTAATGTGGAGGCAACTATGTACTTCCACAAAACTGGAATATATGAATTTCATTATCACATTGATTTCCATTTTATCTAGGCTGTCATAGGGATGCTCAACTTAAGGAAAGATAACCATGTCTTGGAGATTGGTTGTGGACCTGACAGTAGTGCTTTCCACATGGCCGAGGTAGAAAACCAAAGAATCATATGACATATATATACTC
The DNA here is from genome assembly GCA_947462335.1 of Harmothoe impar. NCBI lineage: Eukaryota > Metazoa > Annelida > Polychaeta > Phyllodocida > Polynoidae > Harmothoe > Harmothoe impar. The sequence goes on along the minus strand of OX381712.1, from coordinate 62,424,951 downwards.
ATCTCTCATGAATATAACATAAGCCTATTTTATATAGATTACTCGAGATGGACAATTTCGCTTCTTCCTTTCTGGATGTGTCTAAGATATTCATGCACAATACACACATTCAGCTACAAAGTTTAGTTCGGCTTCTACATTTACAGAGATGCTTAGTATTTTGTAGTGTGCAATGCAGAAGTTAGGAGAGCACAATGGGGCCATTAAATTGTGCTGCGACTGTGGTTAACTACATGAATGTCTCCTTTTCCAGGACTATGGAGCCCAGGTTCTGAGTATTGACACCTCAGTAAATAGGGTCTGTACTGCATTAGATCGTCTCAACAAGCTGAACCTACCCAATGTACGTAGCCTTTCAAACTTGGTGAATTTAGAAATGTGAGCAACCAAGCCTAAAGGATGATCTGTGTGCCCTTGTGTGGGGCATCCTTTATCATACATCTTTGTGTTGTCACAGAGGTTAACTATAAATTAAAAACATGTTTCTAACACAGAAATCATGCAAATATTATTTTACACAAATACCAAAACCTGTCTTTTCAGCTTCAGTTTGAGATGTGCGATGTCATGCAGCGTGAATTACCAGAGGCTTCATATGATGTTGTTTACATCAATGGTTCAACTTGTTATGTGACTTACAAGAAGGAACTCTTCAGAAAATGTTTGGTGAGCATATTGAACGCAAATGAAATGCTTTCTGTCAAATTCCGTACCAGATATTTGTTTGTGATCAGGAGATTTCACAGGGCCAGTACTTAGAATTTTAATGACAGCTGTAATCTGTAGGACACGGGAATAGAGAAGAATAGCAAGGAGAAACAGGACATTACTTACTTTCCTGATAATCTGTGCACATGGTTCTCTCATACCTCTAACCCTTTATAGTTATTAAATGTCCTATCCATTGTCATCATGGTGCACAAGTCCAGCCCTGGTGTGGAACTCTCCATTTCTGCATTCATGCATTGTGCCAACCCTACTTGGTTGATACATTTCTAAAGGATTGATATGATACACCAATACAGTGTGTTGGTGCATCATGACGTCAATTGTGGACTAACAATGTGGTCCTGCACAGTCATTTCAGCCATAGTGCTATGCAGGTTCCTAAAATAACTCTCTGTACCAACTGCAAAAACGTTTTGAGAATCTTTATTCTGACAGCATTGGCTGAAACCTGGTGGTCATCTGCTCCTGATTGACTTCTGCTCTCCTGTTGATGAATACTTTGACGAGGAACTGGCAGCCTTTTCTAAACTCAAAGGAGACAAGCTGAAATCACAACATGCATATGACAAGGTATGAATGATTAGTATAATACTTTCATAACGTCTCTAGTATTTAATGGTGATCTGTAAATATCCAAAGAAAACTTTCAACACGGCACTGGTTAGACTGATGATAAAGTAATATATGTGGATCAACAAGGGAAAAGGGACCTCCGCGGGGGATTTTTAGTACCAACTTTGGCCACCAAGGGGCTCCATATAGCCAAAAAGGACCAAGATAGAGCAAAAACTTATCTATACTACTTTTTTTTGTAGAATATGATAGGCCACGTTAGAAGATTCCATTTTTGGTGAAAACATTCCATGTTTGGAATGGAAAAGAACGTTTTTGGGCCTAAATTGGTGTTTTTGCACATGTTGGTTGCCATGGAAACATGATTTTCATTCTAAATTGAAAATTTAAAAAAATTGAATAAAAGGAGGCCCCAAAACAATTTCTATGCTGAAAACAGAATGTAAATACCATTTTTAGGTCAAAAGCTGTGGCCAATTGTTTGAAAAGGTTTGGATATTTGGTAATTAGCATAATTATGCTAATTAGAATATCTCTAAAACTAAGGAAGAAAGAGCTTATTGGCATTTAAGATTGGACAGTGACCACACATATTCAGAGAGCCAGTACTCAAAAACTAGAAGTGGTACCTGCTTATAAAAGATATCACTGGAAAGCTGATGACATCAATTTTATTATCAAGTTTTTACCTTGGAGGACCCTTTGACCTCGACTGTCCACATATGTCTTTATCCCTCATTATTACGAGGGGCTGGTAAAATGAAAGAACCTGAGATTGTAACCCATGTCCACTAGCATATGCCATTTGGATTCTACCAATCTTCTAGGGAACATATAGAACGCCATGCCACAGCCTGATAAATATCTATAAACAACCTGTACATAACATGTTTCAATTGAATAGAGTAGCATTAATTATTTAACAATCAGTTGATGATTGTGAATACCTGTTCAACATGTACCACAGAGCAGGTCAATGTGGGAGTCGGTGTTGGCATTGCTTTTGATTAATTTTTTTCAGATACTTGATGAAGTGGGATTCGTCACAGTTAAGATTGAGGACATGACTCAACAGCTCAGGACAAACATTGTGACTGATTTGAAGAGAGCTGAATGTGTCAAGAATGATTTCTTAATGGTGAGAAATAGATGTTCTGTGAATTATGAGTAGACTAATACAGAATAGATATCTGAACCGTTTTCACCATAGTTTAAATATGATTGATTGTTTTAGTCTGGTCCCTTACTCTTAATTCAACATAACTATATATAATATATATATTTTATATACATTTGTGTTTTAAGATTGAAAATCTGGATTGTGACAAAGCTTTCAATAATATTTTTTTTAACAACTCAGGAGTTCTCAGCTGAAGACTTCATGCATACGGTGGAACACTGGAGGAACAAGTTGCGATTGCTGGAAAGGGGAGCCATTCTCTTGGGACTTTTCTATGTCAAAAATCCCAAACAAGAATCTACTCTCTAAATAGAGGTCTGTAGCGGGAAATGAACAGTTTTTCTATCGCATATCATATAGAATAAGTTAGCCAAATCATATATGTGTAGGGGCCGGTGTTACTTATATATCTTATATATATATATATATATATATATATATATATATATATATATCATTACGGGTTCTGTTGGACTTTGTGTTGTGAGCCCTGTCTGAACCCTTCAGTCCGAAATCAGGCGGAAGCACCTGTCTCGGCCTTGGGGTACGGGTAGGGGTCGCTATAGGCTTCCGGTCTGTGTGTGCGCATGCATGTCTGGAGAACCCGGTTAATTAGTGTGTGTGACCAACTACACTACTCACCTGAAAGTCTAGACCAAGAGCCAACTTACCTGCTATTGGGTCCAGACTCACATCGAGTCCGAAGTGAATAATTTGATTCTGTTAGGCTCGGCTGAATAATGATATTTGTTTTGCAACCTGAACACTGGAATCGAAGTATGTCAACCTTGTTGTTTCATCTCGTAGCTAATCTAAGGATAACTATTCGGATGAAAAGCAAGTTCTCTACATTATATGCTAATGAATTGTGACTAATGATGGTTTTTGACTATGTATCAAGTAGACAACATCATTTTCAAGGGTGATTCCTTTGAAATGAAAAATTAATGAAAAATTGATAAAATCAAAATCAACAAGAAATGATAAGATGAAACTGTAATATTAAGGAACGCCCATTGTTTTTTTTTTCATGAATAAGTTTCTTTTCACATCACTCTTGAGACTAAAACGATATCTGTAATAACTAGCGAATCTTGCTGTTTCGCTATGTCTCTCTTTCTCAACTGTCTCTCTTTCTCCTCCCCCCTCCCCCCCCCCCTCTCTCTCTCTCTCTCTCTCTCTCTCTCTCTCTCTCTCTCTCTCTCTCTCTCTCTCTCTCTCTCTCTCTCTCTCTCTCTCTCTCTCTCTCTCTCTCTCTCTCTCTCTCTCAGTATCCCTGCCCCCCCCCCCACAGCCCTCCACACAAACTTGCCTATCGCCTGATGCGCCATCTGACGCGTAACTACTACAACTTGTCGGTCTCTAACCTCAGGTTCAGTTCAGTTCCAAATGTTAAAATATTTGTAGCTCCATATAGAGAGGGAACGGGAACAGGAGTGGGAGGTTGTGTCCGATCAAGGTTTTGAAAATGAGGGCGGAAGGCACCATTTGCAAATCCCCTGCTTAATATCTTTTGGTTCGAATTTTACATTGAAAAAAAGGACGAAATTTACCCCCCAAAAAGAGTGGACAGGTGGCCAGTCTATGACCAATGGCAGTTCCGAAACAGCTCACCAGGTGGCTCATGGGGTGGTCTATGGGAGGGGAGGATCCACAGCGGCGTCCGTGTAACCATGACGACCATGACAGTTGTCACCAAGCGTGTGACAGACGTGACAGATGCAGCGTGCCAACACCCAGTGACAGACGCACTGATGGACGGCACCCTGGAGGAGGGACCCCAATCTGTGAGGGGAGGGTTTAGTTCCGGGTCGGGTGTCACAACGTTTAATTAACATTCTACAAATTGGCACGATTAGTAGGCTGAATGGTCGGTGAGCCTGGAAAAAGGGGCATGAGGCGTGGGTGGGCAGAGATAGCTCAGTATAGTTGATGTCTTCATTATCCTATCTAGAAGTGTGTTATCTGTAATGGATACGATATCCTGTAAGAACACACACTCACTCTCAATTTGAGACTAATTACATCGTTGGCCATACTTGTTGTATACATTAAAATGGAGATGGGGGTAGATAACGTAGGCATTTGTATTTAAATCATTTCTTTTTATGAATCATGTAGAGGCATGTGCTTTAGGAAATGTCGAACCTGTATAGGTTTAAAGATGATAGATCATTAACCTTGATGATATTTAAACATATAATGTTGACATAAAACATGTATCATATCGATTCCTAAAATTTGATTGTAAATTCAAACGATGTGTATGCCTTGGATTAGGTATTCTCCACCTTCAAACCCATAATAATTATGTACGTCTTTAGATATGTTGAATAAGAATAAAGTGAATTAGTGCACCTAGTTGCTTGGGACACGTTGAGAAAATAACTCTGCTATGAGAAAGAACAATGCGACCATCACAGATTCCAACCATTTATGTATGCATAAATTTGAGCATTTTTAAAATTTTATTTCTTACATGATTTTAATACATTAACCATATAGTTCTGAACAGTTTATAAGCCTGGATGTATGCCTACAGCATTGAGACTGCTGCTAAACCTTAACTCAAGTGACATCTACATGAACGCTTCACTGTATACTTGTCAAAGTAATCAAAGAACGCTGCATATTAAAAGGGCATCAAGCAAAGCTCCCCCTATCTACACCAATGGAGGACACATAATCAAGTGATTTGGGCGTTAATATATTCTTTACTCACAATAGGGTGTGTGGTCCTTTTGTTGGGGTGTACAGGAGCCTTGACAGGTCCATCGAGTCACCGTGAACCCGACCACCTACCACATACTGGGGGTATCTCATCACATTCATTGTTGTGGCTTATCTTTGCTCAGAAAATGATTGACTTTAAAGTTAGCATGATGACCTCTAAATTTCTTCTGAAGACATGGTTATTTGCTTTATAACAGCCAACAGGGATGGTTAGGCGACACGAGCTTCCCGTTTCTAGCCAACAGTACACAAGGAACGTTCACAAATAACGTCACCCACTACGGGAATGGGGGTGTCTGTGGGTTTAGACTTAGAGATGTAACATGATACGGGCTATACAGTTCTATAAACTGATTTCCCAAAATAGTAACAGGGGGTGAATGGGGGGAGGGGAAGTCTTTAAAAGAATTCCCAAAATATGGACATCATTTCATGATTTGTGAACGTTCCCACAGCCAAAGTAGAGTCATCATTTACACGCTGAAGGTGTTAACATTATTCTATTCAAAGTTCCATTTTCTGCCACCAGATGGAGGGGCGTGTTGTCGGCGCCTGCCGCTAGGGGTCTCTAGTGGCCACCACGTGACTTATTACACGGTCGGCGATCACAGCGCCGCGCGGCGGGCGGGGCGGGAAACAAAGTGGTACGTCAATGACGTCTGGGTGCAGAAATGTCGTCTGCCATGTGCTCCAAGATGGGAATTCTAAATAGGACTTTCCGGTGGTACTTCTCCAGACTTTACTCAGCCTATGCTGATGTGTAGTTGTTATGTGGTTTTCATATAGAGTCGCCGTCACACTAGATGCTTATGATGATGATAACAATAATAATTATAATTATACACATGTAGTATGCATATGTGTCTACGATGCACATCCGAGGAAACAATTGACAACTTTGTCTCAGTGTAAATATGGAAAACGTTTCAGAAATCATTGAAACTCATGCGGCATTATTTAATTTGTGGCAGGAATGGCAAAAGAGAGCTTAGTGTAGGAGGCACTAAGGTCCTTTCTCCCAGTAAATGTCAATTTCTTGCTAGAGATGTGCGGTCCTCTTTCACACCTGATGAAAGATCGAACTCAAAGGGCATCCAATTATAAATGAATGGTAATTGACCAACCTCTTCCCCCATTCCTTCTGGCTTTAATACAGTACATTGCTTTCGGCCTGTTAACCTTCTGACCACCTTTATCTTCATCTGTGACAGCTAGGCATATGCTTTCTATAGTATAGACCTCTTTTACATGTTTACCAAGACATCATTGTGTCCTATATAAAAACAAACAAAAAACACAATGCAATGAGCACCACTTACATGAATTGTCATAAGGACACCACAGAGGGGTAGCCTATAATATAGGGCGGGAGGAGGAGCAGTATGGGGGTGACAGAGGAGACTCAAGTCGTCCATCTTGATCTCTCACAAGTCAGTAATAAATTCACCATGCCAACGCTTCATACTTCTCACACCAGGGGTCGGCCCGGTAGTACCACCCAGACCGCTCCGTGGTGTGACTGTCCGCGCCCAGGGGTGGGACAGGGTGTACAGTCTGTGCCCACGGCCCTGGAGGAGGCAGATTATGATATATATATATAGGGTCCTAACACGTTCCTCCAGTGGAGCCTCTGGATGGAGGCAGCCATCCTGTAGGACACCGAATCTCGTGCTCATTCTCATCCTAGGAGTGAGATTCCATGAGATTCCCATTGTCTCTGCCAGCTTATCAGTGTTATCTTAGGGTAGATAGTGGAGATTAGGGCCAAGCTGTGAGAGATAAGGGCTGCACAGGTGTGAAGTAGCTCCACTCAGTCATGGTTCAGTGACTCTCCCTTTACTCTCCACACAGATGTTTGGCCACTCTCCAAGCAGAATTCAATTCTTTAATTCTTATTTATTTCAGTTTATGATAAGAAATTCAAAAATCTGAATTGGTAGATGCATGCCATATGATATTCAGATGCCATGCATGCAAAAACATACATTGATTGATAAAAAAATACACTGTGAGAAGCGGCCAAAGTAGACTATACAAAGAGGCCCAGTAGATGGTTGTCCTACCACTTAGATCTGCAGTGTGCCACTAGGTGGCAGCACCCCATAACGTGTTAGAGCCTAATAGAGAGAGACCCTAGTAACATCTATATTAATGTACAGCCAAAATATTTTTCTTGTTTCAAGAAACTAAGATAAATAAACTCGCCTGGCGGACAAATGACTAGTCTTTTGAAAAAGCATTTTCTTAAAACTAGTCATTTGTCCGGCAGGCGAGTTTATTCATCTTATTTTCTTGTAATGAGAAAATTATTTTTGGCTGTGGAGCAATCAGCGGAAAGAGATGTTCCATGGAAGGGCGGCTGTATCTCCCTTTCTGTTTCTAAAACTGGTTTGACACACATTATTTTAAAAAAAATCTTTGATTAATTACCACTCCCTTGTAATACAAAGGGTAAAAAAAAGATGTGATCTGCCGAACAGAAAAAATGGTACACGCTTCTCCACGTCCATCACCCTTTCTGTGTGGCCTCTCACAACTAATACATGACACATTCCTTTGCAGTGTTTATTGCTTCATCTTTAAATAGGGTGATTTGGTTGACACTTTTTAATTTTTGACCCAAAAAGCACCCCTTTCCAAAATACCCCCCAAAAAACCCGTTAGGGTTGAGCCCAAAATTAGGGTAGGTCAAGTGACCCTGGTAAAACATTCTTTAGGCTTTATCAGACTCACTAAGCGCACAGAGACAGGGTATACTCTGCAGAGGGTTGGGGCGGGAATTCGGGTCGGGATGGGGGAGGGGTTTCAACTGGAACATCTGCCTCCAGATGATTGATATTCAGTTTGGCGTGTGTTTTTATAAGGAGAATTTGTCCAAAACAATTGTCGCCAATATAGCCCTAGGTCTAGTGAACCTCTCTTTACGCACGATTACACTCATGCCTTTTTAATTCATGTCGTAGACCACAGGCACTCTGGATTTGGCCTCTATGCATCGTATTCTATGGGATGATATCTTTATTAGAAAATAGATATTGGGAGATGAATATCTTTGATACTATAGGCGTGGCATCATATAATTATAGGGAATTAAGTCTGCAATTGGCAAATGCATAACCTACGCCGTGCATGAAAGTTAATGTAGCCGAGCAGTATAATCTACTGCATGTAGTTTTACAGTATGAACTAAGGTATTAAGGTCAAATCCCACAACATGAAAATTGGGTGGGGAAATTTTGCGTATTGAGCTTCTGACAGGGGGAGCTGCTGCCGATTTTGTAGTAAATCACAACACTTCTGCTGCACACCTGGGGTATTCCAAACCCCACTGTAGCTGATATAGGCATAGAATATGCCGCCTGACAGTTTATATATACACTGAAAAAGTAAACTTGTCTCCAGACTTGTCTAAGTGACTGTCATAAAATAAACAAGTCAAAAGTTGTCTAACCTATCAGTTTACCATCCCACAAATAGAATCTGGAGCTGGCAAATGTCGGGTTTTGGGCTGGCACATGCCAAGTGGGTCTTCTATCCCCAGCTACAAGCCCCGCTTCCTTGTCACTTAGACAAGTTTCTGGATCGTTTATTTTATGACAGTCACGTGGAAGAGTCTGGAGACAAGTTTACTTTTTGAGTGTAGATTCTGCCAGCATGGCTAAATACTATAAATCACAGAGCAAAACCCCTTATATAGAGAGAGGTGGAATTTGGGTAATGGTTAATCAGTGATACAACCATTGTGATATGGCAAGAAACTTTGACATATTCCAATAGACAACATTTTCTAAGCCTTCTGGGGGGAAATATCTACCTTTTTAATCCTTGCAATTCCCCAAATTGCAACTGCAAGACATAGGCAACACTTTCTCGCCGATTTGGGCCTGTCTTAGCCAATATAAACCCAAAATCGACAATAATACCTATATTTACAACATTCTCTGACCCTCTCTCATGTTGTGGGATTTGACTTATAGCGTACATCAATAATAGAATCTATAATTAGTTTAAAGTACAAAAGGGCATGGTTTTTGGTTCACTAATCACAGTGTATCAATTCAATAACAACTTGCTGTTATATTATGTATGCGGAGTTATGTAAAAAATGAATAATAATTAATCTGTCTGAGAATACCTGTCTGTGTATCAGGAAAATGGTTAAATCACACAGCATGCCAAACCGACTCTCCCTACATATACTGCTCATAATCCCTCACTACCGTAGTAGTACATAAGGGTCCGCAGGGTTTTAACTAACACAGAATTGTATTTAATATCAAGAGGTCCTTGAGTTGGGAATTTTCCCTACTTGTTCACACGGTGGCGCTGTAGTCGCGGCGGGACGCTCTCAAACCACCCACTTGCTATACAGCACCTACTCAAGTCTCGTCCACCTGAGAGTCCTCGAGACTTGGGTTAAGCCTGTGTCTGTATGTGAATGTTCGGCCCCACAAAAACGATTACCCTAAATAAGGGACTATTGCGACACCTGTTCTGTTGAGGCACTTTAATGCCGATATTGCAGAATTTAAGCTTTAAGGCATGCCTCTATTATAGTGTTGGAAGTGGAGGACCGCTACCCTGAATCAAATTTGCTTTCCCCTCCTCTTGGCACGTTTGGATATAAATTTCCACATTGGAATAATTGCATAGCACTCGCCAGCGTCGAGCTAATATAGCCAATACATGTATACCAATGACCCTACACAAATTTAATACTCGTCTAACATTGATAATTTTAAACGGGCCTTTAAAGTTCAAATATAATTATAATCTAAATCTACAACCACACCCATGATGCATCCATATTCTCTGCATGATCAGTTTACAAGCACCAGTCCTTGACGCGAGACCAAATATAAATTAGCATAAATCATTTACTATAAATGGTCTATGCTAATTTATATATAATATATAAGGGTCATTGACATTTAGTGTTGGTGTTGGGAACACAGGTGTTGTGGCTTTGTCGTTTCCTCTCCTGTTCACAGTGGGGGATCACAATAAAAGTGGTCCCCTATTCAAAGGAGATTAACTTATATTCTCTTAGTATCAAGTGTAATATCCTTTCCAAGTAGCATATGGTCAGCTGTCGTAAGTATCCATAATAAGCTGTGTATGTTTAAGGTAACAAAAAATGTGGGGGTCCAAGAATATGGTATTATTAATTGGTGATAGTATGTAACTATTGCACGATCGGGTGATATCTAGTATCCCCACTACAGTGGTGCTTTCCATACAGAGATCACAGATACAACCCCATTCAGTGTTGGCGAGATATATCCCTTTCCTTTATTGATTATCAAGAATCAAAACAGCAACTCTGCCCCACGAGCCTCCAAAATTAAGGCAGTGGAGGAATGGAAATTAAGTCACCCAGATAGCATCAATTAAATTTGAGAAAAATGAAAGAGTATTAGAGAGCGTCGTGACATGCTCCGATGATGCAACGCGGGAGTCGACAACCCACTGTGTTTCTTTAAAAAAACAGAGCCGAGTAATTTTCATGAGTTTATTAACTTTATTGGAACAAATAAACCAATAAAGACATGAGCATGCTGAAACCCTAAACACATGCCGTCTCGTATTATCTGATTGACCTGAAAGTTCAAAGAAAAAACTGCCTCATTGGAAACAGATCCCGTGCCTGCTGTAACAGTCCATAAATCACGGGGTCCCCAGTTGAAAAGATCAACCACATGAATTATTAGACACACTTTGCACCTCGAACATCTGCGGCGTGAAGTTTAGAATAGGGGGATGGAGGAGGTGAGACAATGGTACAGCTGTAACTGATCATGCCAGGACGGCGGCCATCTTGTCCTCCATTTTGGCGGCTATCTTGTCCCCTGAATATGATGCTGGTTCCCATAGTTTACCAATCACTCTGGCTAGTAGGGAGGTTATTCTGCGGGTGCCAGCGATGATATTATAAGCTACATTTTAGTTCCCTAGTTGGCCACTGTTACTGGTGGCATGGCGCTGTTTGCAGTCACCTTTCTACGGCGCTATAAGTAAATTTCGCTGTGATTAGGCGTGATTGATGGCGTGAGGAGGCTATTGTTGCGTGTTTGGTGTATCAGCAGAGAAAAGGGCGGGAAATCACGCGAGGAGGAGCAGACGACACTGAGATTCAAGGAACGCAGACGACACTCAACGCTTGGACGCTGCGTCTCCGGCGACGGCGCGCGCCCAATGGACGCATGGATGAGAGGCGATGCTATCGGCGCTGGCGGAAAGTGGCCAATAGCCGAGTGACTTCTCCCCTCCCCCCCCCCCCCCCTCTCCTTACCAACCCACCCCAACACCTCCCTCCCATCCCTCCACCTCCCTCCCATCCCTCCCTCCTCAGTGGCTGAGTAGCCTACCTACAACCTACCCCCGCCAAAAGTTGCGGGCTGGCTTCATTCCGTGTGGTGGTGGTGGTGAGGTGCGTGGCCACTTGGTGTTTGGTGGTATATAGGGTTGGAGCTGCAGACATACAAGAGGCATTAAAGGGAAAACAAGGACACAGGAGGAGGCCCCCACACACATGTATGCAGGCCGGTAGTAGGGACTACCCCCAGGCCACTGATCACACTCACAGGGGGACTTGGAGGAGGAGGAGCAGGAGGAGGAGGGAGGAGGGATCAGCTGAGAACTGCTGTAATAGGTTGTTGTCACTTGGCTGCAGGCTCTACAGACCACCTACACACCTTCCCCAATCAGTCCTCCCCAACACACACACCTACACACCCACCTCAACTAAACATATAAACTTTACCTCGTGAACTGTAGGGGGCACTCCCCTATCCTACAGCACTGGGTTCTATAGGGGTAGCTGGATCCGGAGCTGGATCCTGGAAGAAGACGGTTCACACATGGAGCATTGAGAGGAATTACCCATGGACGATGATTACCCTGTGACTTTCAATTGGATATTTACCATTTTACAGTGCTGAAAGCTTTGGATCTTTTTTGGAAAGGGATTGCCAGGAGAGGATAGAAGGAGAGTTTGTCACTATATGCAGGAGGAGGGAGAGGAGACAGGTGTTAAGGCATTGATTTGTAATAACACAATTATGAATACCCACAACCTGACAAATGCCTGACCATTTAAAAACCACATCACAACATTATAGCTGATTCTTTCAGGGAAAAGGCAGAGAAGGAGCCCTAAGGAGAGAGAGGGGGCAGGTATAGACATAGAGCTGTAGCCGTGATCTGTGCACTGGGAGTAAAGGATTGGATTACCTGTGGAAGTAAAGTGTTTACAAACATGAATTCATCACCAGGTTTGCTGCTCACAGGTGAGTTGTCATCCAGGTACACTTAATAGTGATTAATGGGGCTGGATGTACCTGCAGGAGGGGTTAACCCACGGGGTGGCCAGGTTCACATGTTGCTACATGGGGCCTCTTAAGTAAACCTTTAAGGGCAGCAGAGTGCTTTAAATTTGATACGATGTTAACTATATATATGATGCATGAATGCTGCCCTGGTGAGTGCTACTGGTAGTAACTCGCACGAGCTGCATCATGCCGTCCCTACCAGGTTGATACACTCCTGAAATGGTTGTGTGTCCAGCTGCATTCATGCATCATGAAGATGATAGGGCACAATGCATTAAAGCACTACGCGGTGCTAAAGGGCCTTTAGACAAACATGTACACATGTTGTAGGTTCTACTTTTGCAGTTATTTAGTGGGATTCTTGTGTAAGTAAAATTGGCTTTCTTCATGGGGGAGCGGGGGGGGGGGGAACTATACATCGTTTTTAGACATGGACAGAAATTAGAAAAGATAGGAGAGACAGAAGTTTGGTTCAACCTTAGTGAAATGCTTTTCTCATACACAACAGCTTAGATCACATTCATTGCTATTTTACTATAATAGGACAAATGGAACGAGGGTGTACTACATACATGTACATGTATAGAAGTCCTGTATTCCCAGGAAAGGGCTGTTATGGTTTATTCAAGGAACTGAGAAGTTCATATCAGTATTGATCTATGGGTAAACCCTCACCGAAAAGAAAGGTGGGTCATATACATCAATATGTCTCAAATGAACACACCTTTCCGGATCTCAAAGATGTAAATGGTTTATTTTGATGACTCAATCTGTCTCTGGCTGATTTGACTTGGTAGACAACAGATTTAGGGTAGTTAGGGTTTATAGACACTTTTGTATAGAGTCTACTCGATAGGGCTGCATTTACAGGGTTGATAGACTCACGAAGGGTTGTTACGATGCTTAGATGACAATACCAAAGTATCATTAATAGAATAGACAGCTACATTTCTCAGGTTGAGACTGTCTGTTATTCCATATATATAATGCACGAATGCATATGAGATATATACACCAAAACACGTCTACACCGTCTGCACCAGGATTGGCGTTTGATTGGCCCTTAATTGGCAGCTGAGTGGTACTGAAAATGCTGTAGATTACCGAGCAAACAATCAAAACGTAATCACATTTCTGTCTAGACCAATCAATAATCAGTTACCGTTCATGGCAAAACTATAACGAACGGCAGAACATGTCACTAAAACTATAACGAACGGCCTATACTGTTTTATACGTAACAGTCTACATTACAGTAATAATAGTTTTTAGTATATTTATGAGCAAGTGTTATGTGACTATTAAACATACCCATAGGCCTGTAAACAAGAAAGCAAAATCGATTGTAAGTACATTCTACAGTTAGTTTCATCATTATGTATACACACTTGTATTCCTTATCATATACCACCTCCGTGTTGCTTGATACCCAAGATGGCTTCTGGATTAAACAGAAGCTTTCTACTAATCCCAACAGGATTATCCTGCTCTATCCCTCCCTACCTGATCTAGAGGAGATAAGATAACCAAAGTAGGATTTCCTGTACGGGAGTAGAAACAGGAGGCTTAGGATTAAGGGCTTTATAAATTGTGTTCTATATGGTTGATACACACACCTAAATTAGCATGTATTTACACGTAGACGTTGTTTCTCGATGGTTATGCCACCTTTAAATGGGTACAATTAGCGGTGTATATTGTATATATATATATATATATATATATATATATATATATATATATATATATATATATATATATATATATATATATATATATATATATATATATATATATATATACGTGAACGCAAGCTCACTGCATAGATGTGTGTTGTCCTAATATTACATGTGTTATATCATTCAATATAAATCTCCCAGTGAGTTATAAACATGTATATATATGCGTGAGTATAAACACAGAGAAAGTTATAATAAATAATATTGTGTTAGACCATAGTCTAGGGCAATGCTATCCCAGTTATAGCTACATGTATCCCTAACCAGGGCTGTATTCATGCATCATGACGACAATGGACTAAGTTGCTGACTTACTAAGGAATATGCGTGGCTTTAAAGGGTTATATTCACTAGTTGAATACAATATGAGTGTGATATACACACACACAAAATTCATTCCCATCCACATGTATACAGCAATATACAAATTAACACAGCAATAACTGTGATATCCTCCTGTTGGTTTACACTATCCAACATGATGCAGCATAAAACAGGTAGCAGGTTCTCCAGGGTCGGGTTACCTGGGGTGTTACCTGTAGAGCCTGGTCCTTTAGGGTGCAGGAGGAGGTGTCAGGAGGAAGGGAGTGGGAGGGGGCGACAGTCGAGGGAGGATGCAGAGTGAGCTGTCCGGCTATAGGTGGGACCCTTTGGACCACCACCTACACTGAAAAAGTAACTTGTCTCCAGACTCGTCGAAGTGACTATCATAAAATAAACGAGTCAAAAGTTGTCTAACCTATTAGGTTACCATCCCACAAATAGAAGCTGGAGCTGGCAAATGTCGGGTTTTGGGCTGGCACATGCCAAGTGGGTCTTTTATCTCTAGCTAGAAGACCCACTTGTCACTTAGACGAGTTTTTGACTCGTTTATTTTATGACCGTCACTTGGAAGAGTCTGGAGACAAGTTTACTTTTTGAGTGTTACCTGGATGATAAGGGCCTCTCAGTGCAGTAATGCTTTAAGCAATTTGTTGTGTAACTCGCCAGTGCTGCATTCATGCTTCGTGACGACCCTCAGGTAGTGCATCAGCCCCATATAGGTTCTTCGGCAAATACAGCACTGATGAGTAACCACTGGTAACTTGCCAGGACTGCATTCATGCATAAAAGGGCATAATGAATTAACACATTATGCGGCTCTTAAAGGGTTATTTTTGTGTGTGTGATATACAGGAAACATTGAACATGTATATCATTATATTGCCTTGTCATTGAAATGATATATCTATATCATGTTACGCCTAGAACTGAGGTGAGGAGGGATGGTAGAGTTATATACTATCGTGGGCATGCAATTATTTACTTCTTTTTTTACATTCAACAGTATTAATATCTTATGTGTAAAATGATTTACACCAATAGCTATACGATTCTACATTCAATCACCTTAAATACTTTGTTCTGTCCCCACCCACCCCCCTACGCCCTTTGTTTTAACATGAAGGTACTAGGCTTAATATATGTTACTTGTCTTTACATTGCTCCAACCCTTTCAGTTGCAGCCAATGCAGCCAATGCAAGGACCACATGTTCTTCCCCCAGAGACACTTGCTCCCCTTTGATACATGCACTTATTTAGGTACTTATTATACATTGTGCCCCCACAACACCCACCTGTGTGCCCCCTACCGGCCTCTCGTGCAGCACAGCCGGGCCTCACAATAGGAATTGTCAAACTCTTTAAGGGCCGCATAGTGCTTTAATGGGTTATACCCTTTGCCGTCAAGATGAATAATCATTATGCATCCCTGGTGATCTACTCACCAGGGCTGCATTCCAGCAATATGTCCAGCCTTTCGGGAGTGTATCAACCCCATATGGCCGTCAGTGATGCTTGAATGCAGCCCTGGCGAGTTACTCGCCATAGATGCATGAATGCATCATGGCGACAAAGGGCATGCTACATTAAAGCACCATGCAGCACTTGCAGGGTAATTGTTAACATGGTGTTGGTGGCGGATGTGGGGTCGGCCTGGGTCGGCAGGGGGCGACACTGATGGTGGTAATGGCGGCCAAAAGGGCATCATGCTGTAACATAGCAACTGCACTCAACACACACATAGGACGTCACCTGCGTTCTGAATTAAAGTCTTAGTTGTCACTACTGGAAAAAGAAAGGGTCTCTTATAGACTACTCTGACCCCCTCAAGCCTTGGCCCGTAAAGTATAGGCGTCAGGCTGGTCGGCCTGTGGGCGCGTCTATTACTTAAGCTGGTACTGGTGAGATAAGCACTGATAACAGCGGTCACATAGGTATATAAGCTATAACATCATGTACCCTATGAATTCCGCAGTGAATGCAGAGAATTATCTCATCTCATTGGTTAATAATGTATCCAGCTAGGCCTAGTCTTAGGAGTGGATCTAGGAATTTGGTAACATGGGGGCGTGATATAGGCGATGTTCTGGGGGTATTGTGACCTCCCTGACTCGTCACACAGCTATGGGCACCAAGCAGGTGTTACACTTCCAGGCTACCTGTAAATAGGGAACATTCACAAATGATGTCACCGGCTAGAGGTGTGTGTGTGTGGGGGGGGGGGGGATATTTGGGTGTGGTGACGAAACATAACCTGCTATGGGCCATCCATTTCTCGGAAATAGTGGGGAGGAGGGAGGAGTCTTGAAAAAAAGTCCTTAAATATTTTGGCGTCTTTGTGAACGTTCCTTTTGTGTTAGACACAAAGATCTCTGTATACACCCCATGATAATGTACCTCTTGTAAAACTACTAAAAGGTAAACAAGTCATTACCATGAATCGGCTTATGATCTAGGGTTCAAACGCTGAGGAAATAATGCGTTTTATTATTTTTTAGCATACATAGTCACTATATGCTTGAACTTGTAAATCAAGTATACAAAATTATATATATGCATTTACAGTAAATGTATAAGTAAATGTGCAATGGTAAATTCTCGATGGTGCAATATGGACTGAATTATTCCTTACAATTTAGGAGGCTACATGTTCATGTACAATGCATAAGGTCTTTATCCTGTATGCAAGGACTTGACAAGCAATATTTCCTTCCAGATCAGAATAAAATCCTTAATATTGGCATGACAAGACACTATACTCCCTCTATCAACCACCAAATTGTAGGGGACAGAAAAAGAGGTCGTGGCTGTGGTAGAGATGATATTGGTCTTTTAGTGACACAGAAAAAACGTCAAAAGACACTTGTTAAAGGGAGTAAAGAGTTATGGTTCCCCAGCATGCGATCCTTGAGCATGAAACAATACCCTCATAAAGACTTAACCCTCTAAGGGCCGCATGGTGTTTTAATCTGCTATATCCTTAACACTGTAAATAGTTACTGTTAGTTTACATCACAATATACTGTAAATTTACAGAACATTTTGCTGTAGTCGGAAATACAGAACTATTTGCTGTATATTTACCGACTTCTGTGCTGTAAATCATATTTACAACAATGTTGCTGTAAATTTACAGCACATGATCTGTAGATTTCTGCCACATGGTGGCAGCACTATATCATTTTGTGTAACAATTCTTGTACACACTGTATTTTGGGGGGTAAATAAAGCCCCCTGTGTGTCAAAAAATATTAAAATATGAATGTGTGAGAGAAACCTCAGCAAGTTATTGTATAAAGTATTTCACCTTGGAGAAATGTGTCAAATAATGCAAATATCAGCAAAAGTATACATAGATACCACATCTATGGAAAAATGTAATCCTTAACTGTCTGAACTGTGTAGTGCTGGTATCACATACAGTTTAGCTGGATTAGAATTAAAACCATTACAGTGTGTAATGTTTGTTATCCATAATGCAACTGAAGTAATGCAGAAAGGTTCTCTCCATGCATATATATTGAGATCAATTGATAGCAACAATAATTAATGATAAAAAACTCAACTTATGGCATTTACAGTACTTTCTGCTGTTGAATTACAGCATACAATATACTGTAAATTTACAGCAAAATGTGCTGGCAGTTTTGGTTCCAGTAGATTTTGCTGTAATTGAACAGAAGAATATACTGTAAAACTACAGCACATTCTCCTGTTTAATTTACAGCAACTGAGTTGCTGTAAATTTACAGCAAAATGTGCTGGAACCAAAACTGCCAGCACATTTTGCTGTAAATTTACAGTGGTTACTTCTAACAGTGAAATTTGACATGATGTATGTTTTCAGCCTTGGCGAGTCACTCACTAGGGCTGCATTCATTGATGCATCATACCTATAGCCTTTGGGTGTGTATACACCCAAAGGGTTAGCATGTTGCTTGGATGCAGGACTGTCGAGGTATACTCACCACGGCTGCATTCATGCATCATGACATCAAGGGGGTAATGCATTAAAGCACTATGCGGCCCTTAAAGTGTTAATTAGATCAAAGCAGGCCTAGATATCTGAGGCCGGCCTCAACAAGGGCCAACACTGCAGCCTTTCTACACAACACAAACAACAATGAAGGCAGGAAAAGATAAATAGGAAGAAATTGAGGAAGTGAACATAATCTGATGTCGCCCACACCTTAGACTTTGACCCAACCTGTGCTTTTGACACATACAATCGTCAACTCTAAGGCCTATACAGAATAGCTGACATTGAGACGCCGATCAATCTGCTGTTTGAAACCGCTTGTTTAATTCCCTTTTTACTGGAATTTAGCACGTTATACACGGGTTATACATCAACATCTTCTTGCTTTATTTGTACACTGATTGAATTACTATTACTACCATTATCCCTATATATAACACATCTACCAGTTTTTCAAGTTCTTTACCTTTTAAACTGTGTAAGAAGTTAGGTACGTGAATATATCATTCAGAGTAAACAAGGCTCACGCCACATATTGTGACGAAGGGTTGGCATATGTGAAATAAACGTGTTGGGGCAAAATGGTGCTTTAAATCGAAATGACGTCGCTCATCGCGCTCATCGCCATCTATAAATAGTACTGTTTATCAGGTTTAGGTCGTCATCTTGTCACTGATATGTATTAGCAACACTGTGTGCACTGCAAACAGTTCCATGACAATAAAACCTTAATTTAACGTCAATTCAACGTTCAGAAAAGGATAGATTAACATTTGGAAACAACGTTAGATTGCAGTTAACCCGTGGACCCAAACCGTGGATCCCTACCCCCCCCCCCCCCCCACCCCACCCACACTGCTGTTAAAAATATGACCACTCGCTTAAAAGCGGTCCATAGGTATATATATATATATATATATATATATATATATATATATATATATATATATATATATATATATTCAATTACCTTTCATGTGTCTTTTTACTCTTTTAAGTGAGCATTTATACACTCTTAGAAGGTAGTGACGACCAACATTAATGTAGGCAGTCAGGGACAAACTATTATACTAGCCTTATACTGCTTGAAGGATTCTTCAGAAGATATTCATACAACAAGGCATTCGACTTGTGTGCTTCTAAATAATATTAGGTGTCGCAAGACACAAACAGTAACGTTTAGACCTGATTTTATTCTCAGATTTTATGAACATCTGAATATTTTGTGTGGTGATACTAAACATGCAGTAATGCATTAAGTAGTGACTGCAAACAGGATGCATGAACCCCCGACAAAGGAATCTGCTCATTTCATTGCCTCATTTAAGCTACTTTCTCTTCCACATAGTTTCCTGCAATGAGCTTTCTATAGCAGAATAAATTACATTTAATCCATTACTACTTCAGTTAATAGCACCGTTGATCAGCCGATGATAGCATGCGTATAGTTCAATGAGGAAACCCACTTGCACAAAAGATCATACATTATTTGATAAAACTCCAACGCTCTGCATGGACATATTGAAATTTGAGAACTAAACAACCTTGAATAAAATACACTGGAAGTTATAACTTAAGCTGTTAAATTGCATGAGAACAAAAGAGAAATCGCTATAAGCACATATATTCAATATTGCATAATAACTATAAGCTTAATGGAAATTAGAATGTAATCTTGTGTGCAGATTCATGCTGGGGTATATGCTGATATCCAGGGGCGGATCCAGAGGGGGGGGGGGTTCTGGGGGTCAGGACCCCCCCCTTTTGGAAAAAATTTTAAATTTTTTTAATGATAATTTGATCCGCCACGAGTTGCGGCGCGTCACTTTTTTGGTACTTTGGTGTTTGGTGGACCCCCCCCCCCCCCTTTTCAAATTCCTGGGTCCGCCCCTGATATCATACAATATTCAACGGTCTTCAAATAAGGAAAATCATCCCAACCCCCTATATCACACCTATCAGTAAATGTACCGTAAGACACGTTGGTCCATAAACATACATGTATAGCTATAAACCTTTCAGCCCGTCTTAGTTGGAAATATGTATTGGGAGTTTTCACCCCCTGGCTTTAAAAATAAAGAGGGGGTAATTTGCAGCAAGTATGTAAAACACACTCTCCCTAACAGGCGGAGTCAGTGAACCCTCCACACCTGTTTAACCTAACACCTGTGGGGTGATAGCTTGGGGCCTGGGGGGGAGGGGGGAGGGTAACTCGGGCCTGAAATGGGTATCCACTGCCAAACGAGTTGCAGGAGAAGAGGCAGAGGGTCTAAAAAATTTCAAGTATCAAGTATCTTCAAGTTTAAGTATCTTTTATTGTTTTCCAATTATTAGATGTTTTTCGGGTACAATATTGGGTCGGCGGCCCTCGTTGATAACATAAAAAGTGTACATTCTACACCTTGATACTTTTGCAGCAGTGACTCTGTACCTACAACAAGAGGGGGCGGTAACTCTACATTTACCGGTAGTAGGGAGCAGGAATTCGGTCTCGGTAAGGTTTAAATGTAAAGAAATTACATCTACTTTACTGCCGTATGTACAGCAGGAAATGAAGGTATACATATAAGTATGTAGCCTTATAGTGGTAGGAGCGTTGGCTTTGCTGTAAGTGTAAGGAATATGGCCATGGTCATTTCCGGAAAGTCCAACTTTTCAAGTTGATAATCTACAGCAAGTATAGGTAACAAGGTCTATATGATAGGACTATACTGCTTGCTGCTCTGATGGTTCTGGAGTCAATGTCTGTAATATTAAAATGGGGCTCGCCATGTGCTCAGCGACGGTCTATATTCACCATAGGTGGCAGGTGTACAGGAGAGGAGCAGGGTGGGAGGTAGGCCTGGTACCGGGTGGGTGGGACGTGGGTGCCGGGAGGTGCACGGGGTCCTGCCGGGCCGCCTCCCGGGGTGGGCCGGTCTCCGCCACCCGGACCTCCCGGAAGGTTCCAGGTGTAACCGTCTCACTCAACTGTATTCATCATGTCTCATGCTGCTGGAAAGGTCTACTGCTAATAAGAGTCGCATTTAATTTGAATTTGAACCAAATTTTAACACAAAACGTCAACCCCCCCCCCTCCAACCCTTCCCTCCACATGCTGTGTCCATCCTCTGTCATCCTATAACTCATCTCATCCCTTGTGCAAGAAATGGACATGTGTCACTTGACAACCGACAGCAGACCCCCCAAAGGACTGAACTCTCTCCACACCCTACTCAGGGTAGCAAGGCATTTAGTGTCTACGTTCCCCTGCCAAGTAATTCCAGTATTGCCATTCAGTCAATCATCATATCTATATAGCTATCTATATCGGCAGGGCCAAATAAAAATGTTCCTTTTCTCATGTTTTTCCTACTTTCTGTTTTTTACGGTTTGTAAATCGGACAATTATTAAGGATTTTAGGGCAAAAACCCTAAATCAAGGTCTAAAATTGAGATTAAAATAAATAAATAGATAAATAAATAAATAAATAAATCCGACCGGCCAGGCCTGCATTGTCAGGCCATGTTACCGGAAACCAACCTTTTTTTTATTTGGCCCAGTCATAAAAAGTCGAGAAGATGTCATGATGTGAATTTCAGTTTAAAATATGCCAGGGGTTATGAATTGATATGATTGATATGGGTGTATTTCTATAGAGAACACATTTTTCACAGGGCCGAGGTCGAATACTATATAAATGCAGCATGCGTTGATTCAGATTTGTTTATAGGAAAATCTGGATTTAAGCAAAAGATAATTACAAACCAGAAAAGCTGTATCACTATAATTATACCAAATCGATCACCCAAAATAAGCCAAGGGAAATCCTTTTTGAGGAGAACAATTATATGTATGCCTATATAACCTTACAACACTGTGAAAGAAAGCCATCAGTCATGATCTGTTTAATTCACATTGGGGAAGGGGATCTAAATGAATTGTAGACATATCAGGTTGTTTGATGCAGCTGGTGAAAGCAATATAAATACTCCGCACACGCCCTCAGGGCTTTCTGAAGTTTAATGTGTAGTTGTATCAAAATTATAGACATGGTCACTCCCCCTTCCCCTTTATACTCCTAACATACAACGTTTTTCATCCCTATGGATTTGTTTTTGAACTTCCTTCTCAGGCGTCTTTGATTTAGCCACGGCCACAAGTTGCTAAGGGATAGTGATGTCAAGAGCCAATGGATATAAATAACATGATACATAATTATATGTGACATAAACTGGTTATGGGGACATTTGTGCAAAAACGTCCCTTTTCGTAGATCCTGTCACATGTATCATATCCAAAGAGGGAGACTGTATTCCTCCCCCCTAGTTCAAAATATCATTTTTTAAAGGAGTGTCTTGTTTGGTTTGTCTTACTCTCGATATCCTGCTGTACCCTTTGTATTCCCTAAGACCCAGTCACCCATCGTCTTGATCAGATGGCCATAGATCAGACTGTACCTCAACCGTGTCAGGAACATAGCTTTGTGAATACTTGGATGGTTTCCGTCATGTACATATATAAATGTAATGTCAGCCTGGTGCATTGGATGGAAACCGTGTATCATGTGGTCAATAAGACTATGGTCTCTGTCTATACACCCTCCCTCCCCCCCTCCCCCCCTCCCTCCCTCCCCCCTCCCTCTCTCTCTCTCTCTCTCTCTCTCCCTCTCTCTCTCTCTCTCTCTCTCTCTCTCTCTCTCTCTCTCTCTCTCTCTCTCTCTCTCTCCTCCCTCCCTCCCTCCCTCCCTCCCTCCCTCCCTCCTATAGGGGGGAGGGGCACTCCAAATATCTTTAAGCTAATTGAGAGGGAATACTGAGGACAAATCATACTGTGAAGTAACTCCCCTCAAACAGATCCATTAACCAGTCCTGCATGCAACACTTTGCTTGCCTATTATTGACCACTGTGGGATTTGGAGAGGCTTAAGGCTGTGTCTCACGACCTTGAGCCAATGTTTTTGTCTCTGATTGGGTGCCGTCTCTGACCAGGTGCCGTCTCTGACCGGGTGCCGTCTCTGACCGGATGTCACTTTGGGAGTTTAGTTATGTTCTACCAACAGCAGGAGGCTAATAATAATTACATAACAGCTGCCATAAAGTTTTTACAAATCCTTATACATATGAGTATAGGTTAAAATTTAGAAAACACCTTTTTCTGACACCAGGTCAGAGACGGCACCCGGTCAGAGACGGCACCTGGTCAGAGACGGCACCCGGTCAGAGACAAAAACATTGGCTCAAGGTCGTGAGACAGAGCCTTAAGATCATGGGACAAGTATTGCGATTTACAATATTGGCAACAGTTGCCCCTTGTTTTTATGTCAATAATCAACACTCTCTGGCCCATTTTTCGCGTTGTGGGATTTGACCTTAACGTTGTGGGGTGTGGCTGACCCGCAAAAATATTACCATAAATCACATAGCCCCATTCCAGCACTCAGCAGCCCACAAAACAAGGGACATTACCGCCGTCTATTGTTAACTATAGAGGGAGGGGGGTCCCTGCTGTGCACCAACACCCTGGGTGGCTACCAAGGGGCCAGACTGTCACCATACTGTGATTTATGTTAACCATTCAAACCTACGAAAGCATAAAATTTAATTGCCAAACGGAACAGTGAGGCTTAGTATGTGTTAAAGAGGAACTTAAGAGTGCATAAAATCTAAGTACCAGCTTTGATAAGAAACGCTTAATACGTTGTGGTGTGTAGAGCCATTGGGCCATGCTGTTCAATAGTTGAGGTTTTGTTGTATCCGACAGGAGCACATTACTTCCTCGAGCTTTGTATTTATGCTGGTGCTTTAAATTTCCTGTCTTAACTTATATGTACATTATAATACACTATATACAGGTTCATTTTATGGGCATGGAATGTACTAGCCATTTTCTGGATGTGTTGTTATTTGTGTGTATGTGCACTGTCAGAAGTTACTGTAGCTGCACAATAGGATTAACTGTACATTTTGGTATTTTTGGTTTCCAGTATTACATGCTATACAGCTACAGCTACATACTATTCAGCTACCTACTGTACTCCACAATCTCGAGATCATGGGTTCGAGAGAGCCCACCTTGGCACAATAGGAGATACGTTTGTTTCTCTCCATATCTCTTTAATCGATTTGACACACATTTCCATGCATCTATATTCACATAGAAATGTTAGCTAGTGATTATTGAATAATATTCATGTACATGTACGCGAACCAATAATCTCCAGATTGTGGATTACAGTAGCTGAGTTTGTAGCTGTACAATATACATGTAGGTGCAGTTACACTACTTACTTCCAACAGTGTGTGTTTGTGAGAGGGAGGGGGTAAATGGATGTAAAGGGGGCATAGTGTTTTGATGATGGTGTGAGAATTTGCATGAGAAAATTAAGAACTACACGTGTACTTGGAGTATGTCCATCACCAACAGAATACTATCTCATCTTCCTATGGGGACAAACTAGGTATTCCCACATCCCCTTCTCACCATCCTGTGTTTTTTTTGGTGTTAACACGGGGGGGGGGGGGGGGTGATTGTTGAGTGTCGGCTCACCTGTGTTAAAGTGTCAGATACAAGGTGGGACTTGGAAACATAATTCATCACATGATTTACTTTACTCGTGTGTGCAGAAGTTGTACTTTTGATAAATGCATAAATTTTCAGATACATTGTACTATCATAGACATGAATACACTGCATTGTATATCTATGGTAACATGCATGTCTGTTTGAGGGCTGCATGTCTCTCGAAAACAATGACCATTACCACCCTCTATTGTTTACTATGGGATAAAGTCCCTCCCCCTCCTCCCCCCATCTTATTACCCCAGGGATTGGCATCATATGGACGTTTTGATATATAAAGGACCTTAGCTATACACTCAGAAAGTAAACTTGTCTCCAGACTATTCCAAGTGACGGTCATAAAATAGAGTAAAAACTTGTCTAAGTGACAAGGAAGCGGGTCTTCTAGCTGGAGATAGAAGACCCACTTGGCATGTGCTAGCCCAAAACCCGACATTTGCCGGCCCCAGATTCTATTTGTTAGATGGTAATCTGATAGGTTAGACAACTTTTGACTCATTTATTTCATGATAGTCACTTCTACGAGTCTGGAGACAAGTTTACTTTTTCAGTGTACCATATTATAGTGGCTGACCACAGTTGGTGAAGTAGCCTTACTGATAGGTACACACTGTATACATACCCACCTGGTGTATCTCCACAACATGGTGAGACTATACAGCAGCCCTTTGATCTTTGAACCCTCTGCTCCAACTACTTACTGTTTCTACCAAAGGAGCTAAGCATGACAGCCTTCCCTCACACCTCACCCCTCCAAGCAGTACCACCCCCTCCTCTCCCCTCCCTTCACCCCTCTGGCTACTACCACCACGAGGGTCTTTTGATTGGTTGGCAAAGGCTTTTCAGGATGGTGTAGACACAGGTAGGGCATGCATAGATTGTAAGCTGACCCCCACCAGCCATCACCTTACGGTCTCTGATTACCTGTGGAAATTAGGATTTGAAGTCTATGTGGGGAGATTGTGTCTAATGTGGAGATTTATCCAGAGGGTAGGAGACAGGAGGCTTGATGGAGGTGTCACAATGATTAAGTTGGTCTGTAGCACCTTCTTGTGATATGTTTATCCAACTTACCTTTCCAAATACATTATCCTAGTATGTTATATATTTTTTCTGTCAATGGTTGTAATTTGAAAGATATCATTACCATGTCACTATGATCGAGTTAAGCTGTAATTGAAAGAGTAAATTATTGTTGATGTAAGCCAAATAAAATGTTGTCAAAATTCAACTCAAGGTATAGGAACTATTTAAGCACATGTGTGTAGCAAATTTGCTCTAAATTATATTTGTGCTCTCTTCTGTTCACATACTAAGTATACATGAGGTAGCGGTAAGGAGGAATATTTCCACATGTCAATGAATCAGGCGATCAGTGTATGTCCTCTGATTCCATATCGATTGTAAGCATAAGGTAAAACGTAGGCTTAGTGGTAGTTTCTATCTGTATATCACCACTCTGGTATCCACAGCTAGCAGCTTACCACTAGTAGAGCATCAATACTGTAGGGGCTAGGGTTATACGGGGTTATTATATGACGAGTGCTGTTGGATGCTGTGTTGCGAGCTCAGTCCGAACCCTTCAGTCCGACGGTAGGTGGCGACACCTACTCCGGGCTTGGGGTATGGACAGGGGTCGCTATAGGCTTCCGGTCTGCGTGTGCGCACGCAGGCTGGCTGCCTATATATACCCGGCATCTGACGGTACTCGTCGGTTACTCTGAGCCACGCTGGTGAAGAGACCCCGTGATCATATCGGCTGCTTAGCCTACTGACCCGTTCCGAACTCTATAGGGAGTTCGCACACTTAGTGACTGCTTGTTTAGGTTTACCTGAATAAACCTGATATTGCAACCTGTAACACTTGATCCGAACTGTGTCGACTTTGTTCTTTAATTGATACTCTACCAATATCATAAAGATACGAAAGATCGTTTATTACACTGGTGCCGTGACCAGTTCTGAGTGAAACGCAGGTTAGCCTGTGCAGTAGCACAGACCTCGGGCTCTGGACGGAGCAGCGAGGTCCCCGGATGAGGCAGCAGCCTTGTCACCGGAAGGGTTAGATGCCAGTTATGAGGCAGATACCCACAGCAGGGCGAATGTTCCATCCGGAACAGACGCAGCAGGAGGACCCAGGGGTCCTACCATAATGAGCCGCTCATTAGAAGAAGTGAACTTGTCCTTGTTCAATGTGGGTGGGTCAAGCTCAGCCGCGCCGACTCCGAGGAGGTTTACCCTCTTGCAGGAGCGTCGCTTCGACGACATGAGAGAGGCCCGAGTGCAGGAACGTGTACAGATGGCTCAAATGGAATTGTTAACCATTCAGAAGCAATCCAATGAATGGAAAAGCAGTCTGATTGCATTGGAAGGTGCAGTCACACACCGAGCTTCCAAAATCAAGGAAAAGGACGCAAGGCTGTCTACCTTGTTGGAGGAGAATGAGAAATTGGTACAATCTCTCAGCAGAGTCCGGTCGGAATACGATCAGAAGGAGGCGGACCTACGAGGGATCCGGTCCGAGTTTGTCCAGGCAAACACGGAGCTGAACCATATTTGCGCAGCCCGAGACGCTGTAATGCATGAGGCAGAAGGGGCCCGATCAGCCATTGTTCGGGACACAGAGGACTTACAGGAGGTCCGCCGAAGTCTAGTGACAGAGTGTGACATTCTGAAAGCGAAAAGAACTGCTTTACAGCAGTTTTTATCAGAAACGCGAGAGAGTATAAAGGACAACAGTACCTCTTTCGCATCTGCGAACAATGGTAGTCCGGAAGGCCTCCATTACATGAGTTTTACCGATACTCCCAATCAGCCTATGGGACGTGGGGTAACCATGGAACCTGCCTTGTCAACCTCAACACCAGGACGACCCTTCGGACGACCCCTCGGAGTGGGACGATCCAGGGGCAGAGGCAGGGCGAGTGATTACTCACCGAGGGTGGGGATCGGTGGTATCCGTCCGATACCAAAACAGGTATTCGCAGCCCCGACCGGTCTAGCCTCAGTCGGTAGGGGAAGACGATTGTCCGAGTTGGTTCGGAGTCCACGATCACAGTTGAAAGTGGACGAGCAAGAACTCGACGCGGAACGCTTGAAGAAAGCGGCCGAGCAGGATAAGGCGGCGAAAACCGATCTGACTCCTTCAAGTTTGTTGCAATGGCGAGAGTGCCAAGCAACCATATTGTTCCAGGAACAGAAAAACTTGGAAATAGAAAGGCGAGACGTGTATCGCAAACAGCAGGCTGCCTTGGAGCAGCAGCAGAAACGAATGAAGGAGAACGCGGCCCTCGCAGAGGAGTTAGCGGAGCAGGAAGCGGCGGTTCTGAGGGCTCGAAAGGAAGGGCTCCGAGCCGCCGGAGAAGCTGCTAAAGCTAAATTGGAGAAAGCTCAGCAAGAGGAGGAGGTTGAGAAGCAGGCCAAGGAATTGGCAAAGGAGAAGTCAGAGCATCAACGATCGCTTGCTCTGGCCCAGCAGTGTCAGTACATGACTGATCAGGAGAAGAACTGGTGGTTCGGACAAGGCGTGGACCCCACTACGGACTTAGTGTCGTATGGGACCTACCAGGCTTTTCTGGACAGACAGAGTAGCATACCAGCTATGGGCGCTACTCCAGGGGCGACTCCTGGTACGAAGAGCCCGAAGAAGGCTCCGAGACGAACAATGCTGAGTACAGAATTGCAAGAATTGTACGATACGAATCCCGCCATAGCGGGGATCGGATTGCACAATGTCGGTGCGGAAAAGGACGCGACAGCATCCATTTCTAAATGTCTGGCGATAACCTCTAAAATTAGAGGTTCGTCCAACGCTGCTAGACGCATAGCCAGCGAGCCATTTCCCTACTGGCAGAAGAATTCGTGGGAAGATTGGTTGGGAGCCACCGTTGAGGATATAAACCTCAGTGGGTGGGACCAACAGGATGCAATCCCGTACGTGTGTAAGGGATTACGCATGGGAGATGGTCTCATGGCCGTTGAGCAGTGGAAGGAGGATTGCGGACCTCGCGGTACTTTCAAACAGCTCGTAGAAATCGGAACCATCCTGTACGGAGATTCCGCTCGGATTGATCCGATGGTCGCTTTTAAGAAGCGCGTGCAAGGCAAGAACGAAGCTCCGAGGGTCTTCGGACTTGCATTGATGAGACTCCTGAAGAAGGTACACCCTGCTTCAGGAATCCACGATGCCTTATTTTCTAAGGAATTGTTCTCTCAGTTCGTTGCCGGACTGAGAGATCCTGACATACAACAAACGGTGTATGACACGTGGAGAGCAGATACGTCACTAGATGACCTTTTTAAGGCCATCGACATACATGCTCTCAAAAAGTCACTGTTAGGGGACCGGATGCCTACCCGGGCCTCGGCCATTATAGAATGTTCTCCGGAACAGTCTGATGGTTCGGGCAGTGATGAGGAGGGGGCTATAGCTTCAGCGGCTCAGTTCAAGAGGAATGGGAATTCCTCTAAACCGCCGTGGAAGAATAAGAAGCCGGAAGGGGGTGGGAACCCCCCTCCAAAAAGGGAGTCATCGGATCCGAAGGTTCCGATGATGGACGCAGCGTTTTTCACATCGCTGTTTGAGAAGATGACGACTTCCATTCAGGGGGCTACCCAGCCTAACAGAAGGAAGATCAATCGGAGGACCGCTAAGTGCTATAGGTGCTTAGAGATCGGTCACTTTGCTGCGGAGTGTACAGCTCCGAGTCCGAAAGTTCCCGGAAAGGAGGGAAACTAGAGGGGGTAGTCCGAAAAGGCGAGCGGACAACCCCTGTAGATGAAGTACGCCAACATACCAGAGAGGTAGAGCCTAGTGAAATTCAGAAGACAGGAAGGGAATCAGGGGTGGCTTCGAGCTTTAGGAGCTCGGATGCCGGCCTGATTAACATTCCAGTCCATCAGTTGCCCGGCAATGAGGCAGGGAGGCCCATTACGGATAGGAACGAGGAAGTTGCGGCTGTCACAGACACCGTGTGGGTAGGGAGTACCCAGCTTTCCCCGGATCATCCATGTTTCGACCATTTGAAGAAACATGGCCTTGATCTGGCTGCTCCGAAGGATTTCAAACGCTTCACTGTAAACCCGTCTCCGCTGGGGGGGAGGCGGTGGTATGTGTCTGTTACTGTGGCCGGTAGGGCGGGCGAATTTTTAGTAGATACGGGAGCTAGCCACTCCTTTATCTCCTCCAAATTCTATGCTCTTATGCCGGACAGTCGTGATAACTTCAAAACGAGGGTAAACGCCTGTTCGGCCGATGGGTCGAGTATGCAGACGTATGGGCGCGCGTTCATACCTGTCCGAATTGGAGGGAAGGAGTATGTGGCTTCTCCCACCATTGCGGATATTGCAGACGACGGTATACTGGGGTTGGATTTTTCGGCGTTGTATGACGCGGTCCTGAATCCTGGTACAGGGGTACTCCGAATAGAGCACCCGTACCGTGCGGTGGAGCAATGTGTGCTCCGACAAGTATCGACAGTGGCAACGGTGGTCCAAACTGTTAAGATTCCTCCCGGACAGACGTGTGACGTGCTGGTCCGAAGCAAGGGGCTTAGGAGAGAGGAAGAAGCAGTTGTGGAACCGGATGTGGCCATGTTGGGAAGCATCGGTTTGACAGGCATGGATACCCTCGTGGGGGATGGTGCTTGGACCGTGGTGCCGGTTTCTAACCCCGGGTTGGAACCACAGTATCTTAGGAAAGATACAGTGTTGGGGAAGGTGTTCACCAGTGAGGCCGTAGTGTCCGCTGGACAGGTGAGCATGAAGGGTGACCCTTCTCCGACCCCTTTGAGTGAGGGACTCGAGAAAATGATATCCGAAACGGATCTGACGGATCGGATGGATCTCGACTCTCTAAGGAGGCTGGTAGTGAAGTATCAGGATGCATGGCAGGTGGAGGGGGAGCCGTTAGGCCGAACCGACAAAGTGTTGCATTCTATCAATACTGGAGATGCACAGCCTTTCAAAATGCCTTACCGACGTTTGCCGTTGGGTAAGAAAGCTGTTGTTGAAGAACAAGTGAAAACCATGCTGGAACAGAAGGTGATAGTGCCTAGCACTAGTCCCTGGTCCAGTCCGGTTCAGATGGTTACTAAAAAGGATGGGTCTATCCGATTTTGTATCGATTATAGACGCCTGAATGGAGTAACCAAGAAAAATGCATATCCTCTCCCCCGAATTGATGAGACTCTGGACTCGCTGGGTGGGAACCAATGGTTCTGCACCCTTGATCTGCAGTCCGGGTATTGGCAGATCGGGATGAAGGAGGAGGATAAAGAGAAGACGGCTTTTACGAGTCACATTGGGCTGTATCAGTTTGAACTGATGCCTTTCGGGTTATGCAACGCCCCGGCCACATTTGAGGCTATGATGGAAACTCTGTTGAGTGATCTATTGTGGCGCAAGTGCTTGGTATACTTGGATGATGTCATTGTCTTCGGCAAGACGTTTGAGGAGTGTGCGTTGAACCTCGGAGAGGTGTTGGAACGAATTCGGTCCAATGGCTTGACATTAAAGCCAAAGAAGTGTGAACTTTTTCGGAAGTCCATGGTCTATTTGGGCCGGATCATCTCCACCGAGGGTGTGCAGGCCGATCCGGCTAAACTGGAGACTGTGGAGACTTGGGAAGTTCCAAAAGGACCAAAGGATATCAGATCCTTTTTAGGGTTCTGTTCCTATTACAGGGACTTCATCCCCGGGTTCTCGAGGGTGTCTCAGCCGCTTCAGCGGTTGAGCCATTGGACTCCGGGGAGGAAAAAAGAACCCTTCCCATGGGGGATGGAACAGAATGCAGCCTTCAAAGAGATTAAGGCGTTATTCCGGACCACCCCGGTGCTGAGATACCCTACGGAGAAGGGGCATTTCATCCTTGACACTGATGCGAGCAATGAGAGCATCGGGGCCGCATTGTCCCAAATCCAGGACGGAGTAGAGGTCCCGTTGGCGTTCGCTAGTAACAGTATGAACAAGGCACAGAGAAATTACTGTACTACCAAGCGAGAGTTGCTCGCGGTGGTGGTATACACGAAGAAGTTTCGGCACTTCTTATATGGAGGGAATTTCACACTTCGTACCGATCATTCGGCCCTCAGGTGGCTCCTTAATTTTAAGGATGCGGAGGGAATGATTGGTCGATGGTTGAATCACCTCAGCGAGTTCGGACTGGAGAACTCTCATATCCAGCACCGAGCGGGCACGAAGCATATTAATGCCGACTGCCTAAGTAGACGTCCGGTACGCCGTTGTGTGCGTCCGGAATGTGGGGATTGTGGTGCTC
Organism: Harmothoe impar; assembly: GCA_947462335.1. Taxonomy (NCBI): domain Eukaryota; kingdom Metazoa; phylum Annelida; class Polychaeta; order Phyllodocida; family Polynoidae; genus Harmothoe; species Harmothoe impar. The sequence goes on along the minus strand of OX381712.1, from coordinate 62,392,527 downwards.
ACAATGCTGTGGTAGCGAGTGTGCGTTTGCCTTATGATGGGTTGTTGCAAAACCTGTTGGATTGGTCCACCGACACTATAAGGACGTACCAGATGGCCGATCCTACCATAGCACGACTGAGGGAGCTTGTCCCTACTGGGGTCTGTCCAGTGAGACCCGAAATATCGCTGGAAAACCGTGAAATGCGACGTTTCTTGGCACAGTTCCATGAACTGGAGGTCCGAGACTCGTTGTTGTGCAGGTGGAAGACTTGTCCCGGAAAGCGGAGGGTATTACAAATGGTAATCCCTGCTGCCATGAGGAAAGACATCCTGTACTACTGCCACGGCCATTCCACTAGTGGGCATTTCGGAAAGAAACGCTCTTTGGAACGGCTGAGTCGGAGATATTACTGGCCCGGAATGTCTGGCGACCTTTTGAGGTGGATAGAGACATGTCCGGCATGTTGTTTAGGCAAGCCTGGTCCTGGACTAGGGAAATTGCCACTGCAGCAGGAGCTATTCGGGGTGAGATTTGCTCGAATAGCCGTGGATATTATCAGCGGAGTGAAACCCACTCCGAAGGGTAATACGTGTATGATGGTAGTCTCGGACTACTATACCAAATACACCCGAGTGTACCCACTAGAGGATCACACTGCTGCTACTTGTGCGGAAGCACTGGTGAAGGGGTGGATCCTCCATCTGGGGGCTCCCTTGATGTTACATAGCGATCAAGGGAGAGAATTTGAGTCCAAACTTTGGGCAGCTATGTGTCATCAGTTGGCTATATGCAAAACTCGGACCAATCCGTACCGACCACAGTCCGACGGGCAGGTGGAGCGGTTCAATCGGACCTTGATCCAGGTTTTGAAGCCATTAGTGAACTCCCATATGGATGATTGGGATGATCAGTGCGAATTTGTGGTACATGCGTATAACAATACGGTCCACACTTCGACTAATTGCACACCAAACCTCTTGGTGTTCGGAGAGGACTTGATCATGCCGGCGGATTTGGTATTCGGGGTGGTAGGGATCAGTCCAGAAGCGCCATGTACGGTGCTATTTGTAGAATCTCTACGAGAGAGGTTCAAATTTGCCTACGAAACAGTTAGGGCTCATTTGCTCAAAGCTGCGAATTGGCAGAAGGTAGGTTATGACACCGGATTGAAGTTGCGACGTTTCGTGGTGGGGGATAGAGTAATCCGCCTACACGAACCGCTCTGCAACGTCAAGCTGGCGAATAACTGGGATGGACCACACACCGTGGTTAAATGTATCAGTCAGACGACTGTGTTGATTCAGTCCGAAGCAGGGCGCATCCGGACGAGCCATGTGGCTCGGTTGCGTGCTTGGGCTGGAAGGGAGCTCACCCCGGAAACGGAGGTGGAAGAGGGAACTTCGGAGGCGAAATTTGTACCTTTGGAAGGGGTGTCAGCGGATACCCCTAAGAGAGTGGTACGAAAGAAACCTCAGAAGACCGTGAAAAAGAAAGTCTCGGCAGGCGAAGGAAGAAGGGCCCGGAAAACTAAAATCAAGGCTGGAATTTTAGTTAAGAACGAGAGTCCTTCGGCCAGGTTACGAGAGGTGAACGGGAAACCCGTTCGGCGAAGCCCAAGGCTGGTGGCCAGAGGGGCGGTAACCTAGCTTGTTTACACAACGAGTGTGGTGTCCTGTGTTGTTTTATATGTTATATGTGTGCTACCAACAGGGGCGCTCAGAGTTGAATAGAAAAGAATATTGGAGTGCTCCCCGAGGGTGGTGGACGGATAATCCGGTGGGGTAATCTTCGATTTCCCATATTAATCCACTAATACTCCTGATGAACTCTTTATTCGAAGTATATTTTGACTTTTGCGAGCCGCCTACGTGGCAGTGTGATCCCCCGAGCCCGAGTTGCGGGCGGGAAAGGTCGTGACCTGATTAATCGATAATTGGGTCACACCGGGTAACGGGATCGCGTCCAATCACGCGAGACGCTGCGCATGCGCTTTGTTTTAAAAACAAAAGCGAGGGAACGCCATATTGATTTTGGGGCTCACCCGGATCAATCGTGCGTGCGGCAGCAGCGGAGAAGTCGGCGTTTTTGGGCAACTAGAAGAGTAGAAGAGTGATAAAAAGAGTAGGAACTGTGAGTACTCTTTTCTGGTCCGTCTAAGACAAAGAGGGAGACGGGGAACTAAGTGTTTCCCCGTCAAACTCCCCGTCGTAAGACACTTGAAAGAAGTGAGGATGGCCGAGCAGCAGCTCCGCCAGTCCGAACTCTCCGGTCACTCCGAGGTGGCATCCGCCACCGAGGAGCACATGGACGCTCAGAGCCCCAGTGGTGATGAGCTCAGTCAGACTCTGTCGGAACTACGAGTGGATCCGGCCGTGTCACCGATTCGGAAGTCTCCGTCACCCGAGGGTAGCGAGGACTCCGGAATGTTGCGAGGGATCGCCTACAGTGCAGTAGAATCGAACCCCTCCGAGTCGACTGGACATCTCTCTCGGATGTGCAGTCTAAGTATTTCGCCGAGCCTCAAGAAGACAGTTACCAGGAAACTGTCTATGGGAGGCGACAGCGACTCCGACACTGCACGTCCGAGGACGCGCGGTGGCAAGGGTGCTACCCGAGATCGGTCCCGGTCGGCCGATGGCAAGGTTAGTACCAAGGCTCTCAAACACGCAGGTGTTGGAAAGAAGCCTCTGGGGAAGGACGAGCCTAAAAAGCCCGATCCGAAGAAGCCTAGTACCCAGGGTACTAAGAAAGCGGATCCGAAGGTTGCCACTGCCACAGTAACCAAAGATTCGAAGACGGTCACTCCCAAGGCTCCGACTCCAAAGGTGCCAAAGGAACAAAAGAAAGCTGATCCGAAGCAATCGGCTAAAGATCTGAAGAAGAAGGGACAGACGTCCGGCAGCAGTCAGGCTGTCAAGACTCCGGTCCCTCCTAAGTCAAACATCCCGATCCCTAGCAAGGAGAAGGATGCTGGGAAAGCAGTTGGAACGTCAGCTGCTCCGACTTCAGCCGTGGATGTGTTGTCCTTCTCGCGAGGGTTGGATAACAGCTCTGCAGTGGCCGCTACGGCCGCAGCCATGGCTGGTACGTCCGGGCACGGGGGAGCTCGTCCGAAAACGACAACTCACCCATCCGACACTAGGACTGAGGAGGCTATGGATGCATCATCCGCAGCTGAAACGGTCCGAGTTGTGCAGGAGGTGCTGTCCGGCATCACCTTCCAGCTACCTGCTCCAGTGGGGCAAAGAAAAGAAGTCCCCGTTCGGGTGGAGACGCCTCCTCAAGGAGCAGCCCCCGTCCGAGTGGAGACTCCTCAACAGCAAACCGAGCCCCGTCTGGAGCCATCCACTATGGATACTTCTGATGAGGTCGGCAAGCTGGACCAAGCCGCAGGCGGTGGTCCGGGTGGATCGGGGGTACCAGTAATCCCCCCAGTCCAACATGAAGTATGGGATAAGGAGGACGCCGATGTCCCATCCCTGCTACGAGGAGCCATCATCGCACAGATGAGCAAGGATGAGATCAGGTCATTTGACTTGATCCAGATGAGAACCTTCCGGGGGCTGGACATTCTGTCCGACCGGTTCCCGACCTGGTTCCCGGCCCACGTGACGGCTGCAATGGAAGGCTTCAAAGACCAAGCTGCTAACGCTCGCTTGGTTGCTGAGACTGAAGGGCGCCCCGAACTACTCGCGGCCCTTGAATACGACCTGCAAACCGCAGAAGAATTCAAGGTCGTGCATAATCGGAAGGAGAAAAGGCGACATCTGACGCCAGCCATGAGGCTGGCCCGGAATATGGAGAAAAAGACTAACGAGTCTATTCTCAATGATACTCTGGAGGACGAGATTGTCCAACAGAGCACAGCTGCTACTAGAACTGCTGACACTAGTAAGATGGAGAAGGCCAGTCGTAGGCATCAATACCTACGAGAGACCATTCGGTTAACATCTCTGAACGCGGGTCAGTCCCCGGAAGAGGTGGATGTAGTTCTGAAGGGATTGGACAAAAACACAATCGCGGACAACGAACTGCAGCTATTGGTCCGGAATGCCCTCCGAGCCAATGCCGCTAGTGGGTTTCATTTCTTTAAACCCATGTGTATAAATGACTGTATTAAAGATAAGCGGTCATCCAAGCTTCCGGAGGAGGTGGGGCCCGACGGTCTCTCCGACGACGAAGAATGGATCAAAACTGATCCTTTAGACAAGTCGGTACAGCTGTACCACTTCGAATTGCTGGAGAAGGTCCGGACTGGTAGCACCAAATACCATTCGCTCCTTCAGAAGGCAAAATTGGCATGGGCAATGTCTAGATGGCATTCATTTAGTAAGTGCCCATTCAAAGCTTGTCAGGACATCGACGAGACCCTGGAGAAACCCCGAACTTGGCCTACCAAGGTTCGGTATGCCAGACATCTTACCCGCTTTCATGTACGTCATCTCATGCGATATGACTGCCTGAGTGTGGGTTCGAAGGGCAGCAAGGGTTGTCCGAATGGGGGTCTGTTCTACACCAGAGCAGATACCATTCGACACCTTGCCAAGTTCCATGGCTTGGCTCTGGAGACCGCAGCGGAACGCATTCAGGCCGCTCACGCAGAAGTCTACTCCCATTTCGGGACCACGGTAGACAAGAATGACAACCTCGAGGTGGATTTTGGCACCAACGAGAAAGGGAAGGTGCGGGTATTCTACAAGGTAAACCCGGACCGCACGTATCTCCATGTACCGGAGGGCGAACTCTACGATGAATTCGAAGAGTATCAGCAGCGTACCAGTACGCGGAAGCGGCGAGCTCCGAGAAAATCCGACGGATCCTCGGAGCCCACCGACCCGAAGAAACAGAAAACGGACGAAAGGCAGTCCGTTATGGAGAAGGCAGATCCGGGGTACAAAGGACCGGCATTTACCTCTCGCACGACTGACTGGAAGTCGGGCCCCCAGGGCAAGCCACCTCGGCCAAGTCCGGAGGATCCGAACTCCAGTACGGGAGGGGCGTTCGTTGACGAATTCCCCAATATAGATTTGGTTCCGGGAGCAGAGTCACAGACTCTCACCCAGACGGGGAAGACCAAGGCTTCGGTGAAGCAAAAGCCGAAGCCCACACAGACTCCGGATCCCCCTCAGGAGGCTCCGGAGGGGCACCATGTCTTACGACTAAGGGGCCCTCCCTCGTTTCCTCCCGCCGACTTCAAGTCCTACGAAGCCGGACAGGAGGCCTTGAATCGGTGGCAGGATAACTTCCACCGATTGCTTACTGGCTTAAGTCAGGAGGTGGCGATGTTGTCGCTGGACACAGTGCATCATCTCCACCGGAGTGAAGTCGCTACTCAGAAAGCAGCGGCCACGGAGTCGGTTCAGGAGGAGCGTGAGAATGCTCGGACTGAGCGAGTTGCTGCTAAATCCGAAAGGAAAAAGCAGAAGCTGGCAGTCAAGAACGCCGAGGAAAAACTGGACCACGAACGTCGGAGGTTCAGAGACTGTTTCGCGCACGAGATGCACGAATGGGATGGGACTCGTGCTCAAATCGAGCTCTGGCTCCAGGAGCTGACTCTGGCGGAAGCTGAGTCAGACTCTGATGATGAGGAGGCTGCGGCCCAGTCGAGTCCTAAAGACGACTCGGAGTCCGGATAGGATTATCCTATCTTAGGACCCGATCAAGAAGAAGGGGGGGTATTTTAAATATACCAACCCTACATGTGAAAAACACTCTATTATAGGGTGTTCAAGGATCCGGACGAGAAGAAGCGGCAGGCTGGCTACGCAAGGAGTCAGTCTGCCAGGCAGAACGGACGGAGGAGGACGAGGAGATCCGGAGAGAAACCCAAAGCTCGGGACAGGAGTACGCTACCACCATGGATCTGATACGAGATGTTTTTTTCTATACAAACTATATATATCAGGACCGAGTGCTCCTAATTATAAGTCCGAAGATCGCCTGGAGGCAGGACTTGGAATTTTTTTTATATACTACTATAAGCTCCCGAGCATGAGCTATGAACTTTCTCGTTCCGGTTAGTAGGAGCTGAATGAAGTAGGTTCTGAAAGCCGGGCGGAATGCATCATCAACAACAGAGGATCCGGATCTTCGCTATAAAATCACGTATGATATCTTTTGTAATAATACGTTAATATGTTTCTAAAAACCTTAAGAGAAGTGATAGTGTTTATCACTTATAAAGTATTATTCATTACGAGTGTAATTAGCTCGGGGTCTTGAAGGGACGAAATTTTTTTTACTGTGATATTGTACTTTTTCAAGTGTTGTGTATACTATATGTATAGATTAACTCCATCTATCCTAGGGAATGGGGCGTAATTGTAATTACGATCTATATGTGTAGATATGTGTGTAATTAATACCTTTTGTGTTCAACAGTAACGTCATATTGTTTGTAAGGTATAACTTTAATAAACCCCTAAGGTGGTATTTATAAGATAATGCCAGTCCGAAGTGTTTTCGGACTATAACCTTAATTATTTACCTCCCGGTTATTATCTGGTAGGGGGTAGTGTAGGGGCTAGGGTTATACGGGGTTATTATATGACGAGTGCTGTTGGATGCTGTGTTGCGAGCTCAGTCTGAACCCTTCAGTCCGACGGTAGGTGGCGACACCTACTCCGGGCTCGGGGTATGGACAGGGGTCGCTATAGGCTTCCGGTCTGCGTGTGCGCACGCAGGCTGGCTGCCTATATATACCCGGCATCTGACGGTACTCGTCGGTTACTCTGAGCCACGCTGGTGAAGAGACCCCGTGATCATATCGGCTGCTTAGCCTACTGACCCGTTCCGAACTCTATAGGGAGTTCGCACACTTAGTGACTGCTTGTTTAGGTTTACCTGAATAAACCTGATATTGCAACCTGTAACACTTGATCCGAACTGTGTCGACTTTGTTCTTTAATTGATACTCTACCAATATCATAAAGATACGAAAGATCGTTTATTACAATACCATAATAGTGTATCCTGCGGTTTACCGCAGCCAACCACTGCAAGAATATCTACATCTAAAGTTGAAAATAGCAAAAAGCTTTGAAAATAAAATGTCACAAAACTATCTATTTATTCTTTTCGCTGAGTTGCTCATCTGAGTTGCTCGTCTGACCTCAGAATACTGGGGGATAAGTATCCAACTCTGTTATAAAAAAGAACTGGGGTTTTTGTATTGAAGACAGACCAGCAGACGTTGGAGGTCTGTATCAAGGTCTAAGTGAGCCACCCTACCCTCCCAGCTAACCCCCTAGGGGGCTGGAACACCCTGGAGGGACACTGTCAAAGCTATTCTGATTTATGACTATTTGGTTTCATACTTTGAGATATTGACCCATTTCACTGCAAAGTTTCCCAAGTGCAACTTTGAATCTTTCTTTTTGTAACTGTTTTGTCTGTGTCTGGAATATATTCTACACAGCTTCAGAGAAGCTTTCATCATTAATTCTCATATCATAGTCTTTTCATGTCTGCTCTTTGGCTACAGAGATGTATAGGTCAAATCCCACAACGCGAGAGAGGGTCAGAAAATGTTGTGAATTGGTCTTATTGCCGATTTTGGGCCCTATTGGCTAAGACAGGTCCAAATCGGTGAGAAAGTGTTGCCTTTTTCTTGTGATTTGGGAAATCACAAGGATCAAAGGAGTTAGATATTTTCCACCAGAAGGCATAGAAAATGTTGCTTATTGGAATATGTCAACGATTTGGTTTATATAGGGGGGACACTCCAAATATCTTTAGGCTAATTGAGAGGGAATACTGAGGACAAATCATACTGTGAAGTAACTCCCCTCAAACAGATCCATTAACCAGTCCTGCATGCAACACTTTGCTTGCCTATCATTGACCACTGTGGGATTTGGAGAGGCACAAGATCATGGGACAAGTGTTGTGATTTACAATATTGGCAACAGTTGCCCCTTGTTTTCATGTCAATAATCAACACTTTCTGGCCCATTTTTTGCGTTGTGGGATTTGACCTTATGTGGTTCTAGAATAGAACAATCAGTTTTTAAATGGTATTAGACAATATTGATTGAGATGAACAGTGGACACTGTTATACATAAATACAGTTGGCTTATAATAATAGCATGTGAGACGATCAGTGGACATTCTATAGTGTACAGAGAGGGATGAATGACTATGTATAGGGTATCCAGGGGGTTGACACAGGAAACGTATAAGCTATAGCAGTGATGTTATAATAGGCCCTTCTTCAAAAGAAGGTGAAGTTCCTTCGGATGTAAAGTTCCCTTATTGGCCCATAGCACCTGCATAGAGTATAACAATACCCAGTTGTGTGGACTTTGTGGTTCCAAATTGAGAGATACACCTCAGAGAAAGCAGCAGCTGACTACAACAGGAAAAAAGAACTCTCCTACACTTGCGACCAGAAAGGCCTTCCGCTGGTTTTCCTGCAGTATGTCGCTTGTAGCCGCGCTGTCTGTGAATTGGAGAACTTCTGTTTAGTGAACACAACGCTTTGCAAGCAAACAGGAAAACCACTAGAATCAGGTGTGTCTATAGGGGCTGAGGGGGGCACAGGGGCAGGTCACCCTAATGCCATTCACATTCTCAAACACTCCAACATTACTGTGCACGGCTCGTAGGGAAATCTCAAATATCAGCCAGGCATACACCAAACAACGAACAGGGGGTACAGGGGGTATAGGTGTTTGGTGGTTAGTCTATCGGGGCCGCCATGTTGTCCCCCTACAGCTGGTTCTCGCACACTGATCTATAGCCTTTTGAATTAACCCTCTAAGGGTCGCATCGTGGTTAAATGCGTTGTATCCTTTGTTGGAGTGCAACCCTGGCGAGTAACTAACCAATGCTATATCCAACCTGCATGGATACAGACCTGGTGAGTTAGTTACTCGCCTGGGCAGCATTCATAAATCATGACACCAAAGAGCATAACAACTATGTGGCATTTCAAGGGTTGAGGCGTTTGTTTTCTAGAAAGAGAGACTAGAGAAAGTTTGGTGGTCTTGCCACCCTAGGACTACTGTAGCCGACCTGTTAGAACCCTATAGGATTAGGTTAGACCCTCCGCCCCTGCATAGATTGCTTGGGATTGGGCATTGAAATTGGGCAGGTAGAATGTACATACATAGAAAGGGGGAATGTCGGAGTGAAGTATTTATAAAGGGCTGGTGGCTTTGGTAGGTAAAGATGTGTATATCATTACGGATTGAGTCGGCCGCATGCCATTCTGACATCATCAGTCACAAGTGTTTCTCAAGCAAATGTTAAGTGTCACACTGCATACCCCTGTCGTTAGATCTTCCTGATTGGAAGATTTTAAATTGGAAAAAGAACTGCTTCAGCCTACACAGCTTGATTTCAAGGAGCTAACGTATGTATACACCTGAGGGGGATACAGAGGGCCATATTAAAATAATGTTTTTCTAATGTATTATTACGTTTTCTTTGAGCTGTGTATAATTTCACTATAGGTTACAATCATTATACTTAACATCATTTAGAGGTCAGTGTTCAACATTGTCTTTAGGATGTTATAAGATGTGTTTAGATAACCATGATACAGCATGTCATTCCCCACACATTTGTCAGCATTCCACTGAAGCAGTTCTGAAGGGGAATCTTTGTTTTCTGTTAGAGATGTCATCCTTCCTATGTTACACAGTGATAGAGACCATGTTAGTGTCACAGACCCCAGGCTGAGAGGGGGGGAGGATCTCATACTAAGACCCTGGTCATGGGTTGGCTTTTTTAAAGGCCCACCCAATATATTAACTAGTGTAGGTTATATGGACACTGTACAGCATATAGAAACACAATTTCCAGCTGCTTTGACCCATCTCAAGTTCTACATACACATACATTGTCTGCAGCTATCTTTGGCTGACAGTAACCACTTGCTGATGTGCCTTATCATTGACACTCACTATACTTGCATCATATGGTATAGAAATATATAATAATGCAGGAATATATAATTGTACAGGTGATATCATAATGAAAATATCCCACCCATGGCACCTATACATTATAGTGGAGTGTTTGCCCTCAGGCAATCTCTATACACAGCAGAATGAGATTCAATTATTTTCTGGCACTTGGCTCTACATTATTCACACTACTGGTGATCTAAATTTACCAGATATATGTTTATACAGACTCAATACATATCCTATGCAAAGGTCATACTGGTTCCCTGTGCCATTCACCACTTATACCACAGCATATACAGGTGTGCATAAGTGGGTACTCAGATGTCATAATAAAGGGCATCTGCGCTGTATAACAAGGTTGAGGGATGGGGTCCCGGGGGGGGGGGGGGGGGGGGGCACTCTACCATGTATTGGATAACCACTGCAGCATGACTCCAAAAAGTGGTGGCGGTGAAATTTCATTAGATCCCAAAAAGGGGGGGCGGTCAGATGTCGTCAAGGCCCTAATAAGAAGGGCGGTTAGAATCATAACATTTAATTGAAAAAGTTTTCATGCTAAAAGGGCTTAATAAAATTGAATTTGTACAAAATTGTGAGAGATCTAAGCTTGCAATAGCCCATCTAGCTGTCCTAAAAACTCCCAACCTCTGAAAAGTAGGGTGGTCAAATCTCCCAACCTCTGAAAAGTAAGGCGGTTAAATCTCCCAACCTCTGAAAACTAGGGTGGTCAAATCTCCCAACCTCTGAAAACTAGGGTGGTAGGGCGGCAGTTGCTATCTACCCTCAAACACTCAGTGACCCCCCCCCCCCCCCCCCCCCGGGGATGGGGTAGCTAAGTACTGCATTTTACAGTATATATAATAACATATATTTATTTCAGTATACATGTGCAGTATATATGATGATTTGATTTCCCACGTTCAATACCGTACCCTCAACCCAAAAGGGTTTACACCCACAGTCTTAGTAGTTACATTAATTTGCAACCATTTCGCACTGAAGGGACAGTGTAGCACGTGCCATAATCAATGTTTTTTTTAGTGTAACATGAAGATATATCTGTATGGTTTGTCTATCATTACCTGTTCTGATATATCTCCCCGTTAAACCGTTCTAAATTTTAAGTAAATAAATGAGAGAAGGGTTGTGGGAGAGCAATAATAATCTGTACCTCCTATTCCGTACAGCTATTCAATAACATATATATAGAAATCCATACCTTAATTGCATTAACTTTGTCGTCGGCCAACAGGGACGTGGGAAGCTACATGTCAAACCTGAATTTCTCGAGACAGGACAATACCAAATCATAATACCACTTTCCTTCGTCTGAGGGCCAAATCCGGGGGCCTAATTCATGAAGGAACAAGAATTGGTAAAAAAAAATCTAATAATCAAAAATCACATAATCTGATAATTATATATCATATTCTCCTTTCCAAATTCCTGCTGCGTCTAACAGTAATTCATACATTGGGGATGATTCATGCATATAACACTAATGAAGGTGGATTATTATCCCGAAATGTTATGAACTAGGCCCTTGGCCATATGGAGGAGTAAAGTAACTAACTACTTCACATTGGTGATCCTGACAGCAACAACTCCTTGTATGTCCCTCCACCATTTCAAACCGGCTCCTTACAGAAATGTGATTGTGTTTATTGTGCTTAGAGGCAGATAGCTTTGGGCTAGCCCTATTAGGGTGGCATAATACTTTAATGCACTTTGTGCCCTTTGTCCTTTTCCTTATGATCCTGGAATGTAGCCCTGGTAAATCTACTCATCAGGACTGCATTGATGCATCATACCGACCCTTTGTATCAATCCTGTATGGTCGACCTGATGTATGAATGCAGTCTTATCGAGTATAGTATCACCAAGGTTGCAGTCATGCACCAAGGCAACAAACGGCATGCTATACAAAAGCACTATGTGGTCCTTAAAGGCTAAAAGCAGACTGTGAACAAGCCTTTCTGGTCCCTCACAATTACTCTGGTACATAAACCAGCATAGCCAACTGAGTAAACACAACAGCTGTCAGAGCCAGCTTTCATGGCCATGTCAGGCTGTCAGTACTGTCATGGCCGCTTGTGAACTGATCAGCCGCTGTCACCAATCAGAGATGCCATCTTGACTACACACTCCCAGTGATAAAAGCAGTTGTACATCTTCCAATAAGGAGATGTGGGATGACTGGAAACGCAGTACAACGTTTCAAGTGTTCCAACAACAAGGTAATGAAAGGGTTGTATTTTCTTTTTGCATCTTATCTATATCGGGATTGAAGGATTTAAGATGAATGTAATTGTATGTATACAGCCAAGGTATACAGGCATGGAGGACCTATGTTATGGGGGAGGTACATGATCCCAACATTAAAGTAGTCTTTGGTGTAAGTTATGCCAAATGTTGAGTAGTTCCAATCAGGAATCCAATTATATACCAAGTGCCCAAAAGTACATCCCTACTAGTGACCTACACAAGGCTATAGGCATAGGTTCCTCATGTTTATATAAGAGCAAATGTCGCAGTTTGCCTCACAGCCATGACTTTATATTTAGCATCTGAACAACTCCATCTGAAATCAATCCTCATAAAAGCATTACGAGTATAACTTTAGCCATGCATTGATCGAGTTATCTATATACACTTGGAAATCTCAGTACATCTCTGATTAGTGCCCAATAGCAAAGCATCTGATTTCTTAGTTGTCTTTTTCGCCCTAAAGAGAGCAATCCGTGAACTCTTCTTATCTTTCAAAAGTAAAACATACCTTCTCTCCTTTCCCAGAAGGGAGAGGTCATTAATCTAGACTGCCCCAGCGGCCAGAAGGTGCCAATATGTTGCCTCTCATGTACAAACACTCAGATAGGGCATTCACACATATTGCCTCTTACTGACAGATACCAACCCAACAACAACACATTGCCTCGCCCTACAGACAGCAATACATTGCCTCCTACTGAGAGAAAGCAGCAAAGGACAACAAATTACTGGATCCCTTCATTGCCTCCCACCGACAGATCCCCTGTAAAGGACAACACAGGCTTGCCTCGTGTGACAGATGCGGGCTGGCAGGAATTCGATCCGACGTGTGTTTCTTGGTGTGTCACTGATAAGGGTAGATAACGTCTGTCTGACTTTAGATAGTCACCTGACACTGTAATAGGTCTTGCCCCCACAGTGTACCAACTACACAGGCTACTTGTATCCCGGGTTACAAGCTGGTATTTTGGATCCTTTCTCTACCTAGAAACAAATCATCTCCTGTCTTTCCTCAACCAGAGTCGATATATTATGTCCCCTATTGGAGGCAATAATTAAAACCGTAATTAAAGTTGATAATTGGTTGGATATTTATTCCCAAATATACACATATTGCTGAACACTCTTGTCGTCATTTGGACACAAAATTATTGAAGAAAAGTCCTCAAAATAAACCTTCAATGCCCCTTCCTCCCATGACCAAGGTGAATCTGGGGCAGTAGGCAAGGGTAAAAGAGAGGATAGTATTCTCACATTTTACAATAGGACTCATAAAAAGGTGGAATTCCATACGTACTATATATCTCATCTATGCACACCTGACCACACTATATCGACCAGAAATAGGGTTTTATGGATACTTTATATATGTGGCAGAAAGTTTAGTGTGTTCAAATCAATGGCTTCACTATGGGTATCCCTGTAACCTTGGTTTTATGATTTTAGGACCACTTATCATAACCTTGTAAATCTCATACAAAGTTAACAGTTATGTACATTTTATGATGTAACACTCTTCAGCTATAGTCTCTGATCAGATGGCCGTTCGATATAGCCATGGCTACTAAAATGACACAGCCCCTTGCCAACTGTTTGTTTGGAATGGCATGAAAACAATCACATGCATGCAAGTACATCTTACTACATTTGTAATAGTTATTTGGGAATGAACTATTATGTTCCTATGATTATATTCAAACATTTTGATAGAGTATGTGCAGTAGATAGAAGATGATGTCTATCATTACCAAAGCAGGGTACCTGGGGGGCATGGTGTGGGAGACAGAGGCACCAGTCAGAACAAAATAATGAAGTCCTGCAGCCAAATCAAGGTACTGGATTAAGCCCAGGTAACACAGGGATGCTCATCCATTAATACATGTAGAGTATTCAGATGTCAACATGGTGATAACAGGGTCAGTTTGGTGGGGGGTCAGAATGGCGCCACACCTCGTCCCTTGTCTACCCCATGCAGAGGCCGGTCTAGACCTTGTCCAGACACCAAGTATGGATCTAGAGATCCATGGGAAGATAGGGGAGTAATGAGGTGATACATCCAAACCATTATTAAAGCAAAGGCTCCCATGGAGGCTGGAATACAATGATAAGCACTGATTGGTAGCAGCTTTATACAGGAATGAGTATAGAGGATGGCTAAGCTTTAATTTCTGTCCAACAAACACAATATTGTATTATAGCATCACTATAACGTAACTCAAGTCAGCAATGAAGATGGTCCAATTCTAGTTCTATAGCTCCTGGAAATTTAGTAACATTTTGGTAATGCTGTATCTGAGATTGTAGACCTATGATTATGGGGCAAACCCTGCATTGGTATACCTTTTGTAGTCGGACCCAGGAATTTGAAAAGAAAGGGTCCAATACACATAAAAGTACCAGAAATCTGAGGGAGTGGGGGAACCAGGGTGCCAGGGACCCCTCCGCCCTCCCTGGCCCACCCCTAGATGAGCCCTGATGCAATATCCAGCTCATATTGACAGCAACTTTAGCTCTAAACAAGGTATTCACACAGGACAACAGTGAACAGCTGACTGTTTCCAAATGTGTAGAATGTACCCTAAATGTAGTACTGCCCCATACAGCTGTACTCTATGTGGTAGCCCTTGTACCCCCCCCCCCCCACCTGCTCTGTGTGATGGAGTGAGGCATTTGGTGCTGATGGTTATCTGTCTTCTCCTTAAGTGGCTGCCTCTAAAAGTACTCTACTCCTCAGCTATTAACAGCCTGCTATCACCCACAGTACACAGCACACACCTTACCCACAGCCACCCTACAGTCTGTGTCGGGGTACACTCAAAAAGTAAACTTGTCTCCAGACTCTTCCAAGTGACAGTCATAAAATAAATGAGTCAAAAACTTGTCTAAGTGACAAGGAAGCTGGTCTTCTAGCTGGAGATAGAAGACTTCACTTAATGGCATGTGCCAGCCCTAAACTCGACATTTGCCAGCTCCAGATTCTATTTGTGGGATGGTAACCTGATAGGTTAGACAACTCGTTTATTTTATGATAGTCACTTTGAAGAGTCTGGAGACAAGTTTACTTTTTCATTGTAGGGTGCTTTGTTGAGGGGTACGATGTAGTATTTTCCTGGGAGGGAGGGGGAGGGGTACTGGCTCTATGATTGTATACCTGCTGACTGCCAAACTACAGCCCACCTAGAACAGGTGCCACCAAACCACTCCCACCCCCAGCACCGCCCCTAAAAAAGAAAAAAAGAAGGGGGGGGTGTCCCCCTCCCCCCTTATATAAATCTGAGATTATGACCTCACCAACAGCCCAGAGACAGCCTATAGCTGGGCAGGTCAGCAGTTCCCAGGACCCAGCATCACTCCAGCTTTATGTGAGGGTCTAATGTGATATATTGGTCAGATAGGGAACGGCCATAGTGGTTACACAGAACATAATGCACCTGGTTAAGGCATTCCTGTACTCAATGGTCTCGTAATGTTTCCTATTTAAGCCGCAATTGGCCTTTGTCATGCATATAGTTACATGGAAATACGTTTTAAGTTTTAAGTCACTGCAATAAAATGAAACACTTCCCCCACAGCCGCTCCCTCGGTGCTATTTCTGACACTGTACTTGTACATTCCAGTCCCCCTCTTCTCAAGCCCTTTGAGTTTCAGTCACATGTAATATCCCCTCAATGTGTTTCCCTCCTTCTATAAAATACACACGTTAAGCATGGGGAAGATCTGCTTCGGACCCGTATGGTTTTTTTTTTCATTCAGCAAACGTCCCAAATATGTGCAAATACTATAAAAATGCCCATTCATGGCGGATTAATATTACAGAATTCATACACATTTTATATGAATGATTGTTTTATTCACTTAAATAGCTACAGATATAGTGTCTGCCTATAGGCTTTACCGTATTGGCCCGTATTGGCGAGGGGCATAGAGTCCATATATATACTGTGTGTGCATCCCGGGTGTGCATCTTGGCGAGAAGAATTTTATAGCCATACCATCAGCTGCACATTTCTTCCCCAACCCCATTTCCTCAAGTGCACTATTGTGGACGAGTACTTGGAAATTACAGAGGGTGGCGGCACTATTCGATGTAAACACCCCATTTTCCCCTCGTGAGTGAAGGGAGGATGTTGTAATTTTAGGGTAAGGACAGTAAGTTAGCTCCTCCGTAGTTGTTAGCAGTAACTCCAGCCTTTAGGACCTGGTTTAACTCTCTAGGGGCCGCATAGCGCTTCAATGCATAATGTCCTCGTCATGATGCATGAATATATTAGGCTGCATTCATGCACCAAGCTGATCCTTTAGGGGTTTATCAATCGCACAGAGCTGGCATGATGCATGGATGCAGCACTGGCGAGTTATTCACCAGGGCTGCATTTAAAAATCATAACAATCAAGGGCACGTTGTAATTAAGCACTATGTGCCATTAAAGGGTTAAATAGGAAAGAAAAAGGCTCTTTAGAAGCGGCCGTGTAAGTAGGCGAGTAAAACAGCTGACCACGCCTGTACCAACATCTATATCATTACACTGTGTATGCTTCTGCATGGCTGGTATTAAGGAATTTAGTTTGAACTAGATTTATCTCAATAGTTCCTTTTGTCCTATCTCTCGGATATCTCTCTGTTTATCTATCTTCTTTTTCTAGGTTCCTTCCTTCCCCCCCCCTTCCCTTTTCCCTCCTTCCTTGATTTATCCATTCCCTCCTTCTTTCTTTCTTTCTTTCTTTCCTTCCTTCCTTTCTTCCTTCCTTCCTTCCTTCCTTCCTTCCTTCCTTCCTTCCTTCCTTCCTTCCTTCCTTCCTTCCCTCACTCCCTTCTTCTTCTCCCGCACTCCCTGCTCGCCCCTCCTCGTCCTCCCAACTAACCCCCTCCCTTGACCCCTAAGATCCCCATCCTTGCCACTCCTTGCTTTATCTCCCTCCCTCCCTCCCTCCCTCCCTCCCTCCCTCCCTCCCTCCCTCCCTCCCTGCATGCTTCTTCTTCTATACATTTCACCCTATGTTCTCTCACTTTTCATTATCTCTGGCCGCTGGGATTATTTGAAAACTTGAGAACAGCTTTAAAACCCCATCAACCAAGTTCTCAAAATGAGTTGGCCTTATACTTCAAGGCTTCCTTCTCTCCCCCTGTGCCCCACCCCTCCCCTCTCCCCTGTCCCCACCACAACTACCTGCCGCAGCTCGCACCTCTGCCCCATACCCGCGGGGGGAGTCCCTTCACCCCAATCTGCAGTCACCAGACCCATCATTACAGGTGTCATCATGTGGTCTTTACTACTGCAGTCAAAACAAACATTTACCTGCATGCTGCCATCACCCCTCACCCCTGCACCTCCCCTCCTCCCCTCCTCCCCTCCTATTCTCCTCCCCTCAACGCCACCTCAGTGTCAAACAGCCTCATATATAGGACGGCACATGCGTTCTACAAAGTGTAAAATAATTGTATTTTCAATGCCCTTTGATTTTAAAATACTGATAGGGTAGTTTCACCTATAGAGTCGACCACTATACCTTGAGATGTTCACCTCAAGTTTGTACATATTCATGCATGATACGCTCTCTTTTTGCCCTTTGTTGCTATAAGGTAACACTTACAGTGTTATACTTACACAAAAAGAGGGTGTCATGCATAACTATAAAATAGAGGTGGACATCTCAAGGTATGTTCAAATCTAGGTGAGGCTACCATTAGGGATTTTTTGTCTAATCGAAAAAGTCGGTGGATTTTTGAATTAATGGGTCTTTTTTTCTCATCAAACTCGGTAGATTATAAGGTAAGGAGTATTATTCGCTATAAGATGAATGTATCTCTTCATGTTTTCTATAATGAGAATTTTTTTAACGTATAAAAAATCTCCAAAGGGGGCGCTTTTCTACCTCAAATCCAATGGATTAGGGTATTGTAAAGACAGTGAACGCTGCTGACGTCCCTTTTTAATGCTGAGTGCATCAGGGGCCAGGCCCGCCACCCCTGTGACCCAGGCTGGAGGGAGGATGGAGAGGTTGGGCGGAGCTGGAGCTGAGGCTGGAGCAGGGGGTTATAGAACGGCAAGTATAGGCTGGCCTGGCCGGGCTGTGCGGCGTCAGGCCAGGCAAACAGGGGGTGGGATTGGCAGCCGCAGGCGGGGTGCGCCGTGCTCTATGGGAGCTGTATGGGGCTGTGTGGGAGGGGATCACAGGGGTGCCGCCACCCACGGCCGTCTCACCTTCTCCTCCCGCCGGCCGTGGGAGGCTGCCACCCCGCCTATTGGAGCTTAACTCTGATAGGGGTCAAGATGCATGAATGAAGCCCTGGCGAGTCTACTCGCGAGAAGTGCAAGTGATTGCATCCATGCATCATGGCCATCAACTATGTATGGTCGGCATGATGCTTGAATGCAGGCCTGGCAAGTAGACTCGCAAGGCTTGTATTTATTCATCATGGCGACCAAATGCACAATGCATTGACGTATCAGCAGCCTTAAGGGGTTAAACATGGCACAGGGAGACAGGTGCTTACACACTGCTGCACCATGACTTAACCGTCATTAAAGTCCCAACCTCCCTCTTCCACCTGCGACCTGTCCCAACCTCCCTCCTCTACCTCCGACCTGTCCCAACATCCCTCCTCTACCTCCGACCTGTCCCGACCTCCCTCCTCTACCTCCGACCTGTCCCGACCTCCATCTTTACCTCCAACCTGCCCCGACCTCCCTCCTCTACCTGCAACCTGTCCTGACCTTCCTCCTCTACCTCCGACCTGCCCCGACCTCCCTCCTCTACCTCCGACCTGTCCCGACCTCCCTCCTCTACCTGCGACCTGTCCTGACCTCCCTCCTCTACCTGCGACCTGTCCTGACCTCCCTCCTCTACCTGCGACCTGTCCTGACCTCCCTCCTCTACCTGCGACCTGTCCCGACCTCCCTCCTCTACCTCCGACCTGCACCGACCTCACTCCTCTACCTGCGACCTGTCCCAACCTCCCTCCTCTACCTCCGACCTGTTCCAACCTCCCTCCTCTATACCTACGACCTGCACTGTAAAAAGTTGTTGTTCGTGAACAGCAATATGTGTTGTAACTATACAGTACTTTAGCTGTAAAAGATAATACAGCAACTTTTGCTGTACACATACAATTCTGTTACTGTAGATGCAGGTTCGAATCCCATAACCAGCAACCAGAGGGAGAGAGAGCAGAGAGGTTGGAGGGAGTACCATACTCCACAGCTCAAATATGACCTGATCTTTTCAAAAGCCCAATGATGCAGGCTACATAGTGACTGCCCCTCTAGCTCAGTCGGTAGAGCCGTGGGAGATGTAGTCTGAGGGTCAGCAGTTCCAATCCCGGCAGGAAACTCTCAGACAAACTACATTTCTCCTGATGCAATTCTAAAGTATAATATATTTTGGTACACTAAAATGTTACTATTGAAAATATGCAGAGGATAAGACCAATGTATCTCAACAATCTGCATGAAAGATAGTAAAATTTACTTTGAAAAACATCTATAGGCCATCAAGATTACACTTCAACTAATGGTAGTTCAGTCCTTATTAGTACATTACTGCAATAGGGTAATTTTCATATTATCCCTTAAGACATGAACAGTCTAGTTCTAAAATTGTCCCCAGGGATCCCGTGTTGACCTCATTACCATTCACACATAAGTAGGAGGTGTTTCAATGCACCTGACATGCAGGATTCACTGGCGTAGTGGTAATGGTTCAGGACTATGGATTGGAACCTGGTGGTTCAAATCTCCAAGATGTTGAATATGTGAGCCTTTTTAGAACTCAGGTCTGCGTCTACAGTAGATTCTACTGTAGGTCTACAGCAGAATTTACTGGAACCAAAATTGCCCCCAATAGTTGCTGTACAGGAACACTACTTACTTCTAACAGTGTGTTTTAACCTCCCTCCTCTACCTGCGACCTGTTCCAACCTCCCTCCTCTACCTCCAACCTGCCCCGACCTTCCTCCTCTACCTCCGACCTGTCCCGACCTCCTTCCTCTACCTGCGACCTGCCCCGACCTCCCTCCTCTACCTCCGACCTGTCCCGACCTCCCTCCTCTACCTCCGACCTGTCCCGACCTCCTTCCTCTGCCTCCGACCTTCTCAGACCTCCCTGTTCTATACCTCCCTATCCCGACCTCCCACGGCGTGCAAAGGCCGCAGGGGAGGGATGCAAATTGCTGCTATCACTGATTGCAAAGTGGGAGCATGCAAAATATGCTGTTTGTAGGTATCACGCTGGGGGCAAAGGGCCACATTATACTTAAATGTATAAGATGAATACATTTAGTACGTGCAGTCCAGATAATTGGATGGAATTACCGGCAAATAGCTGTGTAAGTCACTTAAGCTTAAACGGCTATATTTTTGCATGTTTATCCCTTTAAGTTTAAGGGCCGCACAGTCCTTCAATGTGCTATTTGTCGTCATCTGCTCGACAAGGCTGCATTTATACATCATGCCTGATGCATGAATGCACTATAACGACATTGAGCACATTGAAGCACTCTGTGGTCCTTTCAAACCCTATTTGGTGGTTTAGCATTTTGCTAAAATATATTTGTCGTCATGAATGATGATGCACTAATACAGTCCCGGCAAGTAACTCACTCGCGCTGCATTGGTGCATCATGCTGACCCCTCGGTAGTGTGTCAACCCCGTAGGGTCGGCATGATGCTTGAATGCATCATGATGACCAGGGGCATGATGCAGCTAATGCATTATGCCGTCCTTAAAGGGTTAAATGGTTAACATGTTCAGCTAGAGGTCTCACCTGCAGTGTGAGAGTGGGATGAGAGTGGACAGTCTAGATGTGTATCTAAACTAGATAATGAAACTAATACCCCTCACATCCACAACAAAACACACCATACAGGGTAGATCTAACACAGAACTCAGCCACAACCTTCATAAATCCCACACCCAGCCACCCCGAACACTGACATCTCTATGCCGCATGTGCAACTCCTAACTGTAGCAATCCTGCTAACTGGTGTAACTACATTCAACAGTCAAAAGTTCAAATGTTAAATATTGTATCAAAATACTGCTAAGTGTATCAACCAGATAGCTATATACGAGCCAGTTTTCATTGAATTCTCAAGTGGATTCATCACTAAAATTAATATGCAGTTAGATATTGTTATACGAGGTGTATTGCAACAGATTACCTACACATAACGGTTGAATGATTGATACACTAAGCACTATTTTGATACACTGAGCATTTGAATGGTTGACTGCTAAGCACAGTTACTACAGTAAGCAGTGTTGATACACTTAGCAGTTGCACACCACACGTCTCTTCTCTTACTGATACCGTGCATGGGCAGGTGGGTTGGTGAGGGGAGATTTAAATCTTTAACAACAGCTGTTTAAGACTGAAGTCTCCCAACATAATTTACACTCCATTAACATACCACCATCCATCTTGTGACAGAATATTCATTTAACTTGATCTTGTAGCTCTAGGCAAAGAGGGGTTGCGAAAGTAAGGATAGAATATATAGCAGTGGGATGGGGGAATGCAATAAAATAGGAAATTACGATCATATGATGAGGAGGGATTTAAGATATCTGGTGCAAAGGTGTTTGTGAATAGAGGGAAAGTGAGGGCATTCACACGGGCATCTGGGATCTGGGATCACATATATAGGATGAATAAGAACTAAAACAAGTATACATACAGTCGACCCTCACCCTTTCATAATCTAGGATCCATGCATTAGCATCTCAATGCAGTAGGCCTTATAAGACAACTGCCTTCCTATGCTCCATCATTATTAACTAAAACCCTTGGATAATATGCCTAAACTCTCGTTTCCCTTACACTTTCTAAATTCCAAGGTCGTGGGAGCTGAGAATAGAGCACACTAATGACAAATGTCCAGTATACATGTCAGAATTTGATCATGAAGCTACAAGGGAAAGACATGGTTCCGATTGAGAGGAGTGGGTCGTCACACTTGGACAGTGGGCATTGTTTTGCTGTAACCGTACCAGGGTAGTAGGGGATGAGATGGGATCCACTTTCTGCTATAAATCGGCCAGTAGACAGGTGAGGTGTAGCTGAGGGCCTCCCAGGCCTCTACACCTGCCCACCTGACATGGCGCCTCAGCCACACTGAAAAAGTAAACTTGTCTCCAGACTCGTCGAAGTGACTATCATAAAATAAACGAGTCAAAAGCTGTCTAACCTATCAGGTTACCATCCCACAAATAGAATCTGGAGCTTGCAAATGTCGGGGTTTGGGCTGGCACTTGGCAAGTGGGTCTTCCAACTCCAGCTAGAAGACCCGCTTCCTTGTCACTTAGACAAGTTTTTGACTCGTTTATTTTATGACCATCACTTTGAAGAGTCTGGAGACAAAATTAACTTTTTGAGTGCATGGCAGCACCACTGTTGTCACACCTCACCACCCTAACCTCTTAAGGACCGCATGATACTCTAATGTGCTATGGCCGCTGGTACTATGGTGCATGAATGCAAACTCACCAGGGCTGCAGTTAAGCATCATGAAGACCTTAGGGGAATGTATCAGCGCTGTGGGGTTGGCATGCATGTTGGGTAAATGCAGTATTTATGCATCATGGTGGTACAATATATTAAAGCACTGTGCGCTTTTGAGTGCATGGCTCATTGGTTTATGGGACTGGACCATACAGGGATTGGAAGGGGAAGTAGGGGTAGAACGGTTAAAGGAAAGGGGTGTTTGGAACCGAGCAAGGGAAGTAGTGCTGTATGGATAGGTGGTGGTTAAAACCACAAGCGTGAGCAATTCAGTGATTCACAATAAAGCCTAGATTCCGCCCTTTAATTCTAATTCAATTACATTTTGTTTTAAGGAAGGATGTTAGCAGCCTTATCGTGCCAGACCAAGAGCCCAAAATCTGCTCCTGGGAGAAGGCTGGTCTGGTGGAATAAAGCTTCAGTGCTTACCCCTTGAATTAAGGACCTTTCATTGCTTTATTGCACCTTGCCCGAAGCACTGTCACCTGAACATGAGGCACTGCCTGACTTTTAGGTGAGAGTGCTTTTGGGGACAGTGAGGCTTACTTTTTCCTCAGTGTAGACATGAGTCTCCTACACTGTGACTGTAGTTACAAAATGTAATACACGTGTCACTAAACCTCAGCGTGTGGAGTGTACTGACCAGAATCCTACACTGCATGAATCATCTAATTTAAACAACTTTAAACAAGAATAAAGTTGATTAATGGCATTCTTTTAGTAGCTTTAAGGAACTTTAAACAACTTAAATTTTTCTCCCAGATTAAAGTTGCTTCAAGCTGCTTAGATCAGACCATTACTAAGCTTTAAGTTGAGCTTAATAATGAAGTTGCTTAAATTAGATGGTTCATGCAGTGCTAGCAGTCATGTGTGTCATAAAGGGTTAGAGCAGGCATTAAGCGTGCACGGCGTTAGTAACTTGTAACGTTTAGACGTGGCTGACAGGTGAGAGGGGGATCGGGCTGCGGGGCCCACCTGGGAGGCAGCTGGCAGGTAATAGGACCAGCAGGTACAGGTGTGCCGGACACAGGGTACCGCCTCACACCGACCCTACCTGCACAGGTGACGCACAGGTGACCGGGCTACTGTGGTGGGGGATCATAGTTAAGAGTCTAGGAACCTGTACCCGGGAAACTGTAATACCCTATAAAACATTAAGAGCCTAGAAACGGTGTAACTTGTAAGAACCTGGTAACCTTGTCAGAGGTTGGAAACCATATAAGAAGTGGGAAACCGTGTAAGAGGCTGGGAACCCGGTAAGAGGCAGGGGACTTTGTAAGAGGCTGGGAACCAAGAAGTTGGGAACCCTGCAAGAGGATGGGAATCCAGTAAGAGGCTGGGAACCTGGTAGGAGGCTGGGAACTCTTTAAGAGGCTGGGAACTATGTACGAGGCTGGGAACCAAGAAATTGGGAACCCTGCAAGAAAAAGGGAACCCTGTGAGAGGCTGGGAACCATGTAAGGAGTTGGGAACCCTGTAAGAGGCTGGGAATCCTGTAAGAGCCTGAGAAACTAGGAACCCTGTTACTTGTAAGATCCTGGGAACCCTGTAACTTATAAGGCCCTGGGAACCCTCTAGAGGCCTGGGAACCCTGGAAGAGGTTGGGAACCCTATGAGAGCCTGGAAACCCTGGGAGAGCCTGGACACACATAAGAGGCTTTACAATAAACCACAGCAAGTATAGGCAGACAGTATAGAAAGATTTGTGCCGTCCTATTTAGTCATCCCTATGGCTCCGTACCGTCAGGGTCCCAGGCTACCTGTACCCAACCAGAGCCCGTACATCCAGGTGTCGAGGAGCTGCTGGCAGTAATACGCCATGTGAAGGTCGATACGTTTGACCCCTGTGCAGGCTACATAGACAAATGTTATTTTCCGTCCATGTGTTAAAGATCTAAGGGAGTGATCATTTTTTAACAACAGGGGGGGGGTGGTTTTCCGCGCGGAGCGCGCGAAATTTTTTTCACCCCCCCCGGTCAACGGGTCAACATTTTTTACCCCCCCCCCCCTACGGGTCGGAAATCGGCGCGCGCGCAGGCCCTTTGAAGCATAGTAACGCGCGGGCTTTTTGGCCCAAAACAGGTTAAATTTTTTTGACCCCCCCCCAAGAGGGGTCCAAATTTTTTACAACCCCCCCGGTCAAGGGGTCCAAATTTTTTTGCCCCCCCCCCCAAACCAACCCCCCCCCCCTGTTGATAAAAAATGATCACTCCCTAATACACACCGTGTGTTTTTGATCCCACTGGCCTTTTACATGACAGGGCATCTTAGCCGGGCATCTTAGACAGTCGCACAGATGGGAGTAGAGTTATGATGTAGTGATTACCAGTTATAGGATACGTCACTTATAGGATACGTCCATGGTAAGGTCGAGGCCCTCATGTATATTGACATCTAGTCAATTTCTTTGGATACCACTGGTGGGACAAATACCATTATTTTCTATCCATAACACAATAAAGGATATCGTGTATATTTATATGTCAGCCATTGCTTATATCATTAAAGGGTATTGGATGGAGGGGATGAAATATGATGCACTCGTCTCCCATCTGCAATCAGGTGCCAGTGCCCCCTCCACTGCAGCCCCCCCCCCCCCCACGCCCCTCATACCCGACAACTTCAAAAAGTCAAGTAGCCTCCAACATCCCTGCTAAGATTGATACTATTTGATTCATAATACCTATAGCCTTCAGCATAGTACAGCCACTTCCACTTACCACTCCCCCCTCAGCCCACCATCCTATACTCAATGCGGCAAAGTTAGCCTTGGGACAGGAGAGGGTTGGGCTCCCTTGAACCCTATGCTCTCTCCACACAGCATGTACGATTGGTAAATGTGTGTAACATGTCTAGATAGTGCATGGACCCTTGTCCATTTACCGTGATTGGTGGGCATGTGGGAGACACATGGGCAGGGTGTGTGAACACATGTGATGTATATGATATTTAGAGAGTGGTCATTTTTTTAACCACAGGGGGGGGGGGGTGGTGGATTTGGGGGGGTACCAAAAAAATTGGACCCCTCTTGAGGGGAGGACCAAAAATATTGCACCCCTTTTTAGCGAAAAAGCCCGCACATTATTATAGCTCAAAGCGGTTGTCCACACTAAATTTCAACCTGCCTGAGGGGGAAACCAAAGAATTTTCGACCCTCCCACAGGGGAGAATCCTGGGGAGGATCCAAAAATTCCACCCCCCCCCCCTGTTGTTAAAAAATGACCACTCCCTTAGGAAACTATACCTCCACTGTCAAAGGAATTGGATTTACGTCAAGACTAGCCGGTAAAAATGTGTAACTGTATTCCGCACTAGCAGGATGTTTTGGTTCTGCATTGTGAGACCTATATAGCTGAAGCTAGTTCCTGGCCTGTCCAAAATCGGGAGTTTCAGGGGTCAAAGTAGTTTGATTGAGAGGCACATGTACTTGAATATTCCTTATGTCAGCTGTCCTGATTGGGGGAGTGGTTAGGACATTGGATTCTCAATGCAAGGGTCCTGACTTCGAATCCATGCCAAGGTATCCTAGTTTACCTGCCATTTAATTCATGTAACAATATCATAAACTTGTACCTAAATATAATTAATTTTCTAGAAAGCTATAAACAGAAATAAGAAGAATTATAGATATAATACATGTATGGTTTCGTTACCACATATGGCTTGGGAGGGATTAGAACTGCTGTACCTTGTATCATGAATCCAATGTCCTAACCACTACACTATACTGGACACAGGTGACATTAGGAGTGTCCAGGTACAACCTATTCACAATACCTGCACCCTGCTTGTACCCTAATCTCGGCCACGAGATTTGGCTAAGCTGGTTGCTGTGAGTACTGGGAATAGACCTAGTACCAGTGGGAATGGCGCTATCCAGTGATCATCTTGCTAAGGTCCTATTAGATTGGACTGCTTGATTCTTAAAGTGTCTATATTGGGAGAGGAAAGTTCAGGATTACGTGATGAGACATATAATACGTTTTCAATGTGTTGTACAAAATGCATATACCTCCACAGAGCCTTATCCTAGGCTTATCTTATAATCAATGATTACCCTACACTGAGGAAAAGTGACTCACTGTCGACAAAAGCTGACTTTCAGGTGAGAGTGCTTTTGGCGACAGTGACGCTCACATTTAGCTCAGTGTATAGTCCTGCATGCATCTGGTGATTAAAACCCTGTAAGAGACCGGGAACCATGTAAGAGGTTGGGAATCCTGGTGATTTAATTCTTTATTTTGCTTTATGAACTGCACCCGTAGTGGATACTAGTAGCTGATCTGCACCCAGTTCATAGTGTGATTATGAATGCCCTTTTGGTCTTCACATGAGACCCCAGGTACATATAATGTTCAAGTAGCTGTATACATTGTCTTTCTTTCCCTTTTCAGGCTACCTCTTACTTGCCTTGACCACGTCGGCAGTGGTTGGTAAGACAAAGGCTCGGGATGTGAGCGAGAATCTCGTGGACGCCGAGATGTGTTCCCGATTAGTGGAGCGTATCTTCTACAGTCACGTGACCGTGCCCACCCCACCTGATAACCAGGGGGAGTGGGCGTCAGAAAGGTGAGTTATCTAAAAATCCTTTAAGGTTCGCATAGTTCTTTAATATGTGAAACCATTTTGTCCTCATGATGGATGGATGCAGCCACAGTGTTTTCAATGAGTGTGGCTACAATAGAGTTATCACAATAACACAGGTGTTGGTTATCTTATCTCATGGCACATAATCATTGAAATGTACAAGATACAAGACAGTGTTTTGTACAGGTCTATGCAAAATATTATGATCATAGACATAGAGAGGGGCAACCATACCCGTGTTCTTTAGTTTCACTTAGGTACCGATATTTGAGCAAATCACACAAATAGTTATGCACTTCTTAAATTCCCAATCCCGATATTTGAGCAAATCACACGAATAATTATGTTTTTCTTAAATTCTCAATAATGGAGGATATTCCCATTTTTGACATATTTCTCTTGCATTATGCACAAAACTAAAGTTGTCAGGAACAAGACTACAAAAGCACATAGCATGTATAACCAATAATGCAGCAGAGGATATGTAAAATATTACATGAAGTCTTTCATGTCCATCAAATAGGGTTCAAACAAGATAATCCGGAGGGTCTTCTACCCAAAGCTCCATAATTTGTCTCTATTTACCCTGAGTCTAGTGTGGGATCAGGAGGTCTGGCCGGGGCCCAATCGCTGCTGTACGGCCGCCATGTTGTGTAGACTCTGTCTGTTTGTGTTTACTCTGTGGCAGAGACAGTACGTCACACGATTAACCCCATTATCGCCCCCTGCCCCCCCCCCTCCCAGTCCCCTCCCACACCCATATCGTACATATATAATAGGGTAAGATTCACCTAGGGTCGATTCACCTAGGGTCGACCACATACCTTGAGTGGGACACTTGCATTTGTAGATAGTCATACATAGGCTCTCTGTTTGTCCTTGTTGGTAAGAATGACATTTAAATTGTAGCCTACTATTGTACATAGATAGAAGGCTTAGCATTCTTGAATAAGTATAAATTCAGGTCTCCGACTCAAAGTATGTGGTCGACTCCAGGTGAATCTACCCTATGTAATATATTGTAAACTTACTCAGGTCTATGTAACTGCCATCTGTACAAAATACCCTCAGAGTCTGGAACATTATCTGTATCATCATTTAAAAAGATTTAAGCAAAGATATCTGAGTAAGATTTGAAACTGCAGTAAGTTTTGAAACTGTAGTTTAACCTTCATGCAGGGTTCAAGAACCGTAGGTGGAGTAGGATACGATTAGTTCACTTACAGTAGACGGTATGGCCGACATTAATCCAGCCTTACGAGTGGGGATTATCGGGACCTTAATCCGTCGGGGTGGAACAGGAACAGTGAGATAGATAAGAAGCTGGAGCTGATAAAGTAGCTAAAAGCAGAATCACAACCAGTAGTTGCTCTCTGTTATCAAACTGGAGGTTCCTGCCAGTAGTACTTAGCTCTTTGACACCCAACTGGAGGTCACTGCCAGTAGTAGCTCTCTGACACCCAACTGGAGGTCACTGCCAGTAGTAGCTCTCTGACACCCAACTGGAGGTCACTGCCAGTAGTAGCTCTTTGACACCCAACTGGAGGTCATTGCCAGTAGTAGCTCTTTTACACCCAACTGGAGGTCATTGCCAGTAGTAGCTCTTTGACACCCAACTGGAGGTCACTGCCAGTAGTAGCTCTCTGACACCCAACTGGAGGTCACTGCCAGTAGTAGCTCTTTGACACCCAACTGGAAGTCACTGCCAGTAGTAGCTCTTTGACCCCCAACTGGAGGTCACTGCCAGTAGTAGCTCTCTGACACCCAACTGGAGGTCACTGCCAGTAGTAGCTCTCTGACACCCAACTGGAGGTCACTGCCAGTAGTAGCTCTTTGACACCCAACTGGAGGTCATTGCCAGTAGTAGCTCTTTTACACCCAACTGGAGGTCATTGCCAGTAATAGCTCTTTGACACCCAACTGGAGGTCACTGCCAGTAGTAGCTCTCTGACACCCAACTGGAGGTCACTGCCAGTAGTAGCTCTTTGACACCCAACTGGAAGTCACTGCCAGTAGTAGCTCTTTGACCCCCAACTGGAGGTCACTGCCAGTAGTAGCTCTCTGACACCCAACTGGAGGCTACCACCACCAGTAAGTGCCAAACATTTTTCATCTCTGCCTCAGTCAGACTTATTTTTATATCTTTTCATCCCCAGTCTCAAAATAACTTCAGGCCCTACGTGCCTTCCTTCCCTTGACCCCTGCTAAATATTGGCTTCAGTTCATACCATGGAACACCTGCCTTGGATGGGTTACAATGAATAAGTAGGCATATGCCATATCAAATACCTCCATATAGCCTTACCTGGAATCTGTACATAATATCAGTGTTTCCTGGTACTGTGTTCAAGAATACAGGTTGTTAGAAAAGGAGTTAGATGTGTGTGTGTGTGGGGGGGGGGGTTACATTGTATTCTTTATGCATTGAATGTCCACTCCAGATACTAGACAAATGTCTCAGAGTGCCCATATAAACCCCTGGTCATGTTCAAGGTGCTGCCAGATAGAGTAGAGGTCGGCGGGAGCAGTGCTGATACCAGGAGGGCATAGTTGATAGTAGGGGTGGTGGGCACTCTCCCTTGTCAGAGCCTCCTACTTCATCTCTGCCCCAATCTGGAACTCTTCTATGGATGAATGGACAAAAGTAGTACTACTTTTCTGCTTTCCTATCCACATTGCACACAGTTATTCCGCCAATCCTAAACAGAATTCAAATAGTGATGGGGGATACGTCTATAACTCTCATGATTTGATGTTAATGTAATCTATTCATATTTCTGAGTGTTTGATTCCATTGTAATTTACATATTTGAATCTACATGCATAGGGGACCATAAATGTCCATTGTCATGTGTGGAGGAAGGTTCGCGCAGAGCTGAAGGGAGTGCCCGGAGCGAAATATCTGCCACTCGGAGATTCAGATTGGGCTGGTGGTGTGTCGGTGGGGCTGGGTGTGAGGAGCGGGGGAGGAGAGAGGAGGTGAAAGGTCAATCCGATTCTGGAAAAGAGGAGAACATGTAGCTGATTTATATCCGGGAAATGCCACTTGAATAGGCCAGATAAAACAGTAATGAGCCAATGAGATAAGAACAAGTGTCCGATGGTTTGACTTCTGAAGCTGCTTTGACCCGCTCTGACTAAATTATCTATTTTAGTTACTTGGATTGTCTGGTCTAGAACAGATTTAAGTCCCTGTCTTTTCACTTTTAACTTAACCTCGGTAGGTGCTATTCAATTAGAATTCCATACCTTTTTAACAGGTCTCATTTGAGCGTAATTAAGTTGTCGTAACAATTGGTAGAATATACAGCATCAAGTCTGGAAAGTTGAGCTTGGGTGTTGCTCCGGTTTCAACTCTGTATTAAAACACATGAAGTTGTTAGCCTGAAGCGATGTTACTTGTTAATGACTATCAAATTCTCAAACTAGAATTATCACTCAGTAAACGCAGCCTCTGTCTGCCTATCCATCATAACCAGATTAAGGATCACTCATATTTATACAGGAAAGGCGAGCAGTAATAAGCTGGGAACAATCATGGTTGTCTAGATTAAACAGGTATAGTAATTAGTATGACGAGATAATGAGGACAGAGAGAGATAGAGGAGCTATCTCATCATGACAAGTTGATGAGATGATTAAATCACCCAGCCCACACAGGGAGTTGTAGCCCTACACCCCCATACATGGTGCCAACACCTGCCGAGCAACAGGCTAGTAATTAACCCTTTACTGCCGCATACACTGATATTCCTAGGCTCCCTATACGCCCAACCTCTCAGTCACTAGTGCCTAGCCTAGTTAGTCATTTTTTGGCTCCCTATACCACCAACCTAGGTCAGTTATTATTGTAAGGTTGGTCAGTACTGACCAACTCACCTTAGTCTTTTTATTTCCAGGGGGAGCCACTGAGTGGTCATGACAGATGGCCCTAACTAGTGGTATACAAATAAAACACACCAATGATGAACCTAGGTTAGCCACTACTGACTGACCCCTCGGTCATTTTTGAATATAACTTTGCCATTATGACTAACACTCATATGACCAACCTAGGATAGTCTGTACTGACTAACCCTTTCAATCTATGGATTTTCAGTGTAGTGCTTAACCCTTTAAGGACAGCATAGTGCTAAAAGGTGACATTTGTTGTCATGGTGCACCAATGCTGTCGCAGCGAGTAACCCGCTGGTGCTCTATTGGTGCATCATACCAACCCTTTGGGGGTGTCTTGTATCCTGTAAGGTCGAATGCAGCCCTGGCGAATCACTCCTGGGCTGCACTCATGCATCATGACAACCAACCTGGAATGATGCATCAATGCATTATGCCGTTCGTGAAGGGTTAATGTGATGTGTCCATTGTCTGCAAACACAGATACAGAGACGTTTCTCTTTGGTACACTCAACTCCCTCTCAACTCCCTCTTAACGGCCACCCCTCCAGTGCAGCCAATCCCTCTACTACAGACACTTTCCATAGTCCCAAACATACTACAATGTATAGAAAATAGCTCCCTCCAATGCAGCCACCCCACCAATGCGGCCACTTTTTCATAGTCCCAAGGGTGGCCACATTAGAGGGACTTGACTGTATATTATATGAATGATCCATGAATGGAGTGTAGGGTCAGCCTGATGCTTGAATGTATTCAAAGACTCACCAATACTTCATTAACTCACCATGAGGAAACATGTCATAGTAGATTAAAATACTAATTAATTGTAATCTGCCCTCAAAATATAATTCCTTTTATACTGACCAAAATTCTATGTGCAGTGCTACCAGATATATATAGTCGGTCCAAATGGTGAAACCCCTAGCATATCAACAATCATTTTGCTGGTGGGAATATCAGCAATGTCAACAGTGTAGTTGTACAGGGGGAAGAGGATATAAGCCCCCCCCCCCCCTCCCCACATGGAGGATGCCTACTGGAGGAGGTGGCACCTGGAGGGGTGATTAAGGCTGGTCCACCACCCAGGTTGCCACACAGCCCCATGCTGGGTGCCATATCAACCTGGAGACACCTACATTATAGTCTGTTTCTGCCAATGTGGGAGAGATCTTTACTCTTTCTACTTACTAGTAGGCGGTGATCGAAAAGAGCTTGAGGAAATCTAACCTATAACTTATAAGCCACTCAAAAAACTTGCACCTTAATAACCTGTTAACTATAGAATTGTGAAATTTAGATCCTATAATTTCAACTGTGCCCAAATTCAAAAAGGAATACATAAAAGGACGAAACTAAAAAAACACCTTCGTCATATTTTAGGTGATGACAAACACTTATCTCGTGGCAGGATCCTCCTCTAATATATCTGATATATCTGTGTAAGGGGTTTGTTTATCAACGTTGAGTCTACTGGTATATCAGCTCCACCAGCGCTACACAGAGACAGGGCATACCCTTACTAATTGATGTGCACTTGGGCGCCTCTCCAGACATTACTCTCATTAATACATCCCTCTGACAACAGATTCTCAATAATTGCCTTGTCACGATAAATGTCACAATTAGTGCTGTGCCTCCTTAGAATGGTCGCCTCCTGACGGGGGTTATAACATGTGTTGTCGTGTCAGGTGAGTGTCTGATGTATAGCACTGTGGTGGGCCACACAGTGTAGGCAGCCATCTTGTCCCCCCATTTCCTGCGGTGAGGAGCAGGGAGGGGTGAGGGTGTCCTTGTGAGAAACATCGAATTTGCCAAGCTGATGGTTAACGTGGTTGAGATATAAAATATGTGAAATTAGGTGAAAGTTTCAAACTCATGTGTTTTTGTCATGTGTTATTTTTTTCCAAAGTTTATTGGACTGGGGATCCTTTTTCATGAGCAAAAATAAACCGTTAAATCGATCATTGTACACGGGGCACAAATTCATTCAGGCTCAACTGAAGGTATAACCGAGGCATCACCTTGAGTAAAGGATCCTCCTTTTTCTTGGGTCAAGGATATTGAAAAATCCTCTTGGGAGCGAGCATGATGTCACTTTAGTCTGGGGGTGCAGGGATTGGGGTCTGTGACACCCCTTTATACAGGTAGCACCAGAGCATGGCTAGACTGTCTGTCTCTATGATAGGATAGTGACAGGAGGTTTCTTTATAATTATTGTTCTATAAAGTTAATTATAGTGTACACATCGAGTCACACAGAGTCAACAATCTGGTATGCAATAAGTAGTAGTTTTGTAACGATTGCCCTGGGCAATTGGTGAAATCTACGTAAATTAGATGTAAGCTTTTTATAAACTCAGTATATTTTACCTCTTTCTTTATAGCTGGAAGTATTTTAAATGTCTGTGGGCATTCCTTCTCGCCAAGGATATTAACATTGCCACATCATTAAGGATGCTAGTTTTGCTCATGGGTGGACGTAGAAAATATATAATACCGAATACGAAAAGGTTATATTCATTGATAAATATCCAAAATATTTAATTTCATTGATGCAGCAATAATAGTGTGCTGCTTTCACCCCATTTGCTGCACCTTAACTGCTTCATTTTACATTCACAATTGTTTATCATCAATAATATACTACATCCCGACTACACCCTCTCACAAGCATACTTTATGACTCTGACATGGCATAGCAAGTGTTCAAAGGGAATTGTTTGAAGTAGAGGAACACGCGCGGTACTTCATTATCACAGAGGCATTTCATTGTGATTGGAATTCTACATAGATGTGTTTATATTTAGATGAACCAAAACATTGTATGTTTCGCATATATGTTTTATTGACATCGTTGACCTGATTCTGTGCCCACTTTTTTCCTAATTTTTTCTATGACAGAATTATACTCCCGTCCTGGTACAGTAGCTGTCAGTATTTAAGCTGTATTGTGCAGGGTAGTTTCACCATAATTCGGACACCTACCTTTGGACAATTGAATTTATAATTGTTATAATGCATGGTAGTTCATCAAGTCCTTTTATTTTTGTTGGAAAATATGGCACATAAAGTATACACTTAATCACAAATAGAGGGCTTACCATGCAACATCAGGTGTCCTTCTCAGGTCTAAGTGTCCGACTCACGGTGACCTTACCCTATGTGGAGTGACTCTGGGTATTGAGATGGCGGTGGGGCTGTGGGTGGTCGGGGTAGAATGCTGGGGGTCAGTGCAGGGGTGAGGCTACTAATGACTGTAGGCATGTTAATGTGAATGCTCTATATCGGCATACCTCAGTCGGCATAGGGCACCTGCACTGTAAAAAAAATGTCGTCAAAATGACGGTGAATCACCGGCAACTTTTGGGACATAACTTTCACCGTTTTTTTAACGGTGACAGTCACCGTCAATTTTATGTAGAACCCCTGTTCATTTTACGTGGAATCACCGTTAATTTTACGTAGAATCACCATTAATAGATTCAGAGTATTCAAATATACAGGGATTCAGTGTTATTGGCGGTGCTATTACAGACTTCGGGAATATTCTATAAGACTCACAGGGAGTTTGATTATGGTGACTTTAGTTACTGTAGTATACATCTAAAAACTTACGGATAAGCCAGACTTTGACTTTGTCCTGATCCTATACGCCACACTGGCGATCTGACTTGCATGCTAGCTTTGGCCTATACAAGAGGTTTTACTCTATAGGATTGATACATGGCAGAGTTCCCAGAGGTGGGGATATATGCATTGTATGTTACCACAAAATAGGTGTATACATCAATACAGCTACTTTCTTCTGGATATTATCAACTGATCATGGTATTTTGTCAAACCTATCACAAGATTGAATTGTTAAATTGTCAAACATATAGATTAATTGAAAATTACCATTATTTCAACATGTATACCCCACTACAAGGGCTCACACTCTCCAAAAAAATCTTCTTACAAACCAGGCCACCTATCTATGGCAAAATCCACTATATGTGGCTCCCTCTGGGATTTGACATTAGAAGATGAATTTACGTTGAATCATTGTAATCCAAACCAGGTTACCATTAACAAGGATCCACCGTGAAATGGCTGATATTTACGATGCTTCATTGTATTCCAAATAACGGTGAATCAGCGTTAAATTTAACAGAGTGAATCTGTAAAAAGTACATCTATTTTTTACAGTGTGGCGACATCTTACCATCCCTGTCTCTAAGGTGAGGGGTATCAGGTAGGGGTAAAGGGTAGGCCTAAACAGATCCTGATCTCAACTATATATTGTAATATATATGCGGGAGAGTTTACCTCTTTCTCACCCATCTGAAGTTCTACCCACATTTTCTCCTGAAGAAAACGCACCTTTACTGAGGACCTACAACTGACCATGTATGCATGTATAAGACAAATTTTATAATGGCCAACTGCCTTTGAGTATAACATATCGGTTTTAAGCCTGCTCAGTAGGTATACTTAGCCTATTAATTGTGAGGCCATTATGATTATCATTATCCACCCTGCCTCCTGACCACCTGTATACTATTGCCTATTGAATTCACACAGTCATTAGTATTTTATATAATAGCAAAGTTCTCTCTTCTTTCCTCCTTTCCCCTCCTTACCTAAGGGTGAAAGTGTAGCCCCCTCAGGCATCTAGGACCTAGATAGTCCCGTTGTACATTTTGCACATTCTGCCGCCCCGCCCCCACCACTCCCCTTACCTCGCGGTGCACATGCTTGCCTCTACAATACACATGTCATATTGCCTCGCCCGTAACCCCTTGCACTGTCACCTGCGGCGTTCCCGGCCGCCATTTTGATGACCTTGGATTGTCCGTCGCCCGGTGACTGCCGGGAATGCGCACCGGGGCGCCCCCTTGTGACCAAACTTTTCAATTACGTTGTAACGGGGTGAAACGTCCCGCCGTCTTGGTGACAGCTTGGCCGTCAGGAATTCACGAGTAACTCACCCCCATCCTGAGCTGCTCCCCCTGAGCTGCTCCCCCTATCAGCTCCCTATCAGCTTCTTCTACCAAGCTAGGGAACATTCACAAATGATGTTGCCATATTTTGAGTAATTTTAGGACCTTTTTTCAAGACCCTCCCTCCCCAACCCCTGTTACAAATCATGAATGGACTGATTGTACTATAAAAATGCACATGGCCCCTAGTCACTTTTCTTCACTGAGCCCAATGACCCTTCCCCTTCACATCCCCCCTAGCAAGTGGCGACATTAATTTTGTGAACGTTCCCCTATACTCCTCTGTAGAGTCCTCATGCTGAAACTAGGTATCTGTACCGTTTCTGCACGTGGGGTGAGTGGGTTCAAGTATATGTACCCATTTTAGGTACGGTGTCCATACCAACTGTCATACTGTGCTCTTCTACCTTTTTTTTTGTAAAAAGGATTTCTACAAGAAAGATCTCAATATCACATTCATAAGGCAGCGGTGCTAGGCTATCTGTATTGAAATATACTTCTTGTATCACACTGAAATAAATGTACGGAAATTGAGAGTTAAGTGTGGTTACCATGGAAACATGATGACCACACTTCCAGCCCCATGCATGTGATCACTCTCCAGAAGGAAGCCTTATATATAGTATTGTGACCCTGGGGGTCTTGTGCTTTAAAAACATATTCAATATACTGGTACTGCATCCACACCTCCTTATTTCATTCCTCAGTAGTGATTTTCAAATGCAATATTATATTGTAGTGACTGCCAATGTAGCATTTTTATAAGTATTTTATAAAGACTGCAGATGCTAACTGTATAGGTTATATGAAGAGCAGCACTATACTCTGACCTCCCTCAAAGGTTAATCGACTTGTAAACAATGCTCTGGTCATTGTACATGCTCCAGACCATGTGGTGCACATACTTTAAGGTAGCGGGCACTTTATTATCTTCTGTTGTATGTACAGCCACCTGCTGTTTCTGAGAAGATAGAATATGCTCCTCCCACCCTCTGTCCCCTGATCTCTGACACACAGCTGGTGGAGCTTGATAATGGAAGAGGTTAACTGGTTAAGACAACCATGCATGTATGTAGTTTAACTTGGAACAGTCACCTATTCTGGATTTGAGCTCTTTAATTGGGGTATCTGTATATTCCATTTTGCAATTCATATCAATATTGGGTGCCCCATGTATCTATTCGATTGTATATGTCCATAAAGGTGGTTTAGTGTCTTTGTAGGTATACCCATCTGCCTATATATTGTGCTTAAGATCTGCAGATTTATCCTTCATTCATAACTATATGCCCATGCTGTATCAGCCCTTTGTTGTCTTCAAAAGTGTATGCAATATCATGTGCATTTTGGTATAGCAATCTGCCAACGTTCAATACATGAATCTATAGATTTGTTTAAAAGCCTAAAATATAAGATAGGAATTGATCCAATGCCTAGCATATTTGTGACAAAACTTGGGAAAACGTGACATTAGGGGAAATCACCTTTATTTGAGTTCATGTCTTCAGCTACAATATGATACTTCAAGCATCAAAATGTTTGAAATAGTTGATGAGATATGACATCTCAAACATGGGATGGTAGGGACATGTAAGAATTCAGAATAAACTGCAACGCGATCACATATCAATCTAATTTCAAATTATCCATATAAATCATAATTATTAGAAATCAAACAAATAAATGCATATTATTGTACATAGATTTGGATCTGGTAGGAATATTGGCATTCTGTTTTCAGTTCTGGAACCCTCATGGATGGGACAATTGGATAGGGATGATTTTTATTCCAAAAGAATGAATTGATGGTTGCTATGGCAACCAAATGTCAACAAATGGGCTAAAAATGGCTAAAAACGTTCTTTTTACATTCCAAATAAGACCAATTTAGAATGAAAATAGGATTTTGATAATAGCTACAAAAGATTCCTTGGGAAAAGTTAGTCTAAGATCATTTTCTCTTGAGTATTCACATTTTTAGCTATATTTCCTGAAATATCATGTTTAGAGCATTTATGGCTATTCCCCCTAATGTTACGATTTCCCAGGTTTCGTCACAATTTTGACTGAAATATACTTTGCCCTCCACCCCCATGCCCAGGATTACTCAACCACCCCCTCCTTCAGACAACCCTGACAAGACTGTACAAGACTCAGTTCTAATTTCTGAGACCTCTTCCAGGAAGTCTTAATGTTTGCCTGGCTATTCAGATGTTCATCTGGCAGGTCAGAGTGTCCTTGTTGTGGATGGTTAGGGGGTGGTCATTTATACCCTAATGTAAAGTTTGCATAGAATAATCAGGCCGCCCCCTCCCACAATTTCAAGTAAAGTAACACTTTTTAGAAGAAACGGGCTAATATGTGTCTGCCCCCTCTCAGGCATGCAGGGCTAAATTCATTCCCCCCCCCCAAAAAAAAGGGGAAAATCCCCCCCCCGGTTAAAAGATGACCACCCCCTTTAATACTGCAGTGTGTGTGGCAGGTAGGAGAGGGTCAGGAGGCCCTCCAGTACATGTACTTACACACCTACTTACATCTGTCAGCTGGTCAGCCTCATCTACCCCCCCCCCCCCCCCAACCTCCTGCCTCTCCTCAACACTTTAATTTATACACTCATACTCAACCTGCCTTCTTGTAAACCCTCTGTGTCTTCCTCCCCAACCCCTCCCTCCTTTTATTTTCTCTTTCATTTGACACTTGTCAGCATGCCCCCTCTGTTCTGTTGAATGTTCCTGACTCATGAGGAAGAAATGAGTCATATACTACTACTATGCCTAATTCAGAACGGTCTTTAAGACGTTTAACCTTGAAGCCATTTATATTAGAAGGCACAAGTGTTAATACAGACTATTAGAAGGCACACGCGATTAACGCTGGGGCTCAGGCATTGTAAGTCGGAGGGCCCCCTCCCCGGCCCTACCCGGACTCTACCCCGGTCAGGTAGCCGGGCAGGGCGGGGTCAGGCTCGGGGAGGACCCCAGGGAGGGGGATGGGTTTCAGGGTCAGGATGGCAGGTTAACTAACCCTGCTCATCCATGACTGATATCTGCTAGTATCTGCCACTGATATGTGCTCCTATCACTAACTCCAGTAGGATATCGGCTAATGGTGTATGTGAACCCCAACCCCCTACCTCTTCCAGCCCAGGGTGAGATGGACACAGTTTGCCACCTGTCCCCATGTATTAAATGGTGGTCAAGGGCGTGGGAGAGTACTTGGTAGACCTAGGGCTATACCATGGCCATAGACCACCGCAAGTTGACCGGCACTACCTCTGATGCACACAACTTTAGATCCCAGAGGGAGGATTCACAAATGACGTCCCAGAGCATACTAGTAAACTGTAAAAAATATGTTTAGACTAAAGATTAAACTTTAGATTAACACGTTGCTGCTTATCCCGTATTTGAACACATATCATAAACCTTGATAATTATCTGCTTTCATGTTTAGCATGTTTGAAACCTTTTCAAGCATCTTTTTTTTGTTACAGTGTAGGCCATTTCCCCCACATTAGTGAAAAGGGGATGGGGTGGGGTTCGTGGTGGTACACTTTAGAGGGGGTAGGGGAGGGTGGGGCTAGAGAGACAGAGAGTGAGAGGAAAGGCGACGAGGTGGAATCGGTGATCAATTAAACCAGACTAATGTGAGTGAACTGCATGCCTTTGTAAATGATGATTATGTTGTGTAACAAGACGTCATAGGCTTAGCGTAGAAAATGCCCCTCAGATTGCATGCCTGCATCCTGACCCTGCAACCAAAGGCTGCTCTTTCCGCGCCATGGACTAACCCTAATTAAGGTGATTGTGAACTTAACCACCCCGCCCTACCTTCCGTACCCCTAGTTGCAGCTGCATTACTATATGGTATAAGCGCCCAACAGGTCAACTGCAGATCTATTTTGGCAACAGGTGAGGGAGCTATGTGTGTCTAGGGAGGGGGGGGGGGGCTGGTATCTTAAACAAGTATATCCATGCATCATGCCGATCATCCGGGAGTGCATCAACATGTATTGCAGGGCAGCATTCATGTATCAGGACAATTTCAATTTCAATTTTCAATTAAAAAAATTTATTTGCTCAAAATCAACAGATCAAACAATTCATTTTGCTCATTATACAAATTTTTACAATTTCAGTTATTCAATAAATACACCAAAATTCAATGTGTTAACCCTCTACTCGTCATTACTTTACAGTTTATGATGTTTAAGCAAAAAGGCTGCTTCAAGACCCTAGAGTCTGTTTTCGTCGGCCACCTTATATTCTCCACGACTTTAATGCCATTCAAGCACGATGG
Source organism: Harmothoe impar (assembly GCA_947462335.1). Taxonomy (NCBI): domain Eukaryota; kingdom Metazoa; phylum Annelida; class Polychaeta; order Phyllodocida; family Polynoidae; genus Harmothoe; species Harmothoe impar. Next base: position 62,352,097 of record OX381712.1, on the reverse strand, counting down.
AGCCCTTAAAGGGTTAACCTAACTCTCATTTCAGCAGCAATTTGCCGCACACCTGATGATCGTACTCACTGATGCTTTATAAACCCCTTTTCTTTAACATATACTCCTTGTTGGACTTCAAGGGATGAACTGTAATCTGTGAACTGTAATCTGTGAAGAGGTATTCTGTAGTAACCAGCAATGTCCCTGAAGATAATGCGGTTGGTGGACAAGATGGCGGCGTGCAGTGAGTGGCCAGTTAGTGCACTATATAATGGACAGGTGTGGTCAGGGTGGATGTAGGTTCCCTGTACCACCCCCCCCCACCCCCCATCCTCACTGACCACATGCCTCACCAGGGGCGCTAAAAGCTGCTTTATTCTCCCCCACAAAAGGCTTAAAGACTTAATTAACCCTTTAAGGGCCGCATAGTGCACTAAGGCATCATCACCTTGGCCGCCATGAGTAACTGGGTAGTGCTGCATTCTAGCACCAAGCTGACCCTACAGGGTTAATACAGGAGATGGCATGATGCATGAATGCAATGCTGGGGAGTAGACTCACCAGGGCAGCATTCCTGTATCACGAGGATAATGCCATTTAAGCACGTTGGAGCCCTTAAAGGGTTAACCTAACTCCCATGTCAGCAGCAATTTGCCGCACACCTGATGATCGTACCCACTGATAACGTGTGTAATTAGTATCCACAAGCTGCATGTCTTTACAGTCTCAGGTTTAGGACTGAAAGGAGAAAGGATTGGGTTGTCCAATGTTAGGTATTTAGTGGGGGGGGGGGGAGGCTATATTGGAAACAGTAAGAGACGGTAAGGGTTATCTACTCGATTGGAGGAGCTTCTACTTTCGAGGGTCCAGCTCTCGTGCTGGTGAGGGTGGGATTGGAGGCATTGGTACGGGGATGCTACAAAAACAAAGTGTCCTCAGGGGTCTGGATGGGGGGGTCGCAATTTTCCCTGTCGATTTTAAGAAATGCCCATGTCGCCCTGTCGATTTTAAGAAATGCCCATGTCACCATGTCGATTTTAAGAAAATGCCATGTCCCATGCCGTAATCTCTTATATTCCTCATGTCGCATGTCACTAGACCAAAAAAGGCCCATGTCGCCGTGTCGATTTTAGTGGTCCAAACCCATGTCCTTGGAAGATATGTAGGAAGAGCAGCAACTGGCACCTCCATTCATACAGTGTTGGGAACCGACCATTCGGATTTCTAATTCATTTGGAAGTGAAGTACAACTACACTGATATCTTTTAGCGAAAACCTGGCGCTTTCCATGTCTCAAAACCACACTGTTTCAACCGTCAGGTATTACAAAAGGAGTCACGTAATGCTGAACCTTCCTTAGGACTGCTGGACTCTTTAACATTGATTGCAGGAAAGTCTAGCAATACTGCACCCGGGTACTGGACTCTCGATCAAGGCTCCATGAGTCCAGCATTGCCTGACTTTCATGCAGTCTGGGAATGCTTGACTCTCAGATATATATAGTTCTGGATTGCCTGATGCAAGTAGTGCGACTGCAGAGGGGTTTTCAGCGACCTGGCGACCTGGGGCGTTTTCCAGGCGACTTTTCGACCTGGGGCAATAATTTAAGCGACCTGGCGACTTTTACACAAAATTGATTAAAGGATAAAGGGTCTATAAAAACGACCTTGCGACCTGGGGGACTTAATTTCGGCGACTTTCCGACCTGAGGGAGGGGGGACCCCTCTGCACTCCCAATAGTCCCACATTGAACTGACTGAACCTGGTTCTGCAGACATTGTAGCGTCAGGCTGAGGTTCACTTTCTGTATATAGTCACAAAGGGGGGAGATAAGGGGTGTGTGTCGTGCTGGGTTGGCCCTCTACTCTAATAGACAGGTTCCTCTTACACCACCTCGGCTTTGTATCAAGGTGTGGATGGAGTGGACAGCTCAGGGGGGAGGAGGGGCAGGCTGTCAAACTGGAGGAAACACCTGTCAGTCGGACTTGGTATTCCTCTTAGAGGGACACCTGGGGACCAAACTGTGTACGGTAACTGGTGTATGCACCAACAGGGGTTTTAGTCAGCCAGAATGCTGAGACTATTCACTGCAGCAACAGGTTTAGGATAGATGATCATGTATGTAAGTGCTGGGATCCGGGGTAGTTCCTGAGTACTAGTGAATCGTCGTTTTATGTAATATGGGTTGCCAAAAGTGAGAGCGATTTGGAATTGTTTGCCCATCATTTGATTCATTGGAGATTAACTTTGACAAAGCATCAATACCAGTAATTCTTAAACTATTCAAAAAGACGATTTGGACGCTGCTCTCTTTCTCATTCCAGATTGCATTCGACCCCCCACCCCCCAACACACACCCAAACCCCAAAGCATTGATCAGCTGTTCTCTTTTTCTGAAATCGCAACAAATTTGTGTCTGCCAGTAGACAAGACACTGTACACGGTTGGTAATTGGAGGGATACTTTGTGGATACGAATCTCAAGTGGTTTGTTCAACAAGGCAGAACATGGGAGGGGTCAGATGGGGGACGTGTGTGCCACTCCAAGTGTAAAAATTACCCCTTGGAGGTGGGGGCTACTCGATCATTCTTTGAGGGTTTACCTGCCAATTGCCGCCTTACCGCCCCTCTTCTCAGAGGTTTGGAATTTGACGGCCATATATATAATGTATATAGATAAGCTATAATCGACTGTCCCAGTCCAACCCAGAGCTCCCCCGGCAAACTAGGGTGGTCTATTAAAACTGACCGCCACCGCTCTTGAGAGTCGATCTGGAGGGGTTACCAATTCATGGCAGAGTAGCCCCCTAGAGATTGATCAGAGCTGCCAGAAACGTCTTTAAGTCCAGCAGTCACACCCATGCATGCTGCTACAACAGGGTCAAGGCACTCCAAAGGTCAAGTAATGGCCTTGACCTTGTCATGGACAGATGCTCCTCTGATAACGTCACTATGTTTACTGATCCATGACGTTACGTCCTAGTACCAGAAACGCATGACGCGTACGACGTCGTGTAACGTCATGCCAATACAGCTGTTGCTCTTTTCCAATGGGGCTGATAGGTCTCAAAGGCTGGGATGAGTTGCCTGGAAATAAGTAAACCCCATAATGTAGTACCCCTATAGAAAATAAAATTGAATCAAAGTCTCCAAAACTAGATTTGTAGACACTCTTTATATAATATAGTAGGGTACGTCAGGCGCTGAAGTACATGACACACTCTACACTCAAAAAAAACACTTGTCTCCAGACTCGTCAAAGTGACTATCATAAAATAAACAAGTCAAAACTTGTCTAAGTGACAAGAAAGCGGGTCTGGCATGTGCCAGCTTAAAACCCGACATTTGCCAGCTCCAGATTCTATTTGTGGGGTGGTTACCTGATAGGTTTGACAACTTTTGACTCGTGTTTTTGTTATGATACACTGTAAAAAAAATTCCGTTAAAATAACGGAGATTCACTGGCAACACTGGGTGCCGGACTTTCACCGTTATTTTTACGGTCACCGTTTTTTCCTAAGTCACCGTTATTTTTACGGAACTGTCACCGCTATTTTTAAACAAGAAATCTCCGTTATAAATTTTTTTTAACAGTGATTCTCAGTACCGTTAAAAAAACGGTTATTCACTGGCAACACTGGGTGCCGGACTTTCACTGTTATTGTCACGGTCACCGTTTTTCTCAAAGTCACCGTCATTTCTACGGAACTGTGAATCACCGTTATTTTAACAGAATACAAAACATCACTGTATTTTGTGTAATTTAACTGATTTGTCCCAGTGTTATTCAGTTCATTTATCCCCCTATACCTAACTCCATGCTCAATATGGTTCCAAACCCAATTTGGTTCCAATCAGCAATATCATCTTAGTGTCAAGACTTCAGACCTAATCATTAGGAATTAGTCTATGAAAGCCTTATAGAATGCTTCATGACACTTTGTAATACCTGTCCATGAGCAGAAGTCACTCTAGGATGGCTACAGAGCAAACATTACAGCTGTACCTGTATATATATTTCTTATCACCACAAAAATGGTGTTCCTAGCATCCAGGAAAATCTCTTCATGAACCAAACTGCCACCTGGTGTGACAAAACTGAAATCAATTAAACGTAGCTTCACCGTAAAATAAACTGTGTTTCACTGTAAAAATAAATGGTGTTTCACTGTATTGGATTACGGATATTCAAAGTAAAATTGATTGATTTTACATTGCCTCACCGTAATCATATGTTATGATGAATCACCGTTAAATTTTACACTGATTCTCCATATATTCAACGGAATATTTTTACAGTGTAGTCACGTTGAAGAGTCTGGAGAAAAGTTTTTCAGTGTACGTCATAGTGTAGATATAGCCTCTACGTCATCTGCTACAGTTATCACACATTACCAGATGAATAATACACATGTAGTCATGATTACTAGAGTAATAATACCTTTATGAATCGGTGTTTTCCCTTTATGACCAGTTGTAAAGAATAAATATATATAGTCTAACCCATGGCCACCTCTACATTTATCACTGGCGAGTTTCCACCAATCATCGAGGTACCCTGCCCATGCATCATTATCTGCCTCAAAGACACTGTCGTTGATATCAAGACACCTATATGCTGGAGTCAAGAGGTGAATCATCCTTATCTACAACATTAGCCCTCACAGGTGAAAGGTGCAGGTGCCGCAGTGTTGACGGGAATATGCCCCATCCAGTACTAGCTCCAGAGGCGTATGGCAATGATCCAAGTACAACTTTTAGACCACCTTAGCAATTTGAAAACAAAATGGTGCCAACCATTTCACCGGGTAGGAGGATTCAGCTTATCTGGAGAAAACTCTGATAAAATTTATATATCCATAAATATATAGACTATCGGGTACATTCATTTTTATATTTGTGGACATTTCTCCATATCGTGGTGGGGCGGGGGGGGGGCTATACAACCATATTTTGGGGTATTTTCTTATTGGCTATTTTAGTTCGAGGTTTGAGTTCACCAGTGAGTCGAGCTGCTCAGGCCCCGACAGATGGCGCTGCTGTCTCATGGCGACACCTATTATGGGATGGTCTGCGCATGTCTGTGACGTGACCACGCCCTCTGGTGGAACTGTCCGTCCCTACACGTCAATCATCTTCAAAGGGACTGCATGCCCTCAGTTTTACGCCATATCATCTCCAGTCATGCTGCTTGATTAGTTATCGTATCAAATACGGCGACTTATCCGTTATCGAGGATGCATCGGCTTCCATGTGCAGCATGTAGCCCTATGCATGTTCTCTCTAAATCTGAATAGGCCTACATCTACATAACGGGGTAAAGGCATTGGGTGTAGGCCTAATTCATAAAAAGTGAAAGGAGCAAGAATTGGTTTTAAAAAAAAGTAGTAAAAATCAGAGGCTGCAAATCTTGCACCCTTCACCATATCAATCGATATTAACCTCCAACTTTATGATTTAGGCCCGTTAGGTAGGCTACACTGGTTACTGTATACGTATGCTGATAATCTGTAGTGCTGCAGGACTGTAGGAATATCATACAAACCCACTCTATGTTAAACATCAAAATGTTTAATTGATATACATTATGGTATCAATGGTTGTCCACTGTATATCTCCTTATCGTTCCTACCACGTCCTTTATACTTTACATATTTCTCCCTGTCTCCCAGTGTATTAAGGGAGTGGTCATTTTTTAACAACAGGGGGGTGGATTTGGGGGGGGGGAGAATTAGGACCCCTCTTGAGGGGGGGAGCAAATAAATTGCACCCCTTTTTAGTGAAAAGACCCGCGCATTACTATAGCTCAAAGGGGTTGGCCGCGCTCAATTTCAACTTGCCTGAGGGGGGACCAAAAAGATTTCGACCCCTCCGGTGGGGGGACCAAACATTTTTCGACTTGCTCACGCGAAAATTCACCCCCCCCCCCTTATCGTTAGAAAATAACCACTCCCTAAATGGCAGTCCTCATGTCTGAGTCCATGGAGTCTTCATCCTCCATTGGATCAGCTTTACACGTTGCTCAGATGTGTCTCCCTACTGGCATGCTACTTCTACAAAATCACAGAGGGGTTAGATTTCTGTTATTTTTATCAGCCCTATAGATCAAAGACCACACTCGTCTAAACGTGTCCCACCTGATGACAACTGAGTTGTAGGAACATGTAGTACATGCACGTTTTTGTAGGGTTAGAGGGAGTGGAATGTGGTTTGCGATAGAATAACTGAAAATCCTTAGATATGGCGGCAGGTAGAAACGAGCTGCAAGATAGATGGATGGGCATACAGAAAGTGAGGGGCCAATAGGAAGTTTGTAATACCAGTAGAGGATAGAATTACTATTTTCAGTCCTCATATGATAAGGAACAGCTTTAACATAGTGGAAATCAAGCTCTTTTAACAAGGGATCAGTGTATACTAAGAATCCTAATAATGCAATACCAAACTATTGCACTGAGGAAAATTTGAATTCAAATGCTTTTGAATATTCTGCAACGTGTGTCATAATATCCAGATCTGAAATTAATTTAGAAATAATAGGGACAAGAACGGTAGGCAGGGCATGTGAAGTACACAGTCTTCTTTTTACTTATCCTAGTGGTGTAAAAGTCATATACCAATCACCAAGATATATGGGACCCACCACCATATTGCCCCTTTCACATCGTGGTCAAACAAGATCACACCATTCACTCTGACCATTCATACCTCTGAAAGCTATCTGACCACTTTCTGTTCACAAGGTGTTCCCACGGGGCAAACCCCTCAATCTCCACACTATAGAAGGACCCTACTCAAAGCAGTATATTTAGCCATCTTCCACTTCTCAATGAAATCTAATAGAAATCAATTAAAGCTCGGGTCTATGGTGTGGGGGTTACGCCGTAGGTGGACTATTGAAGTGTTAGAAGGACAAAGACGCTTGGTTGCAAGTGTCCTACCCATCCACCCTATCCCACCCCACACCCACACCCACCCCGCCTCCCATGCTGGGTCCCGTTGCACTAGCCTGGTAACTGAAGTGTTAAATCTTTAATTTCATCACATCCCTATAAGGGAGACTGATTCTTTTGATCCTGGCTATCGATATTCAATACAGGAGAGATCAGCATCCGTTAGGAAATCATTATCTATCAAAGACAATATGCAATATTCTTCACTTTGTTGAGCAGAAAAAACTTCAATTATGCTTATATAGGCATATTTTATGCTCACATCCTTATTTATGCTCAAACAATCTTGCTATTTGTTGTAGTTCTTTAAATGTTAAAGTCAGGCATATTCTAATGTTTGTAAGAAAAAATACTTCTATAGAATTTCTGTACATTTGCGAAAAGTCACTTGGACGCTAAGTGCACAATGAAACAGCCCCCTGGGTCCATAGGGCACACCCCACTATATGCCCACCTGGTTTATACGTGTACTATTTGGTACTTCCCATTGGCTACAAATTGTGACCAGGTACAGTTTGGCTTTAATCACCCTCACTATAGGTTACAGCAGGACGGACTCCCAAGGGCGGTGCAGAAGCCCTGGGTAGAGGTCCCGATAACGGTAGGATGGGCAGGGGAGGCAGTGAGATGGAAGAAGTGTATTAACTTGGTACAGGGTGGGAGGGTGTGTGATGAACGGACCTGTTGAATGGTTGAAAAGGGAGGCTGTGGAATAGACTTGCTACAGTCCTTTGGTGTTTAATTAATTTTGTGTGGTTTTATGTCCAGTGGGGCTTTTCTAGGCCGCTGAAATTAATTGGAGCTTGTTCTTCCTAACCAAAAACATTATTCAAATCTAGAAAAAAAGTTTGATGTCTAAAAAAAAAAAAACTCGCCACAATTTGGAAAAAAAAGTTAGGGCAAGCCCCTTATGGAAACTAGGATCGGGTGGCCTGAAACGCACCATTTTTGTCCTTATTATTTGATATTTAAAAAAATCCTTGTGAGAAATCAAAAGTGATTTGGCAGCTGCAGTTGACCATAACGAGTCAGGAGTAAGCGTCCAAGCATAGCACTTGTTTCTCATCAATTCATGATGTTATAAACCCATGGAAGGAACCTGAAGTTACAAAATGACTAATATCATGAAAATGCTTCTGATATCTCTAAATGATAAATCTTTTTAAAAAAACAGACTTGAGCAGTACTATATTCAGGTAGGGACGAGATGGGGGTCCCCTGTGGCTATCTACACAATTGGTGTAGTGCCGGCAGCAAAGGGCGCCGTGGGTGTGAGTAGAAGTCATCTCACCTGCACAATACCTGTTGAAAGATGAGCCTACCCAGGTGGGAAGGCAAACAAACACACCTAGACCACCAGGTAAATTGGATTGATACAACAGGATTCCCAGTGTTAAAGCTGTGTAGGGGAGTATTATATAGAGAGGTTGGTATGTGTACCTTACATTGGGCCTACCTGTCTGTATAGTGAAGGGGAGGGTAAAAAGCTAAAGGATATTCTACAAAAGCCACTTGTAAAGCAAGTTGTATTTCATTATGATCTATTAAATCACATAGGATACAGCAGAATCCGCCTAATTGATTATCCTTTTTATAGAGATATGTTCACGTCTATTGGACCTAATAGGTGCACTCATGGAAAGAGAAAGAAAAAGAAAATCTCAAATGTAAAGGTTCAGGGAGGAATTAAATGTAGACATGTAGTTTTTTTACACTGTGTGTCAGATTTATCCAATATATAGAATTACTTTAAGAATTATGAACGTTACTAACATTGCACTCTTAAACCCTCCCCCACACCTATAATGAATTCCAGACCTTATTGTGACAAGGCCTCCCCCTGCAGTGTTAGAATTCAATAGGCCTTGTTATCTTTGGTGGCAACAAAACGGAAGGAAGTGGCAGGGTGGTGTGAAACCTGATATGTACAGGTAAATTGTCTCCAGTTGCTATATAAAGGTGTGTATAGGATTTAATAACATCCCCAGCACCTCCCAACATATAGTACACTATAGGCCATTGTGTGAAGGATATTGGGCTGGTTGATTTGATATTTGATACCTATGTTGGAAACCTTCGGTTTTACCTGGCCCTTCTACATATATGTATGTCCTGCTGTTATTTCAATGTAATTTAGGCAGAGGACAGGATTGCATGCGGAGTAAAAGAAATAAAGTACACTGTCACTTTTTTTATATACTTTAATCTGCTTTACGTATTGGTTATATACCGTCAGAATCGTGAGTATCACTTTCTTGTTATAACAACAATGTTACATAGAAAAAGGAAAGTCACAATATGAAGGACAACACATCGTGCAGATAAAGTTAGTAATAATGTTACACCAATAAATATGTCTGAGAATTTCGGCACTCGAGCGCCATCATTACTCATGATAGGATCTGGCAGCACAGTTATTCTATTTAAAAAAACGCACATGACAATTAAAGCTGTAGCATCGTTTAGATTTTAAAATGAAACCGTATCAACGTAAGTGTGGGTTTATTGAATGCACATTGTAAACCTTAACCTTTATTAAATACAAGTCTGTTCAGGAAAGGTAGGTTCTAAACGACACAAGCTTTAACCAATGAATCATTCATGGCCTTGTGTTGAGAGTCTTACGTTTTATTTAAACCAGTTTTGGCTTTACATCCATTACCCACAATGTACAGGGTGTGTGTGTAAAGAGGCATGCTGTGTGGGTCCACAGGTAGGCTCACCTGATACTTAAACCTTTAAGGGTAGCATAGTGCTTTAATATGAGCGCTATACCCTCTTCTTCATGATGCATTCATACAGTCCTGCAGAGTCTACTCGCCGGGACTGCAGTTATTTATGACAGACCTTTGGGAGTGTATCAATCCTGTAGGGTCCTCATGATGCATGAATGCATCACTGGCGAGGTACTCACCAAAGTTAAATTCACGTATCATGACAACTAAGGGTACACTGCATCAAAGCACTATGTGGCCCTTAAAGTGTTAATACCTGCAGAAGACTGTATACAGGAGGCCATTCATACAGGTGTGAACTCTCACTATAGGGCTGTAACAGCTACCTGCAGCGCTAATGTGGGGATAGCAGCGGGTAAAGGGGGAACTATTATGCATTTTGACATGCCCCTGTTCCCACAGATTAGTGTCCCAAATAGCACAAGAATTTAGAAGTGGTCAGCAGGAACCATCGATGTCCACAAGGGGGACAAATAAGATGGCGGCCGCCATTGGGCAACCAGTTATAACCCTATAGGACCCCCATACTGCCCACCTGCTGTCTGTTTTCACTCTCAGCCTCTACCTACTCATTAAATAACATATCCCCTTATTCTCCCACCCCACCCCCTGCTGCACCCCTCACCTATTCACCCTGCAGCTCAACATGACGGTCACTTCACCCCCTCTATCCACCCCCAGCAGGAGACCCGCTGTCTACTTAAGGTGGGCTTTAACACCTGTGCCTCTTGTGTGCTGGAGGTGTGCCCCTTAAGGTTCATACAGTCTCCTTCAGTCCCCCCTTGTAGCACTTGATGTCAGCTCTCAATCATCAGCTTTTTACTTCTCCTATTGCCAGACCTGCAATGCCAGCATGGGAGAATTGCGCATATATAATTATAACAGGTATACTTCGTCCAAACTATATAAGCAACACTTTTTGTTGGATACATGTATTATGGATGAAATGGCCTAAACAGACATGAGTCTTCATAATGTCTAAAAGCTTTCATACACATAATTATAATATAAAAATATGGGTATGATAGCTTATGGAGGCATTGAGAGAACAATATAATAGTTAATTGCTTTTCTGGACTATCATTATTTGGATGATTTTCATTTTCATGTAAATCATAACATATAAGTTGTAATCTATCAAAAGAAGATTAGTGTCTGTAGCATGCATAATCCTCTGGCTCAGCGGCACAAGTTCCTTCTAGACCGAGGACCAGGCTATCATTTGTTCATAATCTTAACTCTATACATGTAAATGTATGTTTAAAGTTCCTTTTTAATCCACGCAGATGCAGAGGCCGGCCAAGTAAAGCCATTTAACCCTTTGAGGACGGCCAAATATTGATACAGCTAGCTGGGGGGGGGGGGGGGGGGGGGCGAATTTTCCCTAAGGACGAGGCTTTGCTGAATCCCATAGAGTTATAATGACTATAGTTGATGCTCGCCCTGCCATGGTATCTACTATAGTCGAAGCTCGCCCAGCCATGGCATCGACTTTAGTTGATGCTCGCCCACAAAGGGTTAAATGCATGTAGAGCAGCCAATGTGAAACTCAATGAAATAGATACCACTAGCATTACGACATGGTAATGATATGGCTGCTACTTTAAGTATAGACACTCAATACGCTCAACACCCTGCAGCCCTGGAGGTGCTGATGTCCCATCCCACACCTCCAGGAGGAACAAACAGGGTGACTTAACCCTTTAAGGGGCGCATAGTGCTTTAATTGATGCGTTGTGTCATTTTGTCGCATGAATGCAGCCCTGGCCAGTCTACTGGCCAGGGCTTCATTTATGTATACTATTATCAGACATCAAGCGTTGGTAAGGGTATCAACCTCACAGGGTCGGCATGGTGCATGAATGGAGCGAGTTATTCGCCAGGTCTGCAGTCATGCATCATGACCACAAAGGGCATAATGCATTAAAGCACTATATACCCACCATTAAAGGGCCTTACAGGAGGGGTGGTGTTTAAGGTGTGAGGATGGGTATAGATGGTGTTAAAGATGTGTCATGCACTGGAGGAAAGGTGTGTGCTGGAGGCATTGAGTGACTGAATACCTGTACATACCTGCAGGGTGACAGACAGGCAGGTGTGAACAGGCAGGTTCAGGTACTCTCACACTCTGTACTATAGGATGCCCGCATACTGCATGCTTGAGAAAGTCTTAACCCTTACTGCAAAGCTAAATCTTGAATCCTGAGGTACAGTTATATGAAAGATGCCTGGGGGTCAAATCAAGATGGTCATAATGATTAGGGTAGACACTGATATTTCCACTCACATGCTTAGATACACACCCAGACAGTAATTTAAATGTATTCACTAGAATATAAAATACGTATCAGGGATGAGCACTGTAATAATAATTATGCCACCACTTCCCTGTAAAGGGTGCTCTCATTCATCCCAACACCCCATACATTCTCAGGGATTCCTCCAAATGTGTTGTGACATTGCTCATTCCCTTTACTTGTGTGTTAAAGCTTCCAAATGACAGCAGACACCAAAACAACCTTCATTGCACCCTGGCCATTCTTCTTTTTTACCACCAAGTAACAACCAGCTCCACTTCCACACTCTTTCACACCCACCCACCGCTGTACAAGACCAGACAACGCCTTAGACATAATAACGTCCATGTACATACATGTAAGCACACGGTTTCTGATACTGCTCTAATGTTATACTAAACTAATTGCATAACACACTCAGAATTGTTCAAGTACACAGTGTATTCCTGTCCCTCCACGAGTGATTGCCCTATGTTGTGAGTAGCACATAATGTATAAACGCCGAGACCAGACGCACTCAACTGGGAGGGCAGTTATGTTGACACTGCAGCGCTGACCGTGTGACCCAGTGAGGAGTGTTGTAGTTTTCCCTCTCTATAAGTATGTATGTACAAATCAATGGATTGACATGCTAGGTAATGGATCTCTTTATCATAGCCTTTATATATTTCTATGTGTCTAAAGGAAAGCCACTCTGTATTACTTAACTGTCTCATGTATGTATTATTATTGCTTTTTTGCAACCCTACCGGTATATATTGATTAATACCTGGGGCTCACAGGCTTCCAGATCCCATAGCAATGAACAGAATAACCAAAAAAGATCACCTTTTCATATGCGTTCTCATCTCATATTTTTTCATCTTACATAACACTGAGGCCCGGGGTGCATGGGATGGTCAGATTACATAATATAGCTGACCGTAAGGGTCTCCTCATAACGTGTATTAATGCTAGATCTGCCTACCCTAAGCGAGTCAATATTAAAAACTTTATTTCTCATACTGATATTACTGGTGTAGTAGAGTCCTGGCTCACGCCCACTATCTCAGACGGAATGATGTATCTAGCTGGCTATCAGTTCATCAGGCTAGACAGATATCCCAATAGAAATAAAAAGGCTGGAGGTCTCATGCTGTATCTGAGGGACACTTACACAGCCACTATAGACATGGATTCATCAATTATTGACAGGGAGTACGAGGTTCTCTGTGTTGACGTAGAGATAGGTAATATTAAATATAAAATATATGTTTGTTACAGGCCGCCTGATCACGATGTAAGCAAGCGGGCCATCTATGATAAGCTATTGGCACTCAAAACCCCGGTAACAAAAAATAGGAAAATCATTATGTTAGGAGATTTTAATGTAGACTTGTTCACGCGTAGAGATATTAATGAGTCTAATGTAGAAGGTTTCTGTACGGATAGTGATATGTTTCAACTGATTAATGAGGTCACCAGACCCATATCAGGTACACTCATAGATCATATTTATATAAATGAGCGTATTCATAATGTCTGTGAGTTTGGGACTATTGATTACCACATAGCTGATCATAAACCTATTGTTATCTCCATAAAATGTGAAAGAAATAAGATAAAGAAAAAAGTTGTCAATGCTAGGTCTTATAAGCATTATGATATGTTGCATTTTAAAAATCTATTGTTGGCCCAGAAATGGGATGACATATTAAATTGTAATAATCCGGATCTATTGTGGAACAATATTCTAAATGTCTTTAAAACTTGCTTGGACACTATTTGTCCTGTGCGTAAATTAGTGCTACCGGTACACACGCCTGAATGGCTCACCCCTGTTATCATTACAGCTATGCAGGAGAGAGACTCTCTATATGTAATAGCGCAAAGAACCATGTCTGTGGATGACTGGAACATTGCTAATTTTCATAAGAACAGAGTGGAGTCAATGATACATTATAGTCGCAAGGAAAAGTTAGACGAATTATTAATTCAAAGGAAAAATAACCCTACACAGTTCTGGGCTGGAGTTAGAAAAATTTTACCCAATAAGACTAGTTCAACCTTTATTAAATTAAGACACACCCTAACCAAGGATCTGATCCCTTCTAGTAAATGCTCACAATATATTAACGACTATTTCTCTACCATTGGCTCCAAGCTGGCTGAGGTGCTGCCACCTATAGATCCACAGGCGAACTACGCTAGTCCGGTTAATGCCCCACACGACAGAGTCGACCTGACGTATGCTCTCAGCTATTTAGACACTATTAAAATAGTAAAAGGTATTAACATTAATAAATCGTCAAGTATTAAACATATGAAGGCCTATGTACTAAAGGATGCATTTTTCAGTGTTCCTGAGTCCCTTTTAAGCCTCTTTAACTTATGTTTACATAGGAATTATTTTCCTACCTGTTGGAAATCTGCTACCGTTGTACCTTTACCCAAGAAGGCCAACTCTGTCGATGTATGTGATCTAAGACCTATCAGCCTACTACCCTTACCTGGTAAACTATTTGAACGTGTTATATGTAAGAGATTACAGAAATTCATGGCAGAACATAGCCTCCTCACGCCAGCGCAGCATGGCTACAGAGCTGGTCACTCGACCATCTCTGCTACTACTACTCATATAAATAACATTTTAGAAAATATTCTTAATAATAAGCCTACTTTTTCTTTATATCTCGATTACAAAAAAGCATTCGATACGATATCCCACTCAATTATGCTAAAAAAGTTGTCTGGTTTTGGTCTTAGTGAAAATACATGCTCGTGGTTCAAAAGTTATTTGTCCAATAGGACACAGCGTACGGTAGCTAATAATGTTCTATCCAGTGAGAGTCCTATTGTATATGGTGTACCACAGGGTTCCGTACTTGGCCCTGTATTGTTTTCTATGTATATTAATTCACTACCTTTGATACATGATTTTGACATAGTATTATACGCTGATGACGCGGTTATATCTGTTACTAGTTCTGTGCAAATGCAAGCCAGCTTGGATAAAATAGCTTCATGGTGTAAAGACAATAGTCTAACTGTTAATGAAAAAAAGACCAAATGGATGGTTTATAATAATTTACATAATGAAAATCCTGTTTTTACTATGAATAATGTCATTTTAGATAGATGTGATACTTTCCAGTATTTGGGTATTACTATGGATCCTGGTCTTACTTTTGTTAGCCATAGGAAACAGGCCATACCTAATATTAGGCACAAGGTGAATGAGCTTGGTAAAGTGCGGACTCACGTTGATAATGATACAGCTCTGGCTATATATAAGGCTATGGTGGTGCCCTCCTTTGATTATGGAGACTTCATATGGGACAGGGGTAGGGTGGGTGAAAATAGGGAATTACAATTACTGCAGAATAAAGGTTTACGCACTGTTTATAAGGTAAAATTAGAAGAAAACCCTCTATTTACGACAAATGAGCTACATGTAAAGAGTGGTTGTAGATATCTTGACCAGCGGAGAGATATCCATCTCTTATCATATGCATACCAGCTATCAAAGAAGGATGACATGATAGACAATAGAGACATACCTACACGCAGACATCTTGGAAAAAGGCTCAAAGTTATACGGAGTCTTAAACCCATTATTATTAATAGTGCCCTGTATAGGGCCATTGAACGCTGGAATGGTCTAAAACCATTATACACACAGATGGAGACCCTCTGGGAGTTCAAGAGGGCCATCAAACGTGACTACCCGAACTGTTTCATGGCGCTATAACGTCACCTGACATTTTTGCTTCATCACATCTCATCTCATCTCATCATATGAATACTTAATGTAATTTTAGTAATTATGTTTCTAAGCATTATTATTGCATACCTGCAATTGTGAAATATATAACTATGTTCTCCATAGCAGACTACTTTATACTACAAAGTCCGTCCACACAACTATGTACTTAGAATAGGGGTCCTGGCGGCAGACAGGCAATGCGCCTAGCTCAGGTTTGGTCGATTAATTATTAATTGATCATTAGATCCAATAAAACTTTTAAAAAAACGTCTCTATACCCAGTTTCATAGATGATTGTGGGAGGTGCAAGCATGAGCACCAGTGGTATAGATATAGGGTCATCTCAATATGAGAGTTTGAGATGTTTGATTCCATTACAAAATATGCCTTTTGATTTTTCCCTTTTATGGGCTTCATTGTTTGGTTACAATATCACGGAATGCCAACAGCCCGATATATCTAAGATATACATTTGTACAACAGTGTGGAAACAAGCTCTACTACATGTGCACAATCCATAGATCACAGTCTAGCAAAATAGGGTCGATCTTTGACATTTCTATCCAAATCTGGTCTTTTTTGGGCTATTTTAGATTCAATTTAATGGTTCACAAGTCAAAGTCACAGCCCATGAATTGGCGCGCAGTTCTTGAGTCAATTTCTGGGTACTTATTTGTGAGGCACAAAAAAGGTCAGAAAAAGTTAAACCCGAAATAACCCGACCTACCTAGCTTAGATTTTCAGACCATGTAGCAGTTATTTTCTTGGCCTAGTCGTCAGAAATGCCAATAACCTACAGACAGGATATAGCAGGGTATACCGGGTCTAGTTGGGAATTAGGGGCTGAATACTATATTTAGTAAACCACCATCTCCTTCAAGATCATTCACCATAGGTCAAACCTGTGCTTATCGATGACCCTGTCATATAGTTGGGCTATATTAGCCTATATAATCAGGCACACCACAATGACCATATCACATTAGGATTGGGTCCCAGTCAGTCTCTCAGCATGACTATTGTCTGCTGTTTGTAGTCTACCATGGTCCTGCCAGTCTCCACAGGCTTGCCACTTGAGGTGATATTTTGGTCACTTTAGCCTTCAATCAGCAGGGCATCAAGTACAAGAGGGTTATTAGGGAGAGGGATGCTGGACGACACGAGATGTCACTATACCTTTATGGACAGACGATAACGTGTCCTATCATGGCTCTTAGACCAAGACAGCCCCGCTATCGCTATCAGGTGATCCACAAGGCAATTATCATTCAAATTTGATATACATATAATTATGATTGTAGAATTCCTCTCTCATATTTGTGTTCTTGTCACTTGCCCTCTAAAATGTGCAAAATCTGCCAAGTTTCCCAAATAAATAATTTGGTTAATTTCATGTCTTATGATGCGGTACCTTTCACTTAAATCATGTTATGAAAATAACCCGCATTTTAATATCTGGTTTTCCTAGAAATAAGAAGTCATATTTTTTTCATGATCATATTATGTGCACACCGTCTATAAGTCTAGAGAGCATCATGGGATGTAACCTGGATTGCTTGTAATTCACCTACGTGTGCATGCACGCGCATAAAAACGTCCTATGGGACCACTCGGCAATAAAAAGCTTGAACTTGAACTTAAATTTGAACGTTCCATGCAGTAGCTGTGACTTTTGCGTCCACACAAACAAGTAATAGGGTTATTTTTTCGACTCAGGTGTTTTATTTTTTAAGGAAATTATTACATTTTCCTGGTCCACTCACCCACAGTGTACCCACCTCCATGTCCATGCATCACAAGTTAACAATAACCAAGTACTATGTACCTAGAAGTCTGCCCATGGGGGGCACACCTCCCTGGGTCCCGCCGTCTGGCAATTACAGCCAAAAGGGCGGCAAAAATGAGACCAAGCATCCATCATCCTCCCTGATCGTCTGCTCTGAGCAGCTAATAGCACTTGTTATGTTTACAACCATGAAGGTAGGGGTAGACTGGGGGGGGGGGGGGCTGCACATGTACATGTTTATTAGTATCCAGGTTTTGTTGTAGGTCCATCAACTCTTAGAATTCCAAAATCTCTCGTGCATCTGTAGCGCACATTTCTTTTTTGCAAGAGTGTACATTACCTTTTATTGAAATGAAGTATGTTTGAATATTTCAAGTCCATAAAGTCTAGCTCTGTTTAAGTCTAAATCCACACACTGTTTAGAAACCGTTTTAAAAAGTGACATCGGGGGTGACATGCGCAAAATGTGTGGACCATTATAATTGCTGGTGTTGACAACAAACGGGTATCTTTTGGTGAAATAATACACTAAAAATAAGACATTAAAAAACAAGATTTGGCTTTACAAGTTTTGAGAAATGGCCATTTCCCACCTGTAGTATCTCCAGGGCATGTCCCCATGTGAGAGTGTGTGAATGTTGAGTCTTAATAACACCGATGCGGGAGGTAGATACTGGTATCATTGACAGTCAGGGTGGTATAACGAGCCTTTGTCAAAATCGGTGTTTGCCGGCTGTAAATTACCCCTAGGTACAACAACCCACAGCTTCCACATGGCATTTATATTATAAGTAACAATACGGGTACTGGAGAGAATTACAGAAGCGATCCATTTTCTGGTCGGTTGGTAAATGATACTCCCTTGGTGCACAGCATTCAGTCCCCCCGGTCTTTGGGGCAAAATCTACGCTTTTATTAAGGTATATTTTGTCCCACAAGTTGTTTAGAGCGGATGTTTTCAATACCCTCCCCCCCTTCTGAAATTCCTGGATCCACCACTACCATTCAGGGGCGTAGGAAAAGGGGGGGGGGCGGGGGGCCCCAATTACTGAGGTGGGGGGCCTGAATATGTTTGGGCCCCCCAAAAATTTGTCAAGACATGTCATATGGTACACATAATTTCCAATTCTGACCTTTCCCACATAGGGAAATGTTGGTGCAGAGGGGGCTGGACCCCCAAATTAGAACTAAAGGGGGCTCAAATACTACTTTCCCATACAATCTAATATAAGTGTGCATATGATACATCATGTGTAAAAACCGATACATAAAGTTGGTTGGAGTGGGCCCCCCTGCCCCCCCCCCCCCCAATGAAGATTTGCTTCCTACGCCTCTGCCATTTCGTCCAATGTGTATATAGAGTTACAAGGGTTGTAGTAGTACATCTACGCCCCTTTCCACCCACATTTTATTCTAGTCGAAGTATCCACACAGTACATCAATTTCCCCCAGTTAATCGCTGACGGAAATCGCCTTTCGCAGCTGAATTATGATCAATGAGCGTAGATAGACAGAAACACACCCATTCACGCCCCCTGGTGGATTCTCCCCTGGCACCTGGCCAATTCTCGCGAGACGCGCGAGGATCGGCGAGACTATGCGGGTACCCTTGTCCCCAGGTACCACTTCAGAGATTCCTCCGCCGGTGATGAGTTTCCGGGGGGATGTTGTCGGCGAGGAGAGGGGGGCGGAGGGAGCCGACGGGGTGGGTACTGCGTCTTTGAGGTTAGATAACTTGTCATCAGAGGTTGGGAAATTTGACCGCCCTATTTTTTGGGGGGGAAATCTGTATCGACTACTCCCTCCAACCACCGCCCTTGAATTTCAGGGCTGACTGTGCCTAGGGCCACTGTGATAACACATACAATCCTAGGTATTCTACAAGCTTGAAGAAATTCACCTTGTCTAGCGAAAAAGACTTCACAATGTATGGTTATAAGTTTGACCGTTCTACTTACGAGGGTCCCGAGGACCTCTGACCCACCCTTCTTTTTAGGACCTAACGGAAATTGACCGCCACCGCTTTCAGTCGTTATGCTGCAGTGGTTATCCAATCCATATGAGAGTACCCCCCCCCCCCCGGAAGGAGGCATAGTAGGTACTGGAGTGAGGTGAGGAGCTAGGAGGCAGGGTGGGGAGGGGTAAGAGGGGCTGGAGGATCCTCCTCCTGCACATGAAGCATGTAAGATAATTATCCACCTCCAGTGGGGCCATGTCTGCACCCCGGGGTCCCTCATCCCCCTAGTGGGAGGTCGGCGAACCACCAACAGTCTCCCCCCAACACTGCCCCTATACCTGCACCTATTTCTGTATACCGACTACAGCATCCACACCCATCAGCGGGACTTTATTTATATTTCTGGAATGTTTCTAGATTTACCTAAATAATGATGTCATGGGGTGTGGATACTGCTGAGGTAATGAAGACGCTTGCAGTAATGTGGTTTGGGGAACGTTCACAAATGACCTCACCAGTTAGGGATCGGAGTTGGGGATCTGGCTTGAGATTTAGTGACATACAACCTTGGCCATACATTTGGATATAAGACAATCTGCCCACAATATAGTGACAGGATGGTAGGGGGCTGTCTTGGAAAGGGTCTCAAATTGTATGTGGCGTCTTTTGTGAACGTTCCCTTTAGGAGGGGATAATGGGCTAGGTGTGCTATGGGTACCCAGCCTGTATACAGGTAACGGCAGGTGGTATATTATAAGACGTCGGTGGCTGCAGGGGTGAGGCCATCACATAATCCACCCCCAGACCACCACAGGGAGGAGCTATGGAGGATATCCGGGTTCAGGCCTATTATATAGATGAGCCTATCTTCAACTTGACCCTCGGTCGCCTACTCATTTTATTCAGTCTAGAAAAGGCTCAAATAGTATAGATCTGCTACGTCATCAGCGGTCACGACTTCTGACAATTCAGTTTTGTCTAGAGCTGTAAACTACTGATCCGCTGTGCTTATGTAATGATAATGAGACTGGACAGGCAGAGTACAGATCCTAGATCCTTCAGGCCAATGATTCAGAATACAATACAATACAAGAAATGAGGTTCAGTGACCAAATCAATTCTAGTCGTCATATTGAGATGTTTCATGTATCAAACCTTCACTTCTAGGTTTTCAGCGGTCACGACAACGTTTTGTCTCGAACAAAAGTAGAAGTTTAGAGCTGTAAAATAAGGATCCGGTTTGTTGATGCAATGGAACTGCATGTGCAGGGCGTTATTTAAAAGGTTAGAGATTTATTCCACATGACAAAGTTTTCAGGTCCAATACAAAAAAAAATATCTTTAGTTACTTAACCAATTCTAGTCGTCATATTGAGGTGTTTCATGTATCAAACCATCACTACTAGGTAGATCCAGTCCCTACCCTACTGGAGGAGGTGGTGGGTGGACCTTTACACAGTAACCCCCTTATAGTGTGTGTAGGTGTGGAGTACTATGGACAGGTAGGCACTCTACAGTTTACCTGTACCTACTCGACATTCCCCACCTGATGAGGTAGGGTGCACCAGGTATAGGTCGTATCTACATGTAGGCACTTGTGGTGAAGGAATAATGACCTTTATTATTTTTTGTTGGGGAGGGGATCTAGTAAGGTTAATGCAACTTACTATATAAAGTTCATTCATAGAACATGGTTTCAGAACTACTTGTACACTGGTGTGAAAAGGTAAGAATGGATCTTACGATGCCCAGTGTGATACTACGTTGCTCTTGATGAATCTCATAGCAAAAAGTCGATTCATGATTTAGTAGCTATTGCCCCACCCCTCCAATTACTATCTAGATTGTAGATTATTTAGGTTATGGAGCCACTCAAAACTTGGAAGCCACGCTGGACATACATGCCCATCTTTCTGGAAACAAAGTAGAAACGGAATGTAGGGTCACTCAAAAGTGTATACCCCCAGGCAAACAAAATCATCAAATCAAAATACGTTTTATTGACAAAGGCTAACGTGATGTGGGATTGAGGGGATTAATCCAGCGGGTAAATACATCTGTGATGTAAGACCTTGACTGAATAAATACCACACACAATAAAACAACACTGTTTGTGTCCACCATGACCCATGTAAAGGATGCCAATTAGCTGCCACATTGGGAGTGCTATGTGTACCTTACAATGTACGTTTTACGTTAACCCTTTAAGGGCCGCATGCTGCTTTAGTGCGCGATGTCTTCGGTCTTCATGATGGATGAATGCATGATTGGAGAGTGGCTGGGCATTGCTA
This sequence comes from Harmothoe impar, assembly GCA_947462335.1. Taxonomy (NCBI): domain Eukaryota; kingdom Metazoa; phylum Annelida; class Polychaeta; order Phyllodocida; family Polynoidae; genus Harmothoe; species Harmothoe impar. Next base: position 62,330,352 of record OX381712.1, on the reverse strand, counting down.
CATTCATGCAACATGCCGACCCTTCATGAGTGTAGCAACCCCATAGGGTCGGATGCATGATGCATGATTGCAGCAGAGGCAAGTTAATCTTGCATCATGATGACAAAGAACATTAAAGCACTATGTGGCATTTAAAGAGTTAGACAAATACAAACTTCTCAGCAATGAATAGTAATAAAAGAGGAACACTACTCCTATAATAACACATCATCAGATTCATTAACCATTTATGGTTAATGAATGCAGGCCTCGCGAGTCTACTCATTGGAGCTTCATATATTTCGGGGGAGTTAACCATTGATAGTTGGCCAGCATGATGCATGGCATCTATCAGCCCTGGTGAGTTACTCATCATGGCGGCATTCATGCATCATGACAATAAATGGCATAGTGAATTAAAGCACTCTGCTATCCTTAAAGGGTTAACTAAATAGTATTACCCTTTATATAAGACATGCCCCTGGGCCTATTTCAGCGCCCCTCACCTGTACAGGTGTTTTCATTGTTTATATTCAAATGGAATAAGCTTAACTACAGCTGAAGGTCCTCCAGGCCATTTGAACTGCTGTCCATGTACTGGAGCAGACCAGAATAAGGTGTGTTTGGAGTAACATGGCCAGCGACCACTGATTTAGAGTGGCCTCTCCTTTTCGCCTCAGCGTCAAATGATTAAATAAAAGATGTCTCAGGTTACAAATCTAGGGTAGACTCTGAATTTGTCCCAAAGTGTATACCTTTTCAAGATTGGATAACAATTGAGGTTTAAAATAAAGGTATTTGGACCCTTTTTAAGTTAGCATAAAATCTCGGATAAGGGGCGCGCCCCAACCAATTGGGTGAGACCTCTCCTTGTTCAAATCCTGAATGTGCTACTTCCATTTCCCCATGAACATCGGGTCAGTTCAGAAATTGTGATAATCTCAGTACAATGTTTATTATTATTGATGTACTGATTGATTTAATATAAAGGTGACCAATGGAAAGTACACTGGCTGGTCTGATATGAAGCCCATGGGCATCTATAGCTGCCACACCCAACTATCGTAATTAGAGAACAAATGCAGTGTTTTCTCAAAAGCCTCCAAACACTAAACCCCGAGCCCGGAGGGTTTCACTGAGAAGACAATCTTACAAACAATTGTCAGCCTATATGCGGGTTGTCAGTGTTTAAAGACGTTTAACCCTTTAAGGGTGCATGATGCTTTTTTTAAAACTCATTATACCCTTAATGGTCATGATGCATAAATGCAGCCCTGGCGAGTTACATTCGAGCATCATGCCGACCCTACAATGCTACATGCTTGGTACACTCCCAGAGGGTCGTCATGATGCATGAATCCACCCCTAGCGAGTAAACTCACCAGGGCGGCACCCATGTATGCATCATGACGGCAAAGGGCATAGTGCATTAAATCACTATGTCCCCCTTAAAGGGTTAACCACGGCTGTGCATTACTCGTCCCGCATGTTATTGTCATGTCTCTGACACCCTGATGGACTATAGCCATCAATCTGCTACACAAAGCATTGTGTGGATATTTAAGGTGACGGCTACTACACCTCACACTGGACACATGGGGGTGGTGATGGGAGGGGGTGATGTTGGGCAAATTGCATTGTTCCTGAGGGATACATATAATGGGCTCAATTCAACTGAGATCTATAGATGAAATGACACAAATGTAAACTATATTAGAAACGACTCTGAAATTGACAGGAACTGTACACATTTGATATACGCTTCGAAAATGACCAATATTTGAAGCATTTTACTTTTATTCAACACAAACAAGCTGTACATCATTTTAATCTGTGAATTCGGACATAATACTCCCTTCCCTCCTTCAACAACAGTGACCATGCAGTGAGTGGATCCAAAAAGCGAAATGTATTTAATAGACTTCATAAATGAAAGAAAATGAATGAAGATCACATTATGCCTTCTTCTGATATCGGAGGAAAATGAACTCAGAGTAAGAAAGTTGGTGGGAGGTTCTGTTGCACATTTTGAGCAGCATTTTAAGGATATCTCACGGCCATGATCTATCCTCAACCACACACCTAGCACCCCTCCCCCCCCCTCATCCTGAACCACATCCACCACACCAAACAGAACCACCGTCACGGTCAGTCCCACCACACTCAGCCCTTACCCATAAACCCTAGCGGCACTGATGGCCGCCTCAGGGCCACCACGTGACTTTTGTACCAGTCTCACGAGAGATCCCGAGACTCTCGTCTCGCTTTATCTGGCGCCGGTCAAGTTCAAAGCGCGGTCATCTTTCTCTGAACGATCACGACATTCTTATCGTAATTGATGCCTACAGAGACCATGTCTGTGTCCAATGTTGAGGGTGGGTGGGATGGGTGGTGGTGGGGGGGGGGGGGGTAAGGGTGGGGACAGGCGCTTGGGATGAGAGGGAGGGAGGTTTGACGTGATCGACAGATCTATGAGTGATACCAACACTCTAGGCAAATCCCACAGCGGTTACCATTGTAAACGTGGAGCCCACAAGTGCTCCCCTCCCTCCCATCACGTTGTGCACGATGAGTAATATCTGCATAACTATGGGTATTGTGAAACAACGCATGAGAACATTCACAAAAGATTCATCAGCTTGAGGTGCAGTGAGGGTGGCTTCTTTGCGTTTCGTGAAAGGGGTCCCAAAATAGGTGACGTTATTTGTGAACGTTCTCTCGCTATACATTGTGCTTTATCAGCTGTTTATATTATTTGGGATATATAACGTGGTCTTTGTCTGATAATACAAGGTAGTAGAGATGATCAAGGGGATACTTCCATAGAAATTGTTTAAACCATTTAAAACATCTATTGCATATCATAGAAAATGAAACAAAGTGAAGGCCCCACTATGACTGTATCTACCTAGTGTGGAATCAATCAATTCATCAAATTCATCAAAGTCAAGTCCATAAACCACAGGAGAGTTCTTAACGCCACCAGAACCCTCTTTCACAAGACCACAATCAGGTGTGTGCCAGCAAAGTGCGGCAATAAAGCACGGGACAAGTAAAAGTGGCAGAATCAGATCGAGATAGGACGGGAGGTGGGCGGAATTGTAAATGAAAGAAGGACAGCCACAAAAAGAGAGGAGGTTTTCCACAGGGAATACTTAATTGACTTGATGACTCTTTCCCCGTGGGTGGTTCTGAAAACAGCTATCACCACATCATTCACTCCCTGTGTGCTTAATTGTTCCATCTCATGCATAGCCGGAATGTGTATGATTGTCTCTTATCCCTATTTTTTCTGTGGTAATCTACAGTGAATAGTTAACCCAAGAAATTGTAATAAGGGCTGTAAAACTATACAGAATATATGTTACACACCTCTGTTCATGAAGACGATGTACAATACACCTATATCCCAGTGACAACTAGTATCCCTCCATACACGGATGAGCAGGCAGCAACATTTCCAGCAGTGGCATATTTCCAAGTGTTACTGTTACTTTACCTAAACTGATCTTCTCTCTCATTATTCTGTGTGCACTATACACACAAAATATCTTTCCTGTCGCTAACACCCATCCTCCACGTGCCCCACACGTTGATGCAAATGACACCAATATGAATATTAATTAATCGTTATCGTGAGTTCTGCATACCACCCCAACCCCAACCCTAACCCCTCCTCCCCTCCCACCCAACCACCAGTTCCTGATGTTGCCACTAGGGGTTTCCTCCCCACCACTTTCCTGTTTTAATGTGGGGATGAATCAGTCCTTAGAGACTGCCATGGGACTCCATGCTGAGATGAGGGAGATCATACACTGAGATAAAGTCATTATTCCTTTCAATTGTCGTGTCATCCCCTGATATGACTAAGTATATGTTCTACATGTATAAGGTATATATTTTATAGGGCAGGTCTGGACATACATCTTTGCCTATATTGATATATCAATATCAAATAATGATAGGCTCTTGTGTGTCACAATGATATTATATTGTATCCTTTGTATATATGCTGTGGCAATTATTGGCTATATGGTCAATATACAGCTCAAGTGCATATTATCTGCTTGCTGAGAGGGAAAAAGACAATCATGTCCCATGGCAATGACGAACAATACTCCCTTACATGAATGTTCCCAGTATAAGCCCGTTGGTTGAGGTCCAAAATAATTTGTACAAATAATAAGCCAGGGCTTCACACAAACTGACCCAAGCCTCTATCTGTATACATGTCGCTTGGCATTACCTTCCTGTGGGTCTTTGCACAGCTATAAATAACGATTTTTCGATTTAGAAATGCTATGATAACTATCTCCTTTTGGTGATCGTTTCAAGTGTATTTCTTACCAAATAACATATCTATCCTAGGAAATGATCTGATAACAATTGGTTTTAAAGATATGATGATAATCTTCAAATTTGTAATCATTATATTTTGAAGATATCGTAATTTGCTGTGCAACACCCCACTGGCCCCTTACTGCCCATGGATTACATTTAGTATCACGTTTCATTTTAATATAGTATTGTCACATGCCCATGGCACAATTCTCAATTCTTTCATTTTTTACCCCCAGGTGCGAGGTGCGCCCAGGCCCTGAGTACGTATTACGGAAGTACCGGTTTGAGAGTACGACGCTGCGGTTCAGCGCACACATCTTTTACTACGCGGACGCCGACTGTTCCAGTCCATTGTACCTCATCCGTGCCGCTGGTACCTACAGTCTACTCATGGAGTCGTGGACGGTACCCGGCGGTACTGAGGTAGGACACTAGACTTGCTCAAGTCTTAGAATTTGAAGAAAGACAAAAAAGTTTTTTTTTCTCTATGATATACTTTACTCAACTGTTTAATTCTGGGAGCAGCTATAGGGAAGGGGGGGGGGGGGGTAGGGGGTCGGGGGTAGCGGGTGGCGGAGTATGAACTCTCACTGACACATGCTAGTCTAGTAGGACACCAGTACCGACAATATTATATGTAGCAGTGTTGACCATTTAAGGGCCAAATTGTGCCATAATGTGATATGCCCGGTGTTGTCATGATCATGCATGAATGCAGCCCTAGCAAGTCCGGGCCGGCATGTAATAGATAGACTATGGTTATGAAAAGGTATGTAGAATTAACCACAGCTTGCTGGTGGGGCCAGACGAGGGCGAAGCCCAAGTCGCCCTACCAGCAAGCTGTGGTTAATCTACATACCTTCTCATAACCATTGTCTATCTATTTTAAGCCACAGCAGTAAGGTTATGTGAGTCTTAGTAGAAATAACCAAGGTGTGAATTCCTTTGTCTTACCCCTCCGCTGTGGTTTAATACATTCATGCATGCATGACGACCCTGCGGGGTTGATACAATCCCGATATCCTCGTGACCATTAAGCAATAAGGGTTACTTTGAAGCACTATGCGGCCAGTTTAAAGGATAAAATGGACATTGTTGGTAACATGTAGAAATAGAAGGTGTGCGGTCGTCAATGTGCATCTACGTGCATGAAACAGTTTCGGCAGCTGTAAGTAGTATATGGAAATGGGAACCTTCTGCAGGGTGTCTATGAAGACTCAACACTAAAGAAAATGTTCAAAAATGCAAATCCTGACCTGACCCAGCTGGATTATTGACATACACATACATGTCATCATTGTTACACGTATTTACTTATAAAGAAATGCCCACTAGCATCTGTTTTACATAGGAACAAAGGGAAAAGAACGGTAAGTTTCTACAGGGATGTAAAAATACCCTGGACTCCAATAACAGTAAAAAAAATAAAAATAAAAGAGATATGGAAACAACTCCATCAGCATGGATGCAAAGATATACACAAAAAAAACTGCATATTTTTTTATTATTTAGAAAAGAAATTGACATAGATAAACGTCCCTCTAACTTCAGACACACAAGTCTATGTCCATCCCACGTTACACCCCACACTGTAAATTGTGATTGTAGGCGTACAGTAAAATCTACTGTAATTTTACAGTATATGCTGCAGCTTTACTGTAATTTAACAGTATATGCTGTAGCTTTACAGTAAATTCTTCTGTTTATAATTACCTACAATAAAATGTACACCTACAATAGACCGGCCCGTAACTAGCCCTCTTTGCGGGGAGGTTCGCTTTTTGATTAGGTGGAACGAAATGAATTCAATGGTGGAACCTGCTGGATTTTTACTAAATAAATATGCAAAAGATGACTTGATTAATTTTGTACTCATAACTATAATTCAAATGAGCCATATATCAAAAGGACCATGCTTTCATGGTTTACTCTCTCGAGATCTTAATAATTGTCCGATTTACAAGCCGCGAAAACTGGCATGTAGCAAATTATCTCCACTTTCAGGCCAGCTAGAGTGAAACTTTTTTGGTCCATCAGGCCTGTCGGGGGGGGTCCGTTTGAACCGACGAACCCCCCCCCCCCTAATTACGGGCCTGATAGATTCAACTGTACAGGTACAAAAACGGCAACCAACGATTTACAGTGCATGTACCTGTCTCCCCCAGGTGGACTACGAGTTGGAGGAGGTGTCAGTGATGATGTACACGGCGGAGACGGCCCTCCACCTGGGGGCGCGTATTAACGCCACCTGCCCCGGGCTACACCTCACCTGGAAGCCCTACCAACACTACGTCATCTTCGCCTACGCTGGAGGAGCCGAGGATGAGGAACTCATGGAGGGCACGGCCCCCGAGACTGCAGGTAGGCTGAGAACGTGATTGGGCTCATTTCTTTTGTGATTGAGTATTCCTTTTTTGCTCCTGGATTAAGAAAATATCTAGACTACATCATGAAATTTGATGTTAAAGGCCTAAAAAGAATTTGTGTTCGGGTAACATTGCCAGAAGAAGATTGGATCGATTTGTCCCTTTTTTGAAGGATTGTGTGAGGCGTTTTTTTCCCCTTTTATCATCGTTTCAGAAGCCGAGAGCCCGGCTAAATGTCGTCGCTCTACTTCACCTAATTATAAGTTTACATTGGGACACCAAACACTATAACCTACATTTACCACATTGTGACACCTTATACTCTAACATAGCCTACTTACCACTGTGACGCCTCATGTTGTAGGTATGCTGCACGATGAGGGTATCGTGAGGGACAGTGACTGCACGTCGTCCCTCTACTTCTCCTTACATTGTGACACCTTATACTCTAACATACTTACCACATTGTGACACCTCATGTTGTAGGTATGCTGCATGATGAGGGTATCGTGCGGGACAGTGACTGCATGTTGTCCCTCTACTTACATTGTGACACCTTATACTCTAACATACTTACCACACTGTGACACCTCATGTTGTAGGTATGCTGCACGATGAGGGTATCGTGCGGGACAGTGACTGCACGTCGTCCCTCTACATCTCCTTATATTGTGACACCTTATACTCTAACATACTCACCACACTGTGACACCTCATGTTGTAGGTATGCTGCACGATGAGGGTATCGTGAGGGACCGTGACTGCACGTCGTCCCTCTACATCTCCTTATATTGTGACACCTTATACTGTAACATACTTACCACACTGTGACACCTCATGTTGTAGGTATGCTGCACGATGAGGGTATCATGAGGGACAGTGACTGCACGTCGTCCCTCTACTTCTCCTTATATTGTGACACCTTATACTCTAACATACTCACCACACTGTGACACCTCATGTTGTAGGTATGCTTCACGATGAGGGTATCGTGCGGGACAGTGACTGCACGTTGTCCCTCTACTTCTCCTCATATTGTGACACCTTATACTCTAACATACTCACCACACTGTGACACCTCATGTTGTAGGTATGCTGCACGATGAGGGTATCGTGAGGGACAGTGACTGCACGTCATCCCTCTACTTCTCCTTATATTGTGACACCTTATACTCTAACATACTAACCACTCTGTGACACCTCATGTTGTAGGTATGCTACACGATGAGGGTATCGTGAGGGACAGTGACTGCACGTCATCCCTCTACTTCTCCTTATATTGTGACACCTTATACTCTAACATACTCACCACATTGTGACACCTCATGTTGTAGGTATGCTGCACGATGAGGGTATCGTGCGGGACAGTGACTGCACGTCGTCCCTCTACTTCTCGTTCCACGAGCTGCAGCTGATGCGTCTAGAGGAGCGGCCCCACCAGCGGCACGCCTCCCCGGTCCGCATGTTGTACCTGGGCGACATCCACACCGACCGGAAACAGCGCCAGACCTACCGACCCACCAGCTACCAGCCTCCCCTACTTCCTGCCGATGTAAGGACACAATTATATTATTCTACTGATATTGTTTTTTAGATTGAATTTATGTTATTTTGCCATACATACGCCATACGTTTGCTAGTGTTCTTGGAGTATGATACTGGATGGATATGCCATTTATCAGAGAGGGCTGACTATGGTATCACAAGGTGACAAAGTCTATTGCTTTCCAACGTTATACCACGGGGGTAAGGTGCTGTAATCTATTGAATTAGTAAGGATTTTATAGAGGCTGTATCAGAAAATTTTAGCCCTCTAAGTGCTTTAAGTGCTTTAATGTGGTTTTACCTGTGTGGTTGGGGTCTACTTTCATGTATCGTACCAATATCTGAAGAAGAGTGTATCAAGCCTGTAGGGTCAGCATGATGCTTGGATGCAGCATTGGCAAGTTACTCGCCAGGGTTACATCCATGCACCATGACTATGTGGCCCTTAAATGGTTAAGGGGGACACCCACCATGAGCAACACACCAGGATTAAGTAACATCATATAGACATGTAGCCTATGACAAGGTGGGGTGGACACCATTCATATTACTGTAGTCCTGATGATACCTCCCCCTGTACCAGCCTAACTACCCCTGACACCTGAAGCCCCAGTATGGCACCCACCCACCTCACCTATAGCCCACCTACCTAACCCTACCGGACGGAGATTGAAACTCACCTGGCCGCCCCTGCCGTCACCCGCTGTAACCGCTAACCTGATTGGTCAGTGGCCAGAGGGTCATGTGACCGTGACTTTCAGGGCTTCATCCAGGACTTTGGGATTATTGGGAGGCGACCCTGGAGGAAGCCTCAGGAGGTAGGAGGTAGGCAGACAGGGAAGTCAGTAACTTAAGGTCTGTGAGAATTACCTGAAAGAAGGTGTTACCACGGAGGGGTTGAGGTGTTGGGAAGGTGCCTGGAAAGTCCTGGGGGTAAATTCATCGTTAGCCTGGCATCAATTGAGGAACAGGCTGTAAATATGTGCGGATAGTGCATGCATTGACCACAATTCAATTCAATTCAATGTGGCAAGTCACTGGAGGAGATAATGTTAGTAATGGCACCTGAGTAGACGGTCCCCTCTCCCTATGGGCGGAAAATCGAAACACACGCACATGAAGTTTTCTTTGCCCCCCCCCCCTTTGAGGGGTCATCATTTTTTACACCACCTTGTCAAGAGGTCGACATTTTCTTTGCCCCCACCCAGTGTTTTTAAGAAACGATCACTCCCTAAATGACTCATGTAGGACAACCACATATGTGAAGTGGCTCTATAATGTAACTATCACACCCTTCCATTTAAACATCCCCCTCCCCCTCGAGCATTGCAGTCTAGGCAAGGGAATGTAGGATTTCGGAGGGAAGGAAATGGGATGTGGAGGGGATATAGAGGGGAAGGATACATGGAAGGGAAGGGGACGTGGCAGGTGAGGGAGATCAGCACTCCTCCCTACCCCCAGAATGCATGGGATGAGGGAGGAGCTAAGTACAACTGGCACTCATCCATACATAAATTATACTCATTACACAATGTTCCAATGTGAATGGGATAAGCCCCTCAGACCCTCAGTGACTGTCAACCCCCCCCCCCCCCCCATCCATGGGCCCTCAGCCACTAATGGGCCCTGACCCCATCAGAATGTGGTTATATTCCACTGAAATAGGATACTCTATATCATTTCTCTCTCTCTCTTTCTTTCCTTTTTCTTCTCTCTTCTTCCCCCTTTTAACCCCCCTGGATCCGCCACTGATGTGATGCAACTGCAATAGCTATATCATGTTTGGGCCATGAAGAATGTTAAGCAACCATAAGTGAAAGATTGCATCAAAGAAAGTAATGAAAGTCTGTTTTATCCACCAAAAAATGTTTGGATTGCCCTGAATTCTCTCACAAAAAAAAGTGAAAATGCGTACATAAAGAGTATGCTAAAATGGCTCTTGACCCCCCCCCCACCCCTGTTTTCATGTACGCTTTTGTATGCATTTGCCATGACCCCCCCCCCCCCCCCTGGGTGCGTACATACTTTATGGAAGGCCCCTTGGCCACAGAGCTGGTTTCTGGTGATCAGGCAATTAAGGCATGGCTGTAACCAGCAAATAGCTGGTCTCTGGTGTTTCGCTCTCAAAGGCCGTTACCAGCGAACCACCATCTTGGTGGGAATTCCTGTCAAAAAGGCGGACAAGATGGCTGCTGTTCACAGTTCCTTCAAGTCATCGTCATTGTCCAAACTAGGGGTAGAGGTCAAATTCAAGACTTGAAAGGCTTATATAAAATGCATGGTAGAGCACGGTTATACAGTTCTAGAGACAATTTGGTTGTGCATTAAAACATAAGCATAGGCATATGCCTTAATATGCATGATGTATTGTAAGGGTCATAGGCCTACATGGTGATCAGTATAATGATAAAATACATTCATCAACATGGTCTATTGAAGTTTGTTTCGCGGTCATTCACAAACTGCGCTGTCACTGTTTCCCAAAATCTTCGCCTCCTTTTCGTTCTGTTTCCCTAAGGCCTCCCAGTTAGCTTTATATTGGCCCTTGATCGATTGTGACATTCAGATTTCATTCAGATCTTCCTGATATGACGATTCTTAATGCTAGACCCCAGAGACCCTGAAGTATTAACCCCTTATGCGCCGCACAGTGCTTTAATGTGTCATATTCCTTGTCTTCATGATACATGGATAAAGCGCTGGCGAGTAACTCACCAGTGCTGCATTCAAGTATAATACCAATCCTTTGAGAGTGTATCAACACGGTAGGGTTGGCATGACGATCGGATGCAACACTGGCGTGTTATTTACCAGGGCTACATTAATACATCATTATGACTATGCAGGACTAAACATGCACTAAAGCCCTATGCGGTCCGGGTGGTATAGTAGTACACTATACATACCACAAATCACCTTTAATGACCCTATCCCTATAACCCTACAGGTGTACATAGATACCTGGGTGGTTTCTATGTGGAGGGTTGATTGAGTGACCGATGATGTCTCTACATGGAGCAGGCCACCCTTACAATAGCACTGACAGGGTCAGTGATGGAGGGTTGGGGACTGAATGGACGCAGGACACAGACCTTTTATAGCATGGAGGGACCTCTTTGTACGTCCTGTCCATGGAGATCTGATAGTGAAGATACCATGACATTAGGTAGAGGGGTTTCCATGAGGCATGTCTTATAATTCAGGGTTTTAGTTGCACTTCATGGTGAGACATATTCCTAGAACAACTAGGCGCTACATTGACGCCTTTGGCTCATTGGCACCGCCTCGATTGAATCTCACGTGGGGCTTCAAAGTCAATGTACAAAAAAGTATCACCGAATGTAGAAGAATTACGTACCATATGGGAAACATGCGTGATCCAAATGTATGTGCATTGAAAATACTTTAAATTTGCAACTAGAGGTCAGACAAAATTATGCACACCCGGCACTCCCTTATAATCTCGAACATTGCATTGTGAGTATTTAGCAGTGCTATTTCCGGACAACCCAAACTACATCTCCTTTCAGTCAGCAGAGAACCTTTTGAACATTTTGAACGTTTTGGAAGAAAAACATTAAAAAGATAATGTTTAAAAGAAAGATGGAACTAGTCTCCCTGAAATAGCGTAACATTGCCAAATTTGCGTTCATATTTTACGTCAAGCCTGATGATTTCTAAACTTATAATAACTTTTTCTCCATGTCACTACAACGTGATTTCACTGACTGGGCTGTGAAACCCGATTGAGCTGGGTTATACACTTACTTTTACCAATGTGTACTTCTCGTCTTTCACCACCCTGTGAATCACCCATGTGGACTCTCACCATACTACCCCCATCCCTCATCAAGTGCCACTCTTGATCTAAAGAAGTACCCTTGTTTAAACTGAGCTTGATGGCCCCCCTTTAGTTTCCTACCCTTTAACCCTTTAAGGGCCGCATTTTGGTTTATTGATATAATATGCCCTTGCTCATCATGATGCATGAATGCAGCCCTGGCGAGTAAATTGCCAGTGTCGCTATAATGCATCATGCCGGCCCTATTGGATTGATGCACTCTCTAAGTGTCAGCATGATGCTTGAATGCAGCTCTTGCGAGAAGATTCGCATGAGAACCAAGGGAATGATGCATTAAGGCACTATACGCCCCTAAAAGGGTTCAGGACTCCACCATCCATCATCCAACATACACCTTCACCCTCTCTGAGAAAGAACCCGACCCCTAGCGGAGAAACCGAGAACTATAAGACCCCCTTCGCTGGTGTCCTTCGTGTGGGACCAGCGGAGTATTACAATGACAGCGTCCCTCCGTGATGGCCTCGTTGTGATCCCCAAACCCCTTCATTACCAACTGTAAACCCCGCGTTTGATTTACGTCCGACTCCTCAGCAGACGACATTTTCCACGTCAGCGTCCGAGCGCAACAAACGTCTTATGTTTCAGAAAAATGCTGAGGAAAAAACGGGGGAAAAAATGGCGGTTGTCCTCCGCTGCTTTCCCTGAATCTCACCGTTTGTTTGCTGTCGCAATGCATGCTGGACCATCCCTATAATTAACATAGGTGGGACCCAGTATAATGGGGTGTAATTCATTATACCTTCCCCTACCATGTGTGCATCTGTACTTTTATAGACACTTGAATCCTTATTTGCCTATCTAATGTCGACCTGTACCCTTATGAAAAAAACGTTGCTGTACAGGTCAAAGACAAAGGTAGTACAGAAAGATCATGACACATATATGAACCCTCTGCCTTGTATAGCAGCTGTATATATCTATGCAAAAGGAAGTTCAATCAAAACAAGATACGTTTGGTGGGTGGGAGGAAGAGGAACTACGATTAGTGTCCCTAAAGCATATTACATTTTGTGTAATTGCCATCAGTTAATTTACACACCCGTTCCTCCTTCGTTGGTCTATTTGACTCAAATATGGACATTTTGTGATGTATACGTACGCGTATTACTAGAATGACTAATGACTGATGCAGATCTATAGATTAATGTATTCTATGAATAGTATCAAATAGCATGATACCACATTTAGTATATATCGATATGCTGTAACCAGCAAAATACAGGGGCATGCTCCTGCTTGTTGCAGTCAAAATAAAAATCCTTGAATTGAATTGAGTTATGTGTAAATTATATGAATAATAATGATAATAGGTACCACCAATTCCATCAATACAACACCAATAGTGCCATTGGGGAATCTCTGCCCCCGGGGTAGGCTAGGTGATATATGGTTGTCCGCCCGTATAAATGTACCCATAGGCCACCCAGACTGTCCCCTATGTACCAGTATACCTCTCTCCTGCACCCCCTACCCCCCACCCCCTCCCCACACAGGTCGGTGTTGGTTTTGTAGAAGATGACCTTTACTTATGTCCCTCACTCCACCCCCTAATGGCCACCCTCCCCACATACAGTTCGTTCCGGGTCCACGAGGGGGCGACACCTCCGTGACACTGATACGACATAGGTTAAATGTAGACTAGCGTCATCCCTCCTGTATTCTCCAAATTAATATGCTATATTTTGGAACATTTACATTGGCTTTTCCCCTTTTATATTGCAACCAGTATCTGCAAAACGATCAGAAAAAAGACGTATTTGACACTGCATAATTATATCTAGGAACTGAGAGCTTGACCTATAGTGTTCTGTTAGAGTTTGGCCTATGTGAGGAATTTCCAATTATTTGAGAAAAGTATCTATAATGTGTTGTTTATACGATTAATTATTAAATATGGAAGGCAGCAATCGAGTCGAATAGACCAATACTATTCATATCTCCCACTGTGCCACAAGACTAAATCAAGGGTAGGGATGTTGCCACTCTCCAGGCAGATGTTCAGATACCAAGTGTCATGTCCTGCTTGGAGCAGGAACTGCGGTCAATGACACGCTGGTTGTTGGGTGCTAACTGGGAAGCATTATAATAAATTAGTGATATGACACCCCAGGCAATCTGGAAGTGATAGAGAGTTGACTGGTACCGCTTAACCCTGGCTCCTGTTTAGTTGACATTTTAGCATGGGGTACAGGATAAAGGACCACACTCAAAAAGTAAACTTGTCTCCAGACTCTTCAAAGTGACGGTCAAAAAATAAACGAGTCAAAAACTTGTCTAAGTGGCAACGAAGCGGGTCTTCTAGCTGGAGATAGAAGACCCACTTGGCATGTGCCAGCCAAAAACCCGACATTTGCCAGCTCCAGATTCTATTTGTGGGATGGTAACCTGATATGTTAGCCATTTTTTGAATCATTTATTTTATGATAGTAACCTCGACCAGTCTGGAGACAAGTTTACTTTTTCAGTGCAGGGTTGGGTGGGGGGGGGGGGCACACTGGCTCTTTGACTGTATGTGTCACCTGCGAAACTACAGCCCCTGTACATACTATTTTATCATTTGACAGCCCTTAACACGTGCATTATCATTGACAGCCTCCTCTATTCTAAGAACTCAGATGACAGCAACCATATAAATTACCTAAATTAAATTATGAATGTTAGTTTATTCCTATATATCAATCGTGACTCCCCTTGACTCTGTGATTCCGAGTTCATGTAATTGAGAGCCTCCCTTTTCGTTCATTGAGTTCATAGCTACAGCTCTTCGGTGTCGCTACCGCAGTTGGCACCAGTTTCTATACTGAGTGCCCCCCCCCCCCTGGAATAGAGGGTCATAGATTTGAGAAGTTTAGGAAGGTTCACTGGGAATCTGGCATATCGGATTCATGGTGTGCTAAGTTCGCTGGGGTGCAAACGTGCTTAAGAAAGGGGCAACTTGTGGTTTATGGTGACAATCCGGTTATGGGAACTGCGTACTACTGATGTTTCTAAAGTGATTCCCACAGGAATTCTGAATCTTTGATAGACGGATACAGAGACGTAATAGGATACAACCATAAACTATGGAGAATGATCTATATCAAGTTAAAGTCATAGCAAGCTCTCTGATTGGCTAAGCCCCGGAGCAACCATGGTACCAAATACATATGGAGATCGAATCATAGGTTATTACTGGTTGCGATCTTTGGAAGCAGAAGCATATTCCGTTTCACTGTAAAGATGTTTTGAGCATATGTGACATGCACTTGAAAAAGGGTCTTTAGTGGGGGGGGGGGGGGTAGATGGGGGGGGGGGGGGTCCCCATGTCGCATGTCGATTTTAAGAAATGGCCATGTCACTAAGGAAAAAGCTATGTCACTAGTGTCACTAAGGGGGAAATGTAGGGGCGCCGTAATTGATATGATTTCGGCTCTTGGGGCCGTAGGCCCCAGGAAATTTTTTAATTTGACTACCCACAAGGACGGAATTTGAAGAAAGAATTGGGTAGCATACTTTAGACTAAATGAGAATTTTTACTATTCATGTCACTAAGCCCCATGTCACATGTCGATTTTAAGAAATGACCATGTCACTTAAATGGCCATGTCCCATGTCGATTTTAAGAAATTGTCATGTCGCCATGTCGATATTAAGAAATAGCCATGTCGCCATGTCGATTTTAGGGGTTGATACCCATTTTAGTGCACCCTATTATAAGGCCCTTTCGCAGATTGTGTCACATTTTATTCATACTCAGAGTTCAAAGTGTCCCTATAAATGTCCACGAATGTGCAATTGGGAATCTTTCTGATAGTTAAAAGTCGGGGTTTAAAGTAAAAGAAAACTACCCGGGAAAACTAGAAAAAAAGACATGGTTTGTGAAAATCTTCCCCAATAGCCACTGTCCTATTATAAATACAACCCCACCATTAACCCTGAAAATGTCCCTATAAGGCATGTAGTCCTGGGGATTATTATGATAAAGCCTTTAGGCCGTATAGTAACGCATTGTGCAAAACCCATTGGAATCGAATCAACCCAGTTGTCAGGGGACAGCGTGGATATCTTCTCCCAGAGTCCCACCCATCAGCTCTGACTGACGTAGCCTATACACAAAACATCCCCTGGGCAGAGATCGTAGGTAACGAGACCCTGCCACTATCGGGGAAACAGGAAATCACACCTGACCAGTGGTGGGGAGGTGGACAGGGCCAGGTGTCAATGTCACAGCTCGGGGTGTTACTGTGTAGGGACAGGGACAGGTGGTCTATGGGGTGGTGGTGGCACCAGGCTCCTGACACTGACCAATAAACATAAAGGAGAGTATAGAGCTGTGGGCTGTTGTTGCACAGAAATAACGATATCCAGAATGAAATGATTATGTACAAATTTGAAGATCATCATGCTAGCTTTAAAACCAATGGTTTAACAAACATTCCCTGTGATGGATATATATGCTTTAGTGAGGAACACACTTAAAATGCTAACCAAAAGGAGATAGTCATCATAGTATTCCTAAAGGATAGTGAAATCGTTATTTGCTGTGCAAAAACCTACTCTCATATTAGGCCCAGGAAACGTCTTTAATGTTACCTGACCCTATAGTGATGTGTTCCCACCTTTATCAAAAGGTTTAATATTTTATGCATTAATTTTAACACGTTTCAGACATGGGTATTTCCCTGTGATTTTTTACCCAGATCCATTGAGCAAATACTATTTTAACGGGAGTCGGTTCTCAGTCTCTGGGGGGGATCCGTCCCATAGAACTCACATTAAATACCATCCGGGAAAATATTTTGGCCATCTTGGATTTTACTTCAAAACTCTCATGTTGTAGAATGGAAGCAATGATGCGTGAGTCATGGGCAACACTAGTCATATATAGTGCTGAAATACGCGGCCAGGTTAGGCCAAAAAAAAAAAAAGGTGTGTTTCAGGCAACATGGTCCAAAAGTTTAGGGTAGGTAGGTCGGATTTTTTTTTTTTTTTTTTTTTTTTTTTAAATGTTGGAGGTACCTGGAATGAGTCGCGGACTGCCATATCGACTCGCGGGTCATCAAGACGACTCACCGATTCTTACTGTAACTAGGAATATCATGAAATGATTGGACATTCTTGTTAATAAGCAATTTCCTGAGGCTGGACAGTTAATTAGGCATGTGATCTGTTCTTCCTTACCAAAAAATTGCTAAAATTTCCGAAAAAATATGAATATTTTGAAAAAAAAAAAAAAAAATTCTCTGAAATCGGAAAAAAATGCTAGGGTCGGCCCTTTTTTGAGACTAGGGTCGGGTTGCCTGAAACACACCTTTTATTTTTTTTGGCCTTAGCATATAAATTATGTGTGTAATTTCAAATAATGAACTGATTCGGATACCCTGGTTCTCTAGACTCCTAGTTCCTTTTGAATGTGAAACAGACCCGTCAACTATTGTGTATGGTATACTGCGGTGTCGGCCCATACGTCGACCACGATCTTTGTATTTCCTCTTTCATTTATTCTTTTATTTTGCAATAATTAGTTTTGAATTATCTATGGTAGGTGAAGCAGGACAATAGTTGTTCCACATGCTGTAACCCAATGACTAACCTCTAGGGTAAAGTGCCCATGAGTCAACCACTTGGACCTGTGTTCCAGCTGTGAGGTATTTTGGGACCTATACTGTAGTGTGCTAACCAGTATGGGTCCCCCGAAGATGGTCAAGTTTTTTTTCTTAAGTCCTAGGCATTATGAAAAATGAGGTCCCCACTTTTTAGTTTAAGACATTAGGGCCCTATAGGCTTAACATGAAAAATGTGTTAAATCTGTCACCACCAGTACCATGAGTCAACCACTTTGGTACCTTGAGTCAACCACCTTGACATATTAGTACATCCCTTTCACAGGGTCACTAGACTGGCTAATCACATATGGATTTTTTTTAAATCAATTTGTTTTTTCATCCAGACGTAACAATCTAGAATATAAATGCTTTTTAAATAAACATTTCATACCAATTAACAACATACCAGCCATTTATACCATCATCAAGCAAAAGGCCCTGGGGTCTTCGGGGTTGGCTCGGAGTTCACCCATTATTGGTTAAAAAGTACAGCAAAAGGTGGTTGTACAAGGTATATTAGGCATCCGTCAGAGAGAGGAAGAATTATGTCCCCAAATTTGTAAAGTAGCAGAAAGCTGAATCTCCCTCTATTCTACTAGGGAAAATAGGGTAAATACCAATTCAACAGATTGTTATGGCTGTAATTTGGCACTAAAAGTAGGGCAAAGTGGTTGACTCAAGGTACATGGTCGACTCAAAGACAGATTACCCTATATGTTTCATGTATGACAAACACATGTTGGGGATATACAGACAGTCAGGTTGGGGTGTGGGTACAGCTCTGTGTTGTCCCACAGGTAAGATGAGGTTACACCCACCTCTCAACACTGTCAGCTATAGGACACGACCAGGTCTGGTCGGGAGGGGTTAACCCTTTAATGGCAGCCTGATGCTTTAATGTGCTATGCCCTTTGTTAGCATGATGCCTGAATGACTGCATTCATGCATCATGCTGACTATGTTGGGTTGATACAACAGGCGGGGAAGTGGTTGCTATATATTGGGGGGGGGGGGTGTTATGCCCTTATCGTACAAAATTGCCCTTATCCTTTATCCTACAAAAGGTTGCCCTTATCCTACAAAACCTATGTATTTTGAAGGGTAAGGGCAATCAGTCAGGCCCTTATGCTACAAAATTGCCCTTATCCTACAAAACCTATATAAGGTAGGTTTTGTTATATAAGGGCTAGCACTCAAGCCCTTACCCTACAAAACCTATATGATTTTGTAGGATAAGGGCAATTTTGTAGGATTTATAAGGGCTTAACGAGGTGCTCTTTTAATTGTTAAACTGATAACACAACTATAACCGAACCCATTTTTTTAAGACTATTTACTGTATTCTTCATTATGCACGAGAGGTGTCTCAGAAAGTTAGGTAAGCGTTTTAAGACTAGGCAAGATATATAGACAGAGGTCCACGATAATCTGTCTGAATGACAGGTTTCTCCACGAGTGGTATCTTGGATCATATCACACGAGGCGGAGTGTGATATGATCCAAGGTACCACTCGTGGAGAAACCTGTCATTCAGACAGATTATCGTGGATCTCTGTGTTTATTTCATGTAAGTATTGATAAATTATATCTAAAAACAACATTTAAAGATTGGTTTCATAGTTATTTTAGTGACATCATCATGGAGAAACAGCCCATGGAGAATGAATATCAGTTTCTCCACGGGGGTGTGGAGAACGGCCATTCCAGTACTTAAGCATAGTAACTTTGTTTCTCCGCATGAAATAAGCCTAAGACTACGGGAGATATAAAGCTTTTTGAGGGAGAAATGATTTTTGGCAAGGGAACCCTTTCAGTCAGGCCCTCGTTGCATGGACATAATGCATTAAAGTACTATGCACCCTTTAAAGGGTTAACACAACGTGCTGAGGGTTAAGTGCACCTCTCCAAAGTCAACCACTCCTAACATCTAAGCCACCCAAGACTTGTATTTTTAATTTGTGTCACGTCAAGTTCGGCGTAGCGTCAAAGGGAAAGGGGTATGTTTTCTTAGTCATCTTCACTTTGGAACGAATGGCTGGACTTATAGATAGAAGGAAATGCAGATACAAAGGACAAATATCGCCGTCTGTGTCAATACCAGTGAGCTTAAGGTGGGTGAGGATCAAAGGTACTGCAGACATGTTTAGAAAAAAGAAAGTTTTATACACCATGCTTTAGGGAATTCAGATAAAATTCGAAATTTAAAGTTACTTGGGTATCCTCCATAACTTTAGGAGGTTATCAATTTACTATCGTTTATTGTCAATAAACTTGATTTATTGTTTTGTATCTTCTGAATGAGTGGGGAAGGTGGAATACATGCCATGTATAAGACAATAATAACACTTTAAAGTGATTTTATCTCCATTTTATTCTTTGTGTTTATTTCCTCTTTATTACATATATGACACACATATTGCAAACAACAGAAGTCCCTGATATACGATAATCCCTTCCTGATGGCACATCTGAAATGCTATTAGTAATAGCTTTGATACAATGCTATGGTAAATATAAGTGAGAATAAAAACAGAGAATCATGACAGTACCCCTTTAAGAGTGTCCCAACTCTTCCTCTAAAGGAGTTGAATGTTTGGTGAGGAGAATTTGAACTCAGGTGAGACCCAACAAAGCTGTAGAGGATAAACACGCCGGCAAACAGCGGAACCAGCGGGGCGGGACGCATGCGCACTGGGACAAATATTGGTGTTGGTCGGTGTCAGTAGGGGTCGCGGCGGTGTGTGCTGGGGTGATTAAGGGGACAGTGGAGGGGAGTGTGAGTCTGTTTGTACCTGCAACTGTAGGACACCCTGGAGGAGGAGGGGGGGAGACATAGGGGATCCACACCTACCTGCTAACACGCCTCTACACAGGACATCTCCAGCTCACATAAATAGTTCACATCAAACCAGTGTTTCACAATAACATACACTACATACAGTGACACCTCGTTATAAGGAGGGCCTTCACTGAAAATCCATAGATTGAAAGGGTTAGTCAGTTCAGACTATCCTAGGTTGGTCATATGAGTGTTAGTCATAATGGCAAAGTTATATTCAAAAATGACCGAGGGGTCAGTCAGTAGTGGCTAACCTAGGTTCATCATTGGTGTGTTGTATTTGTATACCACTAGTTGGGGCAACCTGTCATGACCACTCAGTGGCTCCCCCTGGAAATAAAAAGACTAAGGTGAGTTGGTCAGTACTGACCAACCTGACAATAATAACTGACCTAGGTTGGTCGTATAGGGAGCCAAAAAATGACTAACTAGGTTAGGCACTAGTGAGAGGTTGGGCGTATGAGGGCCTAGGAATATCAGTGTTGGGGCAAGGACAAATTCGCTGGTGTTGGTATCATGTGTTACCTGAAACAAGCTGAATGGTTCACATCAAATCACCAACTCACAGCAGGAGTAATATAGACCTAAATAGGTTATGTCACACCAAATCGCCTTCTCAGAAAAAGAACAAAAATATGATAGTTTACCTCAAATAACCAGCTCACAAAAACAACAGAAATTAAATGGTTTACATCAAAACACAATCTCACTAAAAGAGTAGGCCACCTAGAATTGGAATATTTTACATCAAAACAGCATCTCATAGATGTACTGTTTACCGAGTATCGTGCATCATACACATAAATAACGTATGATTTTCATTCAAGTAGATTTATAAATGGAGAGATATTACCTACGGATAGGTATTCACGATGTAAAGGCTGGAATTGCACTTAGAGGGTGGGGTCCTACACTACGTAGGTCGTTACTAACACAGAACGGTAACACACAAACCATGTAGAGGTATCAGATTGGGCAATCTGGCAAATACATGTTGCTAAAACAATACGTCTCTGTGGCAGACTTGTGTATTTTTGGTAACCAAAATACAAAATGTATACACATGACAAATCGCTGAAGTGCGGTGCACCTACGGAAGCCGACGTGTGCCACATTAGATGTGGACTATGTCTTTTACTAAAACCTGCCCATTTCCGCATAGAGGAAGTATACATATTGGATGTGTGTATGCTTTATCAAGGGATAGCTGGGGAACAACACTCTGTCTGTCTGCCAATTTCTGAATTGTAGTTTGTGACAGCTATCTCTTAAGCCTATAAGCTATAATGTAGGGCTAAGTGAATAGGTGGGTGGGTATTGATGAACTTGGGTGAGTGTATGCGTTGAGGGAGGGAGGAAGGAAGGGAGAGAGGGTGGGAGGCAAGGAGGGAGGGAGGCAGGGTGGGAGGCAGGGTGGGATGGAGGGAGGGAGAGATGGAGGATGGGAGGGAGGGTGGGAGGGAGGCAGGGAGAGAGGGTGGGAGGGATGGAGGCAGGGAGGGAGGGGGCAGGCAAAGAGGGAGAGAGGAGGGAGGGTGTGAGTGAGGGACGGACGGACGGACGGTGTGAGTGAGTGAGAAATAGAGGGAGGGAGGGAGAAAGTAAGGGAGGGAGGGAGGCAGGGGCCAGGGAGGGAGGCAGGGTGGCAAGGTGGGTGTGAGTGAGGGAGGGAGCTAGCTGGTGAGAGAGATCCTTCCTTCCTATCTGTGTCCCTGTGTATCCATCGTTCTCTCTCTAGCTCTCTGATTCTGCCTCAGTCCCTCCGTCTGTCGTGCTGTCGTCCGGGGCTGTTGTGCTGTCTGTCTCTCTGTTGTGCTGTCTGTCACTCTGTTTCGTTATTCCTCCCTGTACCAATACAAGGACTGCAGCAAGTCTACAGGGATGCGAGGCCTGGCGCCAACTTGAGCGGCATACCTTATAAACCTTTGGTGGTTCCATGCCAAATTATGCCCATGATGTACCACACTGTATTGTTTCGTCATGCAATCCCTTTGGGAGTGTATCAAGCTCGTAGAGTTTGCATGCTGTATGGTTGCAGCACTGGCGAGTTACTCGCCAGGGCTATATTCTGGTATCATGATGACAAAAGGTAGAGTATAGCAAATCGTTATGCTGCCTATAAGGGGTTAAGAGTGGCGACGGAATCGGGCAAATCGTGACGTTCCCCTTTTTAAAGAAAAATAGAAAGCAATAAGTCGTTCATCATTACCCCACCCACCTACCCAATTAGCCCTACCTAATAGCTTATAGGCCTAAGGGATAGCTGTCACAAAGTACAATTCAGCAATTGACAGCAGAGTGTTGTTCCCCAGCTATCCCTTGATAAAGCATACACATAAGAGTATGTGTACCTATTGTATTAAGGCATATGCTTGTTTCAGTAAGATACATGGTGCATGTCTAGTTTGTGGCACACCTCGGCTTCCGTAGTGCACCCGATTGTTCTGAATGAAACATCCACACAAATGCAGAAAACAGTCCATCCAGCATATCCCTGAATACAATGTATAATGTGTCAAAGATATGGATGTCGACAGACGGATATAGAGATACTTTAGTAACAATTGTGAGTATGGGGGCCATACCCATCCTTGATCAGATGTGCAGGTATACACTTGACAGGGGGGGGGGTGAGCGTGTGTGTGTGTATGGATGGGGTGGGGGTGTTTCCTGCATGGAAGGGGTTATGTTTACAACGGTCAGTCTTTGTCCTGGTTCTGTTCACCCTTCGTCAAAATTCACAGCCTGGAACACGAAGTTCATTCTGACAAACCTCCCTATGGATCACGGGTGCTCGCTCAACATGAACCGCAAGTTCATTAAACTATTAACTCCATATATGGCAGTTAAGGGGCTTAGCAATTTAGAGGAGATACCACATAACTGTTGGACTTCAAGAACTGTTCACATCTCTTAATATGATCATTTCAATATCGGATGATAAGTGTGGCAGTTTTTAGCATAGTGAGACATTGAGGAGCCTCTGAAAAAGGATCCTAAATCCACAAAGCAATATATGAATGTCCGCCTATTAAAAAGAGTATTACACAAATCTAAATTAAAGGTATAAGGGAGGGTTCGGTCAATCCATTCTACCATCACTTAGCCCAGATGGGTCAGAATAGAGTAACTTAAAGCTTTTGGCAGTACCAAATCACACTGGCAAAAGATGTAAAATCCAATAATGTGGTAGTTAAAGGGTTAATAAAAGGTGAGTTAAAACATACAAGAGGGAAATATGCTTTCATCATGGTTTAAGGTAATTTGCCACCTGGAGCCGTATGCATATAGACCATGGCGTATACCTTTTTTTTTTTTTAAAGTATATTTATTGGATCTAATCGGCCGTGAGGCCGAAAACTAGCTTGGGCGCATTGCCCTTCTGCCGCCAGCACCCCTGACTGTTACATTTGAAGTTAGCGGTCTTGTATATTTTATGCTATGACTCCAATATTGTTTCGTAGTCTTAAAACCATGTATGTGTATTATAAAAAACTAGACAGGCGCAAGTAAGTAAGCAATCAATCAATGGATGAGATGAGATGAGATGGGTTTGAGATGAGAAGTTATATAATGAGTTAAGCAGCATTTATAAAACAATTAGGGTGGTCCCTATTAATGGCTATTTTAAATTGCCAAAGGGTCTCAATCAATGTATATGTAGGCTTAAGACAGTTCCAGCGTGTAATGGCTCTATACAAACAACTTCGAATGACGGTCGGCTTTAATGATCTTAATACCTGTAGGCGCTTTCCTTGGTGGAATCTCGTATTAATTAGTCTCGTATCTACATACTTTTCACATTGTGCCAGTGTAAATGCATAATACAATAAATGCTTATCTCGTCTATGCATAAGCCTATCACAGTTACTTTTCACATGCATCTGTTGAGTAGTCATAAGTGGATTTTTTTCTAATTTAACATTATATACAGTGCCTAAACCCTTATTCTGTAAACCTTGAATTTCTTCTGATTCCCCTTTATTTTCCCTATCCCAAATAAAATCTGCATAGTCCAGGGTGGGTAGGACCATGGAGGTGTATATGGTTAGAGCAGTGTCACAATCAGTGTGGCCACGTATTTTCCCTAATTGCCTTAACTTATGTCGGCTGTTTGCGAGTACATTTTTTCTGTGATCAAGGAATTTCAAATCAGTATCTAAAGTAACACCGAGGTAGGGGAAGGTATCTACCTTTTCTAATGGAACATTATTAAGGGTTAAGACAGGGTTCAAATTTCTAAAATTATTATAATACATCCATTTAGTCTTCTTCTCATTGACTGTGAGGCTATTTTCTTTACACCACACTGCTAATACATTTAGGCAGGTTTGCATCTTCTCAGGCGAATGCACCGAGATTACTGCATCGTCTGCATATAGAGTTATGTCAAAATTATCAATGTCAGGTAATGAATTTATGTAAATGGAAAATAATATAGGACCACAAATCGAACCCTGTGGAACGCCATATGCCACAGGTTTAAAAGAGGAAATACATTCGTTGGCTACCGTACGTTGTGATCTATCAGACAGATAGCTATCGAACCACATACATGTCCTTTGACTAAGTCCAAAACCTGCAAGTTTTTTAAGAAGAATAGAGTGGGAGACGGTATCAAAAGCTTTTTTATAATCTAGATAAAGAGATAAGGTAGATTTATTATTAATTATATTTTCTATTATGTTATTAAGGTGTGCTGTTATAGCAGTGATGGTAGAGCACAGGTTTTAACAAGACCTCAGCTTGGCGAGTGCCATGGCTATATAGGGTATCATTGGAAGGTGTGCAACTAGGAGTCCACGGTCAAGTATGGACGTGACAAAGACGTGACCTAGGCTCTACATACCACTAGTGTGCACAATATGCACTAGATGGTGTTACTGCATGCCCTAGTGACTGCCCTGCACACTAGTGGTATGTAGAACCCATTTGTCACGTCCATACTTGACCGTGGACTTCTAGTTGCACACCTTCCCATGATACCCCATATAGCCATGGCACTCGCCAAGCTGAGGTCTTGTTCAAACCTGTGTGGTAGAGTGACCAGATCTATATCCGTGTTGAAATTTTGTCAGAAGTCCATGTGTTTCCATGTATTTTTGAAGTCTAGAACATATAATTTTTTCATACATCTTACCAGGGAGGGGGAGGAGACTAATTGGTCTCAAATCACTTACATCTAATGAATTGCTTTTCTTAGGGATGGGTACAACGGTTGCAGATTTCCAGTCCTTAGGAAAGTAACACTCGCTCAGACATTTATTATATACAGTCATAATAACATCTGGTATGTTTACCTTTAATTAAACATGTCCTATTTTTTTGCCTTACAGCAGGACAACTGTGCAGTCTGCACGGCGTTGATGAACGCAGACGACTACTACCCTCCCAGCCTGAAACGGACGCAGTCCCCCAAGGTGGCGCTTCCTGGTGAGTGGTTCAGCGAACGCTGCGAGACGCGCCCTAATAGTATGTTTCTCACGCGGCGTCTCATGTTTGCAGACGACAATTTATCCTGGGAGGGCTCCTATTATCACTACGTTGACGCCCTCTGTCGGCAACCCACCTTCACGATCTACGCCCTCGGGACGTACTCGGCAGGGAAGCCGAGCGCCGAGGTGGGGCGCAGTTATGACTATGACTTTAAGGTGAATAAAGTGAGGATCACGCCGGGAGATGCTCAGATCGTTGAGCAGCTCATCAAGCAGAGCGCGCACTGCGGGCACCCTGAGCTCAGCTGGGATGTCGGACAGGAGACTGACGTCAGTGACGCCCACGGCTGTGAGTATTTAGGTATTAGTGTACCGCATGTGGAGTACGAGATACTCCGTTTGGGGAAGGACCACCACAAAACCCTCCTCTTCTTGGGACAACGTCCATCAGATGGAAGTCATCTCAGCTCCCCCCAAGGACGGCCCACGTCCTTCCAGGCGCCCCTTGTCAAGTGTGGGAAGCCCCTCACCGTCACGCCACCTACAGTCAGGAAGTATGGCCACCAACGCACCAGTGCCGCCCCCTGCCAACAAACGGCGACAACACTTCTAATGTCGTCTGCTCTTTTGATATTGTCACTTACATTCTCACAGGGCAGGGATACAATTGCATGAAAGCAGTAAATATGGACTGATAATTATTGTATGTTAGACTTGGAATATATTTGCTAATTTCAACCAAAGTCTGTGCCCCCTCTCAGACAGATTGAGATGCGTTTAAATGGTCATTTTGTTATAATTGAATTATTTACTGTTATAGTCTATTTATTATTGATCATGGAGAGTGCATCTTCTCAGTCGATTACTATGTGAATCCTGTGAGAATTATCTATTTAAATTGAGAATATCCTGCTCAAGGATGGACATTAACAGTTATTAGGATTTATCCACAAAGATGCACATTTTCTTACTAGATTTATATCCCAGAGAACATAAGTACTGTATGAGCCAACGTGCTGATACAGTATATCATTGATATTGTATTGAGTTTGCAATTGCTATTTCATAAGGCTTACGTTGAAATTCAAAATGAAATGGTGAGATATTATTGAATTTTTCTCTCAAATGGGGACATGTCATAATCTACCTCAATGTGAAAGGATGTTTTGTATACTGCTGTCAAAATCATGAGTAGAAATTGTAAACATCTGGAACCGATATGTTAATAATTATCTAGTTGTTGTATTAATTAGATGGTAGGATCCACTACATTGTTGTTCAACACTGATTGTAATGTCTCGACGCCCAAAAACTTATAGGAAAACTTAGAATAGAATCAGACCTCAGACTAGATATTATTCTGACACAAGAGAAGACATGACGGCACCAGACAAAGTCTCATTTCCTCTCTGTGCGGATTCAGTCATCTTTATCCACTAGTGGATAATGTATTTTAATTTATGCAACTGGTTTTGGGTCTAATCCAAGACTATGTTAGGAGTGTGAACGCCTCAGCTGGAGATTTCAGCCCCACAGAGAGACCATCTGATCACCCCTCTGTTGCAGAATGATTCTAAGATATTGTTCTTCAACAATGTTTAGGCTGTTTTAGTTACAATAATACAGTTATCCGTTTAAGAATATTAATGGGATGATATTGTTTCTGAAATCTGAACATAATAATGTGTGTAAAAGTGTAGCTCATGGGATCTATACGAGTTTACGGAAATGTACTTAATTGATTTGTAAATGTTCTAAGTGTTTAGCATACATATTGTTTATATAGATCACACGTCAATATATGTATATAGGTGCTATATATTATTGTAATTGTATGGATACAATGTCCCAAACTTATTTATATCTTATTTATGTATTATTCATTCCTTATTCATACCAAACATAAGCTGACCCGCCTTCCGTTCACACTGACATACATCTGGGCAGAGTAAAATGGCCAACCGGAAAGCAGAGTTCCGTTATTTTATCATCTGGTATCAATTGTAACTTTAAGTAAAATTAAATGAACCTGCCAGGTCATATAAAGGGTATCGGGGATTAGTTAATTTATATTTCAGAATTTAAAAGTATAAGTTCCCTCTAAACAGTCATGTGGAATATAAATGCGTTTTATTATCTCAAATCAGTGTTCAAGAACTGTACGGAGGTATTTTAATTGCATTTTTGCATTGAGGATCTTGTGGTCTTTGTTTTGAAAAACACAAATGGTCTACTTGTCAGTTATAGTAGGTCATACCACTCTAATAGTACGTCTTACAAGGTGTACATTTTACAAGGTTGTATTTCGTTGAGTCAAACTGATAGGTCTCTGATTGTATACTGATCTATTGATAAACCAGAAGTATGATATTATGCCACTATATCTGCCATGTATGGCTCTGTATATATACCTTATTTCTAAGAGTTGTACAGTATTGAGATGTCCATAGAACGTTCAGTGTAATATGTTCTTAGTATTCCAGGTGTTTTGTATAGATCAGAAACTGATGTATATTATAATTATCCATATTGTGTTACTTGATTAAAATAAAAAAGTGGTTTGTTTCAAAAAAGACTGATGCTATATGTATCTGGGAGTACATCGAAAGATATGGCACAATGTCCTCCTGAACATTTTATCCATTTTATTGCCTGGAGTTGCAAGATTTCATCTTTATATTATGTGGATACTGTGGCCACCAAAGAATAATATTTAACAGTAATAATAGTGTGTACAAACAGTGTACACATGCATAATAGATTAGAACATTCAACGGAGTCAAGGAGGTTGCATTGAACACAGGTCTGCTCCTGTAAAGTTGGAAGCAAAGAGACACTTAAACACTGTTTTTTTTGTGTTTGGCATGGCTCCTACTTATATCAAAGGATGGCAAGACTTGAGCAGAAGGATATATGTAATGTTATAGTAAATAACATGTATACACACATCATTGACCCTAGTGGACCCTACAGAAAATCTCTATACCCAAACATTTTTCATGTGCATGCCAGTCAGAGGTAGATCATCGTCTATTGCACACATACCATAGAACACACACCTTT
The DNA here is from genome assembly GCA_947462335.1 of Harmothoe impar. Lineage (NCBI taxonomy): Eukaryota > Metazoa > Annelida > Polychaeta > Phyllodocida > Polynoidae > Harmothoe > Harmothoe impar. The sequence continues at coordinate 62,301,337 of OX381712.1, read as the reverse complement.
TATTATCCTTACATATAACATTTATGATCTATGTAGTTTAAGAAGTATAATATAACTTTTAGTTTTCTCATAATAATATACACAACATCTCCTTCTTCCCATACAATAGTCTACATGACCCCCTTGAAATTCTTTGGTATGGTTACAACATTAGGGGACCAACTCGCGAATTATGCTTATTAGCATCCTTCATGGAAGAGGACATTAACTACACAGAGAGAAGTAAAGGTGTGAACTGTGTCTCCCACGTGGCTCTGGTAAAACAGAGAGTCAGACAACTAATGACTCTGGTTATATGAAGGATCAACTTGAGTTGATTCTCTACTATCAGTGTCAACTTGAGTTGACTGCCTACTATCAGTGTCAATAGCAGAGTCAATAGCTGTTTGACACTGCATTTTCGCCAGAGCCACTTGGGAGACACAGTTGATACCTTCACTTTTTTGTGTGTACCACACCACAATGTGAGGCAATCTACTTAGTCCTATACAGAATGATACTATCACGTTTGTAATGACTTAGCATCAGTCGGTATCTGGTACTCCTGCGCTATGTCCAATTCGTCTACCTGACTACATAGTTCATCTTCTGCTGCGTCATCACTTCCCCCACTAACCCCCTCCTCACCCCCCGACGACCCCTCCTGGACACATTCTGACACCTTTCCCGCCATGTCATCCAAGATGTTCGGGTGAGGTTTGTGACAGCCATTCTCCACGCGGCGCTCCACGTACTCCCTGATGTACGAAGGGCAGCCCCGTGGATCATGCGGAGACTTTGCTGAGTCACGTGGCTTCTCCCAGAAGCGTTTCTGGGTCACCACCAGGGGACGCTTCTTGTTCAACGAGATCTCGTCAATTAACCACGTGGCCAGCTCATCCGAGAAATACCTCGAGAAGAGATCATTGACCTTGGATTTTGACCTTGCGAAGTTGACTTTGCTGACAGTGTTAGGGTGTAGAAAGACAGAGATGGCCTTCCAGACGCCGTGAAAGACCGGGTTGTGGTTGAGACAGATAACAAGCCCGAGGTGTTCCGGGTAATGGTTGGCCAACACCTGGGTGATGCCGTAACCCAACTTAGGGTTACACGCAGGTAGCGACATACCTAGGGGATAACAAGGGGTTTAATATTTATTTATTTATATTGGTATTCATGAGGAATGTGCATTCACACTGTCAGAAGTAACTGTAGCTGCACAGCGAGTTATACTGTAGATCCACAGTTGAAATTGAGGTATTTTTAGTCTTGAAACCAAAAATACCTCCTTTTCTACTATAGATCTACAGTATAACTCGCTGTGCAGCTACAGTTACTTCTGACAGTGCAGTATTGGTCATTCTGCTTTAATAGCTGGACCTGATACTTAAGAGTGGAGGGTATGCATAAGAGCAGAAATGATACTACAAACTCATATAGACAGAAAGAGATCAGTAAACCGATCAATAATAATGATATAAGGAATATCATTTATATCAAGCTTACAATCTAGCTAATGAGTGAGCAAGTAATGGATGGTTGACGCCATTTCAACAGCTCAGGTCATACTAATGGCGAGACAACTCTTAACAGATGATTTTACTTTGAGCTATCCATGACACACATGTTGGTTAAAGTGTCAATAAACAGTTTATTATGAGAACGGCAGGCAGAGGTCCCTTTACCTATAACAACTCTCTTGGTGGCTCCCAACGGATACGTTTACCCAGTAAACAAAAAACGTTATACAACATTTTGTAACGTTATTTAACGTTACATAACGTTTATCTAAGGCTCCTCACTATGGCATAACGTTATATACAGTTTTAGAACGTTATTCTGACGTAAAATAACGTTTTGTTGTTAGCTGGGTATACAGCAAACCATTTAGAACACCTGAGAGACATGACACACACTTAGAAAAGTGTGCGTCACTGTCGCCAAAGCACCTTTACCTGAAAGTCAAGCACTGCTTGGCTTTCAGGTCAGAGTGCTTTCGGCGACAGTGACAGCTCAATTTTCTGAGTGTGCAGGTAAAAAGGACTGGAGAGTTTACCTGAGCAGTCTACGACAAAGGTCCAGCCTCCTACCCCTGGCGGCATGGTCCTCTTGGCGTTCTCTATGACGTAGATGACGTGGTCTAACGAGTCCTCCACGGTGTTACTCCTGGTAGCCGTCTGGGAGAAGCTGGAGTAGACCACAGGGCGTCCCGACTCGTCATGTCCCACCTGTCTCTACAGGGAGGGACAGGGAGGTACAGATAACACATTAAACATGTTGTAGTTACATGGACATGGACGGTATAAGGGAAGCTGGAGTAGACCACGGGGCGGCCTGACTCGTCATGTCCCACCTGTCTCTACAGGAGGGACAGGGAGGTACAGATAACACATTAAACATGTTGTAGTTACATGGACATGGACGGTATAAGGGAAGCTGGAGTAGACCACAGGGCGGCCTGACTCGTCATGTCCCACCTGTCTCTACAGGAGGGACAGGGAGGTACAGATAACACATTACACATGTTGTAGTCACATGGACATGGACGGTATAATGGGAGCTGGAGTAGACCACGGGGCGGCCTGACTCGTCATGTCCCACCTGTCTCTACAGGAGGGAAAGGGAGGGACAGATAACACATTAAACATGTTGTAGTTACATGGACACGGACGGTATAAGGGAGCTTTTTTTTTTACATAATTATAATAACAGATATAACAAATACATTAACTTAAATACTAGATGTAGAAAGTAGATCAGTAGAATTAGAAACTATACAATCTACAATAGATATAATAACTATTGAATGCCATATTGTATTAGTAATTCACACTGAGTACAAAATTTATAGTACATGCATTGTATGTGTGATAAGACTACAAGTAGTCGTGAACATACCAACTCCATTCAGAGTCAACAACTAGTGGAAGGACGGGGGAACTATAGAAGCCCTGGTACAAAATTCGTTCTCTGTAGTGGGAATTAAACTGGCACAGAAAGTCAATGTGTTTGATACTACTCTCATCCGAGGATACCCACCTCTACCCTATACATATAAGATTTCGTTTTCCGTTCATCTACATAATCTTGCTGTTTAATTTAAAATGCACTATTATACCAAGTGCTATATCCAACTAAAAATTGTGATAATCGCGCCAACTTACCATTGAGTGAATGCCGGGCTTGTTGTGGCACCATCTACAGTCTAGGGACAGAGGTTTCTTTTCCCGGCGCCATTCCACCGTGGCCTTCAACAGTTTCTCTGCCTCGTCAAGGTCAAAGTTCCTCGCCTTCAGGAAGCGGATGAGGCTGGAAAGAAAAGTATCATTAGACATAATAAACACTCATCACAACAAAGAAGAACTAATCTTTTACCATGGCATGGATGTTTGAGTAGTGAGACAGGGATAGCTATACCATGTTTTTGTACTTTCTAGTAGGGTTTATACCTTTTTGAAAGAGATACAGAACATTAATTAATGCATCACCATTCAACCGAAGAATTAATTAACAGGAGTGTAAACTCCTTTATATAACGTTTCCTACAATGGCAGGTGGGGCACGCTGGGTGGGGGTGTATAATGCACATGGATAAACAGAGCGCAGGGTGTGTCGTGGAAATAAGGATGTTATTTCCTGATAAGGATTCCCTGTCTATATACTACTGAGGACGGTAAGGGGAGTGGGAACCTAGCATAATGAGGGCCTTAGTGCCTGGTACAGATCCCCCTGTCTATATACTACTGAGAACGGTAAGGGTAGTGGGAACCTAGCATAATGAGGGCCTTAGTGCCTGGTACAGATCCCCCTGTCTATATACTACTGAGGACGGTAAGGGGACTGGGAACCTAACATAATGAGGGCCTTAGTGCCTGGTACAGATCCCCCTGTCTATATACTACTGAGGACGGTAAGGGGAGTGGGAACCTAGCATAATAAGGACCTTAGTGCCTGGTACAGATCCCCCTGTCTATATGTGAGCAGCCAAGCAGAAAGGATAGTCCGTGCGGGATTAGTTCCGATTTTTGCCACCAGGGGGGCGCCACTGTGGCCATAAATGAAAGAAAAAGAGTAAAAATTGCTCTAGGGTACTTTTTTCTGGAGAAAAAAATGGGAATATACAAAACATTCCATTTCTGGTGAAAAGCCTCTATATTTGGAATGTAAAAAGAACGTTTTAAGGCCTAAATGGGTGTCCCTGTTGATATCTGTTGCCATGGAAACATGATTTTCATTCCAAAAAGAAAAATTAAAGATACCCCTTGACAGAATGATTCATGGGGGTTACTATGGTCAAAACAGAATAAAATTACCATTCCTAGGTCAAATTTTATGATGAAAAGAATGAAAATCTATGATTTATTTCTCGTTATCATCATTATGCTAATTAGATAGGGATATCTGGGAAAATATGAGACTTAGAGCTTATTGGGCTTTTTGATAGGGCAATGCCCTCACATATTCATGAAGCCATTCCTCAAAAACTAGAATTGATATCTTCAAGTGTAATATATCACTGGAAAGCTTATGACATCAATTTTAAAGTTGACTTTTTCCTTGGAGTATCCTTTTCCCTTGCCTCTACACATATACTACTGAGGACGGTAAGGGGACTGGGAACCACAAAAACTGGATAGCTCTCCCAAGTGAGAGGACAGACGTTCAGAGCGTTATCTTAATAAGACATCTTAAAGTCTTAATTCAGTGTCTTACGTTGGGGCAGGGGTGTCATGTCTTGAGACACCGACACTACGTGTTATCTTAATCTTAAGTCTTAAGTCTTAAAGTCTTAATTCAGTGTCTTACCCAGGGCCGCTTTCATCATTAAAAATAAATCATTTCAAGCCGGCAACCAGCTCAGAGGAACTCAGGATGTCTCTAATAGAAGAAAAAGAAGAAAAAGAAACGGGGGTTAGGGGGCAGAGCCCCCCATTACATACTAGTCGTAATAGTAATACTTTCAAAATATTATTTATTTTTAATGACATAAGCGGCCTCTACTAAAGTTAAGACCAATAAGACTGTCTTAATAGTCTTAATAAGATAACGATCTAAACGTCTGTCCTCTCAAATAAGGATGGCGCCATCTGTGATGCGGGATGGCGCCATCTGTCGGGTTGTTTAGGAACTAACGTTAAGACTATTCAGACTGTCTTAAAAGTCTTATTAAGATAACGCTCTGAACGTCTGTCCTCTCACTTGGGAGAGCTAACCCGTGCGTGCCTGGGAACCTAACATAATGAGGGCCTTAGTGCCTGGTGCAGATCCCCCTCTCTATATACTACTGAGGACGGTAAGGGGAGTGGGAACCGAGCATCATAAGGGTATTATTGGTACAGATCCCCCTGTCTGTGAACTTCTGAGGATGGTGCCTAGCTAGCATAATTAGGGACCTAGTGAGTGGTAATTTATTCATAACAGGGAGGTCTTCTACAGACACCATAATTATTTTTGTTAGAAGTGTTGTTGAATAATGACCACTTCAGTTCCCTTCATATTGTTGAACACCATAATTGTACACTCACTTTGTGGGGTCGGTAAAGAAGTCATAAGTGTACACTTACTTTGTGGGGTCGGTAAAGAAGGCATAACTGTACACTCACTTTGTGGAGTCGGTAAAGAAGTCATAACTGTACACTCACTTTGTGGGGTCGGTAAAGAAGTCATAACTGTTCACTCACGTTGTGGGGTCGGTAAAGAAGTCATAACTGTACACTCACTTTGTGGGGTCGGTAAAGAAGTCTGGTTCGTCCTCCAGGGGCTGTACCCCTTCCATACGCCGCAGTAAGGACGCCTGGAGGTCACCCACGTTAACGGCCGCCATCTTGGATTTAAAAGTCACCTACTTCAGCACATCTGCAACCATTAAAATAGATATATTGATTATGGCAGAATACCCTTTATCTGAATACGCTTCTGTGTAGGAAGACCTACACCTAAATTGTCACCGTCATATGGCAGCAGGTCCAACACTATTATAGAGGTTAATTATAAAATTCACATGCACGCCTATGGATTCATTATTTCAGCATCATAATTATATTGATTGATTATAGTAAGCACGGTATATGGTAATGATGTCGGAAGCGGTGGCAATTTCTCAATGATTTTAGGACACACCATATATCTACTTTTATTGAACCTAATTAGGTAGGCTCCACGCCTGTGTCTGCACCAATATGGCTCTAGACCCCTAAATTCGATATGGCGACATGGGCATTTCTTAAAATCGACATGCGACATAAGGCCTAGTGACATGTGACATGAGGCCTAAAAATATAGTGACATGGGACATGGTCATTTCTTAAAATCGACATGCGACATGGGGACCCCCCTATCAAGGGCCCCACCAATCCATATGCCAGGGTGTTATTTACAATATCTAGGACAGTTCACAGTGGGTGGGAGGCAGGTGATGTAACTGTAACATACTGGTGTGTTTAGTCAGGGATGGTATGATCTCATACTTTGTGATCACACCTCAACACCTGCCTGAAACGTCGTGAGGCATGACACCCAGTGAGCGTGTGTTTCATATCACAAATGACTCAGGGCAAACCAGATAAAAAGTGATATCCCAGCTAACATAAAAACGTTACTTTACGTCAAAATAACGTTTTAACAATTTATATAACATTAACTGTGGAAAGATGAGGAGAAAGGGATATCCGAGGTGAAATGTATGTTTTAAAATTGAAGTCATAAGCTTTCAAATGAGGTATCATAGATAGAGATATCCCTTCTAGTTATTGAGAAATTGCTTCACGAATCTGGGATGGTGCTACCCTTTCCAAACAGCCAATAGGCTCTATCTCTTGTTGTTTTAATTGTATTTCTATATCTAATTATCATGATTTTGCAAAGTTTCACTTATTACCTAACCACTATTTTTCATATTTTTTGTCATAAATCTGGATAAAGAAATGATATTAACATTCGGTTTTCAGTGCAGTAATCCCTATGAATTTCTCTATAGATTGGAATTCATTCATTTTTAATTTGGAAGGAAGTTGTGGTTGCCATGGCAACATGTTTTAGGGAGAAAGCTTTATTTAAGCCTCATATTGGCTTCAAAACGTTCCATTTACATTCCAAATATGGAAGGATTACCCCAAAATAGAATGTTTTAGAGAAAACCATCATTTTCTATGTAAAAAATCACCTTAGAGCAAATTTTGGCCCATTTTTCCATCTGTGATCATTGTGATGCCCCCTAGTGGCCAAACCCCAGTACTAAAAATCGCTCCTGGATGTACCTTTCCCCTCAGCTGCTCACTTATGCTATGGTAAGAAGCCTTGGAGGAAACGTTATATAACGTTATAAAATGTTATATATATATAACGTTTTTGTTTGCTGGGATAGGCTGATGCAGGGATTGGCACTGACATTTCGGCTGTGGGCCACCCGGGTAGTCCGAGGGATCTATGGGCTCGCAAATATAGATACACCTGTGGGCCCGGGATTAGACATTTTCCCACAAATAGTCCTGGTTCATCTTTGTTAGAGCGGGACTACGATTCATGATTTCCCTCTTTTCTCCTTCTGACTACATTAATGACTTTAGTACTAGATTTCCCACAGTTGGTATATGTTGCTGGCTCCCTATAGGCCTATAACCTAGTTTTTTTTTAAATCTTCACCGGTCAGCCGCCTCCATCTTATTTTATAAAACGGTTGTGCCGTGGGTTATGTGTTAGATAGACTACACCTGTACCTTGGTATGCCTCATAACCACTGCCCCACAAGGTCAAGATGAGGTGTTATTACACGACCTAACGTTATAAGTACGATCCTGTATTAGAACAAAGAAGGAAAATCGTACCACCCGGGGGTGTGGTATGTTTTCCCGTACCACCCCTACGTGTGGTACGCTTTTTGGGGCTCTAGACCAATCAGAGGGCAGCATTTTGGTCACGTGATATAACAATGGCGGCGATGTAAACAAAGCAGACGACGATGTGAACGATGCAAATTAACGATATAAACAACTAAATTGGAGATGTAAACAACAACTAAAAGGTAGGGGGGGCTAAAAATATGTCTTTTGGTCGTGTAATAAAGCTTGTAAAGGCAGATGCACCTCGGGCTGGTACGGCCCATACGTGACCTCATCATGCAATACTAGCTATTTATACACCGAGTCGATGACCAGTGGGCAGTGGTTATAAGGCTTACCAAGGTACAGGTGTTGTCTATCTGACTTAACCCTCGGGTATGCGAAATAACCAAGGTGCGAATCCTTTGTGTTAGGTGTCACCCGTGGGTTAAGGCCTGAGAGAAGTCACATGCCGTTCGTCATAAAGGCTCGACCTTATCGTGCATTTTAGAGCAACACTCGACGTGAAGAACATCGTTTTCTATTCTCTAAATAGTGGGTGCATGCACGGAGCATTAGAGCAACGCCCGGGAGTAACTCGGACCTACACGTGCATGCTTTTACAGTTGTTGCCGATCATTGATTGGTCTAGACACAATTATAATGACTCCTTAATTGTTTTCTCGGTTATGTACATCAGTCTGAGTACCACTCAACAACAAGTTATGGGCCAATCAAAGACCAATCATCGGCAGCCGACTCGGCATCACGTTCACGGCAGCGCGCCAATACAGTGCCTGCAGATGGGTCAAAAGCGACCTGGCGACCTGGGCTGTTTTGGAGGCGACTTCCGACCTAAGGCAATAATGTAAGTGACCTGGCGACTTTTAGATCAAATTCGTCTTTTCGACTTGGACCCCTTAGTTTCGGCGACCAATACAGTAAAGAGGTTGTGGTTCAAAGCCCCACATGTTGGTGCCCCGACAGTAACATTTAGAGTGATGCCAGGAGAGCTACTCCGGGAGCAACTTTAGCCTTTTGCACCTAAACCTTAGGTGAACTCTCAGTGGGGCGCCGGGGGCTTTCTGAGAGTTACGAACAGAGGTGGGGCTCTGGATGGGGGGGTTCCATGTCCCCTGTCGATTATAAGAAATACCCATGTCCCATGTCACTAAGCAAAAACCCGTGTCACTTCTGTCACTAACTTAATTCAATCATTGGATATTCTATATAGATAGAGACACCTAAACCCATTTACATTTTAGACATCCTACTTTTTGATGAAGAAAAAATGAGCAAATTTTATGAATAGGAATCGAAATGCACATAGTAATACTCCCAGATTTCAATTAGAATTATTTTCTTGTCGCTAAGCTTGATGTCATGTCACTAGGCTTCATGTCACATGTCGATTTTAAGGTTTGGCCATGTCATATGTCCCTTAGGTTCCCATGTCACATGTCGATTTTAAGAAACAGCTATGTCAAATGTCGATTTTAAGAAATGCCCATGTCGCCATGTCGAATTTGGTGGTCCACACCCATAGAGGTGTTTGTTTTTTACTGGAACTTGTAGATATCACCCCAGTGGTGAGCTGTTAATAGAAGGTCACAAAGACAGTGTCTTCCTGGTATGATAATTCTTATGACATTTCTTATTAATATCGAGAGGAGATATTTATGAGACCCCTTCCATCTACCCATAGTATACCACTTATGAAGCATACCAGGAGACCATATTACATTTCACCTGTCAGGTGATGTCCAGACATGCCAGACCTGCATAGGTATCGTGAGACAGCGTACAGACTGTGATATCATTGTCTATTTTGCATGTATCATATGGGTCCCTATGGGTATGACCTACCTTCAGTCACTTGTTGTTGAATCTATCATTTAAGACTGACAAACCAAAATATTCCACACGAAGTCGTAGGTCCGAAAAATCTGTTACAATTTGGGCATGGGGTATTTCTTAAAATCTATATGGGAACATGTTTTCTTTTCTTAAAATCGATATGGCGAAATGGACTTGTCTTAAGATCAACATGGGACTTGGGGACCCCCCCCCCCCCATCAAGGGCCCCTACAGAACGTTTCATAATCTGGACTGTGATATCATCTAGCTGAGATGCTGAATAGGACAGTATAGCTTCACGTAAAACTCAACAATAAACCCAACGGCCTCCCCATTGTTTTTACAGTGTCAAAATAATCTTCAAGTCTATATTTGTATTATTATATGGCTAAGTTGATGTGACTCAAAATTAACATAATATTCACCTTTGGGTATATAATTTTTATATATTTATCAGTATATTAGTAGTGTTTCAGGAGCGTGCCAAAACCCCTTGTAAGTTCATTTTCCAGTGTGAATAATATTAATGGTCCCAGTTAAATCCTTTTGAAGGGTCTGTTCGTATACATTTACAAGTAATGCATCCGTTGGGCTTGGAAAATGATAATGATTATGCACACTTTCAACAATTTGCAGTGATCTGCACTTCTAGCTACCACTGATATACAGGTAGTAATGTTTCAAAAGAAGATTCCATGACCCTTTTGGAATTGCAAATATACGTGTATGTATTAGATATTGATTTCTAATCTTTTCATTTCTACACTGTGTCTTATATAATGTCCAAACTGAATATTTTACTTGATACCTACTTGTCTTACTTTCTGATATATCTTGCATGGGTGAATAGAGGTGTTCATCTGAGTAATCAGACTGAGGAAAATAACAAATTACGGAAATGATTTGAGATATCTAAATCAAAATTGCCACTGGGTAAATAGCTAGCATGCCAATCATGGGATTTAGAACTGTAGATATGTTTCTTTAGTGGGTTAAATCGCTGGAGTCGAGCTCCATCGTTCACATTTCTCGTTTAATATGGTTAGGGCCTCATGAGCCCCCAATTAGTGGCACCACAACCTTGAACCGACTAAGAGGTTTAATCAAATAGTTAACCCTTCTCGCATGGCAGAGTGCTTTAATGTGTTATGCTGTTGTCGCCATGTTCATGATGCACAAATGCAACCCTAGTGAGTACCTCACCAGTGCTGCATTCAGGCACCATTCCGACCTTACAGGATTGATACACTCCCTGCGTATTATATTGGCATGATGCACAATTGCAGTGTGAACAAGTAAGTCATTATGATGCTGCATGAGTGCACCATGCCTACACATGAATATCATGTAGAGCAGAGCAGATTTAAGAAACTGCTGACCCTGCAGAATCAGCTGTTTTCCTCAAGGCTGTAGAAGAAGGAGGCTTAAATGGTCAATAAGAGTTACGTGTATAATACATGCTTGTATACGTGTCGTGACATGGGTGTGGGTGGGCAAATAGAAACTTGCTGAGAATGAAGGATTCCTTTCTAATTGGGGAGTTGGGGCTGAGTTCTGAGACTTAAATCTAGATGCATGGACACACTATAGGTATCTAATCACATGATATTATAGTCTTAAAAATTGAATTGAAACGATCATGACTCAAATCTGTGTTCTGTAGTCCCATGACGAAATTATGAGGGTAGAGCTCTACTTTAAAGCCCCAGCTCTCCTATAAATAGGGCTGAGTACCTGTCCCGACTGCGCCCTGACTGTCGGTGGAGGGGTACCGAGATCTGCGGGTTTAACATCAGCTTTAATCCTGGCATGCCCTATATATGTACATACATATATGCAGGCCTATATAAGTATAGTCAGCCGAGAGTGCTTTACTGTTCAGATAGAACCAGTTCCCATTATAGATCCTTTACTTAGCTCGGTATATACACCTACCCTGAATGGCCTGGTCAGTCAGTAGTGAACAGCTGGTGAAACTTCAATGGTCAACATGGGCTTACTGACTAAGGCATTTTCTAAGCCAAGTTGTCAAAGTGCCACATACACATAATATGATTGAGTAATATAGTATATATGTCATGTATCACATGACCCCCCCCCCACCTCATACACAGGTGACTTTCAACGTCAAAATAACCGCAATACATCCAATAATTGCAATATTCATACATAAAGTGTTATGATGCATCTACAATAGCATCAATATACTGTAACTGTATTTTAAACTGAACTCCATATTATACAGGCCCCGACCTACACATACTGAAATGCTCCAAACACAGATGTCCATGTTAATCGATGATCAGTACTCTAATCTCTCCTCCCTTACCTGCCTGTGTATATCCTCCAGTAGCAGTATATCAGTATGTCACGCCCTGGAGGCTCCTTGAAGTGGTAGTAATGGTGTACATGCTATCAGGTGTAAGTGTAACTGGAGGTGTATGTAGAGGTGAAGGTCCACCCACCAGACCTCCCTCCTCCACCAGCCTGCCACCTTGGTAGTGCTACAGTGGTCAAGATGTTGATAGTGAACGTGCAGGGTGTGTACACAACGTATGTATATATATAGGGGCGTAGCAGGTCCACTGCAGAGCCACCAGTCACCATTGTATTAGAGTGGTTATTATTTAGCAACAGGGGGTCAGAGTGAAATTCCGCACGGAGGATTGGACACGTTTTACCACCCTCACTCTTGAGAGAGGACGTCTTTATTTTAGCACCCTCTCCTCTATCGCGAAGGCATCACAATTTTCCGCCTTCCCCTTTGCACCATAGTAAAACGCACAGTTTATTTTTAATAGGGGTCAAACTTGAAATTGTAAGTAGTAGTTAAACCACTACTAGGCCGCTCTACGTAGGATAATGGCGACAATCTAGGCTGGTCACCACAAGTCGCAGATGAGTGTGCTCAGCTGTGACAAAGCCATTATCCTCAGTACAGGAGTCTGGAGTGGTTTAACTAACTTATGCCACACTAGTGTGAGTGTTTTTCTCACCTTTTGTACGTCATATACAGTCAGGTCATTTCTTTTGTTCTCTCGTCCAAGTGTGGTATAATCACATATAAAAAAAACATTTAGATTCCAAGAATAAATTTTAAAATGTACATACCTTCTCGTAGTTTTGCTAGTATATTCTTGTGTCTCGATGACAACATATATGATAGCTATTATAATTGTGTAGATCAGTGGGGGGACAAGATGGCGGCTTACTGAGGACAATACATTACGTCCTTATAACATGCTCCCAGTATGTGCACATGGTGCAGAGATGTGGGTCCCTACATTAACCCTTTAAGGGCTGCATGATGCTTAAAGCACTATGCCCTTGGTCGTCATGATGCATTCATGCAGTCCTGGCGAGTCTACTTGCCAGAACTGCATTCATGCATCATGACGACCCTGCGGGAACTCATGTATCAACCCCATATGCTTGAATGCAGGATGGTGTAAAAGGGCATCGCACATTTAAGCACTATGCGGCCCTTAAAGGATTAACCCCAGCCAATGGTGGCCTACATATAGGTATATTACCGAATCGATACTTCGTCAACGTATTGTAAACGTGCCACCTGTCCTACACCCACGGGGTATACGGGCTGTATCAAAATGTGGCTGAACGGGTCACCGACCAAAATAGCAAGATAAAAAGCATAGGCCTATTACTTTTCTTATATAACAATATAGTGGCTCCAGATGGGTCAAAAGCGGGGTCAAAAGCGACCTGGCGACCTTGGCTGTATTCCAGGCTACCTAACGACCCGTTATAATGATATTTAAGCGACCTGGCTACTTTTGGAAAAAATTGGCAATACAATTTTGAAGTATAAATTGTCTAAAAAGTCGACTTTGACCAGGGTACCTTAATTTCAGCGGCATTCCGACCTGAGGTGGGGGGGGGGGGGGGGGGGGGGGGGGGGGGGCACCCATCTGCACCCCCAATATAAACCTACATACTTTTATGTAGGTCTATAATGAAAAGTATGTGCATATTTTTTCTGTCCTATTTTCATGGGGAAAAGTACTGAAAATAGGGACATTTTTGAAAGAATTGAAAAGTAAGGTAGTTATAGTATATGGAGCAGCAAAGGTTGTGCAGTATTTGTAATTTCCCTCCTAATTATCCCTTCCCTCCTCTACCGATCCCTCCCCCCGCTACCAATAAGTAGTGACTACTCCCTTAGTTATCACCATGGCAATTTATGTATATGCATCAAAACATGCACACAATCACATATGTCGATGCCCGCATTCTCCTATAACCGTATTGTTTTGCCCATCACCGTAAAAAAAATATTGATTACCTTGCACTGGGCTGTACATAAGTTGTACTAACAAAGGATTCGGAAGCAGGTTTATTGTTGCGGGGAGGGCTAGAGGATTTTGTATAGGCTTATATATAGCTGGTTTCTCAGAACTGCCCGCATCATAAAAATCGTTTAATTTTTTTTTGATAGATGATATTCTGTTTAAGGTGGACAAGTATTGGCATATTTGGTATCAAATTAAGGATTAAATTTTCCTACACATTTTGGCCCCGCATTAAAAAGGAAAAATAGATTTAAAAAAACACGCCCTCGTCGTATTTTTCAGTGCTTGGTGATGAAAAACCATCTTTTTTTTTGAGTGGTCTAAGGATGTCAGTTTAGATTTGTATATACATTATACGATTGGTTGTGGATATCATGGCTCTCCCTGCTAAAAATGACTTACGTAAACCATTTCCACACATGAAATGTATACATGTACTCATTGTACTGTATGCATGTCGATCATGAATGTCATGCCCATGATAAATCGCCCGGTGATTCTCAAACTAATTAAGAAAGTAAGAAAAAAAGAAAAAAAAGAAACACGATAGAGCATATTTTTACAACATTTTTTATTTGCTAATATGCTGCCCTCATATCACATGCACCTAGTTAGGAAGTCCGTATAAAACCTAATTAGGAAGTTCGTATAAAATATGTACAGCGTATAAAATCAATGTATTTCTAATACAATGCTCAAATGCCGACACAGTGTAAATTTGTTAATTCAATGAGGTAAATACGACAGTGTTAGAGATGCCACCCATTGGTCGACTGAATGAAGTTCTGGTGAGCTTTTCTCCGGGGTGAAAACTGGGAATTTCTTTGTAATGTGTTGGAGAAGTGACATCTCTGTATATATCGTCTTGGCAAGATCTGGAATTCATGAGGAATGTTGATCAATGATATGTATGTGTATAAGATGCATATATTCCCTACAGGTACAAGGAGTACACACTAGAGGGCACCACTAGACGGCTACCCAACCTGCGTCTGAACCTTGCCGTTTGTATCAGCAATAATACTATACTAATATGGTCATTGGGAATACTGAATCATGTTTTTCCTTTAAAGGCTCCATATGTCTTTAATGCCCTTTGACATCATGATGCCTGAATGCAGGTCTAGCGAGTGCGTCATGATGCATGAACCATGATGCATGAATGCAGCCCTGGCTAGACTACCCCAAGCTAGGGCTGCATCCCGAGCTGCATCCATGCATCATAGCGTCAAAACAACGTAGCACAATCACTATTTTAAGTGTTAAAGCTAATTGATCCGTCATCATGTAAGCAGGTTTCCCTTCAGGTCATCAAACTGCTTGGAGAGGCCCCTGAGTTTGTTCTCCAGGCCCCGTTTGTGGGCGTCGTTCTCCTGTAGTAGAGCCCTCATCTCGTCCTCCACCTCCAGTACCTGAAGTCAACAACGTGAGTCATTATCTAACCATTTAAGGATGGCATGTCGCTAAAAGGTGATATTTGTCATCATGATGCATCAATGCAGCCCCGGCGGGTAACTCGCCGGTGCTACCTTAATTTTTGGACCATGTTGCCTCAAACCCTTTTTCTTTTGGGCATGAAAGAAAACAGCTTATTTAGGTAAAAAGGTTAAACAAAATTTGTAATATAATGTGTTCAGACCTCCATAAACATTTCCGGCCACTTCTGTGAACATCTGCTCTAAATAAGTAGTTGTCTTTCATGCCGGTCATAGATCAGTCTCGGGCCCCGACTGTACGTTTACAGTCTGGTGATATATTTTTAAAACCAACACAGCCGAAGGCTGGTCAGCAGGTCCACAGGGCCCATACGGACCGAACCTGGGAACAGTCTGGGAGATTACTTAGGTCTATGTACCTGAACAGGCCTCATACCCTGCTATACTGTAAAGGCCCACTAGTATCAGCAACCATGGGGGTGTGGGTTCGAACCCCACTCTGGCTTAATTACTAAAACTTTTGATATCTGCGTATTCTACCTAAATTTAAATAATGTACCTAGTCACATATCTAATAGCTAATTTAACTATGTCAATTAAGGTGGATGATTGCTTCAAATGGGCTAAATAGATGATGTAAAAAAACGAAACTACCTTTTGCCAAGGTGGGATTCGAACCCATGAGGCCATACACATCCTGGTTCATGATTATGTGACCATAATCAGTGAGCTACCTATCTAATTAAGAAATGATCCAGGATCCCGGATCATTTTCTAAGTAGGATAGCTTTTATTAGATACAAAATCGTCCAGGCCTATTACAGCCTGGTGGCTGTAATAGGCCTGGAGAGCTCGAGGCTGGTCATAGATTGCACCCGGTTATAGAGTTTCAACCTGGATCAATCTGGTGAGACTAAGCCTTAAGTGTGTGTACTGACCCTCCTGTTGGCAGCCTCCAGTTCCTCCTGCCCGTCCTGCTGTAGCCGTGACAGCGCCTCCCGGTGCCCGTACTGCTGAGCCTCCAGCTGCTGCCGGAACGACGCGTCCATGGCCTGCAGCCTCTCCACTGCCTCCCTGGAGGAACACAGGGAGTTAAGGTTAAGTAAGGTGAGGAACACACCCGTTAAGGTTAGGTAAGGTGAGGAACACACCCGTTAAGGTTAAGTAAGGTGAGGGACACACCCGTTAAGGTTAGGTAAGGTGAGGAACACACCCGTTAAGGTTAGGTAAGGTGAGGAACACACCCGTTAAGGTTAGGTAAGGTGAGGAACACACCCGTTAAGGTTATGTAAGGTGAGGAACACACCCGTTAAGGTTAGGTAAGGTGAGGAACACACCCGTTAAGGTAAGGTAAGGTGAGGGGCACACCTGTTAAGGTTAAGTAAGGTGAGGAACACACCCGTTAAGGTAAGGTAAGGTGAGGGGCACGCCTGTTAAGGTTAAGTAAGGTGAGGAACACACCCGTTAAGGTTAGGTAAGGTGAGGAACACGGGGAGTTAAGGTTAAGTAAGGTGAGGAACACACCCGTTAAGATTAGGTAAGGTGAGGAACACGGGGAGTTAAGGTTAAGGATACTGTGTACCCTCCCCTTTTCAGGCAAAATTCTGAAATTAAATTGTCTATAATTTCATAACTATTATTCAGAGAGTTACCTATGATACACCAAAATGACCGTATGATACACCCCTTCCATATTTCTTGAATTAAAATGACTGTTGCTAGGGTTGGAATGTGAATGGAACAAAAACATTCTTTTTTAGGTTATTTTTCTTTAAACAGCCCTATGGGATGGAATATCCATAGAATATATAACTTTGAAGATATGGATGCAATCTAGATATGATTTCCTAGGGAACCGTGTCTCATTTTATGGATATTCCAAATATTAAGGTCTACAGAGCTGTTCAAAGTAAGAAAATTGGGAAAAATAGAAAAAATAGAAAAATTACCATTTTTGAACTTTAGAACAGCTGTGTAGACCTTAATGAGAGGAATTTCCACAAAATGAGACACGGTTCCCTAGAAAATCATGTCTAGAGGACATAAGAACCATCAGATATGTTATTTCTGAGAAAATTCCAACCTATAGGGCTGTTCAAAGAAAAATAACCTAAAAAAGAACGTTTTTGTTCCATTTACATTCCATCCCTAGCAACCACCCTTTAAACCCCGTAAATTGGAATAAGGCATAACATACGGTCATAATGGTGTATGATACACAATGCTCTGTCCATAAATCATCAACTTATACTTGATTAAATGTCCGATTTTTGTCTGAGATGAGGAGGGTACACAGTATCCTTAAGTAAGGTGAGGAACACACCCGTTAAGGTTAGGTAAGGTGAGGAACACATCCGTTAAGGTTAGGTAAGGTTAGGGACACACCCGTTAAGGTAAAGTAAGGTGAGGAACACACCCGTTAAGGTAAGGTAAGGTGAGGAACACATCCGTTAAGGTAAGGTAAGGTGAGGAACACACCCCTTAGGGTAAAGTAAGGTGAGGGACACACCCGTTAAGGTTAGGTAAGGTGAGGAACACGGGGAGTTAAGGTTAAGTAAGGTGAGGAACACACCCGTTAAGGTTAGGTAAGGTGAGGAACACATCCGTTAAGGTTAGGTAAGGTTAGGGACACACCCGTTAAGGTAAGGTAAGGTGAGGAACACATCCGTTAAGGTAAGGTAAGGTGAGGAACACACCCCTTAGGGTAAAGTAAGGTGAGGGACACACCCGTTAAGGTTAGGTAAGGTGAGGAACACACCCGTTAAGGTAAGGTAAGGTGAGGAACACATCCGTTAAGGTAAGGTAAGGTGAGGAACACATCCGTTAAGGTAAGGTAAGGTGAGGAACACATCCGTTAAGGTAAGGTAAGGTGAGGGACACACCCCTTAAGGTAAAGTAAGGTGAGGGACACACCCGTTAAGGTTAGGTAAGGTGAACAATGTCAGGGAATTAACCCGGTGATTTAATGCGGTTTCAGCTTTGTATTTATGATGTGTGAATGTAGCTCTGGTGAGTAACTCGCCAGGGTTGAATTCAGACATCAGACTGACCCTACAAGGTTCGTAAAGGGCTCATGATATCAAATCACTATGCAGATTAAAAAAGGTAACAGACAACTGGAAGCACTTCTTTATAAAAGGCAAAATGACTTCATTTCTTCTCATATTTATAAACAGTGTTGCCCCTCACCTAGCGGCATCTACAGCCTTGTCACGTGACTCGGTGAGCTTCTTCTCCTTAGTGTCCCACGTGGTCTTCATCTGGGTCACTCGCTGTTCTAGGTCGCCGATCACACCCGACTTCTGCTTCCACTGGGAACTCACCGCACTGAAAGGAGCCACAAATAATACAGATGGAATTCCTTGGTCAAATACAGTGCTGAGACGTACATTTCAGGGAAACTAAGTGAAAATAAATATTAAATTATTTACGAGTATACTTAGAATTCTCCGTGCATTAGAAGAAAATATATTATAATCCAATAATATATTAAAAACAGCACCGGGAAAATATCAATCAAATACAGTGTGGGAAACAAATGTATCTATGACATAGGGAGCAGTGGTTATTCACAGGGCTATCAGCATGGAGAAACTGATGTGACTGATATTATCAAAACTGCCATGATCCCAATTTCAGAGATGAAAGTGACCAATCTAAAAAACACACACACTTGAAATGTTCAAATGGAGACCACTGAAAACAGTGAGGACTTCGTGGCATGAACAAACTTGAAATCAGGAAAAGCTTGAAGACTTTCATTCGTAAACTATCTTGAAATTACTATTCATATCTTTTTAAATCAATAATAACATGCATAAAATAAAAATTGATTCACTCTAATTGATCCAAACTAAAGCGAGATAGAAGGTAGATTCCACTGTAGCCGATTTCTTCCAGGATGAAACCCTGGCCGGGACCGAATGAAAAAAGGAAATACTTTTCAATCCGGCCCTGGGTAGTCTTTATGAGGAAAGAAATCGGCTACAGTGGAACTCATTCTTTAGGCTGGAACAGGACGGCTCAGTGTATTACCTGTAGTCCTTGTTGACCTTGTCCAGTTTGTCTCTGAGTTCAGACACCTCCATCTTCAACTCGTCCTTACGGTCACGCTGTCTATCCAGCTTCTCCTAAAATAGTTATTAATTTCATTTAATTTATTTCAATGAAGTTAATCAGCAAAACTAGTCACTGGCTTGTGCTATTTTCTACATAATATTATAGCTGCGAATGGTGTGCAGTCAATGTTTAATTGGAACTTTTTTTTATAAAAGACCGAATTTATTTTATTTTATAAAAGACCAGTTATTCTTACATCGGTTGTGCTACCAAAGGCAGTTAGTAAAATTATGCTTACCAGGTACTCACTCCTCCCAGTAAAATGCTTAGTATATCATTTAATGACTCACAGAGTAGACTCGCCGGGGATGCATTTATCAGGGATGAAAGAGTCCAATCTCAAAAACACTTGTAATGTCCAAAATGAGGCCCCGGAGTAAAGGCCCTGTATAGTTAAGCACAGTTCTTCGAGGCATAATGAAAACTTGAAATCAGGGAAAAGATTTTCATTACTGATTCATGTATCATGGCGATAAAGGGCATGATACATTAAGGTACTATGCCTCCCTCACCTGTAGGTCTGCGTTAGCGGCTTGTTCAGCGGCCAGTTGTTCCTCCAGTTCCCTCTGTCCGCGCACCGCCTCCTCCCGGGCTGCCTTAACGCTGTCATCACGCTCCAGCACGCCCTGGAGTAAAGACAGCAGGATAAAGGTTTAATGGGTGTTTGGTCATTCAATTATTATGCCTCCATATGGAAGTCCTGTTCCTAAGCATAGGGCTCATATTGACACTGGAGTTTCGTGGAGAGGGGGCATACTGAATAAGGGAGGGGGGGATCATTTTACATAATAACTTTTTGGTCAAATACTGATGATGCAGGCTTATTTACCAACACTATCATGACTTTTTGGGCATACGATTCTCGGCATACAGCTTCCATATGCCCCACGAGTTGTGTCTTTAGCTTGTATGCTATTACTATAATAGAATATTTCTAGTTCCTCTTCCTCCACACTCCCCCATTCTCTATTCCAACTTGCCTGCTCCTGTCAGAAATGCCCAGACTCTGTTAAGTGTGCATGTCACTGCATGCATGTTTGCATTTTAGCGAATTGAATATGCTTCAAGGAACACTTGAAGCATATTTGATTCAGAAAGTTCTACTTAAAGCCACTTAAGTAAATACCATTATGACATTTCCATGGCATTACTGAACTCAGAGCAGCGTAAAGTGTTTCTTTATGGCATCTCAAGTTTTCAAAAATGCAAACATCCAGTGACATGTTGAGAGTACCTACAGTATGCAGCACACACGACTCACCTCCTTGAGTTTGCGGATAGTCTCTGTCTGGTCCTCTATCATCTTCGTTTTGATCTTCACAGAGTCTGCTTCTCGCTGAAAATGAACGATTTTTATATTAGATTTATGACCATTTAGATTCTGCACAGAGCCGTAGAGCCTCGCCCCCAGAACATCTAGATCCTTCCAATTGCCTCAATATATATTACAATTAAGTGAACATTCATATTGACATCTAGAAATCTAAAAATGGCTGTTACCGGTACTCAGTATCTACAACTTCGTTATTTTTTATGTTCAACATTGTCTACCTGATTGTATATATCTACGCGTACAATAAGAAATAGATTTTAATTCAGCACAGTTATTTGCAGTCGGCAGGCTTGATATAAGTCTACAATGTAACATACCTCCAGTTGCCGCTTTAGGGATGTGACTTCTAGTCCCAGGGTCTCAATCTTTGCCTCCATTCTGCCTCTGTCTTGTGCCAAGGACGATCCTGACACAATAATAGATAACTTTTAGCGTTAAAAACAAAATGAAGTGACCTTGCATTTTCTTGAATGACAAAGTTGTTTTCTTTATTTCTTTATTTCAATATGTTTCAGTTTTATCTGCATACATACTAAAACAAGAATGCATAGGCCTAGACCTAGTGCACAGGGCTTTAAATGCAAGACTCTAGACCCATTTATATAAATAACCTCCCATTCCAGTTGTACAGGTCTAAATGACTATTTATTTTAGTCATAGAAAGTTTTGTTCCCACCTTGCTGTGCCAGCTCCTCCCCCCACAGCCGCCGTTCTGCCTTGAGGCCCTCCATGACAGACTCCTGGGCCTGTACCTTGGCCGCCAGCCGTGACTTCTCCTACAACAAGAGACAACCTATCAGTATGTTCCGTATTCGACGTAATAAGTGCACAGTGCGCTTAGAAATTATCATGGACACCTTTAAGTTGTTAAGGGTTTAATTGTGGTCAAAAATTGAGATATTTTTGGTTACTTGTAGTCTAGAAATTGGCCAAAAACGGGGGATGTGCGCTTATTAGGGGGTGTGCGCTTATTACGTTGAATACGGTAAATGACTTCAACCACACCCATTTCCAGTAGTACATAGTGCTAGTACACAGTAGCAACAGCTTTAGTAGGCAATGAATGGTATGTTAAAAGCAGTTGTGAATGCAGTTAACAGGCCAAGAATGAAAGCACTTTGCATATAGCAATCATTTGCCGCCTGTCCATTGCCTATTGATAAAGTATTTGTCGTCATGATGCATGAATGCAGTCCTGACGAGCAACTCGCCAGTGCTGCATTTAAGCATCAGCATTGAAAAAGTCCTGAAGCGTCGCCATGATGCATGAAATAATTTCATGATGAATGCAGCATTTGTGCATCATGACGACAAATTTAATCTTTTAGCAACATGCCGTCCTTAAAGGGTTAAGTAAAATACCTTAATGTTTAGGGCACTCAAAAAAGTGAAAACCGTGCGCGAAAAATCATAATTTTCCTATACATTTTAGCCCCATTAAAAAACAAAACAAAAAAAAAGACGCCCGCGTCATATTTCTCACTGCCAGGTGATGAGAAACAACTTTTTTAGAGCCAGCTGTGAGACACACGCACCTGTTTGAGTAGCTCCATGTTAATCATCCGTTTCCTGGCTTCCTCCACGTGTGCCTCCAGCACTGTGATACGGTCCTGGATAAAGCATGTATATTAAATAATATCAATGTATCGCCAATACCGCCTGTGATTATCTTCCTTTTAAACTATTTAAATGGTTTATAGGTTATTAATGCATTGTGTCCTTTGTTGTAATGATGCATGAATGCATGCCCGGCGAGTAGCTCACCAGGAGGACGAATTACTAACGTCGTTGTGTCGTCCTCACGGACGGCCCTGGCGACCAAAAGTGGTCGCTGTGGCGACACTTTCGCGTTAGTAATTCGTCCTCCAGGTCTGCATGCAAGCATCAGGTTGACCCTATGGGGTTGATATACATCCTGAGAGTCGGCATGATGCATTTATGCAGCACTGGCGAGTTACCTACCAGGGCGGCATTCATGTATCATATGGCCACCAAAGCCATAACACAATTAAGCACGGAAAGCATTAAAAACATGAAATGTAGAAGCCTTTGGCTCGGTAGGATGAAGTTACCCGATGTTATGAGTGTAGAATGTCAAATAAATGATCAAATAAAGGATGGCCAAGCATATGTATATGATTATGTAAAAATGGAAGTCTATAGTCTGACATATAAATGCACCTACTTTGAAGTCAGCTATCTGTTCGTGTTTACTGCGGGCTAATTCTGTGATGCGGCCTTTCTGCTCCTTAACCAGCTGCAATGTAATCAGTATTGCCTTATTTATCCACATTTACTGTTTTCCTTTGTAAGTATTCTATTCTATTCTTATTTGATAAAATGCTGTTTAACGAAAAACTCCGTCTCTTATTTGAAGATTTAAATTCCCTCTTCTTCACCCCAATCAACCAAAACTCTCAGAATGGTCTACCCATCTTAGAGATATAATGACCCAAAGTGAAGTATATACGTATAGCAAATACATTTTTTGTATACTCAACATAACGAAAAAATTACCCAGTGCACTAGCCCTTTAATGAATGCATAGTGCTTCAATGCATAGTGTCCCTTATTGTCATGATGCACGAATGCAGCCATGACAAATAAGGATCTTGCCGACCCTACTGAGTTGATACACTCCTGTCGAAAGTTCGGCATAATGCATGAATGTATCATGAGGACCAAGACATAGCATATTAAAACAGTACTCGGCCCTTACAGGGTTAAAGCAGCAGCCTGTTGTTAAAGGGTTATAAGGGTATAGGGTACTTACAGCAGTGAGCTCGGCCACCATGGAGGAGGCCTTCTCCTCCTTCTTGGTGGTGACACCTAGTGTCTGTTTGTGGTACGACGACTCCTCACTGAGCCGCTCAAACGCCTCCTGGAGCTGCATGGGGGAACAAGGGGTAGTCAGGGAGCAGCTCACATATACAGTGTTAGAGCTGTGAGCAGCTCTTAGTGCTGGAGCTGTGAGCAGCTCACAGTGTTGGAGTTGTGAGTAGCTCAGTGTTGGAGCTGTGAGTAGCTCACAGTGTTGGAGCTGTGAGCAGCTCACAGTGTTAGAGCTGTGAGTTGCTCACATATACAGTGTTAGAGCTGTGAGGAGCTCACAGTGTTAGAGCTGGTAGCAGCTCACAGTGTTAGAGCTGTGAGCAGCCCACAGTGTTAGAGCTGTGAGTAGCTCACAGTGTTAGAGCTGTGAGTAGTTCTTAGTGTTGGAGCTGTGAGTAGCTCTTAGTGTTGGAGCTGTGAGCAGCTCACAGTGATAGAGCTGTGAGTAGCTCACAGTGTTAGAGCTGTGAGTAGCTCTTAGTGTTGGAGCTGGGAGTAGCTCTTAGTGTTGGAGCTGTGAGCAGCTCACAGTGTTAGAGCTGTGAGTAGCTCACAGTGTTAGAGCTGTGAGTAGCTCTTAGTGTTAGAGCTGTGAGCAGCTCACAGTGTTAGAGCTGTGAGTAGCTCACATGTATAGCGTTAGAGCTGTGAGCAGCTCACAGTGTTAGGTCTGTGAGCAGCTCACAGTGTTAGAGCTGTGAGCAGCTCACAGTGTTAGAGCTGTGAGCAGCTCACAGTGTTAGAGCTGTGAGTATAGCTCACAGTGTTAGAGCTGTGAGCAGCTCACAGTGTTGGAGCTGTGAGCAGCTCACAGTGTTAGAGCTGTGAGTATAGCTCACAGTGTTAGAGCTGTCAGCAGCTCACAGTGTTGGAGCTGTGAGCAGCTCACAGTGTTAGAGCTGTGAGCAGCTCACAGTGTTAGAGCTGTGAGCAGCTCACAGTGTTAGAGCTGTGAGCAGCTCACAGTGTTAGAGCTGTGAGCAGCTCACAGTGTTAGAGCTGTGAGCAGCTCACAGTGTTAGAGCTGTGAGTATAGCTCACAGTGTTAGAGCTGTGAGTATAGCTCACAGTGTTAGAGCTGTGAGCAGCTCATAGTGTTAGAGCTGTTGGCAGCTCACACATACAGTGTTAAAGCTGTGAACAGCTCACAGTGTTGGAGCTGTGAGCGGCTGACAGCGTTAGAGCTGTGAGCGGCTCACAGTGTTAGAGCTGTGAGCAGTTCACAGTGTTGGAGCTGTGTGCAGCTCACAGTGTTAGAGCTGTGAGCGGCTCACAGTGTTAGAGCTGTGAGCAGCTCACAGCTCTAATACTGTGAGCCGTTTTAAAGCTGTGAGCAGCATATTACATCAATCAATATCACTACTTGGCCCATATTTTGCATCCAATTCCCAGGGACATTACCCCTGGAGTTTAAGGGTGGAATATGGGTTAACTAGGTAGAATTTGGGATATCAATTGGTCATGAAGAAATGGTCCCCAATTTGAACAATCTAATTACTGGGTGCACTCACCTCTTTAAATCGGCTTGACTCTATTTGTAATGCCATCCTGAACTCATCCTCCAGCTCTGAGTACTGCCGGGTTAATGCTTCAATTCTAGATTTGAAAAACAAGAGTGAATCATTATTGATTAATCCACAACTGACAAATAAGATGAAATCTATAAGATGAAATCTACAATCTTCTGTGGAACTGATATCCAGGGATTTACCAGTACAGTTCATGGTCCAAAATGTACCAGTTTACCTGACATCAATGTTTACTTACTGTCGCAATTAATATAGCACCAAACAGTCTTCAATTTGATTGCATTTCAAATATCTTGTACATTCTAATGGGTTTTCTTGTATTTCCCACTAGACTTTCCCTGACATGCGTCAAAAGTTCACAAAATTTGATAACCATTGCTGACAACTTTAGTTTCAATGACTTTCCATGACTCGTGAGTCATTGACTGTATGTGTATATATAGAGATATGCCTTACTTGATTTGTTGCTGTTTTATTTCCTCATCGTGCCGCTTCTCCACTTTATCTACCTCTCTGTGTAGCACCTCTTGTAACTCCTTACTGCCCAGCTGGTACCGGCCCTCCAACTCCTTCCTGTAAAAAGAGGTCAAATAGGGGTCAAACATGAATCTTACTGCCCAGCTGGTACCGGCCCTCCAACTCCTTCCTGTAAATAGAGGTCAAATAGGGGTCAAACATGAATCTTACTGCCCAGCTGGTACCGGCCCTCCAACTCCTTCCTGTAAATAGAGGTCAAATAGGGGTCAAACATGAATCTTACTGCCCAGCTGGTACCGGCCCTCCAACTCCAATCTGTAAATAGAGGTCAAATAGGGGTCAAACATGAATCTTACTGCCCAGCTGGTACCGGCCCTCCAACTCCTTCCTGTAAATAGAGGTCAATTAGAGGTCAAACATAAATCTTACTGCCCAGCTGGTAGCAGCCCTCCAACTCCATTCTGTAAATAATAGAGGTCACATACGGATATAGCCTTACTGCTTAGTCCGTACCAGCCGTCCAGCTTCTTCCTATGAATTAACAAGGGTATATCATCAATGAAGTCTCACTGCTTATCTAAAACACTGTATACATAAGCTTTTGCAAACAGACATACCGTATTCGACGTAATAAGCGCCCAAGGCGCTTATAAAATTATTTTTATGGCGTTTTAGTACTTAAGAGTTTAATTGTGTCCGAAATCATGCATTTTGAGCCTTTGTTGTAGTCTAAAAATGCACCAAAAAGGGGGGGGGGCGCTTATTAGGGGGAGGGCGCTTATTACGTCGAATACGGTATATCAAATCACTTTGTGTGCAACTTCTACACATACTAATAAGGATGTATATATGGTTTTCTGTATGCTTTAACTCACCTGTGCTCCTGTTCCCTGTCTGCTAGCAGACTCTGTAATTGTTGCACCTGTCCCTTAAGATTCTTGGCTTGGTTCCTTATAAGGTCCAACTCCCGACCCGCTGCCGCCGCCCGCAGCTGCGCCTCCTGAGCCTTCTTACTCTAAAGTAAATTGATATCAATGGGTTTTAAGACTTTACAAAAGAAAAGTTCAAAAAATATTTGAAAATCCCACCATGACAAGTGAATCTTTTACATAAGAAGTTTGTAATGAAATAGTTATCCGGTTTCAAATTACTTCATTACTAATAATTTAAACATGATTTTGGTAATATCCGGCTCTTGTGATGAAATCTCCTTTAATGTAACAGCGGTGGACTTAAATCATCTTTTAATCTCAAAAGTTCATAACGTCACTCGACACCAATCCTCTTATTAATGAAACCATTGTGACAATTATTTTAAGTCGTCCTTGGATTTCTTATATGCAAGTTTCCATTCTCTGTAATTTGAGTTTCCTTTGTATTTAACATAATAGGAGTCGCATCAGGCAGTATTTTGGTGCTAACTTTATTACTGGTCTTGGCCCTTTCTGAGTTGTAAACCAGATGTGAAGCATCCTTAGGAATATTTTAAAGTTGTAAAGCACATGTGAAGCACCCTTAAGAATATTTTTGAGTTATACCAAAGGTGAAGCACCCTTAGGAATACTATCATGAATACTATCATGAGTCCAAACACAAATGGCATGTTAATATTGATGTTGAGGTCCTTTCGATCTTTCCATATAATACATTCCCTTATTTGTTTTTCTGATCCCTTCTTTAATAGTACATTACCATTCTTTTTAGTTTCTTTCATTCTGTTTCCTCTTTTGATAAACCAATTTTCCAATGGAGATGGGCGAGTTATCACAGGCTTACAGTCGGGACCTTCTGTCTCTGGAAAGTCCCCACGGTAAAACGGGGCATGGCTACCTTTTTGGGAGGGCAATGCGGTTATCCCTGATAGTGCACATCAATTGTCTTTTATTGGCTGGGGGTTTGGCTTCTGCACTTTGCATTCAACCCAAGAACATAAAAGGGATGCCCTACTATAAACAATACCACACATCTATGTAACGAATTGCTTAAAGTGCGCAAGTTTCTTGAATGATCACATCCAGTCTCGCCTGCTCGATTCTACTAATAAAAGTATCTGCGTGTTTGAGCTTTCCCTGCCCTCCCCCTCTTCTAGTTTCTATTACCTCATATATTTCCCTATTCTACTCACCTCACATGACATTGGTGTGAGTGCTGATTGAGGTATTTCCCATAATCTACTTACCTCATGCGCATGTTTTTTGAGGTATTCCCCCTATCCTACTTATCTCATGTGCATGTTTTTTTAGGTATTCCCCCTATTCTACTTATCTCATGTGCATGTTTTTTGAGGTATTCCCCCTATCCTACTTACCTCATGTGCATGTTGTTTGAGGTATTCCCCCTATCCTACTTACCTCATGTGCATGTTGTTTGAGGTATTCCCCCTATTCTATTTATCTCATGTGCATGTTGTTTGAGGTATTCCCCCTATTCTACTTACCTCGTGTCCATGTTGTTTGAGGTATTCCCCCTATTCTTCTTACCTCATATGCACGTTGTTTGAGGTATTCCTCCTATCCTACTTACCTCATGTGCATTCTGTTTGAGGTATTCCCCTTTTTCCTACTTATCTCATGTGCATGTTGTTTGAGGTATTCCCCCTACCCTACTTATCTCATGTGCATGTTGTTTGAGGTATCCCCCCTATCCTACTTACCTCATGTGCATGTTGTTTGATGTATTCCTCCTATTCTACTTACCTCATGTGCATGTTGTTTTAGGTATTCCCGCTCAGCTCGGGTGGCGCTGTCCTCTGCCACAGACAGTGCTGCCCTCTGTGCTGCCTCACTCTGACGAGACGCCGCCAGGCTAGATTTTGTCTCCTCCAGTTCATTCTGAGGACAGAATCATATAAAATATATGATGAAACAAGTTGAGATGAATAAGACTTGAGGAAAATGATATATCATTGTCTGTATGAGAATAATATATCATTGTCTGTACAGTTTGTGCAACTGATGCCAGTATGTCTGTGCTACAAGAGATCATTAGATAGCTTGCCAGAAGTAAGCTTGAAATGGATAGCACAATTTGACTTGACTACAAAGCTCTATTATAAATGACAAAGTTCTCTCAAATATAACGGCAATAATATGACAATGGTAATATGATGGTATTTCATTACAATCAATAGGCTTTTGAGAAGACATCCCCTTTTCACGTTTAGCATTATCAGGTTCGTCAATTCTGTTTCATATAATCCTTCTCATATAAAAAATATATATGTGATTAACATAACCCAGTCTACGAATTCATCTATGAGCATAACAAAGTGCTTTACAGTATATTAAATGTCACCTGATCAGCAAGTAAGAAGAGATTAGTTTAGACATGTGTGCTGCATAGACAGTGCCTTTGGACTTAATGCAAAAGGATCCAACCCAAGGGTGAAGGCCCCTATGTCTACCTCACTCCATTATTTATAGGAGGTCCAAACGATGGGGAACTGAGGATGATTGATTACTAGTGTACTAGATGTATGCGGCCAGGGTTCTAGGGTTCTATCCCTACTTTACTCAATGCAATGAACTGCAGCCCCATCTATCTGTGAAGGCCGACCTTCAATTGACCCAGAGAGGAAAGAGGGCAGGGTAATTTGCAATTCCTATAACGGCTCTGAACCCATGTATACTACAGTACTAACGTAGCTATAATCAAACCCCTGTGTATAGCTTAAAGAACTTCTTCGATACAAATACGAGTGTGTTTCATACAAAGAGTCTGCTTATGGCTAGGTCTCACGACCTTGAGCCAATGCTTTTTGTCTCTGACCGGGTGCCGTCTCTGACCAGGTGCCATCTCTGACCGGGTGCCATCTCTGACCTGGTGTCCGAAAAAAGTGTTATTAAAATCTTAACCTATACTCATAGATATGAGGAGTCGTAAAAACGTTATGGCAGCTGTTATGTAATTAGTATTAGCCTCCTGCTGTTGGTATAACATAACTAAACTCCCAAAGTGACATCCGGTCAGAGACGGCATCCGGTCAGAGACGGCATCCGGTCAGAGACGGCACCTGGTCAGAGACGGCACCCAGTCAGAGACAAAAACATTGGCTCAAGGTCGTGAGACACAGCCACATACACATGGCTTTGCAGTAGGGAGTTATTCGTTTCTAGCGCGCCATGTCATACAACACGTGAACTGCTTTGACGTCATGTCTGGAAACATCCAATTAATAGTAGTCTGGCTGGCTGTCAGATTTCATTGCTTCTAGGGTGATTTCTAATTAGTATCACATCCATGGATCCTACTCCCAAGGTGAAGTGATCTTCGTAGGATGTGGAGCATGAAGACCTGACTCCACTTAAATTGAGTTGAATTGAACTTTTAGTAGCAGCATTCCTGATACCAGATATCGATTAGAATACCGTAGATGGGACAATCAACATGTTTCAGAACTTGACAAAAGGCGGGTACGTTCACAAAGCCAGCACCTACATTGTGGATAGTACATGCAATGAGAGGGGTCAACACCTTCTTTTGAATTCAGGAGGATGTTCAGAAAAACATTAAAGTATAATTAGGCCAAAAAAAAGAAAAGGTTTGTTTCAGGTCACCCGACCGACCCTATGTAAACAGGGCCGACCCTACGTTTTTTTATGCAATTTTGACGAAATTTTTATATTTTTACACTTTTTGGGAGTAAATCTTAGGTTTTCGAAAGTTTTGAAAAAAATCTTCCCACTCTCATACTTTTTTGGGTCAATTTTAGGGTTATGTAAAAAAAAAAAAAAATCCGACCTACCGACCCTAGAGTTTCATCCCATGTTACCTGAAACAAAACTTTTTTTTATTTGGCCTTATCACAGTGCTAAGACTGTAAGTGCCAAAAGCTACTTCGTGACAACTACCTGATGGTTATCACTTCTCTTACTTGCAACCTCCTAACAGGAAAGGTTAAACCCTAAATCTGGCTATGAGAGTGTTCATCTACGAAGTAACATTTTGAAAATCTTGAAGTCAAATGATTAAATTTTATGTATTTGTGTGTCATGGGATTAAAGAAATTGATAACCCCTACATATATGGAACAAGATATATGCTCATGGGGTCTGGACAAATTACCAGAATGACCAATTTTTAAAAGAATATAATTAAAGAAATCTAAACCTGAGTGTATGCTGTTATAAAGCAACAGGTCATCAGTATTGTCACATCCTGGGCCTAGAGCCTGGTGACATAATAAAGCATACAAGACACTGGATACAGCACATGATATGGACAACTGTGAAGGACTTATGTGCTGGCCTGCCACCAGGGGACGTGAGCGGCAGGCACCAGGGGCCAGCACTGGGTCCCCATAGTTACCATGGTTACATACATAACGAGGCTGTCCCTGTACATCAGGGCCCCATCAACTTTATGGACGCTTCTATGGATCTCTTTTTAAAAAAGATTAGAGACAAGGAATAACCATTGAATTACCACTGCTTTAATAGAATGCCATCCTCATAGCAATATGCAGCCAATACGAGTAGATCCAAATAAAGGTATCTTCACTGAATTAGTTTTGTTTCCCCTTCATTACCACTTCCTTGCGACATGGCTACATTCCCCTTATGGTTTGCATGATGCTTGAATGCAGCACTGGCGAGTCAGTCGCCAGGACTGCATTCAAGCATTATGATGACAAATGAGCACAATGCACTAAAGCCCTATGAGCCCCTGAAGTGTTAAGACATGCATATACACATCTGAAGTCAAAGTCTGTCTATGAAAATAATAACTTCACTGTTGAGATACCATCAGGTGCTTGTTAAAAGGCATCAGACAGACTGGAGCAATGTATTCTGAAGGGCCAAGGACGGCGTATGGGAATCATTACAGATACATACTGTGTTAAAATAACGTATTTAACGTTATACACCATTTGGACAGAATAAGGAGGCATAGAGAAACGTTGTATACCGTTGTTTTTTTTAATGGGAAAGCTGCACAGCCACATTATGGCGAATTACATGTTCCTAGATCAAACTGACCCACTACTTCTAGTTCAGGCCGGGACAAAGCCCTACAGAACAACACGTAAGCTTCAATGGGGTCCCAACACAGCGCAGAAGGGCCATGGGGGTTCAACTGTCAATGGAATATCTGACTTGTTAAAGGTCGACGGCAAACTATTTGCTGACACTCAATGTACATAGGACTCTTACCGGTGTTAGAAATACGATCTGATCGTTTCAGCAATATTGCTAAAAAAAAGCCGTAGATGATCAAAGGGTGGATCATTGGGCTCCCGACCCCCCTCCCTGCGCTTTTTATGCCAAAATCTGCCCATCTTATTGGCAGAGATGCCACTTACTGCCTGTTGGAAAATCTTAGATTTTAGCCAAGTTTATCACAGGAAATTCAGAGAATTTAATCAAAAATTTCTCTGATGGAAAACCTTAGATTTTAGCAATTCCCTTTTCACAGGAAATTCAGGGAATTTGATACAGAATTTCTTTGAAAAAAAAAGCAGCTGAATGACATGTCTGATTGGACAGGTGGCGCCCATACGGCTGAGTGCCCCCTGGGAGTGCTCAGCCCTGGAGCCGCTCAGTCAGGAGTATAGAGCAGCTCCTATGCCGCTCTTACAGCCGGCGCCATGCTGATTGAACAATGCGCAACAGCTAATGGGCAAACCTCCTCTGCAATTTGTGGGGTTAAACCTTTAAAGGACACATAATGCTTTATTTTGCTATGCCCCTTTTTGTCATGATGCATGGATGCAGCCCTGGTGAGTAGCTCGCCAGGAGTGCGTTGAATGAATCATACCGACTCTTTCGGTGTATATCAACCCTGTATGCTGGGCGTGTTGCGTGCATGTGAGTTACTCGCCACGGCTGCATTCATCCATCATGGCAATAAATGGCATAGCAAAATAAAAGCACTATGCGGCCCTTAAAGGGTTAATGTGGTTGGGTTTACCGCACACACACCTTGACTCCTGCAGTGGTACTAGGGGGAGGGCTGATTCTTAACCCAGCCCCTCCAGGGTGCCTCCCAGGGGGGTCCGGGACGGTGAAGGTCACAGGTGTCAGAGCTGATGGCCATTGGGAACCTGAGGAGGTCGCTCCTTCCCCAGTTAAACCACACTACAACCATATTCCAACACTATTCATTATAAACAGTCCGATTTCTTGCTATATTTCAAAGGCTATTTTAAATTATGCGTTACAAATTCCATCTATTCCTTTATGATTGCATTGTATTGTATTTGCAATGGGTAATTTCCAAAAGTAGGAAACTGGCATAAAACTGATGATTGGCTTAATTATAAGCCAGAGCATAGGGTGTGTGATAAAATAAGTAGGTACATTGTGGAACATCAAGTAAAGCCAAAGGGAACATGCTTGTTTCTTTTCAACATGTTTAATTTTGTGCCCTAATCATCGTGCAAACTTAATTTTAAATTTTCCTTTTCATGTGTGTATAACTATAAGAATGGTTGCACTAACAGAAAGTGGCAAGCAATGCTGATTCATTTATTTAAAGCCAGGAAATGAAGAGACTTAAATTTCCATTGTAAGTCGCATCCATAGTCAATTTGACATGGAGACATGAATAATAGCTCCGTGTTTTTAGTTGAATATATTGGAAAGCGGATAACATCCCACGCCAGAAAAAATGCCATCGTGGCAGGAAATAATAAAAGATGGAAAAAGGTGAAATTGTTTTGCGAGAACTCTGTTCAAGTTAGTTTGACAGGACTTGTTTAATATCTAGTCAAATAGGCAGAATGCCGCACTATGATGAATTTCACAAACTTCTCAGGCGGATAATATTAATATACGCCAACAGAACAAACAGGAACTGTTAACCTTATCCGGCCTAACAAAGTTGTGATAGCATAACGCCTTGAGCTGAATTAGTCACCATCGGTCTTAATGAAAAAAATGGGGTAGGAGTATTTCCACCTTTTATTTTATGGTAAAGCAGCCCAATTGATTTTTACCAAAGAACATCGCATTTCATTTCACCCCCCCCCCCCCCGTGAAATAACCCTCGTCTGTATTTCACGGCCTGGTAAATCATCATAATTGATCATCTAACTATAAAAGGGTTTTGACAAATATTGTTAATACTGACACGAAATAAGCTCAAAGGAGCACTAGTAGTTCCCCAATGAGGGCTATTTCATGAGGCCCAGCTTAATTTGCTCATTTAGAGGTGCTTTTCTTAATTTTTAGGATAGTTAGGTAACGTGGTTGCTATGACAAAAATATTGCATCATCTTGGAAGCTGCGATTTTTGGATTTGAGGGATTCATATATAGCTTTCGCAGAATGTGAAATAAACCCACAGAAGATCTTTCATCTTGATAAGGACTGCTATTACTGAACAAAATATGTGTCTGTAGACCAGGGAAAGAGTCAGAAAAGAGTACTCCAAGTTGTCATGGAAGGGTTCCTTCCTCAATGAAATCCACCCTTCTTCAACCCACACAATTTTCGTCCTAGACACTGATACTGTTTTTGTGGATTACTGCACTGAAAACTTCTGAAAACTGAAACTAATCACTACTGATTAGTTAGGGTAATCATACCCAGCCGATTAGTTAATTCTCAAGGGCACACAAATGTGTTCACATGAATACCTTTTTGTGCCTGAAACCACATTTACTAATGTAAGGATAGGCTGTAGGCTTACTATAATCATAATTATGTCTGACTGCTCTCAATTAGAGGTATGATGACAGGAGGGAGTAATCATAAACTTATTAGGGATCTTGTTGTACATAGAAATAAATCAAATGAAATAAATGATAGATGATTTAAAAAAAAAGTGAGATGACCCAGGGTTCATCACATAGTATTACTCTTGTGATAACCAAGTTATCACCGTGATGACAAAAAATACTTCGATTACTTTTCCCTCTGAGGGTTTTCTGTGTGCCTTGATAACAGTCTGCCAGACATTCGATGTGTAAATTAATATCAGACTTTGCCCGGTTCTATTATCAGATGCAATGTAATACAAATAACACTGATCTCCGTCTTCTATCATACAAGTGGAGGTCGGCCAGGACACAATATGGAAGAAATGGGTTGATTGAAGAGAATTACCAATAGGCCGAGCCATAGAAGATCAAAAAGTGGACACATAATCTTGTTGTTCTGTATATATTTACCATAGATTGATGCCTGCATCTTGTACTTATGTCCTCCTACTTATCCAACATTTAATGAGAGAAGTAACACTTGTAAGCGAAGAGTAAGGAAGGCACTCTAAGATTTCCAATTGTATTCAGTTCAAATGCCACCTAACCACCACTACGACCATGTCCCTAAAGGGGTATAAGTAGAGGAATAGAGCGCTCAGACACTAAATGGACACCCTTTAACTGTACAGCCGTCCCTCTGAGTGCTTGTAGACCACCTCGTGAGTGGTTGGCAGGTTGGTTTAAGAGAGAAGAATTACCCTGAGTTGCTCCATCTCCTGGGACGCCCGGGCCCGGATCTCACGTTCATTTGTCAGCGCCTGTTTAAGCCGCGTAGTGGCCTCCACCGCAGTCTCCTGGATGCCCGCACTGTCCTTGGCTGCAATCACAACAAATGTATGGTACTACATCCCTGCACAGAGAAAAGTAAAGGTGTCAACTCTGTCTCCCAATAGAGAGTCAAACTTCTAATGACTCTGCTTATATCATGAAGGGTCTACTTGAATTGACTCAGTATTGTTATCAATGTCAACTCAAGTTGACCCTTGATATAAGCAGAATCAATGGCGGTCTGACACCCTATTATTACCAGAGCCACGTGAGCAATACAGTTGACACCTTTACTTTGCTGTGTGTGCACATCAATTACAGAAAGATATGGGCTATATAAACCCTGTAAGGACAGCATACTGTGTTAATTCATTATGGCCTTTGATTGTCGTGATGCTTGAATGTTGCCCTGGTGAGTAAGTCACCATTGCTACGTTCAAGCACCATGCCGAATTTAGGGGGACCCTGTGGGGTTGGCATTATGTATGAATGCAGGCATGGTGAGTTACTCGCCAGGGTTGCATTCATGAATCGTGACGACCAATGACTTGCCACATTGAAGCACTATAATGCTGTAAGATAATACTCTCCATGGACATTACTCACAGAAACATATGGGGAATACGATAGTACGGTATCCATTTGCATTAATTACAGAGAAGCATATAACTGCGATACTATACATCCATGTTTATTAGTTACATAAACCAATGGCCTGTAAAATATTACTGTATCCATCTACATAAATCAGGAAAATTGATGCGTCACTGTGTGCAGAGTGGAAATAGGAGGACATAGTAGTGCAACTAGTAATTTCAGAAAACAATTTCTTTGGCAAAGTAATCATCCGAACGGCCCACGGATTAAGATCCCTGGTATTTTCTTGAGTGGTTATGAGGCAAATCTACATTAACTAAGCCTATAATTTAGGACTTTGGTACCCTTTTCTTGGATCGTAATATTCATTAAAGAGTTAAACCACTTACAAACTTTAAGGATAAAAATATCACATTTTTAATCAGAAAGAATGTTTTTAGATTTGAAAAGTTCTTATCAAAATTCTATCTATTTCCACGAGTAAAATAATGTTTTGGACAAAGTTTTCCAATTCCATCAAAACTTACATAATGGAAAATACCGTATACTTAAGGACCAATTGAAACCAGAGGCAGCAAAACCTTGGCACATATTAAAAGTCCGATATTGCTCATGGATTAAATTTTTGTCTGTGTAAACGATACATAGGGATTTATTTAAAAAACATGGATTACATTTACGTAATACCTACTACCGTAGAAGCCACGGCTAGTACGCAAGTCAGACTCAACTTTAAATTGATGCCCAACACGCCAATATAGGCTGCGGTCTATAAAATGATTTTTAAATTGTATATACTAAAGTACTAAAGTCGCCATAATAAAATCATGTGTTTGGCATATGTAAATCTAAATAAAAGTTGAGGGTGCTTATACGCGAGAATTTACGGTACGATTATCTAGATTTTACTGAGAATGAGATCATAACTTTCTACAAATACTTTGCAATATAGAAACGGATACAGATGCAGATCGTGTTACATAGACGTCATCATCCACAAACACTACATGGACCATACAATTTAGGTAATGTTAAGCAAAACTAAAGTTTGTCAATGACTTTCTTTAAGCAGCTTGCCACAATTTTAACCAACTTTAATCTGAAAAAAAGATTAAAGTTGCTTAAAGCAGTTGGAAGAAAGCCATTAATGGACTTCAATTTTTGCTTAAAATAGCTCATGCAATGAAAGGTCCGGACTGCATATGCCACCTAGGTATGCAATACACGTCTGCGGTAGATGCCTTTGAAAGCTGCAGTGTCTGGTTTCAGCTGCAAGTTCATTTTCACTGCATCTGCGGTAGATGCAGTCATTTTTTATTTGCGGTGTATGACGTCCATGTAACAGGGCCCCAAAGACCCAACTTTTGCTGCCCCAACAGCAACAGTCGAAATGGAGAGAGGACCAGTACTTTGGACATTATATATATATATATAATACATAGTGTACGTGGGGGCTATTTAAGCTGGACTATGTTGACATGTAGCAGCGCAGTAGTCATGGTCTGCATTGCTTACTCCCTTTTATCAGATTAAGATTTGAATCTTAAATAAAAAAAATGTCATCTAACAGCCTCTACATCGAATCACATGTACAACGGGCTTATTGAGGTGTTGAAACGTATTGTACTGTTAGCTCTTAGCATATGATAGGAATAATTATGTTTAATCATGATGGCATTCCTTAGGCCTACATACTTATTAAATTGTTGAACAGAATTAGACAAATTCTAGCCTATAATCAAAACAAAGATTGCCAAAAGTAAAGTGTAAACCTCCAACTTTTATCATTTCAAATCTCTAAATGCATCAAAATGGGACAGGTTTCAGAATTTCACCTCGACAATACCCAGCATTTGAGTGCAGACATTAGAGCTGTAGAAGGGGTAGTGTGTGTGTGTGGGGGGGGGGGGTTAGACTAAGAGGTTTATACTACATTTGCTTGTAGTATAAAGGGGTTCCTCCACCAAAGACCGTCCATCCGTCGGTCCATAAAATCCGTCCAAAAAATCATTTTTAGACCACAAACTGGACGGATTTGATGGACGGATGGACCAAACCCACTTCCACCAAGGACCGTCCGTCAATTCCGTCCATCAATCCGTCCAGTTTGTGGTCTAAAAATGGACGGATTGGTGGACGGATTGATGGACGGAATCCGTCCGGCCATTCCGTCCATCAATCCGTCCAGTTTTTTACCTTAAACTGGACGGATTGATGGACGGATTGATGGACAGAATGGACGGACGGGAATATCAATTTTTTTTAATTTTTCCGTTAGACTAAGAGGATTATACTCACCATTTGCTTGTAGTATAAAGGGGTTCCTCCACCAAAGACCGTCCATCCGTCGGTCCATAAAATCCGTCCAAAAAATCATTTTTAGACCACAAACTGGACGGATTTGATGGACGGATGGACCAAACCCACTTCCACCAAGGACCGTCCGTCAATTCCGTCCATCAATCCGTCCAGTTTGTGGTCTAAAAATGGACGGATTGGTGGACGGATTGATGGACGGAATCCGTCCGGCCATTCCGTCCATCAATCCGTCCAGTTTTTTACCTTAAACTGGACGGATTGATGGACGGATTGATGGACAGAATGGACGGACGGGAATATCAATTTTTTTAAATATTTCCGTCCGTCCATTTTTCTACAGAATCCGTCCATTTTTTGGTCATTTTGGGTCATCTGTGATGGACGGAATGGACGGAATGGACGGATTGATGGACGGATTGATGGACGGAATCCATCCGGCCATTCCGTCCATCAATCCGTCCAGTTTTTGACCAAAAACTGGACGGATTTATGGACGGAATGGACAGACGGACCTTGGTGGAAGTGGGTTTGGCCGTCCGTCCATGAAAAAAGTCAATTTCCCTGCTTTTTTGGACGGTTTTTATGGACGGACGGATGGACGGTCTTTGGTGGAGGAACCCCTTAAGGGCTGTGCTCACCCTTTGCTTGTAGTATAAGGGCTGTGATCACCCTTTGCTTGTAGTATAAGGGCTGTGATCACCCTTTGCTTGTAGTATAAGGGCTGTGATCACCCTTTGCCTGTAGTATAAGGGCTGTGATCACCCTTTGCTTGTAGTATAAGGGCTGTGATCACCCTTTGCTTGTAGTATAAGGGCAGTACTCACCCTTTGCTTGTAGTATAAGGGCTGTGATCACCCTTTGCTTGTAGTATAACAACTGCACTCACCCTTTGCTTGTAGTATAAGGGCTGTGACCACCCTTTGCTTGTAGTATGAGGGCTGTACCCAACCTTTGCTTGTAGTATAAGGACTGTACTCACCCTTTGCTTATAGTATAAGGACTGTACTCACCCTTTGCTTGTAGCTCCTTTATGTGGTCTACCAGCTTCTTAGTGGCCTGCTCTGACTTCCACCGCCTCTCCCTCTCCGCCTCCAGTTCCCGCATCAGCTCCTGACAAAGAGCATTTATCACACATTGTACTTAGATGATATGCTTATTTGGTACTTTTTGTATAATCAATTAAAGCAGTCAAGGGCTTGCAGTCTACTGAATGAATCGGAAGGGAGCAGGTCATCTGGTTAAACCCCCACCGCCTCTATTTATATAGGGCTGAGTACCTGTCCCGACTACACTCCGACTGTTGCTGGAGGGATCCCGAGATTTGCACCTTTAAGGGCTAAATTCACCGCTGCTGTTAAATCGACCAACTGTCGCTCGTTCGGCCTAAATATGACTTCAATGGCAGGAATTGACGATTTGAGGATGGCATTACAGAATTCAACCTGATTCAACTGATTAATAAGACGTCATGTAATTCACATTCAAAAATGCTTCATAACCTGCTTAGAATCTCCTTTCAAAATATTAAGGAAAATCAAAAGGAAAATTAGGAATTCTCTTTATTTCTTCTCATCATATTTTCCCTCGGTCGAGAAGACATCTAAACTCTGTGTGTGTGTTGCAACATTTAAGCGGATTTGAATATTCTCCAGACACTAGAAATAAAGTGGGCGGGGATCAATAAGAACACATCTTTTCGAGCTAAAAACCGTGGGATTTTCTGAACGGTGCCAATTTTCTTACTACCATAAGAGTCCTTACAATGTAAATGCATTAATTTGTTTGATATGGATTTCCCATCGGTGTGGGTAGGAAAACACACTTTTCTCATGATCTCAATGGTAGTAGACGGTCTTATCTATTACAAATAAAGTACTTATGAACTGATAAATTTCTGTGTTTACAATTTCATCTGATAATATATTCTAGCAAAGTCCCTTAAATATGATAATCCGTGTAAACCATTTAACGGCTGCTTAGTGTTCTAATGCGTTATAGCCAGTATTTGTCATGATACATGCATGTAGCCCTGCATTTGCAATCTCTCCTCATGACACTTCGGGCAACCGTCCTTCATATTCCCATGATAACTAACTTGATGTCTATCACACATCACCATTGTAGCAGCGGTATGTATACAATCCTCTAGATTGAAAAATATCTACTGACAATTACCGACTGTTACTGACAAAATAACAAACTCCCTGCCATTGGACAGTGTTGTTGCTCCTGTGGGAGTTGGACGGCGTCTGGTGACGCGGTGGTATGTACCAACAGGAGAGGGGGTGACCCCCTGTGGTGTGAGGTGGAACTAGTCCTACAACAATATATCCTCATACTCCCTATGAGTGATTATGATACACGTAACTCGCCAGGGCTGCATTAATGCTTCATATCGACCCCATGGGGTTGATACACTCTCAAAGGGTCAGCATCATACTTGTAGCCCTGGTTAGCTACTCGCCAGGGCTGCATCCATGCATTAATCTTTGGTAAACCATTTCGTCCCAAAGGACATTTGGTCCTGCAGATTTTTGATGTTGCAAGTCTGGTTACATATTTGAAGGACCGGATATCCACATATCTGACGATTTATACATTTTAAGTATGCAATAGCATTGTCCATTAACAGCACATTATATTTGTAACCACTTATGGCCAAATGAGGATAAATACATAGTTTTACACAATATATTGACAAATATATTTTGTAGAAACCAAACTAAATTCTTTTAGTTCGGAAAAGATCTGACTGTACATTTGGTCCTGACACACGGTTCAATCTGTTGGACCGGTGGCAATTTAGGGTGGACATTGTCACTGTCCTGCATGTTTTCGCAAGGGCTGAAGACAAATGGCATAGCACATTAATGCACTCTATGTGGCCATTGAAGGGTCAAGTGGGGCAATGCTACTGAAACCCCATTTATCCCTAAACCTGCTATAGGCACGATGGTGAGATCCTACAGATGTGTTAATGTGCAACAACACTCAGGGTAAGGCCAAAAAAAAGGTTTGTTTCAGGTTACCCGACCGACCTTGTTAAAACACGGCCGACCCTACGTTTTTTTTATGCAATTATGAAGAAATTTCCTTCTATTTACCCTTTTTGGGTCAATTTTTGGGTCTTCGGAGAGGCCCGGTAGTACTTTCATGTTAAAAAAAAAAGTTTAAAAAAAAATCCTACCTACCGACCCTACATTTTCTTGCCATGTTAACTGAAACAAACCTCTTTTTTTTTGCCTAAACATAAAGCAGCCAGGAAGGAATGGTTATTGGTTTATGATGTTCAGTGGGTGTGAAATATGCAATATGGCTAATGGAAGCAAACTCCCCGCCCAGGCCGTTAAGGAGTGTAACAGCAGGGGTGGGGGTACTCGCGACAAACATGTATTAATACATCATACCATGTACTATCCTATTTATCGTCATGATACATAGATGCAGCCCTCAGAAATAACTCACCAGGGCTGCATCCATACCCTTAGGGAGTGCATCAACCCTTTAGGGTCGACATAATGCTTGAATTAATGCAGCCCTGGTGAGGTGCGTTATGAACTTTGACGAATTAAAGCACTATGCGGCCCTCAAATGGTAAACAAGAAAATGGGGTTAAGATGAAATTGGGAATGACAGAAATGCGCAGTTGTTACAATTGCTGTACTGTTAAAACTAAGTTATTTTCACAGTGCCAGCGTAAAACTAGCACCTACAGAGGGTACACATGCATTATTAGGCTTAGCTCGTAAGCCTTAAAGCTTCACTCTCACCACTAACATGCCACTGGTTATTTCATTAGAACAGTACGAAAGACTACAGTCATGTAGACCATCGGTGAGAATGTCGCTTTAATAAAGATAAGCAGTAGCACAGTTGTATAATCGGTCTTAGCCTTAGTAATTAGTCATGGCATCTGATTAGCTAGATTCCCCGAGAGAAATATAGCCATTGTCTCATTAATACATCAGATATCTGGGTTAATGTAACCACTCTACTAGATCACTGCAGGTCTTTTACCAAGAGCTACATGAGACATTTTCTCATGATGTAGTCTCGGTACTTTCTTGTAACTTGAATGAGGGAAAATTAATACTCATCACTTTTCAACCTGTTACCTTGAGACTTTGACACTAGTATAATAACGACCGAAACTCGGATAATTAGGTTCAGACACAAACAAGCAATACTTTATTTTCTGACAAAGACATCCTGCTTACTATATTACATCGCCAAACCCCACACACGTCAATATAAATGATTATAATAAACATCATGTATTGTTGGGTCTAAACTGTATCTGATATAGTATCACAAAAAGGTATATTCACATTTACTATCTGCTAAGGAGATCATGAACGTGCATATAATATGTGTTGCGTGTTGGTTGTACGCGATCCCGACATAGGGGAAATGCTCAGGTAAAAAACAACCAATGGGATATGATTGATAAGTTATATCCTTACTTACTATAAACCAGGTACAAGGCCATATAGCAAGATTGTAGGAGGCTGGGGGTACACAATCAGTGAGTGAGTGTATTCTTATAATGTAGGCCTATCACAAAGTGGCTGATGTGAGGAAAAGTACAAAGAAAAAGGAACAGAAACCTGATGTGTTTAGTGCATTATTGAGTGCTACGAACAGGGTGTACAACACCTCTTTATATCATCAAACAAAGGCCTAAGGTGACAAATAACAGTACTTCCTATACTACGGCACCTTACATAAAGGTAAGTGTAGATTGTCAGATTCTACACAGCCACAGGCCTAAACCTGGCAGCATGCTTTTTAATTTTTTGTCCCACACTAAAGAGGGTTCTAGAACAAAGATTTCTAGATTTTTTTTTTATCGTGGTTGCATTGCAAGCGAAGTGAACGCCTCTTCTACTCCACTAAACTTGGCAGCATGCTTGACTGGTCTGGTGGCCATCCTTCTGTAATGTAAGTATACGTACGACAGTGGAATATTCTCATAATCTTTCAACTATAGCTACTCAGTTTAAAGGCCCAGCGCCCCTATATATAGAGCTGAGTACCTGTCCCGACTGCACTCTCACTGTTACTGGACATGCAGTAAGATCTGCGGGTTTAAGCCTGTGCACACATCCATCTTCCAAATGCACCGCCATTGTCCTTGACTCTTTTATGTGTACTTCCCCAATTGTCACAGAACGTAGCACTCCTGTTTATCAAGGAGTCCGTCTGAAGTGCTAAGGACAATAGAAATAGAATAGTAATAGCAATAAGAATATTATACTATAGTAGCTCCTGCTACATTTGTATAGGGTAGATTCACCTAGGATGGACCACGTACTTCGAGTCGGACAATTGCAATTACAATTATTCAAGCTCTATGAGGCCAAAAAAACAAGGTGTGTTTCAGGTTACCCGACCCTACCTAGCAACATTTTGAAAAGATTTGTATATTTTAAGTCATTTTGGGGCTATTTCAGAGTCAATTTGATGGTCCATGAGTCGAGGCCATTGTCGGTGAGTCAGCACTGAAGGTTACGAGTCAATTTTTAGGTACTTTTCAGGCCATTGGATCAATCTGTCTTTATAAAACAATTTTGGGGCTATTTCAGAATCAATTGGACAGTCCGTGAGTCAACACCGTTGTCGAGAAGTCAACGCTGAAGTTTGTGAGTCAGTTTTTGGGTACTTTTCAGGCCAAAGTAAAAAAAAAAAGAAATTTTAAAAGAAGAAATCCGACCTACCCTATACCCTACCTTGATTCTCAGACTATATAACCTGAAACACACTTTTTTTTTGGCCTGATCCCTCTTTTTATGTACACTAGTACACTTTGAGTGTTACTCTTACCACTTAACGACAACTGGAGAGCTTATCAACTGTAAATAAAGGTGTCCGACTCAAGGTATGTGGTCGACGCTTGGTGAATCTACCCTACTGGATTTTGTTTTCTATTAGGCCTACCTAGGTGTTCCCTTAGATCTTATTTGTATTGTCTAGTCCCTAGCACCAAGGGCAGACGTATTACAAAATGAATGCAATACTTAGACCCCGCACAATGAGCACTGGCATAGCATCTAACCATCTAAGTTCTACAGAAAATATTTGGTCCATTTACCAATATCTCACGAAAGAGTGAATTCTACTCCTAACAAAGAATAAAAGTCCCTGTGGTGATTGTGCTGTTTCGTATGTCTGATACGTTTGATACAGTATAGTTGTCGCCATGATGCATGAATGCAGCATTGGCGGGAAACTCACCATTGCTGCATCCTTGGATCATGCCGACTATTGGGGAGTGTGTGTATCTACCCCGTGAAGGTAGGCATAGGCTAATGCTTGAATGTAGGGCTGTATTCATACATTATGACGATAAAGGGCATAATACATTAAAGCACTCTGTGGCATTTAAAGGGTCAAAGAACATCCCAGACTGCAATGGCCATTAATGTACAATGCAAGTTAACTTTTTGTTATGATTGCCGGGCTGTGAAATGCTGAATTTATCATAATGTTCAGGAGGCATTACAATCAATCCTTTCCATTC
Source organism: Harmothoe impar (assembly GCA_947462335.1). Lineage (NCBI taxonomy): Eukaryota > Metazoa > Annelida > Polychaeta > Phyllodocida > Polynoidae > Harmothoe > Harmothoe impar. Next base: position 62,256,740 of record OX381712.1, on the reverse strand, counting down.
AAGAAAGATGACAATTAATTTTGTATTGTGCAGATGATTTCCCTTAAAAGCAATCCTTTATTCACAGAGCCATTGACATCGCAATTCTAATAAAAATTGAACAAATCTGTGAGGGTCAGACGAGAATGTCAGCCCCATATAAATGGCAGTTTCTTTTCTCATTGGATAAAGATTAATCACAGAAACAGTCATGTGGGACATAACAACGCTGACATTTCTACATTTGCAGCCATTTCAATCCCCTGATTTGTCATAGATTATTAGCTATAGTACACAATTCGCAGTTCATCTAGCAATCAACTTGGCGTATCATTAGGAACCTCCCCTCAACAGCCAATAAATGAATAAAGGAAGATGCACCGCACGGTCAAACACTTGGTGGAACCCTTTATTACACTTCTCGAGGCAATAAAGGAGATATTGCCTGAACCCTATGTAACCTCATATTGAGGGTAGGGGTCAGAAAGCTGGGAGGCACTGAACCCCCAAATATGAAGAGAAGGAAAGTTGCCAAAAGTATGATTTGTCAACAACCAAGAGGTGGATAAGGAGGCTGTTTTTATTAACTAGGGTTCTTATCACGTGGCTGATACAACACTCTTCTATTTAAACCTTTGGAAGCTCCAACTTTACTATAAAAAGTTGGTTGCAATATTTGTATGTGTAAAGTTTATTGTAGGTAAACAGTATAATCTACTGTAAATCTACATAGATTCTACTGTGTACCTTATCTGTACAGTTTATTGTGGGTAAACAGTATAATCTACTGTACATCTACTGTGTGCAGTACCTAAACTAACTATTTACAGTCTACTCCTCCGATGGAGTAAAGTGTTGCCATACCCCACGGCCCACATTAGTAAATCCCACACAATCTTATAGAAATAAAATCCCACTCAGCCTGTGCTTTTGGTCTATCACATGGGGCTATGTACGTACAGTCTTTAACTCATAAAAGGAATGATAGAAAGAGCTGCACGCTTAAGTGACTGAGTCAATGGTATTGCTTGGGCCTTATTGCATGCTGGCCGTAGGCCTAGTACAATACAGCCCAAGCACCGCGAGTGTAATAAACATGGATGAGGACACTTTTGAGTGAAGCTCTGTGTTTTTTTCAGGGTTATTCCATTGATATACTAAAACTACCTATGAGTACATGAAAAAAGACATGAAATTAAACTTTCCCATGGGTCACGTGACCCTCAGAACGTGCAATACGGCCACATTGTGCAATACAGCCTAGAGTTATTGCGCGCTCCCCTGGGGAACGGCCCTGCCATTGCTTTAACCTTGTGATTCCGTATATTCACCACAAAATGAACACATGTATCCTATTGCAGTGGCACTTTGTCTACATGCATATATATGTGTGCAGAAAGCAATATATAGTACCCATGTATAATAGCATGGATCATCCTTTCTGCCTTCTACATTGATCCCCTCCATGGCAAGCAGCTATATAGAACAGATGATCCATATATTTGACACAAAACTCCTCACAGAGGTAGTGTGTATAATTGAAATATATACAACATAGATTAAAGACTAGGGGAGGCAACTTTTAAAATGTGGAAATTCAAATTGCTTAGGTTGCATTTCACCTGTTTACTGTCATCAGATGAATATGCAGATTACAAATAAAACTGAATAATATTATGACTTTTGATGCAAAACTACCGAGCCTTCCTCCACTGACCACTGAAAAACGGATATTTGCAGAAAGAAGTTGCTTGACCTGTAAAGGAGCCAACCAGTATTGTTGTCATGATTCATGAGATTATTGTCTGATGCCAAAAACAAAAAGGCTTGTTCCAGGTTACATAGTCTAAAGATCAAGGGGAGGTAGGTCGGATTTCTTTCATGTTTTGATTTTAACCTCTTTTACATCGAACTCAAAAGTAAATTGACTTGCAATCTGCAGTGCAGATTATGGAACATGCAACCGACTCTAAAATAACCCAAAAATGGCCTTTATATAATATCGTTTTCTAAATTGGATAAAGATCTCTAAAATTGGTTCTATTTTCCTAGGTAGTGACACACCCAATTTCATTGGGTGCTGGGACTGATTTTTAACAAACTGAGATATATATATCCCTGGGTATATACCGTCTCCTACCTATGTTGTACCGGGGCGGCGGTGACCCGTTGGTGATTGGCAGGCTATTGATCTGTGTATGGGATGCGGCCGGTACCAGCGGAGGTAAGGGTCTCCTTGGTAACCAGTCATCCATCATGGCTGACAGCTCAACTGCTAACCAGCCAATAATAGGCGGCTGTCTCCTCTCATATATGCACCACACCCTTCATACCCCACACCACCCGTAGCCTGACATCGGTTGACAAGAAAGAGCCTGTAAATGATATGACTGTGTGCGATACGCGTGCATGCATTGACTGTTTCAGAGTTTTCTGATTGGCCAGAGAGCTGGTTGCTGGTGATCAGTCAAAGAATGACTGAAATCAGTAGTGAGCTGATCACTGGAGTTTGGTCTTAAAGGCTGATATCGCCATTTTGGCGGGAATCTTTTTTTCACAATGGCGGACAAGATGGCAGCTGTTTACAGTGCCTCCTCGGGACTGTGACGGTCTACTGTACCCGCTGCCAACTATTTCTAAGTACAATAGATCAAAGAGTAGCGCGACATCTCATGGCAACCCGTCGTGTTATTTGGGGATTTTCTTCCAACCTTTTTGCAAGAGATCTTAAGTTTTAAGATATTCTTATTCTGGAGGTGCAGCCATAATAAAAACATCAAGGCCACAACAAACTTTTAACCAGAGTGGCTCAAGTTTCCTAAGAAGCTAGATCTATACTTTATATCTAAAGCTACCTGGTAGTAGTCCCTCCAAATGCATGTCGTAGGGTGATTGCCTTTTCTTGCTGTCGGACAGTTATGGGAGCTGCCAGCGCCCTTCACCCTATACAGATATCTACTCTTATTAATCACACTTTCACAACTTTAGAATTAGAATCTGTCCTACTAATTTGCGTCTGGCACATATAAACCAGCTATCAATCTGACATTCTAATAAACAAGTGCTAGACTATCATTTATGACACCTTCAAGGGTTGAGGAATGTGACAGTGGCAGGTAGCCTTAGTGTCTGGAGATATTTGTGTCCCTGGGGTATAATGAGTCTGTCATTCTTATAGTGTGAACCTGGCATTGCCACCTTGCTTTATGACACGCCCTACGTGGCAGGTTGGCGGTGGGGAGCTTTACAGATGCATTATGCTAACCCTTTAAAGTTGGTATCCCCAGTTGGGTGGCTAAAACTGATGTCAATTAATAGTTAGCTGAAACCCCTACATTTGTACTTTTATTGTGAATAGAATACATAGTTTCTGTTACCAAGAGTCGTACATGCTTATGGTAAGGTGGTGTAAGAGATTCACAGCATTGGGGGTAAAAACACAAGCATCGAGGCCACTTCAAATATGCTACCACCTGTACAAAATCTGATTCACTAATTTGTACATTTGTCACATTGTGTGTTATACGGCATGGTAATTGCTCTGTTCATTACTGGTTAGAGAATAATAGTGTGGATTTCTATATAGAAATGAACAGTTTCGTTCCAAAACGCAATGAGAGCCATTTTGAAAACGACACCAATTTTTGACAAAATTGTAGGTGAGAATTAGTCATTGCAATAGCGGGTACACTAACTTAATACATTAGGCCCGTTATAGCCATGATACACGAGTGCAGCCCTGGCGGAAAGATCACCAGTGCTTCATTCAAGCATCATGCTGACCCTACGAGACTGATGAACACAAGAAGGGTTGGCACGCTACATGAATGTAGTATTACAAGAGCTGCATTTATGCATCATGATGACCAAGTGGCATGATGCATTAATGTACGAGGCTGCCGTCAACTTCCCCCGTCCCTTTCTCAATTTGTTCTCAAAATGTGGTCTCTTATCTTTATCACAATCCTAGTATCTTTCATATACATTCGTTAGGTAGTGCGGATTTTATATGCAATGATTGAAATTCCATTTTATTACTAAGGTAGTTCCTGCTCCAAAGTGCACTTTGGATGTACTACTTCGGAATCCGCTGACGCTAATTGCAAATTCGTTATACTACTATCATCTTCCCAGCTACGGAGAACGATTTCGATATACTACTAACAGTGTGACATGTGCGTTTTCTGTCGTGTTAAGCATCTAAAATGCATTTTAACAATCGATAGAGCATTTAGAATAGAACTTAGGAAATTCAAATGGTACTCTCGGACATACAGTCGACACTCATCATTTTTCTAGCTTACTATTATTTTGCCACTTTGAAAAGGAAACTTTGAGATGGAGTGTCTAACACTTTAATTAGAATAGTATGAAAGACATAAATAAGCAGAGGATCATACACTTTGACACTACTTTTATACGGGGGAAAAAAACTTGGGAGAGAAGTGAGAAATATCGAAAAACACAAACAGGCTCTGACCTTGTCATATTCCAGCGGCAAACTCTTTACCCCTCGGGCAATGGGAATATTGCATGTGGCTGGGTGGCGGCTTGCGTGAGGGGCATCAGCGAGCCCGCTCAGAGCAGCCTACCGTACCATCGCGTTGAAGCCGCAGGTTTTGAATAAGTGCTCGTGGAGGTTGAATAAGGGCCTGGGTGAGGGGCTCTTGAAATGCCTCTTTAAGTACTTAAAATGGATCTTGAATCAGCGCTTGTTTGGTATAAGTGCTGGGGGAAACTCTGCAGCTAAATTAACTAGGATTCAAAGTTTAAGGATCGTGGAAATTCACACCATAGGTGTGGTGGCCGGCTTCTTATGAGGATTCTGGATTAATACATTAAGGATGCGTAAGTGTAGAGAAATCATGATGCATGAATGCATCGCTGTTAACTTGAAGAACTATACTATCCTAAAATGGTAAGTATGGAGAAATCATGTTGCACAAATGCATCCCTGTTCACTTGCATCACAATACCATCCTTATAGGGCTAAAGGGTAAAGGAGTCATGATGCATGAATGCATTACTATTCACTTGAAGCCCAATGCCATCCTAAAAGGGTTAGTACAGATATGTCATGATGCATGAATACATCGCTGTTATATTGAATCACTATGCTGACCTTAAAGGGTTAGTCTGGAGAAGTCATGATGCATGAATGCATCACTGTTCACATGAAGTACCTTGGTCCTTAAAGGGTTATTCTGGAGAAGTCATGATGCATGAATGCATCGCTGTTTACTTGAAGCACCATGCTGTGCTTAAAGGGTTAGTCTGGAGAAGTCATGATGCATGAATGCATCGCTGTTCACATGAAGCGCCATGCTGTCCTTAAAGGGTTAGTCTGGAGAAGTCATGATGCATGAATGCATCACGGTTCACTTGAAGCACCATGCTGTCCTTAAAGGGTTAGTCTGGAGAAGTCATGATGCATGAATGCATCAGGGTTCACTTGAAGCGCCATGCTGTCCTTAAAGGGTTAGTATCGAGAAGTCATGATGCATGAATGCATCACTGTTCACTTGAATCACTATGCTGTCCTTAAAGGGTTAGTATAAAGAAGTCATGATGCACGAATGCATCACTCTTCACTTGAAGCACTATGCTGTCCTTAAAGGGCTAGCATAAAGAAGTCATGATGCAGGAATGCATCACTCTTTACTTGAAGCACCATGCTGTCCTTAAAGGGTTAGTATAAAAAAGTTATGATGCATAAATGAATCGCTGTTCACTTGAAGCATCATGCTGTCCATAAAGGGTTAATATAAAAAAAAGTCATGATCCATGAATGAATCGCTGATCACTTGAAGCACTAGGCTGTCCATAAAGGGTTATTATTTAAAAAAAGTCAAGATGCAGGAATGCATCGCTGTTCACTTGAAGCACCATGCTGTCCTTAAAGGGTTAGTGTACTCTACAAAAAAATTATGTAGCAGGTTTGCATTCATGTAACATGACGACAAATGGAATACAGCATAATAATGAGAGACTCGGATTTTAATTACATCTACTTGCACTCCACAGTGCTACATATATGCATAGCGGCCTCACACTGCCATAATTCTAGTAGCCGGTTGTAGTAGCAACATACCTAGGACATGCAGCTCTCAGAGAGCTGATACATATATGTAGCACACACTACAGAGGTGGGTGCCGACTCCTCTCACTCTGAGAGCCGTCAGACCTTGCTCCCTCACACCCCGTGCATTGCTGCCAAGCACCCAGCGCTCAGTCACGATGTTGTTCACGGGTCTGGCCTACTCTATTATTGGCATTATTGAAAGTTCAGCAGACCGGAATGAGCAGTGCATTCTGGGTGAGAGATGTGTGAACAACATATAGAATGATTGCAGGTAAGGTCTAATGCGTAAGGGTGAATGCCCGCTGACGCAGCGGACAGCGGACGGAGTGAGAAGCACACCTTAGCGGATTGCAGTGGTGAAGGGTGGGAGACCATAGAGCCGCAGGGTTCTGATCAGCGGACAGCGGAGTGCAGTGCTGAGGGGTGTGGGACTAGAGAGCATATGTATGTAGGGTGCATAAAGCAAACGGCCCAATGCTAATCCTATGGACGCGCAACTGCTGTTGAAACCTTACGGAAAAGTGAACTCCTTAACCATGGCCGGGGACTCCGTCGCCGGCCAATAAACACTGGGGTGGTTATTCTCGATGGTACGGTATATGGGTAGGGTGAGGTGGGGTTGTATTGACATGTGCTTGGTAAATATGAAGCTTTGAACTGAGAACCCTACATGGGTACATACCCCATCCTATACCCTACCCCCATACCACACACAGCACCGGCTATACTGCACACGCACAGTGCATTTCAGAGAAAGAATGTATGGTGGCCGGGCCCCTATGTACATATGGGTCAGGTCTATTGACCCATAGTGGATTGCTGCCAAAAAGGTCTGCCCATAGAACTTGTAGCCTTAGGGTATTCCTTTTTCTTTTTTGAGCATAATGATCATGTGCATATGAGGGAAAGACAGAGACAGAGAGCTCTAAGATACAGAAAGAGAGACAGAGACAGAGTGTAATACAATGATATAAAGGGTAGGTCTTGATATCAGTGTCACAGCAAATGGAATTTTGAAGTCTTCATCCTACGATTCTTAAAATGCCTACATCTTTTATCTTACCCTCCAAAAGTGAAAATCCAGATTTTCCCTCTCATAATTAATCTGCCCGAAAGGATCCTCCCCCTCAGTTTTACGTCACCACTATTTCCGAAAGCTTCCCTTTCTTGTGGCTCCGGCAGCAAAATCCACTTTATTTGATTGACACAAAGCAGTGATCACACTGCCTCCAAAACGCCACACGTCCTACAATCCTCCCCTGAGGTGCAATAATCAAGTTGAAAAATTCTAATGTGAAAAATCAGAAACGCTTTCTTTCAAACTCGCAATCCAGGCGTTTTCCTTGAATAAAAGCCTAACTCATGGACAACTGAGGAAGAAAATACTCTTCCAAACTCCTCACAGAAATGGTTGGATCTTAAATAAAAGTGCAATTTGAAAGAATCCTCTTTTTCATTTCCTTTCTTAATAGCATGCGATCTGAATCAATAACCAATATAGTATCATCCCACGCTGAAACAGCTTGAACGGCAGCAATGCTCGTAGGCAGTTCAATCAGAAGTAGTACATACGAATTGCACTTTGGAGCAGGACATTTCTGTTAAATAAATATCATCGGATATGGACCATAATGTCAAGCACACCCTTGAACATTTTTTTCCACAAAGAAGCCAGGTTGCTAATGACATACAGTTGTACTTTTATCATTCGCATTTCATTTATATTTGCGAGAACTTTAGCTAGATTTGACATGCCTAGGGCTTATTCCAAATTCAGGACAAATTTTCTACTGCAGATTTTTTCTTGGAAAGGAAGATCAGATTGTGGTGTTTGTAAGTAACATTATTTGCGTTGCACATACAAGGGGTAATGAAGTATTATGAGCACACCCCAATATCGACTGAATCCGAGATTGATTTTTGTATACGACCAACGAGGCTATGGAGGAATCTCCCCATATATGGCGTGCTCAGTACTACGCCTAAAAATTCTCAGGATTGATTTTTGGAGGTTTGCTCTGGAAGATCGGGTCATGCACACTACATTGGAAATAACATCTGTGGGGTGGCGCCAATGTGGCCGGGGGGCAGGGGCCATGACAGGAGGTAGACTGGGACCCTGGTCCTGCCAACACATAGTGACATATACACATGATTGTGGCAGGTCAAAAACTTATCCACACCATAATGAGGAATGAGATCTTAAGCCTGGCTGCAGTCGGGTTTAAGGAGTGCTTTGTGTCTTGATGAGCTTTGTCCTTTGACGTCATGATGCATAAATGCAGCTCTGGTGGGTCTACTCGTCAGGGCTGGATTTAGGCATCATGCCACCCTACGCAGTCTATGGGTTTACTTCACATCTATCTTACAGATTTTAAATTTTGGAGGGCCGAAATAGTGAAAGTAACTGTTGATCACAAGTAGAAGGTTCTTATTCATACATCATCACAGAGCAGTGAACTAAAGTTAACCATCTACCTGCCCCAAAAGCAGGTCTCATGAGATGGGTCAAGGTGTGCAGGCTACAAACGTAGCAGTGCGGAGATGTTGAGCTCTGGCCTGGCTGGGTATGGGGCGGACACTGCTGCCTGGGGCCAGGCAATTATCAGTAATGCAGGAAATGCGGGCGGCTGTTGACAGGACAGAGTTGAAAGTCTTGTCCTGTGTCTGTCTGCCCTGTATGAGGGAGGGCTGATATTGGTGTGTGGTAAGGAAGAAGGCTGTGTACCTATAGGGATGTAACAGTATGCAGCTCATGCTGGAGGTATAGCTCTCTAACTGGTGCGGACTAGTTCCCGCAGCCACTCTCTGTACACTGACACCAGCAATCTCGTGAGACCTTGGTTCTGCTCTCGTATTGTAGCCTGTTCCCCGGAAGCTATGGTGTGTGACTGTCTGGTCACTGCCTAAGTCTCACGATAGATGGCGAGCACAGTACTAACATGGCCGCCATACAGAGAAAACCGAGTCATCGCTATAGCAAGAGACTGTCACTGTCCTACTTGTCCTGGGGAGTGTCTGTGAACAGCTGCCACCTTGTCGGCCATTTTGACAGAATTCCCACCAAAATAGTGGCTTGCTGGTACCAACCAGCTTGGCAACAGAAACATCAGCAACCAGCGTATTGCTGGTTTCAGTCCTGCAATAAGTGATCGCCAGCAACCAGCTCTCCGGCCAATCAGAGTATTCCTTACAAAGATATGCAAACGAAACCAATGCATACTATCGACATGTTTACAGGCTGTCCCAGTGGCAATAACAGGCTACAGAGAAGGCAGCCAAAGTAACGTGTTAGTTACTAACTTAAAGTGTTTTAGCTGGCTTTAAGAACTCATCCAACAACATTATACTCATGGGGTTAAGGCACCAGTTTGCAGGCACCAGCCATTGTCACAGGGGACAAAATGGCGTCCTGCACAAACTAAGCAGTTACAAAGCTATTGCTGTGTGGTTAGGGAGGGGAGTATGGGCTCACTTAGAACGTAGTACTTTACATAGCAACCCAATGCTCTGGGCGTCCCACTTCATGCTAGTCCTATAGACAGAGTGCCAATGGTTGTCAGCTCCCTTCACAAGAGGGATGAGCTCTGCTGGTAGGGCTTTTGAAATAAGCTACATACTATATATAGAACAGGCCTGATAAGGCTGGGTTTGCTTTTTTTTGCACTGGTGTATGGATTGATTTCCCCTGCTAACACCAGTTAGGGGCATATTGGGGTCAGTGTGAATTAGGAGGCCAGATTCAGAGCACTATAGGACCTCCTGTATAGTGATAATTTGAGTGACTCCACGTGCGCGGCCATCCCAGCTAACAAAAAACGTTATTTTACGTCAGAATAACGTTTTAAACTTTACATAACGTTATGTCATACTAAAGAGCCTTAGGCCAAAAAAAAGAGGTTTGTTTCAGGTCACCCGACCGACCCTATCCAAACAGGGCCGACCCTACGTTTTTTATGCAATTTTGAGGAATTTTTTATATTTTTTACACTTTTTCGGGGGAAATTTTAGGTTTACAAAAATTTTGAACAAATCTTCCCATTTTTACACTTTTTTGGGGTCAATTTTAGAGAGGAAGTAAAAAAAAAAAGTTTAAAAAAAAATCCGACCTACCGACCCTAGTTTCTTCCCATGTTACCTGAAACAAACATTTTTTTTTTATTTGGCCTTAGAAAAACGTTGACATATAACGTTATGTAACGTTATAAAATGGTGTATAACGTTATTTGTTTACTGGGATGTTAGTTCTGTCCACAAAATCTCACGTGAGATTTGGGCAGGTACCCTACTCCCACATACTGTAGCTTGCTAGGAACAGAGTTTGGGTTTTGGTAATATTTTTTATTTAGAACAGGCTACATTTGGAGAGCAGAACCAAGATCTCACGAGATAGCCGCTGTCAGTGTACACACAGAGGTTGCGGGAACAATTCCACATCAGTTAGAGCGCTATAAGGGTGTATAACTTGGATATTAGCCGCTCATATACTTTGGGAATATCCTGTAAGCCTCATAGAGGGTTTGGTTATGGCGACTTTAGTACTACATTTAAAGACCTGTGTATAAGCAGCACCCTGACTTATGTCCTGATCATATAAGCCCCACTGGTAATCTGACTGAGCAAAACTCATCAATACTATTATATATAACACATGATATTATAAGACATTCTAATAAGGGACAAGTTCGGCAAATAGTTTATAATTCGTTTTGAAACTTGTAGGGGCTTATCAATTCTAACCAAACTGCATACTGCAGGGATGAAAGTGACTAATGTAAAAAACACACTTGAAATGTTCAAATAAGGCCTCTAAATAAAGGTCATCTATAGCTAAGCACAGGTTTTCACGATACAAAAAAATCTCTTGAAATCAGGGGAAAACTCGAAGACTTTCTTCACTGATACTGTCAGTGAGATATATGGGTCAGGTCTCGTTGGCCTCTGAGTGACGTCAGTGGTAGGTCCTGGTGACGTCAGTGGTTGGTGCTAGTGACGTCAGTGGTTGGTCCTGGTGACGTCAGAGGCTAAGGTTTAGGCAGCGTGACGGGACTTTGTTTACAGAACATTGTAATTACATTTGCTGATTAAACTCTTTAAGGGCCGAATGGTGCTTTAATTAATGTGAGATGCCCTTGGTCATCATGGTGCTTGATTGCAGCCCTGGTAGGTCTACTCACCAGGGCTGCATTCATCAAGCCGACCCTTCAAAAGGTATCAACCCTGTAGGGTTATCATGATTCTTAAATGCAACAATGGTGAGTTTATCATCAGGGCTACAGTCATGCATCATGCAAAGAAAATGGCATACAGTATTAATACAGCATACAGCCCTTGAAGAGCTATCTGCAGGGCAGAACCCTGGAGTCCTGTGAGTAGGGCGGGACTCCCACACCTTAACCTAGTTAGACTCAGTATTGTCAGTACCAAATTGAATTACAAACTGCCAAGTAAGACTGCCTGGACACATAGCCTTCTGGGAATCTCCAGGGAGATCCAAGATTTCGAACATTTAGAATCATGGCTACCTCCAGACTAGGGCACATCAATAGGGTAATTTTGTTTGACCATGCTAATCTAGATTAGAGAACTAAGATGACCAACTTTCAAGGTTCTTGGGGTGCTGGGCAAGATCCTCAGCAGAACAGAGTGATTGCAATCCTCCTATTTCAATGAGACCAGCCCTTCAAGAACTACATAGTGCTTTAATGCATTATGCCACTTATTATCATGATTCCCTCGAAGGGCTAATGACACTTATATATTGAGTTATCTGAGGTACATTCTGCCATGCGTGCCTGATATACTCATCCATTCACATGTCACATGCTTTCACAGATCTCAGCACTAAGACATTACATGTAGGTGTAAACCCTATTAAGGTCCCCTTTGTATAACCCTAGATAAACCCTTAATGGGCCATTCAGGGACTAAATTGAGTTATTGGATTGACCACACTCTTTATTAACCCATGAGAACCCCTTGATAGGGGGATTCTGAGAGGACTATGATTGATAATTCGTTGTCTTCACATTATGCAACAAAAGAGCCTCAACATGCAATACAATCTATTAGGGGGGGGGGGGAGTCTTTGATTCAGGGTTTCCTCAGTTGTGTATGACAGGCCATCCATGTATGCTCGGGTAAAGCAATTACAGGCCAACCTTGAATGCCTCACACATCACTCTCCTAGTGGTGGTGGTGGGGGGGGGGGTGATGTAAAATGCAATGCAAGCTTCCTTGATAAGGGTCCAATGGGCATAGCTATTACTTGAGCTGGTACTGGCAAGATAAGCATTGAAAAGAGCTGTCACATGGCTATCAATAATTATTGTACCCTAAGAATTCTCTAGTGAATGGAGGGGATTATTTGATTGGTCTAGAATGTATTCCGCTAATGGCCTATAGTAAGCCCTCCCAGCTATTTATTTAACACTTTGGCATGGTGCTGTCAACTAATATCTAAAAAAGAAAAGGAGCTGCTCATTGATCAAGGGAGAACTAGAGGGCTGTCATATCATAAATTGGGTGGGTAGCAGTTTTTGCATTTGGTGCCTCCCGATAACAAGCCAGGGCCACCCGTGTGCACTCTCCTGTTTCACAGCTGTGATACCCCATCCCTACCATAGAAAAAGACATTTCATTCAAGGACAGCCATGTACTAATACTCATAATATTAATAGTAGAAAACCTGTCAAGCTGCTGTAAATATCATTAAGAGTCATGTGAACTGGGGACGGTTGACAACAATTAATTTTAGTACTATTTGATTTAGGGTGGACACCGGCATAGCGATATGGATCAATTGATCTACGACTATCGTGCCTATGCCTTGAACATATCACTGAACAGAGGCATTTGTCATTATTTGATTCATGATTGTACTGCAAAGGTATGCTGCTATCATAGATTATCAGGCAGAAGCTGCTGTTTGTATGAGAGTCAGTACCCCATGTGGTTTGTAGGATTTGGCCAGTCAAGTGCTGCCTATACGAAGGTAAGGCTTAGATAATTTACAATAGCCTACTCTTGGTATCGTAAAGTAGTGGCAAGGATGGATTGGTAAAAACATAGCTGTATTAACTTTCTGCTATGTATAGGGCTTTGGGCTACACTACTGAGCATGATAGATATGATGTAAATTATGAAGATTGATACTACATATAGGAGAGGGAAAGGGAGATGCAACAAGAGGATGGTAATGGAGAGGACATATCATTCATGTTACAGATGGCATAAACCCTAAATCACATTTATTATTGCTTTAAGGCAATAAAAGGTGTTTTTAGCTGGTATCTTTTATCAAGGAGTTTGTAATGGGAGAAGGAAGGGGATAGGAGGCAAGGGCAATATAGGAAAATTCATTTATAGAATTAGACCGAGGAGGTTCAGAGTAATCAAACAACAGAGAGACAGAGAGTGCAATATGGGAGGACTCAAAAGGGGGATAATCCCTGTCAGACTATAGCTGGCAACTGGATGCCATTCACGCTGGGGCTGCCACTACTCCTACAGAACTGTCTCTCATAAAGAAACCTGCTCACACGTCTTAAGACGTATATTGCATGCGAACACACCAAGCCCCCAGCACGGATGAAGCCAGTGGCACCGATAGTGCCTACTGGGGCATCCTGTCAGGTGTCATCCTGTCATCGTCTGGTGTGAAACCAAAGCACAGTTTACCATAGTGATAACAAATATCATGCCTTCTTGTCATGTATTGTTTCAGATGGTTTTGTTTCCTCAGTATGAAATGTCCATAGTATTGATTGTAGAGAATGATGAGAGTAAGGGAGATGGAATGAGGGGTAGGCGTTGTAGCTTATTTGTATCCTGCTGAACTCTCATACAGAAAATGTTTAAACAAAGTGGTGGTTTAAGGCTCATCTGATATGAAGCTTAGCTTATGGGGTGTTTATGGGGTGTGCATATTAAAGGGAATTGCTGGTTTCTACACAGATGCCATGAAAAGTATTCTTTAAGCTGTACTCATATTCCTACATAGACCACTTTCCCTAAATCAACTATTTGCATTTGTTATTTTGCATATATATTTTTCCAAAATTCATGCTTTTCTCATTTTATCCGTGACTCCCTGTTTTATTGGTCCTAAAATGTTTGTATAGATGTCCATTATACATTCCCAAGGTTTGGTTGCAATATCAATAGAAGAAGGGGATTATCCATGACAGATAATGTGAAAATGCTGTTTTCCTATTCAGTTCTATAGTTAAGATACTCCTTTGCTCAAATGGCTGTATCATGAAAGTTAGTACTGTGACATGGCAAGTAGTGAGTCCCTTTAAAAGAAACTCTTTGTATATCAACCCATCTGACGACTCAAAACCTTAAATCTTCGAGGTCAATTTCGGACTGACACCATGATGCACCATGCTGTAAATAGCTGGTATAAATTACATATTTTCTTTTTATCGTGGTTTTCTAAACCTTCAAATGGGTACTAGGATCCAAGTGAATAAGCATGTATTCACAAATCAACAGAGCATGGATATGATACACATTCAACTATATATAATATCTATTCCGCACTAGCAGGATGATCACTGTACAGCGCCATTTTGTCTGGTACCAGTGCTGTTTCCTCTCCTTACTATAGCAGCCAGCTGATCAGCTGAAGCTGGTTCCTGTCATGTCCGAAATTTGGAGTTTTAGGGGCCATAACTTTTTGAATGATTGGCAGTTGAATGTACCTAATATCAGCTGTCCAGATTAGGGGAGTGGTTAGGACACAGGCCTGCCAATCCAGAGGTCCTGACTTTGAATCCATGCCAGGATTATTTGGCTCACACCATTTTGAAATGCTTTTTTTGGTTGGTCAAAATCGTTATAGTATACAATTTAGCTGTAAAGATCCTTTACACAAGATAAATGATCTAAAATTAAGATCATTTTATTTTCAAATGCTATTATTGACCAACTAGGAAAAATGGTCAGGTAGCCATGCAGCCTTAGTATGGATTCGAAGTCAGGACCTTTGGAATGGTAGGCCTGTGTCCTAACCACTTCCCCAATCTGGACAGCTGACATAAGGTATATTCAACTAACAATCAG
The DNA here is from genome assembly GCA_947462335.1 of Harmothoe impar. NCBI lineage: Eukaryota > Metazoa > Annelida > Polychaeta > Phyllodocida > Polynoidae > Harmothoe > Harmothoe impar. Next base: position 62,241,610 of record OX381712.1, on the reverse strand, counting down.
TCAAAAATGTATGACCCCTAAAACTCTCTATTTTGTACAGGCAAGGAACCAGCTCCAGTTATAGGTCTCACAAAGGAGAATCACTGCATCTCGCTAGTGCGGAATATAAAAGACATAACTGGGATGGCAAACATTCAAGTTATTAAATTTTAATTTTCTGTAGTTTTACATTTGATGACAACGTTTCAACCATATGAGGCCTTCATTGTGATGCTAAACCATATGAGGTCTTCATCGTGATGCTAAACCATATGAGGTCTTCATCGTGATGCTAAAGCATTCAACCAAATACCCTTGTGGGCCATAATTTGTTATATCACCCTCAGTGGGGTAATACCTGCTACACAAACTATGCTGCCTCCGCGAGCTCAAGGTGATATCCCTTCAAGTTCAGGGTGTCATAATCCTCACCATATTTAAGATGTGAGTCTTAAACATAGCGCTGCCCTGACAGGGGAAACCTGGTTGATTTGCGATTTGATATAATTATAGACTACAAGGATGTTTCTGCATTAAATGTAACGGAATAGTAAGGGAATAAACAGACATATCATATTAGTTGCACACCTGCTTTCACAGTCTGCCTTCAAGTTAAGGCAACCCTTATTTTCACAAACATTCATTACCCTGGGTCCCTCACATCCCCCAACAGCTGCCTGGAGACTGGTCTTATATATGTACTATTATATCTGGACTTAACTCTTCTGATATGTTGCTTCCTCAGAACCTTTCCTTGCATTTTTCATATTTGAGGAATAGTGGGGGGGCAATTGTATTTCCGTGGGAATTTCGTGGTTATGGTAGTTTCTCAACTGATTTCTATAGTTTCAAAGGTGATAAAGAAGATAGGATACCGCTCCATTTTTGATTTTTACCATGTGAGCTATTTTTAGGCCAATTAAGTTAATTAGTGTAATCAGAGCTCAGTGGGGCTCTTTCTCTTAAAAAAATAGAGCTATTACTTTTCTAACAATGCCTACCCCCCCATAATCAACTATAGGGAATCTTGTGGTGAGATTTATTTTTCTGTATTTCTAATGGTTGCCTAGCAACAGGCATATTTTGCTACTTATCTATAGTAACAGAGCCAATACAGTTGCATTACAGTTGGATGGTATATGGATAATATATATATATATATATATATATATATATATATATATATATATATATATATATATACATATATATATATACATATATATATATATATATATATATATATATATATATATATATATGTATTGGCCCATATATTGCCTAGCAACAGACATACATTGTTATTTCTGCATAGCAACAGTACCTCTAACTGCAAATGTACAGAATGAAGTTATTTCTAGCATATTGTTCATTCAATGCTCAGGTAGGTATATTATGAATTCCAGATACATTTTATATACATTAGCCCAGTTATTTCCTAGCAACAAACGTCCATGCATTCTTTACCCTACAGACAACACAGTTTACTCTGGGGAGAGAGACCCAGCAATTTGCAACAGCAACTTGCAATAGCAGTGGTTTGCTTGATGTTAGGCAATATTTGGGCTAATATAAGGCCAAAAAAAAAAAAAGTTTGTTTCAGGTCACCCGACCGACCCTATGTAAACAGGGCCGACCCTACGTTTTTTTATACAATTTTGAAGACATTTTTATATTTTTACCCTTTTGGGGGGTAAATTTTAGTTTTTCAAAAGTTTTGAAAAAAATCGTTCCATTTTCATACTTTTTTGGGTCAATTTTAGGGTTATGTAAAAAAAAAAAAAAAAATCCGACCTACCGACCCTAGAGTTCCATCCCATGTTACCTGAAACAAAACTTTTTTTTTATTTGGCCTAATAACAGAAGTTTGCTTAAAGTGGTCGGATGTTTCCTGGACTGAAAATCCATAGGTTGAAAGGGTTAGTCAGTACAGACTATCCTATGTTCTTCATATGTGTGTTAATCACAATGGCAAAGTTATATTCCAAAATGACTGAGGGGGTTAGTCAGTAGTGGCTAACTTAGGTTCATCATTGGTGTGTTGTATTTGGATGCCACTAGTTGGTGCCACCTGTAAGATACTATAATCACCACTTAGTGGCTCCCCCTGGAAATTAAAAAACTAAGGTGGGTTGGTCAGTACTAACCTGACAATAACAACTTACCTAGGTTGGTCGTATAGGAAAAATGACTAACTAGGTTAGGTACTAGTGACTGAGAGATTAGTCATATAGAGAGCCTAGGAATATCAGTGTGCTTGCAAGGGTAAAGAAAACATGGATGTTTGTTGCTAGGCAATATCTGGGCTCATATATATGTTCATGATATAACTACCTTAGCATAGAACGAACAAGATGCCTTTTAATGACTTCATTCTGTTCAGCTATAGACCCAGCAACTTGTAATAACAGTAGTTTGCTTAATGAGTTAAGATGATTCAGGGGTAAAGAAGACTTGGATGCTTGTTGTCAGGCAATATCTGGGCTTATATATAATGTATAATGCATGTAGAGTTCATGATATACCTACCTTTGCATAGAATGAACAAGATGGTAGAAAGGACTTAATTCTGTATAGCTACAGTTAGAGGTGCTGTTGCTATGCACAAATAGCAAAGTTTGTCTTTTGCCAGGCAAGCTATCGTCCAATAAATAAAGATTATGTACGCGGTTTGATATAATTCACTCCACATCCACTACTTTCTCCTCACATCCACTACCTTTTCCTCGAATCCACTACCTTCTCCTCACGTCTGCTACCTTCTCCTCAGGTCCACTACCTGCTGCTCACATCCACTACCTTCTCCTCACATCCACTACCTTCTCCTCACATCCACTACCTTCTCCTCACATCCACTACCTTCTCCTTATATCCACTACCTTCTCCTTATATCCACTACCTTCTCCTTACGTCTTCTACCTTTTCCTGACATCCACTACATTTTCCTCACGTCTGCTACCTTCTCCTCATGTCTACTACCTTTTCCTCACTTCCACCTCCTTTCCTGATGTGAGGAGAGGGTACTACTGTATGTGAGAGAAGGGTTGGACATTAGGGAGGGGTTGGACATTAGGGAGGGGTTGGACATTAGGGAGGGGTTGGATGTTAGGGAGGGGGTTGGCTGTAAGGGAAGGGGGTGGATGCGAGTGAGGGTGTTGTACGTGAAGGCATGGGTTGGACATGAGGGAAGGGGTTGGATGTGAGGGTGAGGGTTAGCCATATGATTTGTAAGCGATAGTGTTGGAAGTGAGGAATTTGAATGAGATATTATGTCAGGAGGGCCTGTATTACCCTGTACCGTATTCGACGTAATAAGTGCACAGTGCGCTTAAAAAATGATTATGGACACATTTTAGTAGTTAAGAGTTTAATTGGGATCAAAAATTGAGAAATTTGTGGTTATTTGTAGTATAAAAATCGGCCAAAAAGGGGGGGTGTGCGCTTATTACGTTGAATACGGTAATGCAACTGGCTCTGTTACTATAGACAAGTAGCAAAATATGCCTGTTGCTAGGCAACCGTTAGAAATACAGAAAAATAAACCTCACCACAAGATTCCCTATAGTTGATTTTATTTTTAAGGGGGGGGGGGTGGGTGGTAGGTATTGCTAGCAACAAACATCCATGTTCAGTAGGTAGTGTATGTGAGCAGAAGGTAGTGGACCTGAGGAGAAGGTAGGAGACGTGAGGAGAAGGTAGTGGATGTGAGGAAGATGCAAACAGGACTCGTCTGACCACTTTAAGCAAACTACTGTTATTATATTAGCCGAGATATAGCCTAGCATCAATCGACTCATCAAGCAAACCACTGCTATTGCAAGTTGCTGTTGCAAGTTGCTGGGTCTCTCTCCCCAGAGTAAACTGTGTTTAGAATGCATGGACGCTTGTTGCTAGGCAATAACTGGGCTAATGTATATATAGAATGTATCTGAAATTCATGATATACCTACCTAAGCATTAAATGAACAAGATGCTAGAAATAACTTCATTCTGTACATCTGCAGTTAGAGGTACTGTTGCTATGCAGAAATAACAATGTATCTCTGTTGCTAGGCAATATGTGGGCCAATACATATATATATATATATATATATAGATGCAAATATTATGATATAATTGCCTTAGAATATTGCAAGATTATCCATATACCATCCAACTGTAATGCAACTGTATTGGCTCTGTTACTATAGATGAGAAGCCCAATATGCCTGTTGCTAGGCAACCATTAGAAATACAGAAAAATAAACCTCACCACAAGATTCCCTATAGTTGATTTTGGGGGGGTAGGTAATGTTAGAAAAGTGATAGCTCTATTTTCTTAAGAGAAAGAGCTCCACTGAGCTCTAATTACACTAGTTAACTTAATTGGCCTAAAAATAGCTCAAATAGTAAAAATCAAAAATGGAGCGGTATCCTACCTTCTTTGGCACCCATTAATCCATACATTCCACTTCAAAAAGTACCATAACCATGAAAATCCCACGGGATCTAGTAAATGTGACAATTGCCCCCCCACTAGAAGTGAGGGCCGACAGCATTTGACTTCTATTGGGTGTGCAATGGGTGCCAGGTGTGGATTGCTCATGTGTTTCCGATTCCATTTAGTAAAGCTGGAAAGGAACTAGCATGAAATGCTATGACTGAATCAGAGACAATGGTCCCTGGTGAAGCAGCAAGCTGGATATCAAGACGTAATAGCGTTCTAACATGTTAAGTGATGGTTCTACCTGTTGGCACATAGCAGCTTTAAATGGTTAGACAAGATAGCACCTGGCCTCTTTGTATAGTCTACTTTGCAACTTCTCACAGTGTATTTCTGATTAATCAGTGTAAAGTTCATGTATACATTAAATCGATGTATGTATGTATCAGACTGAAGTACCATGGTAGGTCGGTATATATGATGAGCATGATAAGCATTACACTGCGACAACGTTCTTAAAACAGCCCAGGGCATCTCACATTGGTGACAAGTACAGGAACTTCTGCTAAATTACTATGTGGATAGATTGGACGATTTAATCACTTTATCACTACTACTACAAAGTTCTATCCAAAATTTCCATGAAAGCTCCATAGATTTACTGACAGAATTACCTGAATGTCTCAATAATTATTACAAGACTTTCCATGCGATGCACATAAAAGAGACACAATGACTAATTGGCAGCGCCCTGGCTATGGCAGCATAATAAATCCCTACATCAATGCCTCCTGTTTGGTATTAATCACCTCTTTCAATGTCCTCCTCAGGGAGGGATGATAGGATGAGCAGTTTTATCTACTGTCTCTTCCAACTATGAGCAGCTCATCTATGGATCAAGGTCAGATTTGACTGCCTATAGAGCCCTATGTGAGACATCTAGTCTGCCATCCAAAACAGTCACACAGCAGTGGGATATGATGGGGAGAGAGTTCTGGGATAGTCATCTTCTTCTTGGAATATTTTGGGCACAGTACATTTTAGCTCTGTAATGGCAATTTCTACTTATGTGAATGCTGTGAGGAGAATTTGTGGGAGCTTTCCCAATTAAAACCCTGCTTTCAATGGGACTCGAACCCAGATTGGTAAATGTTCCATCACCCTAACACTGTAACAGGTCGGCCACAGAGGAAGATCTATGTGAAGCATGTTAGAAAACAAACTGTTTTCTTTATTACATTATTCTTTATTTCCATTCCTAGTCAAATGAAAGAAATGAACAAAAAGTATGATAGTAATGTAAATGCATAAAATGGCAAAGAGGGAATAAAAACATGAAAATATAGAAAGTGTTTAGGTAGTGTGACGTGGTGATTTGAACTCACTACTCTAGGTGATGAGTTCCGAATCATAACTACTATACCACAAAGTACCACATACTAAATTAACCCCTCTGCATACCTTTAAATGCAGAGCTTAATAATAAGGATATATTTCAAATGTTTCTTTTAGAAAACGGAAACGAAAACGAAAACGAAAAGCCCTTGGCTTCAGCTGGATACGATCCTATGACCCATTGATTGCTACCCCTACCATGCTAACACGTTGGCAACAGAGGAACCTGTACTCTTACATGTACTCTAAGGTTACCGTACCGTCGTGTTTAAGCGCCCCGGCGCTTATAACTTTGGAGGGGTGTTTACCCCCGGCGCTTATACAAGACAGGCGCTTATTCAAGATCCAGTTTTAGTGCTTAAGAGTAATTTCAAGACCCTCATAACCCCGGCGCTTATACAAGACCGGCGCTTATTCAATACCCGGCGCTTAAACGCGACGGTACGGTATATGTAGATTTTAAACCTCTCTGCTATATGAACTCTTGCCATAGCAGGTTCGAATCCCGAGCTGAACTGATTACGTTTTATATAATAATTTTTTTTCACAATTTACCTCTTCATATATAGGAATATCTCAAGATATATGAAAGGGATGGAGTATAAGCTAGAAAACCTCTAGTATGGCCAACCCATACACTTGGAATTTTTTAAAGTCATGTTCAAGTTAATTTCGAGTGGCATCAATAACTCGAAACATTTAAGTTAGCTTGATGTGTAATTGAACAAATAATCTTATTATCCATCAAAAGCCAACTTGCAACAAACAATTTGAAGCAGAAGCTGTTGGGACCTGGGGAGAGGCAATTCCTGCCTCTGTCATGACAGAGTGACAAATAGTGGAATAGTATAATACTATTGACAATATATCCTCCTTTATTGCAAAATAGGTATTATGGTAGGAGATAGACATACCACATTATGTCCTTGCGAATGGCCTGATCATATCAATTGTCAAAACATGTGGGTTTGGGATTAGTACTGCATAGTATGTTTTCCCCCTTTAAGCAGCTGGCTCTATTTTTTCTTCATAGTTTGCGCTATCAGCATTGACATAAGGCTAGGCCATGGACAAGAGATTTTAACATGAGAATCAAGAGAACATAGCCATAACTATTCACATGGAAACAACTGTAGTCACTGTTATAAAATACTACAAACATGCTGTCTCTATGTCCTGGTAAAGCCATCGGAAATCCCTGGATATAGCATACTTGGCATAAATCAATGATATCATTACTAAGAGTATTGTTTATATTCTGCCATGAGACTGTGCTAAAACTGTGTTGTAGCAGTTTATAATTTGCAGGCGCGTTTACAATGTTTAAGTTCCACTTAATCCTGCCAACCAGGAGTCTATTCTTATGTCATATTTATTAGATTACTCTTTTTTTTCATTTTTTTTTTTCAATTTCAGTATAATGGTAACCAACCAACACATACATTAACCTCACTGAGGAAGCAAAACCTAGGGATCTTCAAGGCCAACCTCTTCCTGGTATAATGCTGCACGCCCTGAACTAAACCCCAATATCTATGTACCCTGGTGAACCCTGAAATGCTGTATCACCCCCAGAGGGGTGATACTAGCCACACAAGGATCCTGCTCCTCAAGGTTATATTCCTCCAGGGTGTCTTAGTACTCAGCACCTTTAAGATGTATGCCTTAAACATTAGCACCGTTAGGACAGGGGGAACCAGGTTAATTTGCACTGTTCTCACAACAGGGATGTTTCTACATTCATAGGCAGAGGCATGGGAGTGGGCTATTTCAAAGAGTAGGAGTACAGCGGTGACAACTGTGCTAATATTGATGATTATTAGGTGTTAGTTCTAATCTGATACCTGGTTGCTATCCACTGCACCGATAATCTGTAGGCTCCAGAACTAGTTAGTCATTTTCTGGCTCCCTATAAGACCAACCTAGGTTTGTTAATACCGTCAGGGTGGTCATTACCTTACTCCTTTCCAGTTCATTGAATATTAGGCCTAGTCTTAGTAAGGCATAAGTTATTTGTTGTTTTGCCTGAGTCATTTTTGAATAGCACTTGGTCATGCCTGATCAATGTCCCTACGACTAAACTGGGACAGCCATTAGTAATGACGGATCCAGGGGGGGGGGCGACGGGCCTTCCCCCCCCCCCTGAAAAGAAAAGAGGAGGAGGAGAAGTAGAAGTAGTATAGTATGTATCGGAACGGGACTATAGTTAAGTACTGTTTATTACTCAATCGACATGCAGCCAATCAGAGGCCTCCATTGGGTCACGTGACCCGTTGCCATGGTAACGTGACCTACTTAGGGCTCTCAGCCAATCAGAAGCCAGCATTCTGGGTGACCTACTGACCTACTTAGAAGCTCTCAGCCAATCAGAGGCCGGCATTCTGGTAACCATGGTAACGTGACCTGCTTACGTCACGTGACCTACTTAGGCTCAGCCAATCAGAAGCCGGCATTCTGGTAACTAGGGTAACGTGACCTACTTAGGGTTTGTTTGTAAACAACACCACGTGGCTCTCTTGTTTGTAAACAACACCACGTGACACGTGACTGTTTGTAAACAAACAACTTATATATAGAAAATAAACACAACAAGTTCCATGTTATGTTAAAATTATATTTTCAAAAAAAAAGCACATCTGTTACAGCGTCTATGTGTAACTACGCGCGTTCTCATTCAAACACTATAACACTATCATACCGTAGCAGCAGCAGGTAGGACTGGAAGAAAAGCAAGCGCACGAGCAGAAGCGACGACACCAGTTGCACCATCCGGCCGTCGCGTTGGTAGCCCTACTACTCGTCGCGCGTTCAACTGGAGGTTTAAGAGTGACAAATGACGATTCTTTGTCGACGCGACTGCTAACATCAGCATCGGCAGCAGCATCGGCAGCATCGGCAGCAGCATCGGCAGCAGCGGCAGCAGCCTCGGCAGCAGCGGTAGCAGCAGTAGCAGCAGCTGTAGCAGCAGTAGCGTGAGCATTAGCAACAACAGCAGCAGCGACAGTAGCAAGGGCGGCAGAGCGGGCACTAGCAGCGTTATCAGCGGCGTCATCGGCAGCCGCAACAGCATCAGCAGCAGCAGCGTCGGCATCGGTGGCATGAGTAGCTGCATCGGCGGCAGCAACAGCAGCAGTCACAGCCGCAGCGGCAACAACAACAGCGTCATCACAACCAGCGTCACTAACAGCCGCAGTAAATGCAGCAGTAGCACGCTGAGCAGCACTAGCAGCAGCAGTAGCAGAGGCTACAGCATCAGCTTCACATTCGCGCGCCGCTTCGTCATTCCGCTTCATGTCACGGTAGCAACTTTCCATCATGGGGATCTGCAAATTGAGGCGCGGTGCTGGTGGTGGTAGTAGTAGTAGTAGTAGTAGTAGTAGTAGTAGTAGTAGCGTGAACGATGATGACGATGCCGAATACGGTTTCACTCCCCCTTATATACTCTTACTCCCCTCCCCCCCCCCTTTTTTTTTCAAGCTACTGGCCAGCTGCCCCCTCACGGCAGGTCTTTAGATCAGCCTTAAGTCGCTTACTACGCGGCTCATCATCCCTCTAATCGCATTTTCCAGCCGCCGGCCGGCTGACTGCTGACGACAGGAGAGGGTGATTTGTTTTTCTTTAGATTTAAGCCGCTTACCACACGCACACCCTCTAGTCACAGACAGAGTGACAGAAAGGGAGGGGGTCGCTTTGTTCACGCTACCTGTAGTTGTTTTTCTATACACACGCTGAGCCCATGACCCGCTAATCCTTTATACAGGTAACACGCGTTCAACTAATTACTCTATTGTATGACAGTCGGTACACGGATTTAATTTTAAACCACCTTCCCATCTGGATCCATGTCTGGCGGGGTGGAAGGATCCAGCTGAAAAGCGTGATTAGGGCTTTTGTTTCTCTTATGATAGCAGCAGGTCAGCATGCGACAGCTGAAAATGTCAGACTCGCCGCTCCTATAAAAGACTGAGATGCGTCTCTCTTTCCACACACCCTTCTACCATCGCCGCCGACACCGCCACCGCCGGCCAGCCGACCGCCGCCACCGCCTGCAGTCACCGCCATCACGCCAGCAGGGAATTTCGAGCTGAGTCTGCTTATTGCTTATTTTTTTTCTTTGAGCTTTTTGTTTTCTTAAATTTTTATTTTCACTCAGTCTTTTTTGTTTCGGAGGAAAGAAATATGGCGCTGCAGAGGGCGCGAGTTTCTAAAAGACGGTCGCGCGAACAAAGTGCTCTCCTCAACTGCCCGGCTATTTTTTTATCTCAAAGGAGAGAGCGTCACGTAGTTGAGGTTCACGCTTCTCTTGAAGCGTACCGAATTCTCGAGAAATGCAAAGCTGAGCGCCATCGTCGTTATACAAGAGCGGAAAAGGAAAACGTAGCGACATGGCCGAGAGCCGTCTTCTCAGAACAGCATTTACTCTACTATTGCATAACAGCTGCTCTCAGCGCCCCCACTCGTTGGGCGTTTCATGAAAAGAAAGAGCGCCGCTACTCTCCTCACCCTGCCTCCTCTTATAAAGTGAGAATAAGTGCTATGAAACGATTCGACAAGCCGATCGGTTTCTTGGGAGCGACTGCAGCTCCCACTCGGTGGGCGCGCGTTGTGGCCGACGTGAACACGGTCTCTAAACGTTTCGACGTCGTCACTTGTTATCCCGCATATTGCAACGCAGCCGAATTGAAGAAGATAGGGACGCACTATTTTAAACCATACGCTCCAATATGTATTTGTCACCGCCGCGCTCACACGCCTTATTGCTTTTTCGAGACGATCGTGTCACAACACAGAAATAGAAAAAAAAACGGCAAAGCGACGAGCTTTGCCTAAATGATCAAAAAAAAAAAAAAAAAAAAAATTAATCTCCTCCTCCTCCTCCTCCTCCTCCTCCTCTTCTTCTTCTTTTTTTAAAAAAAAATAAATATTTGTATCAGACTCCTCTGGAGTCTGATACAAACATTTATGACTATTGAGTGAAAATAGAATTTTATCGCAAAAAAAGTCACTTCTGCCGCCGCTACTGTGACACCGGCCGGTATCAATAAAAAGGTCGGCTGACTTTTCTCCACAACCATTCACTACCGACCGTTCGAGTGAGAAACACAGCAGACAGTCAGACACACAACCGCTCTCTGACGCGTCCTGAAAAAAAACAAAAAAAAATGTCCAGTAGTAAAAGCAAACTCTTCACAGAAATTCATTTCGACTCTCGACTACAAGGACCCTTTAGTTGTATCATTAGCGGTCCGTCGGGTTGTGGAAAATCGCGCTTGGTGGATCAATTTCTGAGCGACGTGAACAATTTGGTCATGCCGCCGGTGGAAAAGACTTTTTACCATTACGGCGAGTGGCAACCTCTGTTTGAAAAAATGCAAAATCAGTACGGTGTGGAATTCAGAGAAGGTCTTCCTAGCAAAGAGTCTATAGCGGGAGACGTGGAAGTAGCAGAAGACGCTTTACGACCCCACACTCTACTGATATTGGACGATCTGATGAGCAGTTCCAATCAGCAAGTGGTAGCCGACATCTTTACTAAATACTCGCATCACTGGAACGTGAGCGTCATATACATCACTCAGAACCTATTCCAGAAATCACCCGACTTTCGAACTATGAGTCTGAACGCTCACTACATGATCGTTTTCAAGAACCCGCGCGACATGGGGCAAATAGCTAGTCTGTCTCGCCAGGTGTTTCCGTCCAACGCGGCGGCCCTCTCTAGTATATTTACCCATGAACTCAAGCGACCTCACTCATACCTCCTTCTGGACTTCAAGCAGTCAACACCTGACGATCTGAGAATACGCTCCTCTTTGACGTCCATACACTCTCAGCTAGTGTTCGTACCGCTAGACAAAAAAAAGAACAAGAGAAAGCAGTAGCAAAAAAAATGTCTTCTCATCTACTCGAAAGACACTTTGGTACTCTCAAGCACTTAGCTAAGTGCTCGCCAAAGGACTGCTCGCATCTAATAGACTCTGGAAGCGACGATCTGATCGCAGCGTTAAGTGAGATCTGTCACAATTTACTGGTAGGGAACATCCCGCTCAGCGACAAACAACTGGACAAGCTTCGAGAATCGGCTGACGTGTTGAGGGAGGTCGGCAAAAAATCTACGCCCATCAAAAAAAAGAGACGCGTCTTGGTACAAGAGGGAGGTTTCCTCATTCCGGCTCTCATAGGGATGGCCTTACCGCTTATAAAGAGCATTCTCCGTATATGAGACACCTCATTCGACACCTACTCGCCGACAGCACCACCACCACCACCACCACCACCACTACCGCCACCACCAGCGTCATTGCCACCGTCGTCCCCATGACGGACTCAGAGCAGCAACAACACTACAAACGTTTAGCGCTCGTGGATCCTGAGACGCTCTACAAATCATCACGAGCAGGTCTACTTCATCATGTGCCCGCTGCTGCTGCTACTACTAGCGCTGCTACTACTGCAGTCGCTGCTGCTAGTACTTCTACTGCTCCAAACCTTCCTCCTCTTCCTGATGAGCGCACTGAAAAGAACGAGAGTTCCGCTCCTGCCACCGCCGCCCGCCTACCTGCCGACATGGCCTATTACCACAAGCAGGCAGAGCAGTCCCTTCATCCCGACGCGGCCTTGCACCAGGTGCTACAGTTTATCTACAGGGACTTGGATTTAGTGTTGAACGACCCCACTTTGGAATCGCGCGAGAAAATGTTGAAATACCGAAGGTTGTTGAATAGATTGCAATTTTTTCTCGCGAATCCCCACAACAGCAACATCTCTTCGTCCTACTCTTCTTCGCCCCCGGCTCACCTCCGTCAGTCTGCTGAAGAGGCCAGCGCGTCCCTACTCGAGCGGTTGGTGAACCAAGTTCCCAAGAGGAATCGCACTCGGACCGTGGCGCTGTACAAACAATTGGAGAAATCCGGAGTGATCAAGTGGAACGAGGACGGTGCGGTGCGCGAGATGTCGGGTCGGAGAATACCACCTGAGCGTCGCATCAACATAGTGGACTTACTGAACGACGCCGCCAGGTTCAGGAAGACGGCGCCCAGACCGGCGGGCTACTCGCCGTTCACGAAAGCGCTGCGCGAAGCAGTTCCCACAGACTCCTTGATCGGAAACCATCTGTATAAAGCGAGCGGACCTGGCCAAAGTTTGGACACACGGCTTGCTGACAGAGGTCGGAAACGACCGAGCTTCGACTCGGAAGAAGGAGAAGCAGCAGCAGCAGCAGCAGGAGCAGCAGCAGCAGTAGCAGCAGCAGACTCTTCTCTCCAGGTGGTGGACGATCAATCCTCTGAAGACGAGGAGGACGACCGTGAACTTTTCCAAACTCCGACTTCCTATAGGAGCGTGCCGCGTAAGAAAAGGAAAGGGCGCAACCGCCTAGCGGCGAGCTCGTCGTTCACGCCCTCAACAAGCCCACCATGGGCAAACCAGTGAAGAGACTGACCAAGAAGGAAAAAGAAAAGAAGCGCGTAGTAGCTAGATATACCGACGTCAAAGCGCCCTCCAGTTTCACTAGCGTGACTAAACTCCAGAAACATCATTTTCGCCACCTGAACCCGGCCGTCATCCGAGATGCTTTAGTGTCGCTGGACGCCTACACTAAACATAAACCCATTCGGAGAAAATTCGCAAGGAACAAGACTATAACCGGCGCAATCGATCAGCAGTGGCAGATAGATCTGATGGACATGCAAGCTTTGGCGTCTCACAACGACCGCTTCCGGTACGTGGTGACGGCGATCGACGTTTTCTCTAGGTACGCGTGGGCCGTTCCCATTAAATCCAAGAGCGGCGCTGATGTCACCGAGGCCTTCCGAGAGATGACAGGCACTGGCGAGAGACGACCGCGCACTGTTCAGACAGACAAGGGGAAAGAGTTTTTGAACAAGATCTTTCAAGATCACTTGAAGAGCGAGGGCATAGAGTTCTTCACTGGCGAGAACGACGACATCAAAGCTAGTCTAGTGGAGCGCTTGAACCGCAGTCTGAAGGAGAAGCTGTGGCGTTATTTCACACACAAGCGCACGTATCGCTACGTAGACGTACTGCACCATGTAGTGTCTTCTTACAATCGCACTCACCACAAGACGTTGAAAATGGCGCCGGCTCAAGTCAGCTCGGAAAACAGCGAAACAGTTTTCTACCGACAAGATCTCCCAACTAACAAACAAATCGACGAAATATGGAAAAAGAAGAAAAAAACAAAGACGTCCGCCGTCGACGTCATCGCTCCGGGTGACAGAGTGAGGATGTTGAGAACTAAAGGCGCCTTCGACAAAGGGTACGAGGGAAACTGGCGCGAGGAAGTGGTCGACGTTGCTAAGACGTTGGGAAGCAGAGGGTTCGAGCTGAAAGACGACAAGGGCGAGGAGATAAAAGGCGTCTTCTACCCGGAAGAGGTTCAGAAGGTGTACAAGAGTCGTTACGACAACAACTACCTGATAGACGAGGTGTTGCGCCGCAAGACCGTCGACGGTAAAGAGTTAGCTTTCGTACGTTGGTTAGGTTACGACGACAAGTTCAACGAGTGGATCCCCGTCAAAAAAATAACGTAGAAAAAAAAAAAAAAAAAAATGAACATCACTCTACCTAGCAACAGCTCTATGGAGTATTATCCTGACAACAGCTTGACGTCTTTCCGAACTCACTTCGACTCGCCGCTCCTTCTGCCCGAAGCGTACGAAGCGGCTCTGACTGAGATCATCCTCCCTACAGAATGGACTAACGTGCACGACGACGACTTGATCATCGTTGTTCCTCTGCGCACCAAAGGTTCGCTAGAGGAGGCGATCCAGGTTTTAAAAGAAACTAAATTCTCCGAAGGAAAAAAACCACAGGTAGACTGGAAGAGAATGAAAAACGCGAACGGTCTGAGCAAGCTAACGTTCAGCTCAAAATTCCCGCTGAGCTGGAAGGAAGCGAGCTATGTAACGGTGGAAGAGATATCAGACACGTCGGAAGAGCAGCAATTGAAACCGGAAACAAAAAGGTTCAAGAGAGAGGTCGACTTGAGACAGACGAATGCCGTATACAAGCAGTTCTTGTCCCCGGCGGTGAAGAAGAAGACGATCAGCCATCAAGCAAGACAGATGATCGAAAAGATGGAGAAGGACATGGGAGTGCGCAGTTTCATGCCAAACATATTCGAGATACCTCCTATTTTCACCGGAAGCAACCACACCCTAATCGAGCGCTTGAGTGAGACGTTGCGAGATGACAGACTAGAGGGCGACAGCTTCTTGCTCAAACCGATGCGGATCTTATCGTACGACGCCAAGACGAAACGCGTCACCATCAAACCGCCGAGACACTGTGCTGTCCTGCTGAGTCAGCATCTCGCATGCGTTCTAGGCTTCGGAGAGAAGACGTGTTTCGCGTCGCCGACTACCGGCGCCTACTCGATGGATGTTTACGGGGACGTGCACTCTGTGTACATATACACCGACATGATCCAGGAGAGACGTGTGGGCGACATGCAAGTGCCGCTGTTGCGCTGCGTGGCGGTGGACAGAGGCGGAAAGCGTCGAGGTGGCGTGCAAGCTATCAGTTTTCCCCATTTGGATTATTTCCCCTTGAAATCCAAGAGGTTTACCGAGGTCGGCATCTATTTAAGAGACCGATCCGGTCATTCCATCCCATTCGGTAGAGGCGAGGTGACCGTGACACTTCATCTGAGACCTATTGAGCGCTGAAAGAGAGAAAAATGATGCGTCAACGCGTTCCGTACTTTCCACCCAGGCGCACCGTCGGCAGAGGGTACAGCGATTACTACAACGCGCAGCTGGGCAACGGCGTCAGCGTGTACAGCGGGCGCTCTTTCCAGAGCGGGCACGGTTTAGGCGGCGCTCTGTTAGGTCTGATGCGCTCGGCTACCCCGCTATTGAAGTCGGTGGGAAAAACGCTGCTCCGCGCCGGTGTGGGCGTAGCTAAAGATGTGCTGGCGGGTCGGACTTTAAAGAGCAGCGTGAAAGACCGAGGCGCAGGCGCTCTGAAGAGACTGGCGAGTACGGCGTTCTCGGGAGGAAAGACGCCTGTCGCGTCTAAGAAAGGGTCGAAACGTCGCCGGCATTCTCCTCAGACGGGCGGTGGCTCTTGCAAGAGACGTAGAGGGGATGTATTCGACCGGTAAGCGCCTAGGCGTTCAGGTATAAATAAAAAGACTAGAGGCGGCCGGCGTCAGTCTGTCGGCCGCATGAAGAGAGAACACAATGGCTTACGTACACGAGAGCAGTAACGAGTGCGCGCTCTCTGAGCTCGACCTGCACACCGTAGCGCCGACTCAGACTACTATCTTAAAGTCGTCTTTCCTGGGGATAGAAACAAAAAACTCTTTAGAGGATGGAGGTAACATAAATTTCACCATCAACAAGTCGCAAGAGTACACAGACCTGAACGAGAATTACCTTCATCTGGAATGTCAAGTGCTAAAGGACGGAGCGGCGATCGAGGACACCGACGCGGTAGCTCCGGTGAACAACTTGGCTCACTCGCTCTTCAAAGACGTCCAAGTCTCCATCGGCGGTTTCAAAGTGTCTGGCAACACCGAGACCTACCCTTACCGAGCTTACTTGGAAGGGTTACTCAACTACAACAAAGACGTGAAGGACGGCGTCATGAGCGCCCAGGGGTGGCATGAAGATACGCCCGGTCAGTTTGACACGTTGACTGACGCGAATGCGGGGTACAAAGCGCGCAAGAAGCTAATCTCCAACAAGCGCTTTTCGCTGATGGCGCGACTGCACTTTGACCTGGCTCATCAACCGAAGCTCATCGTTGGAGAGACAGAAATCAATCTCACTCTGAAACAAGCGGCGCCCTCTTTCTATCTGATGTGCGCCGCTGACGGAGGCTACAGCTTGAAGATCTACAAAGCAAAGCTCTACGTGCGACGCGTGCTGGTGGCGGACGCTGTAGCGGAAACGCACGAGAGAGCGGTGATAGAACACGGGCCCTTCGACTACCCGGTGAACAGAGTGGAGGTGACGACCTACGCCATCCCTCAAGGTAACAGAGATCACAGCTACACGCACTCCAACACAGGCCAGCTTCCCAAGTCGATGATGATTTGCTTCCTTGACCACGACGCCTTCAACGGTAGCTACACCAAGAACCCGTTCGAGATGAAGCATTACGACATCAGCTCGCTTCAAGTGATAGTGAACGATCAGAAAGTGCCGAACGACGCCTACGTGCCCGACTTTAAGACCAAAGCGGCCGTGAGAGAGTACTTGGCGCTACACACGGAAACGGGGATGTACGAGGGCGCGCGCTCCTGCGGTATTTCATACGATCAATTCCTGAACGGTTACACGGTGTTCCCCCTCGACTTAACCCCAGACAGATCGCACGACGGGTGTCGCGTGAACCTTATAAGAGCGGGTCAGCTGAGGGTGGAAGTCAGTTTCCGCTCGGCGCTACAAGCGACAACAACGGTGCTACTCTACTTGGTGTACGACAACGTCGTCGAGCTGACCCGAGATCGACACCCCGTCACCGACTACCACATGAACTGAAGACAAGACGGCGGTACTCGGCGTATCGTATGAACACGCTTGAAATAAGCAGAGTGTTGAAGGAAAACGTTCACACAAAACATCGTTTCCTGGGCGTTTTCTCTTGTGACACTATTCCGAAGCACCCTATCAAAGACACTTGTTTCGTGAGCAACACAGATCCGCAACATTTACCAGGTCAGCATTGGGTGGCGTTTTACGTGTCGAGCACGGGTGAAGTGTACTACTTTGATTCCTTCGGCTTACCGCCGCTGAGTGCGGAGTTCTTGTCTTTCGTGGAACGCTCTGCTCCGTTCAAGTGGCAAAGAAACCGCATTCAACTACAAGACACTTCTGCTGACACCTGTGGACCTCATTGCGTTCATTTCCTAATTGAAGCATGTCGAACAAGAAACCCCAAGAAGTGCGTCATGCGCATGAGCAAAATCCCAAAGCTGAGCGACCGGGCCGTGAGTCAGAAGCTATCGATGATGCTGTTGTGACGGGTTGTTGCGATGGCGGCCGTTTCATGGAGGCAAAGATTCTCTGCCTTGCCGAAATGGTGTTGGATTTATCCAAAGTCGTGCAATGTCTATTGGAGAGAAGTCGTCCGGGGTGTGGTGGTGCGAGTGACGGCGGCGTGAGACTTTGCGGCCTGTTGAGTTGCTGCAAATCGAAGAAGCAAGCTAAAAAAGCATAAACTTGTGTGTTTTTTCTGATTGAAATGAAAATAAAGAATAAAATGAAAAGAAAAGAAATTATCTTGTTGTGTTTTTATTTCTATATATAAGTTACATAACTTTTTTTTGTTTGTTTGTTTACAAACAGTCACGTGTCACGTGGTGTTGTTTACAAACAAGAGAGCCACGTGGTGTTGTTTACAAACAAACCCTAAGTAGGTCACGTTACCCTAGTTACCAGAATGCCGGCTTCTGATTGGCTGAGCCTAAGTAGGTCACGTGACGTAAGTAGGTCACGTTACCATGGTTACCAGAATGCCGGCCTCTGATTGGCTGAGAGCTTCTAAGTAGGTCAGTAGGTCACCCAGAATGCTGGCTTCTGATTGGCTGAGAGCCCTAAGTAGGTCACGTTACCATGGCAACGGGTCACGTGACCAAATGGAGGCCTCTGATTGGCTGCATGTCGATTGAGTAATAAACAGTAGTTAACTATAGTCCCGTTCCGATACATACTATACTACTAGTAGAGAAGAGAAAAGAGGGGGGGGGAGAGGGAAGGAGACAATACCATATAGACACAGACCTGAGTCTTAAAATATTGTTTCCCAAAATGTGTGAGAAGGTACCATTTGAAGTCTAGACCATCAGTAGACCATCAGTATTTCTTTGGGAGGGGGGGGGGGCATGCCCCCAAACCCCCCTAGTATCGCCACTGTACTTCGCTTGCACTGTGCGCGGGAACAGACAGTCACTCCTTAGTTGGTAATGTTTGGACCCCCCCTCTGGAAATTCCTGGATCCGCCACTGAATTACAGACTAAGAGCCAGGCATTAACATTATCAGTGTGGTCTGCAATGTTGGCTTTGAGTATAGTAGACTATTTCGGTCAGTATTGAGACCAGCTGAGGGTGAGAAGGCATACATAAACATGGTGATTGGTGCTGACCAATATGACAGCTCTCTACATGTGTCCCCCTCATGCATGGAGTTTATGACAGGAAAGGTCACAGGCCAGTGGGGGTATCTGGTGCGCTTCCAGTTGCAATGTCAATATAACACGAACCTATAGTGGTAGCAAGTGTATTAATTTCTTCATGCAATACTTGGCAATAGTTCAGGTCAGAGTTGTACTAACCCTTTAAGGGGTTCATAGTGCTCCAGTATGCTATGTCATTTGTCATCATGGTGCATGATTGCAGTGCTGGCTAGTCTACTGGCCATAGCTGCATCATGCCAACCCTTCTCTATTATGGGTGGTCATATGCTATAGAAATGACCAAACATTCTAGGACATGTAAAACTATTGCTAGGGCTGTGTTTTTTGTGAATTATGACAACAAAAAGGCATGATGTATCAAAGCACTATGTGGCCCGTAAAGGGTAAAGTATGGGTTAAGGCAACCATAGATACATTGTCCTGGTAAAGCCATCAGTAACCAGGACATTCAGACAGATAGGCTCAAAAAAGCACTGTGTTATGATAACCTTGTTATTAGGACAGCCAAAGACATCTGATACCAGTGACAATGACAGGATCTTCCACACATATTATTAATTGGATATTAATATCGGGAAACTTAGTTAGCATATGACCATCAGTACACTCCTGTGTCTTTATGTGTCTTTTAGTAAACCCTTTGTGGGTGAGCATCAACTATAGTTGATGCCATAGCTGTGTGAGCATCGACTTTTGTCGATGCTAAGGCAGGGCGAGCATCGAATATAGTCATCATAATTATGAGATTCAGCAAAGCCTTGTTCTTAGAGAAAATTCCTGCAAAAATTCTCGGCCTCTCAGCTAACTGTATTAATTTTTGGCCGCCCTCAAAGGGTTTACCATAGCAACTAAAAAGAACATGAGAAAAGCTGTTTATCATAATAATGTGTTCACCAGATGGAAAGCTTTTTGGTTCATGGACTTACTGAGTCTACTCAAAAATACCTTAACAATTTTGATTTCCTGAAAATGTGCCCTGACTAGAAGCAGAATGAGTATCAGATGAGTTTCCATGATATTAGCCCTATCATAGAGGAACAGTGTCAACGTTTTTAGTTTAATTGGTAGTCCACACAGTAGCCACATCATACACCCTGACCATAATGACTCCTGTCTGGTATTAAGCACCTCCCTGAAGGTGCTCCTCAGAGAGAGCAGATGGGATGAGCAGTTTCGGCCACCATCTCTTTCATCTTCCAATTATGGCCAGCTCATGCATAGACCCTAGCTAGACTCAGCTGCCCCTCGGGCGCTATGAGACCCTTTATGAAGCTGTGTCTGCCATCCAAAACACCCTCAGGCCACAGTGGGCTATATGGAGGGGGAGACAGTGACAAACCCATCATAGATAAGACATACAGGAGACGATAACTTGAGATTCAGGGCAGTCATATTCTATTCAGTCATCTAGGCACAGGTCTGGGCATAATGCATATATAAAGGCATAACTCACTGATTGATATTTCCAGTCTCCTATCATTTGATGTACCTTTTGCATATACTAATGATCGTATCTGCAAGGTAATGGTTGAGATGCACATATATCAATCTGTTTCATAGACTATCAGTCATAGCAATTCCTATCCCAACACTAAGCACCCTCGGATGGAAGATACTTGCACTAGGAAACAAGCAATTCCTACCTCCTTCACTGAGGAGTGACAGATAGCTGAACAGCTCCGGGAATTGGCTCCCCTTATTACACAAGAGGTAGATCATAAAAGATACAAGTATCTAGCATGACCTCTCCTGTCCTGCTGTATCTAAGAGCCTTGGTTAACAAAGTTGCCTGCCCTGTCGTGGAGGATGGTGTACACTGGGGAACTTGCCTGTCCCTAACCCTACTTTGCTGTATTTGACCTGCCCTGTGGTGAAGAAAGACAAGCAGGGGGCCGGACACTTGAATGGGTAAAGGTGGGTACTATGGGTTTAGAGGTTGCAGGTTTGAGTCTGGGGGGAGACTGGCCAAAATGGTTTTAGGAATGGGCTGTCATCTTACAGGGGCCTAAGAAGCAACAGTTTTGCAGAAGATTTCTAATATAAATCCGAGCCAAAAAGAGGGATGAGTACAAGTTATATTGAATAGATGCTTTTATTTAAAGGATATGTATCAAAAGGCTGTGTCTGCCCCCTTCCTTGTATCCTGATTGGAGGTCCAGCCTCCACCAGCACATTGCCCATAATTATGGGTCCAATGGGAGAGGTAAGGGTTTGGAATCATTTTTTAATAGGGTCCTAATGTCAGTATTTGGGTGGAAAAATTGGGAAGGTCAAGGCATGAAGGTATCTACACAGTATTGATTGTGGCTGACTGACTAGTAACCAGTGTGGGTGGCAGTGAGCGTTAACTGAGTCTAAAAAACTCATTTATAGTAAGCTTAGGTTCAGTCATTATATGAGTTCAGGAAAGTACAGACTCTTTCTCAATAGTTATTCCCTTCATTTGGCCTTGGGGTAAAGCCTGCTCACATTAACATTCAGACCATGACTGACCACTGATGAGTCCCTATTTTAACGCTTGGGAGGTGTGGGGTGTGGGATTAGGACTATACAGGCCCTCATTGCAGCAGTGAATCAGTAGTCTGAAGCCATCAGAGTGGACTATTTTGTGAACAACATACCTAGACCGAAAGACCTAGAGAAAGCAATCAGACTAGTCTACTTAAGAATTATAGACTGATCGCTTTTAGTAATACTGTTACAAACCAGATCACGGTCCCTACAACAATTTTAGAATCCATTTCATGGATTTCCCTGATTAATTCAAAGTGCTATTGTGGTATAGTTTTAAAATGTCAAATGGTATATTCTCATGCTTTAAAAAAAATAATATTTCTTTCAGTTCCAGTTCTAAAACTTTCCCTTTATTTTCCATGATTGGTTGAAACCATGTCAGAGTAGGATATGCTACAGCCATTAAAACATTGATAATTCCTTCATGAGAGACCTAGAACGCGGGTCTTTTGCAGTCTATAACTTATCAGCAACCTGATGAAATTATTTCCATCAGATAAAAAAGATTAATCATAATATTTCACTATTTGCTTTAAATCTACTGGAACCTGCGCAAGTGATAAAAGACTACGACGTGAATACTACAAATCCTGGAAAGAGCCATGCCTTAAATGGAAGGCACACAATAACAACTGCACATCAGTGAAACTTTCTAGATTCAGAGGAAACTTTGTGGCCACCTCCACAGCTGTTATTTGGGGTGTGTGCTTGTAGCAGGGACTCCACCAGAACAATCAGGAATGTTTGAGCACCCCGCGGCTTGGAGGGCAGCTCGGGGGAGCAGCTAAGGGTGGGGCTGAGTGACTAGATTGGATCAATACATGGTCAGTGGGCACTTAGCCCCTGGCCACAGCCCCTTGTTTCACCACTACAAGTCTTCATCCAGCCTGCTTAGCCTTCAGAGATGGTAAGCAATGGCTTGATGGGTGGCATGCTCTATTCTAGGGTTTTATCGCTGCCTGAGAAATCCCAGGAGCCTCCCTCACTAATACGAGTGATTCGTTTATCCTCTTAGATTAGTATGTCCCCGAACAAAACTAACATGTTATTGAGACTCGTTTCTTACAGCCTCTGTGCACAGACACTGGGCCACAAACGTAACATTAGGCCTCAAAGAGGACCTTTTTGAGGCCTAATGTCACCCTCAGGACACTAGGCCACAAATGGCATTAGGCCTTAAATGGCATTAGGCCTCAAACAGATATCATTTCAGGCCTAATGTCATATGTCAGGACATTATGTAAGACATACTGTCACGTTTGTGGTCTAATGTCCAGGCATATGACATTAGGCCTCAAATGATATGTGTTTGAGGCCTTATGCCATTTGAGGCCTAATTTCATTTGTGCTTTAGTGTCACTTTTGTGGCCCAATGTCCTGAGGGTGACATTAGGCCTCAAAAAGGTCCTGTTTGAGGCCTAATGTCACGTTTGTGGCCTAGTGTCCCCACAGCCCCTCTGCTATCTTCTACCTAGGCTCACCTCATCATTCCTCACCTATACAAAAGGCACGCTCCTGAGAGAAAAAATCAGGGACCAAGCACATAATATAATTATGATATAGAACAAGGGAAAAAAGGACACTCCTACCCAAAAGGCCCTTTTCCTGTCTGCTCATCACTGCCTGCTTAACCTCTTATTGCCCCAACCTCACAATCATAGATGATGAAGCAATGCACCACACACAATATGATATACAAATGTGGCAGATTGTTCGTTTTGTGGCAGCGGGTAAATCACAGTGGGTATTGTGGTTGCAGGACACCTACAATCGTCCTGATGACCACTGAAATAGCGCTGTCTAAATAGGACGCTTGGTACCAGCCACATCAACCACTTCCACTGATTATGGCTAACTAAGGCTTTTATCCATAACAAAGCAAAATAATTCCTAACTGCAAAGTAAGACTGCTTGGTCACATGGCCATCTGGAAAATTCCAGATTTTTTATATTTGGAATCAGGATTACCTCAGATTTATGTCACTTTTTGAGGGGGATTTCCTTGAACAATACAGTCAACACATGTATATCGGTACTCAGAGATCGAAAGTGACATCTAATGAAATCTAATTGATCAAATAAATGTCTGTATGTCACTATGAATTAAACTATTTCAAGACAAAGATTCTCGAAGCGGACGGATCCTCAGCTGAACCCTTAAACACTGTTAAAGCCTTTAAGCGTCACAGTCATACTGGTTTAATAAATTGTGCCCTTTACTGTTGTGAAGCATTCATTATACCGGCATAGGGCATGTCACATTAGTGCACTATGTGGCCCTTAAATGCCTAATGACACTTACATGATGAATTATCTGAGTAAACTACTGCCATGCATGCCCAATATCCTCCCCCATTCACATGTCACATGCTATCACAGCAGTCAGCACTCAGGCATTATGTTAGGTGTTGTCCTATAAAGGGTCACTTTGTATAACCCTAGGAAAACCCAATGTGGGACATTCAGAGAAGACTTATGATTGATAATTGTCTTCCCAAACCCCAGAGAAACCCTTAATGGGGAATTCAGAGAACCCTATGATCGATCATTCGTTGACTTCACATTATGCCATTATGCCTCAAAGGCCCCTCAGCCTGCAACACACCGTCTTTCTAGAGGAGACCTTGGTTCTGGGTTTCTGCAAGTGTGTATGACATGCCGTGCATGTACAGGAACTACATGCCAACCCTGAATGCCTCACACATCACTCTCTAAGGCGGGGGGGACTTAACCCACTGCAAAGCAGGCCCTCTTAGCTGTGGCAGTAAACCAACTAAAGGTTAAAATATGGGGCTCTGAATCAGAGGACATGTTAGAGTGGACATATAAAATCATATGTCATTTGAACAAGTCCATTGGATGGAGGCTCACTTCACCAATGGAAACACCAGTGCAAGATAGTGCAAGCTTCCTATATTGTAAGCTTCCCAAGATGTTCAGTTAACACTTTGGTATGGAGCTGTCAGCTGAGATATGAAAAATTGGAGCTGTTAATGGATCACGGAAGAATGATAAAATGGAGGGGTTGTAGTTTTTGATTTCTAACCTACCTCAAAAAGGCAGTGTCCACTGTGGGCACCCTTCATACTTCCGGCTGTGACACCCCAACCTTACACCCCATGGCAAAAAAGAAATTTCATTCAAGGTTGAATTGACAGGCATTGATCAGCTAATGGTAGTAAAGCCATGTCAAGCTGCTGTAAATAATATCATTACGATACAGGCGAAATGGGGACATTTGATTTATGGTTGACAATATATCGGGATAAGGATTCAAGTTTCTGTCCATGTCATGCCCAAGCCTCGCACAGATCATTGAATAGAGGCATTTGCAAGTATTTGATTTCATGATTGCACTGCGAATGTATGCTGCTACTTTAATTCTCAGGTAGAATAGGGGGTTGTGATTTGTGGTTTGTGGGCATTTATTGACCAAAAATACACAAACAGAGTTGCACCTTTCAATAATGGCCAAAGAGTCAGAACCCCAGTTTGGATTATAGGTCTAGGTGCGGCTTATACAAGGGGTAGACTTATAAGCAAAAATCTATGGTACCCTGTGATAAGAAACTCTCTGTATGGTAAAGCAGTGGCCAGTATGGATGGAAAGTAAACTAGCTGTACCTTCTATAACCAGGTTGGAGACTGACCAGTTTCTTAGTACGCCCTAAGATTGAATGACAGTCCCCAGAACACAGGGTGTACCAAGAACTCGGTACACTCATTTATTGTCACTTTTCTCATATTTCCATGCCAAAATGCATAATTCTGATACCACTATAGGAAGCAGAGGTCTATAATTTATGTATGCACCCTTTTTCATAACTAAAATCGGAATATTACCTAAGAAATGGCTTTATCTACATATTTTCCCTCAGTAAATGTTTAGTAAAATCAGTTTGCTAATTTTTTGTTAAATCTGCTAATAAAAATGAACCCCTAGGATGAAATCATTGATTGAGGCCCACAAAATGACGTTTTTGTTTCCACTTAGTGATGTTTGATAATGTAGTAAATAAGCCATATAATGTAAATATAAGTATGAAATAGTAGAGTGGTTTCCCTATTCCCACCTATGACCCCAGTGACCCCACTAATTACATGCACAGAAAGGGGTCACAGTCCAGTGACCACAGGTAAGATACATGAGTACTGGGCTGTGATTGGCCCACTTACCTGCATGAGCAGGAGTCACGGTCCAGTGAACACACCAGGTGTACCAAGATTATGGTACAGCCCAATATGGTGCTCAGTACCATAATCCTGGTACAGACCAAATGGAAAGGGTGTACTATGTATTTAGTACGTTCTAATAACATGGTCCCGGCCCGAACCTGATAACGTACATGAGCTTCAGGCTACACTATCGAGCATGGTGAATATGATGTAACATTTTAGGGTAAGGGGAGGAAGATGGAAAGAGGGGAAGGCATAGGAAGGTGAGAATAGAATAGGAAGAGTATCATATTCATATTGCAGATGGCAGAAAACATCACTTTCATTATTGAAATGAAGCAAAAACTTAGCTGGTACGTTATATTAAATGCAAAGGGGTTAGCAATGGGGAGGAAGGCAGTGGGGAGGGGAAGCAATATAAAAACCTTAGTATACAGAATTAGGGCAAGGAACTCTAGAGTAATCCAACAACAGAGAGACAGGAAGTGCAATATCGAGGGACTCGAAAGGGGGGATAATCCCCAAATCTGTCGGACTGCAGGCAGCGCCTATATGGCATTCATGCTGGAGCTGGTGACAAGCCATACCCTAAATACCTAAACCCACACCATCTCCTACACCATGTTTGCCACCTGCAGAAAGAAATACCCTAATTCCTGCCACCTCTCCTGCAGAGCCGTCTTTCTCTTAAAGAGACATGCCCACATGTCTTAAGACGTATATTGCATGCGAACACGTCCCCAGCATGGATGAAGACCACCCCACAGAGGGGGTCGCTGTAGCATTCTGCAGATTTATTGGAGTTCGGTGTCAACAAAGCACCAGTCCATGGTGATAGCAAATATCATGTGTGTTTGTCTAGTATTGTTTTAGATGGTTTTGTTTTCTCATTTTGAAATACTCCAATACATAAGCTAAACTATTCACTTTAGGTGTAGATTGCACTATTTCTTGTAACCAATCAACACATATTATGCCCAGCTAACAGAATACAACATCTTATGCCAAAATAAGGTTTTCAACGTTGTACAGCGTTTGGCCATAATAAGATGCCATCGAGTAACATGCTGAAATTACCTTTCTGTTTACTAGGTGACAACACTGATGGGGCAAAACCCTAAATCTTCAAGGCCAAACTCTTACTGACAGCAGACTGCTCCATGGTGTAAACCAGACCCCAATATCTATATACCCTGGTGAGCCATGAAATGCAATATCACCCTCAGTAGGGCAATACCAGCCACACAAAGGATCCCCTTCCTCAAGGTTATATCCCTCCAGGGTGTCTTAGTCCTCAGCTGCTTTAAGATGTATGTCTTAAACATTAGCACCGTTCTGACAGGGGAAACCAGGTTAATTTGCAAAGTTCTCACAACAAGGATGTTTCTACACTCATAGGTTGAGGGAGGATATCAGGCTTTTGTAAAGAGTAGTGGTACAGTGGTGACAATTGTGCTTATGTTAATAATGATTAAATGAAGAGTTTCGTTGCAAAACGCAACAAATCCATTTCATGAGTTTTGAGATAATAGTGTATTTTTGATTTTGACAAATTGGTGAATAGAAAGCATTTTTCTTTAATAACTAATGATTAATGTTCCAAAGATAAAATACCTAGAAATCGATTTTTGAAATCTTTGGACTTTTTTTCTAGGAGAAAAAGGATGATTTGATTTCAATTTTCAGTTTTTTTGCAAAACGCAATAAATCCAAAATCTGTTTTTCTGCATATGTCCATAAAACCAGTAATGGCCTTTTTTTTTCAATATTATTTTTTCTTGGTATAGTGGGACATACATGAAACACCAACAAGTAGCTTTTAAAAATCCTTGCATCTTTTTTCCATGATTTAGAAATAGGATTTAATTTGCTCAATTTAGTTTTTTTGCAAAACGCAATAAATCCAAAAGCTGTTTTTTTGCAAAACGCAATAAATCCACAAAAATCATAAAACATGGTTTTTGTGTCCATATTTCAAATGCCTTCTAAATAAAATTGTTTTTTTATTTTCAAATAATGCTATTTACAATATAGACCAAGATTGTATTCAATAAAGCCTTATTAAGACCGTAAACATAAAAGAATAAACAGTCCTACATACAAAAAACAATCTTTGGTGAGGTGGATTTATTGCGTTTTGCAAAAAAACTGCTTTTGGATTTATTGCGTTTTGCAAAAAAACAGAATTTTCGACAGGCCCTATCTACTAAATAAATATACTTTTTCAAAAAAAAATTCCACAATTTTTTTCAATTTACCCTACACAATACCCTGACCTATTTTCTCCCGATTTTGTATTTTGGCGCTTATTGCGTTTTGGAACTAAACTCTTCAAATGTTACTTCAAACCAGATAACGGCACCTGGGTACATTCCACTAGTGTGCAATGTTAGGTCTGTATTGTGTTACCGACTCTGCTTTTCTTGGTTGGTATTGAGACTAGTTAGCGAGGTGTAAGAAGGCATATATAAACATGGTGACTAGTGCTGACCGATATGACAGCTCCCTACATGTGTCCCCCTCATGCAGGGGGTTTATGACAAGAAAGGTCACAGGCCAGTGGGGGTATTTGGTGCGCCTCCAGCTGCAATGTCAATATAGCACCGACCTATTGTGATAGCAAGTGTATTAATTGCCTCATGCAATACTTGGCAATAGTACAGGCCAAGTCTTATCAACCCTTTTAGGGGTTCATAGTGCTTCAGTATGCTATGGCATTTGGCGTCATAATGCTTAATGGCAGTTCTTGGTAGTCAACTGGCCATAGCTGCATCAGACTGAGCCTTCTCTATAAATGGTATAGAGGTGACTAAGCATTCTAGGAAATGTTAACTCTTGATTTGTGTTCTAATGGAGTATTAACCTCATAGCTTTGGCATGGCACTTGAATGCAGTACTGGAAAGTTACTTGCTAGAGCTGCATTTAATCCATCATGCAGAAGGGCATGATGGATTTTATCAAAGGGACAATCTTCTTATGACATCTAAAATTAGTGACAATGACAGGACCTTCTCCACAAATTATTATTTGGGTAAATTTGCATTTGGTTACTGCATTTATAACTATCAGTGCACTCCTGTTTAAAAGAAATCTGTATGTTAACCATATCATGATGATGATGATGATGAATACATGATCAAAGCTGTTTCTCTGTAAATCACAATAATATCTATTCTGAGAACCTGTTGTGACCAAATAAGAAGCTCCTCAGTTCATGAGCTTACTGATAATCATGTCTGGCGGAAGCAGAATCTATTAGAGGACTTTCCATGAGATGCCTATTATAGAGGAACAAAGTCGGAGTGTTCAGTCTAATTGGTAGCCCACATACAGTAGCGGCATCATATAGCCCGACCTTAATGCCTCCTGTCTGGTATTAAGCACCTCCCTAAAGCTACTCATCAGAGAGAGCTGATGGGATGAGCAGTTCCAGCCACCATCTCTTTCATCTTCCCACTATGAGCAGCTCAGCGGTAGACTCTAGCCAGACTTGGCTGCCACTGGAGCTCTATATGAGACCCTTTATGACGCCCTGTCTGCCACCCAAAACACCCTTAGGCAGCAATGGGCTATAAGGAGGGGGAGGCAGTGAGAAACCCATCATAGATAAGATGGACAACCACCAGGGAGGCGTAGAGGAGACGATGACGGGAGCTTTAGGACAGCCATATTCTATTTTGGATATGGTAAGGTCTGGGCATAATGCATATAGAAAGGATCAGTGATTAGTATTTATCCTTCGACTCCATGTGGGAGATAATTATATTTATCCATATGCAATACATAATCCATATCCATTACTTAAATTCTTGCATATATAAGCCCAACATGCATATAAGATGCATCCTAAGTGATGACTCCTGTAATCCTGTTAAGGATTTTGAAAGTTGTTAATTTAGTACTGAAGTATACCAATAAAACCAATAAATAAGCAGCACCCCATATTATAATATTATGTGTGGTTTGTATGAAATGAGAGCTGAATCTGACTCACATACAAGCTGTGGCTTCTACATGAGAATTAATGGTGATCTGATAACTCCTATCAGTTGAGGTAGCTTTTATTACAATCATTAGTATATACTAATGATTGATATCTGCAAGGCAATGGCTGAGATGCACATATATATCCGTCTCTAAGGTAAACTATACTGTCAGTTGCAGTGATTCCTTCCTCAACAAGTACCCTTGGATGGAAGATACTTGCACTAGGAAACAAGCAATTCCTGCCTCCTACACTGAAGAGTGACAGAGGGATGAATAGCTCTGGGAATTGGCTCCCCTTACCACACAAGAGGTAGATGGTAAAAGATACAAGTATCTAGCCCGACCTCTGTCTAAGAGCCTGGGTCAACAAAGTAGCCTGCCCTGTCCTGGAGGATGGTGTGTACACTGGGGAATCTGCCTGTCCCTAACCCTACTTTGCTGTGTTTGACCTGCCTTGTGGTGCCCAAAGACAAGCAGGGGGCTGGACACTCCAACATTGGCTAAGGAGGGTGGGCTGGGGTTATAGTGCTGGAGAGACTGAAAAGTAAGGTGCTGGGCTGGAATCTTACAGGGGCATAGGAAGCAACCATTTCTCAGGTCATTTCTAGCATCATACAATCCAGCCAAGATGAGGGATGTGTGCTTATTTGAGGATATGTACAATACAGTATTTGTGCCTGCCCCCCTTCCTTGTATTCTTATTTAGCACTCCCCTTGCCCCACCTTATCAACAAGGGTCCAATGGTAACGGTAAGGTTTTGGAATCATTTGGAAGCATTTTATCATAGGGTCTTGATAAATTGATTTTTTTAGGGAAAGACATGATCGCCCCCTGCCCTTTTCCTACGCCACTTGTGTAGATGGGCATATGTCAGCTATTGGGCAACAAAGGTGAGAAGGCTGATGTATGGAGGTCGCTGCCCAGTATTGCCTGTGACTTACCGACTAGTAACCACCACAGGTGGCAGCGAGTCTAAAAACCTCATTAAATATAGTACGGTTGGGTTCATTCATTATATGAGGTAGAGAGCTTAGGAAGCTATTAACTCTTTTTCAATAGTTATTCCCCTAAGAAGCTCATTCAAGTCACTTTCAGTATAAGCTACTCCCATTAACAGTCAGATCATGACTGACCACTGATATGTGCCTATTTTAACACCTGGTATAGGTGTGGGGTATGGGATCAGGACTATACAGGCCCTTGTGGCAGCAGCAAATTAGTAGTCTCAAGCCATCAGCCTGAACTAGGGGCTATTTTGTGGACAGTATACCTCGACAATTTGAAAGACTCATACAGAAAGAAATTAGACTAGTCATGTGGGAATAATAGACTGCTATCTATATTGGCACCTCCATGATAAGGGTACACAATCTATCGGTGCCCCCTTATTATGTATACATTAGATCTTTGATTTCTATAACTTGGCAACAACCAGTTGAAATTGAATCTCAAATCAAATAAAAGTGATTATCTGTAGCATTTTTCCAAGTTTGATTTATACGTACTAAAATCTGTGTCATTGATAAAATACGACCAAAAGATTTAAACCCTAGGAACAAAATTATGTTTTTAAAAAGATATCTTGCACAGCAACTACACTTCTGTCCTAGACAGAGAATTGCTTTATGGAGAACACACAAAATTACTACTACATATGACTGAAACTTTCTGGATTCAGAGGAAACTTTGTGGCCACCTCCACAGCTGGATATTGTAGTGTGTGCTTGCAGCGGGGACTCCCCTAGAACAATCAGGAATGTTTGAGAAGCTCAGGGCGTGGAGGGCAGCTCGGGGGAGCAGCCCAGGGCAGGACTGAGTGACTAGATTGGATCGATACATGGTCAGTGGGCGCTTAGCCCCTGGCCACAGCCCCTTGTTTCACCACTACATATTGTCATTGAGCCTGCTAAGCCTTCAGAGGAGATGGTACAAGGTGGTTTGATGGTTGGCGTGTTCTACACTCAGGTCCTCTTGTTGCCCATGACACAAATCCCAGGTGCCTCTCTCACTAATGCAAGTGATAAATTCGTTCTATTCCATAAGTATGTCCGCGACCAAATCTAGCATGCTATACTTTTTTGTCCCTTTCTTCCTGCTCCTCTCTTTTAAAAAGCAGCAAAATGCTCAAGGTGTGTTTGTGACACTTTGCTTAGTTGTGGAAAGAAACTTAGCCTGCCCGGTCATGTCCACATTTTTTTGATCAGCCTTGAATCTGACCGCCTGCTTTCCACCCACGACCACTGGAAGTGGTGCATGTGGCTGGTACCGGGCGGGCGTCCTATTGTAGACCAGCATATCACACTGGTCAGGAACCAGCGGTCATCAGGACTATTGCTGATGTCCGGCCACTACAATACCTACTGTGTTTTACCTGCAAAAAAAGAAGCAATATATGTATGCTATTTGGTGGTCTACCATCTATGAGGGTGGGAAGGGGGAGAGGTTAAAGAGGCATGATGAGCAGGCAGGAAAGGGCCATTTTGTTAAGGAGTAGTTCTTTTGTTCAAATTCCTAGTTTCATGTATTATGCATGCGCTTGGTCCCTTGTTTTCTTGCAGGAGCTTGCCTTTTGTATAGGTGAGGAAAAAAGAGGTGGACCATATTTGAATGAATACCACTCAAGAGGGTTATTTATCAGGGGTCACATACATGTGTGTATTTAGTGGCGGTAAGAATTAGGATCTTAAATTGACTTGAATATGATGATAAATTTTGCAGTACCTTCGTTTTAGAATGACAATAACATGTGACTACCACGTATTCATGTTGATGAAATCGACTCATTTACTGAAAGCCTTAACTAAACCAAGACTATTTTGACCTACCACTCCAGCATTAAAGGGCGATATATATTGCTGCTAAAAATCAATTGCCTTTCTGATACCAGCTACTTCACTGGCACTTGGAAACACAATAACAGAATGATAACTTTTTGGCTTATGTTCTTTTAAATAAACTTTATCCCAAACAATAAACTTTACAGACTATTTAAGAATATGAACTCAATATCAGAGCTCGGGTTACACTTGTCAAAAAGAACTGAAAGATGCCAGACATTTGTCACCTTGCATATTGAGGTTGATTTAGATATAGCGTATAACATAAACAGAGGTAAGAATTCTTCCCCTTCGGAAGGACAGGTTCAGCCCATCGAGATAAACCGTTTTCTATTGTAACTGAAACACCAATAAAACCCAACCAACTTTAGCCCAATGCGAGAACCAGCTACCTCCATTGTTCAAAGTATAGGTGTGTTACACATTTTTCCTCCTCTTCTCAAACTTTTGTTCTCTGAGCTGTGTTTATTGTACTTTGTTTAGTTTCTATTATTGCTGTGTGTAACTTTAGCTAGCCACACCCTTGTAGTCAGTTTATATAATCGAGCTTAAACAATCGCTCATAAAAGTTCCGTCTTTTGAGTGCATATCCTGGATCATAAAATGGCATGGATGACATCTTATATATAAGGCTCTTAAGGAGCTGGTTTAGGCTCCGATGACAGAACTTGACACCAACTATCACGGAAGAGGACCGACTTTCACTCACCATAGGACATCTGATCAAGGGTAAGGATCATTTACTTATGATACAAATATAAAAAATAATTTTACTCTAACCAATAATTATGAAGTAGAATGATACAAAATTTTAGACTATTTCTAAAAAAAAAGAGGCTAGATTAGGGAGGGGGAATCTGATTTTTAATGTTCAATAGCAATTGCCAATGCATGGATAAAATGCTGCCATGTCAATCTTTAATGACAGAGAACATAATGTGAGTATATTATGATCAATACAAGTTAAACACAAACTGGCGATTCGTGTGTAATTGACCTTAAACACATACGAGCTGAATGCTTTCCAGGTTTATTCATATCTCAAAAACGTTTTATTAAAACTTCCAACCTGGCGTTTGAGTTTGGTAAGCATTTCGTACATTGAGGAGTCTTTTATGAACAAACGATCAGATTCAAGTAAATTTGATCACATGTAAATGTAAATATAGATATTAGAGTCCTCTCAACAAAAGGGACAAATGAAACATGCTAAACAAATATTAGGCCAGGTAAACTGTTTGGATCTTCTTTAGAGAATTTCTAAAACATCCCTAGTAAATAGACTCTGGTTCTTCGGTTACAGCATGTTCCAGAGGAGTTAACAAAAGCATGGCAATTGAGCACCTGACCCCACTCCT
This sequence comes from Harmothoe impar, assembly GCA_947462335.1. Taxonomy (NCBI): domain Eukaryota; kingdom Metazoa; phylum Annelida; class Polychaeta; order Phyllodocida; family Polynoidae; genus Harmothoe; species Harmothoe impar. The sequence goes on along the minus strand of OX381712.1, from coordinate 62,207,773 downwards.
CCCTTCATTCGTTGCCCTCTTAATAGAGTGGTCAGACTAGAGACTGTATATATAGACCTTAAAGGCATTTTCATCCTTAGTCATGTTTTCCCCCAAATCAGGGTGTAGCTAATAGAAGGGCAGCGCATAGATTTAAGGCAGGTTTTGCTATATTCTCTCATATATACACTATTATTATGGAAGTTATATCCAAATGGAAGTTCTTAATATTTTTCCAATTTCATTTCCATAGGGCCCCTCAACACAAGGGTTGTCTGAAGGTCAAGAGAGGGTTTGTTAAAAACACCTGAACTTACCCCGAAGTCTCTACCAGATAGATAAAACTAATTTGACAATCTCTGGAAATCCGACAAGGTCACTTTACAGTCATGGGTGGGGCAAGTAATGGCACCATGGTGGATATGGATGCAACAACCCTTATGTGGCTCAACATCCTCAATGTTGTTCAGAATATCACCAATATAGTCGGTTGCGTTGCCAATATAATGACCCTCATCACCCTCCATGTTAACGGTGAGGGGTTCTCCGACATCATATGCATACTACTCAGGTACCAATCCGTCCTGGATGCCTTGGTCTGCCTCACCGGGCTCCTGCTCAATGTCATACCAGAGTTCTGGAGCCTGGGTGTTTATTGGCTCGACCTCGTGATCTGCCAGCTGTGGCATTCTCACTTCATCGCGTGGTTCCTCATCAGTTTGTCGACGTGGAACCTGGTGACGCTGGCTGTGGAGAGGTACTTCTGTATCTGTCATCCTTTAAGGTACACCCTCCTCACCAAGTCCAAGATACGGCTCATGATCGTGGCCTGCTTCTGGTTGTGTATGGTGTTTGGCTCCTGTACGGCGCTTCAGGCCCGGATGAACGGTGACAAGTGTGAATTTGGCTTTGTCTCTGATGCACAGATCATCCACACCTTGATGGCTATCTATGGGTTTTCTGCCTTCTGTAGCTACTACATGGTGCCCACCACCCTCTTTATCATCCTCTATGGACTCATCATCCTCCAGTTCCACAAGAGGTCAAAGATGTCGCTCGGGGCATCGGGAACAGCAACGGTCATCGACAAGGCAACAAGCGAGCTCACCAAAACTGCCATTGTGGTCACCATCATCTTCGTCCTCTCCTACAGTTGGGATACCTGGTACTACTTTCTGGGTTATCTTGGCGTGGTTGTCTATGTGCTGAATACACCCATACAGAAGATTGGTATGTGCTTGGCGCTTCTCAACTCGGCGGCCAATCCTTTCGTGTACGCTAGCCTAATGCCAGCATACAGACGTTCTGTACAGAAGACATTCAGGCTGCCCTGCTGGAAGGCTTAGTAATTTTAGCAAATTGGCAAGATCCATGATATAGTGAAACACTAGATAAATGTAATCGCAGCTTCTGCACACAATTCTGTCAAAACAAAGAATCGCCACAACCAAACAAATATTTTAACAGGGAGGTTTTGAGAAACAATTGCTAAATGCACATGTACCGGTATATCATATCAAAACTTCGGGACATAGCAATACCTGAGGGCTATCGTTGAAGTTCTGGAACAGTGAAGGCTTTCACAAATGAATGAATCAAGAAGGCAGCACTCTTACTGTTCATTTAGATTGACAAGAAAACAATCAACAATATGATCACTACTACAATCACACACCGCTTTTATCATAACGGTAAACAATAATGATGATATTTTGACTAAAGAATCGAATGATGTTGTATGATTCCGCTGAATGTCTATAACATATGTACATAGTGTCCTTTGATCGATTGATTTCATGAAAACCACATGTCATATGTAGGAAAAATCTAGTTGATGATGTAGCCCCCCTACTGATAACAATGACCAGCATTTGACACTCATTTTTTATGATACAATAAAACACACAATAAACACAAATGGTATTTTGTTGTCTAACGGTCAATACTCTGCAGATGTGCATTACGACATAGAGATGATATGAAACAACTTTGTCTTAATAGTGGTAGGTTTTACAAAACAATACTGAGCAGATAATGTAAATTTAGCGACCTTTAGTTAATGTCGCCAGGAAAACTTGAATGTCAATATTCTGACAACTAAGCATATCTCGGTAAACCAAAAGTCAGTCTTTCCGCAAACATGTAAGTATAGTTCAAATGGCATGATGTGGTGTTAATTTAAAATGATTAAACCTAATACAAAGGTCCAGGTGTAGTCCAGAATAGTACTAGGGCAAATTTAATGGGCCTGACGTCTTTGACCTGAAGATCTGCTCCTATCTTAATATGTGTCATTTAGCATTTTGGCTAACTTTCCCACTTTTCCCACAGACCCTTGGCCATTCTCAACTCATCACACAGTATGGTCGTTTGGTTGTTGGAAATGATATTTTTCATTTTCCAGGACATAATTAACTAAAAAGACACACATAGATAAGCATGCGTTATTAGAACGACAGCAGGCTTGTCTCATGCAGCCTATGACGTCACCACGGAGTCAAATGCACCAGGTACATCCGTACACATGTTGTTTTGATATCAAAGAGAAGTAAAGTGCACAGTGTAATGCTATATATAATGTAGGCCTATTTGGTGTTACTTATCAAAGAGAATCTACCAGCTGCGACAAACAGTAACATTCAATCTGGGTGTAGACTAACAAATACTATGCATTTGACACAACATTGACGTCATTCCTCACATTATATCTGTTATTAGCCTGTTGTTCTAGCTTATAAATGATTTACCAATTATGTCAAAGGCTTGTTAACTAACACCAAGACTATCGATAAAGGCAGTTATGAAACAGGGTGTACTTGGTCCTAAGGGAACACAGGGGTTGTACCTGCCCTTGTGAAAGAAGATATGACTGAGCCTAACATTAATGTTTGGGCAAAATAACGTGTGAACTCTTCAGAATGGTGCCTGATGTCAAAGTGAAAGCGATATACAACAGCAGTTACCCAAGATTCTCTTCCACTACCATGCTCGTTTCTTTCTCCTCCAAGTGAAACAGTAGGAATTCCTTCGCAAACAAAAATGTCCAAAATATTTAAAAGTTTTGGCATCTAGTTGATCAATAGCATACACTGATAATAAAACCTATAGTCAGTACTGACTATACCATCATATTTCGACCCCCGTAGTCAGGGGACTATACAACTTAGTCACATATTAGTCATAAAGATAGTCAGTAGTGACTATATGTGGATCACACAAATTGATGATGTCACAGGAATGTGTGCACAGGAAACAGTTAGGATTCAAATTTGAATGGTCCATGGACTTCAGGTAGGCATATCCTTTCCTAAACCACTGTTCTATGGATATCCCTGCTTGTAATATGTTATGTTACAGTTGACTATGACAACTGAAGATGTTATAGGGTGCATGAGTTCTCATATTTGATAATTTGGTAATTTGTTCCAATTTTGATAACATAGAAATACATGAACAGTGTATGTCTAGACAGACAGAGCATGATAGGCCTACACAGGAGCCTGTCACCTGCTCTGCCTTATCCTAGCCTGTCCCCTGGCCTGCCTTATCCTAGCCTGTCCCCTGGCCTGCCTTATCCTAGCCTTTCACCTGCCCTACCTTATCCTAGACTGTCCCCTGCCCTGCCTCATCCTAGCCTATCCCTGCCCTATCCTAGCATGTGCCCTGCCCTGCCTTATCCTAGCCTGTTCCTGCCCTGCTTTATCGTGGCCTGTCACCTGCCCTGCCTTATCCTAGCTTGTCCTCTGGCCTACCTTATCCTAGCCTGTTACCTGCTCTGCCTTATCCTAGCCTGTCCCCTGGCCTGCCTTATCCTAGCCTGTCCCCTAGCCTGCCTTATCCTAGCCTGTCCCTGCCCTATCCTAGCATGTGCCCTGCCCTGCCTTATCCTAGCCTGTTCCTGCCCTGCTTTATCGTGGCCTGTCACCTGCCCTGCCTTATCCTAGCCTGTCCTCTGGTCTGCCTTATCCTAGCCTGTTACCTGCTCTGCCTTATCCTAGCCTGTCCCCTGGCCTGCCTTATCCTAGCCTGTCCCCTGGCCTGCCTCATCCTAGCCTGTCCCTGCCCTATCCTAGCATGTGCCCTGCCCTGCCTCATCCTAGCCTGTCCCTGCCCTGCCCTATCCTATAAGCCTGTCCCTTGCCCTGCCTCACCCTAGCTTGTCCCCTGCCCTGCCTCATCCTAGCTTGTCCCTGCCCTCCTTTATCCTAGCCTGTCCCCTGCTTTGCCTAATCCTAGCTTGTCTCCTGGCCTGCCTTATCCTAGCCTGTCACCTGCCCTGCCTCATTCTAGCCTATCCCCTGCCCTGCCTCATTCTAGCTGCTCCCTGCCCTGCTTTATCCTAGCCTGTCCCCTGCCCTGCCTCATCCTAGCCTGTCCCCTGGCCTGTTTTAACCTAGCCTGTCCCCTGGCCTGCCTTATCCTAGCCTGTCCCCTGGCCTGCCTTATCCTAGCCTGTCCCCTGGCCTGCCTTATCCTAGCCTGTCCCTGCCCTATCATAGCATGTGCCCTGCCCTGCCTTATCCTAGACTGTCCCTGCCCTGCTTTATCCTGGCCTGTTACCTGCTCTGCCTTATCCTAGCTTGTCCTCTGCATTGCCTTATCCTAGCCTGTCCCCTGGCCTGCCTTATCCTAGCCTGTCCCCTGGCCTGCCTTATCCTAGCCTGTCATCTGCCCTGCCTTATCCTAGCCTGTCTCCTGCCCTGCCTCATCCTAGCCTGTCCCCTGCCCTGCCTCATTCTAGCTGGTCCCTGCCCTGGCAGATCCTAGCCTGTCCCCTGGCCTGCCTTATCTCCTAGCCTGTCCACTGCCCTGCTTTATCCTAGCCTGTCCCCTGCCCTGCCTTATCTTAGCTTGTCCCCTGCCCTACCTCACCCTTGCCTGTCCCCTGCCCTGCCTCATCCTAGCCTGTCTCTGCCCTGCTTTTTCCTAGCCTGTCCCCTGCCATGCCTTATCCTAGTTTGTCCCCTGGCCTGCCTTATCCTAGCCTGTCCCCTGCCCTGCTTTATCCTAGCCATGTCTACCCTGCTGAACCTTGACCTGCCTTCAGTACTTAAGTTTCCCTTATTTCTCATGATTGACTATATCTATTAGTCATAGTGACTACTTTAGACCATGAAACCATTAAATTCATAGTCACTTGACTATATAGCCCAAATCAGCCAATTTAATGGCTGACTATAGGTTGACTATATGACTAACTTACTATAGACATAGGTGACTAACTTAGTATAGTCGTTTTTGCTACATTCATGTGACTATAGAAATGTAGTCTGTAGTGACTAACATTTCCAGGTCCATTATTATCAGTGTACGCTTTGTTTAAATATGCAAAGATGCCACTCACTGGTCGACAAAAAGTAAGAAAATTGATACTTTCGATATGTTTACAGGAAATTAACAATTTTCAATACAGAAATTTAAGTGAAAACGCAGGAATTCCTGCAAAAGCAGGAAAAATGGCAGCTCTGAATATGATATGAGATGGTTGAATTAGTATGACAATTGGTCACTTATCTGCTATCTAAAAGTAAGAAACTAAGCTTAATTATTACGGTCCTGAGAGCAAGGTTTCTCCATGGAGTGGCTGCTTAATAAGACCCTGGGATGTCAGAAGGAAGATGAGATATAGCACAGACATCACCCTCCCACGTAATATAACTGCCAACCTGCACAATGCACTATCTTGCATGTCAAGGTACACAGGACCACTTAGGGTAAACCACCCCTGAGTGGCTCCCCTACATGACAAGTACCTAGAGTGGCCCTTCTATACCTCGATACATCAGTCTTTATGGTAAGTTCTTCCAAATTTATTAATACAGGCATGAAAGAAGAGCCAATTATGTACCAATATCACAGTTTATATTATCCATAGAGTAGCCACAGTGTTTTCTACAGAGTGCCAAACATGACAGTCATGTAAGTGTGACATGTAGCCCTCTTTTCATTGATAGCTTTCAGGAAAAAGACTTTGTATACCTCAACAGTGGGCCTATAGTTTTCCAGTAAGATCCAAACTTTTGCCTTGTTTTCCGCACATAGTATCTTTACATCAACATGCCATGTTCATTGGTTGAAAGTCCTATACCAGTCAGGCAGTTTTTACTGATTGATTGTTACCACTACAGGAGTATCTAAAATAGCCTAGGGACTCAACATTGAGTGGCCCACCAACAGTATAGGCTATGCTATGCTAGGTAATGTTATATTACAGAAATTCCCATTCACAACAGTGTCCCAATGAAAGTGCTGCATACTTCATGAGGAGTGGATCACTCTTTCTACATGTAATCTGTTATCAAAGTCAGTCTTGGAGGTTTCAGCTCCTCAACAATTCCACCCATGGGCGGTTTACCCTACTAGTACTACACAGCGCGGCAAATAAATTACGCTTCCATTTCGGGCTGAGATCATTTTGCCAGGCCTGTGGTGTTATGAGTTCTTCTAGCGAATTGTTCTATGTAGCTGGGGTATTATGAGGAGTATACTAAAATCATCATGACTTCTTATGTATGACCCCCTCCCCCTCACCCTCATCACACACACACCCAAAATCAATATGCAGCTTCCTTTCCTTCCAATCCCTGGTTCTCTCTACATAATATTCTGACCTTACCTTCCCTGCACTAAGCCATCCACCCACATTTGGGGTTGGCATGCAAGACCCTGTTTATTGGACTGCGTGAGATCGAATCACTGCATGTCAACAACAATAACGATGCTCCTGTCTGCATTTATATAAGTGTTGAGCCTAGCTTTGTCCACCGCTTGCACCGCGCATTGATTTACAGATATAAGCAGTTATGCAGGAAGGGTGCCCCGTATGTCTAAATGGGACATCCTTTTTGCGTGGCTGCTCATATTTATAAAAATGTGCTGTACCATGTCACGACAGTCGAGCGGCCAAGTAGAAAGGATGGTGTGTTTCCCTGTGCACGGTTTCCTTAATGTGTGGCTGTACACAGATTGGGAAAATGTGCACCTGAGTTGGAGCAGGAAGCTTGTACAGGTCTTTAGCTGTTTGTATAAGGAGGTTGTGCACCTCCTGGAGTAGGCTAGAGCACCTAGTACATTAAATCAACATTGATAAATGAATTGTCAATGCTGAAATATTGTTGATTCAATGTTGAACTGAATTTTGTGCCCACTGGGCAGTCATTGGTTTGTATAGAATGTATACTGAATGCACACTTCATTGTTCAAGTAAAAGAAGACTCTTTATGTGCAGATACTGATTGTGTATCTCAAATATACTTACACAAACTACCTTAGAGCCTACAATGCATGGTCTTTTAGAAACTCATCCAGTGCCAGTGTATATATAAATGCATACCTACTCCTACTCAGATGTATACATATATCAAGACTTACAATACCACGACCATTATTTATCACAACCTACAATAGCAAGATGATTATTTATCACAACCTACAATACCATGACTATTGTATACCAAAACCTACAATACCATGACCATTGTATATCCAAACCTACAATAAGAAGAGACCATTATATATCAAAAACTACAATATCAAGACCATTAGGTACCAAAACCCCAGTACTAAGACCGAGATGTATCAAAATCTACAATACCACAACCAGTATCACTGAGTATGCATCAAAACTACAATACTAAGACTATTATGTACCAAACCCTACAATAACAAGACCATGGTGACAGAGCAGCTCTGACCCTAGACCTTTCACATTAGCCTCAGGCCTGGCCAAGCACACCCTGAACATGGCCTGGTAATAAGTTTGTGTCCCGGCAAATCCAGTTTGGGTCGTGCGTAAGTGGTGGGAAATTGACACGGAAGTCGGTACCACCAAATGTGATTGTCAGGTCAATTTCCAGCCAGAACCAACAAAAATGCATTCTCTATTGGCATTTAGGTCTTTGTTTGGTTCAGTCTGGGTATTCAAGGCCAAAGCTGCCTCAAATTGGTTAAATTGGTCAATCTCAGCCTATAGTTTCTTTCTTTTCCATTCATGTTGCCTGCCACTTAAATCTCCATTTCCCATGTTGTCTTAAAGAATCTGTCATTCCGCAACTTGAATTTAAGAACTAGCCTATGTCACGTCACCTTTCCCCTTAATGTCACTAATCTCCATACTGCATGTCAACCCAGGCAGTCAGACTTGAATTGTTTTTACTGGGATGTGTGGTCATGGGCTTGAACACCTAACCCATATCGGCAAATGCAGGTTTCTAGAGTATTTTTCTTCCTGGTCCTAACATCCAGTCCCCAGACATTTGAATTATGTTTGTTCAACACAACTAACACAGGAAAGTTCATTTTTTAGATTGAACTCTTTGTTGTATTAAATATTGCAGTCACATCTGGTTGGCCAATGGGAATGCCTATGTCGCAATGTCGAATTTAGGAATCTTGGACCATTTAAATTCAAATGATGGAGAAATATGACAGCACTTTGGTTATCATCTCTGTCAACCAATCAATAGTTACGATCAGTGAGGCACAAACATGTCGGCTTGCTTTATCAGATATTCTGTCGCTGATCAAATCAAAGGCGAAACCCTCTCAACATGTACAGAAAGGAAAGCATTGACCAACATAAATGATTGATCGGTTACTAGTGAATAGAAATCACTCAAGATTGCAATATGGAAGTAGCGAAGCTTTAGATGATGTTTTCTGCTGAAGCGTAAGAATAATGCAAGATGTAGTCTACATCTTGGGCAACATAACGGTAGACTCTGAAGACTGCATCAATAATATCAACATACATTACTTGTTACCATTGGGTCTTGCCTTACTTGTACCTTTCAATCACTAACTCTATGTAGTACAACCTTTTTATGCTATGATAACTAAAATAAACGGTAACATTTTTCTTGAAATGATATTTCTAATGTTAAGATTCTATTAAAGTAGCTTGATAAGTAAATTTCAACCATTTCTATAAAAATAATGTTACACCTGAACTCATGTCCTGGTGTAATTATTGATTACACTGATTTAAAAAAAGAACAAAATGGCATGCAAAGTGCAAAGCTTAGGAGCTTATATTGCTGGAACGTTGATAATTCCTCGCTATATTGAGGTGCACAGCTTTTCTGCCGGCTGGGGCTATGGGCTGGGGCACTACCGTAAAACCTTGCGTATAGGCCGCGGCTAGGACGCAAGTTTAATTGCCAAATCAGCTTATGGAATCAGGACCTGTAAAGTCAAGGTGCGGCTTATACACGAGTTTTTTTAGACATATACTACAGTACTAAAGTTCCCATAATCAGATCCCCTGTGAGGCTTATAGGATATTCCCAAAGTCCCGGTGCGGCTAACACGCGAATTAGGAGTTAAGAATTATACGCGAGGTTTTACGGTACGCAGTGATGTAGGGTGAGGACATGAACCGGGAGTGGATTGATGGGTGTCTGGGTACAACCCGGGTTAAACAGGTGTAAATGTGCCGGTATCACAGCTTGGGTTTGCCTAATGTAGCGGCCGCACCAACATGCCAGGGCATTAAATAGGCACGGCTCTCAGTGACCCACTGCTCTCTGCCTTCCCCTACTATGCACCATCGCCTTAATGATAAGCTATCCCTTATGGTAAAGGCGATGGTTTCCAGTATAAATCCAGTAATGGTGTAACTGATTGACTATACAGGACCTATAGAGTTTGCAGGGTTCCCACAAAGATTTCAGATTGAATTTCCATGACTCCCCATGAGCAGAAATTACCATTTATGATATCTCAAATGTGAATGTTACATTCTGATATATTTTGATATAACGTTTCTTTGTTTCCCTCTCTATATTCCATCACTATCCCTGAATTGCGTCAAACTTTCACAGACTTCTAAACTTCCCAAGGCTTTCCCCTCCTAGACTTTCCTTGAGTCATGGACCCCGAGTTTGCAGTAATGGTATGGTGATAGTTCAAGAACTATAACAGAATCGACCCGAAACCCAACAAGGTTCCTTTCACCAATACCACCATTAGGCATCAAAGTAGATTATTAAGTGTCTCACATTGGAGGTTTCACATATTAACTTGTACCCCTAATCAGGACGTCGATAAGGCTCATTAGCACTGCATATGTTGGAAGGCATAGAGAGAATATAGCAATGTCAGCACTTATAGTCCAGGTTCGACTTCTAACTACTGGGACATTGCAGGGATCAAGTTTGACACCCGGTATCACGAACATATAGGTCGCAAATTGGTTTGATGCAGCTGCAAATCTTGTTTATTTTGTAGGGGGAAAACAAGTCCACCTGACGACGATTCGTGACATCTGGTAATTTACTTGATGGCAATTCCATGACCTTTACCAATATCAGTTTTAATGTTAGGCAAGTGTGGACATGTGCATTGAACCAGGCGGTAAACTACAAAAGCAGCAATTAGTTATACGACTCCCAGCTGTGGATCATATCTGTATATATACACCATTAGGGGCCAGATAGTGCTTTAAAGCACCATTCATCTTGTCCACATGAGCCATGAATGCAGCCCTGATGTGTCTATTTGGCACAGCTGCATTCACGCATCATGCCGACCCTTGGGGAGTGTATCAACCGCATGGAGCCAGCATAAATGTTTGAATGCAGCATTGGTGAGCGTTACCTGCTATGGTTGCATTCAGACATCGTGACGTTGATGGGCATAAATTAAAGCACTGTGTGCGAATTGAAGGGGTCATGGGGAACCGGGAATGGGGTAGCAGTTATCAGTGGCTATGCGTGCGTGGGTTGGGAATGCGATAAGAAACATGAAAGCAAAGTTATCTCCTATCAACTCATTCAGGGGAATACATGTTTTCCATTTAGCTGGTCTCATGCCAGCTTTTAGGGAGCTGTTGACAGAGAAGCTGGGCATATTTACACACTGACTTTGCCAAAGAGCATTATTTGATGTGGTGTTTGCAGTAAATTAATCAGAAATATCCAGCCAAGGAGAAATGTCCTATTTTACCTAATTCATCCTTAATCTGATGATCAACGATTCTAGAGATCTGCCCTAAACAGGTCACAACCTTACGTAACGTGGTAATGATATTACATATATTATGATGTTTTGACAAAGCTTCATGGTAATTGCTCACCACTCATGATACACCTCCCCGTCTTTGCTTTATGAGATAACCCTCAGTGATAAACAATTATCGTGCTCCTTAGTATGTATTTCATCTAACTAATATGAACTACATCTATTAAATATAGAACTATTTCAAGTCAAATGGAATAGGTTAAATTTTGGTTTGGTAATGCAATTTTATAGGCTCATAGGCCATGAGATACTAATAAGGATTATCTAACAGGGCATTGTGAGATACAGCGTTCTATGATTAAGTAAATAGAGCAACTGTGTTCACAATGGCTTAATATGTTGTCTACACATTCAACATATCACAGCATGCTTTGATACTGACCAATACAGACAGAAGACTAGATAAACAGACAAGAAAATGTAACATAAGAATAGTGCCTAATGGGCATGTAATGAAGGGGAAAATATGTCCCACTGGGAAACTGTGGAATAGTGACATTAATTAGGATAATTAACCTAAATAACAGGTTGTGCACGTAATGTGCCCCTTTGTCCATTCCTGAGGCTGCCTTCCCCTATTTGTGTACCGTTACTTCTCATGTATAATGCTAACCCTCTTATTAGGGCCTGAGCAACATCTAGATTTTTGTAATATCTCACATGAATATTGCTATTTAGTACTGTGCCATTATATAAAAAAACACAATATAAGCCGCACTGACGATCTGACTTTCCTACAACAGGTGTCTTCTATCCGAGAATTTACGGTAGAGCTGTGAGGCGTTTCAGTAGACGACAGTGTGTGTTGGGTGTTTTTTTGCTGGGCCGGACACTTTTTTTCAAAATCAAGTTTGGGTATTTTCTATGTCATGACAATCAATTCCATGACAATCAGTTAGTAGGTCAGTATAATTGTGGGAACTAAATGTAAACCATAAGAAATCTTTCTTTTGTCATTTTAAGTGTAGCCTACACCGATGGTAGAAAAGTATTGCTTCATTTAGTCGTCGTTAATTGCCACTAAGCATTATTAAACCGTCATTATTTGTGAAGTCCTACTACCGCTAGATAATTGCCGTCATTAAATGGCATGGCAATGAGCGTCATACTGATGAGAAAATAACATGTTTAAGTGATTGCTAGTCTGGGAATGTAAAGGGTAGGCCAAAGAAGTACCTCTCTATTACTATAACCTACATGTTATTGATACAAAACTCTTACAAAACTCTATCAATAAAAAAACATGCTGTTTTCATAAGCAGCTGACTCCCAAAAACTTTCGTAATCTTCTCTCCGTTATTGGACAAGCTAGAGGCTAAATCATTTGGAAACGGAGGCTGGTATGATATCACTGTGAAATTACTAAGGTGTTTCTTTTTGCATATCAAAAATGCCTTAATTATAAGCTCTTCCCAGCTTTCAAAAGTGAGTTTGGTTTTAAAACTCACCAGGGCTTCCATATAACAGAGTTCCCTACTGAATTTCAACTGTAATAACAGTTGTTTTTTAGGATTGGTACGTTGTATAACCATTGAGAGAGTATATATTATGAAGCAGTAATGAGTTGGGCTGCATGCAGCCAGACGGCCTAATTGGCACGGTATACATTTACAGCCAGAATACATCCACAGCCACCCTCCAGGAATGTCATCAATACTCGTGTCTGGTAGTCAGCTACTACCACAGGCTAAAACTGAGAAGCACGTTTCTGCTTGGTGTAGATGACTATGATTATATAGCACAAGGTATGACAAAGCTAGACGCCTATCATCTTTATACCCTAGATGGCCCCACTGTGTCATATGTTTGTCCATAGAGGGTAGCGCCATCTCGTTAGTAATATGTAAACTGCCTAGTCCACCATCATCTTTAGACTTCAGATGGTGCCACCCGTATATTGCTAACACATGGTACAGCAAGGCCATCTAGGGTATATAGATGATGGGCGTCTAGCTGTGTCATACCTTGTGCTATATACATTTAGTCTAAGTATGAGCGTGCCGTATGAGCGTGCCGTTCAGTTAAAGCCTGTGGATACTACAGCACTATGGCATCCTTCTAATTCCAGTCTGACAGTATACCCAAAGCCAAAATACAACAGCAAACAAACTAGGTATGGACGGGTCATATTTGGTTGACCTGACTATACCTAAATAATTTGGGTTCTGGTGAGACATATTATATGGTTATGTCCTTTAAATTCGTGCGGGTTAGTTCCGTACAAGCCCTGTGAACTTGCTTTTGTCTGTGTTGGTTTCAAAACTATATCATCATAAATTCATGATTCATGCTCATTTGTCATAATGGAGCAATGCACTGCTTGCGAGTTACTCAAGAGTGGTGCTTTCGTGCATCATGCCGACTTACATGAATTCATCATCCTTGTAGGATCGGCATGTCCCAAAATTAGTGCACACTGAGTTACTCGCCAGGGCCGGCGAGTTACTCACCAGGGCTCCATTTTTATACATGTATCATGAGGATCAATGTCCAATACGCAGTAAATCACTATTTAAGGGGGCTTAAAGAGCTCAGCTAAGGCAAACAGAAAATTGTGTTTCAAGCTCCGCGACCCTGGACCAGCAAAACAGGGCAAAGCCTAAACATATTTTTCAATTTTGAAAAGATAACCATTCTAGGCCGCATTTTGTGGTTAATCAGTTGGTACATGAATCGGCGTTAGGGTCAATGCGTTGTTTATGTTTAGGCTTGAGTGAAAAAGAAATGGAAAATTCACAGACCTGACCTACCAACCTTAGATATTCAGACAATGTTACCTGAAAATAACCTTTTCATACACTAATGTTAAAATGAGTGTACTTACTATGTAGGTGGTCTGTATATCGGCCTTGTGTCGTTGGTCTGAGGCTACAGTTGTGGTCTGTCTTGTCACTCCTGTCCGCTCCTGATGACAGTCTGGTGGAGTCGTAGGGCGACATGGACTTCTGAAAGTACAGAAAATATAGGAATGATAAACATAAACATCGCTAAAATTATTATTATGCATAATTTAGGGTTATAGCGGTGATCATCAAATGTCGTTACATTGTTGTTACGTTCAGACAGGCTATACCAAAATAAAAACAAAAACAAAGAGATGAGAGATTCTCCATGAGCTAACAAGGAGAGACGTAGACGAAGATGAGAGGATGTGGAAAAGTGGGGTTATCGACTATTGACAGTTTAGAATTTGAACAAAATTAATAACAGAACTCCTACGGGGAGTCTCTTTATAATATGAAAGGTCTATTCCCCCTCCAGGGTGTAGAAATGGCAGTTAGAACACCTAACACTTGACAGATGACAGTGATCATCAAATGAGCACAATTTTAATCGTCGATGAAAAACACAACCTATAACAATAATCAAAGCCACCATACAACCCTACTACAGATAATGATTATTCTATAGCTCAAACCTATCTATCTGACTCAAGGGATACATCTCACTTAAAATCCATTTCATATGTGTAACCTTACGACTTAAATGAATCCTTTCATCTAGATAAGACTCCATTACATTAATGGAACGTGACGCGACATCAGTGGCTATCACTGTAGATCACTGATTACTGCGTCTGGTATACCCAGAGGGAATTACACTAAAAGCAGCTGATTCAAACCCCACTGAGGACCAACCTAAGATCTATTAACCCGCTATTGATTGATCACAATACCGCTTTAATGCATTAAGCCTATTTGTATTCATGATACATGAATGCAGCCATGACGAGTAACTCCGGAGTGTATCAGCGCGTATGGTTTGCTCGACGGATGAATGCCGCACTGGCGAGTCTCTCGGCAGGGCTGTATTTACGCATCATGACGATAAATGCCATAATGTCTTAATGCAGTATACAGCCCCTAAAGGGTTAACACCCATTAAGGTAGCCTCTGCCTGAACCCTGGTCACGTGGACAACCTAAGGAGAAGAAGGTAAGCAGGGGCTGTATACATGATACTGCACGTCCGCCTACAGTAGTGTGTACCACTGGGAGGCCTCTCCTTGACCTGGGGACAGCTCAGTCTTAGGCAGTATGGTATTGTCCTGCAGAAAGTGATCCCAGTTGGCTTCTGAGTATGGATCAACCTTTTGGTGCTCCTCCTCTGAGCACATGAGGTTGGAAGCGTTTGCCTGCCGCGAGAGTACCAGTCCTTGCTCCGCTTCGACTATTGTAGAAGGGCACCGTATTTGTGAAAAGTTGTGTTCAGTTATCTCTAGCGACCCAATCTTTTCGACCCAACCCAAATTTTAAAAAAAATAATTTTGAAGGCATTTTTGTGTTTTTCTACCAAAAAACACTTCTTTTTTTTTACAGAAATATTTTTTCCCCGAAAATTATACGAAAATGTGAGAATTTTGTCTTAAAATCCATAATAATAAATAATAAAGTGTAATATTTTAAATTTAAAAAAATTTGTATTAATTAAAAGTCGGTATAGATACTCTTCCTGGATATATCCTTCTTATATCCTCCCTGCCGGAGCCCACTGCAGTACATCTTCCTTTTGTAAATAGCACCCAGGTGTTCCAACAGTCACATTTATAAATAGGCCTACTTCTAGGGCGAGTAGGCGGTCGCGGGCAACTGGGTGGTTTTTCCTCTAGCCATTTGTTTAAAACATGTGTTTCCCCAACTGAGCTACACTAAATACGAGTCCCTCATGTGTAGTAAACACTGGTAACGGACTAGTAACAGTGAGTTCAATAAGTTCACTAAGTTAATAGCTGACAGAGCGGCAAATTTTCAATAGAGACTACCCACTATTCCACTATTTTGTCTTTGCCGAAAATATACAACGGTTTAACTAGCTATTGTAATTATTATGAAATATTGTAGTTTAACTGCAATATCTACATTATGGGAGGACCTCATTTTAAAACCCATTACTCTATATTGATGGTGTAGAAATGAAGGGATGTTTCCCTTGCTTCTGTGTGGCTTGCTGAACTTGTCCACTTAACAGCTTTTACACCGTCAAGTGATTTAACAGCCTGCGCCAAACATCCAACTTTGCACCCATATACTACTCATTGTACTGCCCTGTGTCGGCTTTGTGTGTGTAGGATTTAACCCATGGGGGAAGGCTTAGACAAAGGACTTGCACCTTGGGTATATTGCATACCCGAGGGCTAAGAGCAAGATGGCCGACCGAGAGTGAACGCTCCAAAATCGGGGGACCCGACATTCGAGTTTTATAAGGGTAAAACCTGATTCCTCACGTTAGCCAAAAACACAAAGGGTGCCGATAAGCCGCGACACTACCCCCGCGCCGAAATTACGTGACGCTACCCTTGGAACTCGGCCTAATCAACAAAATGTCCGAGGTGAAGAGACCGCAACGCAAGAAGAAGGGCTTGACAGCGGCCTCGCTATTGCCCGAGGTGATTGACACTGTATTATTGCTCGAGAAACGCCTGGAGCTGGTTGAAAATGATGGCTTCAAGACTGCTAAACTATTAACAGGGCTCGAGGATAGAATGACAGCGGCAGAAACAAGGTTAGCAACGCTGGAGTATGACACCGGCGAAACCACCAAACTGCTGTCGGAACTTACCACCAAAGTCAACGATTTGGCAAACACGGTGGGTACGCTGAATGACAGTGTCAAGCTCAATGCTGATCATATAGCTGTCACAACCAGGATAGTAGGTCAACATGTCCTCTCTTTTGACAAAATGGAGGAGGCTGAAAAGGCTAAAACAGTGTTAATTGAGGGAGTGTCTGAGCCTGTAGGCAGCGAAAATCTCCGGGCACTAATTGATGACCTGTTCGGCGAGCTCGAGTTAGGATATGGCAACGAAAAGGTTGACGCCATTTTTCGGCTCGGCAGGGTATCTAAAGACAGGCCAGACTTCAGACGACCGATCGTAGTGAAGCTCTCCCATAGAGGCACGAAGGGGGATATCTTCCGCAACGTCAGGAAACTGCAAGGCAAAAAAGAATGGGGTGGTATAAGTATCATGGACCAGCTGAACGAGATCGAACGCAGGCAATACAACGACCTGAGATCCATCTTCTTTCTGGCCAAAAGGT
Source organism: Harmothoe impar (assembly GCA_947462335.1). Classification (NCBI taxonomy): domain Eukaryota; kingdom Metazoa; phylum Annelida; class Polychaeta; order Phyllodocida; family Polynoidae; genus Harmothoe; species Harmothoe impar. The sequence goes on along the minus strand of OX381712.1, from coordinate 62,190,738 downwards.
CGGGTGTAAAGAGGCTCAAACTCAGACAGAGAGCCCTGATCATCGATGGATACACATACAAGCATTGTGATCTTGGTCCACTACCGTACAAACTGTCCCTCAAAAAAGCAACAACAGCCAAGACACTGGATGGAATTGGTTTCAAATCCATGCACAATCCTATGTCGAATCTCTACCCCTGCAAAGTGTCACATGGACCATACGAGTATAACAGCGTTGAGCAAGCCCTACAGTACACCAAGGCCAAAACTGCAGGAAATATGGACGTCCAGATAGCCATCATGAACTCCTCTGACCCGTATGAGATTATGAAGCTGGGATCTCAAATCACCCCGAACGACGAGTGGAAGAAGGGTGAAACCAAGCTTGTGTATAGCCTGTTGTTGTCCAAGTTTGAAGATCCTACACTGAGAGGTCTGCTCCTCAGGACGAAAGACAGCAAGCTATACGAGCTGACATACAACAAAACTTACGGGTGTGGCCATCATCTAGGAAACGCCCACAAACTGAACCAAGAAAAAGTGGTTGGTGGAAACCTGTTAGGGCTTCTACTACAAAAGGCCCGTGGTGAGATCAGAGATGAAGAGTACAAGGCCAAACATCCCGAAGGAGAAGCACAAAAAGAGGCAGAACGTGAAGCAGAGGCAGGAGTAGAAGCAGGAGTAGAAGCAGGTACCGCCGAAGAACCAGAAACAGAGCAAGCAACAGACAGTAGCAGTTCAACCGGCTCTGATCCCTGGGACCCCATCATAATACAAGAACAAGAACAAGAGCAACTCGAGCAACCTCCACCAACACCAGAACAGCCTGCCGAAATTGTGGAAGAAGATACCCCGCCAGACACGCCACCTGACCCTCACGAAGAGGACACCCACATGTAAACCTAGAGTCTGAACCAGAGGGTATCATCCTCAATATATAATATGTCAAAAACTTTAATTTTATTGTATTAAAATATCAATAATCAATACTCTTTAAAATATAAAAATACCGGTAATCAATAGGTCAACAGCAACTGTAATTGCCAATGTCGTCATAAGCATATACAATTTTTCAAACACATGAATGTAAACTACCGGTAATCAATAGCGTATGAAAGGTGTCTAATGTCGCCACATGTATCTTGTTTAGAGAGGGGTAAAATAAATAACAAAATTAAATTATAAAAAAATAATCATTAAAACGAAATATACCGGTATTCAGCAGTAGCTGAGCAGGTACTCTAGGTGTGCATTGAAAGCTGTTACTACAGATGTGTATATATGTTATTACAAAATGAAAAATGGAAGGCTGTAAATATTGTTGTATTTTTGATTGTTTTGATCAACATGATGTATATGTGTGACACTGTCTGTGATAGTTAATCAGGATCTTCTTTTCCTTTAAATTTAATAGAGAATACTTTATGTCAAGGAAATGTTTATAGCCTGGTTGTCCAACCCGTTCGACTTTATACTTATGTACTACATTTACACAGTAGTGAGTTTAAACGAGATGTACAAATAAGCCGGTGCTCCCCCCCCCCAACACTCTATGACTGGTCCCATCCTTTTAACACACAGGGGTGGCCACAAGTGCCGACGCCCCTTGCGTTCTTTATGTCTTTATGTTCTGTATAATTCATTGTTAAAACAAATTAGGCTTGGTCACATTGACACAAATGGCAGCATGTCTAGTACAAGATTACTTTTAATTTTTAATGGTTGATGAGTGTACAATTCTACCGGGTAGAGGTTTAAGTCTGCTCCATTTAAATGCAAGAAGTATAAGAAATAAATTTCCACAGATTAAAGTTGAACTCTGGAATAAGGGAATAGACATTTTATGCTTTACTGAGACGTGGCTCACATCTATTAATCTGGATAACGACTTTGATTTACCAGGGTATAATTTATTTAGACTCGATCGTTTAAGAGAGATGAGAGCTGGCGGTGTCTGTGTATATGTGAATGAAAATTTCTCCTGTGATGATTGTATATTTTCTGCTTTAAATAAGAGCAATGAACAAATCGAAGTTCAATGGCTGGTCGTATCTAAAGGAAAATCAAAAAAGATTTTAATTGGAAATGTATATAGACCACCCACCAGTAGTGATAGGGGTACGTTTGTTAGAGAATTAAATGATTTGATTGGAAAAATCCCAAATCTAGACAGCTATGATGTTGTAGTCACTGGGGATATGAACATAAATGTTTTAATTGAAAGCAACGACAAGGATCTTTTATACGGTACCATGGGTGACTATACGCTTCGCCAAATGATTTCTGACCCCACAAGAGTAGCAGAATCAAAAACCTGTATTGATTTATTATTTACAAATGTTGTTCATGTAAATACGTATGGAGTGGCAAATATAAACATATCAGATCATTTCCCGATTTTTATTAGGCTAAAAAGAGAGAAAATTATATATAAAAGTAGACAATTTGTTGGCAGATCGTATAAAAATTATGATGCCAAATCTTTTTCTGAGAAGTTCATAGATCAGGATTGGACTGTCTTTAATGATTCTGAAGATGTTGAAACCTGCTGGGAATTATTTTTGAACTCTATCAAACGTGTCCTAGATACTAATTGTCCCATAAAGACATTTAATATTAAAAATAAGGACGAGCCATGGTTAACACCTGAGTTAAAGACCCGTATTGCTGAAAAAAATCAAGCTCTAAAAAAGGCAAGACGTACAAATTCGGTTTTAGATTGGCACATAGCCAATACGATGAAAAATCAAATATGTACAGACTGCAAAGAAGCTCACAGGGTCTTTATCACTGATGAGGTGGAGAGGAATGTAAATGACTCGAAAGAATTTTGGTCTGCCATGAAAAGGTTAATCCCTGGAAAGGGAGTAAAATCAAAACAGATAAATCTGAAAGACGAGACTGGAAACTTTATAAATTCTTCAGACACTGCTGACTTTATAAACAATTTTTTTAGTAATATCGGTCCAAAATTGGCTCAAAAACATGACAAAAATTGGATTTTTGAAGGCAAAAAAGCAGAAACACAAATGCCAGATGTTGAGATTACAGAGGAAGAGGTCGTCAAAGTGATAAAAGATTTAAACATAAACAAATCCTCAGCCATCGACTACGTCTCCACATGTGCTTTCAAAGATGCTGTTCTGGCCTCTCCGTCCAAATTTATAAAAATTCTAAAGTTATCCTTAAAATTTTCCAAAATCCCAACCTCTTGGAAACAAGCCAAAGTGACCCCCCTGCCAAAGTCCGGAGATTTATCCAATGTCTCTAATTTTAGGCCAATTAGCCAACTACCTATCCCAGGCAAAGTAATCGAGAGGATTATACATACTAACATTTCAAACCATCTTGAGCAGCTCAATATACTTGTCGACGAACAGGGTGGATATAGGAAAAAGAGGTCAACTGTTGATACTATAAGCACTCTCACAAATGAAATCTTACGAGAGAGAAACAAAGGGAATATAACTTTAGCAGCCTTTATTGACATTAAAAAGGCGTTTGACTCTGTAAATTATAATATTCTTTTAAAAAAGCTAGAAAATTACGGTATAAAAGGAAAAACCTTGTCTTGGATCAAGGATTACTTTACCGGTAGGACGCAGATAACAATATGTAACGACAAAGCGTCTAGTGTTGTAAACATGACCTGTGGGACCCCCCAGGGTAGTATTTTGGGTCCTTTATTCTTTTTATTATATGTGAATGACCTCAAGGTGATCAATAATAATGTAAAGACTCTAATGTATGCTGACGACACGGTACTTTACACATCAGGCAAATCAATAGACACTTTGGCAACAAATTTACAAAGTTCCTTAAACAATTTTGTAAACTGGTCTTCTAGAAACAAATTAACTATAAATGAATCTAAAACAAAATTAATCCTTTTCTCTTCCAGAATTAAATCAAAAAATATCCAAATTCGAAATCTCAACATTAAAATAAACGATGAAAAATTAAAATTTGTGCCGACGTATAAGTACCTAGGCGTCATCTTGGATTATGAGCTTACTTTTAACCACCATGTAAAAGAGTTGAAAGGTAACCTGGGTTTCAAATCTTATTTATTGGCTTTGCTGAAGACGTATGTACCCACAGCTATTATGTTGATAATATATAAAACTTATGTATTACCTCTGTTAGATTACGCCGACATATTGTATCATAGTGCAAGCTCTACCGGTACTCAACTTTTACAATCAGTACAAAACAGATGTCTCAAATACTGTCATAAGGTTCCTATTCTAACGTCAACTAACTTTATACATAAGAAAGCAATCCTACCCAAGCTGGTCGACCGCAGAATATATCATGCACAATTGTACGGGTTCAAACTTTCAAAGAAGATTGACTCATTGAACATCAGGCCTAGACACACTCGCGAGGCTCAAGCGCCTTTGCTGAAATACTCTAATATTATCCTGACTGCTTATGAAAAATCCATGGAAGTTTTCGTTGCTCAAACATCGAATGAACTTGACAAGAAATACCGCAATATTGTAAATATCTCTGATTTTAAATTAGAAATGAAGAAATTGTTGAGTGATAAAATTGCTTCTTACATAGACCCTTAATCAAAAATATTTTTATACCTCTTTTACCGGTAGTTTCTACTCTTTTCAGTCTGTGATAATCGAACCTGTATGATATACACTTACATACTGAAGTATAAGTAAAGTCTGCTGCCTTGTTGTTAATCATAAACGTGATCTTTTATAAGCCAATCACTGTTATAAACTCGTTTACATAGAAAATGTTATGTCCTGTCTAGTCCATCTTGCTCTTTAAAGAACAAGTGTATTATCTAGATGACGTGATAAAGTATAAAGGTTGGCACCAAAAATCAGCCCTGCTGAGTGTCATTTCCTAGTCATTATTGACAAGTCGATTTATTGTTTATATTTCATCTGTGATTTAAATATTGTATATATTTACGGTAAAAGAATCTGTGATAACAACGACGATGGACGAGAACATGACGTGTACTTTGATGTGGTCAATAAATGATTAAAACCCTTCCAAAAAAAAGTCAGATAAACCACACCTGGCCAGGGTCCTTCCATATAACCACTGCCCACTGGTCATCGACTTGGTGTATAACACCTCGGCTTGACCCTGTGGGGCAGTGGGTATATTGAATAACCGTGTCCAGGTGTAGTCTATCTAACACATAGCCTGCTTCAAACCCCCAACTGTGAACTCATATACTACTCATACTACCCTGCCCTGCGTTTGTTTGAGTGTCGGACATTACCTGGTTCAAACCTCCAACTGTGAACACATGTACTACTCAGGGTACCCTACCCTGTGTCTGCTTTGTGCACATGTATACAGGTGTGGTAGATTGACCTAGAGTCGATCACATACATTGAGTCGGACACTTAAAGCTGCACTATGTATTCAGGCATGCCATGATCCCCCTCACCAAAAAGGGACAAATAGAGAGCTTAGCATGCATGAATAACAACAAATTCAGGTGTCTATTTCGACCTTAGGTGACTTTAACCCTAACTCTAACCCTAAGGTCAAGAGTATGACTGTGTACAATGTAGCAGGAACAACAGTTGATCTAAGATGGTTCAGACAGATAACGCCACGAGTTCAGGAACATGTACAGCTAGAGCCCAATAGGGTGGCTTTAACAGCAGATGCAGCCATCGCCTACATTTGTCCCCCTAGGCCTAAAGAATCATAGAGTCACATTTTATTGTATATCCTTTATCGGCAAAGTTATGGACACAAATTATCTCTACTACGCAGAGATGTACATCCCCCTGGACTTTATTGCATGATTTATCGCAGCATTAGTATTATTGTCACTGACTTCTTTGATGACCCGAAAGCAGTCACTCACTGCGGAGGATGCCCCTATCCATATGTTCAGGCCCCTTTATTGCTGGCCTGTTTTATTGGGTGAAAGGTTATCCAATAGTGTCTTAAGGATGTATTCCACAGCAGGTGGCATCCCAGCATACAAAACACGTTATTTTACGTCAAAATAACATTTAAAAACTTGAAATAACGTCATGCCATGGTAAGGAGCTTTAGAGAAACGTAATGTAACGTTATAAAATGTTGCATAACGTTTTTTGTTTACTGGGAAACTTATCGATTGCTCGTCAGTCAATGTTTATCATAGTAAACTTTGACTGATGATCCTCTGTCCGTCATATTCATTAGCACTGACTTTCCCAGGAAGGACAGGTAAAACGGCTTTTCCACTGGTACATTCGGGAACTCTCAGGGATGATAATTTTAATCTAGATATTATGTTATTCCATATTATAAATATCTGATATCATCTGACTATAAATCCGACGAAATACCCTGAGAAGGAGGAGAAATGACAACTTACACCGAACATCTGCATACTGACTGTGAATGATCTTAGATTTACGGTGCAGTCGGTGCTTTGGCATTGAAGTCAAATAAAGATAGCTTAAAGTGATCATTTAACTAAACTGGAAGCTATAAAATGTCATGAAAAGGCACAATGATATTGCTAATCTGGCCTTTAAGTCAATCAAATGAATATTTTAAGTGGTATTTATTTTGCTTAAACGAAAACTTTCATGTTCCCATACATTGACACTGTTCAGTGGTGTCATTGCCCGCCGTGAGCCAGACTTGCTCAACCAGTACCTTTTTCTGCCACAAGAGCTCTAAATGGGACTGGTGAAACTGCTATATTTAGATTGTTACTTCCTGTCAGGCTGTGCACAGGAGCTGGTGTACAGAAATTGATTGGTCAACCCCAGAAGACAAGTTCAAGCAAGTTTTCAAATGAGTTTGCCCAGACTCTACTATTATAGAGTCGGGGCCTGAGACTTACCGCGTGCTTAGGGATATGTCCATTCATGCATAAATGCCTTCCCTCACCCTACGTAATCATTTCCCATCCCCATCCTAGACTATAGCTAATGACTCCATGATGAAGGAATCTGAGCTCATAAACAGGCCGGCAATAGCTCCTTTGAAATATTGAATACCATAATGGGAAAATATTTTTTGGTGTGGGCGTTATTAATTTAAAAGCTACATCGTTCGATTTACAACCCGGATTCACCGCAATGATAGCTATTTGAATATAGAGTGCTTTATTGGCAGCCCACGCTTACATTTTACGTTTTATTTTATTAACACTAAATTGGCATATGGGGATGGCGGAATGGACTACGCGGACACCCGCTACAATACAGTAAAGCTTTAGCCCTTTAAGGGTGGATGTTGCTAAAAGATGACATTTGTCATCATCATGCACCCAGCGAGTAACTTGTGGGTGCTGCAATAGTGCATCATGCCTACCCTTGGGGAGTGTCTCAACCCCATAGAGTCGGCATGAGGTTTGAATGCAGCACTGCCAGGGCTGCATTCATGCATCATGATGATCAACGGCATGCTGCATTAATGCATTATAGCATCATTAAAGGGTTAGTCTGGACAGCCTCCAGAATACTAAGGTGATGGAGTCTGGCGTTGCATGGGTGAACCTATTGGTGGCAGGCACCCAGTTCACCTACCACCATTATAGGATGACCACACTCTAAGAACAGTGTGTTACGTTTACAAACCTTTCAACACACAGCAGCTTCTTTTAACACACATTTTTCTGTAGCACACTGCAGACTACACACCTTTTGCCAAATATGTGTTGATCTCAGAAGTGTGTGGCAAATTTGTGTGTATTTCTCTGTATGCATGTTCCCGCAACACACTGGTCTTAGAGGGCAGATTCTCTGTCTATACGTATAGATAGGATGGAAACTTAATAACAAAGAACGGGTACATGAGGCCAGAAAAAAGGTTTGTCTCAGGTCACCCAACCATACCTCTCAAAACAGGGCCGACCCTACGTTTTTTTATGCAATTTTGAAGTGATTTTCGCATTTTTAACCCTTTGTTGGTCAATTTTCGGGTATTCAAAAAGTTGGCTAGTACATTCATGTGAAAAAAAAATATATATGTAAAAAAATCCGACCTACCAACCCTACATTTTCCTTCCATGTTACCTGAAACATGAATCCTTTTTTTGGCCTAAGGTATTCATTAAATTCACTTATATAATTTGGGTTGGGGTGGAGAGTGCAGGAAAGGTGGAGACATCCTGATCAGATACTCTCATCTCCTGCAGATACCCAATATATAATATATGCACTTCACGTGGGTGTGACAGTACACTGATCTGCAATACAGTCACGCTGGGACATTAGGTAAATGTGGGGTGGATATGTGTATACGGCACAAAGGGTGTCTAGGAACCCTCATCACTATGGTGATAGGCTATTAGGGTTACACATTATGTGGTGCCAGGCTATGCAGATGTCTAGGGAATGTCTGCAGTCTGGTGACGAAGGCAAATTAGAGTGCTAATTATAGAATAATTATTACAGCAGCCTGGATGCTGACCAACTTGATTCCTCCTGTAAGCTTTCCTTTAAAGCGGTCCCAGCCTTCTTTCAGCTGAACTTTAAGGAAATCCAAGTGGACAATTTTAGGTGATGACAAACCTCTAAAAATTGATAAAAAAAAAGCTCTATCCAGACACCATCTTTTCGGTTTATAACCAGGGATTAATATATGCCTAGTTGCAAACCAGGAGCCAAGGACAGTGCATGCAGTTTTATTGTATTCAATTCGGAAGGGTTAATGCATATATTCATAAGGAGTCTGCCTACAGACCATCAATGTCCAATTCCTGTCATCTAAATGCCAATAGGCTATGTGTATGGGTATAGGATGATACCAGGAGGATGTACATTAAGATTAGGTTGGTGATAATAAGAAAAAAGCAAACACAAAATATACATAAGGGTACAGTACCCATAATGGACCTGGTGGCTAGTTTGGGTAGTGGGTTTGCAGGGGTCAGTGGCCGGGATACGAGGCAGGTCAGGGCTACAGGGATGTAACAGGCCGGATGGAACACCATCATGAACCATCCAGTTTAAGTAACTTTAAACACAAATCAAAGTTGATCAATAGACTTCTTTGAGCAGCTTGAAATAAATAATCTCAAGCAACATTAATCTTCTGAAAGAAGGCCATTAATCAACTTCAATTTTTGCCTAAATTGCGTAAATCAGATGGTTCATGCAATGGCATGAATTAGTCAGTAAATGTCGTCTTTTTCTGATTTTCCTTGTATACTCCATCATTCCAGCTACGGGAGTGGCAATTACTTAATAACAGTTGAGGTTGTTAGATTTTCATGCGATGCCAGGAAAGTTTTCAGCCCAGTCCCTGCTGATGGGTCGCAATTCTTCCGCTCCCCAAAAAGGATTGAAATTCTAGAGCGGTGGTGGACCACATGGTGGAGCCCCTCCCCAAAATCCACCAAATGCCTTGCTGTTAACTAAGGACCAGTCCCTAGTTACCAGAATAAAGTGCCAATATATTGGAATCCACGCCAGCAACAGGAAACAAGATGGCGGCTTACGAGGGACGCTCGGTTAGAGCGCTCTCCGTCTGCTGGTCAGGGCGGGGCTGTAAGAGGCTCAATGGTCCATGACTACAAATCCACCGGGACTAACTTGACCTCTCCCCCGGAGGTATTCCATCAGCCATGACGGGCGAGCGCAGAACGAGGCGAGAGCCAGCATTATGGATGGCATAAACCGGAAAGAGGGTCAATGCCTTCCGGTTTAAGCACTACCCGCTATATGCATATATGTGGTACTCTTGTGGTTAAGGAGATCTTCGCCCGGACGTTTAATATTGGCACTGGCTCCACATATAGGTTAAGTATTCCGGCACTATTCAAGGTCCTTTTTTCTTTCAGTCTGTGTGGCCGTTAAATAGCAATAGCATCTATCCATAAGAAGCTTTATAAACTCTCACTAGGAGTGGATTCATTCACTTCATGAATATTTGCATTTAAGCAAATTCATGATGCCTTAAAGGAACACTCTAACGGCCTTAGGTTTAGTAATGCCATGTAAATGTCCTGGAAAGGCCACAACTTTATGTGGCATTTACTGGCATAAATGTAAACATTCATGCAATAATATTCCGTTTCAACACATCATTGGTAAAGAAAGGGACAACAGAATTTGAAATCATTGTCATGTGGAGTGACAGGAGATCAAAAAATCACCACAGACAAATCTTTTTAATTAAAAAAACCAAAAACATTGGATAGAAATATCTAGCTAGAATCAGCCATGTTTTGGTAAGTATGATTGGGCAACCTGCCTGAAATACATACATCTTAAGCTATTGTCTGCTTTATTCTTGTGATACATGTACTAGATGGTTAAGGTGGTAAGTATTGAACACATAGCACTCACTGTTGACATAGTGTGCCGGACCTGCTGTCCAGTACTGTAATCCCTATGTGGCTGGTTGGAGAGTCCTGCAGGATTCAGCCCCATTTGTAGCCGCAGGCAGTGGCTGCAGTGGGAGCAGGGGGTGGTGGTACATAGGGATTCACTCTGACCAGAAGGGGTTAACTTTAACACTACTGGGGCCAACCAACATCACCACCTGACAACTATTTGTTATACAGTATGGATTACTTGCTAGGGGTTAGGAGGTGCGCTCTAGCAGAGTGGATTTAACCCGTTAAAGGCCGCATAGCACTTTAATGCATTGATTATGCCTTTGGTCTTAATGATGCTTGAATGTAGCTTTGGTGTGTAACTCGTATACATTAATATGTAGAACCCTACAACGTGATACATTCGCAAATGTTCAGCTGCATAACTGAATGTAGCCATGGCCTGGAGAGTTACTCGCTATGGCTGCATTCATGCATCATGACGACAAAGGGCATAGCATATTGTTTGAAGGGAAACTTAAGGTGAAATAATGACATAAAAAGTGAACGGGTTGCGTACTTCCCACCCTATCAAAGCTTGTATGGCTATTTCCATGCTTTTGTCAAAGAGAAGGACTTTCCGCAACCAAAACCGTCCCCTACCATATCGAAGCTACCACTAATTAGAATCTGAATTTCAATATGGATACACTGTAAAAATATTCCATTGAAATAACGGAGAATCAGTGTTAAATTTGATGGCGTAATTGTGATTTGCAGTGAGATACTGTAAAACTTTTACATTAAACATCCGTAAACCAGTACAGTGAAACAATTTTTTTAAAATTTAAGATGAATGTCACGTTAGATTTTGTCCACCAGGTGGCAGCTTGGTTTGATAGGAAGACTTTAGCAGAAGCTATCACTTTAAAACATACCTAAATGTGTTCGCTTTATTAAGATATCCAACCATCTCATTTATTACACGATCCAAATCGAATCTGGCATTCATTGGTGCCAGTGATTCACCATAATTTTATGGGCTAATTTTTACAGTATACATAATTAGTACCGAGAGCGGCTTTAAATATGTAACTCCAAAGCTCTACCAAGGAACTCTTATAACGACAAAGGTCATAATGCGTGAAAATACTATGCGACTCCTAAAGAGTTATCATGATATGAAGTCATATCCTGCCCTTGACCCGCCCCCCTCCCACACACACAGGTACTAATGACGTCTACACCAACTTATCAAAGGGACAGTGTTTGTCATCAATGGTGTTTCCCTAATACACATGTGACGTCAGTCTCTGACGTAAGAGGCAGCCGCCATTTGCATTTCCTGATGACCTTAGGAACTGTCTCGGCTCGGCTCCTGCCTGACCGGCGGTGCTGCGTCCCTGCTACTGTTCCCAATCACCACCCACATACGGCATTAGATAACTGTATATTGTTACTACCATACTACGTTGTCATCTGTATACTATAGCTGACACCTAGAAGCACAATAACCAATGTATGTTGCCAACTATTTATACACCACACCACCGCAGACTGCTGCCTATTGTCAGATCACTTCCATTGTACTTCGTACTTCGGACGGTCCAGGACAATGAAGAGGTGATCAATTTTAGCTGTTGAAATAGAATGCCAATGCTAATGTGGCTCTAATGTGGAAATTTAACCATATACATATAAATCAATCTCCATCTAGTGTTCTCATTTCAAAATAGTAAACTGCACCTGAAGTCGGACACTGCATGCCAGAAATAAACCTTGAATCGGACACTATGTTCTTTCATTGGTTTAACCAAGGAAACTATATATAGAGCCTCTATGGAAGTCACTGGTTTAGCATTCTTGGCTGTTTGTGCAGTAATCTTGAAAGGGATATATCTTAAATTTAATTTTATGTCTATCATTGTAAAGTTTCTATAAATAGTATGAAGCCCTACTCATCTGAAGTGTTCAATCTGTATCCGCAAGACATATAAATGCACGTATATGCATGGGACCAGGACACTATCCTAATGTACATGATGCCACACACAGGAAATCTATAGGATATTATCAAATAATAAGGGTTTGCCTTCCTTCTGTATCAAAATCCTTTCTTTATGAGGACAAACCCAATGAGCTGTTACCAACATAGTGTCTAAGTCTAGGTGTAATTAGTGTCCGACTTTAGGTGCAGTTTGATGCTGATGTACAATTCACTATTACAAGTATCTCAAATGATTTATTTATATTTTATTGATCTGAGCCATCAGACAAAATGCACATCTTGATATTATTATCCTAAATACTAAAACTCTACTAGGGGAGCCAGAACAGATTAAACAAGGAAACCAATTATCTAATTTCCTCTTGACTAATATTTGGTATTTTGTATTTGTTAGAAGGAAGAACACCGCAACTTTCATATTCAGTTCTCATGATGGGTGAAATATGTATATAGATTATGTAATTCAAAGCCAATGGTGTTCGACTCAAGGTGCCTGTCCGACTCAGGGAGCCTTTACCCGATGCCAAACAGCGGGAGAATGGCAAATGGACCCCAAATGGACCAACAAAATATGTCCCATTTTAACATACATGTAGAATAATGTATATACGTATATATGCCTATTCCCGACTGATGCCAGGCATGCGGAGAGTGACAAAAAGTCATAGACAACACAACTTGTGATTCTTCCTACAATTTGGCGCCAATCAGGTACCAAACCAACCACCACCTCCATACCGCCCACTGGTCCCTCCTTCCGATTGTCATCACTGCTTCTTCCTTCTCCGCCACACTCACCCTCACCCGCAAAATGTTACTTCCGGCGAGGCCTGCGCGCGCAGCTGATAGCGGCACCCACACAGCGTTCCTTGTTGACTGATGGACGCAGGCGGAGGGTGGCTACGTTTCTTCTCTCCAAATATTGTCCTTTCTGTAGGTTTTCTGCTTTTTGCTTGGATAGAGCTTCCCCTAATACACAGAAGCACCAGGCCTTTTGGCTACATGTGGCTTCGGCCTCGCTATACGGACCTGCCTTTATCTAGTTTATCAAGCTCATAGAGGAGTTGTTCTGTGTATGTTTGGGTGTTTAGAAGGATAAGACACACATCTGTTTGGCTACAAATACTTTAACCATTTGCATGAATTTATGACCGGTGGAGGGACACTTGTGAATTGTTTTATCGGTTATATAATGTATTGTCAAGAGAAAAGTTTGAAAGTTATGGGTAGTATAGACACGACCAATGCTGAAAACATCCATGGCTGCATCCGGGGCTGCATACTTAAAGAGGAGTAACTGGTCATCCAGAGCAATCTGTCGTTTTGTCCCTCGCCAACCTTTTAAACTCCCAGTGCCCCTATTTATAGGGCTGAGTACCTGTCCCGACTGCACTCCGACTGTCGCTGGAGGTGTACCGACATTTGCGCCTTTAAGGCAGTATTCCACTGACGGAATCGGATGTGATTCCGTTGGTCGGACGAGATTCGCCCAGAAGTTTAACATTATAGACGTCTATCGGATGACGAAATTTCGGTCGAATGACCCTGGTGGAATAAACGCTTTAGGGGTACATTTCAACACATCCCATTTCATGATTATAGTAGCAGCGGTAGGTCCCTATAGTGAGTGACTTATCGTTGTTTAGCCCCATTTTCATAGCTAAGGTCATATTCATGGCGAGAAAGCTACATTAGAATTAATTTTACAAATAAATACATGTGCCTGGGTCCACGCATATAGCACCAGACAAACAAAAGAGGGACAGAACAGAAGGGATAAAGAGACTTTTGAGATGAACTAGGGAAGCCCGTGGGTCTCATATCTCAGTATATGTGGTCCAACAACAACTATATATCATGCGGGAGTAGCAAATATAAATATAACAGTTCCCATCCCTGCCACTGATTTCGCTCTTAAGGTGCCGTGGTCGACGTCATTGAAGTAGGGGCCATTTCTGGACCATTAAAATTGTTTAAGGGTTGGGGCTGAAGTGCCGGGACCATTTAAATCTTAACCGACGAGTACCCCCACTCACACAAAATCTCCTACACCCTTTTTATTCACACCCGATAGCCATTCCGAAACAGGTTGACCAAGGAATCCCTCTCCAAGAAGTCCAAATCTGTACGAGAGGTGTCGCTCTCCTAACACATCGTTGATCTACATTCAAACGATGTTTCATGATTCATCATCATATATATTAGCTGAAGGTGGCTAAAGATGGCTGTATCCATACAGAGACGAGGTAACTCAGATGGCGCCATTTCTCTTTACAGAATGTCCCAGCCTACACTGATATTCTGACCTTATCAGTACTGGGGATTAACCAAGTTAGTAATACCTTTGTTCCCTATATGACCAGCCTAGGTTAGTTAATACTGTCCGGTTGCTTAGTACTGACCAATCCACCCTTAGTCTATCCATTTCTATGAGTATTAGGATAAGTCTCTTTGAGTAAGGAATTACGTAGTCGTATTTTGTTTTGTCTCAGTCATTCTTTAATATCACCTCATCATTCTGAAAAGATATTAATGCCCCTATCACTAACCTGGGATAGCCACTACAGACTAGGCCCTGGACCATACAGATTATCAGTGTATGTCGCCGGCCTCCTCCTGCCTGAAAGTGAGCAGTGCCGGAAGCCAGGTTCCAATAGCTACCACCTGTCAGTCATATCTCCGGGCGGGGCTGGTTGGGGCCGGGTACAAATAGGCAGTGAGTGGTTAAAGGAGGCAGCCGTGAGAGCAGCCATTGTCTACCAGTGACTGATGCTTCCTTCTCTCCTCCTGCCCATAAACATCCGCCACATAACCACCACCAAGCCCGACTACCACAATGGGCTATAACAGCCACAACACTACCATCTACAGGGTAACACCTGGCAACACCACCAGTCCTTTAGACCGTTTCCTTCCCTCTTATAGATTAGACCACCTTTATTATGGTATACTTGATATAACCTAAATTACCCAGGCACCAGGAATATGTCCTCATTTTATGACCCACACACTACCCCCCCCCCCTTATTCATAGACTAGCCTCTTATAATTGAAATAGTTAGATAACGATTAGATCCACCATGTTGGCTAATCATGCAGTGGCTCTAGAATGTTTTGGGATATCATCAACCAGGTAAAGGATTAGATTTTCAGGGGCAAATCTAATTCCTCATAACTTTATTTCAACATGGATGAGATAATGATACATTTTCTTGATAATAATATGTAGGCAATGGACATAGATGTATGTTTTTTAAATAACCTACTCATATAACATTAAACCTTAGACTTTATAAAATAAACTCACACTCAACTCATTATTTCCCAGATTTACAATAAAGTAGAATCCTAGTGTTTATAAATTCACATCCCCTCGGTGCAAGGGTGGGGCCGACCTCCAGACTTCTGACAATGCAGCTCTCGAGCTTTACTATGGTGTCCCATAAACAGTCTGTCAAGTTCAGAGCACCCTCCGCCTCAGCATAAACCATTGGGAACAGTACTACTACACATTTTCATGTCCCATTCCTTGATCTGTTGATGTGGCTGACCAGCATCCCCATACACCATGCGTGAGGCTGACATCAGGCTGGCTTTAGTTCTACTGGTCTACATTTTGACCTTCCACAAAGTCAATAATCATTCTAGAGCAGAGGAGTGACCAGAGGGCCTCTCTGTGGGATTCAGGTCACCGCGCCTAGGTATAACTCTCCAAGCAGATGTTTGGCAAAGACTCAAATTCAACTGCATGAGTTAACATTAATTATCCACAGCTGAATAGAGATGGCCACATCTGTACAGAGAGATAATGTGGCTCCATGTCATCTCTTGTGACAGAATGGCCAATAGTATATGAGGGTTAAACGTAGCGGTAACTTCCAAGCAGGCTTCAGTGCAGACCAGGGTGCTATTCACGTGCATTAACTAGGTCATTCCATTCTCCAAACAGATGTTCTGATATATTACTAACAGTGTGGGAAACCATTTGACTACCACCTGCTGTGTAGGGCGCACTAGGGCCAATCTGAGTGAAATTAGATGCCCCAAATGGTGCAGACCTTACTTATATCCTGATTCAGTTACACACTGATATTCCACAACCTAAAAAGTACTTTATATATGAGATTTTAAGCATTTTTGTGTTTGTCTACCACCTCCTATGTCATCTAACAGGGGGCAGTGCAGACATTCAGAGTGTCCCACACTGTACCTTAATATAGGCAACCTCCGTTGTGAGAGTGTATTGACCCAGTTTATGCACTTGGTGCTATTTATATCTGCTTTAGCAGATGGTGGGTAAAGACTTTCATTTTGAAAACTCAAGAGAAATCCCAACCTTTTCAAGTGAATGTAACCCTTCATAAGGTGTGGTAATTTCATCGGCCACATACTGCTGTTTGGTGGGCAATCGGCTCATTTTGGTGCATAGTGACAACAAAATTGCAGCCTTGAGGTATGCATATATGATACTGTTCACAAAGGGTTAGCACTTTTTAAGAGAACATCAGCTGAGCACATGGGCGGGTCAGGGCGTGCTTGGGGCTGGGGAGGAGAGGGCAATAGTTGTTAGGGAGGAGGGTGTGCAGGCTCCATAGCCCACACTGGAGTGGGCATGGTCGTCACGCATGACTGAGTCCTCCATCAGGCTGATAGCCCTGCCTTCACTACTCCAGTGGCGTCGTCCAGCCGGGTTCGGGATGGGAGACCGGACCACTCGGGCTATCAGGAGGCAATGCTTTGGAATGGGGCTGTATATGGGTGATGCTGGGTCTTGCTTGGATACAGAGGTCATCATGGTGAAACAACCAATAAACCACTCATGTTGTTTTTCTCGAGTGCTAAATATAGGGTTAGCATCTGCAGTCAAGTACTACCGAGCGGTTCCTTTTTCCTTGGTTTAATAACAAATGTACTGTAGGAGGTCAAATAATATCTTAAGTTTGTCAATATTTCAATTTGTTGGTATAAACATATCTCTCTCTCTGTCCCTCCCCTGCTTTCCTACGGGCCCTATGACACTATTCGAGGCTCAGGCTCATGGATATACCACAGAAACCCCCTAGTAGAATGTCACTTGTGAGACTTATATTCTATTCCCAAAATTTAATAAGATTTAGTAAATTTATGATACACTTTCCTATTTTACAATGAAATTCAAGATCCCAACATTGTAATGATGTGGTTAGATATTTTTTCTGTTAATTTCTGAGTTTGCTGTATTTTTTCAAAAAAATCGGCTATTTATTTAAATAAAATAATGCCTACTTTTTTTTTTAGAAAAACATTAAAAAATATAAGCTACAGAGGAACATTAAGAGAAATGGTTAATACGGATTGGGGACATTTTGCTGATATAAATTGACATTTTGGGAGATTGAAAATACAAATTTTTGACTGAATTACAAGGATTTAATCAAAATGTCACAAAACGACCATGTTAAGAGTGTCCGTTACGCGTCCGTTACGAGTCCGTTACGCGTCCGTTACGCTATATGGCGCCATATGTAGCCATATGAATTACAAGAGATATTAACATATGGCAGGCCACAGCGTCGGCAATACCCATCCTACAATAAATATAAGACTACCTACCCCCCCTATATCGATTTCAGGGATTCCAATGAACACATTCATTTTTGTCTATTCCAAATGGTTGCTTAGCAACAGCCCCTTTTATGTGAAAATTAATATATCTTTTGGAATTGGTTGAAATTTGTAATTGTACATGGTATTTTGGTGGTCATGATTCCCTAAGAAATAATAATAGCTAAATCACAAAATTTTATGTGCATGTTCCCAAACACCTTTATTTCCTATTGCAATTGATAAATAACGAAAAAACTGAAATTAATTATTTCGGTTTTTTTCACTTTTAATTGTTGCAAAGTCATGAGCCTGAGCCATGAGAGTGCCTCTACATGGGTCCCGATAGTTTTGGCCATGTCGCCATGTCGAATTTTAGGGAAAAGGGCCGTGTCGCAGTGTCGAATTTTATGTATATAAGAACTCATAGAAAATTCCTGTGGGTCGAATTTCATCTCCAATTTAACCGTGTCTGTCGAATTTTAAAAGGGCCGTGTCGCCCGTGTCGGATTTTAAAAGGCCCGTGTCGCTGTGTCGCCCGTGTCGATTTTTACCCATGTAGAGGCACATGAGAGGTATGGTGTCGTTTCAACGCCACTACAGTATTTATGTTTTTAAATTGTGATATTATCAAAACTCATTAAGAGCCTTTGAAGATACCAAATTCAATACAGATAATAACATGGTGACCGAGACGGTTCGCCTCAAACATGTAATTCAAAAGGAATTCAGAGGCTTGCAGAAACTGAGAGATGTTCTCTAGATAAAAAGAATCAACCAACAGTCAGTGGTTCTTGTCATCATCAAGGTAGGAGTAAAACCCAATGTTGTCTCGGAATACCGTATTGGCCCATATAACCACCTGGATGCTCATTCATCTCCATCTCCCTATACCCAACGCTTATATATGAGACATGCGCCTACTTGGGACCACAATAGCATGCTTTAATTCAATTCAA
The DNA here is from genome assembly GCA_947462335.1 of Harmothoe impar. Lineage (NCBI taxonomy): Eukaryota > Metazoa > Annelida > Polychaeta > Phyllodocida > Polynoidae > Harmothoe > Harmothoe impar. The sequence goes on along the minus strand of OX381712.1, from coordinate 62,171,949 downwards.
GACTCCTGAACCCAGGCGCCTATTCAAAACAGGCGCTTAATTGACACCCAAGCGCTTACATATGAGCCAATACGGTCCCTGTTGCTGCAAATTAGTGCTGGAGAAGCACACCTCCTTAGGAGCTGGAGCTGCTAGGGGTGAGGCCCCCCTGTCCTCATCAGGACCCTGTCAGCATCAATTACCTTAATGACCACTTAGTGACACCAGCCAAATCCTAACCCGACCTGCAGGGGAGGCGGCTGCTGTACCGTATTGGTCCGTATAAACGCTGTCGTTGCAAATAAGGGCCCGTCTTGAATAAGACTTAAATATATTCTAGTCCCAAATAAGCGTCGGTTTGAAATCAATGGAACTACAGGCCAATACAGTATTTGCCTGTTGTGTGTCAGTACACCCTGCGTATATGCCGCCATTGGTGTCAGAGAATGATGTCGTTGGTTTTTTTTGCAGTGTGCTGTCATGAACCAACAAAGACATCAGGTACACAGCTGCATTCCTTCTGCTGTGAGGATATGAAGCAGTTTGAACATAGACCTACTACTCGGCGGAGTGAGAGGCGATCATTTGACAACTGTGGAGAGGTTGTTGGATTGGGTAGTGGTTGGGGGCAGGGGTGTGTTGACCCCTCTTGTTAAGTACTGACCAAGCCAAGGCAATCGAGGCTAAACCTGATCTTACATTTTACCTTTTATGCCAAAAATAGTTTTTAATGATAAAAACCAATACCTCTCATTATGACCTGTTTCAAATTCAAGAATAACAATATAATTTACTCATTTAAAGACTTGTCTCTATCTAGACGTCCGATAAAATTGTATATATCCTTAATCCGGAAACTTAATTCTCCTTTTTTCAGATATGAATACATCAGAGCTTTGCTAAGTGGAATGATGGATAGAATTACATTAGACATGCAAAAAGAAGTTCTATTCATGAAGTGCATAATGGAGTTGGAGTGTATCATTGGCAAAAACAACTGCCTCATTGCTCTTGGCATATGAATACAATTGACATCCTCATTTGAAGCGAATGAGCTATATTTAGATGCCAACAGCGAGCACACAATATCCAGCATTGTTGTTTTTACAGTTTAGACAAATCTGATTTGACTATAAAATAAATCAAGTTTGTCACAGCATAAACTTGATTAGAATCAAATTTAGCCAGACAGTAGAATATCTAATAGTCTCCCTGTTACTGAGGCACTATGCAAAGTTGGTAGTCCAACAAAGACACTTTTTTCCAATTGATTGATTGATTATTCATTTATTTTTATCCTGAGGAAATTGCATGACCTTACAGATCGCTTTCTGAATTCCACAGCGGTGTATGATGTCTAGTTACATGAGTTCCGTTAATCGGGAGTTAAGTGACACTTTTGGTCACTAATAGGATGTAGGGCTGAGCATTTATTGAATGCGCAGTCCTACTACCTCTGAATTAGCTTTACTTTGATGGTTGTTAAACATAATTTGGAAAATTTGGTTGTTTCATTACACTTTACCAAAAGACTAATATTAATAATAATAATAACCATAAAATAGTAATAACGCTGTATAGGTGTTGTTACAGCTAAGCCTAGTTCTGTTAAGGCAGTTTAGTTACCAATGTTTAATTAATCATACTTTAATTATGTTTAAGAAAAAAAGAAAATAATACTAGATGATTCCTAAGCATCACATCAGTAATGGCCGGGAATCAAACATATATGCAAGGGCCATTTGCTATGCTATGTGTCTTCTTGAGATGTTATTCTTGTATTGAGGGGGATTTGGTTGTGTGTGTGTGGGATTAGGGGAACCACCCGCCATGGCGAGGAGAGGGGAGAAGGGCCCGGTTGGTAGGCTAGTCACCAGGTAATGCCTTTATCTTCTTATCATAGATAATCTTTTAACCATGCTCTGAACTCTGTTTCAGTCTTATGTCTTCGTACTTCGACATCTAATTTGTTCCACGTGGTGAAGTTTCTATAGTGCAAGCTACGTCTGTATGCTGGGTCTTTTGCTCTACTGATCTTCATGAGTCACTCATTATGTGCCCTCGTTCTAATCGGCCTAGTGTCAATTTTATCAGGATTGAGCGATGCTTTGAAAGTATGACAAGTGGCTGCAAATTTTCTAATGTGGTGACAGGTGCAACCCCATAGACCAGATCCCCATAGTCGATGGTTGGCAAGAACTTGGTCTTAACAACTTTTAGTCTAGCTGACTGGGGCAGGTTTTTGCTGTTTCTCCTGAACATGTATAACTTATGCTCCCCATTACGTTGTGTGATGCCAATCTGTTTCTTCATGTTCAACTGATTGTCCAGCGTGATACCTAAGTACTTATATGATGGGGCATTCTCTACTCTGTCTGCGCCTAGTCTGATTCTTGGTCTGTACAGCCTTTTTGAAAGTGCTCGTGTGGTGAAGGTGACTGCTTTTGTTTTCTTTGCGTTAAGTGATAGCTTATTGCTTATGCACCATTGTCTGACTCTTTCTAGGTCATCATTTATAAGGGTGGAGGCATTTCTGTCCTCTGGTTGATGGGCTAAGTAGACTACAGTGTTGTCTGCATAATGTTGGACATCTAGGGTTTGCAAGGAATAGCAATGGCCCGAGGACTGAGCCCTGGGGGACTCCACAGGTGATGGGATAGGGTTTGGAGGTGATATTATTGGCTTTTGTACGTTGATATCTATTTGAGAGGTAGTTTTCAAAGAGATTTACGGAATTTTGGCTAAAACCTAAATTTGCAAGTTTTTTATAAAGAATTTGGTGGTTTAAAGTATCAAATGCTTTTTTGAAATCGAGGAATGTTGCTGTTGTGCATTTGCCCAAATTTAGATCGGAATATACTTTGTTTGTTAATTTTTCAAGACTATTGGAAGTTGAGCGGGCAGGCCTAAATCCATCCTGTTTATCTGAGAGTAGATCATTATTATTGAGGTAATCTAGGGTTTGTTTGTGAATTATCTTTTCTGTAATTTTGGCTGTTAGTGGCAAAATAGATATGGGTCTTAAGTTGTTTACATCTGTGGCGTCCCCTCCTTTTGGTAGTGGCGTGACCAGTGCAGATTTCCAGGTGTCAGGAAATAGAGATTTGCCATTTAGGAAGCCCAATTCAGCTTTATTTAGCTGTCATACTAACTTAATGTTTTGCTTCCCCCTACAAAAAGGAGGCTGATTCTGCACACAGCACCCCCTACATCCAAAGCTGACTCTGTGAATCGATGGCATCCACCAAATCCCCCTAGTTTGTTCAAAAGTATCAATTAGACAAATTCATTTTGTTAATATGCTTTGATAGAATCCTGCTTATTCTTTCACAACGTGAGCGGGGAAATTGATTCGACCATTTTTGTGCGTGGGTCAAATTTATTTTGCCTATTTTGGTGAAAAAAAACCTGGCAGTACTATATGTCTGTGTTCATTAGTACAACCCCTTACCCTGTTCAAAAAAGACCACTCCCTATAAGCGTTAGCAATCAGGCCTCCCTAATGTTGGCGTGCTGGCCGCTTAGTGACCGCCCGCCCAATATAGATCTATATGTAATAGTCACTAGCAGGGAGCCGTTGGCCCTACTGCACCTTTTCTTGTCAGTCTAATCGATGCCGCAACTCATCTGAGTTTCTCAGATGTTAACCCCGTTTAAGAGCTGCACAGTGATACAATATGCCCTTTGATACCAGGGGTGCATGAATGCATCAGGAGGACATGTAAGCACAAGGTAGGCATGATACTTGACTACAGCACTGCTGAATTATTTGCTGGGACTGCATTAATGTATTACGACGACAAAGGGCATGGTGCATTAAAGCACTATGCAGTCCTTAAGGGGTTAAGGCAACCCCTGACGTCTGTGTGATGTACCGCTGATCCCAGGGGCAGGGTCGGTGGTTGGGGAGGCTGTAAGCTCCCACAGAGCATCAGAATCAGTATTATGATCACATGTCAATAACTACTGTCCAAGGGAAGACCACTTGGCCCCAAAGGAGACCGCTACATGACCTTATGACCCCCTGCCCTCACTGCACAGTCTAGTCCTGTAGCTGGCCTGACCATATAAGGAAGTAGTCCTCCAGGATAAGGGTAATGTGGCTATAATGCTGGTGGCTGTATGACCATATGAAGAAGTACAAGATAAGGGCATGGTAGCCATAGTGGTAGGGGTTGCCATGTATAACCAAATGAAATAGGAGTGATAAAATCAGCCATTCAGTTTTGTATAAGGCGTATACCTCCCAAATCACCTGCGACAGACAGATAGGATGGATTATAAAGTATATAAAGTGGAAATTAATGACCCCTATATGCCTGCACACCCTGCTAGAGTGTTTTTTAGCTAAAAAGACTCTACATTACACAGTTCCTTCAGGGCAGTTATTGTACTGTACCATATTTCCAGTTACAGTCTGCCTTGCTGGATATAGGCAGGCCCTCCTTTCCTTCCCTACCCATCCCCCACCACTTTCTAAACACCCTCCTGATTAGCTTAAGCTAGCTCCACTCTGCGCATGCTCATTGGAACTGGAAGTGGTTTTGTGGTGATTTTGGAGAGGCCATGGCTTCTTAATGGGGGGTCTGTACGTAGGGGCCGTGTCGAGAACACTTAAGGACCGCATAGTACCTTAATGCACTATGCTCTTGGTTGTCATGATGCATGAATGCAGCACTGGTGAGCCTCCTAGCCATAGGTGCATTTGTTTAAATTGAATTAATATGAAAGAAATTAGAATATACTGTGTTGCCCACATATGCCTTCAAACTCCTGCAATTGTTTAACATTGGTTCAAGCCCTTAGTTGCAGATCTGAATAGGACCCCCACGCAAGTGATAGATAAAAAAAATACACATTACCAGGGAATGATTTCCATGTCTCCACACATCCCCCCCCCCCCCCAAGCCATGTTATCAAAAAATGACCATTCGCTTTGTGCAGTAGAAGTACAATTGTAGCCCTACAATTGTACTTCTACTGCACAAAGCGAATGGTCAATGGAACTACACTGGGAGAAGTATAGAATAATGTGGTCCCACTGCAGGCAGCAGTCAGCAATATACTCAACCAGACCCAGTGTAAATGAGAGCTGCTTGCCATACAACAGGAAAGGGCAGATAAACACACTGTCGGTCCAACAATAGTAAGGAGAGTTTCTGAAATCAGTGCTACTAGATTACTTCTGTACACTTTCCTGTAGAAATAAAGACACATAGCCACATTGAGGGAAATTGAAACAAAGAAGTATGTTGTGTTTGACAGTCCGGTGGGCACAATACTGCTTCAATGTTGAACTGGACCCTGTACACCCTGGCCTGTGGAAGTCACATGAGACAAAGACTATTACCATATTATATTATATTCTTTATGATATAGAAATGGTAAACAGGCCTCTCATGGTATGGATTGTGCCAGGACAGAGAGCTGTAGTGTAGGGTAGAGGCCTGCAGATGGCATGACCTGGGGATGGGGTAGTAAGTGCGGGGAGGCATGACTGAGGGTGGGTCTCTTGAAGTGGACGTAACAGGATCTGTTGACCACCGCCTGGTCAGCACTGACTACTAACATGCCACCTTGACCTGCTACATTCTGTGTCTATGCCACCCTGAGTGTATTTCCTTTGACTAGACATCCATTTGAAGAGGTGTGCGTAGAGTCTTCCCGTTCTACAGTGTACATGTGCGGCTAAACAAATCTCAATCCCAATCAGTATGTTTTGATTGGTCAAATCACTAGGCAGATTATTATAAGGACAAGGAGAGGGACTATTAAGGCTTATAGCTGGGACTCCACTACTTGATCATAATTATCATTGAATCAGACCTATTCTAACAAAATAGGATACATACAATGATTATATTGCACAGTGGGGCACAAGCATTAGATATTGTTTGTGCATCAGCTTTTTTGAGAATAGCTCCAATTTGTTGAAAAAAAACAGACAGTTGAGCTCTGGGTTTTGTATGGGTTTTGGGTAGATAAATGGCTAAAGAGGATAGAGGCAGGTTGGGGGAGGGGTGGCACTGGGATTGGGGTGAGTAGGGGGACATGGGAAGACTAACAGCACCTATGCTGACCTAGGTGTCCTACAAGTGAAATACATTGAATGCTAATAAACCCAGCAGTAAAACACATTACCTCATAGCACTGTTGGTTGGGAGACTGCCAAAGTATGTATTGCATACAAAGGAGGAAGGCTTAGACATCGAGGAAACCTCAGAAAATTCTGCAGGCATCTACTGACCCTTCGTAGAGGCCTCTCTAATCAGTCAAAACTGCCCATCACAGACTCTCATTCACTCATAGATTGTAGCATGTTTCAAGAGCTAAATTAACTACAGAATAGCCACAGAATCCATCAGACAAATGTAATCACATTAATCCGTAAGGATTAATCCAGCTTCGGTGCAGACAGTTGGGGCAAAACCTGATCCTATATTTTCCCTTTACACCAAGGAGTTATTTTATGATCAAATTAATACCTCTTATTCTGACCTGTTCTTATGCCTAAGAATACTGGTCAATGCACCACATCATACTTATTTATATACTTGCTTCTGTTTAGACGTCCGATCAAATCTTATATCCTTAATCTGGAATCTTTATACTGCTTATATAGGATCATGTCAGAGCTTTTTCTATGTGGTATGATGAATAGAATTACGATAAAAAGTGATCGGACAGCTTCTATTCATGGAGTCCATAATGGAGTAGGAGTGTGTAATTGGTAAAAACTGCCTTCTTGCTCTTGGCATATGAATAAAATTGACCTCCACTTCGAGGGTAAGGATCTATATTTAAATGCCAAACAGTGAGCACACAATATCAATTATGTTGTTTTTATAGTTTGAACTTCTTTCTTAAAAAATGTGATTTAACTGTAAAAATATCCTATTTGTCTTAGCTTCATAAATCTAATTATAATCTAATTTAGCCAGACAGTAGAATAGCTAACAGCCTATCTGTTCCTAAGGCACTATGGAAAGTTGGTATTGCAAAGAAGATGCTTTTTCCCAATTGAATGAATTCTCCCAATTGGTTTACCACAAAGGAAGCCCAATTCAGCTTTATTTATCTGCAATCAATGTATTCCAGGACACCCTCATACCAAACTAAGTAGTTCTGTGTTTTTCCATCTTCCAACGAAACAGTCCAAAGCCGACTCTGTGAATGGATGACATCAGCCAAGTCTCCACCCAACCCCCCAAATTCTTCAAAAGTATTATTTTTCTTTATAAGTAGGCTTTGGTAGAATCCAAATAACAACACGGGGGGATTTGACTCCTTTGGAGTGTGGGGTCAAATATATCTAGCCTATTTTAGTGGAAAAGCCCTTGCACTACTATACATCTGTGCTAATTTTTACCACCCCTATAACCGTCAGCAATCAGGCTTTCCTAACGCTGGCGTGCTGGCCGCTTAGTGACCGCCCACCTAATATAGATCTATATGTAATAGTCACTAGCAGGGAACGCTTGACCACACTGCACCTTTTCTTGTCAGTCTATTCAATGCCGCAATCTCAATTCTGGCCATATTCAGAGGACTATCATAAAAGAACTTTCAGGGTTACAGATCAATGTGTCATTACACCAGAGGTTAGGATAAAAAAAAGATTCAACTGTACCCCTTGAGTTCTGTCTTGGTTCATGGAGGCTTGGAAAATGGATAAAAATATATGGAAAGTAACAAAACAGAAATTTGTCCATATGACTATAATATTATAAGGAAGTACAGGATAAGTACTTAGTGCCTATAGTACACTGAAAATCCATAGGTTTAAAGGGTTAGTCAGTACAGACTAACCCAGGTTGGTCATAATGAGTGTTAGTCACAATGGCAAAGTTATATTCAAAAATGACCAAGGGGTCAGTCAGTAGTGGCTAACCTAGGTCCATCATTGGTGTGTTGTATTTGTATACCACTAGTTGGGGCCACCTGTGGTGACCACTCAGTGGCTCCCCCTGGAACTAAAAAGACTAAGGTGGGTTGGTCAGTAGTGACCAACCTGACAAAGTAGTGACCAACCTGACAATGATAACTAATCTAGGTTGGGCGTATAGGGAGCCTAAAAATGACTAACTAGGTTAGGCACTAGTGACTGAGAGGTTGGGCGTATAGGGAGCCTAGGAATATCAGTGTAGTAGCGGTTGCCATGTATGACCAAATGAAACGAGTGATATTAAAGTCAGCCATCCAATTTTACATAAGGCATATTCATCCACAATAATCTGTGGCAAACAGCGGGAATGAATATTTAAGGGGCAAAAACACCGCTCATACTTAACTGTGCACATATTACACTAGAGAAGTACTAGAAATGTGAATGGCACATGCTGGATGATTATTCCCCTTTAACAAAGAGGGTTGCTGCATATAAAGTGGAAAGTTAATGGCCAATATATGCCTGCACACCTTGATAGAAGTTGCCAGTTAAAAAGACCATACATTATACAGTTCCTTCAGGTCAGTTCTTGTACTGTACCATATTTCTAATTACCGTCTAGAATTCTAGGTATAGGCAGGCCCTCCTTCCCTTGGCTTCACTACCCATCCCCCACCACTTTCTAAACAACCTCCTGATAAGCTTAAGCTAGCCCCACTCTGCACATGTTCATTGGGACTGGAAGTGCTTTGATGCTGGTTTTGGAGAGGCAGCATCTCTACACAGGGGTAAAGTTGAGGCCACTTAAGGGCCACATAGTGCCATAGTACACAATGCCCTTGATTGTTATGATGCATCAATGCTGCCCTGGCGAGTCTACTGGCTATGGGTGCATTTTTTTTAAATTGCAGTGAATTGATATGAAGAAAATTAGAATATGCTGTGCTATGAACATTCATGCCTATGCATGCCTGAAAACTCCTGCAAATATTTGATATTGGTTCACGCCCTCAGTTTAAGATTTTAAAGGACCCTCCCAAATCCCCAATATATAAGTGATACAGAAAAACTGCACATAACTATATGTCTGAGGGAATGGTTTCAATCCCTATGTGAATTCCCACCCCAGCCAAGTTATCAGAAAAAGAGAAGACTCACTCTAATTGCAGTAGTAGCTATCTTGTACAGGAGTAATGTGGCTCTGCTGCAGTCAGCAGTCAACTTTTATACTCAACAAGACTTAGTGTCCATGAGAGCTGCATGCTGTACAACAGGAAAGGGCAGATAAACACATACTTTTTATAGTAAGGAGAGTTCCCGAAATCAGAATCCAAAGTTTCTAGCACTTCTAGATTACCTCGCTACAATTTCGAGTAGAAACAAGATACATTGAAACAAAGAAGTATGTTGTGTTTGACAGCCCGGTGGGCACAATACTGCTTCAATGTTGAACTGGACCCTGTACACCCTGGGCTGCGGAAAACACATGAGACAAAGACCATTACCATATAGAAATGGTAAACAGGCCTCTCATGGTATGGAATGTGCCAGGACAAAGAGCTGTATTGTAGGGTAGGGGCCTGCAGATTGCATGACCTGGGGATAGGGTAGTAGGTGGGGGAGGCTTGACCTAGAGTGGGTCTCTTGAAGTGGGCGTAACGGGATCTGTTTGACCGCCTGGTCAGCACCAATCACCAACATGCCACTCTGACCTGCTATACTTTGTACCACCCTAAGTGTTATTTCCCTGACTAGATATCCACTTGAAAATCAAGCTACGCTTATTTTAGGTTATTTTGAAAGAGTTATCAGAGGTGTGCGTAGAGTCTTCCAGTTCTTTAGTGTACATGTGCAGCTATACAAATGCCACTCACAATCAGTTAATTTATGTTAGTCTCACTAGGCACATTACTATAAGGAGAAGGACTAATAAGGCATATAGCTGGGACTCCACTACATGATTATATCATTGAATTGGGACTATTCTAACCAAATAAGATACAAACAATGATGACATTGTTGAGCTCTGGGTTTGCCTGGGGTTCGGTGGCTAAAAGGGATAGAGGCAGGTTGGAGAGAGGTGGCACTGGGATTGGGGTGAGTAGGGAGGACATGGGAAGACTAATAGCACCTGTGCTGACCTAGGTAAATTACATCTGATGCAAATAAACCTGTCAGGAAAACACATTACCTCATACCACTAGTGATTGGGAGAACAAAGAATGGCCGAAGTATGTATTGCATACAAAGGAGGAAGGCTCAGACATTGAAGAAACCTTAGAAAATTCTACAGGCATCTGTTGACCCTTCCAAGAGCCCTCTCTGATCGGTCAAAACTGTCCATCACATACTCTCATCTACTCATAGATAATATGTGCTGAATTTAATGCAGAATAGCTGCATGGTAATGGTAACAGATAAAGCTAAGCATACTGGTCTTTGATTCGAGATCAGACTTTTACTGTAACAAATATAATGCATACAGAGCTGTGGCAGTTCTTAATCTATCACTTATCATTATGTAAACTTAGTTATATATAGCTGCATAAACCAGACTGGAGTGAGGCAGCTTTCAAAGGCTTATGCAGATTTTAATGACAATAGTCTGTAATTGTCATTGTATTCATAAAAATGTAATGCAATGAAAATTACAAAAACTATACAGAGAACAACATGAATAAGAATCAAGAGCACAATCAGGGAATCCTGTCAGATAGAAAAGGCTTCATAACGCTGATGGCATGTTAAGGCAGAAATGACCCTTTCATAGTGTCTTATAATCCAATGTAATTATTCAAGTGCATTGATTTGGAAAATTACATTTCCCTTGGTAAGTTGACTTTTTCGAAAGAGCCTATTCTGTAGTAACGAAAGGTTGGACATGAAGCAAGCGTAAAGACATCCCTTTGTCTTCTAAATAGCTTATTCTGATTACCCGCATGCGACAACTCTCTAGTGGTCTAGATGAAAAGCCATGTCTGTCCCAAGTGGCCCCTGCAAATGGAGGGCTGATTGGGTTCCTACGGTTAGATCTAAGCTGGAGTTTCCTCCAGAACTGCGTCACGCAATCCATAAAATCCCAGATATCTGGCCTTACTGCCCTTCCTGGCCTGGCTACAATTGGACATCTAATGATATGTTACACGTACACGTGACTTCCAGTCAGATGATCTGTAAAGTGCTCATCTGCGTAGCGAGTAGCTCAGACAAATGTAACGTAAACCACCATGTGACTTGAACATTATTAGTAACATGTGACTTCCAGGAGACATTGCGCGGTTCTTATTCCAGTCTTATCTTTAAAGGCACAGTTTCACCGTAATGGATTCTTGATCACATTAGGTCCTGTAGAATCAAAGTGACCTTGCTTTTACCACATGCTAAATGATTTCTCAGGCAATATCTCACATCTGCAAGGACCAATTCTTCCTATTTTCCACCCATGAGTATGTAAGTATTTGAGCTGCTTACACTGTGATTTGGTGACTAAAGTGAAGCCAATGGGAAGCCAGTCCACCTGGATGAGTGACTCTCAGGAAGCCACACGCGTAAAAGGAAATTGCAGGAATAAGGCTTATTGAGTCAGGACAGACTGATAAGGTACCAGGCTAACCTCACCCGTCTACTTCCTAGCCTACCCTAGGATGCTGAACATGGGTCTTGGTGCTGCAGGGGGAGGCAGAGGGCTTTAGGAGGATGAATGGCAAATGGCTGAGGTTGTTAAAACAAATGCTGGGGAGGACTACCATGGGCCATTGGTTAAACGGTTCTGTTCGCCGGCGGGCCTTCTTGTGGGGATTTAGACAGCGATATACTAACTACATAGGGGGCTAACCTGGTAGTGAAACAAGTAGTGGGGAATGAAATATATTATCCCATCTAGGTTACTCATTTATAGGAACATACAAGATCCCGCACAGCATTGTTCTACTAGCCACACTCAGACATTGCGATTGTTACCAACACATTTTAAGCGTCTAAGTATGGATGAAATATGTCAATGTTCAATATGATAGAGATTAAGGACAAACCGAGTAGAAGGTGGGGTCTGCGGACTCACTGACATCCTTATAGGGCTCTGGTGTAGTGTAATACAGTATCATTTGCATGATACTAGATTTTCCTTGACGGGTCACTCACCAAAGGGGCCGTCCATAAATGACGTCACACTAATTTCGGCCATTTCAAAGAGCCACCCACCCCCCTGTCACACTTTGTCACACATCAGCTGACACCCCCTAGAAAATTATGTCACAAATTTGCAGACACCCCCCCCCCAAGCATAAGTTATGTATTGTATCAGAGTTGTCCTGACATTACATATCAGTTTAATTATGCAAGTCCTTGACTAAGAATTGGTGGTGATGGATTTTACCGTAATACTATCAGCCATAAATTTATAATATTTGCAAACCTTTTACACTATTAAAGTTTTAAGTTTTAAAATAGCTTTTATTTGTATTTTTGAAAGTGTGACGTCACACTGGGCCTGACACCCCCCAACCCCCCTGTCACACTTTGTCACACTTGGACCAACACCCACCCACCCCCTCCCGTGTGACGTCATTTATGGATGGCCCCATTTAAGTATCAAACGACACTGACACTATAACACAGAGGACAGATCTATGATACCTGCTCCACTACAGTACCTTCTTCACTCCTGCATAGGTCTTGCAATAGATCAGATCACCTTCACTATTTGTAACTCCGCAGTAAAGTACCCACCACACCCTGTGTGTTGACAGGGTGATTCATCCATACCCCAAACCCTTTAAGGACAGCTTAGCGCTTAGTTGCAGTGAACTCTTTATCACCATGATACATTAATGCAAGTAACTCGTCAGGGCTGCATTTAAGCATAATACCATCCCAACAGGGTTGATACACTTCCATAGGGTCGGCATGATGCATGAACGCTGCACTGGCAAGACGGCTAACCAGGGCTGTATTCATGCATCGTGACAACAAAGGGTAAAGCACTATGCAGCCTTTAAAGAGCTAACTGGGTGGTCACAAAGGTGGCAACAAAGACCACTAAGGATGATTGCCTCCTACGTGCCCATGGCGAACCCCAATCACATGACACATACACGTGGTCCGCATGAGCTGCTCACCGCTATTCTAGGTTATTGATTGATTGATTGATTTGTTTAACGTCCAGACGTGCATCAAGTACCTCACGGGACATCTCAAGTTGGCAAGTAATCATCCACAAATAGTGGTATTTGAAATGATATTTGAAAAGGAACCTTCGTGCAGGGGTCACTGAGGTCCTTTCTCCCAGTTCATGCTGCAATTATAGAACCTTGCTTAGAGGCTGCTTGAGAAGGTGTCTGATGGTACTAGGATTCAGCTGCCGTAGATTTCGAAGGGTAGACAAAATGAAGGAAGCGAAGAGTGGAGAGAAAGAAACGCAAAACCAGGAAGCAGGAGAGACGGGTCTTCAACGATGGGAATTGTCCGTACGGAAAGTGCTGCCCTGTGAAGTGCCTGGTGTGTAAGGGTTCAGCAGGGCGATGAGAACCAGCCATAAGTCGGTGGGAAATGAGGTCGTATTGTAGGGTGCTAATAGGGTAGCAGGATGGGAAGGAACCATCTGAGGGCTGTCCTGGTGATAGGGTTGGAAGGTCAGTATTGGGGTGGTAGGGGCCTGCACCTCTCTCCACACTGCCTGCTCCTGCTCATTGATTGCCTGCACCCAAACAGCTGGGTTCCAAATGATGCTAAGATGTCAGAGGTGCGGTCAGGTCAGGAGGTGGTCTCATCAGTCAGTGGATGGAACTCAATACATGCTGTGTCCACAGGGGTCAGAAACCAGAGATGAGCAAAACAGGGAAAGGGCACAAAAACATGTCAGAAGTCGGCAAATAACACTGTCTTAACAAGAAATGACCGTGCCTTAAATGGGAAACATGATCTTGCAGAGGATGACCAGACAGGAGGCAGCGACATTTTATTGCACCTTTACAAGTTGGGTCAATGGCCAGTTAACTTTGAATGATGTGCCACTTTGTAACCAGGGTTTTCACTGACTTCACATAAAACTACCCTGCCAATCATAATATTAAGCCCAATATTATCAAATGCCCTCCAACTATAAATGTATACACTCCTTTTTCAGTTACCTTCAAGTTAGCGAATGGTTATCATGCTTGCGCGCAAAACTTTTACCCACGCCCTCTTGAGGATCTTGCTTGAAATTATAGTGAAATACAGCCCTTTTCAAAGAAATTTGGTGACAATTTGTTGGTATTTCACAGATTTTTCCTGACAATATATTAATTTTCCGAAAATCCCATTTTCCCTGACATTTTGTGAAAAGAAATCTGAAATTCCCTGAATTCTCCCTAACCTAGGGCAGAACATAATCTTCCGAAATTAAAGTAACATAAACTGACGTAGTTCATATATTCATTGTTAAACTGCGTCATCAACAAATTGGCCAAACTTCCAGCTTCAACAGGAGAGTTCTACCTAATATTGCGGCTTCCATTACACTCAAACATTTAGAAACAATTCAGATCGTGTATCTCATGCTATTAGATAGGCTTCAAAGGTTCTTAACCATCGATCAGACAGCTAATGATATCTAACACCTGAGAGCTGTATCAGCTGATAGATGCAGACTGGCTTAGCTGAGCAGACTTGGATGTCAACGCTTATGGAACAGAAATTGATCCTGTCAAATTACAGAGGCATAAAGAAGCTCATTTCTCAACTCGAGACCTAGCAGCACAGCTTTCCATTCAACCAGAGGCGACAAATAAACCCCTTTGAAGAAGAAACGGGCTGTGGAGCAGAAAGGCATAAATGTGGGAATGCATCAAATGGAAGACTGGTTGCAGTGGCTGGGTAAAAGACATAGTAGGCGCGTTGGGGAAGATCGTGTCCATAAGCATCAAAGGGAAGGCCTAACTGGTAGGTCTGTCACAGTGTACTTGTCTGACACTATCACAATCTCTAAACATGCACCCCTTGTTGGAACAGGGTGTTTCCTGCTCGGCTAGGAAAGCATCTATTTCAAGATGGTGGTGTCAACACAGTAACATGCTGTAACTACAGCCTGTTACAACAGGACTATCAGTACAGAAGGAGGTGGGAGGGAGGGGAGAGGTGATCCATCACCATCTCTAGGGGAGGTACCGCACCAACAAAGGTCAAGGTGGCCATTCTACAATAGGGGAGGCATAGCAAGTCATTTAAAGGGGCATTGTAGTCAATCCCTACCCTAACCCTATCTATTCTAAGACTCCAACTGAGCCCTTTGTAATCTATTGGAATGAGCCTTGCAGGGAGTCCAACAGTCCCGTTTGACATCAGGACAGATTTTCTTTTAGTAACAAGTAATGTACATCCAATCTGGAGGGGATTTGCCTTTTTTGTGTATGTGAACAGCCCAAGCTCTGTATGGATTATATTGGTGACAGTAGAGGCTGACCAAAATCATAATGAAGACGAGTGTACACATGAATATTAGCAAGATGTTGCATACAGAAGCTATGGTTGAATGTGTTTAGCTGCTCTATGTTTTCCTTAAAGAGTTAATCAGAAATGACTATACCTCTTGCAATTGAAACATAATTCTGAGCAAGAAAGAACAGTTCTGGTCAAGAAAGTCCACTGTCATAGAAGTTGACAAAACTAGGGTAATAAAACAAGTGTACTCATATGAACCTTGATGACTGATGTGGTCAACATTGACTAGATATAGAAGTGGAGACTGACTGATGGGGTCTGTTACCCTGAAGTAGCTTCATGGGTTGTGGGTAGGGGTCCCTGGGGAGGGGTTAGTGATGGGGGTATCCATGTAATCCCTCAATGATTACTGCAGCCGCCAAACCCCAGGACGCCAAATAGTCCTTTAAGGACCACACACTGTTTAATGTGTTATGCCCTTTGTTTTTATGATGCATGAATCCACCCATGGAGAGTAGAACTCCAGTGCTGCATTCATGCATATTGCCAGCACTATGGGGCTGATACACTACCAAAGGGTTGGCATGAGGCGAGTTTTTGGCAAAGGCTGCATCATAGCAACAAAGGTTTTAACATTGCGTGGGCCTCCAAGTGCTAGGGCATGTGTGCTGGGAGATTGGGCTGGTCAATAATACTGTATGATATCGTGGAAGTTTCTATGAGTGGTTCCTGCATATACATACTGCAGAGTTCTGTACTTTCTTATCTTATTTAAGTTTTGATTTTATGAAATTGTATTTCACAGGTAGAGCCATATGAAATACCGCCTAAAGTATAATGTGTGTTCACGGTTTGAATGAATGATTAGATTGTTCCTTTTTATCTAGGGGGCATGTCATATATTCATTGACAAAATACTCGTATATAAAAATAACACTAATAAACCTGGAAAATGCCTTTTTATGAGGGTCACATGATCATGTAAAATGATGTCATAGGCTGTGTAACACGGGGGAATGGCACCTTTCATATTGCAATAAATACTTTCGGGTCAGAGAAAGAGCAAATATTAGAAGCCTTCATAAAACTTCCCCTTGACCTTAGTGTCCTCGGAATTAATTCGAAATAATAATTGATACCACAATATGAAAAACCGATGGGCCTTTAAACTTCAATCCCATATCAAGAAGCAATCTCATCTCATGCCAAAAACCATGTGTGCTCTGTAACCCAGCTCTTTCATATGAAAAAAACAACTGAGTCTGTTGTCAACTTATCATTCTGACAATTTAGATTAGATTAGCAGGAGGCATTTATGGTGCTTCATCAGCATATTTCTTGGCAAAAAAGCTCTGAGCCTCATCAGCAGCTAGGTAACAGTTGAGACTGCATGAGTTAATCATAGGCAGCGTGTGGACCCTCTTTGTTGTGTCCAGGTAGGTGAGAGCATGCTCAAAACATGCCACACATAGACTGATAAGGGCTATCCTTACTTGGGGTCGAGGGTTTGTCCCAACAACAAGTTTATTAGGATTTAATAAGGAAAAAAAGGCACTTTAACACTCTAAAACCGTCTTAGCTTAGGGTTCAATGGGTTATAAGTATGTAACAAAGGTTAGGGTACTTATATGAGATATAAACGTATCCAGAACGTCAATTATATTTCAAAGTAGTTAAATAGATATCCATGAGAAAGTCACTTACAGTGATTAAAAGATGTCAAGGCTGTGTTTCATATTATTCCCTCTTGTATGCTGACTGTCTATCTGGGAACAAATATACAATTGGAATAACCACCCAAATTAGGGTAAATTAGGGGACGCACCTGGACAATGGAGAGGTGATCACTTTTGCCTGTTTAAATAGACACCTTTGAATTTTTCTATTTTTGACATAGGTTATCCCATTAGACACGTCATCTACATATAAATAATGTGATTTCATTTGATGAGATCACAATAAATTCTCTCATATAATAGTATAAATAAATCTAAATGTAAAATCTTCATGCCAGCAATAATCCTGGAGTCTGACTTGTCATTTTCATTGGTTTTATAGGTATGCTTGACAGTAAATGCAATAGTCTTAAAGTGAGAAAAATATCATGTTATAGTAAACGGAGAAAGACATGGAATCCTCACTAATGGGAATGTTTCATGTCACTCCAAAACAGTTGCCTCAGAGTACTGTAACTCAAGACAGTCTCAGGTGGTAACATTGATTGTGCAGTTAGTTATTTTGTGCTCGTCAACCTATGCTCAAGGCATTGACAGTCTGTCGCTGGATGGCGCCTCCTGAGTTTACTCTCTATGTATCTAGACAGCCATCTTTAGCCACCGACGCCTTACGTATGATACTCTATGCAAGTTTGAGTTTAGACCAATAATGCTTAAGACCAGAAACGGATGCAAATTCACAATAGCAGTGTGTATAGAGTGGTATGTCTTTGCAATTCGACTGCAAGTTTTAGCTTGGTAGATCGACCTAGAGTCAACCACGTACCCTGAGATGCCTACCTTAAGTTTGTAGTTATCCAGGTATTGTATTGTCTTTATTTATCCTTTGCTGGAAAGAGTGTACCAAGATACACAAAAAGAGGGCTTATCATGCATTAATGACTATAAAATTGGGGTGGGCATATCAAGGTATTTGGTTGACTCTAGGTCAATCTACCCTACAGGTTGATATGTCCCAATCATAATGTGCTTACAGTGCTATTCTTTTAAACATACAGTATAAACTCAAAAGCTAAAATTACATTAGGTTCTGAGCATTTATATTAAGTCTTGAGCATTTGCAATTAATATCTTGTATAGTAAACAAACAGTGCAAAGCACACCCACTACTATCTGATTCTGTAGGAAGTATTATTTTTGTTCCCAACATAGCCCCTTAAAGTGTTTAAAGCAAACATGTTCCAGCCCTCTACTGGGAGACAATTGGTAAATTTGATCTTTACATTAGTCGGCCATTTTACATTGGTGTGCTGCAAGTGTGTAGATGTAGGGTGGCTGGGCAGGAATGGATAGTGTGAGGTAGGCAGGTAAAGTGATACCCATGTACCGCCTCGGTGATGAGGGCCCCTTCTACACCTACTGCGATAAGTACTACAAGCAACCAGATTACACGCGCCTATTGCAGAGTCACGCCCCTGGCAAGGGTGCTCCATGTAGGGGGATCCACTGGGAGGTGCGGGTGAAGATTTTGTTAAGGGCTCTGAGGGGAGGGGGGGTTGGGATAGAGTTACGGAGAGAAAATAGTAATGTGTGAGCGTGAGAGCAGGCGAGAAAAGGAATAAGCAAAGAAGTAAGCCAGGTGAGAAGTAGCAACATGGGGGGGGGGCAGGGCATCAGAGAGGGGGGGGGGCATTAAAGGTTTGCAAAAGGGAAGGAAGCTTGGGTGGAGGGCATCATGAGGGGGAGGGCCTCAGGGAGGGAGGGCATCATGGGACAGGAGGGAGGGCATCAGAGAAAGAGGCATATGGCAAGTAGAGAGGCTGAGAGGGAGGAACAGAGGTAGTAATATATTAGAGGTGATGGAGCCAAAGCTAGAAACAGCACAAAGGGAGGTGATGACTATTTAGCATGTATGGGGGAGGTGTGCTGGGCGCTGGAAGGGGCCGCCCAGGAGGCTGCAGAGTGTTGACTTAAGGAGGTGCAAAGAGTGCAAACACTCGTACGAAACTGATCCTATTTTATAATACTCTGCTTTTGAACAGCATAAAAACTCAACACACCAATCTGAAATGCTGTAAAGCTTAACTACATCACACAAATATCACTACAGATTTGCTGAGTAGTGGCAGGGAGACATTTAATATCACTTGATCAAGCAATATGTAATTACTGTTGATTAGATCATTGGCTTTAAGATTCGTACTGCCTTTGCTCCTTGCTCTCGAGTCTCATACGTCACACATGACAAATTTCAGAGTTTCATAAAGGACTGGGTAGGGATGACAGTGCTGTTAAATCGCAAAAACAGTTTCTGCTGTATTGTATCATGCTGCTGTGGGAGGCATTGCTCAATGGTTTTAAATCAAGAAATATTACACTTATTAACATCAAATCAACCTGCTATTCACGGGTACATTCAAATTGCATATCTAGATGCTTAAATTTGAATAAATCTGTGGATGGTCAGATATTACAAATTTGTAAAGAGTGCATCCCCGCTTTATAAATTATTTTTTGTTAATTTTCATCCAAGTGGATTTAGACGAATTACAGGAATGGTCCTGTGGGAAACAAAAATGCAGAATTCCACACCCCTGATTTAAGTGTCTGCCTCCCCCCTCCTCTTGAAGCTGGTTTCAATTTTTTTCTAATGACACCATGACAGGAATTATTGCGATGTCAAAATTCAACTTTAAGAAGGTAAATAGATACTGCATAGTTGGAATATATATGCTTGCAGCATAGAAACAACAATGTAATGTGATGAGTGGAGAAAGTGTATTTAGGGTGAAACAGATAGTCTAGATGACGACATGATTGGCTATCAGCAGAGCTATCATACTACAGGAAAGTCAATCACACAGAATCAGAGACCTGTGGCAGGGACAATTTAGATTTTTGAAATGAAACGCAATGAAATCTGCCCGTCTCCGGTAATACCTATGATGTATGGCTAAATTTAAATCGAAGCCTAGACACTCAAAACTAACACCACCAGTGGAGGCATCTGCTTCATTTAAGCGTATTCAAGAGAGAACCATTGCTGTGATAAAGACATTGCCAATTGCCAGTTGTTCAAGAAGATGATGACAAACAACTTCACTTCTTTTGGTGAAGTGTCAGAATGAAATCTAATTTTCTGCCTTCCATTACTATTCATATTTCAAATCCACATCTTCTATTCTCAATCAACATGTCAATTGCTATGTCCATTACACCATCTTTTTTCACCCGAGAGAAACATTTTTAATAAAGTAATATCAGAGTTGGAAAGAGAACAACAAAGTTAGCAGTAAGCCAAATGCATAGGAAGGAGGGATCCAAACTATTTGAATTCTTTAACCCTTTAAGGACGCATGTTGCTGTCAATGTGATTATAAGGTTTCTTTTCGCAGATCACATATCAATTTTGAGTTCATCAGATCGGCTTGAGGGGTTTCTGATTATGCCTTCTTAACCATTAGTAAGACATCTATTGGTAACACCTGAGGGCTGTATCAAATTGATAAATGCAGACTGGCTTGGCCAAGCAGGACTTAAATGTCAACACAAATCACACAGAGGCAGACCAACTCATTTCTCATCTCAAGGCCTAGTGATGCAGCTTTCCATTCTAACATACACAACAAATAAACCTCTTTTAACAAAAAAAAAGTTGCTGAGCAGAAAGGCATGAATGTGGGAATGCATCAAAATAAAGACTGGTAACAGTGGCTCGGTAAAAGACAGAGTAGCAACATTGAGGCAGATCACTTCCACAAGCACCAAAGGGTAGGCCTAACTCATAGGTCTGACACAGTGCACTTGTCAGACTCCATCACACAATCTCCACACACACACTCCTTGTTGGAAAAGGGTGTTTCCAGCTTGGCTCTGTTTTCAAGTTGTTGTTGTCTACACAATAACAGACTGTCATTGTAGAATATTGTAGCCTGTTAGAACAGGACAGTTGGTGCAGAAGGTAGCAGGCATGAGTAGGGAGGAGAGACGTGATCCATCACCATCTCTAGGGGAGGTACTGCACCAACAAAGGTCAAGGAGGGCATGCTTACAATAGGTGAGGCATAGCAAGTCATTTAAAGAGCCATTGTTGTTAATAGCCTAAGTATATCTATACTAAAGCTTCAACAGTGCCCATTGTAAGCTATTAAAATGGGCCTTGGAGATCCGTCCAACAGACCCGTTTGACACCAGGGTGATCAGTTCTAATTCAGTGGTATGTTCCTCCAAAAATGTGCATATAAATGTGTATATAAATGACAGATGTGGTCAACATTGACTAGATATAGAAGTGGAGACTGACTGATGGGGTCTGCTTCCCTAAAGTAGCTTCACGGGTTGTGGGTAACTAGGGATTTGTTACATTTCTCATGTGCTACACTGTGCCAATCATACTGTGTTTACAATGCTATTCTGGAAAATCATCCAGTCACCCAGCGAACGTTATATTTCCTCAAGTTAAGTCCTGAGTGTTTGCAATTAATATCTCCCCAAGTATACAACAAGTGGAAAACACACTCACTACTATCTGATTCCCTGGGAAGCACTATTTCTGCTCCAGACTGCAGGTTCTTCAAGTGTCGTAGGCAAACATGTTCCCACCCTCTACTATGAGACAATTGGTAAATTTAATTTTTACATTAGTCGGCCATTTTACATGGGTGTGAGGTAGGCAGGTAAACTGATACCCATGCACCGCCTCAGTGATGAGGGCCCCCCTCTACACCTACGGCGATAAGCATTAAAAGCATCAAGATTCCTCACGCCTATTGCTGAGTCACGCCCCTGGAGAGGGTACGCCAAATAGAGGGATCCACTGGGAGGTGGGGGCGAAGACTGAAGGAAGGGGGTTGGGGTAATGGTTAAGAAGGAGGACATCAGAGAATGAAGGAGGAAGGGCATCAATGGATTGATTGATTTGTTTAACGTCCAGGCATAGTACCCTACAGGACTGCCTCAAGTCGCCAAGCGGTCATCCATAAATAGTGGTAGTCTGACTCAAAGTAGGACAAATGTTT
Source organism: Harmothoe impar (assembly GCA_947462335.1). Taxonomy (NCBI): domain Eukaryota; kingdom Metazoa; phylum Annelida; class Polychaeta; order Phyllodocida; family Polynoidae; genus Harmothoe; species Harmothoe impar. The sequence goes on along the minus strand of OX381712.1, from coordinate 62,149,969 downwards.
ATATGCTGCTTGCCCAATACAGCACTCTCCTTATCTAAGGATGATCGAATCTATTAAATGAATGATCTCATCTATGAGGAGGGGCATCAAGAAAAGAGTGCATCAGGGTAGGAGGGGACCAGGGAGAGGATCATGGAGAGGTGGTAAAGATAGCAGGAGGAGATCATGGAGGGACGGGGTTATGGGGGGATTGGTTCATGGAAGGAGGGGCTCATAAAGAGAGGTATATGAAGCTAGGAGAGGGGCTGGGGTTTATAGGAACAGAAGTAGGAGGATCATTTAAAGGAAGGCGGTGACTATTTAGTGTGTATAGTGCAGGGGTTGTATTGTGGGAAGGGGATACCCAGGAGGAGGCTGCAGGCTGTTCACCATGGGAGGTGCGAGGAGTGCAAACACTGGCAGGAAACTGATCCTACTTTATACAACTCTGCTTTTGAACAGCACAGAAACTCAAAACGCCTATCTGAAGTTGTGTAAATATTAACTACACCGGGTTAAGTGTCACCAAATCAATACAAGTTAAACTGTATGATTAACAAACATCTATGACTGCAATTAAAGAAGAAAAAGGCAAAGGAAAGATATACAAATAAATGTCAGAAAATAATTAAAGCATGTCTTAAGAAGACATAAACCTTATTTGGTTTCGTAGTTTTCATACTTTAACACAGATTCAGATTAGATGATTGCCAGTCATAGATGGGTGCAGGTCATAGACTTAGCCAGCCATCACATAATGTCACTACAGATTTGCTAAGGAGTTGTTGGGAGAAAGTTGATATCACTTGATCAAGCAACATGCAATCACTGTTGATTCGAACGTGTATGGCCTTGAAGGTGCATACTGGTGTTGCTCCCTGCTTCAGACGTCACATATGAAATATTTTCAGCATTTCATAATTTGTAATAAGGATGGGATATGGGTGGTAGTCAAGTTTTTTAGTGTCAGATATTTATCTATCTCCCCCTCCTTTTGAAACTGGTTTCGCTTTTTTTCCTGATGAAATCGCTTTGATCAACAGAAACGTGCAGGGTCAAAATTAAATTTTTGTAAGAGAAATAGATACTGCTTGGTTGGAATATTCCTTGTTGCTTACATCTCAGCAACAGCAATGTAATTTGATGAATGGCAAAAGTGTATTTAGACTGAAAAAGATAGTCTAGATGGCGACATGATTGTCTATCAGCAGAGCTATTATATTACACAAAAGAAGTCAGACTTAATCAGAGACCTGTCAGAGGGACAATTGGTTTTGCCAAATGAAAACACAATGAAATTCATCTAATATCAAATATGTCTGTCTCCATTAATCTCTAAGATGTATGGCTAGATTAAAATGGCCTTGGCCTAGATACTAAAAACCAACACCATGACTGGATGTGTCCACTTTATTAAAGAGTATTCAATAGAAAACCATTGCTCTGATTAAGACATTGCCCATTATGACCTGTTTAAGGAAGAGATGACAAGCATTTTTTCTTTTTTCTGCAAGGTGTCATTATCTATTATCTAATATGTCTATTATCATTCATATTTCCAACCCATCAAATCAGCATCTCATATCTTCATTTAATACAGCAACTGCTCTGCCTATTATACCATTCTTTTGCCCCTCAAATTAACATCTGTAGCAAACTTATATCAGAGCTGGCAAGTGAAGTCAGCAATAAGCCAAATGTAAAGTAAAGTAATCTGTTCCAAATTATCCTTCTAGGTTGTCTCTCTGTGGAACCATACCTTCAGCCTCATATGTACAGGTTTATATAAGTCTGAGTTAGAGCACACTTGCCTATAATCCTAAGTAGTAAGGATGTAATTGAGACCAGGGCACTTGCTAAGAGACAAAGTGCCTGCTTGGAAAAGCCTTGCACTTTGCAGGGCCAATATATTTGTTGAACGAGTTGACACAGACAGGAAGTGTATCTGTAATGTTACCTCCAGGTAGATGAACACCATCTAAGATGGCTGCCATTCTATAGCCTACACCTGCGCTTGTATGGCTTCATCTAGTGTTTACTGTCTGTAGTATGTAAACTAACTTGCATACAGCTAACGTGGGAGACAGTGGGGAGACGATAGGGGGCACTGTCCTGTGAGTAGCTGCCATGGAGGGACAGGCCCAGCTATATGTATGGTGTAAGTGGCAGCTGGAGGTGGCAGCTGTGCCACTGACAGATGACCCTCCCCCTGTAAGAGGTGATCCATCCCTGCCACCTGTCAGAGGAATACATGCACAATGGCTTAGGGATTGGTGATATTTACAAGGGATTTCTGCAGGATCTTCAAGCGCTTGCTGTTTTCTTCCATGAGAGTGTCCACATTTTGCGGCCCACCCTTTTAACGTCAGTAACATGATGGATTTTGCATTAAAATGATCACCCCGCCCCTCGTAGCAATGCGACAATAATTTCCCTCTTATTGTGATTTTTATAATCACTGCCTTCTCAGTGACACATTTGGATCGGATTATATATAGCTCTACCTAAGGGGTTCCTACCTTCTCCACAAGCCATTCATACGTCGTTTAGGCAGTTAGTGTGACTTCTTTATTGCATGGCCGCTTGGCAGTAGGTCCAATTTTACAAAGGCCTTCTGCTAGGATCTATAACCATAACTTACTGAAGTTGACATGCTCATTGAGACCCAATATGTGCTCACACAAGAGTTGCTCATCCCCTGCTGTACATGCCCCATAGAAAGATCTGGGTCAGTGCATGCTCACTGGACCATGAACAGCTCATCCTGCACTATGCACCATGGTCTAGTGACTCGCGGGGTGAGTTATTCACAGCCGTACAATGAGAGATGGGCGAGCTGCTCATAATGTCTCGCCTGTACTGTCTCATGTTTATGCATTATCCTTAAGCAGGCACTCAGACACGATACCCTATGCAGGGGAGCATGGACTATCCTCTTCATTTGGCGGCTCCTGACATGGATGCATGCCTCACTTGTTCCCAATCTATATACATGTATATGGAGGGGCTGGCACTGGATGAGGGACACCATTTCTAACTACTGCTGGGAAAATGTATCGCTTAAATGTAGGTCAATGAAGTAAGGCAATTGCATGGTCCATGTTACCCAAAGTCACTGTGGTCTATCGGTTGAGCATCAGTATTCCCTCTTAACCTGCTAGTTGATTTATTGATTGAAAGAAGATGGAGAAGAATATGGTGAAACGGACAATATTAGGGTTGGTTAATAATTCATTTGCAAATGAACAAGGTAGGGATAGCACAATAGAAGAAATTAATCAGATTGGGTTAGAAACATTTCAATGCCTATCTTCTTTTATCACAGGCCACTGCCTGTTGAATATGTTCAGGGAGATTTAAGGGGTTTTAATCAATACTGCCTATTGTAGGCTCCATACTGTGAGCCTTTAAGGGCCGCATGGTGATTTGATGTGCTAAATCATTTGTACTCATGGTGCATCACTGCAGACTTGGCTAGTCAACTCACCAGGGCTGCATTAATTTCAGACAACATGCCGACTCTACAGGGTTGATACCCCTCAAAGAATTCATGCAGGAACTAGTAGACTCGTCAGGGTTGTATTAATGCATCATGACAACAAAGCACAATACAGCAGTACGCAGTTTTTAAAGGGTTAACAGCGAACGTGCACACTTGTCTATACGGCCATTTATCAGGACAACAGGAAGGGTTTATCTGAGGGTAAGAGCCTCCCTCCCCCTCCTCATGCCCCATATTCAGTAAGAGTGTACCATCAATCAGCAGGCCTATTGGTGTCACATGTTGCAGCATGGTAACGTGTACTGTTCCTAAACACCGACCATGCACCAATTAGTGTATAGGCTGGGCTCCTGCTGTGGACCTACTCTCTGAGCCTTCATGAGACAAATGTCATGCCAAATACAACAGCCTCTCTGCTTAAAGCAATCTGATGATTGACGCTCAACAACCTCAAAAGACCGTACTTTCTTTGCTATATAAATTTAACATGCTGAAAATATCAACTGAGATGGATTTTGACATTCAAGCGGCTTTTCTTTTTGGTTAAATACAAACATTCATGCAGTGTTTATGCCACTTTACACTTTAGAGGTAGAAATCATCCCACACATCCAAATAAGGACGCTAAACCATTTTAATGGAATGTGCCGGATTTTGTTTTAGAGTTAAATAAGACTCATTTGTATGGCCACACCGTTTTTTTTCTGCTTATGCTTGAAATCCTGCCCCTTTACTTCGATTCATTCAATTCACAATGTTTAACCCTTCAAGCGCTGTGGAGGGAAATCATGGATTATATGCCTTTTTGTCATCATGATGCATGAATGCAACCCTCGCAATTCACCCCTAGACGTTATGGGGTCTCCCAAAGGGTCGGCATGATGCAATCATGCAGCACGGGCCAAATACTCACCAGGGCTGGGTGCATGCTTCATATTGACAAAGGAGCTAACGAATTAAAGCCCTATGCGGCCCCTAAATGGTTAAGGGCATTGTGCTGATACTGCGCCCTCTTGAAACAGAATGAAACATGGGCTCTGCCAACTTCTGTACCTAAAACCTACATCAAGAAATGAGGAACGAAACAAGACCATGAAGGCGCATTCCCCGCTGGCTCATTGGAAGCTGCTGGGACTGGCGGGAAGAATATTTACCACAAATGATCCATTTGGTGTTTTATGGCTCCTATCCTTGTTGCCAGACAGACACAGGGAGGAACAGTAAGTGAATGTATTATGGAGACGCCACAAAGCAGGTTATGCTAACAGCAGCAGCATTGCCATCACCGTCTGGGGAATGTCTGTTTCCATCAGAGCTGTGGAATTGTTAGTTGGAACAGTTAACTCTCTAAAGGCCCACGTGTTGGTACTCCTACAGTAACAGTCCGAGTGGAGCTGTAACCTTTTCTTATAGGCTGGGGGTTTAAGAGCCACATACTGATTTCATGCATCATGCCGACCCTTCGAGATTGTGTCAACCCGCTGATGCCCTTGCGAGCTACCCTCCAGTGTTGCATTCATGCATCATAACAACAAGGGCATAATGCATTAAAGAACTATCCCACCCTGAAGGGCTAAATGCAGAACTTTGGCCCCGCAGCAATTCCTTTACCGTGACTTGCAGGTTTGGCCGGAAGTGGCTGGCAGCACTTCCTGTCTGATATGAACCTTGAACCTGACCACGTGACCGCCTCAGGTGGTGGCTGTCAACCAATCACATCTTATCTCGCACCTAACGAGATCTTGTCACGTGACCCCCATCTCCTCATCTCAAACAATGAGCAGGACCCACGTGACCTCTGACGTCACAGACAGGTGTGTGAGGTCATGTGGAGCAGCTCAATCTGTGAGTACACTGGTAGCCTGAGCCGACTAGTCTGTGAGTTCACTGGTAGCCTGAGCAGACTAGTCTGTGAGTACACTGGTAGCCTGAGCAGACTAGTCTGTGAGCACACTGGTAGCCTGAGCAGACTAGCCTGTGAGTACATTGGTAGCCTGAGCAGACTAGTCCGTGAGTACACTGGTATCCTGAGCCAACTATTCCCTGAGTAAATAGGTAGCCTGAGCCGACTAGTCCCTGAGTAAATAGGTAGCCTGAGCCGACTAGTCCCTGAGTAAATAGGTAGCCTGAGCCGACTAGTCCCTGAGTACACTGGTATCCTGAGTCGACTAGTGCCTGAGTAAACAGGTAGCCTGAGCCGACTAGTCCGTGAGTACATTGGTAGCCTGAGCCGACTAGTCTGTAGGTACACTGTTAGCCTGAGCAGACTAGCCTGTGAGTACACCCGTAGCCTGAGCCGACTAGTCTGCCCCTATGGCCAGAATGACTGCCCTGGCTTTAAGAAACGTTGCCAAGTTCAAATATCTACAAAATTGCTTCAGTCTTTGAATGTCAGCCGATATCACATTAATGATATTGGCAAAAAGAGAGGTATAAGAGTGGCTTTGTACGGCTTCATCCGTTGTCTCTCAACCGGAGCCTGGAGGTAGAATAAGAGGCCGGGTGGGCGTTATCTCAGGTTAACCCTTCAAAGACCATATAGTGCTTTAATGCAGCATGCCCATTGTTGTCACGATATATGCTGCACTCAAGCATCATACCAACTCTACAATATTGATACACTCCTCATTGTCCGGCAAAATGCAATGGTGCAGCAGCCCCTGTGAGGCCCCTAAGTCTCAAACAGTCCCTATCCCTCAAATGTTTGTATGATAGGGGTCTATTGAGAGGTAGGACCCACTTGAATCCCCTATATGTCTCACAGCCCGGCGAGTTACTCGCCAGAGCTGCATGAATACAACTTGCTGACCAAGATCATGATGCATTGAGGCAGTACGTGGCACTTAAAGTGTTAATATGAATAAGTTGCTGATTGGTTACTGGAGCCTCGGAAAGAGCAGTGTTCCAGAAAATGGCTTTCGGCAAACTGGTGTTTCCTATCATTCATCTTTTTTTAAATTCTTAGAATAAATTTAATCTTGATGAAACTAGGTGGACTGTAGATAATGTGAGCCATTTAGTGAAGGGATAATCACACAGGAACCAAAAAACAGTGATAGAAGAAAACCCATCAACATTCTGCCCATCAGAAACCGGTAGAAGTTCTAAGAATACCGTAGTTAGGGATAGTTGGAATGTTCTTATCGAAGTTGCAGAGTGTATAGTTAGAACGAAATGACATTAGTGTATATTTATTAATGTGGTGAGCTATTTTCTGAGAACTCTATCAGGTTATATAATGTGGTCATCAGGACCTGGCAAGAAGTACGGTATAGATAGTAGCGTGGGGGGAGTAGCGTGAGCAGGGTGATATTGAATTTGTCTAGATTCTGTACATTTACTGGGAAACATAGAAACAGTCCTATATAGCGCCCTATTGGTTTCACTGATAGACTTAGTGCATGTAAATAAATCACCCCACAACCGTCCAAAATAGTCAGCGATTCTACAGAATGTCAATACAGTTCCACTGCTATCAGTGGTTATTGAAGTGACCTACAGAAAGCCATATAGTAAGCAATGAGAAATCAATAGTTACAGCATCAGAGTAATGATGAGACCAGGTCAGTAGGAGAACTGAATTTGCGGTCTAGTGTAGAGCAAAAGTATATATACTGCCAAGCATCTTAGGGAGTGATCATTTTTTAACAAAACTCTTATTGGGCCAATACAGGGCGAATTGGCATAAAGGAATCAGGACACCCTATGTCCTGGCCCTTAGCGTGTGGATAGCTCCTGCCGCCAAGGCCCAAGAAAACATGACTCGACACTACCTACCAATACCATAACAGGAAAAAATCTTTTTAAATACCGATTTTGAAATCATTGTTATTTTAGATAATTTTGGTTATTTTAGTCTTTATATTTGTGTTTGAAAGTCAGCAGCGTAGTTCAAGAGTAAATTTGCGGGTACTTCTTTAATCCTGACTTAAAATAATTCTGCCCTACGTACCCTAAGTTTTCAGACCACGTAACCTGAAACACCATTTTCATAGCCTGAGTTACTCAACATTGCTGGCACCAAGGCCCAGTGGGAGGACGTCAAGTGCAAGGGGTAGTGGTTTTGGTAGAGGAGGGACAGGGAGAGGTGGGAGGGCACTTGAGTCTTGGGAGGAGGAAGAAGATATGATCCAAGAACAAGAACAAGCAAGCTGGCCCCAACTCGTCCTCGGACGCGTCCGAGTGACATCGCTGGTATCTGAGGGGCCATGACCGCATGACTTCCTCCGTATATTGGGGGGGGGGGGGCAATACTTTCGTCGTACCCGTCACCATTTATGACATAACAGCACCAACCGATCCTGAACTATTTTCACCATCAACCTTTGGTAAAAGCGATACTGCTTGGGAACAGAGGTTGAGGTGGTGCCAGCTTGAAAGAATAACAACCCTAGTATCCAAAGCAGTTAGCTCGCAAACGTCCCAATTTAAAGGAGAGGCATACAGACATACCTCTACCCATAAATGATAACGTAGATCCTCCTGATAGGCCAAGGGACGTACGCAAATCAGATCGCCATTATGGCTTATAGGATCGGCAGAGAGGGGTGTGGCTTATACGCAAGTTTTTGCTACTTTAGTACAGTACAAAAGTCACCATAATCAGATCGCCAGTTCGGCTTATAGGATTGGCCAAAAATCTGGATGCTGCTTTTACGCGAGTTAGGATTATAGGCAAGGTTTTAGGGTATTACCAATTGACCCTTTCACTATGGGTGTCAGTCATTTGTGGTGTCCAAAGTAAGGTCGTTATGGCTTGATTTGATGGCTCAGAGAATCACCCCACTTAAATGATCGAATCAATTTGCTGGGAATTGGATATCCTCACGGTACTAAGGCAATAACAACCTAATAGCGCTCCCATCACAGGTTCATTTGCCTGTTCAGTTTAGACCGGTCTGAGGGCCGCATAGTGCTTTTTTTAATATACTATGTATTTTGTTGTCATGATGCATGGATGCTCCTCCTGGCGTGTAACTCACCATGGTTGCATTTTTTTCAAGAGTGCATGGACCCTGTACAATAGGCACGGTGAATGAATGCAGTACTTCCCAGTTACTCGCCAAGGCTGCATTCTTGCATCATGAAAATAAAGTTGCTCCTCACTTGCACAAACATTTATTACCTCGAATCCATCACTTCCTCAGACAAAAAGCCCTGCAACTGGCATTATATGTTCCATTGTATTTGGACTTATTTCCTCGGATAATTTGTTTCCTCAGACATTTTTCCTTGCATTTTCCAAAGTCTAGGAAGTAAGGGATGACAGTACATAATGCATTAAAGCAATATGCCGCACTTAAAGGGATAATCACCAATACCCCAACCTTAATTCCTTTTACGCCTACACCAGCAACTGACACTGTCTATTAACATTAATGATACTATCTTTCACGAAGGATATGGGACCATAACTATGGATTGATCTATAATAGAACTCTTGTGTGTCATCATGGGGACTGTTAGATACAGGCCGTATAACAATGTCTGCGGGACACTGAATGTCTGCACAATTAACCCTTTAAGGACAGCATGTAGCTAAAATATGACATTTGTCGTCATGATGCATCAATGCAGCCCCAGAGAGTAACTCAGTGCTGCATTGGTGCATCATGCTGACCCTTGGGGAGTGTCTCAACCACATAAGGTCGGCATGATGCTTGAATTTAGAACTGGTGAGTTACTCGCCAGGCTTGAATTCATGCATCTTGACAACAACGGGCATGATGCATTAATGTATCATACCGTCCTTAAATGGTTAAAACAGTGATTGCAACAAGCTCAAATATCCAACTACACCCTCATATGACCACCCACCTTGTTTCTCCTGGCAATGACGATAATGACATTAGGGAGTTTGTGTTATGTTGCAGAAGCTTAAAACTAGAATAGCTTCTTCAATTTGATAGAACAATGTCTCCCTATTACTCTGCCAGCTTCCAGTTCCTGCTGCATGGGGTAGTTTTTGTCTGGGCTGCATTATCAGGGGCTCACATTGCTGTCTTTATGGGTAGCAATCAACCACAGATCCGGTTAGCCCCCTACACAAGAACACTGCCTGGTTCCGGTTGTGTTGCTTCAGCAGATATCTGCGGATAACAGAAATGGTCTTGGGTAAATTCACCTAGAACCGTCCACATATATATACCTTGAGTCTGACACCTTTTTTTGTGTTTTTATTCAAGCTTGCTAATACCTCTTTTTGTTAATACTATATAGTACAGTTTAAGTTGCGTTCTTTTCCAGCATTAGAGCTGGTAGCATGCATAATCAACTGCTAATTTAAGTGTCCGATTAATGGTGAATCTACCCTATGTGTCTACCCTATGCATGCCTGACTGGTCGGTGTAGGGGTTTATGTAAGATACTAAAGTGGAAAACTCTCATCTTTCAACACTGTCCTACCGTTTGGACCCTCACTTCCTAGAAATCTACTACCTCCGATCAATCACTTCCGCAGACAGAAGCCCTGTAACTGCCCTTATATGTTCCATTATATTTGGGCTTATTTCCTCGGTTAATTTGCTTTCTCAGACATGTTTCCGTGCATCTTTCAAATCCGAGGTTTTGAAGGCTGACTGTATACCGAAATATTCAACATTAGAAGACTTACTTCATCTTTCAACACTCAATGGTTTCACTGTCCTAAATGTTTGGCGATAGACAGATGGAACAATAAATGTAGACAGACAATGTCAGAGTAAGCTGGTGTTGAGGGATGATCAGAGTATTCCACTGCAGTGTCTTATGGCATACATAAACACCTATAATATTATATACACTGACCAGGAAATAATGCTGTTTGGTTTAAGCCTGTGCCTCCAACTATGGGAAGGCATGTCATGTCAACGCCCACACCAAGATACACATGTCCTCTTTTTAGCTCCCAACACACCACCTTTGAGGATGAGTAATTAAAGAGTCTCCCAAGTAGAGGTACTATATGAGAGGCCTGTGTTTTTCTTCTTGACATAATTACATATTCAATTATACAGCAGTTATAAGGCATGTAACCTAACACTAGCAGGTTCTTTACCAAGGAGGTGTCTGAAAATTATGAGCAGCAGATCTGTATGCTTATTTATCCCACCAGAAATAATGACGTCATAATGACATCAGCTACTTCAACTTCCAGAACCCATTTCCGTTTCATGGTAGCATTCAGACTGTTTTATTTAAAGGAGCAATATCACCACTTGGACTTAATAACATAGAAGACTAGAACAGTACTAGAATTGAGAATGGGAAACGCTTGTTGATTCTGCCGCTTTAATAAGTGCTACAACTATATTATCCTGGTCAACTTCTTCAGCACTTATTCAATTAGTCGATCATCCCCGATTGGGCCAAATGAAATGCAGTGGTTGACTTGCGGACCGCTGCAAGGACATTTGAGCTGGTGGGCCGAGCCGATCTAGGCTACCACTGCCAGCCCTGGGACAATGAACAAACCCAAGTTCTGTGCAAGCCCATCTTGCCCACATAAAACCCATGAGGGGCCCATTTAACAACGCTGGGTGTGGTACAATCTTCACCAGCCTTTATGCGTACCCTATGTGCCATTGTGTACCCAGACTAAAGGCGATACATCATGTGTTGAACGGTGAGAAGTTATAGCAGAAGGATATAAATAGTCTACCAAGAAGAAAGGAAGGAAATCAACTTCTGTGATGCATTACACTGTATCAGAGAAAGAGATAAGCCATGCATGCAGCTGAAATGATGCAGAAAGAAAGATGCTTTGAGTTACTGTGAGTACAAAGACTCAGCCTTATACTATTGTATGTTATCTTGTGTTGATGTCTTGCGGATGATGAAATATGGATGAATACAAATAATTTCTGGCAGAAAGAACATGGTGATCGATTTGCTGTTCCATCAAATTTTAATCCCCAGGTCACATGGTAATGGGGAGGCACCGGAGGCTTTGCATCTCTGCAACTCTTTATGCAATATAATTTAATTATTTATCAGCTATTCATTTCTTTTGATGAACAACACTAGTGAATTACTGCAATTACAGCACTATAATACTGACTATACTGTAGCCACACACTGTGTAGAATCAGGGGTTTGACCCCAAAAAAGGTCAGACCAAAAAGGTCAAGTAAAAAGGGGACAATGGGTCACAATACCCTTTAGCCCCCCTACTTTGAAACTTGCCAAGCCCCTATAGCATGGAGTTCAAGTGCAACATCAAATGCATCTCTGTGCTGCAAATATTTGCATCTGTATTTTTGATGTAAAGGGATGGCATGTACAATTGCTTTGCTACTTTCTATCGCATTATTTACCAGTCGTCGATCTCTTTGGCATTATGCAGGTCTACATTGGGCATTATATAGAACATTACGACTGGTTTCTATATCCACCACCTCCATGCGGCATGCTGATTGAGCAGAGATAGCTACAAATTGGGACCGGTGGCTAAATGCTGAGTCATTCACCTTCTCACACCTCATTGCCTGCTATTTCCTAATCAACCTGACGTTTCTCTACGGTGAGGGAGTGTTCATTTATTAGTTACATGGGGGGGGGGGCGTAAAAATTTCCGACCCTCCTGAGGGGGGGCGTAAAAGATTCTGACCCCTCTGAGGGGGGGGTGTAAAAAATTCAGCCCCTTTCAAAGGGGGGGGGGGTGGGCGAAAAATTTTAGGCGCCTTCGGCGAGGGGGGGCATGAAACATTTCATGTGCTCTCGAGGGGGGGTGTAAAATATGTTCACCCCTCCGTGCGAAATCTCACCACCACCCCCCTGTTATTAATAATGAACACTCCCTAAGCCAATGCTTCACCAAGCAGTGCTGACATGTATAGAAGCAGACATGTGTAGCAGTCTAATTGTTGCCCATCCATGACTGATTTTACATGTGAGCCAATGTAAATTTCTAGATCGATCAGTAGTGATCATAATTAGGATAAAGAAAATTCAATGCCATCGATAGTTGGCAGCAACTTAAGTGGTTATTCAACTGGGATATCATCTTAGGTGTTGCTCTAGGAAGCTCCATCATGGAGTCGAGATATATATACATCGGGTCCTACATTTTCATTTTTCAAGACAAACCACAAATACTGATAAATATAAATTTATACGGGTTTAGCTTCATGTAAGTCTATCATATCATAGAAGTCCTTCATATCATCAGAAACACTGAATAGCACAATATCATTCAGGTTTCTCAGTTGCACCATCTACTTTATATCTAAACAAGAAGAATTCAGTCTTCTCGGACTCGTCCAATGTTCCAACTCACACAGACACTGATATCGTACAGTAACAAACCATCTAAACAGTGTAATTCCGATTTAAGTCTCATTCGGAGTCACTTGCAGGCTCCCAAAACAGTGACTGATCCCTGACACACATTGGGCAGATTTCCTATGGGAAAGGAGTCTGTCAGTCTGAATGTTGTGACTAGGAAATGGACTTTTCTGGAAGTCGAGATCGGATGTTGCTTCAGAGTAAAGGTCTCCTGGCACAACATATTTAGTGATGAAACAATTGGTCATTATCTGGTGAAATAATCAATGGAAATATCATTTCCTTTAAAAAAAAAGCAATAATTCATTATCTTGTAAAAACTGAAAAGTTTAATAGATTAGTTCTAAAAACATCTTTATGTTCCTAATCGATGTATTAGTCTTTAATGATGAACGATAAAATGCTACTGCAAATGTAATGAATGCATTATTCAAATTCTGAAGTCAGTCCAAGGAATTGCTTTAAACTACCTGGTACTAGGAGGATAAAGTGAACAGTGTCTCATGGGATGTGATACAATGAAAAACTCGATGAGTAATTATGAGCCCTACGTCAGAAATGATTTATTTCATTCAATTTGAGATGATAGCGGACTGCCTATCTTACTTCATGTAATTAACATCCAATATAATCCAATTACAAAACTACCCTGACGTAATTTGCTGTCACAAATAACTTGTGGGGTTGACAATTCTATAATCTGAAGTGCAGTTATTTAGAAAATGTATTTCATTTATTTATGGAACATGGGATATTTGAATTTAACGGTCTGTTAATTCATATAAATAAACTAAATAATGTTCTAGGGGGTCAGTGACTAGGATATAACCATAAATGGGAGACACAGGCCCTGGGAACTCTGCAGGGTATTGCTAGCATCCCATGAGACATCTCACCGAAATAACATCTGTGACAAACGAACGAGGTACAAGTTGTCAGCGCCAAAAGACTTGGGCTATACGATCTGTCGCTGGTTCTGAGATGCCAGGATTTAACCCCTTAAGGACCGGCGAGTCCTTTAATGCAGTAAATCCTTGGTCTTCATGATGTATAAATGCAAACAGGCCAATTCTGCTAACATGGGATGCCTCCATGCATCATCCCAAACCTTCTGACGTTTATCAACTTCGTAGAGTTAGCATGATGCTTGCACTCAACCCATGTGAGTACTCACCAGGGTTGCATTCATACATCGTTGTGCCAAAGGCATAGCACATTAAAGCACTATGCGATCCTTAAAGGGTTATTAATGGAAGATGATACAGGGAAGCCTGTGTGTGGCAGCAAGCAACTCCATAGTTCCCGGTGGGACTTGTCTGCTGTAGGCTCACATTAACCTACTTGTATTATCAATGATCTGATTATCGCCAGGAGGCTGTTTCACCTTAAATGACAAAGATTTATGGACCCTGCAAATTCTTTATGGACCCCTGCAAATGCTTTATGGCGCTACAAATGCTTTATATGATGCTTTGGTAACGTTGATAAAGCATTTATGGTATCTATAATGAATTTGCGGGGTCCATAGAGCATTTGTGGAGCTCCATACATTTTTGCCATTTTGAGGTAAAACTGCCTCCAGACAGACCATCCTCTTCTCCTTTACAGTAGAGTCACTCCCAGATCTATGTGTCCCACACTGCTCATAAGTGCACGTTTATTATTCTCATATTAATCTCTTGATGGTTTAAAACACAATCCTGCCATTTTTCAAGGTGTGCTATTCATGAATGTGTAATATCATATCTTACTGCTGCAAGCCTTGTGCATGGAAGGTTTTTGAAGTCTCAGAGAAATCTCTAAATTGTATTATTAATATACAGCAGTCCAACATTATAGCACTCCAATGCACTATATGGATATATATCTAAAACTGGACATCGACATCCATGTAACAGAAAGCTATATTTATTAGAAGTAGAAATCCATGAATATCTATATGAAGGAGAACACCATGTTCATGCCTATATGTCTGTGTGTATGTTCATTTCGAAATTCAAGATTGCAACCATTGATTGAATGCCACCATGCTTTCAATGTAATCTCGAATTGCAGTTGCAGTAGTTTGATACTAATAAAAAAAAATCTATTCTATTTTTCTTTCATGAACAGTTGGCATCCCATAGATTCAAGATGGCTATCACTTATTGAATGTCCCGATGCTTGAAATGCAATCTTGACTTGTAGTTGCATTAATTTGATACTATCAAAAAAACAAATCCTATTTGATTTTTCCTTCATTCAACCCATTCAAGATGGCTACCATTTACTAAATGCCACAATGCTTTCAGTGCAATGAAGAATTGTAGTTGCATTAATTTGATATCTATATAAGAACATTTCTATTTGATACCTTTTTCAAACACAGTTGGCACCCCATAGGTTTAGGATGGCCACCATTCATTGAATGCCACAATGCTTTAAATGCAATCTTGAAATGTAGTTGCATTAATTTTAAACTGTTAAAAACATCCAATTTAGTTGTTTTTTTCATGAAGAGTTGGCACCCCATAGGTTCAAGATGGCCACCAATCATTGAATGCCATAATGCTTAAATGCAGTCTTGAGTTGCTGTTGCATTAATTTGATTCTTAAAAAAAACTTTTTTTCTTTCATGAACAGTTGGCACCCCATACATTCAAGGTGGCTACCAGTCATTGCATGCCACAATGCTTTAAGTGCAATCACAAATTGTAGTTGCATTAATGTGATACTAATAAAAAAACTAATTCTATTCTTTTTTTTATTTATGAACAGTTGGCACCCCATATATTTAAGATGACTACCATTCATTGAATGCCCCGATGCTTGAAATGCAATCTCGAATTGTAGTTGCATTAATTTAATGCTAATAAAAAACAAATTCTTATCAATTTTTCTTTCATGAATATTTGGCACCCCATAAGGTGGCCACCATTCATATTAATGCAAATAGAATGCTTTAAGTGCTATCACGACTTGTAGTTGCATTAATCTGATACTAAAAAAAAAAAAATCTATTTGGATTTTCTTTCATGAACAGTTGGCACCCCATAAATTAAAAATGCACCCAGCACCCAGGTCAACAGCTATATACAGACACGTGTACCTCCCCTGCCTGTTCTCCTTCAATGCACAGTGAAGAGGGTGGGAGGGGGTGACCATCAACAGTGCATAAACACTTTGATTGGATGACAATGCAGTTTTTATATTACAACCTAAATTTGTGCAACGAAAATCATCAAGAAATACTAAGTATTTTTTCCAAAGAATAGCTTTTCTAGAATGGCTCGGTATTCAGGAATCCTACTGCGAATAAAAAAATGTCAAATTCTAATTCTAAATACCTGAAAATTGAGAAATGCTGACGTTCACGGGTTATGTAGGAAATGTACTAAAAACAGCAAAAAAGGGCAACAAAACCCTAATTTTCTCAAAAACTGTTCAGTAGGATTTTTTCTAACTGAGGTTCCACTGTTTTCTACCCTCATATTACACATTGGCATAGAGAATATATTGACACCTAGTCAGGATTTTGCGCTAGGAGCAATCTGTGAGGCGAAAAACAGCCGAAATGAGCCACTGGTCTGAAGTATAAAACTGGGCATCGATCACTATAGAGCTACAAAGAGACAGAGAATCGATGTCCAGTAATTATCATGTTTCCTCATGACAATTTGACAGTTTGCCATTCAGTGAAGAACACAATGCATTAGTGTTCTTGCCACTCAGGCAAGGGGCTTCAGCAGAAATTACACATGCAACGAAATGGAGACTTGATTATAAAGGGGACCCTTAGGCCTTCATGAGTAGCGTGAGAAGAGAAGTATCTTTGGAAAAAAGATTCCCGAAAGCTTTAGCCCCATAATAATGGGAAATATGTGTGAATAATCAACAATATTATATCTCATATTTATGTTTATAGATATGGATATGAAATTCCATGATAAATCATGCAAATTTATTTTACTTGCAACGTATGAATAATTATGTTAGACTATGAGCATCAGATGGATGTACAGCAATGAGGTTATCTATGCGGCTATTGTACAACCCCCGTGTACATTCATATGAGTTTGGTAAGCACGCCCATGCTCTGAATGAAACCTTAGCTTTGATATGATAAAAAGGATTAAAATTACTTAAATCTTGCTCAAGTTGATAAAAGAACACCATTAATCAGTTTACCTGTTTGCTGAAAATTGCCTAAATCTAAAGGATCATGCAGCATGCAGTGACGACAGCCTTTAGCCTACATGCAAAAAACCCAAAGAAAAAGGAGCGACTCTACCAGTCTAGTTGAGGTAACTAATACCAGGCAGCTGGTGCTACAGTAGACTCCCCTGTGAAATATACATCCTGGAGAGGGTTGCATTAACAGGGTGCAGAGTGCTTTCATGTGTCATGCCAGGTCTGTGTCCGCTTGGTGTATTCTTCAGGGCTGCATTCTTGCACTATGGTGACTCTTTGTATGTACGCGTATCAACCCAATAGGATGGCCATGATGCTTGAATGCAGCCCTGGCCCTGGGTTATTGTACGGGTGGTACAGTGAGTTGATTTATGAGTGATGCAAAATTGGCGATTAGCAGATTTCTTGATGTAGGAAGTACCAAAAGAATTAAGGACAGTGTTTTGGTACATGGCTAATAAAAAATTGTCATTTATCTTATCCTTGCTGTCTACATCGTGCACATTTGAATGTGACCAACTGAGGAACTGGTGCCAATATTTCTTTCACCAAATTACCATCATAACAAGTTCATACTCCTTCTCAAATCAACTTAAGTCTGACATGTAGGGGTTTTCAGGATTTTAAATGAGAATCTGTTTCTATTGCACTGGGTGATTGAACTGGAGAGGCTGTGATTATTTCAGTAATTTCTTGACAGGCGCCTGCAAGGCTAGCCACAAAGAGGAGTTCCAGTGCAATTACTTTTATGAGCCTTTCCCAGTTGCCATATTTTAGCATACTTCATCCAAACTAAAGGTTGCTGGGCCCTCAAATTTATGTGTTTTCTGTTCATGAGGACGGAATTGATATCGGAAGAATAAGATGGAAAAAGACAGTGGTTTACCTCCTTAGAACACTTGCAGAGTTTTGTTTACAAACTACAACACTATCTAAAATCCCCCTAGAGAGTGGCTCATCTCGAGCTGGGAGCCTTTTAGATTGAAAGTCCTGAAACAATTGCTCAGGGGTGTCGGAACAGGGTCATGTACCCCCCCCCCGTCTCCTAGAGATGAATTACTTCATTGAATGCTCAGGAACTTAACAACCAATCAGAAACCTTGAATATCATTTCCCACAAAGCGTTGATTACCTATGGCTAACATAGCTACATATTACGTTGATAGAGCATTAACGGCCTGAAAGTTATGCTTGTTAACTTCACCTAAAAAATAATCATAGCTGACATTGAATGACATTCTAATCAATGAATTCAAGATATAAAGTAGTTGGAAATTGCCAGTGGGAGTCAGGTATTAGAGGTCTGTGAAAGTTTACTGCTGTGCTCAGACATTTGACACCCAGGCAGGCTTACACGGTATCGGGCAGTGAGGACTGTGATAGCCAGGTCCTGCCCCAGACAGATTGCTCATTCCCACAGGAATGACCTTTACCTATTTTGTGCAATAACTGATACAAGCTGCTGTCATGGATGAACTGGATTTTGGAAGCACTGGTAACACGTTTTTGAACACAGCCTAGGCCTGGGACTCAAGCATTATAGGACAAAAATCTGTGATTCTGTAAATCATGGTAGTTTAAACTCTAAAACTACCTGGAAATCTAAATTCGGATTTAAGGCCAGCTCAAAGCGACCAGACCAGCGTGATACTTGGCACACATTGAGGGTATTTCCTCAGGGAGAGCAATTGTCAGTCTTAATGTTTTGTCTCAGAAATTAACTTAACACGTTTTGTGGACGCCCAGAGTGACTGTACCATTAGAGTAAAGCACGTCAATATAGTCTATCTCTGATGTATTAGACACGTCCCTTACTCTGACTCAGCCTGGATTCAGACCAAAGCTTACATACATTAAATGACATCTTGTGCCTTCTATGATCCGATAGCAAGCATTATAACACAGTTGGCTGGGAAAAACTGTGTCTCTGTATGACACATATAAGCCAATCACAAATTAATCACTGGTTATACGTTATATATGAATATGCATGAGTAGCTGCAAAACCGCCTTAGGCAATTGTTTCTTTCCTCAGCTGGTGCCTATTGTATTAGCCACGGCTAGTACGCAAGTTAGATCGCCGGCGCGGCTTATAGGAAGGGGCCGGAGTCAGGGTGCGGCTTATACACACGTTTTTACTACTATAGTATAGCACTAAAGTCACCATGATAAGATCGCCGGTGTGGCTTAATTATCGGGTCGCCCCAAAGTCGCGGTGCGGTTTATACGTGAGTATAGGCCGCACCAGCACCCTGTCCTTGGCTTATGATTCTTAAACAGCGGCTCACTTGAACCATAATCTACAATGAGCTCAGGGACGTAGTATAGGAGGCTAATTGTGGTAACTAACACCTAGCATCAGGTGCAGCTGTGAAATATACATCCCTATGCAGGCCCTGGAGAGGCTGTGCATTAACACATTAACTGGTCCCAAATTGAGGTACACTGAATTGATTAATGAGGCAATAGCCAATTTGATGGTAAGGAAGGTTTACTATAGGGACAGGCACTGATGTTTTGGCACATGAATAATTAGGGTAAGCATTCCTTATTGTCTCCTTGCTATTTGTGGTATAGCACTGACTGAGGAATACATATATGCCCCTTGGGAACAAATACCAAAGCCATTACTGTCGGCCCCAGGTGTCCACTTTGCTGGTTTATAAAGCTGGCTATATATGCTGTTCATTCATGATTGAATATAGCTGCCTGGTTGGTTCTTTTGGACCGAGATATAGTTTTAAAAAAAGATGTTGATTGCTTAGTTAATGGTTGCGACCAATGTACTCCAGTTCAATGCACTGTATGGATTTGATATAGGTTTTTCAATTGATGAGAACGATGTGGGGCGGGAAATGATCTATGTGTTTGGGGATTCCGTGATTAAATACAATAAGATTGCTGCTCACAATTTTTTTAGAAAATGGGTAGTAATTGTTTCCTGATTGCCCAATGGACTAATGGATTCTTTGTTTGAATAAAATGTGCCTCTCTAACAAACAGTAGCTCTGTGAAGGACTACAGATTAACTGACTGTTATGATCAGCAGGGAGTCTAATCCATGTAGAGAGGGAGATAACATTCTCTAATCCATTTTCTATAAAATTACCTTCGTTTCTTATCCAAACTCTACATTGTAGTTCTCAGTATTGATTTGATGATTAGATCAGGAACAGAGTACTGAATTAAACTGGAGTCTGGCATGCAACATGTAAGAGGACCTATTTTCCATTACACTGAGAATGATTAGGAATGGCGTGGCTGTGATTATTTAGGTAATTTCCTGACACATGCCTTCAAGGCAACCCAGTATATTATACTCCGTCTGGATGTTAGACCCATTAGTCTGACTGTATATAGTGTATTCCTATATTGCACATCTTCTACCCTAAGTGGTTTTGTACCAAATACTAGAGCTTCAAGGGGTTTTTTCCATCACATATTTATTGTTGAGCCTTCCAAGATGTCAATTTTGCACAACTTTCATTTACACTAAAGGTTGTTGGGCCGTCAAAGAAGCTTTCCTTTGTTAATAAGAACAGAGAGTATATAATTCTATATTTCAAATATTTTATGACTTTGATGGGAAAATATGGTGGTATAAAAGGTGGCCAGACACAGTTTGAGAACCCCTTAAGAGGTGTTGTTCACAAAATGTCCACTATTATCATAATTGATGTAGGAACAAACGATAAGTCATGTCGCATGTCAAACATACTGAAAACGAAAACTAGTGAGTAGATATTCTTCTTGATAGCCTGAGCTGAACAGATTTGAAGCCAGTTCCTCGTGAAGGAGACGTGGTATGAGGGGCTGTGAGTGGTACCAGCATCCCGTGCATGAGGATAATTAACCTTCTCTGCTACTGAAGCTTCTCTCCATTGCCAGTGCCAGTCCTCCCACACCATACATGTAGACCCAGCAGGAGGCCATGTCACCTCAGCTATACACAGAGTCCCTGTCCCTGTTAGTACAGGTTCTTGCTCATTTCAGAAGCAACTTTTAGTGGCGTAGGAGAAGGGGGGCGGCCCTAATCACAGCGGAGGGGGGGGGGTCCTGAGTATGTTTGTCCCCCCCCCCAAAGAAATGTGTCAAGACTTTGCACTATAATACACATCATTCCCTAATATCACCCCTCCCAGATAGGGAAAAATGGGGCACAGGGGTCTCGAATTAAAGGGGCTCAAACACTACTCTTCTATACAATTGCAACATACGTGTGTATATGCGCCATCAGGCAGAAAAGCCAATGCAGAAGACTCGGATGAGTGGGCTCCCATGCCCCCAGCCTCCCCCCAATGAACACCTCTGATTTTACAATGGGATACCGTTGCATTGATCAATGTTATAAAACCATCTTTGAATGGAACTAATGCATATGATTGTTTGTGATTTCCAGGTCAATTAACAGCATCATTCCCGATTGATCGCATTGACTAGTTTAGTAGAAGACCCAGTTCAGAATGAATGTGTTTTCTTTCTTTCAAAAGAGCTTCTCATATACAAATCAAATTTGGCTTTTGGTAGAAAACTTGCCTTTGTTGTTAACTTCACAGCTAGGCAATTGCAAATCCAAGGCCTTTCATTTTTGAACATTTCAATGAATATCAGCAACATTGAGTGGCATTCTAATAATTAGCTCAAGATATTTTAAATTCCCAATGGGGACTTTTGGCATTTAATATCAAGTATCAGAAGTTTTAGAATGTCTACTGGCGTGCTTTGGCAGATGATAACCAGACACGATAAAATGTTATCGGGGAAAAGTCTCATAGTCCAGTCTTGACCCAGACAGCTGCATAATTCGCGGAGAAATGCCTGTGATATGGGGAGCCAGTGGACCTAAGTTGCTTGTCACTTAATCAGAAACCTAAGAAATCTCATGTAAAAATCAAAAATAATAATCAGGACATAACATTTTACCTATGTGCAATCACCATTTAATATTTTGGCTAAAAGCCGAAGTTTGCCTAATGGACTCGTTCCTGGCACATTGCACATTTAGTGCCAATAGTGGCCAGGTACCTTAGGGAATCAGCAGTCGAGGTGTGCAGAGGCTGAATCGGAAATATAACACCCTTGTCTCTGGTGGCCTCTCCGGCCGCCAGGGGGCATGGCGCTAGAGTTACTAGGTAATTCTGTAGTCTGACATGGGCTGTCGAGACACAGCCTGTAAATGTCTTTGGGATTCGTTCCTTCATTGGATACTTCAGAATTCTCTGATTGCCCAAGGTGCTAGCTGCTGGTAATTTGCTATTGTACTTTTAGTAATAGTTCTTTTAGGAAGAATACAGAACCTTCCTGCTCCTAACTGAGCAATACGAGTGATTCCTATGTTAGTTCATAGATTTTATGCTCAGTATAATAAAATAAATTAAATTGAATTGAATTGTATGACGGAAAGCAGCAGTGCGCTGGTCGCCAAGGCAAGTACCAGCAAACTGCCATTTTCGTAGGAATTCCTCTCAAGATGGCAGCCATTTACAGTTCTTCCTCGGTCCCTGGGACTGTGACAGTGTAGGTAGGTAAGCCCCACTCTTGGGGTTTCAGTGAGAAAACTCCTCACACAACCCAAAACTACCTACCCTTTTATGGCCATGTTACCTGAACACGGCTAATAGTAAAAAGGCCCGGTGTGGCGTCTCTGGTGGTGAGTAATGGACCCATTAATTTTACTTTGGTTAATAATGGATCAGGAAAAGGAACGTGTGAAGTTATTTTTATGGCCTTAAAGGCCCAGCGCCCCTATATATTGAGCTGAGAACCTGTCCCGACTGCGCTCTGACTGTTACTGGACGTGCAGTAAGATCTGCGGGTTTAAAAACTGGGCGTTAAGACAGTACCTCGTGGGTGCCACAGTAATTAGTGCAGGGTGAATTTGATTGATTTGGGGGTTCTCAAATGTTAAAGAGACTGGCTGACTCCTGGGTAATAAATGCTTACCATTTATGGGCCGCATAGTGCACTACATGATGCATTACACCATTTGGTCGAAATGGTGCATGGATATAGCCCTGGCGAGTAACTCGCTAGTGCTGCATTCAAACATTTACCGAACCTACGGCCTTGATACACCCCCATAGGGTCGGAATGAAGCATGGATGCAGCCCTAGCAAGTAGACTCGCCAGAACTCCATTCACCAAGGACATAGCAGACAAAAGGACTACTACGTATGCGACCCTTAAAGGTCCACATGTTGGTACTACAGCAGCAGTCAAGTTTCAAGTTCAAGTTTCAAGTTTGATATAATATTTATTCGTATTTCAAAATCTACGTTTTTTACATGTGTTTTCATCCTATGTTTTCATTTCCAATATTTCCAGTGTATATATAACGCTTGACAAGGTATTATGGTCCCTTAATGACTTTTTTTTTCACGAAACTGCAATGACAAAAGCAATGACAAAAGTTGTGCAGTACAAAATGTATGTATAAATATCACAGAAGAGACAATTCATTATTCAAACAAATCTGATCTGAGACGTCTTACTTCAAGGTATCTACTTGGTCTATGATCAGCCATAGCAAAGCTTCCTATAATCAGACTCTGTCTGGTCTTATTCCGCAAGATGGATTACGATTCCCAAGAGTGATCTCTGGCAGGGGTGTGATTGGCCCATTTCTACAAGATTCCAATCGTTCAAGATAATAAAGACTGTCCTCTTGTACATTGATAGGCCTACTGGCAGCAATCTAGTCTGGATGCAGCTTTTGAGAACTATTCTTTTTCCATCTACAAACCCATTCATTTATACGAATCCAGTGCATTGTCAAAGACCATCCCTCTTTCACCATGTCCCCGAGAGAAAATAATCTCTAGACTGGTCCCCATCCCCATCCCCATGCCTTTGACCACGGAAAATGCGGAACGCGTTTACAAAGGGGGGAAGGTTCACTGACAGATTGGAGGGGAGTTTATTGGACATGGGGCCACTATTCCACGCCTGGTAGAAATGGAGTAGTTTCTTTGGTGGGTTCTCATTCAGGATCTGGGCAGAAACGTGACATAAGCAGATGGCAGCTTCAGATCACACAAGCCGAGACATGATTGGAATTTGAAAAAGAGGACATAATCCTCACCTGAATGTGAATACCCAAAGCTACAAGTAGTTCGCTCTATTTACCAGCAGGAGAAATTGATTAGAAAATATTGATCAGTATTTGGTATTCAGAGGTTACTGCATGCTTGTATTATATAGGCAGGTAGCGGGATTCTTACGGGTCAGCTGGTACCCATGTTAGAGCTGTTATCAGTGCTTATATCACCAGGTACCAGATCAAGTAATGGCCGCGCCCTTGGGACAATTGGCCTGACCCCTATATCTTGGTTGTGTATAGCATGTCAAGTGCTGCAGAGACATGCAGCAAATCTGAGTGGGTCGATACACGACAGATGGCTCCAGCCGTGGCGTTGGTTGTTCTCTCTGAGAGCCTGAACCCAGCTAGCAAAAAAAACACACGTTATTTTACGTCAAAATAAATTTTCAAAACTTTATGCCATAGTAAGGAGCATTAGAAAAACGTTAAATAACGTTGTAAAATGCTGTATAACGTTTTTCTTTGGTTTACTGAGTAAGCCATCTAATTCTTTATCCACCGGTGGATAATATCAGCTGTTTTGTTCTAGTTTGTACCAAATATCTGATGGAGAGTGAAGCCTTTGCCAATGTGACTAAGGTGCGCAGACCCATTTTATAAGAAATTTTACGTCAATATAACATTTGTAACGTTATATAACGTTTTGCCACATTTCTGTTCACTGGGGAGACCACTGCCGCAGATTGAAAATGCATGAGATAGAATGCATGCTCGCGAACTATAATACATACATGTAGTGACATCTTTGTTACACCTCTTTCATCACCATAGCAGCTAAAGATATGATATTGTTTTACAACATTAGAAGTGTTATATAGAAGGTAATATTGTGCAAATTATAATGTTTTAAGGGAATTGCAAATCTTACTGCCAATGTTCAGGTTATATTGAGGGCGCCCTGCAGTAAATATACTGAGCGAAACAGCACTGCATGCCAGTTCCCATAGGGCTTAAAAGTTTCCGATAGTTCTGGCATTAGTCTGGGAACTAGATGCTAGGAAGGCCAATAAGAACCCACAGCCATGGGATGAGAGCTTTATTATCCGCCGTCAAGGGATTGCCAAAGAACTAGCAACTGTCTGATATGGCTAATGGACCTAGTGTCCTCAGATGACAGCGCACTCACTGAATGCCACCAAGCAAATTGGGAAAACAGACTCAGCCCTAATTTAGACATTTGAACATGCACTAAACTCCATTCCTACTGCTACTGCTAGCAGTCTGGCTTGTGCTTTTCTGGGCGTTCTCTTGAATAATCACGACTGGATGGACTATGAGTTGCATTAAACGCATACCATACTTAGGCCACTCAAAAAAAAAGTGGTTTCTCATCACCAAGGTCTGAGAAATCTGGCGAGGGAGGTTTTTTTTTGTTGTTGTTTTTTTAACTCGCAGGCCAAAATGTATAGGACAATTTACGGGTTTCTTTGTCCAAAATTCACATTTTATTGCTTAAGAATTAATTGATCTTTAGAAGTGGTTATTTGTAAGTTATTTCTATACCACTGCATTGCTGGCATTATTAGCTTTAATTTGATACCAAATATGACCAATTTTATCTATTTTGACAATTTTTTTGACAAAATATGGACAAAAAAAAAAGTTTCCCCTAAAACCTGATTTTTATGATGCGCGCGGTGATGAGAAACCATTTTATTTTTTTGAGTGGCCTTAGGGTAGATTCACCATGAGTCGGAAACGCTGAGATGGAGACTGAAATATGTAGCTATTCAAGTACAATAAAACTTCTAGTGCTTATATGATGAAAGGAATGCCACCTAAACTTCATCATTATTCACAAATAATGAGCTTAACATAAATGAATACATACAATTTCAAGTGTCCGTGTCAAGTTATGTGTCCAACTCAAGTTGAATCTTATCTGTACATAAAGAGTACCCATGCTAAACCAGGGTCATCCTTCCATGATAGCAGTGGGTATCCAAAGCAGTGAACCCATGCAGGGAAGTGAGTATGATATGGGTAGCCATGCAGTATCCATGGGAGGCTATTTTTCTGTGCTATAATATATTGAATAAACCTCTGTGAATAGTGGCTTCGGCCTGACCCTTTGTAACCACTATATCAGGGCTCCCAGGCTGAATTTACCGACATCGCTTCCCTTTGTTGTCACCCTAAGGCCGGAAGTAGCGGTGCCCGCCGCGCTCCATTTCCGGGTGTTATCAGTTCCTACAACCCTAATTTTCTTTTACTCATCGGATTTGTATCGACCTCCGTGATAGCACAGTGTGCGAGGCATGACTGGACTGTGGCACTGCAGCAACCATCCACACCCCACAAAAGAGATATTTTTTTGTCTCACTGAACCCAAAAGCTTTCAGGACAAGCTACTATAGGCTTATATTCATTGAGGTGGTGTAGGATCGACATCTTTTGTCATTGCAGTTATAATCACTTTTTAGGACCACATTAATTAATATCGATAAAGCTCCCATAATGCAATTCACTTCAGACAATTTTGTTGGATCCTGGTATGTCGACAGTAGTTACATTTGTGCGTTGTTCTTGCGCACACGTTCTAGCCTTAATACCAACAAGTTGGTGGGCCTACCTTTACAGTTATATGCCCCACCAAACATGCGCCTATAATTTGTGTTAGGGGATTGGGATGAATGCAGCCCTGGTGAGTAAACTCGCCAGGGCTGCATTTATGCATCACAACGACAAAGGGTATCATAGCACAGAAAAACGCAAAATGTGTTCCCTCTGAAATGCTGATAAAAACTATGACAGAGTGGAGATATATATGATAATGATGTGCTATCAGGGTGGAATGGGAGAGTAGGGTTCACATAGTTAGTTACTGGGAGTACTGATAAGTATGAGACAGGTGAGTGAGGGCTCACCGGGTCGGGGAAGGAACCGGGAAGGAACTGCATAGTCAAATCTTTAGCTGCCACGGACGCCTCTTAATGCAAGTAACAAGAAGGTCGACATTTGAATGCTAGATGCCTCTGAACTGCTCATCATTCTGTTTTCGACGTTTTCAATGACATCGCCATGACAGTTTGAGTGTAAGCTTCAATTCAATAGATGCTACCGACCAGCGTGATAACCAAATCTTAATCCATATCATGCAGGTACTGTTCTGCAAATGCAGCCTTAGCTAACTTATCTTTGTATGTGTACACAAACAACTTGAATAAATTCATTTCAACAGGAATTATGGAAGAATTGACTGGATGTTTTCAGTAGTGACGACACCGGGATGATCACTCACATCAGCCCAATGCGGGCACTGTCTAGGGGCAATCTTGTCCGATTGTCTTTGTCCGATTTTGGGTACTTTGGTCTTATCTGAATTTGCCCCCACCCCCTCCCAAATTCCTGGCTCCGCTCCTGATTTTCTGTCACCATGCATGTAGTGCAGCATTGAGGGACGTGGCAAGCAGTTTCAAAGTAGGGGGGACTAGTAAGGGGTCTTTTGACCCCTTTTTTCTTGAACCTTTTGGGTTGTCCCTTTTAAAAACAAAAAGGAATAGTCAATAGTGGGGTGGGGACTGCAACTGGGGGCGGGGGGAGGGGGACATGCCCTCCCCCCAAGTTGTCAACCTCCACACGGATACGACTACAAGGGAGCCTGATCTATATGTGGTATCTATAACTTACACAATATCTGTACACAAAGGGCTAATCCACACTACTCCAGTTCTCACATAATTATATACCACCCACTTACCAAGTAATCTTACACAGTAGAGGATATAAGTACACCAAGGCCAATACTCTACCCTAATGCCTATCGGGGTACAGTGAGGGACAATATGTCATCAGGGGCTTTTCAAGTATGACGTCATCAACCCCAGTGTCATCATTTTGCATTTATGTGTAGTAGTAAAGCATAGCAGCAGCATCATCATGTCACATTCTCCATATACACCACCGTACCTGCATACCCCTTAATATACCCCTTAATAAGGGGTATGCAGGTGGCCTTATCGGTGACGTCATACCTGAATAGCCCCTCATTTATGACAATACTTCATCCACATGCACCACAGACATGAACAGACTGTGATTGGTAACAGACACTGCAACCAGATAGCATATCATGAGGATGAAGCGCACCGAGAGAGCCTGGTGGAAATTAGTATTAGGCCACTAAAATATCAGATTTCTCAACGCTGCGCACGTCATGAAAATACCTTTTTCGATAGATTTAAATATACATAAATATATATAAAAATATAGCATCCAGCTCTACATCATTAGTATAGTAACAGCTTTGTGTACTAGAAGAGTGTGCCTTGGCATAATAGGCAACATATATGTACCGTATATTATTATGTAATATTGCCTTTCACTAAAATTTCACTTTTTTTGCGCTTCCAAGTTTTTTTCTCGCCAAATCAGGTGTTTTTAGGCAAATTTCACTTTTTTGCGAATTCGAACTTTTTTCTCGCCAAATCGGGTGTTTTTAGGCAAATTTCACTTTTTTGCGAATTCGAACTTTTTTCTCGCCAAATCGGGTGTTTTTAGGCAAATTTCACTTTTTTTGCGATTTCGGAGTTTTTTCTCGCCAAATCGGGTGTTTTTAGGCAAATTTCACTTTTTTGCGAATTCGAACTTTTTTCTCGCCAAATCGGGTGTTTTTAAGCAAATTTCACTTTTTTGCGAATTCGAACTTTTTTCCTAGCCAAATCGGGTGTTTTTAGGCAAATTTCACTTTTTTTGCGATTTCGAACTTTTTTCTCGCCCAATCGGGTGTTTTTAAGCAAATTCACTTTTTTTGCGCGTTTAGACTTTTTTCTCGCCAAATCGGGTGTTTTTAGGCAAATTTCACTTTTTTGCGATTTAGAACTTTTTTCTCGCCAAATCGGGTGTTTTTAGGCAAATTTCACTTTTTTTGCGCATTCGGACTTTTTTCTCGCCAAATCGGGTGTTTTTAGGCAAATTTCACTTTTTTTGCAATTTCGAACTTTTTTCTCGCCAAATCGGGTGTTTTTAGGCAAATTTCACCTTGTTGTACACATATGTCCTACCCCCCCCCCCTCCAACACACACACACAGGCAGTGGCCGCTGCCGTGTCCAGAAACAAGGCAGGGTAACAGAGTGCACTGCCAGGAATGACTGACCTTCACCTTGTTTTGCAAAAACAATTCACCAATATAATACAATACAGGTCAGTTATGTAATCCATCCACTTATCCACCTACTTGACAGCTGCTTGCCAGACATGCTGGCATATAGCCAGACATGCTGGCATATACATATGCAAAGATCAACAGCTACAAATTCACCTAAATACAAAATATTCCAACTTACATTTTTAAGAAATGATAATGCCCCAATCTTAACTCGCTACTGTAAAAGAATCTAAGCAGTATCTATTTAGGAAAGGTGTATAAAATGAGCACAAAAAATACTGAATCCATGACCATGCTCCCCATAGGCTGCAGTGCTATAGCAGTGATTTACACCAAAAAAACAGCTGATTTTGCCACAAGATCATGAACTACGACAAAACTATAAACCAAATCATTTCAAGCTGAACCAAAAAGATAGCTGAACATGTTGAGCACAGAATGGTCTGGAGATAAATTGAAAATTGTCTTTTCATCAATGAGTATTTTGATGAACCAACACACCATATCACGGCAATCTGACTCACAGAGGACTGACTACATAAGAGAGTGCCTATCTATAGCACTATAGCACTACAGCTCACCAAGGCACACTCTAAATATGCATATACTTCTTTTTTGACAATTTATGATGAAATCATGACAAAAATAGTTGGTTCGAAATTGAAGGGTATGGTGGCGGGGTATGTTGACAGGGTTCATGCGACCTTATCTACAAGGTGTGACAGCATCATATTACCAACTGGCAATATCAGAGAAGTGAGGTGATTTCAAATATGGAACCTGGGGACCCCAATTTGAGCTCGGGTCAAATTCAACAGGAGCGAAAATGACAAAGTACAGATTGCCAGAGTGGTATTGCATTTCACCGTGCCCTATGGTATGACCTGTGTACAGATCTCTATAACATATGAAACAGCCGGTTATACTGTTCTACAGTTCCACACACTAATACACCCCCAATACAGAACACCTGCTTGGTTACCATCCCGTGCACTAATGAGTTCATCTCTAGACAGTAGGTGCAGAGTCAAGGGCTGACATAAATAATTATAGTCCCTTCTTCTATAA
The DNA here is from genome assembly GCA_947462335.1 of Harmothoe impar. NCBI lineage: Eukaryota > Metazoa > Annelida > Polychaeta > Phyllodocida > Polynoidae > Harmothoe > Harmothoe impar. Next base: position 62,119,778 of record OX381712.1, on the reverse strand, counting down.
ATACACCTATTGCCGTCCTCACCGCTCATATACCTAGTTCTTATAGGGCACTGACCTAACAGTAAATGCCCTGGTGGAACTGAGAGGATAAGAAACTCAGGGTAGGGTTAGCACTCTCCATCCATACCTTTGCATGCTATATCTCTTCACATTAACTTGCAGAAATGTCACTCTCTGATGGACTAAAAGCAGGACATTTAAGGATTTCGGTTTCACTATGCAGGAAATTCACATAATTTAATACAGAACCTTTTGCTAAAAAAGCAGAAATTCCTGCAAAAATATGAAAAATGGCATCTCTGAACTTGAAATAAATTGTATGATATTGAATATGCAATCAAATAAATTGATTCGTATTGGCAAGTTCATCACAATGTAAGCCACAGTAAATACTATGACTACACATTCTTTAAGAAACAGCAGTCGTATAGCTCTGCCTTGAAGAAACTTGCAGTATGGCAGATAGAGAGTCGACTCCCTAATCTCCGTAGACGGAAATCTCAGGATTCTGGTTATTCTTTAGTGGAAAATCAAGAACAACGATTCCTACAACGATCTCTGCAACAAGGGTTATATATATTGCATATTCCGACAGAGACACTGCAGTAGCAACTCTTATTATTGATGTTCTGACAAAGACACTGTACACTGGAAACCCTATGTTAAAATAAGTACTCACTAGTGAGGACTTTTGGGTGATCATTTTGATTGGGGCGTGGGGTAGTACCCTGGTGATCTTTACAGTGATCACAAGTGAGGACCCAGGTCATCTATATGATCACCCTTTTGACCCAATTGTGGAGCATGCTTGGTTGTTAATGGGAAGACCCTGTGTACTCAATTTGATGACTGCCTTTAATTTTCAAAATTTTCTCGTTATAAAATGTTATCTACCAATATCATTTTAATTAACCCCTTCCCGATCATCAACTTGAATCATCGGGCCTTTTTTAAGAGTGTGTTTCAGTGAAAGTTTCAGTCCTCATAAAAAGCCATGTAAAACAGATATGTATAACTGATGGCTGTCAATCTTCACACTTCTAACTTTGGTTTCAGACACATAAATGGTGTCTTTGTGTATAGATATTTATAGTTTAGAAAGTTCTGACCTAATTTTCAATCAAATCACTAAATTTTTAACTATGATAATTGTCTTCATATATGCTCCAACTTGTAAACATGTATGACCAATATAACTATAGGGTTTAATCAATAGATCACATGAATCAGGGGCTATATCTTACACTGTTGTATAGTAGGTCCCTCTAGTGGCAAAATTATATCCTCAAAATGATCACCTTTCCTTATTAATCTGATCACGTAAGGGCATGATCACCCAATGTCCTCTGTAGTGAGTACCTTCATATGAGCCTGGGTTTTCAGTGTAGTATAGCTTCGACGTTGAAGGGTTCTGACAGATATTACATTTCCATAGGTCAGACTTGGGTGTTCTGGTAGAGGCAGTGACAAGGCTCATATGTGTGGAGAAGGTGAGTTGAGCAGCTCCTTGATGAATGATCCCCGAGCAGCTGAGTACTACTGGAGAACCCAACTACTCACCTGCTCAGCACTCAAGGTGAGGTATGTCACTGGGTGGTGTTTGGGTTCATATTAAGTCTCTCAGCACATCGATAATGTCCCTAAGGGCTAAAAGCGAAGTTACCCTACGCAATGCTAGCAGCGTATGGTTTTTGTTGGTGTTAAAATACGCGAGATATCGCTGCATTAACAATCCAATTTAAGTAACTTTAAGCAAAGATTATGGCCATCTTTAGGCAGCTTGAAGCAACTCTAATCTAGGGAAGAATTAGAATTGCCTTAAGTTATTTAAAGCTGCTTAAAATAGACCATTAATCAACTTTAGTTTTTGCTTAAAGTTGCTTAAATCAGATTGTTCGTGCAATGCATGAGAACCCCAGCTCATTAAAAAAAGGGAAATTGCAACCTGTAATTACTGTTTTTGTCCGGAAGCTAGCACAACTACACTATCCTAAATACTGATCCCCTCCAACAGGCATATAGCTCTTTAAAAAGACAACAACCCTATATGTCGTGATGGAAAAGTAAAAACAATGATTCTTACAATAATGAGCATCTCATCTGTTCATCCGCTCATTATATCGAATGAGGCCAGCTTTCGCCCAAGGAGCGAGAGATTAAACATAGGATTTAATTTAGTTTGGAATACAACAAAAACAATACGCAACTAGTTTTGATGGCATAAAAGGAGTCATACACTTGCATTATTCATTTGAATTAAAACACACTGAACTGAAATCAAGTATAATCATTTCCGGTTTGAAAAGGTGATTTCCAGTATTACACGAACAATTATTGGTTAAACCTCTCATCAATACTCTGACTGGCAAATTCATCAACCTAGTGCTTCCCTTAAATGATTATGGAAATGGACGATTTGTGAGAGGAGATTAAAGTGTCTATATAAAGGTCATCATTAGCAACTATGACGGTGGTCCGTTTGCTGCTCCATCCACCATGTTGGGGCTTCCCTGGTCCATCTCAAAGGGTCTTAATCTCCTCTTTTCTGTATACTCCTTTTGTTTATCTGGAGTCCATATGAACGGACACAGACACATGTATTAATCTGTAAAATATAGTTTTCTTCCTATGGATATGACCTTTGCTTTCAGAATGGCGTTTAATAAACAACCCTGACACACCCATTCACTCACTCCGCCGTGATGACCGAGCGGGGCATTCCTCTTTTTCACTGTGCTGATATTTGCCTGTACTGAGCTTCTGCAAAACGAATTCGTTTCTTTCATGAATATTATTGTCTCTCCAGAACGGTTATTTAAATATACAGCAGTCCAACATTATAGCACTCCAATGCACTATATGGATATATATCTAAAACTGGACATCGACATCCATGTAACAGAAAGCTATATTTATTAGAAGTAGAAATCCATGAATATCTATATGAAGGAGAACACCATGTTCATGCCTATATGTCTGTGTGTATGTTCATTTCAAAATTCAAGATTGCAACCATTGATTGAATGCCACCATGCTTTCAATGTAATCTCGAATTGCAGTTGCAGTAGTTTGATACTAATAAAAAAAAATCTATTCTATTTTTCTTTCATGAACAGTTGGCATCCCATAGATTCAAGATGGCTATCACTTATTGAATGTCCCGATGCTTGAAATGCAATCTTGACTTGTAGTTGCATTAATTTGATACTATCAAAAAAACAAATCCTATTTGATTTTTCCTTCATTCAACCCATTCAAGATGGCTACCATTTACTAAATGCCACAATGCTTTCAGTGCAATGAAGAATTGTAGTTGCATTAATTTGATATCTATAATAAGAACATTTCTATTTGATACCCTTTTCAAACACAGTTGGCACCCCATAGGTTTAGGATGGCCACCATTCATTGAATGCCACAATGCTTTAAATGCAATCTTGAAATGTAGTTGCATTAATTTTAAACTGTTAAAAACATCCAATTTAGTTGTTTTTTTCATGAAGAGTTGGCACCCCATAGGTTCAAGATGGCCACCAATCATTGAATGCCATAATGCTTAAATGCAATCTTGAGTTGCTGTTGCATTAATTTGATTCTTAAAAAAAAAACTTTCTTTTTTTTCTTTCATGAACAGTTGGCACCCCATACATTCAAGGTGGCTACCAGTCATTGCATGCCACAATGCTTTAAGTGCAATCACAAATTGTAGTTGCATTAATCTGATACTAATAAAAAAACTAATTCTATTCTTTTTTTTATTTATGAACAGTTGGCACCCCATATATTTAAGATGACTACCATTCATTGAATGCCCAGATGCTTGAAATGCAATCTCGAATTGTAGTTGCATCAATTTAATGCTAATAAAAAACAAATTCTTATCAATTTTTCTTTCATGAATATTTGGCACCCCATAAGGTGGCCACCATTCATATTAATGCAAATAGAATGCTTCAAGTGCTATCACGACTTGTAGTTGCATTAATCTGATACTAAAAAAAAAATCTATTTGAATTTTCTTTCATAAACAGTTGGCACCCCATAAATTAAAAATGCACCCAGCACCCAGGTCAACAGCTATATACAGACACGTGTACCTCCCCTGCCTGTTCTCCTTCAATGCACAGTGAAGAGGGTGGGAGGGGGTGACCATCAACAGTGCATAAACACTTTGATTGGATGACAATGCAGTTTTTATATTACAACCTAAATTTGTGCAACGAAAATCATCAAGAAATACTAAGTATTTTTTCCAAAGAATAGCTTTTCTAGAATGGCTCGGTATTCAGGAATCCTACTGCGAATAAAAAAATGTCAAATTCTAATTCTAAATACCTGAAAATTGAGAAATGCTGACGTTCACGGGTTATGTAGGAAATGTACTAAAAACAGCAAAAAAGGGCAACAAAACCCTAATTTTCTCAAAAACTGTTCAGTAGGATTTTTTCTAACTGAGGTTCCACTGTTTTCTACCCTCATATTACACATTGGCATAGAGAATATATTGACACCTAGTCAGGATTTTGCGCTAGGAGCAATCTGTGAGGCGAAAAACAGCCAAAATGAGCCACTGGTCTGAAGTATAAAACTGGGCATCGATCACTATAGAGCTACAAAGAGACAGAGAATCGATGTCCAGTAATAACAAATGAATTCAATCATCCTAACTAATGAACAATGATTAAGATAAACCACTACTCCGTACTTTAAGGCCATGTTATCTAGTTATAAAGGCCAGGGGTAAAGAAGAATGACATCGAAAAATACCTTATAAAAAAAAACTATGGGCCATAATAGGGGTTTTAAAGTGTGGACGCACAAATAAAGGCAAAGACATTCTCAGCGGCGGATCCGTAATCAAAGGTATCAGAGTAAAACGGCATTGCATCCTCGGGTAGTGCATATGACAATCTATAACCAAAGATAGCTTAGGAAGAGACTTGCAGTAGACGTCCAAGGCAGGTGCACAGCATACTGTCTGTGGGCTTTGGCTGAGTTTGGGGCTGACAAATATACAAGTATCATCTAGTGGGGCATACAGCTAATTACTAACAAAGTAACACTGTTTCAGAAAGTCTCACAGAAAGGGTAGAACTTTACAGCAGGTGGACCTACAACAGCATACAAATATGCAGCTAAGGCTGATATACCTTACTTTTGGGACACTGTTGTTAATGTAATTTATATAGAAACCCCATGCTGGCAGACAGGTAAATCCGACTATCAGGAAATTACTCATTAGTTATCACACGGTAGGTGTTGATGATAGGAACAAAATAGTGTTAGTGAGATGACGCCGGTATGACAGCTTTTGCAGCCATAAAACTTTAAGCCTGTGGGCTAGCAATAAGATGTATACTTTTCCCCACCTTTTATTGATTAACAAAATAATTTGTTCGAGAAAACCCAAAATTGTCCGATATTATATTTATGGCCCACAGTAAAAAAGTAAGTAAGACACAATAAAAAAAATACTCGTAATATTTTCCAGTGTTTCGTTATGAGAAACCATCTTTTTAATCCTTTTTTATTCTATTAACGTGGCCTTAAAGATCAGTCTAGTATTCTAGTAAATGACCTGTACATGTACCCACTATCTAGGCCATACTAGCGTACATGTAACTGTGTTTCTCAACATTTACATCATGTCACTGGCAGCAAACTGATGTTATAGGTTATACTCCAGTTATGGAATTGTCCTTCAGCAAGTAAGTTCATAATCTAACAACTGGCCACCGTCGACCGGGCTCTAATCAACCGAAGCTATATGGGACAAATGCACAATAACTAATCTAGTGAGGATTGGACATTTTTCCTTATGTTTTGCATAGAGAATCATCACACTGTTCTAAAGGTTTGGAGGGTTGCATGGCTCGTGCCCTGCAGTATAAAGTGCTGGTATGTACCCATGAGTCTCAGCTGTATTCTAGTTCACCAAGCCCCTATGTGATGGCACTGCCCTGTTGGCTAGAGGTCATTCAGAGTAAGGAATGGCCGACCAGGGCCTACTAATGTCATCCCTACTGACCACCTCCTATATGAAGGTTGCCTTTATACCTCTTCTATACCTACTTTATGGGCGCTTTAGGACCCTTTGAGGTCTTGTACTAGAAACCCAGACTGGGGATTGAGCCTAATGCAACCCATTTGCTGTGCTCTGTACGACCAGGCATCAGAGAATTGAATGAGGAATGTGACATCGCTGTATTGTAGTTACTGACTTTAATTTATCTCTCAAGGGCATTTCTATCCCTCTCATGCTCTCATCAATAATCTACTATTACATGTATTGGGCATCATCTAGACAGGGCCACTGACGGTGCAGATAGGTAGACGTGGTAATAAGAGTGGGGATTTCTTCAGGTGACAAATACATTTGGGTTGTCATCTGAAAAGACAATTGTAGACATCTTTTAGCCTTGGCTGAAAGATCCATAACTCCCCAAATACAAGCACTATGGAAATGGTTGACTAATTAGGACAGTATTTTATACAGAGCATAGGGAATATTATACAGATAATTATCAGTTGGGAAATCCAGCTTTGATATTGTTCCAGATATACTAGCTTTATTCATCTTAATGATATCATTTTGATTATATCCTTCCCTGTCTAAAAGCTATATTTTATTGTTCTACCGGTCCTTTCTGAAAACCAATATTACAAGTTCGCACTTGTCAGGACACAGTATTCAGGTAACATGGGCAGAAAATGTAGGGTAGGTAGGTCGGAATTATTATTTTTTTACTTCCTTTTTTTTAACATGAAGATACCAGTCGGCCGGTCCGAAAAACCGAAAACTGACCGAAAAAGGGTTAAAATACAGAAATTTCTTCAAAATTGCATAAAAAAACGTAGGGTCGGCCCTGTTTTGATAGGGTCGGTCGGGTTACCTGGAACAAACCTCTTTTTTTTTGGCCTTACCTACAATGAACTATACACCTACAGTAGAATCCACTGTACACCTACAAAGATGGCAACCAACTTTTTACGGTGTATCTTCTGATAATGGGTCACCAGGCAGCGATAGACCTAGCCCGGGTTGATGATATATCCATATGACCTGTCTGGCCTAACCTTCCAGCAATGTGTAGAAACCGTCCAGTACTTTGTCTGATCTAGAATCACCATTATATGTGCTCTATCTTCCTGATCAATCACGCCATCCGTAGATACATAAGAACTAACTAGGGAAGGAAGGACCCATATGCTCGTTTAACAGGTCTTTAGACATAGTATATATATATACTTGGGATAACTGATATATCCTCATCAGGCCTTTATATATCAGTGTACATTTTCTCACACCTACAGATCTATGTTTATCATTAATGGCGTCATCTCAAGCCCCGATCACCCCAATCATGCATATATATCCACAACCAGGGTGCAGCGATGTCACTTATACATCGCCGGGGAGAAGATAGCATTTGGATAATCACTCACCAATCAATCAACCCTCTCCTACCACAATCCTACTAAATACAGCAGGGGCAATTCTGGCAGAGACTCCGGCAGGAGAGTGTCCATCTGATGGAGTGAGATGGGGGTTATGGAGCAGAGGCAACAGCCTGCCTGTGATTGGTTACATTAGGAACACCCCCCAGTTCCAACCTCTACCGATAGGGGCGCCACCATCACTCCTGGAAGTAGATAGACATTGCCCTTTGACCCCGTGTACTGGATGATTAGGGATATGTCTGGGGCGGCAGAGGGAGCCTGGTGCTACCGTATGCAGCTCTAATGGGCCGTCCTGTGCAAGCTGCCGCATTGGTTCCCCATCCAAAAGGCTATTGCTGAGTCACTTCCCTCTCCCAGAGGGCACTCAAGTCTTTCCCTAACCTAACATCCTGGTCTCCCAAAAGACATTCCTAGTTCCTAACCTAACACATGCACTAGTCTCCAAGAGGACAGTCTGAGTTCCCTTATATCCCCTCTTTGCAGGCAGAGTTCTATAATTATTTTCCAATTTGCAGCTTTTCCTAGAGCTAGTCCACTCACCATCAGTTCCCCATACAGCTTTAAAACTTATGTTGTCTCATCAGTGACTGGGATGGTGGCTTAGCAGCCCTATAGACAATCAGGATACAGGTATAGTATACTGGGTAGTCCAATATGCACATGATAGACTAACCAACGTCACCAGAGAACTGAAATATTTAAGGTAAACCCATCTATTGTCTATCATCCTACCCTGTAGGTCTTTATAGGATACCAACGACCATCAACAACATAAGTTTATAGAGGGCTGCACACATCTCTTTCGGCATGCTTTACCAGAAGAGCGAAAGTAAATTACATTGGGAATACTTTAGTACATGCTATTAGACTGGACTCTAAAACTGCTTAACATTTTTAACTGTTCTAATGGCTGTTCTGTGTCAACCGGCTAAAAACTAAAGACTGCCAGCTTAATTTCAAAAATTACAAAATCATGCCTTAGAACAGTATGATTTAAACAGAGGAGCAGCAATAGTGACTTCTTCCCCTCATTGTATCCAACATAGTTAGGCATGTAGGGATTGCCAACACAGGCATTGCAGGGTTAGCATGCGTGTAATGTGGCCGGCTGGCAGGTAAGATGAATGTGACACTGTTTACACCTTCTGAGGCTATCAGGCAGTAGTCTGGTATGTCCACGTATGCCAGGTACGGCTACAGGTATCAAAGCACAAGGTGAGAAATGATGTAAGAGATGGATGGAGGAGGGCAGGGCGTGGGACGATTCATGTCCTCTATGTCACTTCAACCAGACTCCATCAATCGTGAATAAATTTCAACAAGATACTGGAGATGAAGATTCTCTGAGTGTATATGTCAGGCGCAGAATAGGAACCAGCCCAGTTCCGGAATTGCCCCTGTACAATTCCGGAACTGCGCAGGGCAATTCCGGAATTGCACCATAGTTAGATTGCACAGTATCAGAACTCCTCTCTATTTCTATTGTAGATACATATATAGAATATAAATATATATTTCAGCTATGTTTGAGGATACTGTACTGCATCTTGGAGGTGTGAAAACAGTCAGGGAGAACCCACATGCATGTCACACCTGTATGTAGCTGTGAATAAGGTGTGGCAGAAATGCATCTGCTGTGAATGTGATAAAACATTGGGCCTTTGGCTGCCTGAGCCTGAAATGATAAAAAATATCCTCCTTGCAAATACATTTCTTGCCCTACCTTTCTGTTTGAGGGGTATACTGATATATTTTATAATATATTTTATGTTCATGTAGGAGTTCCGATATTGCGCAAATTCCGATATTGCGCGTGACATATATACACTGCTTCCGCAGCTTTTAAATTCAATGTAAATTGGAAGAAACTTACACTTATTACGAATATTAAGGCCTAAAAAAAGAGGTCTTTTTCAGGCAACATGGGAGGAAAGTGTAGGGTCGATAGGTTTGATTTTTTTTAAACATGAATGTGCTCGCCAACTTTTTTGAAAACCCTAAAATTAACCAAAAAGGGGAAAAATGTGAAAATTCCTTCAAAATCGCATAAAAAACATAGGGTCGGTTGGGCGCCCGGAAACAGACCTTATTTGGACTAATTATTTCTTTCCTGCCTCGAAATACGAACCCGATCTCATGGGAAGTAAATGCTTCAAACTTCCGAACAGTTCAAAATTGTGTGATTAAAAGCAACAAAACAGGATTGCCAATGTCGAAGGACACAATAGACTATAGTGGAAGTGCAGTACTCCCCATAAAGCATTGTGTTTACGGCAGAAATCCCCCCTAGGCACCTGGTATCACAGAGTATGGGTGGAATCTGCCCCTCGCCCTAAAGCAGGTAAATAAAGGTGATAGATACAACAGACAAATGACCTAACAGAGTGTAACAGTAGCGATCTCCACTCTATAGGGAACCAACCTCCCCTGGAGAACACAACTACATGCCCTATCGAGGACCATTCATTAACTTCTTTCATTTATCACCCTAGTTACATCCATAGCTCCCACAAAAACACAAGAAAATACTAGTATCGTAAATGTGATTGCAATGCTACCCTGCATTGCTACACAGTAAATAACGATAAAACAATGTGGTCTCACTGTGCTTTATGATATAGTCTAACTAACACTATTTCAATAGTGTCGTAAATCTGCATTCAGTTTTTTCAGCCAGACCTATGTCATAAGGCTTTATATAGCACCGTGAGGCATTGTGTTGTCCCCAAAGGGTTAATTCCTAGAGTACACAAATCACAAAATACAATTCGTGTTCTGTTAATAATGAGAGGAAGCTAATATGCATTAATCACTTACCTTTGTATCAGATAATTCTATCACTCACAGAAGCCATCGGAAGATAAAGGCTCACCTGAATTATAACCAGAGAGACAATTTAAAAACAAAATATTTTAATTTAAAGTATTAGAGATTAATCCTTCTCGTTGTTCTGGGTGTTCGCCTTTATAATATACAGTTGCAGTAATCCGTTATTAACCCTTTTAGGGCCGCATCGTGATTAAATATGGTATGCCCTTTCTCGTCATGATGCATCAGTCTGTGAGTGCTGGGCGAGTCTACTTGCTAGGGATGAACACATACTGCATGAATGCATCATGTCGACCCTTCAGGAGTGTATCAACCATGTAGGGTTAGCATGGTGGCTGTTACTTACCCGGGCTCTACTCGATCGACAAAAGCCATGTATTGGAAGAGTTAACAGCCAAGGAATTAGCTTACATTAGTTACTGTCTGTGCTTCCTGTGAGCACAGTATTTCTACAGCATGATTGGCCTGACTTTCAGCATTAATGTAATCCTGAAAAGTGATTCCTTTAGAATAATAAAGCAACACCATTAACATAAATGACATATTACACCACCATTGCGTGGGGAAGGCCTGGGAAGTATACTAACTTCTATAAAAAAAACACACACTCTAAACCATAAATGCTCTACTAGAAGTTATGTAAGGCTTTTATTTAGTCCTAGGGCCAGCTTTCTAACCAATTTATTAAGGATGCTGTTACCAGAAAACTGATCTCGGTGGGATTGCTGAACAGATAGGAATGGAAGTTTCGTTGGAACTTTGACGATTCTGAGGCTAGGCAGTTCTCCCAAGCTGTGTAGGAAAGTGATTTGAGGTCCTCAGACATGTACCAATCTAAAGTGCTTGGTCAACTGTATTTGCTAGAGGTGGTGCCAAAAGACCATGGGTTAATATTACTACAATTACAGTAAGTCCTAATCAGCATAACTCCATCCAGACACATTCCCCAACGAGCAGCTGGCTATTCGAGGGACGTCTTGCCATTATTGGCCTCATGCATCATGCCCTTGGTCGGTCGGCATTATGCATAAATGCAGCCCTGAGTAACTCGCCAGCGTTGCATTCAAGCATCATGCTGACCCTAGGGGTTGAGACGCTCCAGAACGGCCGGCATGATTCACCGATGCAGCACCAGCAAGTTACTTGCCAGCTGAGGCTGCATTGGTTCATCATGACAACAAATGTCATATTTTAGCAACCTGCTGTCCTTAAAGGGTTATTAAGAGAACACTCATCAGAGTTGCCACATAAAACACAATAATTGCTAAGAGAACTATCCTCCCAGCGCCTACGCCTGCCATTAGGGTCGGGTGTAGAACAGTAGGGTTGTAATGGGGAGGTGGTCAGAAGGTTAAAAGACTCATCCCTTCCACTGGATGCTCTAACACAGGATGTAGTAGCCGGGCATCGAGTGGCTTTTATTGACTGCAATCAAGGCCTACAGCTCTGGCAGCATTATCTGCTGAAATACAGGATGTGCCTTTTATGGTGCAGACTGAGGGGGTGGGGGATTGGGGCTTATGGCCGACTGTTTGCAGCCAGCAAGCACTGGAGGCTCATCTATACACACAGGATACTATATTAAAGATTGAGGAGTTTTAGTACATAGACACACTACAGTAGTAGGAGGGCCGTTAATGGAATCTCTTAATGGATCAATGTTAAAACCGTGTTCGTGAAACCCAATGTTAATTATCAACAAACAGAGCATTACGATCCACTATATATAGAGAGAGTGTCTTCATTCTTTCCTTCAACTAAAGGATCTCCCTTACTGTCCTTAATTGAGAATCACTACAATTCTATGGTCTCATATACGTCTACTGCTGTGTGCTATCATATTGAAATTTGGATACAGAAGGGCTACATCCTAAGTGCGGCATTGTATGACAAAATGATACCTTGCTCTCGTCATTTTTAAGATGCGGGAGGCTCTTAGCACAGCAGCCTTTGTGCATCGCCTTATGCATGTCGCTGGATATATATATACGATACTTAGGGAGTGATCATTTATTATCAACAGTGGGGTGGGTGGTGGGTTTGGGGGGAGGGCAAAAAGATTTGGAGCCCTTAACACGGAGGGGGGGGGGGTGAAAAAAATTTGGACCCCTCGGGGGGGGGGGGGTCAAAAATATTTAACCTGTTTTGAGCCAAAAAGCCCGCAAAATTCGACCCCTTGACCTGGGGGGGGGGGTGAAAGAATTTTGCACGCTTCGCGCGGAAACCCATTACCACCCCCCTGCGGTTGAAAAGTGATCACTTTTCACATATATCTTCCACTGACATAATCCCGCCTTTTCCCAAATGTCTCAGCTGTATGTGCCACGCCTTTGTGTATATAAATGTTTTAATACATCCACAATAGAGAAGAGTAGAAAGCAATTTAATCTCCCCATAACATGAAAGAAACAAGGTAGCAAGGTAGTTTTGTGTGCTTATGTTGAAAAATTTGCCATGATAGACAAAAAATGCTCGGAGGTCTTACAGATGCTCTACGTATTGTGAATTGATATATCCCATTTTATGAATTTTTTTTACCCCCCCCCCCCACCAAAAAGGGGGTCTATATTTTTTACCACCCCCCCCCCCGGTCAAGGGTTCCAAATCCCCCCCTCCCAAAATCCACCACCCCCCCTGTTAATAAAAAATGAGCACTCCCTTATCATTTTAAAAAAATCTTTAAAAAAATCCAAAAGGGGGGGTCCGGACCCCAAGGACCCCCCCCCCCTGCATCCGCCCCTGCTACTCCAGATGTGAAGGGTGGGGGCCGGGGGGGGGGGGTTGCTGAAAGATTTCTGGGCACTAATTCAAGCCTAAGCCTACAGGCGTCAGCAGCAGCGCGCCGCGCGTACATGCTGCCACCTGGTGGGAGATTCTGAAAGCACTGATTATGGGATAGATGCGGCCATGTTGGATACCAATGGCTGTGGTAGAATCAGTGCAAATCTAATCTGCTGTCATCATGCTGTTTAAAAGCATGTTGAGAGATAACTGATGGAAAATAATATAAAATAGTGTTTCTTTGTTACATGTACACGGATATTTTTCATGGATGGACGGTAGGTTAGGATTTCTGAGCCATTCCTTCTCCCTTTTATCATCTGCTCAAAGCAATGGTGCCGGGCATTCTTATTTTATCCTCCTCGTGAAGGGAGACAAAGTTGATCATATTTCAGCTGAAACCTGACAAATTTCCTTCTTATATGGCCCACACAATGTAGAAATGTAATATTATATTGTCACAAGGTATCCTAACCCCTCCCCTGGGCCTGTTTTGTCTGAAAACGGACTTGCAAGTATGTGGCTACTGCTCTTTTCCCGAAGCAAAATGTCGGTGGAATTTGACAAAATGGTAGTGACGCATAACCCATGTTTGCAGAGATAGAATGACATGTCATGAAGTATTTTGCGCTAGACAGAATAGGAATACTGATACTATGATGTTTTTAGCTGATGTTGCTACATATGTCATAAGGATAAGTATACGATTAAGGTGATTTTTTTATGAAAAAAAATGATATTCACTTCTGGTCGTACGAGGGTTTGGGCAAATTCTGGTGGTAAAAATCAAAAAATGATATATCTTTGCCTCTTTTTTTTTTCAGCAGAATAGAAAAGGGAAAGGGAAAAGGTGACATATGCACATAATTTGACATGAAAATGGGACATTTCAGTGGTATAGGACGCTTTTTATTGAGATCTGAAAATTTTGAAACTGCATAACTACAAGCTACGTCGACCCAGCTGGTAGAGTAGTAGCGAGGTGTATATGGTATAAAGGTAAAGCTGAGACCTCCTCGCTAATAATAAACGTCCTAATCATAGGCAAAAGAAAAAGGTCACAAAGACTAGTTCTAATGTTCTCCCTTGCATTATCACCTATAGGCTAGTGATAACTACAGAACATTCGATGTCCTTCCGAGTCAATATCCTTCAAATACACAGTATCTAAATTATATTTGTTAAAGCTAGCGATACTGTACGGAATGAAAGAGCATGTAAAAAGTAGCATCATGTTGCATCCACATATAGATCTCTATTTAAGGTGAATTTACATGAAAGAGCATTGAGGAAATAGCAATTTGTTTTTTGTAGAAAGCTTACTCGAAAGCTTAGACCTTTTGTGCACAGGGGATGGGAATGCATTGTTTTGGATTATTCTAACTCAATTCAATTCAACATGCTTCAATACAAATGTCGCCCATTTTAATCATGGAAAAAGGCATAACACTAACTGTTGAAACCGCATAAACCACTGATGTTTAATGTGGTCCGGATATTGGTTGTTGAGAAGAACTAAGCATACAGCTAAAAAGGTGCGCGGAATTTAAGGCAGTACATCAGCATTTTTATATGAAGTAGCCAGGTCCATTCACTTGCAGAAGGGAATGTTAGGGACATGATTTCCGGGTAATTAAACTTTTTACTGAGAACTTCCTGGACCCTGTTTAACCTTACCCACCTCAGGGTAATTGCCACAGACCCGACCTGCTTTATTTATATTTATTTTTTACACCATACCGAGATTACTCTCCCCGCAAGGGTTGAATTTTGATGCTGCTATACAAGCTGGCACATTAAAAGCTAAGTCTTCTTCATTTGTATCTCAGATCATTATGAATCCCTCTCCTTCTCATAATGCTTTTTAGTCTGGAAAAAGTGGTGAGCCATCAAATACACAGCACATGCCTCCAATATCTTGAATATTTAGTTATGATTATAAATCTCATGTGGCTGCAATGAGTAGTCTCTTTGCAGATGCTTGCTACTGAACATTATAGAATATTTTAGAAATCTAAGACTTACCCTGTAAGTTGAATTAAAATACAGATTTTATTAGAGGGGCTACATTGTATTGGAGTGTGTGACTACCGATAGCAAAAGTGGAAGCCACACTTTAGTTTGGGTATGGTCTGTGCTGGGTGGAGGTCCAGTGTTAAAGTGGCATAATCACCGAGCGTATCCCACTCACAATTCTAGTACTGTTCTAGTCTACTATGTGGTTAAGTGCGAGTGGTGAGAATGACCCTTTAAGTTGGTGTATAATAAAAGTGGAAGCCACACTTTAGTTGGGGTATGGCCTGTGTTGGATGGAGGTCTAGTGTTAAGTTGGGGCAGAATAGAAGTGGAAGCCACACTTTAGATGGGGTACGCAGAGAAAAGAAGTAGAATCACTGTGACTCCCTACTTGATCACTGAGGTAACTCTCCCCAGTACTCTAAAGTGACGCCCTAACATTAGCAGGACTCTATAATAACTCGATAATGACTCCTATTCTAAGACTCCCTAATGATTGGGAGGCACTTTAAGAGTCGTGGAGAGAGTTGCCTCAGTGATCGAGTCCAAACTCCCATCTCTCATTTGGGAGTCACAGTGATTCTACTTATTTTCTGTGTGTGTGGCCTGTGTTGGATGGAGGTCCAGTATTAAGTTGGGGCAGAATAGAAGTGGAAGCCACACTTTAGATGGGGTACGCAGAGAAAAGAAGTAGAATCACTGTGACTCCCTACTTGATCACTGAGGTAACTCTCCCCAGTACTCTAAAGTGACGCCCTAACATTAGCAGGACTCTATAATAACTCGATAATGACTCCTATTCTAAGACTCCCTAATGATTGGGAGGCACTTTAAGAGTCGTGGAGAGAGTTGCCTCAGTGATCGAGTCCAAACTCCCATCTCTCATTTGGGAGTCACCGTGATTCTACTTATTTTCTGTATGTGTGGCCTGTGTTGAATGGGGGTCCAGTATTAAGTTGGGGCAGAATAGAAGTGGAGGCCACATTAATTTGGGGTATGGTCTGTGTAGGGTGGAGCTCCTGTGTTAAGTTGGGGCAGAATAGAAGTGGAAGCCACACTTAGTTGGGGTATGGCCTGTCTTGGGTGCAGGTCACAGGTAAGTAAAGGGTACAATCTGGGCGAACTACGGTTCGCGAGCTGTGGCCTTGCCGACTGGGGACTGTTAGAATGCGGCTAACATACGACCAGCACAGGGAGGTTGAAACCTAGTTATACGTCCTCGGTTGTAAGTGTGTGGGTGGGTCTGATTCAGGAACTTGTTACTACTGCACTCTAGGTATGTCTTTGTAGTGTTAGGTCTGTCTAGGTGTGTGTCAATTGTGACAGGTTAATTCATATTATGTCTCCTGGTGGTCCACTGTTTACAGGTTATCAGACATAGATTGATACAGAACGTCTACCAATATGACAGAACTATTAATCTTTAATATCTTATTTATCATCTAATCCACAACTGCTGGTGGTTGGCTAACACTGGACCTCCACCCTATTCATTTTTTCATCGTAATACAGAAGGTGTGTTAATTTTCTATGTGTGTATCATCATATTTCATATAAATTGATATTAGATCTCTGTCTGTATTGGCTACCCTAATGGGAAACAGGTATGGCCTTATGACGTATTCATATTCTCCCACAATAAAACCAGTGTAAAATGATACAAATCTCCACTGTCAGTTTGTTTTTCGTCTACACACATAACTTCGGTGGTGGTCAGGAATTACATCAGGAACTTTCTGTATCAACTTTCTGTTTTCGTCATGAACATGGTCGTCAACAGTAACGCGACACTGATGGGGCCAGGTTGTAGTCTTAGGTAGCAAGACTAGCTACCACAAGGGTCCACCACTGTTGTGTAATGAGTAATTAACCACAGAATTTGACTGTTTTCAACCCAAGCAGAAAAAAAGTCTGGTTGGTACAGGTGTCAAATTTGGGAAAGCCTTGCACTCTGCAGGGACACTGCATGTTGTTTTTGAAAGGGTGGGCACAGGCTGGCCCCATGCAGCTCCTCCTCGGATGAGGCCGAGCTGGTATCTGAGACTGAAGGCCCAGTAAACAAATAACGTTATACACCATTTTATAACGTTATATAACGTTATATGTCAACGTTTTCCTAAAGCTCTTTAGTATGACATCACGTTATGTAAAGTTTAAAACGTTATTTTGACGTAAAATAACGTTTTTTTGTTAGCTGGGGGCCATAACTGCATCAATTCCCCCGTATATGGGGGGGGGGGTGGGGTGTGGGGGGGTTCCTTCTGAGATACCATCCACATTTTTTATATTACAGCACCAATTGCAAGCGCATTGGAACTACTTTCACCAGCAAGCTTTGGTGCCAGCGATGACGCTCGGGAACAGACCTAGGTCGAGGTGGTGCCAGCTTGTGGGTGTGCAAAGAGAGTCAGTATATATGTGTGATGTCACTGCTAGTTCCAAGTAGGCCAACACCTACCAAGATGGCTGCTAGCCCACAGCCTATAGGTCATGAAGAAGTAATTATTATTTCTCTATGTTTCTATGTAGCACAATGCACAAAACCAGCCATCCACAAGGTATGTTGACTGCAGCCTTAGCCCTATAGCCTTATTAAACAATCCCACACAGGCAATGTTTCAGCCTGTATGACTGGCATGACCATGAAAATCTCAATAAAGTCACTTTTATCACTGCTTTTATCCACAGTTAGTCCCATTTTACTCTGTTTTGGGCCTAGAATTGTTGTGCTATTCTATCCAGAAGGCTTTTGGGAACACCTGTGATTTCCCCCCTCCCCCCACAATTTTAGCCATTTTTGATGCATTTGAAATATAACCCAATCAGCAGCCAGTACTCCCTTCAATGCAGACCAGAATACCATGTGACTCGGTAGATGTCGCCATTTACTTCTACGTGACCTGTACCTAAGTTTGTTTGGCGACATCTAGCATGTAGTGTAGTGTACTATAGACTAGGCAGTGGGGAGGGAAGTGAGCATCATATGACACTGTTTTTACGTCACATGCTGTTCTTAACCAGACAGATTGGCAGTGATGTACAGCAAACAAAATAGAATCATATTACTACGCTCAATTGTGTCTTGCACCCGTAATCAACATACTATTTAAGAGATTTGTTGGTAACAACAAGTGTATTCTATGTTTGTTGAATGCTTAAAGGGATTCATGAAGATTGCCTGCAATCACTCCATCAACATTTGGAAAACAATAGAAATGACTGATGCCAATCACCCAAAAGTGTCAATGAGCTGTGGTCTGAACTATGCTGAACAAAGAAATAGATCATGAACATGAATCAGATATCCGCTAATCACCTTCCTGCCATGTGTCAGTGTGCAGATATACATAGCAATAGAGGCCTAGTATTGGGATGGGACTAATATAATACCATTAAAACCTCATATTTTCAGTCACATATATATACCCTGATATCATTGATTCATGGATAACACCTTTGACCACTCAGCGTTAAGAGACATAAACCTTTGGGGTAACACAGTTCAAGCAACAGTAACCTTTCATGCCCTTTTGGTCGCCTTTTTATCCAGGTGTTGCTATAACCTTGACACTACAGGGTGTTGCAGATACTAGAACCCTACCAGAGGGTACATCCACCACACCTACCCAGTGTTGTCATCTGTCACCACTATACTACTCACCCAGGCAAATATCAGCGTCGACCAATGTCGCCAATAGCACTCTCATACAAGGGTCAAACACTGCTGGGCTATAATAGATGGGTCAAGGGCCATTCTAGTGAGGGTCAGGCTATGCTGGACTTTCATCTAGAGCCTCTACTCATCCAAAATTGCTTGCCCTAGCCCTGCTGGATCCCTGCTGGATCCCCATGCTCGAGTCTGACAATGCTGGGCTCTTGCAGTTTTCGGTGAGTAGAGGCTCTAGATGAAGGTCCAGCATTGCCTGACCCCCACTAGAATAGCCCTTGACCCATCTATTATAGTCCAGCAGTGTTTGATGTATGAGTGCTTTAGGCGACATTGGTTGACGCTGATATTTGCCTGGGTACTTGGTATTGGGCATGGTGCACTATGCCAGTCAACATAACCCTACTATCTATGAGTTGACCTAACTCTGTCATGATTCCCAATATAATACAATAGGTGTGCAAATAGCTGTTGGTTGAAAATTGTAGTGGTTAAGCGATAATGGATTATTGGTTTTAGGCCTACTTGGGTTTTGACCTGGGTGCTCCACAACCTCGTCTATACCATTCTTACCTTACATGTGGACTGGTATAGATATCGGGAAGAACAGTTATCACTAAGTGACTAAGCTCATGGGACAGATTCGGGTTTGTAAGCATCTGCTTCCATACAGTATCTATTTAACTGAGCTTCAGAACAAATGCCCTCCCCGTTTACTGTCTTTTGTGCAATTCCACCCTCTAGCACTTGTGTTAGTTTATTGAATGCTTTATGGGTGTATCAAAAAGAGATAACATCTCTTTTTATTCTCCAGCTGCCTCCATTTTATCTGTACTGTAAAGGAGCTGCTGACTCAGTTCTTTATAAAACAATGTGTATAATGTCCATTACCTCATGTGCACACTTGGATAAACAACGATGGAACATCATGCAACCGTAAGATGATCTCTTCAAAGAAAATCGATCATCAATCTTTCTCTTAACAAAGAAAATAGATCATCCATTTTGCACTGGTCGTGTAAGATAAAGCGGTTATTTTCTCAAGTTAAATACACTACGATATTGATGGCGACGATCACGGTTGTTCTTTTAGGTGTTATTGCAAACAACAAGAACCTTTTTGGCGATTACGGCAATGAGGGATTTGCTTGAAAAGAAATACTCAATTTAGATCACTCTTTTTGAAAATTTCAACATCAGAGGCGAAGGAAATTGCCTTTGATCAGCAGGTACACATTAAAAAAAATGTATTTATTACAGTGATACCATGGAGTTGAACAAATGACTCAGATAATCTTTTTGATAATTTGTGTCCGCAAACCAGGGATAATAATGTTATTAAATAGTAGACGCAACCTTCCTTAATTATGTACCAAACAAAACGAACCAAGTTAGTAAACTAGCTGTTATTATGTCTGGCCAGAGCTAGACGTGCACATCATTGGTACACTGGTAGGACCAGGCACGTCCGCTATCCACCCATACATCTACCCACAGGCCTTCACTGAGCTGTGGTGGAGATCGTCTGCAGTTGGTTGGTAGTATTAGTATAAAGGCCTTTCGGGCTTGTAAACATTATTGACACTGTGGTGGTCCGGTCATCTCAGTGACCACGTGACCAAACTCTACATATAGGTAGTTCCCAGACCAATCAATAGAATGTCATTAGTATAGGCCTGGTGATTGGTCTGGGAACTACCTATATGTAGAGTTTGGTCACGTGGTCACTGAGATGACTGGACCACCACAGTGTCAGGCCTTTATACTAATACTACCAACCCACTGCAGACGATCTCCACCACAGCTCAGTGAAGGCCTGTGCATCTACCATACAATAAACAACGGATGGGAAATTAGATCCGCGGAGAAATGCGCTGCTGGCCTTATACTGTCTACCACCCTGGTCAGTGATGTCCATTATACCCTCTACTATCTGCCACACAATCAGAGGCGGCCGAAGCAGAACACTACTCTATATTACCCTATTATACACACCACCCGCAGGCTCCTATAGGAACGTATGCCTACAAATTGCAGCAAAGTTGTCGGTCATTCATTGATCTACCTCAAAAAAGTAACACGACCTTGGTTTATAAATCAGGAATGCAACATTAGGCCTATAGAAAAACACATGCGCAATCTTTATAAGCCCCTGGAATTATATATCTCTGACGGCAAGACCGAGGTTCTGCCAAATGTCCAGCAGGGAAAATGTCTAGGGAACACTCTTCAATTGATGCAAAAATGTACAGGCCCAGTCCTTGGACACTTTGACTACTCCAAAACCTTCTAATAACAAAACCACATAGGGCAAATGTAATTTCTTACATGCATGTACCTTAAATGTATAAGATGAAACATTTAAATGAAGAAATCTCAATATGATAATGCCCTAATTCCGGACCCTGGGGCTTCTCCCGTACTACCGGTCTATCTATTCAAAACCAGTGGCCACCAGGCGCCCACCCCCTTTTCCTATGCCACTGAATATTACTATTGACATTTCCTCTGCCATAATTAACCGAATTTCTATCCATATATCTATATCTATATAACATAGTGAGTATAAACAGATTAAAGTGACATACACCCACCACCCAGACCAGTCATAACCAGACCAGTATGAATAATATTATGTTTATCTGATAATAGATAGGCGCGAGCTATAAACCAGAGATCTTGCAACACCCAGCACCCATATAAACATAGACATTCATACATATGGTATAAGCCAAAGAAATAATACTAGAATTATACACTACATGATTATATACCATGAGCCCATACATCCCGATTTTGCATATCACACTACCATACTCATTATAGTATTATTTTTATGTTATCGTATTTTTTCCAGTTCCATTGATGTTTATCAGAAAGTAAGTTCTGTAAAGACATTAGCAAATAAATGTCCGTCAAAACCCATTATTCTTATCTGGCCATCTTAGTGTTGTGCTGTTCTAACGCCTCTTTGGTGATATGTGAATAGATTTCTGCAGAAGCCACAGGCAGTAAGGTTCATGGCAACTTAGCTTAGTCTGCCTTTATTTCATGATCAGGGACAGCGTTGCACCATATTGTTATCCAACATTTGTAATATTTCTTATATGACCAGAAGATATTTCATTTACACCCTGGTGAATACCAGAGTTACGTTATTGCCATTGCTAAAAAGTCTTACTTCAGGAACTATTTCAAATATTCATTTCAAATAGAATTAATGGGCCCTAAATAACATATTTCAGGCTAGAATAGTCTAAGCTTGATACCCAACCATTTTCTTGATATTGCTAGTTGCTTGAGTATTTTGTGAGTCATTGTGACAAGCTGCAAGTCAGGTTGGCAGTTCGCAATTCATTCCGGTACTCTAGCAACCACAATTTTGAAACAGGCCCCTGTACCTGTGTAGTCAGCACCTTCCAAGACAGGCAGGTCTCAAAATAGTGGGTTAGTTTTACGAGGAGGGTGTGTATAGGGAAGCTGGAGTTGGCGTTAGTGGTTCAGGGTGGGCGGGCAGGTGGTCGCTGAGGACTCCCACACCACTTTATCTTCATAAACTAAATTACAACCAGCTGAATCTCAAGTTACTCCACCTGCCCGTCTAATTTAACACTAACATTATAGAAATTTAAACTGAATAAAACACACCTCTCAGTAGGAACCTTCCGGTATCAAGATTTATCTGTTAGCAAAGTTGGGAAATGTATAACTGCCAGAACAGATTATACCTTTTTAGTGTGCATGACAAAAACCACCTATAAACTATTATGACTGTGTTTCAGAGCTGTATACTGTAAAGGAAAAAGTTTACGTTATCTTTAGGGGTACATTGTTGTAATTGCAGTGGCAGTGAGAGAGTTGAATCTGTTATCAGGTCGTTTGTGGAAACAAGAACATTTCCCATAGATTGTAGTTATACATGAATAACACACAGATGACTGTGTTTTAAAGAAGGAAATTAATGAATCACACATTAGGTCCCATTCTGACGCTATATAATAAATAAAAACTGCGTGTCTCAAGAAATTACAGCCATTTCTAAAAATGACAAACAAAGGAAGTCGAATGGCAAGAGTTCTCCTTTATTTTGAGGGAAGCTTTTTGACAGTGCAGTTTATCAATATATTCTATTATTGCCGTGAATTATTATTGTTCTTTTGAGCATTCAAGTAAATAATTGGAATCTGAGCAAAGCGCTTGTAAACAACATCATAACCGACATGACTCCTTCTTGATTCAGCCCATTATCCCTTTAAGGGCCGCATATTGCTTTAATGCATTATGCCTTATGGTCATGATGCTTACCTTGGGAGTAACTCGCCAGTGATGTATCCATGCATCATACCAACCCCATGGTGTTGATAAACTCCTGAAGGGTCGGCATGATGCATTGATGCAGCCCTTGGAGGTAGGATTACCAGGGCTACATTCATGCATCATGCCAACATAAAACTGCTATGCTGCCATTTAAGGGTTATTGTCAGAAAAGGTCTGTGGCCTCTCACCTCCTAATCTATTACATTTTGCAGCGGCTGCCAACATCAATTTGCTGTGGAAATTGAAGTTTGCAATTACAATGAAAGAGATAGAGTAACTAAAATCACAGGAGACTCAGGGCTCATGGGCAGGGAGAGATTGTTTCAGTTACAATCATGCGTACATGAATTCTGAGTTGAAGAATGTGTTCCTCAGTGAAAACTAATACTAAATGATGTGTCACACAACATTTAGACACAACTTTGCCAGACAGAACTTCTCCAGACACAACTTAACCAGGCACAACTTCAGCTGACATTGGCAGGCTGCTGGCACCCTCCACTTTCAACCCCCGCCGAAAATCAAGTTGATCAGCGTGTAAACAGGTTTTTTTTGCATTCTATTTTTCAAAATGAGATCTTTATCCCATTTCGTCATTTGTGGTATTGATAATTTCATATTGATCCCATCTACCTTCTCCATCCTTTGCCTTAATGACCCATGCCTTCATGACTTCCCTGGCTGCCTTGAAAGGCAGGACTGCTGAGTCCATATACGTTTTGTCCATATGCTACAAAGTGTCCACACCCATTATCAAACTCTTTGTAGAAACCTAATTTATTTCTTCAGACAAGAAATTTGCAACGTTAATTATTAGTTCTAGTAAGTTCATTAACAGAGATATCATAAGATGACTGAATCTCCCAGGCTGGTGATACATAGTACATAATAGAATAAGATGTAGCATACAATTATACCATAATAAACTGTAACTGACATTTCTTGTCTAGGTGGGTCCTAAAGTTGCCTACAGGTATGGTGAACACATCCATGGAGCAAAGAAATTATAATCCAAGTTAAAACACAGCTCATTTTAACAGCACCAACCTGTGTCTTTCCTTGACCTGTGGACACTTTGTCGCCTGTGGACAAGACGTGACTCCACAAGGACATCTCAACTGACGGAAAA
This sequence comes from Harmothoe impar, assembly GCA_947462335.1. NCBI lineage: Eukaryota > Metazoa > Annelida > Polychaeta > Phyllodocida > Polynoidae > Harmothoe > Harmothoe impar. The sequence continues at coordinate 62,095,578 of OX381712.1, read as the reverse complement.
TTTGGTCAGAGGGCGGCTCCTTTTGACTCAGAGGAACCCTGAGTCAACAATGTGATCCAGGGTTATTGTGGACAAACTGTTGCACTATCCTAGATGATTGAGCAGAAATGCCATTGTAACGAGCGCAATCATTAGGCTTATGAACAGCAGAAATAAACTGATACTTTTGTATTGAGTCTATCCAACGAAACTATTGTCCTGATGGGATTGTTATTTTCTGTCTGGATGTTGGTCGGCGAGGTCAGTTTTGGAGAAAGATGTCCAATATCTACAAAGCATTGACATTGGGATCTTAAGATGTAGTACAATGAGGGGTTTGTGCTGTCCCATGCTGATACAGCCAACTTCCATCATTGCCTTTATCATTATGCCATCCACACTGATATTCTTTGGCTCCCTATACGACCAATCTCTCAGTCACTATAGCCTAACCAAGTTAGTAAATTTTTGGCTCCCTATACGACCAACCTAGCTTAGTTAACATTATCAGGTTGGTCAATACAGTCTTATCCATTTCAATGAGTTCTAGGTCAAGTCCTTTTGAATAAGGCATTACTCATATGTTGTTATGCCTTGGTCATTTTTGAGTCTTCACCCTATGCCCTTGTGCCCCCCCCCCCATGTTGGTCCATGTTGGACGTCTGGTGACACATACTACTTATCTCACCATGCAAGCTTTGTTTTCCCATGAACAGGGATCAGAGTTCATATTGTAATAGTTCAGTTCGGGCGGTTTGATTGAATCACGGTCCTCTGTCGGAAGGCATGCTTCATGGTATTATGGCATGTTGAGATTAAAAGAGATTCGCTGAGCAAAACTCTTAACCCCTCTATAATTATCTTTATTCAATCATAGATTTTATTATCGCAATGTCCTTGATATGACCTTAACTTAGTTGTTTGAATTAATCACCTCTACGTAGAGAAAGGCTTAGACATCAAAAGGAGGTTCACACCTAGTTTAAAGCCTTTTGTACTGTGTAATGTAGTTACAAAATACAAGGCCTCTGCAACATAAAAGGTTCCGCGCCTATGATCTTCTCCCATCCACCTCAACTAGCAGGGATTGCCCCATACCAGCGCGACTTTCCTTCTGGTACTAATCTTGCACATTGTTACACTATGAATGCCCTGGATGGTTAGGGGTCCCCATATCGAATTCATGGACCATAGGACTATACTACGATAACTAAGCATTCTGAGGATAAAGTACATTCAATTAAATACTCCCCACTATATAAGGTATTGCCATACAAGATGGTGCTGATACAATCTAGACTTAACACTACAGCAGTGGAGTGTCGTGGAATGTCCAACTACTAGACTCCTATTAAGGTGTCAGTGAAGGGTGGTCCCGCCTCTTTATATGTCAGCTTGCAACACGATTACTGCCTATTTAAGCCTCATTTGCCGCCCTTCTCTTGTCGGCCGTCACTGGCAGCCGGAAGGAAGCCGAGTCTGGTGCAGCGCAGGGCAAGGTGGAGGTCACTAGTCACCCACACCAGACAACATTCTGAGGTGGGGACCAAAAAATGGTTGTGTTCCGGTATCCCGACCAACCCTCCCTTTTTGGGCCGACCCTAATTTTATCAAGCTAATTTTTGTTATTTAGAAAAATATTTTTTTGGTGTTTTTACTGCTAAAATTACTTCTTCTTTTTACGAAAAAACAACAACTGACCCATCGACCCTGTTTAATTTTGGCCTAAGGCTTTGCGGTTTCTTGTTTTGTTGTTGTTTGTCCTGTCAGGCCCTTCCTAAGTTTGGCAAGCCAATAGACAGCGTTATGTACCTTTACCCCGCTACGCGAAGGGCTCAAAAATGAATCAGACAGCACTGAGGTGACGGCCTCCTGAATCGCACACGCAGCACACAAGGTCCCGAGGTGAAGGCCTCCTGAGTCACACACACAGCACACAAGGTCCCGAGGTGAAGGCCTCCTGAGTCACACACACAGCATACAAGGTCCTGAGGTGAAGGCCACCTGAGTCACACACACAGCATACAAGGTCCTGAGGTGAAGGCCACCTGAGTCACACACACAGCATACAAGGTCCTGAGGTGAAGGCCACCTGAGTCACACACACAGCATACAAGGTCCTGAGGTGAAGGCCACCTGAGTCACACACACAGCATACAAGGTCCTGAGGTGAAGGCCACCTGAGTCACACACACAGCATACAAGGTCCTGAGGTGAAGGCCACCTGAGTCACACACACAGCATACAAGGTCCTGAGGTGAAGGCCACCTGAGTCACACACACAGCACACAAGGTCCTGAGGTGACGGCCGCCTGAATAGCACACACTGCACACAAGGTCCTGAGGTGACAGCTGCCTGAATCACACACATAGCACACAAGGTCCTGAGGTGACGGCCGCCTGAATAGCACACACTGCACACAAGGTCCTGAGGTGACGGCTGCCTGAATCCCACACACAGCACACAAGGTCCTGAGGTGACGGCTGCCTGAATCCCACACACAGCACACAAGGTCCTGAGGTGACGGCCGCCTGAATCGCACACACTGCACACAAGGTCCTGAGGTGAAGGTCGCCTGAATAGCACACACTGCACACAAGGTCCTGAGGTGACGGCTGCCTGAATCCCACACACAGCACACAAGGTCCTGAGGTGACGGTCGCCTGCATCGCACACGCAGCACACAAGGTCCCGAGGTGAAGGCCTCCTGAGTCACACACACAGCACACAAGGTCCCGAGGTGAAGGCCTCCTGAGTCACACACACAGCATACAAGGTCCTGAGGTGAAGGCCACCTGAGTCACACACACAGCATACAAGGTCCTGAGGTGAAGGCCACCTGAGTCACACACACAGCATACAAGGTCCTGAGGTGAAGGCCACCTGAGTCACACACACAGCACACAAGGTCCTGAGGTGACGGCCGCCTGAATAGCACACACTGCACACAAGGTCCTGAGGTGACGGCTGCCTGAATCACACACATAGCACACAAGGTCCTGAGGTGACGGCCGCCTGAATAGCACACACTGCACACAAGGTCCTGAGGTGACGGCTGCCTGAATCCCACACACAGCACACAAGGTCCTGAGGTGACGGCTGCCTGAATCCCACACACAGCACACAAGGTCCTGAGGTGACGGCCGCCTGAATCGCACACACTGCACACAAGGTCCTGAGGTGAAGGTCGCCTGAATAGCACACACTGCACACAAGGTCCTGAGGTGACGGCTGCCTGAATCCCACACACAGCACACAAGGTCCTGAGGTGACGGTCGCCTGCATCGCACACACAGCATACAAGGTCCTAAGGTGAAGATCGCCTGAATCACACACACAGCACACAATGTCCTGAGGTGACACACGCAGCACACAAGGCCACCTGAGTCACACACACAGCACACAAGGTGCTGAGGTGAAGGCCGCCTGAATCATACACACAAACCAGGGGTGAAGTCAGGTAAGGTGAGGCATTAGCCTGAGGAGCACCACTACATCTACATGTGCCAAGAGGGCTCTACATCCCAGACAACAGCTTCATACTGCTCCCCACACCCACAGGGTATAGCTACATGAGGGAGGTGTAAGCAGCGGTGGAAGAGAGTAATAGGTGCTTGGGTGTCAGGGGAGGTGCTGTGTCATGGGATGGGTCTAGGTGCCCTGTAATGAAAGAGGCTAAGGATGGGGTGCTGGGTGCTGTGCTGTCATGATCTGATGTCAGGGGAACGGGTATAGCACTCCCAATGTGGGACAGGTTGGGATTACCTAGGGAATGAATGGTAAAAACGTCCTAGGGGATGAGGAGGCAAGGGGAAAGTTTGAGAACAAAAAAACACCAGATGACAGCTTTTGATACAATTTACATTCTCACATATGCCATATTCTCCATAATAGCATACAGAGTCATTCATATGTGCTGTAGACTGAGGGTAGTTGTCCCTTAAGACAGAGGGCACTGACATCCTATTCATATGGCAGTAAGTCACAGTGGATGGTGCTTTGAACTCTGGCTTTGAACGCATGGCTCCAGAGCACCCGGGCACCCCTTTCGGCACCGACCTTTACTTTGTGCACCATCTCATCTCCTAGAAAGCAGCTAGAAGACCATCAAAGGCTGCAGCCAGAGCCCTATAGAGGGATCAGACCTCTTCCCTGCACACAGGGGTCCAGGGAGCTTGGGAAGGGCAGGGGGGCTACTGAGTCTTTGATGGGGGGTAGCAACTGCCACCCTACAGCCCCAATTCTCAGAAGTTGGGAAATGTAACCACCCTATGTATCTGGATAAGCTGTACCTGTACTGCTCCACCTGAACCACCTATCCTGTTATATCAGGGCTCACTGTGTCTAAGACCACTGGGTGGACAATAGCAAAAAGAAGCATCTCACTACACAGAACACATTCACTTTTTCAGTACAAACACTCAATTTAAGGTTTTATGATTTTGACCACGACACTTATCAGGCAGGGTCTTGACCCCCAAGTGAAAATTCATGTTGCATTTGGTAGATGGCAGAGTACCCCCCCCCCCCGGGGAAAGGAGGTGGGCAGTGTCCTTTAAGAGCTTTATCTATGTGAGGGTCACCAGGAGGGGAAAAGCATATAGCGGTATATGTGTGTTAGGCCAGGGGGTGGGTAATCAGCGACGGTAGGGCTAGGTTATGGCGTGGAAAGAAGGGGTTATGTAACCTTTTGAACAGTTTTCTCTCGAGTAAAATATAATGTGCAGAAAAATTGAAGTAAGTTACGTTAAACTTGCTGTGGTTCTTCTTTTTTCAGCAGCAATATATAAAGACAAACTTTAAAGGTTAAAGAGTAAAGTATGACAGGGGAAAGGAAGGTCTGTGAGTTACTATTTTCCTTTCTCAATGTTTAACCCTTAAAAGACTCCTTTGCAACACTTTATCAATAAATACTCTCTGTGTTCATCAGGCATACTTATGATAGGCTCATGTCTATTTCCGATAGTACAGAGAGGTATATTGATGTCCTAAGTGCTGGCATAAAGAAATAACTCAGATCGCAACGCTGTATTGCTTTAGGCAATGCTATAATAAGGGGAGAACAAAAATGAGCAGCTCAAATGTAGACAAATGGAAATGCTTAAGAAGTATATGTATAGTGCACTTTGTGTTAAAATAAAACCTAGCCTGGGTGTTTTATCATAATGGAAGATAACAGTCTAAAAGACCTGTCTCCAATTCTAAAATGGGTTCCATTAGCACTTAATATATAAGACCAAAGGAACCCATAGGTACAACTCATTGCACATTTTCTTATACATCTTCACACACAATGTGTATTAACTAACAGTAAGATTATCATGTATGCTGATGATGTGGTATTTTACACCACATCGTCGAATATTCATATTGCAGAAAGTACCCTGCAGACAGATGCGACCAGTATGTATAACTGGTTCTGTCGCAGTGGCCTATGTATTCATACAGGGAAAACACAAATTGAAGTGTTCAGTCCTAAATCCGTCGATAAATATGTGCCGAAAATACGAATGGGTAACACCAAACTAAACACTTGTACTAGTTATGAGTACTTAGGAATCAAATAACATTTAAGTCGACTATAAGTAAAAATGTTAGTAATGCATCTAATAGAGGTTACATGTTAGGATCAATGCGTCGTAAAATGTTTAAACAAACAGCGTTGCTGGTATACAAGCAAACAATACTCCCGGTACTTGAGTACTGTGGCTACTTGTTTAATGGTGTAGTCATTGCTCAACACAAACGGCTGCAACTAGTCCAAAACAGGTGTCTAAAAACCTGCCTAAGAGTGGAACGTCGTTTCCATACCTCAACGCTGCATAAAGAATCTAATATTGATCTACTGTGTATAAGATATGATTTACAATTGTTGCTTTTGTTACATAAATATATGTATGATGGTACCCACAGTGCCGAGGAACTTGGTCTTTATTTTCATCAACCAAACGTCAATGGCAGGATCACCCGCTCTTCTAATAGTGGGTTATTGAGGTGCCTATCTAATGCTAGTGCCACCTACCGTAAAAGCCCTCTAAATCGAGGAATTGTACTATGGAATTCAATGAATGCATCATGTCGTCTTATTAAAGATAGGGATGCCTTCAAACAAAAGGCTAAGCCTAAATTGCTTATATTACATGCTGCTAAATGCAACTCTTGAATAACCTAACAGGGTGTTTGTTGAGATGTATAATGTATTATGTACCATATCTGTCCCTTAATAAGGCACTGTCCTATCACAAGATATTATATCTCGATTGTTTCTATGTCTGTAAAGTTCTGCAACACTTACTACTGATGAAGGCTGTATACTCCACTACTCTGGGATCTCTAACTCGGAGACGGCGACATGAATTTGATATAATTACCTTAAAACTCACCACTGTATGTCTCTTGGTAGCTATACAAATAAGGAACTTACTGGTGATGAGATATTATTGTAAATATCCATGACTTAGTACTGTGTTTGTCAGATAGAAATGCTGCACAGACATGGACCCTGCAGTGCTGGTCATAGAAGTACAGTAACATCAGTGCACGTCTATTGTCACATTGCTCCTACCTCATTTAAAAGTCTGTTGCCAGTATTTTATAATACACTATTAGACACCATTGCACATTATACAGTTCACTGTTGCCTATATTAAGATGCTGTAATAACATTCATCTGTATCAATATGTAAGGAAACATAAATATAGTGACTTTATACACATGCAAACTCGAAAACGCATGTTGGTTTCAATTGACCAAAAATTGCCAAAGAATGGTAAATGACCTAATGTGTAATTGTAATTTCTCTGACATACCTGTGTATGTCCAATGGAGTGTAAATTGTATAATACGTATGGAGTCTACTCATTCGCTCACACCGATGGCAAATGCCCTTTGAATGTATCGTTTTCTTTGTAAAATCACTCTGTGCAATAAAGAAACATATAAACTCAAAAAAAAAGTAAATGAAACTTTACAAAGCAACATGAATGGCAGAATCAACCAGATGCAGAGCCATTCACTACACTCCATTAAAAAAAAACAGACAATTACAGTACTTTTTTGCTAAGCCTTTATCTGACCTTGCCTTTGTCGGTGAGATTCCAGGACATGTTTCACTATCTTAGTTGATTGGACTGTAATACCGACATGCCAGCCCATCACAATTAACTGCTCAGAAAGCCAGGACAATTTCAAGAAAAAGAGGCAATTCAATTCTGGACTTTTATCTCAGTTGATTCATTTTAGTAAAATTTACTGAGAAAAAAGGGATGGGATTGTATATGAGCAACCATCTTCTGCAGCACTCCCCTGTATGAGTCTCAGTATCAGCAGCTGCAGCAGGCTTATCGCCACTGCCCTCCCCGCCCACACTGCCCTGAGCACTCACGTGAGACGTAATTACGATATCACTCAGCCGCAGCACAAATTAGTGGGCTGAGCAGCTGGGAACTGCTCGCTGACCGCTCCCTGCGCTGCTCAGGGTCGGGTAGCGTCTCGTCGCAATGGCTGGTATTAGGACTACCAGTCACATGATTATACTGACAGCGGTCTAGTGCTGGGCAGTAGAAACTTGGAGTAACTCAAATAACATGGGAGTGTAGGAAGGAAGCATTTTCATGGGGGAGGGGACAGCCTTTTAATCATTGGGAGAGTACACCCCACCTTCCCCATAGCCATGGTAACATACCTGGTCATATTCCCTATGTTGGTCATTTTAGGCAAAGGGTTTTGCATACAGTAGCAGTGGGGGTTATACATTGTATCAACATTGCTTCATCTTTACAGAGCTCTTGTCCGAGGGAGAATTCAAATATCAGTTCAGTGACCCCTTGCTGTAGAGGAGCAGTAGTAGAGGTAGTGTGGTGTGTTGGGGGAAGGGGGGTTCCTGACCAGAGCCTACCTGGACTGATAAAAGCTGCACCTGAGGGGAGGCTGGTGGCAGTCTGGTGCCAAGGTGTGAGGTGTGACCTGACCTGTACACAATCTGTGGGACAGGTCAGGTCACACTGACAGTGCAGACCTTCTCATCTTCCAGGTAGCACTTTCTACAGAATGTGATATACATTGTGAGGGCATGGAATATATTTTCAATAATTATGTATAAAATTGTATTAGTAAGGCCACATAAGGTGGGTCAATCCCTTGGTGTAAAAGTAGCTAGATGTTCATCAGGTTTTTGCAAACAAGACCATAATATCTACATAGAGTAGTATTGAAAAGTAGCTAAATTTCTATATAACTCTCTCAGAATAATACAAGCTTTAATATTCTTTATCTAGAGAATCTATTTTGAACATATGGTCCCGTGCATATTTCTAAAGATTATGGCCATAGATTATGGAAGTTGAGAAGAAATAGAAATATACTATGGGATACTCATGTAGGACTTCTGTATGAGAACTGCCACCACAGACTCCATAGCACAGTGGTAGAATACATGCCTTTATAGGCAAAGTTTGATGGTTCTCGCCCTGGTCAGGCAACACCTTTGGCCATTCTATGAATATTGGAGATTATTTGTTCCAAAATGAGACACAGGTTCCCCGGTGCTCTATGCTCAAACTAGAGAATGTACCTGCGCAGAAAACTGTGCAGTGAACGGAAATGGCATCATATTGACCCACCTTAAAACTAAATTGTTCCTTATCAAAGCGCACTGAAAGATCGCAAACAAGTGGTATAGTAGTTATTGATCTGAGAAAGTTGTTAAAATGTTCTTTCTAGCTAAATGGATCGCTAACTGTGTAACCTCTAATTTCATAAAAATGTGCCTATAAAGTGGGGTGATGAGTGATTCACTAAATTGGTAAAGAACACAGACTGCAATCTGAGTGAGAAGTTATCTAGACAATGTGTATGTCTGGCTTTTCTTAACGGAAGTAACTAAATTGCGCCGATCTCATATTCAGATATTGATATAGCTATCCCTAATTAGCTACAGATATAATCGACAAGGAAGGACTGTCAGTAATGGAAACCAATTGACAATCCTAAGTGAGATAGACTTCATCTCCACCGGATTCAATCATGATGTATGAATGGCTGTGTATTTGTCAATGGTGATTATACTGTAAACAGTGCCTTAGAGATACAAAAAGACAAGTACATCATTAAATCATATGTAGTCTCAAGCGACCTCTAAATCAACTAGATCAAAAATGCTATGCAGGGATGAAAGTCACTAATCTCATAAACTTGAAATGTTTGAATTGAGGCCCCTGAATAAAGATTCTCTGTGGTAAAGTATAGGTCTTCACGACCAAAAAAAACAACATTTAATAAAATCTGTGAAAAACTTGAAAAGTTTCATCCTTGGTTATGGGAGATATGTCAATGTATTTTGGGCAATTTCGTTTTTTGAAAATATGTATTTTTTTGTCTTGCCCAATATACTATTATAGAGTAATTATAGGCAATCTGACAGCATCTGTTGCTCACTATAACACCATTTTAGTTCTCACCAAGTTAAGCATTCTAAAACTGTAGTTTTTACTACAGATTAGCAGTACAGTTCATCATGATGTAAAAGATGCCAGTGGTATATAAGATTACATATGTGTATCAGTACTCATCAGAGTGCAGAGCTCCCACACCTTGGTCCGAGTAACTATCCTAATTACGCACTACTACTGGACAGTCACGTCCACGTATAGCACCCTCAGCAGTACTTGTCAGACCTGAGTCTAAGTGACAGGTTTAGGAATTACAATTCTTGCCGCTACCTATGTCCAAGTGATGATCCCACCCACCTGTGGACTCACAATGAGTGGAAGCTGAAAGGTGAACATGAACCAGAACACAGAAAGAGTCCCACCTGGGACCTACTTATCTGCTTCCTACACTTGCCTGCATGTGTACATTTGCAAATTCTATCATTAGATCATCTCATCTTATAAATGATACTCCTGTTTACAAACATTTTTTTGCACATAGTAGTTATAGGACGAGTACCAAGCTGTTCGCGAAATGCAGTGAGGATAGCCTTATAGTGTTTTCAAGTTGGTTGAAGGATAAATGTATCAGGAAATTCACTTGACATTTAGACGATGTCTGCATTTAGCAAGAATAACACACACTATAGTCTGTTACACCACAGAATTTCTAGTAAGGGGGATGATGAGTGATTCACTTTGTAAGAAACATAAACTGCAATCTCAGAGTGACAAAATCTCTAGACAATGTATGTCTTGCTATTCTCGACAGTAATCACCAATTCACAAACATCTCATACTGATATAGCTCTCCTTTATTACCTACAGATAGAATCAACTAAGAAGGACGGCAATTAATGAGAATCAATTAAAAATCTAAATTGACTTCTCCAATTTCCTATCTCCACCAGACTCAATCATGATGTCTGAATGGCCATGTAATTGCTGATAAAAAATATTGATTTTTCTGTAAACAGTGCTTTTAACATCCAGAGAGAATATAAGGGGCCGTCCATAAAGTATGTCACACTTTTTTGGGCCATTTTGAACACCCCCCCACCCCCATGTCACACTTTGTCACACTTCTTCCGACACCCCCTAGAAAAGTACGTCACAAATCTGCTGACACCCCCCCCCCTTTGCATATAATTAGGAACTGTATCGGTCTGGTCCCATAATTAGATAAAAGAACATGCATACATTATCTAAACCCAGCTAAAGGATTATTACAATTAGATTGCTACTAAAATGTGTTGAAGTATGACATCAGTCTCTTGAATACCTTTAGACCCAATGTTACCGTGAAATCTCTCTTATAAGCCTAACTTGTGTATTAGCCGCACCTAGAGTTTGTGCTGATGCCATAAGCTGTACTGACAATCTGATTATGGTGACTTTTGATACTGTACCATAGTAGCAAAAACTTGTGTATAAGCCACACCCTGACCCTCGGCTGATGCTATGAGCCGCACCACCGATTTGACTCACGTACTAGCCGGGGCTTATACGCAAGGTATTATGGTTAATTGATTTTTTTGAAAAGCCCTTTTGATTCCAATTGTTTAAAGTGGCAGTATCATGTTCACACCAATAGTCATGGCACTAGATCTCTGTGGCTGAGGTATCCTTGATCCATAGATTCTTGACAGTGTTTACAGGAATAACAGGTGTGCAACTGCTATCCTGTCAATTCTCTTGTGTTGGCAAATCTGTGGCAGGGGTGGATCCAGGAACTTGAGAAAGAGGGGGGGGGGCTTGATATAGGCAATGTTCTGAATGAATTAGACCCAATTACATTAAAAATCTATAGCAATAAGGGGAGGGATGCCCCCCCCCCTGCCCCTCCCTTGTCCCCAACCTTAATCCATCCTTGTGTGGTATCCAAATACTTGCTCTATCCACATAAGGTCTTCATGGTGCATCTTCTGGATAGCATGTACATGAGTTCACATTATTGCTTAGCGGCAATACATACTGGAATGATACAGGGGAATGGCAAGCAGTTTTGAAGTAGGGGGGACTGAGGGGTATATTGACCTTTTTGACCCCTTTTTCCTTGACCTTTTTGGATTGAACTTTTTTGGGGTCGGTCAAAAGTGGAGGGAGGGGACATCCCCCCCCCCCTTGGTTACCACGCCTGTGTGATACGTACTAGAATCAGACTGTAGGTCATGCTGGAAGAACCTTGTTTTGATTTCTCTCCTTTGTTCTTCCTTTGATCTGGGTGCAAGGCTAACTGAGAGGTAGTTCTCTGACCCATCTAGTTTCACTGAAAGGCCATCTTTGGCTGTTTGACTTGGTCTTTATCTATCATGGTTTGTGACAAAACTTACGCCAAACTTCTCCAGTATGTGCAAAGTTTTCTTGTCCAGCTCTTGATACATGGTCCTTCCTCAGTTCAACCGTGTTAAATGAACTTGGGGCATTAACCCTTTCCCTGCTGGCCTTGAAATATGTCATTTGGGACTTAACCACCGGCCCTATGCCATGGGAATATGCAACTTTGCAAGTATGTGCTACCTGGGATAGTGGCTAAGGAGTGAAATAAATTGTACTGGAGACAGAATTTACACTATTTTGATAAGGGGATGTAGTACTAATGTTAAATATTTTTGGATTGATTCAAAAATTCTTATTCTTTGTTTCATAGCAGGAGCTGTAATTTAGTGATATTGATGCCCTAGGGTATCAATTTTGCTGCCCCATGGCAGCAGCGGTTTTTCAAGAGCATTTTAGATGCTGCCCAGAGGCAGCAGAGGCCCTTAAAGGGTTAATGACCTTCAAATGTGCATCCAAGTTTGCATTAATAAACTGATCTATCACAGTTATAGTTTTCTTATACCTGGGGTCTTGAATTGTGTGAATTTGGAAGGTGCTATGACTTGCAGATCTACTACAACCACAAATATGTATTTAACCTGCAGATGTCACTAATTCATACAGCATTTATATTGTTTACAAAATTCAAAAAGTGTGACGTCACACAAGTCCATAGACCCCCCCACCCCCCTGTCACACTTCGTCACACAAAAAAAAGACCCCCCCACCCCCTTGGGTGTGACATACTTTATGGACGGCCCCTAATGTCAAAAGCATCATACAATACTGTGTAAATTACACCATTAAATGCACTCCTCGTACCTTTTACTCAAATAGACCAAGAAATGATGGGAGATCCTGGTGTTTTTGTCAGTGTTTTGTGTTTGTCCTTGATCTTTGTAATACATTTCAAGACTTTAAGACTAAGGTAATATTTATACCGAGATGTAATTTGGATAATTACAGAATCTAAATTTTGAGTATTTATTTAAAGAGCAGGCAGGACTTTGAAATTCCTTTTTTTTCAGGCAAGTCTCTGACCACCTATGCCATGGGAATATGCAACTTTGCAAGTATGTGCTACCTGGGATAGTGGCTAAGGAGTGAAATAAATTGTACTGGAGACAGAATTTACACTATTTTGATAAGGGGATGTAGTACTAATGTTAAATATTTTTGGATTGATTCAAAAATTCTTATTCTTTGTTTCATAGCAGGAGCTGTAATTTAGTGATATTGATGCCCTAGGGTATCAATTTTGCTGCCCCATGGCAGCAGCGGTTTTTCAAGAGCATTTTAGATGCTGCCCAGAGGCAGCAGAGGCCCTTAAAGGGTTAATGACCTTCAAATGTGCATCCAAGTTTGCATTAATAAACTGATCTATCACAGTTATAGTTTTCTTATACCTGGGGTCTTGAATTGTGTGAATTTGGAAGGTGCTATGACTTGCAGATCTACTACAACCACAAATATGTATTTAACCTGCAGATGTCACTAATTCATACAGCATTTATATTGTTTACAAAATTCAAAAAGTGTGACGTCACACAAGTCCATAGACCCCCCCACCCCCCTGTCACACTTCGTCACACAAAAAAAAGACCCCCCCACCCCCTTGGGTGTGACATACTTTATGGACGGCCCCTAATGTCAAAAGCATCATACAATACTGTGTAAATTACACCATTAAATGCACTCCTCGTACCTTTTACTCAAATAGACCAAGAAATGATGGGAGATCCTGGTGTTTTTGTCAGTGTTTTGTGTTTGTCCTTGATCTTTGTAATACATTTCAAGACTTTAAGACTAAGGTAATATTTATACCGAGATGTAATTTGGATAATTACAGAATCTAAATTTTGAGTATTTATTTAAAGAGCAGGCAGGACTTTGAAATTCCTTTTTTTTCAGGCAAGTCTCTGACCACTTACAAATTTATTAAAGGTGCCAGTGGTAAGAGTTCAGATCTCACATTATGTTTTTCAATACTAAGAGTACAGGGCGCCCACACCTACGTGTAGGTAACTACCCTAATTACTCACTATACTGCTGGACAGTCACGTCCACATATAGCATCCTCTAGTCAAGTCTGAAAGGTGTCTGGGTGAGTCTAACTGGCAGGTTTAGGAATTACAAGTCTTGCTACTCTACATTCTCCTGAGTGATGATCCCACCCACCTCTGTTCAATGTGGACTCACAGTAAGTGAAAGCAGAAAGGAGAAACTGAACCAGGAAAAGACCTGGTAAGAGTCCCATCTGCTGGGGAGTAACACAGCCTATCTGCACTTAACTCTATACATTGATGAATCCTATCATTAGATCATCTCATCACACCAATTATACTCCTGTAAACATTTTTGAACTGTGGCATGTCATGTCTCAGCAACTTGGCATAACTTAGACTTCTCACAGATACAATGTATAACAATACTGACTGATAGCCTGATATAAATCGTAGCATTACATTTACTTGGTATGTAAAAATATAAACACAGGTGCGATTGTCCATACAGTCAGATTTAGCAACTTTCCAGTGTGATACTGGGCCGTTTGGGTAAAGTTCCCTGCCTTAGGTTGGTTTCTGTTTGTCAATATTTCAACTTAAAATATTGCTTTCTCATGGGGAGCAGTCTAATTAGTACCAGGTGCTGACATGTATGTACCTGTTCAGCCCAACTGGTGAACGATGGAAACCAGCGTTTTTTTGCCTACGTTATGAGCTTGCCTACAGGTACCAGCTTAATAAAGCAACCCAAACAAAATCAAATGGGTCTCCAGAATCAGATTAGATGTGATGTTCCTTTTAGAAAATCATAAAACACTACAATTATTTTCCACCACTGCAGCATACTAATCTACAGGCAACTACCCTTCCAACGACCCCCCCCCCCCCTCACTCGCAACCCTACCTGTAGACCTGGGGGCAGAATGTGTAGGGGTGGGGTACGTCCATTTACCCTGACCAAGGCATAACTCTACAGTCACGGACACCCCAGCAGCCTTAGGGGATGAGTACATAAAAATTCCGTGCCAAACTGCAATGGTGCTGCGGTTTGGTGATCATACCGAAAATTGCCAGGCCTATTTCAAAACCTGCTCGCCACCTGCTTAGAGGAGAAGGGTTGGGCGCTGCCCAGTCGACCCCAGTCCGGCATGGTAGACTGATATACTCAAGTCATGGACAGGTCGGAACGTGATACTTCAGCATGAGTTCCTGTCCCAGGTTCCAGTTTTTAAAAAATGCATCCACTGATATCATATAGGCCTATGTAATGTACAGAAGTGTCAAACTGAATGTGGGATGTGGCTATGGATATTGAAATCGTCCATTGACAGGGCAATCATGGTGCCTCTGTTTGAAGGTATGCATCATTCCCTTCCACATATGGACTGTGATTAAGAATTTCCTTTTTCTCTAAAACTTTTTTTTTCTCAAGATTGACTATAGGAACGTAGTTATAAAATCCGGTCGTCAATAATCCGACATCCTAGCCACTATACTCACCTCAACATGATACTTCCGCATAAGTTCTATCCCAGGTTCCATTTTTTTCAACTTTATCCACTGATATTATATATATACACATCTTACACATATACATCATACACATATGGCTAAAAACTCTGACCTATGTTGTTTTGGCTATTTCTGGCCCTTTTCAGGCTTATAGCCCTACAGAATAACCAGTTTTGCACCAATTTTTTCAAAAATTTGGTATATGTGAAAAAACATCCCAACAATTCGGGATTTTTCTTTTTTCATCATACATTTACATATAATTTTATATGCGATGTACAGTAGTGTTCGGTTGAATGAGTGATGAGGCTATGGATATTGAAATCGCGTACTAACAAGGCAATCATGTCCACCCTGTGTGAATTCAGTCCCGTGCTAATTATGTACAATTCCCATGGCTATTTCCGCAGGGTGCGTACAACCCTGTTCCGATCCCATTACACATTGCTATGTATCATTCGCTTCCACCGATTGACTATGAATTAGAATTTCCTTTTCTCTAAAACAATGTTTTTTCAAGATTGACCGTTAACATAGTTACATAAGAATAATATTAGACCTCGACTATCCGGCATTCAATGATCTGACATCCTCGAGATTTTTTTGACAGGTACAGTTCCGATTCAACATCCGGCCGTATTTTGCCTAAAAAAAGGGTTGTTGGATTATCGAGGTACTTTGACAATTTGATGCTTTCATGGATTGACCAAACCCCACAGTGTATTCCCAGTCACCCTTTATCTGTTGGGTTACTCCGGGTGATGACCAGGTGGACTCTCACTTTTTAACTGCGATATAAAAGCTTTTACTTCTACCGATGCCATTAAAAAGGAGATAACTCCATGATGGTTTGACTTTTATGACTACAGGCACTGCATCAGCTGCATATGTATGGGGCTGGGGCTATAGTGGACAAAAAACGGGGCATGGGAGAAGAGCTATTTCGGAAAGTGAAGATCATCTGGTGAAGGATTTATGGCTTGTGTTACACCCATAACCCTGGTAGTGAGTGTACGATATTCTACATGTATGCATGTAACCAGATGCTAATATTTTACTGTATCTACAACTCATATTGCCAGATTCTCCTCATATGATGCGATATAAACAATGATTAAAATCATATTTATGGTGTCCGCCTGGCCTGACTACAGTGACCCAGGAGGGTCAATTTCTTTTTGTAAAATTGAAATTGCAAATTCACTTCAACTTGCAAAAGAACAACTTGAGTTGAAAATGAAAACTCCAACTTCAACCATTTACTGTATGTCACTTGTCAACTGTCAATTCAAGTAAAGCAACTTGTGACTGCTATCTTTCAACACTACATGAAACCAAAAACAATGCAAATGTCAAAGTTGAAAGTGAAAACTCCGATTTCAGTTGCTTACTGTCAACTGTCAATTCAGGTACAACAGCTTGTGACGGGTATCTTTTAGTACTCACATATAGCAGTCACAAGTTGCTTTACTTGAATTGACAGTTGACAGGTGAAAGTAAATGGTTGAAGTTGGAGTTTTTACTTTCAACTCAAGTTTTTTTTTGAAAGTTGAAGTGAATACGCAATTTCAATTTTACAAAAAAAAATTGACCTTCCTGGGCCACTGTACCTGACACACGCATCCGCCAGTATTAAAAGCCCAACTCCTCATTGATAACAGTTCTCATAACACTTTTTACAGATGCGATCCTATCCCCTGTCCAATTTCTGTTTCTTTTGCTTTGCATTAGATATAACAGCATCAGTCATCCCAAAATGACAAGCAGAAAAAGGCATGATTTATGTGCGCTTCTTTTTCAGTTCAGTAATTGGGGTTGACAGCACATGACAGAGCTCAATGTTCCAACATCAAGCGTTAGAGATCTGTAACTCTATAACCCTTTTGATCCATCAATTCAAGAGGCAGATATCTAGAAAGGAGTTCAAAGGAGCAGTCCCACTCTGCCTATAACAGGTCAGGTTCCCATGCCCTTGGGATGACATCAAGGGAACACTGCCTTCTTGGGCATAGCGCTCGTCTGACAGTGCTGACAGTGCTGTCACCAACCCCACCCCTGTCAGTGAAGGTCGTCTTAGTGAACTTGCGATCACAGGAATCTAAATTTTAAAATTAAATATATTGAGGCTACAGATAAATAAGGTATTTTATGTGACCTTACCATAGCTAGCAAAACAGAGCTGTCCCTAGAAATTGTTATCTAATTTTGAAAGAAATCTTGAAGAAAAAAAACAGCTGACCTGATACTTGTAAGTGTTCTTTTATTACATTTGGGGCTATTCTTAAATTGATTTCACGGTCAATGAGTTGAGCATGCAGTCCAGATGACAGCTCTGCGAGTCATTTTCTGGATACTTTTGAGGCCTATGTTTAAAAATAAAATCTAACCTACCTACCCTAGATTTTCAGACCATGAAACCTGAAACACACCTCTCTTTTTTTGGCCTGAGGAACCTTTAATGCAGAGATGGGAGGCCATGCCTGGGGATTTGACCTTTAGCTGAGACCCTATATATTGTCCGTCGTCCTTGGATTCACATCCTATTAACCCCTATTGGCATTGACTTTTACAGATCTGGAGAGATGAATAGATAAACATAGTGTTATTGTCATAGCTAGAGATAATGTTATATTTATGATAATGACAGAGATATAAAGATAGTAGATCGATACTAAACCATAAGCTGGAGTGCAACAGTGTTATCTTTATAATGGCGGAAACCCAGATATAGAATGTGATGTGGGCGATACAGTGTCTATAGGATGCAGAGTGTGTCACAAGTTCCCATTTATAACACTGGCATTCTGTCAAATCAGGTGCTACATGGTGATATAATGTGCTGTCTCTGGGAATGTTCCCATTAGCCTCATAAGCTGCTCATTTAACAATGCATTAAATGTATGTGCAATGATATATGTGAAAGACTGCAAAGTGATATCGATGCCCCAGAAGTACAGATTATGATTCCCATAGCAAGGTCCTTGTATTGCATTGTTCTGAACTCTTCAAGGGCCGCATAGTGATGATACCCTTCATCATCATGATGCATGAATGCAGCCCGGGGGAGTAGCTCAGCAAGACTGCACTTATGCATCATGGTGACTTGACGCGGTTGATACACACCTCGATCGGTACAATGCTTGAGTGCAGGTTTGTATTCATGAGTCAGGACGGCAAAGGGTATAGCACATTCAAGCACGATGCATCGTTGCTGATGCTGTATATATATGTGCTCTCATGGCTGTAAAGCCATTAAGAAAAGTCCGCGAACCAACGGAAAACGTCTCCAAACTGATGGAACAGTCTCCAAATCGATGGAAAACTTCTTCACACTGAAAAGGGGTGTGATGAAGAGGTCATTCAGTACATGGTTGTGTGGTATGTGGATGCTATAAGCTGCACTCACTGTGATACACACAGAGATATCACACACACATGCTGTAACATCTAAATACCAGGTGCATGCTGCCGAGTGCATGCATGCTGCTACCCTCCACCCCCTCCCCACCCACTGTATCACACAGTGTACTTTATGGGTGGCACCCCGCGTGTAGTCAACCAAGTAAGGATGAGCCCCTACAGGTAGTAATACACCATGGTAGCTGTTTTCTCATTAACACCAGATAGCAACACATTACAACAGATTAGGAGCACATTCAAAGTGTTACTGATGATACACTACTCTTAGATGTTTGACTGGTCGCTCATTACAGGTTCATGGCTTCAAGACACTTATAGTCTTTTCCCACTGATAGTATTACCTATTGATTAACCCAGATATGCCTCAGGCAGTTTTGTGCATGTTTTCCCCTCGTTGAGGATCCCTTGGGCCAGGGGTCAATTGGTGGGCCGGTGTCGGCATCACCAAATCCAAAGGGAGTCACTTTACACCTCAGCGAATCCCATATGCCATATCGGTGTGCATATCCTATACGCCACATGCCAACGTGCTTTATGACTTGAGTGCAGCACATGTTTAGAAACTAGAAACTGCATAAAGACCAACTCACACACTGATGTATACACATGCACACCCATGTGCCTCTACATGGGTAAAAATCGACACGTGTGACACGGCGACACGGCCCTTTTAAAAATCGACATGTGCGACACGGCCCTTTAAAAAATCGACAGACACAGTAAAATTGAAATTAAAAATCGACTGACATGGATAATGGAATAGAATGTATAGGAATGTATGGGATAAAAATCGTCACGACGACACAGTGTATTTGTGCTAAAAATCGACACGGCGACACGGTCAAAAACCCGGGTACCCCTGTATAAAGGCACACCCATGGTCAGGCATCACCGAATGACGTTACGGGGCATATCATAACAGTTGGTTTAAGTCGTGGTCAGGGGATCTCACATCATCACATCAGTGTCCAATGCTGTAAATCTAGCTCCCAAGTCCATTGTAAGTACTATACACCGTGTGTACTACTGCACGAGTGTTTGCATTTAAGGATATTTAAGATGCCTTTAAGAAGCACTTAAATCGACTTTAAGTTCAGTAATACGATGTAAATGTAACTAAAAGATCGTAACGACACGGAAGTGGCATTTAATCCAATCAAATACCCATGCTTAAAGGGTTTCTTTCAGCATATATTTAATTAACCTAAATGCAAAAGTTCACGCAGTACGTCTATCGATATTTTCTACTTTTCTACAGCCTGCCAATGCCCAGAACGCCTCCAAAACTAACCAAATAAAACCTCCATTCAACTCACCATGCGCCATCTTCGATGCCCTGTCCATGTACACGGGTCATCAGCTTACACACAGTGATACCTCTAAACCAAATCGGCGTGCATATCCTCTAGGCCAGATGCTGACGTGCTTTATGACGTTAGTGCAGCATATGTCTAGATCGTGTATACACGTGTTTCTAGCCGTGACCGTGACGTGAACGCTATCCGCCACCCTGCTTTACGACTTGTGTATCTGGTGGCGACATGAGGGGAGGAGCTCATGTACATGGGGCGCACACCTGGGGCTGAAATGGGGTCGGAAAGTCGCAGAAATTAAGGGCCCCAATTCACAAATTCGCTTTTTTAAGACCATAGTTATTTGCTATAGTCAAACTTTTCAAAAAGTTGCCAGGTCGCTTTTCTTATTGTACCAGGTCGCCAGGAACACAGCCGAGGTCGTCCAGTCGCTTTTGGTCAAGGACGTCTGTGTGTGATGGTGGCCTCTACATGGAGAAGCTGGCCCCAGCCCCTCCTCGGACGCGTCCAAGGGACATCGCTGGTACCTGTCAGGCCATACCCGCATCACTTCCCCCGTCTACTGC
The DNA here is from genome assembly GCA_947462335.1 of Harmothoe impar. Lineage (NCBI taxonomy): Eukaryota > Metazoa > Annelida > Polychaeta > Phyllodocida > Polynoidae > Harmothoe > Harmothoe impar. The sequence continues at coordinate 62,075,033 of OX381712.1, read as the reverse complement.
GGGGGATCCTTCCACGGAAACTGCCTACTTTCATGATACATTGTACTTCACCCAGCGTACCAGAACCATTTTCACCATGAAGCTTAGGTACCAGGGATGACGCTCGGGAACAAAGGTCGAGTTTGGGGTCAGACACTGTCTCCACACTGTAAAAAGTTGTTGTTCGTGAACAGCAAAATTTGCTGTAAATGTACAGTACTTTAGCTGTAAATAACAATACAGCAAATTCTACTGTACATGTACAATTCTGTTACTGTAGATGCAGGTTACAGTAGTGACTTGTAGATCTACAGTACTTTTCCCTGTAATATGTACACGAGAGGTCGTGGGATCGATCCTAGGTCTAGCCACCTCTCATCAGGGATCTTTAGCAACAAGGCTGTAGCTCATTTATATACAGACATGGCAGAGGTAGCTTATATCTCAATATGACCATTTGTAACACCGGCTCTGTGGCGCAACAGATCAGCGCCTGTCTCCAACACCACAGTTGGTGAGTTCAATCCTTGGTAGAGCCACTTCTCTTGTTTCACCTACATCCACCTAAAATTCGTTTTTCCCTCACATGGATGATTAAAAATATCACCAGCACCAGGAGGCGAACCCCAGACCTTTACAAATTATTATTAATCAGTTGAGAAGTAGAGTAGAGATATATCCCAATATGAATGTTTGTAACACCGGTTCTGTGGCGCAACGGATCAGCGCCTGTCTCCAAGACCACAGGTGGTGAGTTCAATCCTTGGTGGAGCCACTTCTCTTGTTTCACCTACATCCACCTAAAATTCTTTTCCCTCACATGGATGATTAAAAATATCCCCAACACCGGGAGGTGAAGCCCAGACCTTTACAAATTATTATAAATCAGTTGAGAAGTAGAGTAGAGATATATCCCAATATGAATGTTTGTAACACCGGTTCTGTGGCGCAACGGATCAGCGCCTGTCTCCAAGACCACAGGTGGTGAGTTCAATCCTTGGTGGAGCCACTTCTCTTGTTCTACCTACATCCACCTAAAATTAGTTTTCCCCTCACATGGATGGTTAAAAATGTCACCAGCACTGGGAGGTGAACCCAGGACGTTCAGACTGATTTACAATCAATTTTGCTGTACAGTAACAGAAGATTCTGCTGTCCCTATACAGTACATAGTGCTGTAAATATACAAAAGCTCACTTGCTGTAGGTCTACAGCACAATCTACTGGAACCAAAGTTGCCCCCAGTATTTGGTGTACAGGAACACTACTTACTTCTAACAGTGCATGTTCCAGATAACTGCTCTATACTATTAACAATACAGGGCAAATTCTAGGACAGGTCGGGGGTTCGAGCTTTGAGATATTAATATTTTGTTGGGCTATTTGGGGGTAGGAGAGGGGGGACTGCAAAATTGGGTTTGTGGGGGGAGGTGGGGGGTTAAAATTAGTTTATGAATGTCATAGAGTATATATAGTCCTAGGTTGCCAACAATATCGCAGCGGGCACGCCCACATGTGGGATGGATAACATGGCAATGTGCTGCATGGGCGGCAGTGTATCATGCCTAACATATTTTATGGTATTTTTTCCCCAAACACTAGTGTATGAGCCATGTAACCACTGAGCTATCTTAGCTCTTTTTATATACGATATAGGAGAGGCTTACCTGCTACCATCCACTGCGGTGCTTTTTTACACCCTGCCAGATGCAGGCCTGAAAGCCACATTTCTGCACCCACACAAATATCTCATATTACAGGATCATGTAAAAAAAGAGAACATCATCGATAGCTTTAAAAATAAAGCCCATCAGGAATAATCATTTTCAACCAAAGAGAAGTCAGTTGGACAATTGCCGGACAAAAAGAAATTATATTGATTTAAACCACGTCAGGCGGATGCGAGATGCCCAGTACAAGAACAAGATCACTACCTAGAGATATTCAGTTTCTTAAGGGCAGATGCTGTTATGCCAAACCCTACCTGTTTTTTTACAAGGTTTGGGGTATGTATGAGGATGACAGTGGAAAGATTCGTATCAAGTTAGGGCTTTAAATGAGGAGGCAGTGCTATATCGGCCTTCAGCCCGCATGCCGCTTATTTCATGTGTAAGAAGGATGGGCATGCAGTGAGTTTAGACACTCAGGCATCTCACTTACACGTCCCTATGTAACCCATCTAGCCAGGTAGGGCGCTATGATGCATCACCACGAGATGCCTACACACCCCTCTAACCCTTTAAGGGCCGCATAGTGCTCTGATCGAGTATGATTATTGGCCTCTTGATTCATGCACGCAGTCTGGTTGAGATCCTCGCTGCATGCATGCATTAATCGGACACTTCAGGGGTGCATCAACCCTGTTGCGTCAGCATGGTGATGGAACACAGCCCTGACATTCAAAATGCCGACAAACTGGCATCAATGCATGCACTAGGCGGCCCTTAAAGGGTTGAATGATCCATCCCGACTCTGGCACCCAGGGAGCCATAGTTCTATCCATCTGCTGCTTAACCCTTTGAGTGAGGCATGGGACCTTAATGATTTAGGTATGTGTTCATAGATTAAGCAACACAGCACCAGCGAGTAACTCGCTGCATTGTTGCATCATGGCGACCCTACCTTGGTGTATCAACCAGGTAGTGTCGACATGATGCATGTTACTAGCGAGTAACTCACCGGTGCTGCATTTATGCATCACGAAGATAAAAGTCATAGTGCATTCAATCACAATGCTGCACTAAAAGTTTTAAATCGGGGTGTTTGAGCGTTGGCATAGATATTGCAACCCTTTCAGTCAGTCACTTATCAGGTCATTCAGACCAAGCTGATATAGCAAGATTGATTCACATAATTACGACATGAGAGGGAGGTCAGGTGGTGGGGCGTGAAGGAGGTTGCTACATGAAAATCAAGTTTGAAAACCACCGAATTTGACAGGTCAAGTAATCATCCAGATTATAAAATTGTACCCTTGGTTAGACAGAGGTGAATTACGTAGAGGCCAATGACCTACCCAGCTGCTACCTGCTTTTGTATATCTATATCTATATCTATATCTATAAGTGCATCTGTTTATATCAGTGAGGAAATTGAATTCAAAAGCTGGCCTATTCACTGTTGATGTTGAAAGGGAATATATTCATGTCATATAACCATTTATTTGAAAGTTTCTTTTTCAAGTGATAGAAAAGAAAAGAAAAGGGACATCAAATGATCCTCTCATTCCTCACCTAAGCGAGTGAGTACAAATGTCACGAGCAAATACATGACCGGAATAGCAATATCTCGGATACAAAGATGGTTGAAAAGTTAAAGGCTTTAAGATTACATCAAAAATGACTGAACATAATATTGACCTCTGATCTAATTTTGAAACTTGTGGGTATGACGTTTATCTCCCCTTTTGGAGCCACATAATATTTACATGCATTATGTCCTTCCTTGTTATGATGCATGGATGCAGACCTGGTGAGTAACTCGCCAGGGTTGCATTCAACCATAATGCCGACCATACGTGGTTGATACACTCCCAGAGAGTCGGCGTAATGTATTGATGCAACCCTGGGAATCTTGCATCATGAACTTCAAGAGCATAACACATTAAAGCACTATGCGGCCCTTAAAGGGTTAACTTTTCCTTTCATACCAGCCCATGTCCGACACCCAAGGCCGCGCCCACATCCCCCTAGTGGCCACTGACCGAACTTGACCACCTCTGGTCAACACGACTCATTTCATGCCGCTTACCCAGTCCGGTAGGGGCGCTGCTATCGCTACTCAGACTGCCACTTCCGGTTGTAAGGGGGCGACAAAGCAAGATCTAATATAGACTCAAAGGCTCTTTCAGGCTTCAAGCAGAGCTGAGGGCAATGGAAAGGGCCCTTATGACCTTTCACGGGAGTTTTAATGTGCTCTCTTTATATAGGTAAGAGGCGGTACTGGATATCTACTAGATAAGATTGTACGTAGTAGTAGCAAAGAGGGACCACTGTCGTGCTCCAACCAAGGTGGGGACTGACAGTAATATTCTGCCATAAATGACATTGGTGGTGTGACAATACCCTATTTCCTATCACTGTGAGTGTACTATAGAGCCCAAGTCTACTTCCATAACCCTGAGATGGGCCCCTTACCCTCCCAAATGCAGTGCTCTATAAGTTGATGATCAGTAGGGCATACTTCAAATGTATTTCTGAGTCTCCATAGGAATCAATGGAGGGAAATAAAGTACACATATAAAAGGCACCCCTTGAGCTCCCACTGCTGGGGGTTTGGGTGCCCACTGGGAGCTAGTAAGGAGGGATGCAGTGGGTGCCATTGAATACCCTTAGCTCCTCTCCACCCTCTCCCTCAGCACTATCCTGGTGGGTCGGGTATATATGGGGGGGGGGGGGGGGGGTTCTGTAGAGGGCACCTGTAGAGAAATCAAGGGAGATCAGACATGGGTGCTGGCAGTAGGATCTTTCAATCGTGCCTCTACAGACTCCTACCCGGCTGGTCTCCAGGGGCCTGGAGGTATCAAAGGGTGATGGTAGGAGTCCCACCAGCTATACCACCAACATATATATATAGTACTATGAAACCCAAATCATATGAGATTGAGAGATTGGAGAAGTTTTCTCAAAAGGTAGATATATATTTCAGTGAAAAAGTTCCAAACTGAAACAAACTGTCAGAATATAACTTCTTATGATTTATATTTCTAACATGGTGTACGTTATTCAATATACTAGCCTACTAAAATCAAAGTATGACATGTCTAATTGAGCTTTATGTTTTATATTTGGAATATAGAACTCAATCTCTCTCTCTCTGCAGGTATAAAAGGAATGCTTCGATCAGGGTTTCAAGTCACACAGAGCTAGTTTTAGTGTGTACAGCACATGTAGAATGTGCTTATAGTTTATAGCCTAATATTATCAATATGACCGTCCATAATTAGATATGACTGCATATTAGCATGTCTAATATCATGATTGTATTGGTATGCTCCTGTGATACCTGGGGCTGAGGAGTACTTCTCTGTAGTAAACCAAACAGGTATGCGTGGGTGGGAGAGGTGAGTGAATAGCTAAATGGGAGAGAGACCCCCAGTGAAAATCACTTAAGCAGAAGGGTCTGGTAGAAAGGTGAGAGGGTGGTCTGTCAGTGATGAGGGGGTAGGGGGGCTTGCTGTCAGTACTACAGGCCTGCTGGAGGCCTGGGGAGGCCGTAGTGCTGTCTGAATTGGTTGTGTACGGTGAGCAACTCACTGAGTGACTCAGGGAGAGAGTCTGCCTCTTTAAGCAGTTACAGCCCAAAGCTTAAGGCTGTAACCAAGTCTAAGAGGGTGCTTCAGGGGGTTTAAGCAACTGTTCAGCAGTTAAAGAGGTTTTAGTGCTTTTTTTTTTTTTTTTTAGGAATGCAGACACTCAATTAGCCCTCTGAGGCTTTGCACAATAAAAGTATAATCAATTCAAGACTTAGTGTTTGTTGTGTTGAGATTTACAGGTAATGTTGGTGCCATTGCCTTAAGGTTTAAATTATTTCATTAAGTTTCAAACCGTGTGAGCAAGCCATCATACTATATGGACGGGCAAATCATATAACCTGAAGGCAAAAGAGAAAACATTTGCCTGAGCCATCATGGTTCTAGAACTATGTTTTAAGCAAGATAGACTGCTGTTTTGTATCAAATGTCAGTCAGTATTTGATAGTTTTATAAACTATCACAGATATTGGTATTTGATCCTGAGATATGGCATGCCCCCTTAGCACAGACAGGTAGCATAGGATATATTCACCGTAAGTCAGACACATAGCTTGAGACGAACACTTGATTCTGTGGTTATTCAAGAATTTCTAGCTCTTTATTTGTGAATAATGGTTAACTTTAAGTATGAATTCTTTCAAAAAGAACCCCACAAGAAACACTCGCAGTCGTAGTGTATATGAATAATTTCAATTTTCACTGTCCGTCTCAGGGTATGAGTCCCACTCCTGGTACATCTACCCTACGTGTGTAAAACATATGTTAGGTAAAGCTGTGTGAACAGATGGTGATTGGCTGTATTAACACGGTAATACATCCCTACTGCTGTCAGTATTAAAGAGGCACCTGGCTACAGTAAAGACCAGAGTAGACGCGTGGGAAAGCAAAGAGCTGCTATGGGATAAACATTGTTAAGTCCCTGAACAATATTTTTCTTAAATTACTCTCTGAATAAGTACAATGTAAATAGTAATAATACAGAATGGGTGATTTATATGAGCAGATGAGTTGTCTTTTTTACGATCAAACTCATATATGAAGACCATGTACATGTGCATTTTGGATTCATACTTGAATTATAGCCTCGGTTTTATTAGCAACTGTAGCACTTGACATTTGCAAAGGTATGTCTGAAGTTTCATTTTGCAACGCTGGACTACATAGCTGCCCTTTTCTCTTTTTTTTCTCCTTCTTTCTTGTGGCTGGGGGAGGGCTCTGTGAAGAAGCCCTGGTATGTCAGCAATGACCAGGTCCAGGCAGTGTCCTACACCAAAGTAACCTGAAGTGCTGGGAACCTTGTACCTTAAGGCCCCCTTCACCCTATACTACCGACCTAATGAAGCACAGCTGTTATTTTTTAGTTGGTATCTTAATGGACATTGCCATCACCTCGAAACCCAATCCTTGAGGGCTCCTTGATGAATGCTTCGAGCTAAGGCCAAGGGAGCATGGTCTGAGGTATGTCGACTTTTCTATTTCTTAATTGTGTTCGCAAGGGGCACGTAGGTCTAGACTCGTTCAAGCTTTTTGAATTATCCAGGCATGTTACCTGAAAGTAAAACATACTTTGCTTGCCTAATTCAACCGAGCAGGTGAAGTTCATTTAACCCACAGTCCACACAATGTTATAATTTCACAGAGTTCTATTCAACTAGACGTATGTCAGGATGCCCAAATCCATTCATAATACACCCTCCTTTTACTGAAAACAGCAAGGGACAAACTTTCTCAATTGCCTTAGAAACTAATGCTGGCAGCCCCAAGGCGCCCCATGAATCAGCAACTCTACAGTAGAGGATCGGCAGAATTGGCAATTGGCTTTTATGACCGTTTATCTAAGGACAGAATTAGCCAGCCAATGAAAGCCTCAGGATTGGATAGCCGCTCCTGTAATCAGTGATAATGGACGATGTCGGCGGGGTTACAGTATCAGGTGCAACTCTTATCATGTCGACACACAAGAAGGTCAATCTCTTATGGGATGCTCCTCTTTATACAGGTCCACCAATTACCTCTATATCAATGCACCCAGGTGACACTTGGTGTGATTTATGGAGTGGCTTGTAAGGCAGCATCCAGAATAGCTGCATTGGGTGGCTGACAGGTGAGCTTTACTGCACGTCCACAGGTGGCAGCATGGGCAGGAAATGAGTCTAACCCTTTAAGGACAGGATCGTGCTTTAATGCTTCATACCCTTCACCGTCTTGATGCATGGATGACGCGCATACCATGGTATACCTTCATGTATCATGCAGACCTTATGGGAGTGTATCAACCCTGTAGGGTCGGCTTGATGCTTAAATGAAGGCAGGGCGAGTAACTCATGAGATATGCATCATAAGGACAATGGGCGTGTGGCTGAAAGGGCTAAGCAGGATGGCACGTCCTTATGAAGCATGAGCCAGACAGGTTAATGGCAGGAGATGTTATACCATACTTTGTCTTTCATTTCGATGAAATAGGGCATTACTGCTATACTTTATCAGAGCAGGATGTCACACAGAGCCGGGGGTCGAGAGAGATGAGGTGGGGGGGGGGGGGGGGTAGAGACAGAGATAGGGGAGAGAGAGAGAGATAGAAAGAGGTGAAAGAGAGAGAAAGAAAGAGAAGCAGACAAGACAGAGTTATAAGATAATTGGATACTTTTTTCAAATTGTGTAGATTCCGTATTTGATTGAGTTTGAGTTTGAAATATGTATTGCAAGAATCACCCAAAAAAGGCATTCTTCCACTAACAATGGCTGCGTGAAAGATATTTCATCGGTGGTTCAATAACTGGGTGATTCCAAGCTCAAGTATAACAACAATTTCAGGGGCGTGGCAAGCAGTTTCAAAGTAGGGGGAGTGAGGGGTGTTTTGACCCGTTTTGTCCCCCCCCCCTCATCCCCCCGGTTGCCACTGTTGTTGTTGTAATTATTTATTTATACTGAAAAAATACATAGGCTGGTAGCCCGTTGTAGGAATAATTCCAGTTTCATGTACATTATATCTTTGTTAGTTATGGGTTTGCAAGACCCCTAGGTGATCGTATCGATGGTGTTATACGATGGTGGGGGAAAAGAGAAATGATAAATACATATAGGAAAAAGATAAACATAATATAATAAAAAGACAATATGCAGTACATATGCAAAAAGTAGGAGGCAAAAACTCAGTGTGACATGACAATCTGGCACAGTGCTATACACGGTTAAATATTGACGCTTATAAATAGCGTTTATAAAGACATAGATTAACTACAATAAAATGAATTTTTGGGGAAAGATGTTATTTTCCCCGGGACGGATCTTAATGTCCCTGGCCTGATGTAAAGCCTAGGCTGATGTTACATGCCTTGTAGGGTCATGGTAGGTCCATATAAAGGGGGAGAAAAAGGGGAGGGGAAGGGGATGAGGACCCCAATTGAGGCAGGCACATGTCAAGGGACTGACATGTAGGCTTATTTCACACTAAAATTTAGGTTGGAGAGTAGCAACATGATATCTGTAAGGGTTTTGTGCTGTATATATTTAAATTTTGGCAAAAGACAAACACAAGATACATGATGACATAAGTCACAGGATTGTCATTAGTGACATAAGTGACATAGGTTTACTTTTTAAGTTCAGGTTGGGTAAGCCATCAGCTTCTTTTCAAAGAAACAGTCCACCCATGTAATAAATGAGGGTAAATCATTTATTTGCCTAGTATCCCTGTGTAACCCATTCCATTTCATGGCTGTCCTGAACTCCAAACTATTTCTATATACAGGATTCTTTATTCTTTTGACCTTTATTAACCTCTGGTCATGTGCTCTTGTACGTATGTTTCTGATATCAATTAAATCAGGCTGTTTTGAGGCCTTAAAGGCTTCCACATGTAACAACTTATCAGCTCTATCATTCAGATTTAGGATTTTGCCCTTTTTCTGCAACTTTACTGTATTTTTTGTTCCAGCATCATAGAAGGTGGCCCTCATCCCTTTGTTGATTAGTAATTGCAATTTATTTTTAGTTGTATTTTTGGCTACAGAATAGATTAATGAACCATAGTCGACTATAGGGAGCAACATGGATTTCATAATTAGTAAAGAAGCAGAGGAGTCAACATTCAACCTAATATGACGTAATAAGTGTACCTTATGTCTGATATTTCTTTCCACATTAGAAATGTGCAATGTATATTTTAATTTGTTGTCAAAAGTTATGCCTAAATATTTGTATGAGGGTGCTAGTTGAACAGGTTGATTTTGAATCTTTATGTGTAAGGGGATCTGTTGTCGCTGGAGAACTTTAGTATTAAAAGTCATGGCTTTAGTTTTTTTAGCATTTAACGACAGCTTATTTTGCATACACCAGTGGGTGACATTATTTAAATCTGTATTAATAGTCTGTGAGATATCAAATTCTGGGGTGTGTTCTATGTACAGGACTGTATCATCAGCGTAATGTTGACAGGATAGGAGGCTAAGACACTTATTTAAGTCATTAATATATATAAGGAAAAGGAGGGGGCCTAGTACACTTCCCTGGGGGACGCCACATGTTAGTGGGTGAGCTGGAGATGTTATGCCATTTGCTTTAGTGCATTGTGTTCTATTTGTTAAGTAATTTTCTACTAAATTGACAGAGTTGTTATTAAAACCTATATATTTCAATTTTTTAGTTAATATAGAGTGATTTATCGTGTCAAAAGCTTTACGGAAATCCAGAAAAATAGCTGTGGTGCATTTGTTATCATTTAAGTTATTGTAAATAATATTAGTAAATTTATGAAGGCTGTTATTGGTTGATCGCTCTGGGCGGAAACCATCTTGATTTTCATACAATATGTTTTCCTCCAGCAGGTACTCAAGAATTTGTTTGTGCATTACTTTTTCTGTTAACTTAGCTAAAAGGGGTAATATAGAGATAGGGCGCAAGTTATTTACATCAGCTGTGTCTCCTCCCTTAGGGAGGGGTGTGACTATCGCCTGTTTCCATTTATCAGGAAATTTGTTAGTGTTTATTACTAAATTAATTATATGTCTTAGGTGATAAGGAAGAGTTTGGAAAGTGTGCTTTAATACTAAAGTAGATATATTTTTTAAGCCAGATGATTTATTACACTTAATATTTTTGACAAACTTTCTGACTATATCAATTGGACAGTCCTTGAATGCAAAAGTAGCATTTACTTGAGTCCCAATGTATGTCCAAGGAGTGTTCATGTCCATAGCCAGCTTATCGCCAATGGTAGCAAAATATTCATTTATGAAGTTGGCTACCTCATTATACGGGATAGGATTATCATTGTTGTCTTTATCTAGTAGATTAAAGGTAGGGTTTGCTGGTTTTGGGTTTACTAGACTGTTTATTAATTTCCAATAGGCTTTGGGGTCTTTTTTATTTTCTGTTAGCTGATCTTGATGGTATTTATTTTTTATACGTCTATGTTCTGATTTAAAGTTATTTTTTAGGAAATTAGAGATATTTTTATCATCTGGGTCCTTAGTTCTATTGTATCTTCTCATTGCAAAATCTTTGTCGTGTTTTAATGTTAATAGATAGCCATTCATCCATGGTTTTTTAGCTTGCTTAAAATTAAAGTTTTTTATGGGACAGGTGAAGTCAAGTAAATAATTTATACCATCTTCAAGCAGATCCCATGCTATGGTTGGATCTTGAGAGTCCCAAAAGGGGTTCCAGTTGTAGTTTTTTAGACCTGTACAGTAGTTATCTTCTATGTAGTTTTTGTAAGACCTTCCAGTAAAAGACAATTTCTCCTTAATGATAGGAGTGTGTGCTCTTATTATGAATGTAGGGAGGTGGTCACTTATATTTATGTCCCCTACCCAGTGGCTATGTACTTTGTCCGAATTTGTCATGATCAGGTCTAATAGAGAGTCTTGGACGTTAGGGTCTGTGCTAACTCGTGTAGTATCTTTAACTAGTTGGATTAAACCCAAGAATGTGATCGTCAGATCCAGAGCTCTGGCCTCACCCTCATTACTTAGCATGTTAACGTTAAAATCTCCTAAGATGAACATCTCTCTGTTATGCGGCATTTTTATACTAAGAACTATATCATTAAATTTTTCCAGAAAAGTAATAAAATTCCCATCGGGTGGCCTATATACATTTATTAGTATTATATTTTTCCCATCACCCTTACTGACCTCAATACAAATGATTTCAATATCTTTATCGGATATATTATATTTTTCAGTTCTTGCCATAGTACAGGTTACACCTTCATGGATGTACATAAGGAGTCCACCGCCCCGCTTACGTTTGCCATTTGGTTTCCTAACCTGCCTATCCAGCCTAAACTGTTGGTAATTTGGAGCTGCAAGGAAGTTTTCCTTAATTTTGGGTTTAAGCCAGGATTCTGTTATTAGGAAGCAATCAATATTTGTATCAAATAGATAGTCTCTTACTTGATCTAAATTATCATTATCATTTGTCATTAGGCTTCTGACATTTAATTGAACAATACTTAAGCCTTTGTTTGCCTTTATCATATCAAGACCCGCAGAAAGAGCAGAGGTTGTATGTTTTGGCTCTTAAATGTCTTCTCTTGACAACCCCCTCATGGGCATCCCCTCCTCCCCGACCCCCTGGACCTAATAGAAAGACACTTTGTGTATTCCTGCTTGTTACATTAATCAATTGACTAGGTATGAGCAATAAAATGCGACCCAGTCTTCCCATATGTATAGGAATTGTCTCTCTATCCATTGGCTAGGCAAATTGGAATAGTGCTGAGAAAAAAGGACAAGTCCTTATTATGCAATATCTTTACATTTGAATAGTTTGTAAAAGTAACATATTTAGAATTAAATTATACTGAGCTGACCGATAATAACATGATGTGCCATATTAACATTTCCACTGTAGATTCACAAAAATACTAGCAAATACCAAAATATCGATTGAAGAGGAAAAAAGAGTTCATCTCACCAATCCGTAGTCTTAGGATCAGTATAGGGTGGAGGGGGGGGGGTGTGGTTGGTTACGTGATGATGAAGTATGAGCGGTGCATGTGGTAGTGGCAGTGTAGTAGGTTCAATAAGCTGTGAGTGCAGCGCGGTGTTTGTGGACCGGTCTGCATTCCATCTTAGTTGAGCTGGAAATCACCAGGTGGCAGTACCATGCCATTGGGAGAGGGTGCAGTTAACTTGTTAGCGATAGCTGTATGAGGAGAATAGTATAGGATTACATCTTTAACAATTCAGGTTCTTTAAAGAAAAGATGAAGCAATAGATAATATATAGTATAGAAATACAATAAAGAAATATGTCCTGGAAAGAAGAGTAAGCTATTAACAGTATATATATATAGTATAGAAATACAATAAAGAAATATGTCCTGGAAAGAAGAGTAAGCTATTAACAGTTTACTTGTTAAATGTAAAAATTCAATGCATTAAATGATCAGAAAGAGTCTTGACGTTCATGTATTTGTATATGTGCTCTATACTACAGCTTTTACTAATATGACATCAGTCTGTCCAGTATGCGTCTATAGAGTCTCTTGAGTATCATAAGAAAAGAAATTTGATATCCTCATAAATTTCCTCATAAATTTGCTATATTACACCGAGAGTAACGTTCAGGTAAAGTCCATGTATGTAAAAGGGATCCTTTGCTAAGTGACACAAAAGTTGCATTTAGATCCAATAAGTAAATTACTAGAGGATTAGTATTTTACAGAAATTCTAATTTGCTCAGGTTCTGGAAAAACACTTTATTACAACGCTGCCGCGCATGTTTTTTTGTGTGCTTCCAGTTTGTTTTTGTTTTTTAGCGAGAATCGAAAAATAAGAATTAACTCAATGTATATACATATATTTGAAATTGAAAATTGAGGTTGAGATTGAAATTTAGTCGCATGACCTACCAGTATTATTATAGGGCGGGCCCTGGGTGATGCTGTCTGCATCATGAGAACTAGAGATATAAAGCATATTCAGTAAGCCACAACTCAACTGCCTGCTATTATACTCCGTTATCTTTAAATTAAAATAGTACTTTAGGATGGTGAAAAGTATATAATACAGTAACTGCAAGAAGTAAACCATATGAGGGTGTTTGATAATGCATCACTTGTGGATGCAATCATTACACGGTGAGCAGGTAAATGTGTTACATGTTAATCAATTGTGATTGATGTATGGGGTTTGCCAACATAGTTCCAAAGTACATTGTTATAATAATGAGAAGTGAGAGTCACTAAGGTCTTAAAGCCCCAGCTCTCCTATAAATAGGGCTGAGTACCTGTCCCGACTGCCCCCTGACTGTCGAAGGAGGGGTACCGAGACCTGCGGATTTAAGAGGAATGGTCCTGGGCTGGGGGAAGACGTTGAACCACGATGGACTGTTGTGATACAGGATTTTGCACAGGGAATGTCAAGTACATTGACAGGGACAGTAGGTTAAGCCTATTTCACTCCATGTCTTTAATTGCTTCATTTATTGGCCTCACTAACAGCTTTCCAGAACATCTTCAATCATCCCCTATAATAAGTAAAAATGGAGAGATATTGATCAGAACATGGAGGGTTGTGGAAACAAGTGCCTACTATAGAAATTCATAGGGCGACCTGTGAAAAATTGGCAGCAATTGAGTAGGCCTACACTAGGCCATGCACACCTGTAGTTGGTGTGTGACCATGCAGCCACTATACCAGTTCTCTACCTGTATATGTCCCTTTATGCTGTTATATTAGATTTCATATTGTGTATAATACATTGTGTGAAAGCTAAAATATTCCCCTTTCCATATTGCTATAACATATATTATGCTTTAATTTGCCTAGGTTCTATATGGAACGCCTTTTTTTACATTTTGTTGCTGTACAACCGCATGCCATGTAGGCTAGAGCAGTACTTGCAGTGCATGAATTGGGGCAATCTAAGAAACCCCTTGGGCATTCATATAGGAGGCTGTCAATGGGTACACACAATCTTCTGATATGTTAGGACCTGTTTTTATGGATGGCTGGTTCATATATCAATATTATCTATTGGGTGGAAGAAGCTCATTCCTTTTTGCCAACTGTCATTTCCTCCCTTGGTTATTAACCTATGTTAAATGCACACTATGAAGGGCCTTCCAATGTGCTATTTCATATCATCATAACCCTATAAGGCCTAAGCTGAACACTCAGATAAACCCAGAGGGTCAACTCAGTGGGGATGCTAAAGGCAGAGCCAATTTGCCCTGGCTGCACCTTTGAGGCCAGTGCACTGCGTATTTCAGAGTGCCTATAGAAGAGAGGCAGAGAAAATCTGAGAGGCATGTAAAGAGCGAACAAAAGTGACATACAAATAGAGCCAAAGAAAAAAGAGGGCAATATAGCGACAGTGCGATAACATGATATGGAGAGGCTATATTGATGAACCTAAGGAATGTCTGTAAATCTAGATCTGTGACTCACGTAACCCAAACTCATAATGATCACCAGAAAACACACTTTTCATTAAACAAAAATGCCATCCACTGAAAAGTAAAACAAGAAAAACCCACAACAATGTCAATAGGATGCAAGCACACTTGTTATGAATATTCATACAACAAACATAAAATCCATGACATAACAACGAAATGACACATGTTACCATGGTAACTATAATATTGACCTTTGTTTGACATTTCTATGATTCAAACATCATTCTGCTGTAGACAAAACAAGTAAAAAGATATTACAACTATAAAGAAAACTGAGGCACAAAATAAATAAATAATATGGAAGCCCATGCAATTCCGTCCACCCCATGCCGAATCTGCATGTGCTTTATCTTAATCCACTTTAGGATTTTACTGATGATTATGCTTTTGTCAATTGCCTGCTTTCCATTTCTCAGCAAGTATAAAAGAATTTATCAAAGCAGGTGCTGCAATGTACCAGCAGAAGGCTGTTGTATAAAAGCTGTTATGGGAGGAAACGTCACGATCAATTATTGTGTCTCTTCAGACTGTCTGAAGCAATATTTTAATAGTTCAAATGGTGAGTAATTATTTGAAAGTCGAAATGCTGTTGTATAAATGGAGTCGGTTCTGTGAGAATCAGGCTTTATGCCGATAACACATCTCGGGGTTACTGGTGTTTCTTTCTTCATGAAAAAAACGAGCAATAATGATTTATGGAATTACAACTGATGTCTCGGGGTTACTGGTGTTTCTTTCTTCATGAAAAAAAACGAGCAATAATGATTTATGGAATTACAACTGTTGCTCACACCAACAAGATCACTACCCCCTGTACTCAATGTAATATCGTTTTTTAGTGTTTTTTAAAAGGTTTTTATAAAGTCGAATAGTATACAAAATAATATAAAATAATATTACAAAATAAGAAGTACATCTAAATGCATTAAAATCAGCATATTGGCGCATTACCTTCCCGCCTCTGGTACCCCTACTTGTAACCCTCAATCCATTCAGTTAGCACATGTTTTAGATTAGATATGGGCCAGGTGAACAGCGAACGAAGCATATGCAATGTGAGTCCAACACCCAATATCTAAGGCTATAAACTTGTACAGTTGTAGGGCCTATGCTTGCATTATGAGTTATGTCTATAAATATGGTGTATAAATCCTGCTGGCCCGTCGGCATAAGAGCTGTGTAGCACACCATGTATATAGCCTCATAAATCCACCCCCAGCGCCCCCTACGGCCAGTTTGGACCTTCATGTAGACATTATTCTGTTTCAAATTCCACTCAAAACGCCACAGCACCCCGCGCCCCATCTATTATACCTCCAAGGGCACACCAAGGTCATCTCTCACCTGTACTTCATGTACGTGGAGTTTTAGTTTACAGACAACTCCAACATCATGGGACATCCTGATGTGGGTTGTATATCTATAATGATAGCTACCTCTGCCAGCATACACACATACACAGGTAAAAGAAACAGCGTCAAAAGGGAGTCCAGGCTGCCTCCAGAAAATGACTCCCCTCTTTAGAGGAGCCCAGGTTGCCCAAGGGAGCCCAGGAGGGAGGCTGACCTAAGGGAGTCACCTGAGGGAGTGACATAGCTCCCCGGCTCACATAAAAAAGTCACATAAGAACCAGGACTCTCCTAGAGAAAGAGTCATTCTTTTCTCTGTGTATATACATGAATGTATATCCCATGCTGTTTTGGGGCAGTATATCATTGTGTACATGCGATTCAAAGGGGGGGGGGGGAGGCTGTAATGGTTCATGCCTTCACTGCTCTCGTCCAGATAATGATTGATTGTTCAGGTACTTTGGTATACAAAAAAATTGGCCGATCACCTCTTACATGCACATACCATTCAAGATGCCACGGCTGTCGTCTATATGTGCATGGTGATGGTACGGGTCAACTAGAGAAATACGATCTCCCTACAATGTGTGGAGGAAGGGGCAGGAATATTTACCCCCCTCTCTGTTATGGGGGGGGGGGGGGTGTAGTTATGGGCATTGACTGCCTACAAACATGCAGCAAAAAAAAACATATATAATATCCCTCAAGGTTTAGTGACCGTTTACAATTCTGGTATGCCCAACCCTTACCACCCATTAGTACTTCTTCAGGCTATGAACACAAATAGAGATCATTTCAATAGTAAAATTACTCCCCTGCATCCCTGTTATTTCCCCGTACACTCATTGCATGACCCCAGTAAACCTAGTGTGATCATAATCTAGTGAACGTTCTTGGGTCATCATCATGGGTCATCATCATGTTTACTGAACGATTGATTGAATATCTGTGTAGTTTATCGTACTTTTGGGATTTCCTAGGTAATCTAGAATGCCCACATGTTAAAGCTTCACTTCGGAGTAGATGTTTTATTCTATCAACTTGTAATTGCGTTATAAATCGGCCGCAGTTTTTCTCCCCGTCACTTTCAAAAGCCGTTACTATTTCCAGAGCACCGACGGTGGTGGATTCGTGAATTTTGGATAATTTCCCTTCTGATGGAACCCCTATTTCAGTCTTTGCGAAAACTTATTTTGTATGCAGGACAGTCGGTCCTGCAGCTAGCCAATTTTGCAGGACCGAATAGATTTCTGCAGGACCGGATACCAAAATCTAATTTTAGAATAGTATAGCATTTATAAAAGAAAATGATAACAAAAACTTGCTCTAATTTGCCTAGAATATTATAGTGTATTCTAGAACTTGCAACTTCAGTTCTAGTTGGAATATTTGGAAAATTCTTTCAGTTTTGGAAAGCCCAGAATCTGCAGGACATCTGGTCCTGCAACAGCAGTCATTCTGCCGGACCAGAGCCATTTTAGACGGACATTGCCACTGTCCGGCAGGATTTGGCAAAGACTGCTATTTACCGACCGCTCCTTCACTAACGCTCCTTATTGGCATGTTGGGTATGTCGTTTGTGGAAGTGTTATGTCTATTTAACAGCACACTCTGTGATACAGCTATCACAGTAAGGCGGCAGGGTGTGGTGGCCAGGGCTACAGGTATGACCACTATGTGGGTTCCTATGGGAATATACTTCCCTAATCCTTTAACATCCTTTAAGGCCAGCATTTTACCTTACAGTGACATGTGTTAGCATGATGCAACAACCCAGTGCCAGCAAGTAACTCCCTGGTGCAGCAGCGGTGCATCATGCCCAATCTTTGGGAGTGTATCAACCCCGGAGGGTTGGCATGATGCATGAATGTATCATCCCTGGCGAGTTACCCACCAAGACTGCCTTCATGCATCATGATGAGAAAGGGCATGGTGCATCATGTCACTATTAAAGGATTAACTACTAATGCACATACCCAGCAGGTTCTGACAAGATAAATGTAAGTTGATGCTTCCTCATAAGAAGGATAAAGCATGCATTAACTCCATGTGGCACCGTTGTCCATTAACTACCAGTTCCCTGTGAGACACACTTTGTACATGTCTGTATACTGAGGGGTGAGGTGAACAATACTGGATGGCCATTGAATATAAAGTTAAAGAGAGAGAGAGAATTATGGACATCATTCAACCATTCCACCCGTTTCCCACAATTAACTGAGCTTTTTTGCTAAGATTTTAGTAGCTATTGTATCCTTAGTTGATACATGCAGAAACCATTTTCAATTCCCAATTCCATCGCTGCCATATCATATATGCACGTTTGATATAGTGGTGAGGCTATTTTCTGCATTCTCTAGTAGAGCATAATTATAGAATTGGAGCTTAAGCTATGTGTGTATAATTATCAATCATTTTAACTGGGCAAATGGAATGAGATGGATAAAAAGCGGTGTAGTTTGTAATTTATAACCGATTCAAAGGGAGTTTCTGGATAGTTATCGAAATATAGGATTGGGGAAGGTAGGCATGCGCTGACACATGCGGGATGGTAAATAACAACCCGTTAACCATTTAAGGACAGCATAGTGCTTTAATGCAGTATTGCCTTTGTTGTTATGATGTACTATAAATACAGCCATGGCGGGCCAGGGCTGCATCCACAACCTATACCAAACCTTTGGGAGTGTATCAACCCCATAGGGTCAGCAGGATGCATGTATGCAGCACTTGCAAGTATGAAAAAAAGGAGTACAGTATACTATAAGTATAAGGAGTACATACCACGGCGTTAATTTCCTATTCTCGATATTTTTTTAAGAACGAGATATCCCACCATTTAACGAGAGTCCGACTGATGCATTTTTTAATATGTGTAATTGATCTAGGCCCTATCATTTTTGAATAATCTTTTTTGTTTGCTCCTGGTTTCCCTTTATCAATACCTTCCTAAACAAACCCCCAGCATGCAGACGCTGGCCACACATACCCCAGATACTTGGGTCTATACAGCAACTGCAATTTCCTGTCGCTAGAATCGATTTCCCTATTCGCTTTCCCAAATCGATTGAATATTGCAGAAGAACTGAGGCAGAAGTTGAAGAATAAATATGGCACCAAATATGGTTCTCTTCCCATTCAACAAATGTGACATGCATGCTTTTTGCTTCCATTTAATTTGCGGTAGGAGACGTTTGGATAAGTCTGGGCTCACGAAAATGTAATTATCTCCTTTGAGGGAAGGAGAGATGAAGTGAGACTGAGAGAGTACCCTCAGAAAAGCATTACTGTCGCAAAGCACCCCATACCTGAAAGCCAGGTAGCGCTGACTCGTCGAAAACGGCGTTGACTCATGGACTAGCAAATTGACTCTGAAATAGCCCAAAAATTGATCCCATGGCATAAAAAGTACCTAAAAATTGACTCGCAAACACTGGCGTCGACTCGTGGACCATAAAATTTACTCTGAAATAGCCCCAAAATTACTTAAAATATACTTCTTCTTTTTTTTCAAAGTTGGATAAAAATGTCTAGGGTCGGCCCTGTTTGCTAGGTAGGGTCGGGTAACCTGAAACATCCGCCAAAATATGTACAGCACAAAGATCTATCAAATATTGTTCTACAACTACCATATTCCAAAATTCACAAATTGAATACATGCTAAATTGCACTTTTTTTTTGCAAAAATATACATGTGAAAATATATACGTTTCCACTACATGTACAGTATGTAAGGCTAAATGTATAGATATAAATATGTATCAGCTGTCTTTTCTCATTTTCCATCCCTTTCCCTTGCTCACAGCAAAATTTAACCAGATCTCCCGATTTTCCATCACCACTATGTTTCCTTTGTTTTCCCTTACACATGGCAACCCTTGCTCTTGTCCTGCCATGTGGGGCCTTAACTAATGGAGGCACATAATATAGGCTGCTTGTCCCTCTCTACGCATGATGACCCTCACCTCTGGCCTTTATTGTACTGCCAAGTGGTGGCTGTAAACTTGTCCTCGTCTATTTGGGCTGAGACAGGAAAAGGGACTGAGCGATCTGAGCAATAAAGGTAGCCTGAGAGGCTGCATAGATCACATCAGTTATGACAAGTTTCTATGGAGGTCGCTGCCTTCTTCGGTAACGCACGAGGTGTCGCTTAGTCCAGACGTTGACCATTTGCTTTCATGTACGCTTGAAGGGATGGCCAAACCCGAGACAGCTATAGCCTGGCATTGGGCAGTCTGAAAATTGTGTAACTTTTGTAAGGAATTGTCTGAATGTTTCGGGGATGTTTTGGCTGAATCGTTGGTTTAGCATAGTAAATTTAATATCATGCATGGATGAAAGTGCACAATCCAAAAAAAGCACACACTTGAAATGTTCAAGTCGAGGCTCCTGAATAAAGGTCCTTTATAGTTAAAGGGGCATTCTCACCACTTGCACTTACAACATAGCAGACTAGAACAGTACTAAAATTGTGAGTGGGAAACGCTCGGTGAGAATGCCACTTTAAGTTCAGCTCTTCGTGACATAGAAATAGAACTTGAAATCAGGAAAAAAAACTCATCCCTGATCATGGAAGTGGCTATTGGATATAGAATTAATACTGGTATCAATGTCTGTCAGCATCAGTGCCAGCCCGACCCTCAGGGACAGGCTGTGGCTGTGGTTGAGGCACCATTCAGGTGGGTTCTGGCTGCATCCATAATTCATCAGGGTGTAGACACCTCACCATGTGTCACTCTCCGGTGTCATCCCCCCCCCATGTTGGCGGCATATCCACAGTCGCCTCTACAACCCAGCCTTACGGATGGCCCTACCCTAAATTTGACACGGCGACATGGGCCTTTTTGGGGCTTAGCGACATGGGCCATGATGAATAAAATTAATAGATAGTGGAATGGGACATGGGGCATTTCTTAAAATCGACATGGCGACATGGCCGTTTCTTAAGATCGACATGGCGACATGAGCATTTCTTAAGATCGACATGGGACATGAGGACCCCCCCCTCCCCCATTCAGGGCCCCTTACAGCCCCACCTCCCCAGTCGTGAAGAATGTGAGACCTATAGCTGAAGCCGGTTCTTGGCCTGTCAAAAAATAGGCAGTTTTAGGGGTCATAATTTTTTGAATGATTGGTAGTTGAATATTCCATATGTAAGCTGTCCGGATTGGGAGGGTGGTTCTCTGTTAGGACCTTACTGTCCTCTCTGTCCCCACCACCCCAGCCCTACTGTCCTCTCTGTCCCCACCACCCCAGCCTTACTGTCTACTCTGTCCCCACCACCCCAGCCCTACTGTCCTCTCTGTCTCCACCACCCCACCCTAACTGTCTACTCTGTCCCCACCACCTCAGCCTAACTGTCTACTCTGTCCCCACCACCTCAGCCTAACTGTCTACTCTGTCCCCACCACCTCAGCCTTACTGTCTACTCTGTCCCCACCACCCCAGCCTTACTGTCTACTCTGTCCCCACCACCCCAGCCCTACTGTCCTCTCTGTCTCCACCACCCCACCCTAACTGTCTACTCTGTCCCCACCACCTCAGCCTTACTGTCTACTCTGTCCCCACCACCCCAGCCTTACTGTCTACTCTGTCCCCACCACCCCAGCCCTACTGTCCTCTCTGTCTCCACCACCCCACCCTAACTGTCTACTCTGTCCCCACCACCTCAGCCTAACTGTCTACTCTGTCCCCACCACCTCAGCCTAACTGTCTACTCTGTCCCCACCACCTCAGCCTTACTGTCTACTCTGTCCCCACCACCCCAGCCCTACTGTCCTCTCTGTCTCCACCATCCCACCCTAACTGTCCTCTCTGTCTCCACCACCTCAGCCTTACTGTCTACTCTGTCCCCACCACCTCAGCCTAACTGTCTACTCTGTCTCCACCACCCCACCCTAACTGTCTACTCTGTCCCCACCACCTCAGCCTTACTGTCTACTCTGTCCCCACCACCTCAGCCTAACTGTCTACTCTGTCCCCACCACCTCAGCCTTACTGTCTACTCTGTCCCCACCACCCCACCCTAACTGTCTACTCTGTCCCCACCACCCCACCCTAACTGTCTACTCTGTCCCCACCACCCCACCCTAACTGTCTACTCTGTCCCCACCACCCCAGCCTTACTGTCTACTCTGTCCCCACCACCCCAGCCTTACTATCCTCTCTGTCCCCACCACCCCAGCCTAACTGTCTACTCTGTCCCCACCACCTCAGCCTAACTGTCCTCTATGTCCCCACCACCCCAGCTTTACTGTCTGCCCTGTCCCCACCACCCCAGCCTTACTGTCCTCCCTGTCCCCACCACCCCAGCCTTACTGTCTACTCTGTCCCCACCACCCCAGCCTAACTGTCTTCTGTCCCCACCACCCCAGCCTTACTGTCTACACTGTCCCGACCACCCCAGCTTTAAGGCCCTGTCAGACTAGTCAAAATTACGACCCGATTTTGCTACGACTGCCAGAGTCGTGCATGTTAAAGTCCCATGATTTTCAAATCTTACGATTTTGGGCGATTTTCTGCCGATTTTCTAATCGTACTTCTATGCCAGACTGCAGGATTTTTAGTCCCGATTTTGTAGGGAGAAAATAGGATCGTAGCTTTCCCGTTTCTGGGACGAGTCTGGCCGTGCCTTTACTGTCTACTCTGTCCCCACCAGCCCAGCCTTACTGCCTACTCTGCCAACACCATGCCAGCCTTACTATCCTCTCTGTCCCCACCACCCAAGCCTTACTGTCTACTCTGTCCCCACCACCCCAGCCTTACTATCCTCTCTGTCCCCACCACCCCAGCCTTACTATCCTCTCTGTCCACACCACCTCAGCCTAACTGTCTTCTGTCCTCACCACCCCAGCCTTACTGTCTACTCCGTCTTCACCACCTCAGCCTTACTATCCACACCACCCCAGCATAACCGTTCCCTACTGTATCGCTCTATTGTAATTCTATTCCCCTCCTCATCACTGTTACCATCCCACCACCACAACCTCATCCAACCTCTACTTTATCCGTACGCTCATGCAACTGTCACCTCAAACCCGCCCCTCATCACACATACCCAATAGCGGCATCCTTTTGGCCTTTCTCCTGTCTCCCTGACGACTAGCTCTGGTATAGACCCTTGACAGAAACGCTGCTGATATATAGGCTAAAGAGCCCGGCCATATATGAATATTGTTTGGTGTATATCATCAGGTTAGGCGATATTTCAGGATATAATTCATGGCCCCTCCTTCCTCTTGATCATAACGGCTATAAATCGGATGATTGATGTAAAAATGCCTCTCAAGTCTTCGCCTAACATTTCACATGTACCGTATATTTAGGATCCCCTGTGCATTAAACAGGTGCTCTTTCCTCTAGTTCGAGTATACAGGTTATATGGCTGTGAAATGTGATGAATGGAATAACTTTATCCAATACTATACCGAATCATTGTGCCTGCATTAGGTTGGAAAAAAGTGGAACTCAAATTATAGTGGGTGCAATTTCAGAATTCGCATATTAACAACAGTATCAATAGCCAACTTGAATTTCCATAAACCCTATGGTAAAGATATCGGTTGATTCTAATTAATCTAAAAATAAAAATGACTTTTTGATATAATGATAATTGTCATTGTTTTTTATGTCCTCCTTGTCTCGTTCAGATGTCATTAAAGGTTTTGAAATTAACCACGTAAGTGCGTAATAGAAGGAGTTGATTGATTATCATGGACCCAAACGAAAGGGATGAACTGTCAGGGAGAGTGGATGCTTAGGAACTTTAGGAAGGCATTGATGGTGCTTGAAATCCAAACTTAAGAAATGTTGTTTTTTTTTACTTCAGAACCAACTGAGAGTTAGCCTGTCTCTTAAACTAACATGTTTACCCCGAAATCAATTTGGTCCATGAAAACTTCACCAAAAGCAGGCTTTTCACCACCTAACATCAAAACAACATTTCTTGCCGTGAAATCCATTTCATTAAGGTTTAAGCAGGTGCTTTTGAATTTGAGTGAAATCTGATTAAAGTTAGACCATTAAAGGCTCATTATCAGTATCTCTACGGATTAGCTGCAATAGGCCAAAATAACTAGAAAGCAGAACAGTGCAACAGAACATCATGCAAGAGGTGGGGGTGGGGTGTGTGAAATTGGTGTATTCAATAAAAGTTATATTCTCTTAAACTATGCGATTTGATGATCTCACATGGCTTGAGATACTGGGAAGGGTTCTCTTAGGCCAAACAAGAAAAAGGTTGGTTTCAGGTCACCCGACCGACCCTATGAAAACAGGGCAGACCCTACGTTTTTTATGCAATTTTGAAGAATTTTTATACTTTTACACTTTTTGGGGTCAATTTCAGGTTTACAAAAGGCTGGCTTTAATTTAATCGTTAGAACCTAATGTGAAATAGAAATGCAGCATGGTACATGCACATTTATGCAATTCTGAAGAAATCGTCACATCTTAACACATTTTTGGAAATTTTTGGGTATGTGGAGGGGCTGGCTAAAAATAAAGTTTAAAAAATAAATAAATAAATAAATCCGACCTACCGACCCTATAGTTTTATCCCCATGTTACCTGAAACAAACCTTTTTTTAAAATTTGGCCTTATCGGGGTTATTCGGGTTAATCAATGGGGCCACTGTAATCACCATGAAATAATTCCAGACTCCTATTGCCTCCACAGCCTGTGTATGCTTGGTGTGTACTTGCTGACCGATACCTGTAATGTTACACCCCTTTCACAACTCCTCTGTTGCCTTCAGATGTACTGGCACAGGCCCAAAGTCAGCAATCTACACCCCTAATTTCTGGATAAAGGTAGCATGCATTCCTCCAGAGTTTCAATCTGGATTGATTACCCGTTAAGGACTCTCAGAAGGGTCATGATAAGAAACCTAGTTATAAAAAATAACAATTCAGGATTTCTTTAACAGAATTGTCATTGGTTTTGTCTTGCGTGTCTGGTTTAGATTTTATTTAACATTTTGAAATTGAGCAGACCTTGAGGCATGACATGGATATTGTTGATTAATAATTCCATTAGAATTTAATCTTCACGAAAGCAAAGGTCTGGTGTGATAACGGTATCAGGATATTGGGACCTTGTACACTGTATATGCATTGATACAACAATTTTTCTACATCTAAAGCAAATATTTATGGCATATTGAAAAGTAGATTCCACAAAACGCCCTAAATAGAATAGGGAACACTTTTGACCTATCTCTAGACTAAGTATTCTGCACACTATCTGCCTAAATGTTTTATTAGGGACGTCCAACTGCTCGGCGTGTAGTGGCCCCACTACTCCCACACCTAATAGGGACTTCTCAGTCTCCTTCACTGGATTCCCAGATCATTATTTTGTATTTTCTTGTAAAACAAAAACCACCGAACGTCCCTACTAAAAGCAACTCTCAACGAATGATAACCCCTATAATGTGATCACCTTTATAATGATTCCAATGGTGACCATAATCGAAGGAGTTAACTGAAAATTATGGACTTAAATTAGGGAGATAAACTGCCTTAGAAAATGGATGTTAAGAAACTTTATGAAAGCACTTGTGGTGCTTGAAATCAACCGGAAGCAAGCCTGTCTGTTAAACTAACGTGAATTATTAACCAAACATTTGGCAATTCAATGCTTCTCCCAAAATCAATTTCCCAAATGAAAACTTCACTAAATGCTGGCTTTCCACCAGTCTACATCGAAACGACATAACCATTAAATGCATCTCAACCAATCTTTTATGAAGCTGCAGGCAGGTGCTTTTGAGTGATATCCGATTAAAGTTAAACCATCTCCCTGCTCTTTAGCTGTATCTTTTAAGTTTCTCTACAGATGAACTGCATTAGGGCAAAACAACCAGAAAGCAAAACAGTGCAACATCATATTTTGTAGAGAACTACCTTGTGTTACTGCCTTATCATAATCAACATAGCTGTTCAGGTCAGCTTCTATAATTAAAGCCATAGGATCAGGGATGCCAAGTTACCCCATCCCAAAATCGTATTTCTTACGATTTATGGGCCCCAAAATGGTAACAATTTTTGGCTAAAATCGTAAGAATAATCCTAACAATGAAATAACATTTCTGAAGGGTCAGCATAGATTCTAATTATGCATTAAAATCATAATCATCATACACGATTAATCATTTGTTTGCTCCGTGTAATGTTATATATTTCTAGAGATTTGTTTGCTCGATGACCAAATAAAATCTAACTTTAGTCTAGTTTTGTATATTTATATATTAGGCTATTTATCGCATACCACAGTATGGTACTGTAACAGACAGCGGAAAACAGGTCAGCCCCACGGGGAATCGAACCCCGGCCCGCTGTCTGTTGCAGTACATTTACCTTAAAACATCCCAGATGCTTTAAAATCGTAATTTGATATCTAAAATCGTAATGGGCATAAATAGGAGTCAAAAATCGTAAAATTATGAAAATATCGTAGCAATTGGCATCCCTGTTGGATCAAAAATGTCTTTAGTGCTGACCCCCATCAACAGCATGCAGGGTTGGCCCTGCTTCCTTGGAAATATCTAGTTGCCGGGAACACTTTTTGCCCATGCATGAGGGTTAAATTGACCCTTCCCCTTCACCTCTAAGGCATTGCAGGACCTTATAGTTAAAGTCCTTACCTTACAAAGGCTCCTTTTTCTCACCTGCACAACAAAGGCTACTTCCTCCTATGTGCCTGGTTACCCTGAGGCAGGCAGTATTCAGTGACAGCAGGTAGTAGGGAGGAAGTGGTGAAAACAGGGTCAGCTGGACAATGGTGAAAGGTGGCCAGGGTTTGAAATGACACTGATGGAGGAACTATTCATTTCGACTTAAAGTAGCTGTATTTTTGACAAGTCATAAATTAGTAACTACCTGACCAAAGTGCACAATTTACAATAGGCTATACAATTACAATTTCTTTATTAGTTACTGGAATATCAAAATTCATTCAGTCATGGAAAGCTGAGATCATTCCCAAAAGACCAAAAAATGTAAAGATCTTGATCTTCCATCGGCATGTGAGAGATGTGGAAGTGGAGATGTCACTGATGTCAGTCTCTCCTCCTCTTACCGTATACTCTAGCTCTATTTATAAGATATATAGCGATCAACGACAGGATCGGTCTCTAATGGTACATTCTTCCCTAATTTCGTGATTGTCATCTTATCCTGAACTCAAGACACGACCACTGTGTTGCAAATACGTGTTTCAAGTTATGAAAATCACCGTGTGAAGGGGAACTTTGAATAAAAAAAAATTTTATGCTCCAATGTCCCCTTTCAATAATCCTCTTTGGCCATCAAATGTACTGGCACACGCCCAATGCCAGCGATCTACATCCCCTCATTTCTGAATAAAGGTAGCATGCTTGATTGATTGATTGATTGGGTTGTTTAACATCCAAGTGTACTGTGACGCCTGGGGCATATCTCAAGTTGGCAAGGAGTCAGCCACACATAGTGGTAGTCTGCCTTGCAGTAGAAGGACAGATATCTATATGCTGCTGGTCCAATACAGCAGTGACCGCATCTATGGGTGATCGAATCTATGAAATGAATGACTGCATCTATGAGGTGAGGGAGAAAACCGCTACCGGGGCACGTCCCCTACTCTTTTCGAAGGATAGCAAGTGTTCTTTTATTTGCCTGGTCCTACCCACCTGGGCTAGTACCATAGAGGGCAGGGCCAGACAAACCACGGCCTTTGATATCTCAGATGTGGTTCACTGAGGAGGAATCCCATGCCAGACCACGAGCAAGAAGGCCCGGGCCCGCGCATATGGGCAGCGGATGCCAAAACAGCTTACGTGACTGATCACAGCAGTAAGGCACGACACCCCTCGAGTTTTGTCGCCTTTTCCGAATCAGGTATGCCCATTGGTATTGTGGAAGGCTCCCGATGTAGTTGTTCTACTCCTTCATACCCCCATCATAAAGGTCCCCACTAACACAGGGGGAAACGGTGGCGTGCATTCAGAATCTGATTCAAGTGAATAAATCATAGAGTGATGCTCAGCAGCAATTAAAGAGTCGCCTCAACTCAATAAGTTGGTGGTGGGTTTTAGATATTCTAAAGTGCTGATTATTGTTGATCATCATTCCATATGTCGATTCAACATCATTAGCCATAATCTCGTATATGCCTACTCGGAACGGATACATTCTGACACTACATTGTTTTATAACAACTAGCTCTGTAATATCATATCTAGCCCTTTTATATTGTGTTGCCTTTCAGTTGTTTTTCACACATAGTTTCTCTTGTAGGAGCCTTCCTGTTTACAAATATTTTCAAAATTCCTGCTTAATTTCAGCTTAATATTGCCCCCGGCCGTTGGTATTATGAGACCTGCAGATCAAGTGGTACATTCACAGGAACCTGTTTTGACTGCCGATATGGGATCCTTCTCCAAAAGCCAGTGTGGGTGTAGCGTTCTCGATGAAAGTAGGGTCGACTCACCTAGAATCTACCACATATCTTGAGTCGTACACCTGAATTTTTTTAAACATTAAGGATATCAAACCCTCTATTTTCGACCAAAAAAATTAAAGGTGTGTTTCTGGCAACATGGTCCAAAAAATGATGGTAGGTAGGTCGTTTTTCTGCTTTTGTTTCCTGAGGTCAGACAATTAATTAGGCATGGGATCAGTTCTTTCTAACCAAAACATTGCTAACATTTCTAGAAAAGAAAAGTTGAATATTTTACAAAAATAAATCTAAATCGGGAAAAAAATGCTAGGGTCGGCCCTTTTGTGGATCTAGGGTCGGGTTGCATGAAACATACCTTTTTTTTTAGCCTAAGAATATATTCAAAATGTCACTATTGCCAACAAAGAAGAACTACAGAGCCTACCATGCATGAATAGCTACAAATATAGCAAAGTATGTGGTAGACTCTAGGTGAATCTACCCTACATCATATAAATAGTTATTCCCCTGCCTTCCTGGCAATTTGAAATATCTCTTGTATTGTGTAGGACTAATCATAACAGTTTGGGTACATGCATACTGGGATGTTTGCGCTTCTTCTTGGCGCATTTTTTTAATGGGGATGACAATGAATCCTTATGTTTGCTTGTTCGTCCATTCGCTGGGTCAGTAACATATTTCATGTGATAAACTATCACGGGAAATGTGTCATGTGCAGGTCCGATGTATTATCCATTACAAAAATGTTGCCAATTTGCAGCCAGTTGTTGAGGAATCCAGCTGTCCACAAGGTGTGTGTATGACAGGGGCCATATGTCAGCCGCACCTGCTCCATAGGCCTATATCCCAATTACACAAAAGGCACAACTACACTTCTAACCCTTAAGGGACGACATACTGCTTTAACACACCATGCCCTTGCATTCACAGCCTAGCGGACAAATGACTAGTTTTGAGAAGATATCTTTTCTTAAAACTAGTCATTTGTCTGCCAGTCGAGTTTATTTATCTTTGTTTCTTGAAACAAGAAAATATTTTTGGCTGTGTTGGGTGCAGTATTAGCGACTTTACTCGTCAGGGCTGAATCCATATTTCATGACGCCCGTTCGGAATGTATCAATCCTGTAGGGAATGTATCAATCCTGTAGGGTCGGCATGATGCTTGAATGCCTCCTTGACAGGTCCTTACCAAGCCTGCATTAATGCATCAGGTAGCCCCGTGAGGTGAGGGTCCAAAAGCCTACCTGAGTGGGGAGGGTGATGGTATTATCCTCTAGGTAAAGAGCTATCGCCAATTTTAGCAAACTTGTTTCAAGTTAAAACCATTATTTGATGCTGGGTTTTTAGGTGGTTTTAGGGGATATATCCATGTATAAAATGGCTGAAGAAATGACCTATCACGATCGATGTCCTGACTAATTTAGAGTAGTAACCATTGTCATGGATTTGCTAAGACCGTTCACCCAAGAGAGTGCATGTGTATGAGATATCGCCGGTTGAAGTGAAATATCATGTGAATATCTACCTTTCTGTACAGGCACCACCTGTGCTTATCCTAGAAAAACTGTTCCAGTCTACATGTTTGAGCTACAATTGCATTTCCTGCACCGATTAAAATGTCTTTATATGTAAGAAGACCAGTTACATATAATCTAGAGAATGTGCAAAATGCACTCTTTCCCCTTCTCCTGAAATGATTTTTTTTTATTGTAACACGTTCTTTGTCTGAGAAATCTATCATTTCATTTGGCTTGTTAAGCACTGTGACACATATAGACTCGGGAACGTGATCTATGATTGCTCTACCTAGTATCGGTAATATGAAGCCTTCATTTTCTATTCACTATAATTATAAGACTCTATTACTACAGAGTCACTGGTCTATGTCAACAATAGTATAGCCCAGTAGTGAGACTCATCAAGGAGTCACTCCTGTACTGACCTGAGCTCCTCCAGCAGGTGTTTCACTCATTAGGCTACCATGGAGTTAGCCTTTCTTACCTCCTGTCTTCCGTGTCTGCTCATCTGTCCCTGTCCCGCACCCACCTGGTGTCAAATGTCAGCTACTTTACATCAGTAAGAATGCAGGTAACACCTTCCAACCCGGTGCCTGGACATTACGTATATCTCTTATGATCGTAACCTGAGCATATCCCCAATACGTGGTGCATTTGTGTAATTAGAACCACATCTACATAATAATGATAATGTGAAAAACAACAATTATTTTTGAGGGGAGGGGGGGGAAAGGTGTTTGGGAGCAGAGTCCCCTAGATATGATAACCTCAATTTTAAGACTATCATATGCGATCTATTTGAACCCCAGCTAAACTGGGTCTATCATATTCAGATAGGCTGGACTTCTCTGTTTTAGATAGTATAATACTGTAAGATCATTACTATATCATAGAGGATATGTTTGTTTGAATATACAATGTCAAGGCACTGTGTGGGAACTACCAAAAAATGGAGTGTGTGAGTGTCCTCACAGATGACTCAGGGTAATCTGTCAATTCTGGCATCAGAAATGAATTCGAATGAGTGATCTAATTTGAGCACAATACATTATTTCTCATTTCTGACGGCAGAATCGTAATCGCCAGAAAAAGCTACCCTAATTTCATATATTGGAAGTCATATATAATCAAATTCCAGGTGGTGGCTGTAGGTGAGCAGGTGGCTGTGGGAAAGCAGGTGGCTGGGGGCGAGCAGGTGGCTGTCGGCGTCAGCGCCCAGCAGCGCGTAACCGCTGTTTTACATCTCGGCCGTAAAGCGAGTCGATCGGAGCATCAGCAGCGACACCATCGCCGTTTCCGTTTCGCTGTGTCGGTCGGCTACAGGGCGGCGTGTGTTACGCGTCCATGCCTTTGCCGTGCATCCCCTGTCTTAACACATAGATATAGAGTGGATGTGACTTGTTGCATAGGTCCTGGCGGTAGAATGTGCCCAGATTTTGCCCGCTTTGGGGGTAGAAAGAGAGAAATACGGGCAAATTCGCTCAAAATGTCATTTCTATCTTGCACCCAAAAACTTAATGCCTTGCAGCCTATGGAGGCCCATGGCGGCGGTAGCTTTGTTTTCATACATTTACATAATAGCGAAAGAGAGAAATAAATTCGTAAAGATCGCAGTTCAATTTAGTCAAGAAAAATTTAGATTTTTAGAAAAAAATTTGCGCTAGATCCTGTCCCCCGACCTTGCCTGTCTCATGTTTTTGTCGACTTTTGTCTATGTCGGACGATAACCAAAATATAAAGATTCTCCTATGTCACAAAATTGTCTTAAAACGCAAAATTAGTAGGTGTATATTACTCAGGGTTAATACCCTGAGTCAATAATCAGTGTGGATGGGTGAGTTATTATGGGTGCATGTCACTGAGAACAATAACAGAACAAAGTCACCTCTGTCTGCACCCTCAGAAAAGTGAGAGTCATTGTCGCTAAAACTACCCTCACCTGAGGGTCAGGCAGCCCTCAGGTGAGGGTAGTTTTAGCGACAATGACTCTCACTTTTCTGTGTTTGTGGAGAGTAGGTAACACGATGCAATAACAGGGGAACTTTGAACATATCAAACAGAGTGCTAGCTGATTAACCCATTAAGGGTGGCATGATGATTTAGCGCCCTTTGTCCTCATAATGCATGAATGCAGCTAAATGGCGAGTAACTCATCAGTGCTGCATTCCTGCATTATGCCGACCCTTTAAGAGTGTATCCAGTCTGTGATGTTGGCATGATTTTTGAATACAGACATGGTACTTGCCAGGCGCAATTCATGCATCATGACCATATTTGACGTAATGTATTAAAGCACTCTGCGGCTCTTAAGGGCTAATGAAGTCAAATGTCTCCATCCTGCAGTTCATGAGGTGTCCGATTCTAGTACTTAAGCATAGTTACTTTCATTAACAATATAATAAATACCAAGTGGACTAGGTTGACAATAAGGAGTATATGACAATGATACTATCATGCTGTGGTCACATTCATAAAATTGAAACATTAAACCTAACCTCAATATCTCAGCAATCGCTGTCTGATTCATCTTTGTTCACAAAGGTTGACAACCATTACAGACAATAAATATTAGACAGAACTATCTTTATTTCATGTCTGACAGTATTGTCTGGTGCCGCACAACAGTGTGATGAAAATCACTGGTAAAGCTGACACTTTGACAATGGACAACGAGAAACAAATGATGCCAACCATGCTTGTACAACAAAGGTCAATACCATGCATGCTTAAGATGATTCCTTTTTACTGGCACACCATGATTTGTATCAATTTCCTCATGTCCTGAAGGCCGTGCCATTGTCTGCTCTATTGATGCATTAGAGTTGTTTATTTGTCTTTTTGCCTCAGAATATTAGAACTGATAAATACAATTACAGCTTCAGAGTCATCTAATGGGCTAATCATGATAATAGGTAGATAAAAGTCTTTATAATGCAGTAATGAATCCAGTGCTGGATTCTATCATCATGTCGAACCTATGATCTTGATACTTTTCCATAGATGACGTATGAATGAGCGCTGGCAAATAGACTTGTCAGGGCTATGTTCAAGCATTATTACCACAAAGTAGATAGCTAAATAAAGCAATATGTGGCTCTTACAGGATTTAAGGGTAGGTTCTCCATAGCCTACTACATCAGAGTGTTTTATCAATCTCCTACTGCATTAATCCAGATATAGGACTTACACCGACACATGTATATACATTCACCTATCAAATTGATTCTAATGTAGCTCTCTCGCCATGAATAATAACTTAGCTGTTGAAATGGCACTAAACAATCATTACTCACTTATTGAGCCCGGATATCATCTATGAGTCATGTACAAACTGCTATGCAGACTTCACTACTCAGCTCTTGCCTGTACTTTCTTTTCCCCTGGAGAATGACTATGCATTAGCATTAGGCCCAAAAAAAAAGGTGTGTTTCGGGTTACATGGTCTGAAAATCTAGGGTAGGTAGGTGGGATTTTTTTTTTTTTTTTTTATTTAATTTTTTTTTACTTTGCCCTGAAAAGTACCTAGAAATTGACTCGCAAACTTTAATGCCGACTCGCCGACGACCGCCTCGACTCGTGAATTATCAGAACAACTCTTAAATTGCCCTAAAATGACCTAAAGTATAAATATTTTTTCAAAATTGGATAAAAATTTCTAGGGTCGGCCCTGTTTTCCTAGGTAGGGTCGGGTAACCTGAAACACACCTTTTTTTTTTTGGCCTTATTAAATTATCCATTGTATTTGTCTTCGGCTGGTTTTGTGTGGCTACCATTTCTCTAAGTATTTCTTTAATCTATCCTGATTGGAAAGGGCGTTATACCTGTAATTCCTACAAAAAGGATGTTCCTGTTGTATGGGCTGTTTGATTACAACCAGCTGTATGTAGAATGTGTTTCCTAAGTCATAAACCTGTGCACAATGTAGTGAAGAGAAAACAATGTGGCACTAACTGGGTTCGATTTCCTATCTTTAAATGACAGAAAAAGGCCTATATCGGGTAAGATAATCCGTCTTGGTTTATCAGTAGAGAAATGAGGTTTAGTAGCATAGTGATGTTAATAGGGGACGGTAGGCGATGGTGATGGTAGCCATTATATCTTAGCTCCCTTCAAAATTCAGAGATGACACTCACTTTTTACCAAGAGATAGGAGATCTCCTAACTTTAATCGATTTCCTACATCAGTACAATTCAATACCCAAAATCCTGGATAAAGGTAGTTACTCCTAGACGCACCGACACTGTTTTATTGGACCTTATAGGGTGACAGGAAACCAAGCTCTTTTGCTTGCCTTGGTGGTGCCCTTTGTCTATTAGAGTCACAATATCCCACAAAAAACATACGAATTGGGGTGGGGGGTGGGGGTTTGGGAGCAGACAACATGCAATATATAGATCAATACCAACTGCACAGCATTTTAAGATTATGGGAAATCTATTTTGAACCCCAGCCTAGTTGGTTCTGTCAGTGTGGCTTGACTATTCTCGGTTTCTAATGCTAAAGGGTACGTCTAAAGTTCTACCATAGGCGGGCAAACAGGGCATGTTGATCCCATAGACATCAATGCTAACTAGAACGAGACTGGGCATGATTAATCCTGGGATAATGCCCCGGGGATAACACCCTGGACATTTGTAATGTCATTGTCATGCAATGTGACTTAATAGATTGTGACTAAGTTTATCAGACCTATGGTAGAACCAAAATTGAGCCTGCTCTCTTGGGCATTGTCCCAAAATTAGGCCCTGCCCTCGGGTATGGGCGGGGCTGCTTTGCAGCCTTGCCCCCCATGCCCTTGGGCAGGGCCTAATTCTGGGACAATGCGCTCACAATCAGGCTCAATTTCTTAGATTATGAAGGTTAAGACACTTACAATTTTAAGATAATGAGAGATACACAATATCGAGGCACCATGTGAAAACGACCAAATAATCAGTGCAGATGGGTGAGTTATTTTGGGCCAATGTCACTGAAGACAATAAAGTCATCGCTCTCTAGCAGTCTGGGGAGGAGGTAACGAGATGAGGCGTGGATGCAATTAATACAAAGGTGACTTTTTACATATCAGACCTAGCTGATTAACCTGTGAAAACGATCAAATAATCAGTGCAGATGGGTGAGTTATTTTGGGCCAATGTCACTGAAGACAATAAAGTCACCGCTCTCTAGCAGTCTGGGGAGGAGGCAACGAGATGAGGCTTGGATGCAATTAATACAAAGGTGACTTTTTACATATCAGACCTAGCTGATTAACCCTATAATGCACCAGTACTGCAAGAAGGCATAATGCTGACCCTTTAAGGGTGTATAAAGTCTGTGATGTTGGCATTATGTTTTAATACAGACCTATAGTACTCGCCAAGGCAGCATTCATGCTTAACGGCAGTATTTGGTATAATGTATTGAAGCACTCTGTGGCTCTTCAGGGCCAATCAGGTTTTTGATTGATTGACTGGGTTGTTTTATGTCCAAGTGTACTGTGCACGTGAAGCCTGGGACAGAATCTCAAGTTGGCAAGGAGTCAACCACAAATAGTGGTAGTCTGCCATCAGCTAGTCAGGTCAAATGTCTTAATGAGGTGTCTGATTTCTGTGTTTAAGCATAGTTACTCTCATTAACAATGTGATAAACACCAAGTTAACAGTAAGGCCAAAAAAAAGAAGGTGTGTTTCAGGTTACATGGTCTGGAAATCTAGGGTAGGTACGTCGTTTTTTTTTTGTTTGTTTATTTAAACTTTTTATTTTAGCCTGAAAAGTACACAGGAATCGACTCACGAACTACAATGCCGACTCGCCGACGACCGCCTCGACTCGTGAACTATCAGATCGACCCTTAAATGGCCCAAAAATGACCTAAAATATAAATATTCTTTCAAAATTGCATAAAAATTTCTAGGGTTGGCCCTGTTTTGCTAGGTAGGGTCGGGTAACCTGAAACACACCTTTTTTTTATTTGGCAAAGGTTGACAATCATTACAGAGTAAAAACATCTTGATTTCAAATTCATGTCTGGCCCCATTGTCTGGCACCGGACAACAATAATATGATGAAAAGGACTCTTTTGCTAGTAAATCTAACGATTTGACAACGGACAACTAGAGACAAATGATGCCAACCATGCCAAGGTTAAATTAAATGATTAAGATGATTCCTCTGTATTGGCACACCATGATTTGTTTTTATCAATATCCTACTCCATCAATAGCCTGTTCAAGGTCCCACCGTTGTCTGCTCTATTGATGCTTTAGAGTTGTTCGTTAGTCGTTTTTTAAAATTAGAATATTAAAACCGATACCTTTGATAACAGCTGCAGAGTCACCAAATGGGCTGATTGTGATCATAGGTTGTTCAAAGCCTTTAGAATGTGGGAATGACTTATTTATATTGTTCGCTATAGGAATTATTTATGATCACTCATCATGCAGCCAACCCTTTAATTGTGTCATACTGCTTTAATGCAATATGTCCTGTGGCATTATGATGCATGAATGCAGAACTGTCATGTAAATCGTCAGTGCTGTATTCGGGCATCATGCTGAGCCTATGGGCTAGATACATTCCCGAAAGGTCTTCAAGACATATGAATGCACCCCTGGCAAGTCTACTCATCAGGACTGTATTCAAGCATCATTGCAACAAATAAATATACTATGCGGCCCTTTAAGGATTAATTAAAAGCTAGACTGCTCATAGCCTACTACATCATAGTGTTTTACTCATCTCCTCCTGCATCAGCCCGCATGTCATCTATGAGTTATCTATACACAGCTACCCAGACTTTACTACTCGGCTGCTGCCTCCACATTATGATATCTTTTCCTGAAGAAGGACTATAAATTAGTCTGAAACGTAGATTATCTTCAGCCTAACGCAACTTTACTCATAATTCATTTGATGCAATGGTCCTCTTAAAAATTACTTATATTTTCAACTGGTTTTTCTTTATCTGGTTTGGTATAACTACCATCCTTCCAATATATTTTTTTAATTGTTAATTTATCCTGATTGGAAAGGGCTTTTTCTATTGCCTGCAATACTTACAACAATGACATCATATATCCTACATACACCCTATTTAAGACCTTTGCTTACAACCAGCCATATTAAAAATGTCATAAACTTGTACACAATGTAGTGAAGCAGAACATACTAACTGTATTTGATATGTTGTCTTCAGCTGACAGATAAGCCGACCTGACTACAAATGAAAATATATAGTTGCAAAGATATTATGTCTGGGTTCATTAGTATAGAGATGAGGTTTAGAGTGTTTAGCAGCTTTGTGCCGGTAATAAGGACTGCACGTTGGTGGCAGGCCTATAAGCTCCCTTCAATATTCAGATATATCATTCCCCTTTTACCAAAAGGTAGATTTTTCTATAGGAAATTAATATAATGCAATACCGAAATCCCATAGAAAATGTTACTCCTTGAAAGACATGGCATGTCTGAATAATATTGTAGAGCAACCAACACCCATACCATAGAACATCTCCATCACTTTATCAGCTGGGCTATCCGACAGCCAGGATATAGTACTGTAATTGATATGTGGCCCTGTGTCGACAACTACCTCCTCCTCCTCTTGTTCCCCAGGGACGTCATTTGTGGCTGGGAGAAACAGCGGTGATATGCTCCTAACCATTTACACGCAGCATAATGCATTAATGCACCATTCCTTTAGTCATCAAGCTGGTTAAGACACTCTACTGAAGGGTCGGCATAATGCCCCAATACAGCAACTAACTGCCACTGCATTGGTGCATCATGACGACAAATGTAATCTTTTAGCGACACGCCGACCTTAAAGGGTTATTAAGGTGTTATATATTCCGGAGGGAAAGCCAGTGCACCAAAGTTGAGTGCTATCCCAGCTAACAAAAAAACGTTATTTTACGTCAAAATAACGTTTTAGATTTTACATAACGTTATGTCATACTAAAGAGCCTTAGAAAAACGTTGACATATAACGTTATATAACGTTATAAAATGGTGTATAACGTTATTTGTTCACTGGGATATAGTATGTGAACCGGAAACGGTTCATGTCTGAAGGTTCATGTTACATTTAGTTCGCCTCATTGCCACTGCAGCACTACAGTCGGTCCATGACTTACCTTTCTCCCCTCCCCCTACCCCATGTGGCTTCCAGAGTGGCTTCCCATGGAGGTAGGGGATCCATGTGGGGAGGGAGTCAGAGTCAGCCCGCTCACCCTGCACGGCCGCTATTTGAGACAGCAGGCCTGGGTGGGAAGGTGCTACGGGAGAGAAGTGTACCGGTGCACTGCATCGACCATCCGATTTAAGCAACTTTAACCAAACATTAAAGTTGGTCAATGACCTTCTTTCAACGGCTTTAAGCAACCTTTTTTCGGATTAAAGTTTCTTAAATTTAGCACTCCAAACTGCTTGAAGAAGGCCATCAATCAATTAATTTATGGTTAACATTGCTTAAAGCAGATGGTTCATTCAGTGGCATTGACGCCGCTGTGGTCCCCATACTCTCCTGGAGTCCATCGTACATGGACACAACCTGCGTTCCCTCTCTTAACAAAACCCCCATTTTCACAGGTTCTTAGATAATCAAATACCCCTTATTGTGCAAGAACGCTGTCTTCTTAAGGGGCCAAAGCAAGGACCTCGTTTAGGATAAAACGCTGACTTTTTTCAGTCCCTTTCTGAACCATTATTAAAGAGGCCCCGACACCATAATTTGGTTACTCACATTTGTCAACTAATGTAATGATCGGACCCAAGTATTACTGTGTGTGCCTGTATGGAGAAGGCCAACCTAACACCCACCATACACGGCCCAGCTCACCACTGCAGGTGCAGCACAGTGCTACAGCAGGCCTCCACCAACACCTCGCCATGTTGTGACGTCATCGGCGGTAAGGATTAGGTGGTGGAGGTGAGGAGTAGAGGACACTAGTCTATACAGTGTCAGTGGAACCTGGCGGTGGGCAAGGACAGCCCCGGGGACAGCCCCCTTTTATCTTTACTGTATGTTACAGGGGGCAGAGACCCAAACGGCCAAAGGCTAGTTTCATTAGGACATTCCTCTATATATGATGTATTCGTGTCTAGCTTAGTTTATACCTATATGGAACAAGCCATATCCTGAGTTGTAGGAAATACTCACCAACCTAGGTCATGAACGAAATTAAGAATTGATGTGTGTATAAATGACGGTACCGCTGAAATTTATCAGTAATACATCATATGTAGTATATGCATGTACCTCGAAGCACCGATGGCCTTGACTAAGCAGATAGATGGTAGATTCACCATGTATCGGAATTTCTAGTTACTAGTAGTCATAGACTCTAATATTTCTACTGGTTCTCTCTTGAAAGATATCACACTTAAATTTGTAATTATTTGCAAATAAAGAGATTGAAATGCTTGAATGTACACAAATTCAAGTGGCCATCTCCAGGTTTATGTCCGACTTAAGGTGAATCATCCCTGTGATAGATTTTTGTTCCTAAGATATGTATTTTTTCACCCACTTCACTGCTAGTTTATACATTAACATGTAACGTTGTAGGAAGACATGTGGAGTCGCTTTATTTGCCTCATCTAATGCTGTTTATTTTATGAACATTGACTACTAGTACTTTAGAGAGGCACTACTTGTGAAATTTTAAGTCTATAATTATTTTTTCCCAAATACTAACAGAAACTTGGCACCAAATTTCGTTATAGCCTAGTCCAGCATCATAGAGTTTAGGTACAAAATGCAGTAGCCTATAATTATGATAAGAAACAAATGTGGGAAAAATTATGAATATCAAAAATTGAAATGAGGTCTTGGCATAGCGACCCCTTGAACGTTCTTTGTAAACACTAATAGAATAGATGTGAGAGAGGATGTCATGATACCAAAAATGGGGTGCTTCGACTAAGACTTGTACGGAAGTATTCTCATCAATTTTGAGTAATATATTTTTATCCATGAATACAGGCATAATTTCTTTCTCATTTTCATTGACCTACCATCAAAGAAGTGGATACGAGGTCAGGGCAGATGGGCAGATTATTTTCCTTACCCCGCCACGGAGGGGGGGGGGGGGGGGGTGAGCAACATCAAAGGAGGGGATTAAGTTGTGGCTTCTCTTTGATATAGCGACCAATGCTACACCTACCGGTAGGTCGGAAGTGTGAAATTCTAGTGAGTGTGGTTTCATGAGCGTCTCACAGGCACATCACACTAAGTGTGTGTGTGGGGGGGGGGGGGGGGCATCTAGCCAGCTAAAGGTAGTACATATGTACATGGACCACAGTTAGTTATTCCTGTACGCTTGGAGGAAACTGACCGAAACCAGGCTCAATGGAAGTGTTATTTTCATGGATTAGTGCTATGGATCATTGAAAATAAGGTGCCCGTCTACCATTTGGAGTAGGCCCTAAGTGGAACTACCTATCTGCCATGATGCCAGGAAAATTATATGCCCAAAGGCTTATTATTGTATTCAAACAGCATCACCATCATTGGACTAAGTTATGTTCAGTATGTGTCTACAGGTCATGGACTCTAAAACATTATGTGAGTGCATGTTTAACTAAGAATAAAATAGTGTTCCTAATTTTACATGTCGCTGCAATTTATATGGATGGATAGAGCATACAAATACCTTTCCCGTGATCACTTGCTGAAGTCCGTATGGCAATTTAAACCAGAGAAATTAATTCTTAAGAAATGACATTTACATGCATAAAAGGAGGATGGCCTTACACCTGTATCCCACAATGCATCGCACCCCTACCGCCGTTTACGTCACTTCCGCCTTCTTCCCCAAACTGCCAATTTCGCACCTGTGTGGCCTGAGCCCACTAGTGGCCGGCATTGTTTTGAAATAGCTCCTACAGTGCATATCCGTCTGTAATTCAAAATGTGCCGTGCTGTTCATGGCCATATTAGCTATCAGGCACTTGTCAGTAGTGGGGAAGGTGTCGGGGCCTCTTTAAAAGAGACAAGTGATCACAAATCACACATCGTCTAGAGGGACTGTGCTCATTTACAATGGAGAGGGCGGGGCTATAGGTACAGGCCTGGGTACTGCACCAACTTTGGTGCAGTATTCTTTGTAGAGGTATTAGGCTTACCCCTCAACACCCTTTCAGCAGGACAGAGCAGCACATCAGTGTGAGTGGGTATGAAGGGTGTTTGGCATATAAGATGCCCCCATGTGGTTCTAGAGTGGCTCCTCTGAAGGCTTCCCACAGCGTCTGGGAACCCCATGCAGGGCAGGCGTCATGGCCACCACTGGCCGCATAGTACTTTAACTCGCTATGTCCATTATAGTAAGGCTACATTCATGCGAGACTCGCTAGGACTCTTTGAATGCATGCATAATGCCCACCCTTTGTGAGTGTATCAACCCTGTAGGACGGGCATGATACTTGAAAGCAGCACTGGCGGGTTGCTCATAAGGGCTGCATTCATGTATCATGGCAACAAATGGGCATAATGCATTACAGCACCATGCGGCCCTTAAAGGGTTAGAACTAAAAGGCCGTGTCTGAAACTGCTATACTAAGGTGAAGGCAAAGTGGCAGCAAGCGGCGTTACAACGTTAGTCAGTATATAAAACTGTCAGCAGCAAAGACGGTGAACTAAAAATATTAATAAGAGCATTCTGCTTTAGTGAGGGAATGCAGGACTAGACTTTCCTATCGCTAATTTCAACCAAATCATATTACCTTGCACCGAGACTTTTGAGGCATTTTGAGGATCGTAGATAGGAGTCAATCACTAGGTTCGCACCACTATGAGCGATCTGATTGACGGATGTTCACCCATCAGTCGTCCATCAGTCAAAACACTGACGGATAGGTGAAGGATGCCATTTTCCATCGTGATGCACTAATGCAGCCCCGCGAGTAACTCGCCAGTGCCACATCGGTACATCATGCAGACCCTTCAGGAATGGCTTACAATTGTAAGGTCGGCATCATGCTTGACTACAGCCCTGGCAAGTTACTCACCAGGGCTGCATTCATGCATCATGACAACCAAGGACATGATGCATTAATGCATTATGTTGCTCTCAAAGAGTTAAAGCATACACGATCCCTTTAGCTGTTGAGCTGTCTACGATAGGATGACGCAGTGTATCCACAGGGTGAGAACAAAAGGGGACAGGGGAAGAGGAGATAAGCGGTATGGTGGAGAGGTTGGTTCTGGGAAGCAATGTATCAATGTCACTCAGGCCTTCTCTAAGGAGGCTCTCAGGTGACAGCCGGCCTTGCAGCACTATGGGAGCCGGCCGTGTCTGGCCGCACCAAATGATGGGATATCTACCTTCACTCTGCTTAATGAGAAAGGTGTCTGGGCATCAATCCATTGTGTGATACAGTAGTCTTTAGAATCTAATTTGTATCCAAGAACTGATTTGTAAATTCATGGTGTTTTTTACGTGCAATATTTCCATCCAATACATACTGGTCTTAAAAATATCAGCTCATCTCCAAGATCCGGCTGCTTTGAACAGAGACAGTTCTATACATAAGCATATGTATGATTCGATAATTTGACTCAACAACGGCTGTATTTTGTCTGACACTGAAGAGGTCAGATTATCGAGGTCTGTGCATTATATATAAGGTAGATTTACCATGACTCACCGAATACCTTGAGTCGGAGACTTGAATTTGTAGCTATTCATGTTGGAAAGAATGTCATTCAAACTGTACTATCAATCCCAAATATAGGGCTTAGAATGCAAATTCAGGTGTGCGACTCTACTTACCGTATTTCCCCGTGTATTAGCCCGATCTTATACAAGTATAATACGGTATGTGTCCGATTCATGGTGAATCTACCTTAATGACCCTAGTTTCTGTAGGTATACCCATATTTTAATACATCTATCCTCCCTAAACTCCCTACACAACTATTTTGTCAAGTAGTCATATTATGTGGTTATTCTTAATTAAGTTGAAAAACTGACCTTAGGTTCTCAAGTGGAAGGCATCTCAGCTGGTACCGGAGAACACAACCTGATGTGTTATGGTTATCTTTTTCCTTACCTGAAAGAGGAACGATAACACTGATTAAACAGTGAACAGTTGAATATGTGCAAAATCGTATTACTTAACCTTTACATGCTATTTATATTGTAGATTATTATTCATCAAGAGGTATTGGCAGCATACTACTAGTAACAAGAGAAATTGGTAAAGAACAGAGATGCCACTCACTGGTCACCAACATTTCGGAAATTATCAAATTTTTGAAATAGGAAAATAGGAAATGAGCTACATTGCATTATAGGAATTACAGCCCAAAATTCGGAATTCCGAAAAAGTTAGGAAAAGTGGCATCCCTGATAGAAGTTTGTGACCATGAGAAATCTAATTATCTGAGCATAACTTTAAGCTCCGGATATCATAAGCATTATTACTCCACCAAACAGCATTGCGTATCAATCATAGAGTTCTACTCACAGCCATGTTTACCTTGCCCTCTCTTATGTTATACAACACACAGTGTGAGAGAGGAATGTGCGGTCTCTTTATGTCTAGTGCTGTGTGTATGATGACAGGACTACACAACTGTGTGCTGTCTACATGGGCCAACATACACCTCATACCCTCTACTACTGCCACTATAGGGGTAGATCCACCTTGAGTCGGACACATACCCTGAGATGGACACCTGACTTTGTGTTGTTTTAAAGATTCTAATGCCTTACAGTATGTACAAGGGCAAAGATTAAGTCTCATTTTTCCCCAACAGATAACCACTAAAAGTCTCATCACACATGGATATATATATAAATGTTTCCGTCTCAGGGTATGTGTGCGGGTCATGGTGAATCTACCCTAAAGGCCGCAGGAGCCATGACACCTGTCTCCTGTCTGTGAGCAGTTTTACACGTCTGGGTACCTTTACGCTATATCCTGTCCCCAGGCCCATGACTCATGGCAGTCTCATTTGTTCTCTTCATCATCCAATCTGTTCTTTCTCCCTATCATAATATGCACAATCCAGGTCTATACTTAAGCTATGCCGCCCCATGTATACGCTGACTGACAGGGGATACTCCAGAATGTCCCTCCACTATTGCTATCCACTACTACTCATCACTTAT
The DNA here is from genome assembly GCA_947462335.1 of Harmothoe impar. Taxonomy (NCBI): domain Eukaryota; kingdom Metazoa; phylum Annelida; class Polychaeta; order Phyllodocida; family Polynoidae; genus Harmothoe; species Harmothoe impar. The sequence continues at coordinate 62,030,984 of OX381712.1, read as the reverse complement.
CATGTGAAGTCATACACGAGTCTCTCCTCGCTATAATAACAGAGGGCAAAATGTCAAGCAAGTGGAAGGCTTCTGTCATCTTTGGCTGTATTACTGTACTAATATTTATCTCGGGACCAGTCAATGAGTTATAGTATCTCAAATAGTGTCTGTCATCGATCAAAGTATTTAGACACCCGTTGCATCAATGGACGAGGGCTACACAGTTGCATACACCGCACTGTGTATAAAGAAGGTCATTATTCATACCACAGTGATAGTGTTATCACCACACCTCTCACCAAGGTAGTCCTCCCAGTCACACTAGACACCCTACCCCCTCTCCATCTCACACGTGCTACTCAACACTATAATGCCTCTCACACCTGTGTCAGGTGTTCAGCTGTCAGGCTTCATAGTGCGACCTGTTACAGCATTATACCGCTAGGGTGAGTGCACCCGGTGGGGGCTGATACCTCTAACAGGGAGACAAGATGGCGGCCTTTGTGGTGCAACCTGTTACAGCATCATACAGGTAGGGTGCGACCGCCATGTGGAAGCTGGTACCTCAGACAGGGGGACAAGATGGCGGCCTTTGTGGTGCAACCTGTTACAACATTATACAGGTGGGGTGAGACTGCCATGTGGAAGCTGGTACCTCAGACTGGTCTAACAGGGGGACAAGATGGCAGCCTCCATAGTGTGACCTATTACAGCGTTATACAGGTAAGGTGAGGGCACCCAGTTGGAGCTGGTACCGCAGACAGGGGGACAAGATGGTGGCCTCCATGGTGTGACCTGTTACAGCATTATACAGGTAAGGTGAGGGCACCCGGTTGGAGCTGGTACCTTAGGTAAACACGGCCATATGGTCCATGCAGGAGCAGCTCAGGTTTATTAAGACGAAGTCAGGACGTCCCAGCAGGGGTCGTGATGGATTGCTGGTGACCGGCGGGTCACAATACAGCTATGCCATCAGCCAAGGTACCACCAACCACTGCTGGTGCAGCCAAGGTACCACCAACCACTGCCAGTACAGCCAAGGTACCACCAACCACTGCTTGTACAGCCAAGGTACCACGAACCACTGCCGGTAGAGCCAAGGTACCACCAACCACTACTGGGGCAGCCAAGGTACCACCAACCACTGCCGGTAGAGCCAAGGTACCACCAACCACTGCTGGTATAGCTAAGGTACCACCAACCACTGCCGGTAGAGCCAAGGTACCACCAACCACTACTGGGGCAGCCAAGGTACCACCAACCACTGCCGGTAGAGCCATGGTACCACCAACCACTGCTGGTATAGCTAAGGTACCACCAACCAGTGCTGTTGTGGCCCAGTACCAGTCACCACTAGTACTGGGTTCTCCTTTCGGGTTTAGGACACATTGAGTTAGTGTCTACTGCCTTTCTGCTTAGATTTCCCTGCACTGCATGAACCATCCGATTTAAGCATCTTGGGGCAAAAATGAAAGTTGATTTATAATCTGTTTTAAGCAACTTTAAGCAACTTAAATATCTTTACAGATTAAAGTTACTTCAAACTGTTGAAAGAAGGCATTTATTCATATTTCATTGTTATTTAAGCTGCTAAAATCTAATAATTCATGCAGTGGTATGTATGCTCCATTCCTACACACCCACCATAACCGTCACTAGATGATCAACGACAATATGGTTCCCATAAAGGTTTTATAGTTTCATTATTTTTTTCTATACATAGAAAACCCCTGGTACAGGGTCTGCTAATTGCATTGGCAAACCTAGGCCTGTTGGTTGTCAAGCACGGGTTGTTAGTTTGAAAACCCATTAGAAATGTAAGACCCGAACCTTAGGCCACGCCAGCTCCAAACTTGGCACATGTCAGCCCAAAACCTGAAATGATGAGTCACTGTTGCCAATGCGTGACCTTATTACAGCATACTACTGTATGTACATTGTAGAACCAATTTTTCTTTAAATATGTAGTATCTTGAGCATAATTATGGAAAGTCCCATGTGTATTATGGAGAATCTTGTGAATTATACAGTCGCAGCGAGAATGATCATGTAAAAGAAGCAAAGCTTTGCCATAACTAATAAAGCAGCAAATATAAAGTAGGGCATGGGGTATGAGCAGACCTCTAGTACACTAGGGCAAGGACATGTCATAGTTGAGTTCTTGGACAGTATATATATCGCATGGGTATTGTGATAGCCATCTGCCTCAAATGAAGAATGTAGACAGGCGGGACTAGATAGTGGCCCCACAGACATAACATTCAGAGTAATGGTCAGCTACCCAACCAGCATGTATAGCTAAAGAAGATGTTATCATGAGTTATCTAAATTAAATACACTTCTATACGATAAACCATTTTGGTGTAGTTATGAAAACTGTTCTTACTGACATGCCCTTATCCATAAACGTGCACATAAAGTACTGTTTTACAACCTTTGATGCTGTCCTGCTTATAATTACCTTTGTGGTTTGATGGACCTGAGGCCAAAAAAAAGAGACGGTTTGTTTCAGGTCACCTGAGCGACCCTATCAAAACAGGGCCGACCCTGCGTTTTTTTATGCGATTTGAAGAAATTTTTAGTATCTTCGGAGAGGCGGGCTATTACTTTCACGTTCCAAAAAAAAAGTTTAAAAAATTAACAAATCCGACCTATCGACCCTGCATTCTCTTGCCATCTTACCTGAAACAAACCGTTTTTCTTTTGGCCTGATTATATCTTAAGGGGCGCAATGTTTAATGCACTATGCCATTTGTCGTCTTTGGGTGCTTGGGCAGTATGTGCCAGCTCTATCAGGTCAGCATGATGTGGGAGAAAGTTAATTGTCAGGGCCACAATTATGCCTCTTGAAGACATAGGTCATCAATCATAAAAGCACTGTGTGGCCCTTAAAGGGTTAACCTTCAGCTCATTTAGTTGTGTAAGCAGCCTTGTATTCCCACGCCATTAGGGGAGAACAGTCCCAGTCAACTGAATAGTCCCCATTTATAGTAAGAAAGGATCAAAATAGGGAAATTATTCAACTTTAAAGGAATCCCACAGTGGCGTTTGACAAGCTTACTGTGCTTCCCTGGTAGCTCTATTTTAACATGATATAATAAGCCGAGAATACACCCCAACCAAGTTTCCTTACATAAATAATTACACCATTCAAGCTCATGATTGATATGAATCGCTGTCCCCGTACAAGATTATAATTATTGTCACTATTTCACACATCGTCTTTTATGAGCTTTGACATAAGATGTTCTTATTTTACCCATTAAGTTGAACTACTACGTGTCGGTAAGCCTATTAGCAGAACCCCCCCCCCCCCCAAGCTACATTCAGCAGCTGCTTCAGGCTGATTCGCTAATCCGGATTATCCACTACACCGGCATGTGGCTTTTACTATTAGGTAGAAGTGTGAGCTGGGTATCTGAATGAGTGAGTGAGAGATTCTGCACTCAAACCCTGACACGATAAGTGAAGCCTCCCTCGGAGGTTATTCAGGGTGAAAATGTGTACCGACTGACAGGATGACCTTATGGAAGCTTAAGACACATTCTGCAGGTTGATTAAATGGCAAAACCCATTATTAATACCAACATTAACCCTTTAAGTTCAGAATAATGCGTTGATATCCTTTGTCATAATGCTGCTTGAATACAGCCCTGACACATCTACTTGGTAGGGCTGCATGATGCTTGAATGCAGCCCTGATGAGGGATTCACGATGGCTTCACTCCTACATGTCCACCAGTATGTGGGCTTGACAGGTTTAAAGATAGTATCAGGGTTCCCACAAAAATTTCAGATGAAAATTCCATGACATTTCCATGACATTCCATGACATTCCATGACAAAAATCTCAATTTTCCATGACATTTATAAAATTATTGTGTGGGGTCATGGGGTTTGACCCCTTAGAAATGTCTTTAATTTAGAAAAGCATACGGTACATTCTTGGAGATTTTGTAATATTGATTCAATTATTTTCAAATTCCATGACATTCCATGACACATGGCAAATTTTTACAAAATTCCAAGACATTCCGGACAGCTTTCAAATTCCATGACATCCCATGACATTCCAGGACACGTGGGAACCCTGAGTATCTCACCTCAAATCAACCAAATTTCTCTTGATATATTGTAAATGTTCCAGCGAGTATATTGCATAGGTATTTGGAAAGTTTTAAAGCTCTGAGATATCTGTTGGTATATGAAAATTAATCGAATTCACTCAGAATGAGTTACTGTCTACCTGACTTAAATGCGCCTGACCATAGTACACCACATTAGGCAGGGTGAACAGCCCTAATGGCAATCATGTACCGATGGTTGGATAGAGCCTGTCCAATCCAGCCCATGGGTGCATTACAATAGCCAATTTAACACTGGTCCAGACTGCGAACCTGGGTATATGTATAACATGTGGCAGGTTTGTTTGCCCGACAGAGGTATCTTTATATCATACTCCAATATGATACAAAGGCAAGATTTACCCCCCCCCCCCCCAAAAAAATAAAAAAAATAGGTATGTCAAATGATAGGAAAACATGTAATGGAAGAATATGTGTAAACAACATAACAGTTTTGTCTGGACGACGTGAGGTGTAATATCATCTTTAAGTCTAAATGCATTCAAACCAGCAATATGTGCTCTAACCCCTGAGGTAATATCACCCAGGCTGTCAGACTAATGCAAGGCACCTCATTATAGAGATGTCAATGACATCAAAGTTAATGGCGATTATCAACATTATATTTGTCAATTTCTCAATGCACTGCAATATAGTATCAACATATATGATTTACACTAGACAGTGCCTTATTAAGCTGAACAAATATACCGGTAGCAGCTGTTGAATTGTGTTAACAGGATATTGGACTTGTCCAAGATAAATCAGTCTGGGGATCCTCAATGTTAAAACCGCCATCCACTTTTTAGTAATCTCACTTGAGGTCAAAGATTCACACAGTGACCCCATTGCCACCCACATAAATTTATAGACTAATGCTCAATAACATAACTGATCAATGTACTAGGCCAAAAAAAAGGTTTGTTTCCGGTCACACGACCGGGTCTAGCAAAACAGGGCAAAAACATGGCACAAACCCAAAACCGGGCCCTAAAAAGGTAAAAAGCAACAAAAAAAAAAAAATTTAATTAAAAACTCCGACCGGCCGGGCCTAGCTTGTCAGACCATGTTACCGGAAACCAACCTTCTTTTTGTTTGGCCCTAGTAGTGAATTTGCATCTGTGAATAGTCTTGTCATACCTGGACAATATGTAACATTGCATGAATGTATGGAAATGACAGAGGTCCTAGCGGGAGTAGGGCAATGTGCCCGTGCTAGGTTTAGGTGCATTTACATTTATTTTGATGTAACTGTATTTATTAAACCTAATAATTAAAACTTTTTTTTAAGTATCCTTAATTTGGACGTTCTGAGAACACTCATTACAGCAGGATTCATTGAACAACATTTGTTCTGTATAGCAAAAAGAGGTGAAAGTGTTTTGGCATTTTGTTCTTAGTATGCCGCCTGTACAAATTGTAAGCAGGTTCAGTAATGTGTTTTCTACGATGTTGTGCACTAAATTATTCTGCAGCAGATTTATGAGAATGGAGGTCCAGTGGGAACCATTATATTATGCGGGCTTTGGAATGTCCAAATTGCTGTTGTTCCAACACGTAAACAAAAGCTGGTTGGATGATGAGGTTGGTATATATGTGGTGTATGGGAAGGGGTGAGAGAACTGAGCCTTAGATCTTCAGGGATGCAGAGCATGTGAAGGAGATTAAAAGCACAATTCTTACTGCCCTGCCGCCAAGAGTCGGGTTTGGAGGTAGCAATACTCAGAAGATTTTCTTGTAAGGATGAGAATTTAAGAAGATAATCCTTGCTGGGTCTCCTTGTCATTAAGATAACAGAAAAACCCCTTCTCAAAGGAAAAAGATCACCATACTGACATACTTCCATAGGTCTCTGGGTTTGGGTATTCGGCGAATTAATTTCATGGACATTATTACAAGGTGAGGACAGGTACAGAGACCACTAGTGGAGTTCTCTGTGTGTGGATTTACCCTTTAAGGACGGATGTCGCTAAAAGATGAAAATTGTCATCATGATGCACCAATGCAGACCTGATGAATTACTCGAACATGTTGCATTGGTGCATCATGCTGACCCTTCGGGAGTGTCTGAACTCAGTAGGGTCGGCAGAATGCTTGAATGTAGCCCTGGCGAGTTACTCACCAGGGCTGCATTCATACATCATGCCGACCAAGGGCATGATGTATTAAAGCATTATGGAGCCTTAAAGGGTTAAGCAGGTGTGACAAGGTACTGGAGGAGGTACCGTCCTGGAGCAGCTCCTGGAGCAGCTCCGGCACCATGCACTTACAGACTGTCACAGTCGCGTATATAGGGACTTTAAACGGCTGTCATCTTGTCCAACAGGAATTCCGCCCAAAATGGTGGCTCACTGGTACCTGCCTTGGAGATGAAAACACCAGGAATCAGCTCACTGCTAGTTCCAGTCATGCCATGAGTAATCACCAGCAACCAGCTCTGTGGCCAATTGGAAAAATTCAAATCAATGAAGGCCATCCAGGGCTCGACAAATCGTTCTGCACATGTGTGTCCACTGGGCACAGAGACAAAAATATGTTGTGTCCAGTTGATGAAATCTGTGCCCGACTGGGCAATGAAAATTTAGATATATACTTTTTCTTTGATAATAGGATCATTTTCATCAAGATCTTGTATTGAGATATTGACTTGCATATTTAGAATCCTAATAATACAAGCTTTCCAACGGTGTATAACACTCATTCTTTGCCTGGTGAATTTGCCACTGGAAAAATTGTCCAGAGTTTGCAGTTTCAGTTGTGCCCACTGGGCACAACTTTCAAATTTTTCTGTGTCCAGTGGATTTTTTCTGTGTCACGGGCACTGGACACAGCGATTTGTCGAGCCCTGCCATCGAGGAAGCACATATCCCACACATGTTTACAGGCTGTTCTCCAACAGCCAATGCCAAGCATCACATGCAGCACCTGCTGGAGGAGGCTTAAGGTGTAGTCTATGTAGCTACACAGGAGGTGGGGAATGTTGGTGAGTGGCTGGAGGGGGGGGGGCAGTTAGAGAGGGGGCTGTAGGGTTGGGTGGCTGTACTAGGACCCCTCAGGTGTAATGTTCAGGTTATCAGGTGGGTGGGCCGGACCGTTATACACTGCTTCTTGCACCTTTTATTCAATTTAGTTACCTGTACTTTTTCCGAGGGAATTAAATCAGTTAATGCTAACGGTATGTTGGCCAATGTACTTTTTCACTAGTTACTGTTACATTTTCCAATGTCCAGCAGGGGGCGTGACCATGAACTTATGAGCCAACAGCAGAGTAGGACACCTGATTCGATGGCATACACAGGCTTTAGAAATTCAACATTTACAAATGTATAATAGAGAAGGGAAGTAGGGCATCAGTACATTAAACCAGACATTCCCAAACCCAGGAGGAGCCCCCAGGAATGATTGTATGAATACCTGGTGTAGTAAGCCCTGGAGTAGGTATGGACGAGATGTGTGCAGAATGGGGAAGGTGAGGGGTGAGGCAGGTAAGATGAGGAGGGCCCGGGGTCGGTAAGGGCACGAGGAAGTGAAGACTTGGTAAAAAGAAATGTCATGGGTAAACAGGGCCATGGGTTAAGGAGCAGAGCCTCCCATTTATTCACTGACTTCTTGAAGGGGAAAGAAGAAGTAGTGAAAATGCCAACATGTGGTTTTCCATTCATCAGTTACAGTGTGTTCTTAGAACTAATCTGAGCCAGGCTCAGCTGGCTTACTGAACAGTCAGGGAGGCAGCCATAACATTCTGATTAGGGTAGATTCACCTGGAGTCGACCACATACCTTAAGTCGGACACCTGAATCTGTAGTTATATTCAATACCTGATAAGCTCTATAGTTGTCTTTTGCAACACTTGAATTGTACTGTGATACAGAAATAGAGGGGTTAGCACACTTGAATATAAATACAAATTCAAGTGGTCGACTCATGGTATGTGAGCGAATCATGGTGAACCTACCCTGCACCTGCTGCCTTCTTGGAAGGAACCACAGGTGGGTTTCTGAGGTAAGAACTAGAAATAACCCTCCTATTGGGAATTAGGACATAAACTATGATGTGTGAATGGCTATTGTGGATCTCATAAAGGCTAAGAATTATTACTTATAGATTATATCGGCATAAAACTGTCTGCAATTCCAGGAAGTACTAGATTGAATACATATGTCCCGGATTCATCATTTTCCCTTTAAGGGCCGCATATCGTATCAACATAGTGCGCCCTTTGGTCAGCATTATGTATTATTAATACCGCCGTGACGAGTAACTCACCATTGCTGCGTCCAGGTATATAGGCTGATACGCTCCCTGATGGTTGGCATGGTGCATGAGTGCAGCACTGGCTATAATTGGCAGGGATCCATTCATTGAATGCATAATGACGACCGAATCATTATAGTGCTATGCTGCCCTCAAAGGGTTACAGTACAAAAATTGCACAGCAATTGCCTATACTATAACTGTAAAACCGTTAAGTGTGCTTCAGTGAGAAAAACAGCATTAGGATTGTGATGATGAGTGATATGCAGAAACTTTACCTCCAGGTGAGTCATTAATGCATCAAAGGGACAGTTAATTGGTGAGCAGAGCTAATGAGCATCTGATAGCAGGCCTCAGGCTCCCCGCCTCCTAGGAGCTATACTGTTGAGACGAAGCAATCTGAGGCACCTTAAAGTGCCAGATATTATATTAATATGCTATGTCTTTTGTCGTAATGATGCATAAAAACAGCCCTGACGGTTACACTCACAGGAGCGTATACTCTTTTTATTTATTTGATTTACAGATGGCATTTTATATTTTCACAATTTGATCATTGTATAGACATACATGCATAGAAACTATAAAGGGAGAGTGGCACTGACGTGTGACCTCTAGTTTTCCAATCAGGTAGGCACTTATCTCTGTAAATATCACATATATATAGCACCCCTCCCTCCCACACTTCCCCAACTGAAATCTAGAGTTACAAGCGTGATTACCATGTCCTCTCATTCTCGAAGCCTAGCTTCTACATCAAGAAGTAACTACCAAAATGACCTTTAGCCTTTAACATCGTTTTGCTAGGTTTGCGTGACCCATGTTTTAGCTTGTTGCTCTTCACTCTTTCAAGCCCAACAGCAGGGATTGCCCATATATAGCAAAATTCAAGCTCAATTTCATAGTATTGTTTAACATGAGGAATGGCTTGTGGGACAGGGGTATCTATCATGTAGCTAAGACGACACACAGTTGGCATCTAATACATAGGTAGGCCCTAGATGCATTAGGGGTTGAGTGTCCGGTTGTTGAACCATTTACCCTGCTGAGATGTGATAACTAAGGTAACTGAGGTCAGAGGAACTTGTTTGATTCTAAATGCCAGTAGTATTTTGATAGGTAACATGCTGGTCATTGACATTTACTTCAATATGCCTGTTACTCTGGATAAGATATGTCAAAGGATACGTAATCCAACCTTATAATGGCATTCATGAAGACACCTGCTATGGTTAGCTGTAAACAGAATAGTCATCATTCTTATTACAAGAGAACTTGCATTTTGATTTTCGTAACTGACCAAATAACGATCGGTATTAAGCAATATGCAATATACCGTTTGTCATCATGATGCATAAATTCAACCTTGGTGAGTAACCCGTCAGTGCTGCATTCATGCATCATACTGACACTACACGGTTGGGACAGTCCGACATGAGTGCAGCCTTGGCGACTAGACTAGCCAGCGCTGCACCCATGCATCTTGAAAAAAGTATTGCAGCAAGGTTCTGTAGTGTGCCATGCACTTTGTGATCATGATTCACAGAACACTACTGGGTTTTTTTGCAGGCTGATCGTCATCATGGAAAGATGCACATCTCAATTTACATCCCACAGCTCCCTGTGGCAATCCGTACAACTGTGTAATAAATAGTCTTTACACAAAAGGCGATAAGCTTTTATTTTTCTATTTCCCGCCAATTTGGCAGTTGTCTAACGTAGTTATAGAATCTACAGTCAGACAGACCGCACTGTCTCTTAACCTTTCCCTGGGGGTGAACAGGGAGGTAAGAGGAGGGAGAGACAGCCACAAACTGGGACTAGATTGCTTGCTGCCTGGTTGGCTTTGTCTTCTGTGACGCTGCACAATGGCCATTGAAGGTCAGTCTACAGTGTCTGAGTGGTTAACTCAGAAGGGAACAATTTGAACAACTCTTTGATGTAAAGCGTTATTGCTGATGTATAAATAAAAATTCATGTATGAAGATGAAGTAAAATTGCGGGATTCGGCTGGCAGGTTATCACCACAAAACATTCTCAGGTCATTTCCAGAAACTTGTATTGATATATGATTGATTATCATAATACTAATCTGAGGATCACATAGCCAAACAATGGAAGGGCACAGTGCACTGTTGATATTTTCAAAATCCTGTTAATAGCCTACGGTCATTTGTTATGATTAGTCATAAGTAACTTATCATAGCATGTAGTATTTTCTCTGTATCATGATGGAATGATTGTCAAAATGCTGACATAGCTACACCTGGAGGGTCAGCATGATGCATGAATGCAGCCTTGGGGTGTAGGCTTGCAAGGGCTGCGATCATGCATCATGATGGCTAGGGGCATAGGACATTAAAGGGCTATACGGCCTTACCACTGCTTTTCTTCCGTGAGGTGATGCACTTTCATGAAAAGATGCAAATCTCCATTCACATCCCACTGTGGCCTGCGGTGAACCCTATAACAATGTAGTAAATAGTCTTTGCACAAAATCGCAAGAACAGTTTATCTTTGTATGTCCCCACCAATTCGACAATTGTCTAACATAGTTATAGAAACTACTGCCGGACAGACAGTGCTGTCATTTAACCTTGTCCCTGGAGGTGTTCATGGAAGTTAAAGGAGGGAGACACAGCTACGAACTATGTCTGAACTGCTTTCTGCCTTGTTGACAATGTCTACTGTGCACAATGGCCGTTGAAGGTGACTGTCTGAGTGGCTATTGACGGGGGGATGTAAAGCATTAATGTCGATGTATGAATAAAATGTATGAAGTATTATTGCCAGATGTAGCTGGCAGATTTCAAAGACTGCTGAAGTCAATTACTACAAAGCCTTCTATGTGTATTTCCAGAATAAGCATAAAAATTAACTGTTCTGGGAAAGCATTGCCAAATTGTTGAATACGACTAGGTACGTGAAAAAAATCATCACATACGACCTTTGCACTGTATTGTAGACAATATACCCACATCTGTAGGCTATCATATGCTTTTATCTCAGTAGGGAATGGCGACAGTACTTTCATGAATTGCAAAAAGTATGGAAATATGTAAGGAATTTAGGAAGTGTATGTAAGGGAAAGGAAGTAGGGAGTATTATTAGATAATACTTTAATGCATGGGAGGAGATGTCCTAGCTGGGAGACTTGACGAAAACTGAAGAAATGCTGGATGATAGAAGAATGCTAACTGACAGAAGGGATGTTGACTGACTGAGGGAATACTGACTAGCAAATGGAATGCTGAATGACTGAAGAAATACTGATTGGAGGAATGCTGGCTGATTGATGAAATATTGATAATTATAATCACTGATGCAATCCTGACTGAAATGATGAATTGACCAAAGGAATACTTATTGACTGAAGGGAAAGCTGACAGACTAATGGAATGGTAACTGACGAAGTAAATGCGGACTAGTCAGCTGACTGATGGAATGTTAACTGATGCAGTATTAGCTGACTGATGGCATTCTGACTGAAAGCTGGAATATTATCTGACTGCTGGAATTGCTCCCCATCGCATGTCTGTACTTTGGTCCATGCTGGAAGTCAAACCATTTCGACGGGTATAAAAAGTGTTGGGGTGTTTTCTGTGGATTCCTGTCCTTTAAAATATTTCAATTCGTTAGAACATGGTGACTGCATGCCAGTGGGATTTCCTCCAGTGGCACACTGATCTGATTTGGCATTCTGGAAGGTCGGAAGAAAATGTTTCACTAATTGGGGTCTGTCGAAAAAGCACCTTGAAATTCACTCCATAAAATGAGTTTTTACTCATCAACTTTAATCATAATGAGGACATTTGAAAGTTATATGAAATGTAATGATAACTCGAAACAAAAATCATTTTCATTCATTCCTGTTGACCTTTTTAACTATATACTATGCACTATGCTCAACAAAACAATATTTTGAATTAACCCGACAACTCTAGTGGTTGGTAAGTATAAGGGCACGGTCTGCAGATATAAAGTGACAAAACTCTAAGTGTGTTTACATACATCCAAACAAGTAGTGAGAGGAAACTTTCTGAGTACATTCTGTAGCCTCTGTGGTCAGGAGGAATCAGACCACCATAGAGTTTCAGCAAATGCTTATTGCCCTTGTGGCTATTTCTCTGACCAGCGTATATTATTCATAAGCCTGTGCCAGACATATGTCCTTTATTTTATGGTTAGCGAAAAGCCAGTGCTTTGACTTATTGCCTACTGTATGTGGGAGGAACATAACAACACCCACCCAGCAGAGACCATCCCACGGTCACTGTGAGGAAGGGGACTATGGTAACTGCAGTTACCAGATCACCCTTGAGGGATCCCCACTGTAGCATAGAGAATAAAAAGTGGTGATTACACTGTCTTTATAGCAGCCTGTGTATTGCATAGTTGTATAGTCACAGCTGGTACCATACTTTATCATTTGGGCCCCTAAATGAATCATGGAATTGTCTAAAACAGCAGTATAAAGGGGTTTTAGAATCCTTGACAGACCTATACCCCTGTTATACTGTTCGTGATAGACCTATACCCCTGTTAGCTACTGTTCATGATGGACCTATACCCCTATTAGACATTGTTACTAATACTGTTCATGACACATCTATATCACTGTAAAGCCACTGTCCATAACAGACCTATATCCTGTTAGGTACTCTTCATGGCAGACCCAAATAGGAGCCATTGTGGAATGAGATAGACCTGTGGGAATCTAAACATGGCTGTACCAGATGTAATCAAGGCATCGATTCCCGTCCCATCCTGCCACGAGCTGCTACCGCCTCTTCTGCCCCTGGGGAAGCAGGCCCGCCATTTGGCCTCATGACGTGTTGTCATGACGTCAGAGCAGACGTCACATCACCGACGTCATAGGTTGCTAAAGAGAGAAGTCATGGGGAGCTGTAATTCGGGCGTCTGGTGGCACAATGCTGGTACTGTTCAGGTGGCTATCTCTTGCTCCTCCTGTCATTGTTTGGGGGTAATCACTGCCCGTGGAGGAATTCCAAGCGGTAAAAGGCAGATGATGATTGTTGGGACTGTCAAAGAGCATTGATAATTACACCAGGAAACTCTGAAACTCTGTCTGCTCAACCCCTGAATCAGACTACATGCAAACTTTGAACATGCAAATCCAAACCCAGAGTGCAATAAGTGTCCAAATTATCAATGACATTCCACAGCAGCACTAGGCTGCTAGGGGGGCTTATGGGCCATGCCCCCCCCTTCCCACAACAAAATGCTGAATATCAATGAGCTAAATGGAGCAATATCATGTACTTCGGTGCTGAAACTGACAGATGAAACTGCTAGGATACCAACTAATATATCAATATAGGGATACATTTTTCTTACTGGATTTGGTCAAATCATAAGAATAGTATCTAAGTATTAAAAAGGTTCTTATTTGGGATGTTCTCCAGAGTGGGAGTAGCAAATGCATAGTCAAGACTTCTTGTGCCCTTCACCTGCAGAATATTGCTTATAACAGTAACTTGATCGTTTTGGGTTGCCATGGCAACCATAGATGAATGATTCTTTTAAATCCCCTAATAGCCACATGATTCGAATGTCACATCCATTTACATTAATTTGAGCAGCCTACAAATCCATGCACATAATGTGACACAAAGCAATTGGTGTCATCTTCAAAGTTAAGTAATAATTACCCTGTCAAACATTTAACCTGATTAGGATGATGACCTCAGGCACCTGACACCTTAAAAGCGCTAGTACCATAATGAAGCAGAATTGTTTTTGAAATTACAAAAGCAGGTTCCTCTTTCAAATACTTGTAGGTGAAAAGCGGTGATGATTTATTTGAGATTAATTCCAAGTAGAATTCCGGGAAATCTTAATTCTTTGTGGCAGTTTCAAGCTACATTGATTTTGTTACTAATTTAAGGTAGTATTTCTTGGGTGCTGTCATCCTGTGGTTTGCCAAATCCGGCTGTCCTTTTGGATTAAGAATTGTCACTTCTTATCACCACAGAATAAAATAGAATACAAACTAAAAATGTGCCCCCACATATACATAATAGTCTATAAGCATCCATTATTCCACACAATATGTACATGTGCTCCTTTGGAGAACATACATCTGCCATTTTACAGCTGTGAAAAGGGAGCCAGTATTATGTTCAGTCATCAAGCAGCAATTTTACTGTCACATGGTTCATGACATTCTGGATTACACATCATCTACTACCGTAGATCCTTGCCAAAAATAATGTGGCTTATATGAAAGCCAGACCTTGAGCAGTGTTGCCTTCAGGATTGTCCCAAAGTCTAGGTGCAGCTTACATGTGGCTTAGGCGTATACGCGAGAATTTACGATAACTGATGTAACAATATAGTACCATACAGGTGGATGCTCCACATGTTAAGTGGATTAGCCCCTTGCTGCTGATGTTTAACTACCGCTTTTACACGTAGAGCATCTGGCAGCTGGAGCTAGCTGAGTGTACCTGAGGCCATCTAACCTGTGCATAGATCATGCTTCCTGCAGTCTGCCTGCTGGCAGGTATGTCTGGCCTCTCCATATACATTAAATCTCCTAAAGCCTACCTACTGGCACATTTGAAAAATGAGAGACTTAAACTGTCTACCATGTCTGATCCCTTCTAACGTGTGTCATAAATTCTGTGTTGCACCAAGGCTTAGCGACAGCAATTGCCGTTGGCACTTTGAGATATTTGACTGGTTTGCTCTCTCGGGTTAGGTAGCGTTGAGCCCAATAGTAGATTAGAGGATGTGTGGGATGTCATACATGTCCGGGGTGGCAGAAAGTAATCTACAGCTAATACTGTATACGGATTGAGTTGAAAAAAAACCTTTTTACATATACATCTTAATTAAACCCTTGCCTCCCCTATGCCAGTCCTGACTGCAGAGATGCCACTCGCTGGTCACCATGAATTCGGAATTATTCAACTTTGCTCAATTCTAATAGCAAAGGAGATAAATTGTTTTATCCGAAAAAGTTAGGAAAAGAAGCATCCCTGGTCTGACTGTTACTGGAGGGGCAGTAAAAAAAACTAGGCTTTAAACTCCGGGCCGCCGTCTATAAAGAGCTGAGAGCCGAATGACTCCTGTGACCTTTACATCAGCCTTAAAGTGGGTTGTTTGTGGTATAGTGATGTTCAAGCTGGGTTAAAACTAAGTAACGATACAATACAACAAGTGCCAAGTACACCTTTAGTGCTAGGGCCAGGCATGGTGAAGGTAGGGTCAGGTGAGGTGGGTATAGGGCCGGGTGTGGTAGATGTACGGTGAGGTGTGGTGGATGTTGGTCAGGTGTGGTGGATGTAGGGCCAAGCAGGGACGTGGCAAGCAGTTTCAAAGTGGGGGAGGGGACAAGGAGGGTTTCTGGCCAATTTTGACCTTCTTTGGCTTGACCTTTTAGGTTTTACCTTTTTTAGGGTTGGTTTTGAGGTGTGGTGGGTGTAGGGTGGGGTGTGGTGGGTGTAGGATGGGATGGTAGATGTAGGGTGAGGTGTGGTGGATGTAGGGCAAGGTGTGGTGGATGTAGGGCAAGGTGTGGTGGATGTAGAGTGGGGTGTGGTAGATACAGGGTGAGGTGTGGTGGATGTATATGGTTGACAACCTCCCACACCCATCATGCACTATTAATTTTGTCCCCACAATGCTGCCGTCCAGAGCAGTTCACTGTGTGAAGGCTAACATCTTGTCAACCACAGATGTTTTCTACTCTAGATGGAAGAAACACAAAAAGGATAGCACAGAGCATTAATACAATCATATCCTTTGTCGCCATGAATGCAACATTAACCCGCCAGCTGCATCCATGCATCATGTCTGTTGATACACTCTCGAAGGGTCGGTATGATGCAGCAATGCAGTGCAGTTAGATATAATTTGGTTGTGATGCATTGGTGATTATGAAGAGAATGAAAATGATCCTTTAAATTAGGTTTATTTAAATAATGTGCTCCTTAAAGGGTTAGCACCTCAAACTAGGCTGGCCTACTGGATCGCTGGCTGGCCCTATGGAGCACAAGCACATGAAGCATGCATTATGTTTCGTTCCAGTGATAGCACCTCTAGAAAGGCAGTACTTTGAAATTGAGTAGTGCCAGTTGGCGATTCAGAACATAGGGATTTCACTGGACGTAAGTGGAAATGGGATTTACCTTAACGCGTTTAATTAAAAACCTATCCTGGGTGGGCAGTTTTCCTTAAATGTCATGTTTCATGCAGTGGATTCTCTATAAGCGATGACACTGTTGCCATGTCGCTGTAGACGACTCATTCAACCACCATATCGCTCTAGGGCATACAGGGATAGCCACATGGCTGTCCATATATCTATCATAACAAGCTGAAATGTAAAGCTGGGGGCTATCATCACTTGTACCTCCTTTAGGCACCATGTAAGCCGCATGGATAACACTGAGGGGGGCATTATTTATATAGAGTTTGCTGCATGTTTCTCTAGTACTGATCATCCTGTGGCCACTTCGCTTCATCTCTCTATATCATCTGAGCCTAGGCCAAAACAGAAGGTGTATTTCACGTTACCCGACCCTACCTAGAAAAACTTGGCCGACACTAGATCTAGAAATGGTTAGATACGGGTTATCTAAGTTGAGTCGAGGCAAGTCCAAGAGTCAGCACTGCAGCTGACAAGAACTAAATATAAAGATAACAATTCATAACAGAATCTAACCCACCTAAGCTAGATTATTAGACCATGTAAGCTGAACACTACTTTTTCTACTTTTTGCTGACCCCTATATTGGAATCATCTGTATCTGTCTTCATGTTCATCAGCTGCCTGAAGTAGTAGGGTACACCATTCTCATGTCACTCTCAGCATTGCAATATTGGACATTAAATTAAAATAGTTGGTTACAATGCAGTAAAGAAAAATAGCTCAACTCCAATCATGTATTGTAGAAAATGAATAGATGGCTGTAGATTATTCTCATACCATTTTAGCATTGATACAAAAAAGGAAATATAAATAGCATTGCCTAAGGGACATGATGTTCTCTTTTTATAGCTTCTACTAAATGACATTTGTTTTATATTAGATAAAGACCTGGTCTCTGCTAGTACTTCCGTAGCTCTTTACACAAGTGTTTCTAAAGCCCCTTTGGATATACTATTTTATGTCTCTTCCCTGGGGCAGGGTTTTTATGTCTAAGTAACAGTCAGACATATCCGGTAGGTGAGCTCAGTCCTAGAGCAATAACTGGGGGGCAGATGACTGCTAGTTATTCGGCCTATCTCTACCCAGCAGCCATACACAGCAGAGCAATGGTCAACAGTGTAAGATACCGGAATATGCCTATAGCCGGTAATACATGACTACTGTGTAATGTCTTTTTTTTTTATGTCTGAGTGAAAAGTTGGTGGCTTTTGGCCTATCCTGCCTCTATTGCACTTACTGGGGCACATGTTTTAACTTCCCACAGTATGTAGTCATTGCAATGCTGGTCGCATCTGCCGCACAGCATCTGTCGCACAGCATCTTTAGCACAGCATTCGCTGTGCTCGAGCCTTGTGTCATCCCCAATGTTACAACAAATTACCGTACTCCCTCCTCCCCATCCTGTAGTCCCTAATCCCAATTTGTGCAATATTGTGCAGTCTTTAACCCTATTGTGTGACATATTTTGCAGTATCTAGCCCCTATTTGTGTAAAAGCCTGCAGTCACTAACATCAATGTGTGAAATATACTGCAGTCTCTAAGCCCAATGCCTGAGATTTTCTGCAACCCCAGTGTGTACAATATTCTGCAGTTCCTAACCTTAATGTCTGAGCTATTCTGCAACCCCAGTGTGTACAATGTCTGCAGTCCCTAACCCCAATGTCTGAGATCTTCTGCAACTCCAGTGTGTACAATAGTCTGCAGTCCCTAACTCCAATGTCTGAGATGTTCTACAACCCCAGTGTGTACAATAGTCTGCAGTCCCTAACTCCAATGTCTGAGATTTTCTACAACCCCAGTGTGTACAATAGTCTGCAGTCCCTAACTCCAATGTCTGAGATGTTCTACAACCCCAGTGTCTACAATGTCTGCAGTCCCTAGCCGTAATGTCTGAGATTTTCTGCAACCCTAGTGTGTACAATATTCTGCAGTTCCTTACCTTAATGTCTGAGCTATTCTGCAACTCCAGTGTGTACAATTTCTGCAGTCCCTTACCCCAATGTCTGAAGTTTTCTGCAACCCTAGTGTGTACAATATTCTGCAGTTCCTAACCTTAATGTCTGAGCTATTCTGCAACTCCAGTGTCTACAATGTCTGCAGCTCCTAACCCCAATGTCTGAGATGTTTTACAACCCCAGTGTGTACAATAGTCTGCAGTTCCTACAATGCCTGAGATTTTCTGCAACCCCAGTGTGTACAATATTCTGCAGTTCCTAACCTTAATGTCTGAGATTTTCTGCAACCCCAGTGTGTACAATATTCTGCAGTTCCTAACCTTAATGTCTGAGCTATTCTGCAACCCCAGTGTGTACAATAGTCTGCAGTTCCTAACCCCAATGCCTAAGATTTTCTGCAACCCCAGTGTGTACAATATTCTGCAGTTGCTTACCCCAATGTCTGACACTTTCTACACTAGCTGAAAGTCCCTATAGCCCAAATGTGCAGTGAAGCCTCGCCTCCTGCTGTTTGCGGCCCACAGGGACCACCTGATAGCTGACTAGTGCTGAAATTAGCTGCCAACCAGGCAGATTACAAGCCTAGAGTAATACGTCTACCATTGGGTTTCTGGATCTGTATAGCTGGGTAGGGGATGGAGGCTGGAGTAGGCTGGGTTTAACCTGCCACTCCACACTGTGCATGCTAGGGAGAGATATGGAAAATCCCCATAGATGTAACAAGATATTTCTTAACTTAATTCCCACGTGCATCAGAGCTGGTGGGATGGGCAGAGTATAATATACATAAGTTCTGTTGTGACTTTCCTTTTGCATTCCCGCTGTATACTTTTCCCATTCTAGTAAGGACCCATCGATTTTACCAATTAATTGTTCTGAAATGCCTTCGTGAATTGGCGACTGAACTATTGTCCAATGCTGGTTATTTCCCAATCTCGAAAAGGGCAAAAACGCATTTGATGCTTGAATGAAGCTCTGGCCAGTAAGTTGCCAGTGCTGCATCTCAGCATCATGCTGACCTTACGGGGTCAATTAACTCCAGAGGATCATCATGCTGTACTCTTAAACCACTAAGGCACTTAACTGGTTAACACTACTTATGTATGTAGGCGCCACACCATTAGTGCAAAGAAGAAGGAATTAGCATTCACAGTTATTGAATGAAAAATCCCTACCTAAAGGCATCAGACTGTGCCAGACATTCACAACCATATCCAGAAAGCTACTCAGGAGTATCCAGTACTTCTGACTTGGCTCTTTCATCATACAAGCCACTTGATTAACTCTCAGCGTGACATATCTATGTTAAAAGGCTGGCCATACCACACACCAGGGCTCACAGCAGGCAGAGGGGGCACGTGTCTATAGACCATATATCATGAGCAGCTCGTGTGTTGGCGTCTCCACAGGGGGTCACATGGCAACCGCAGCGCCATCGTCCCCGCATAGATGTGACATATACAGTACCATTTGAGCCCCAAATACAGCTATTTTTATTAGACTCATTTATGAATGGTGTATTATCAGCAAAGCCCAGAGGGAGAGGCTGATAGTATGTTGGTTCAATTTATCATGGGTTGGCTGCAATCTTTTTTGGTGGAGATTGGAGGGTTAATACACCTATTTTTTTCCCCATCGACAAATGTACTGCTTTCTCTTAGTTTACTGTATCAGGCCTTGCCAAGAAATTGTACTGAGAAGGAAAACAAAATGTAGTTGGCATCATCAAAGGTCCATAACATCACAAATCCCACTACTCACTGCATTGAGGAATTGGTCTGCAATAAACAGGGATGTCCCCCGAGGGACAAGATGGCAGCCTTCACAAGGTAACAAAGTTATAGACTATATATCAATATTGAGTGGCTGTCCTCGGCTGCTCCCAGGAGCTCCATCTATTTGTATGAATTCATTAGTTTAACTTATCCTGCTCTAGATCACCATGAGCAGACATTCCCTGCTCTGGCACATGTGCTCCAATCCACCATACTAGTAGCCAGGGGCCTGACCTCACACCATGTTTATTTGGGCAGATGAAGTAAAACCTTGCCTTGGACAAAGTAAAACTTTGCCTTTGATTTGTAGGACCAGGTTACCTGCAATTACCTTACAATTTGATTGTATAAATGAGCATACCGTCGTGTTTAAGCGCCCCAGCACTTATAACTTTGGAGGGGTGTTTACCCCCGACGCTTGTACAAGACAGGCCCTTATTCAAGATGCAGTTTTAATGCTTAAGAGTAATTTCAAGACCCTCATACCCTCGGTGCTTATACAAGACCGGCGCTTATTCAATACCCGGCGCTTAAAAGCGATGGTACGGTATTCTCCAAAACGTTCCCTAATGGACCAATTATAACCGTTGTGGATGTGTGCTTTATAATAGTGTAAGAGGTCAATACAGTCCACTGGACCCTCCCTGGATCTTTACCATTATACTACAATATAATTGTTAGGCTATTTTTCCCTGCTGTTGTATGTTGCCAATATATAAATATAATAGTTTCCAGCGGATCCCCTGAATTTTCCTGGCTTCTATGTATAGGCAGTGCTGAAGTCTACCATGAAATATGGTTCTAACCATAGTAAGCAGTGATTTTGTGAAATTCAGAGGAAAAAGGGTCAATGTCTCAGACAGTGCCTCTTCTGTGAGGTGCTCATCCCTGAGCTGCTCTTTGGTCTGTAAGAGGTTCATTGGTGGCTGACGTGAGTCATACAGAGCAGATTGCCAGGAGACCCAGGTTGAGGACAGGTCCCAGGACCAATCGGCCAGCATGTACAGCCACATTCAGCCAATCGGCTCGGTTGAGGAAGGCAATCCATTGGTTAACCCTTTAGGGGTTGCATAGTGCTTTAATGTGCTGTGTTCTTGGTCGTCATGGTGTCTGAATGCAGCCCTGGTGAGTCTACTACCGAGGGCTGCATTCATGCATCATGCCGACTCTTTGAGAGAGTATCAATCCTGTAGGGTCTGCATGATGCTTGAAGGCAACAGTGGCGTGTCACTTGCCACGGCTACATTCAAGGACCATGTCGACAAAAGGGGTAGTGCATTAAAGCACTATGTTTGCCTTAGAGGGTTAGGATAAACTGACAGGTATATAGACCGTGATTGATGGCAGGTCTTTCACTAAATGCAGGCTTCTAAAGTACTGAAACCCGTTCAGGGTTCACACAATGGAAAATTCACATTGAATTCCATGACATATCCATGACATTCAATGACAAAAACCCCAATTTTCCATGACATTTATAACATTCTTTGTGGAATGTTATGAAGTAATATTTTACATATATAAAGTCTCCTAATAATGGCCATCAAGCACTGATCGGATTACTAGCTGTAAAAGAAAAAAACACTTCCAAAATGGTTTGTAAATAAACTTACCAAGCCCATCCGGTTCAGGGTCCCTGGTAATAGAGGGTACATACCTGGATTGAAGAAAGAAAGAGCATTAGATAAGGGAGTGTTCATTTATTAATTACAGGGGGGGGGTGAGATTTCGCGCGTAGGGGCAAACAATTTTTACGCCCCCCCCCCTCGAGGGCGCGTGTAACATTTGGCGCCCTCCTAGCCGAAGGCGGCGAAAACTTTTCGCCCCCCCTTTGAACTATAGTAACGCGCGGGCTTTTTTGCTAAAAAGGGGCTTAAATTTTTACGCCCCCCCCCCCTCAAGAGGGGTCAGAATTTTTTACGCCCCCCCCCAAACCTACCACCCCCCCTGTAAATAATAAATGAACACTCCCTAAGGTGCCATTTAATTTTAGAGATTTAGATCCCATTTAGATCCCATTTAGATCGGACATTTGAATCTATATTTAGATCAAGTATGCAAAGCCGTATATTTGTGAATAATGGTTCACTTTAGGTGTTAGCCCTTACAACCAAGAACAACTTTAGATCTTACTCATATGAATGTTCAAGCTCATGGTGAACCTACCCTGAGATTATTGTAAATGACAGCAGACAGACAGGCAATTAATCATTACCTCCTGGTGTATCCTGCCATGGTATGGGGATCTAGAGGGCCGTGCGCTGGTTACGGTGACAAGCACTGATAAGATTGGCACAAGGCTGTCCCTAATTTGTACCCGTCTTGCAATGTCTTATCAATGGGTTTAACCTAAACCAGCGAAATATTATAAATGGAATGGCGGACCCACTATATAGGTATGCCTCTAGATTTCTTATACCGGCCTTGATAATAGTCTGAGCATACACACGGATGTTGGCAATTTACACGAGTTTCAGATTAAAATGCCATGCCCTTCCTTAACTTTCGACAACAAAAACAGCATTTTGTCTGACATAGTACATAAACCATGCCACCACGATAAAGAACTAAACGATCTTCAATGTGCAGAATGTGAAATTTCAGAAACTTCAGGACTAATGCTATAATAATTTTTCTTCCCCGTGTGCACCCCTCCCCCCAACTATAGTTCATGACTTTACTTGACCGCGTCAAAATTTAGTAAGATTTTCCCAGACTTGCCATGACTCATGGGAAGCATTTAAGAAGAGGGTTTAGGCCAGTACTAGAGATCCAAGTAGAGGTTATGGTCGTACATAATTACAGGGACCCATCTATCAGTGCCCAATCATGCACTCTACCAAGGCTGGATGAGGATACTCTTGAAGCAGAGACAGTAAGTGACCACCGCCAATATGTTGTATGGCAGATGTTAATGGGCCGGTTTCAGTTTACATGATCTCAATATATTGGGTAGGCAGGTCAGATATTTGCTTTTTCTTGTTTTTGTTTAGTTAGGATTTTAAGTTACCAGAAAGACTCGCGAACTCCAGAGCTGCCTCAGAGACAATAGAGAGTTTAAAAGTGTGCAACGTGTACTGCTGCATCAAGGGATACAAGTACAACTTAAACTCCCTAATTGCCCAACAAACAGTCTAAAATATTTTTATCTGAATTTTTTTAAATTTCAAAATGGAATAAATATCTTCAGGGTCGGCCCTGTTTTGCTAGGAAGAGAAGTAATCTATGATTTATATGAAATTTGCCACATATAATACACCACCTTACAGAAACCTAGTGCAGCATATGTCTCGAATTTGAGTTCTTTGTAATATGGGTGGTTTTTCAGCACTAACCAGAAAGGTCAACGTTCTATGATGTATCTCATTTCTAAGATATGACATTAGGAGGGCAAAATGAAAGACTGAGAAACGAAATATACGGCTCTGTAATAGGATTCCTTTGTCAGCTATGTGCCTCTATAAGGGGTAAAAATCGACACGGGCGACACGGCCCTATTAAAAATCGACACGTGCGACACGGTCCTTTTAAAAATTGACGGACACATACTTGTTTAAGAGGAAGTAGTATATTCTATATGGATAAAAATCGACACGGCGACCCGGCTGTTTTGTTAAAAATCGACACAGCGACATTAGTCCAGTTGCCAGCTTGATAACCTTGCAGAAAAAAAACCCGAAGAGGTTATGACTGATTTGGGTACGGGAAGTCATGTACTTTCAGAATCTTGACGATGCCCGGCTGGCATCGCTGAGAGTAGTATAGTATGTATCGGAACGGGACTATAGTTAAGTACTGTTTATTACTCAATCGACCTGCAGCCAATCAGAAGCCTCCATTTGACCGGAAGTGACGTCACATGCCCATATAAGGGCATACCGGAAGTGACGTCACGTGACCTTGACCTAGTTAGAGGTCAAGGTCATGACTCAGCCAATCAGAGGCTTCCATTTGACCGGAAGTGACGTCACACGCCCATATAAGGGCATACCGGAAGTGACGTCATGTGACGTCACACGCCCATATAAGGGCATACCGGAAGTGACGTCATGTGACCTTCACATGTACATATAAGGGCATACCGGAAGTGACGTCAAGTGACCTTGACTTAGTTAGAGGCTTCTGATTGGCTGGTACACCGGAAGTGACCCATTTATGCAAATGAGGGGCCTACTTCTGGTCAAATGGAGACCTCTGATTGGTTGGGTCATGAAGAAATGTGTCTCTTAATTTAATTTTGTTTAGGAAGTGATCGATTTTAGGATCACGCGACCGGAAGTGACCTGATGAGTCACGTGACTAGAAGTGACGACGACACATGCCTTAATTAGACGATTCAGCAGCGACCGGAGGAAGTGTCACTTTAAGAGGACACGCTAGTTAATTGTTATAATTGTTTTACTTACTAATAAAAGAAGACGTATGAAAATAAACACAACAATAATTTTTTTTTTTTTTTTTTTTTTTTTTTTTTCAATTCTAATAACACTCTTTTTTTGAAAAGATGCGCTCAATCAATCAATAACACACTTTTTTTTCATATTTTAAAGGACTCGTTGTCACACCGTTAGAATGCACGCGACGCTTATAATACAAGTAGCGCACGTCATCTTTCTCTATGGTGTAAGTGTCCATTTTTGGTTCGTACCACTTTTGAAATTTATATTTACCGCAAGGAGAGTTTTTCGTTTTCGAAAACATTTAAGAAGACGACTACTTCTGTACACTTTTTTTGAGATTTTCTTTCACCGGTGCCGCTGATTTGATCGTAGCAAATGTAAGTCTTAGGGTTGACACTTAGGATCCCGTCACCTTCTCACGCCGCTTTCTTTTCTTTCTGAAGTATGTCTCTCTCAGGCGAGGTTTGACTACACACAGGCAAACATCAGAGGCACCCAATAGCGCTAATTCTACCTTCAGACAAAGGTCAGGCACTGCTGGACTATAATAGATGGGTCAAGGGCTATTCTAGTGAGGGTCAGGCTACGCCGGACATTCAATAAAAAGCTGGAGTTTGGCAAACTTGCTTTTGAAAGTCTGACCATGCGGGATCCTCATGCCATAGTCTGGCAATGCTGAACTCTTGGGAGAGTATGCCGGACTCTTGCTGGCCAGACTTTCAAGCAAATTTGCCAAAGTCCAGCTTGTTATTGAATTTCCGGCGTAGCCTGACCCTCAGTAGAATAGTCCTTGACTCATCTATTATAGGTCAGCAGCGCCTGACCCTTGTATGAGAGTAGTATTGGCGACATTGGCCGACTCTGATATTTACCCGTGTGTACGGCGGGAGGAGGGGGTTCACAGCCACTGCTTGCGCTTATAGAGCGCTACTAGCGGAGGTCTGGATGAGGGGACTACGGCGTTTGTCTTTTGCTTGTGCAGCTGCTGCTGCTGCTGCTGACGATGTCACGGATGCCGCTGACAGATACTGCTGCTTGTGCTGCACGAGACTGAGTAGCCGCTATTACTAATGCTACTAATACTAGTATGAGAAAATACATTTAGTCAATTGATTAAATCAAGGAGGTTTTCTGACTTCAGTGGATCGTTTAGCCATCGGCCACGGGCAAAACTTGAAACCATTTTATACATGGGACAATTGGCAGAGTCGAAACGTGTTGGTACCATAGGGTCGATCATGTTCATCATCAGTTCAGGCAAAGGAAGTGTGTCGACAGCACGCGAAAACTTCATGTCTGAATGTTTCAACACAAGACTTTTTATCACACTCACACAGCTGCTTTGAAGAGTGAATCCTTGACCAAACTTGTGCTTTTCCAACACAGCTTTGGCCTCTTTCTGTGCAGTAAGGGATCTCTCTTTCGGGTTCATCTCAGTGCTGTCTAGCATGTCCTCAAAGTCTTTAACATAATGTTCCAACGGACTACAAATGATGGACTCCAGATCATCGTCCGCATATGTCGTCTCCTCGCACCATATTGTGTCTTCGCCTGTTTCGAATTCCGTCATTTTCTTGACAATCTCCTCCTGAGTGCCTTGCATATATCGAAGCTCCTTCAAGGAGTTGATAACTTGTATGGCGAAGACTGACAAACTTGAAGGAATTTCACCACAGTCAGGCCAAGTATACGGAGCTAAGAAAAATAGCTCTAACAAAATCTTCTCCCTCTGTCCAAATGAAACTACTGTTCCGATGAAGTTGAAGCATGCTTCTATCCATTGCTCCTTGGTGACGTCCTTCCAATGTTTCTTTACCTCACATGCATCATAGGGCACCGTTTCTCTTCTTGCTTCAAGTGGGAGTTGCTTTTTCTTTCTTGGACTCATTTCGAGAGGGTTTCGATGCTCTGTAGCATCAACACTTTCATAAATAAAGCAAATAGCAGAACTAACCATCGTAACGTGCTGAGCGAGCGTAGAGTGGACGATGCTACGAAGATGAAGGGCGGGTGGAGAAAGTGTGACTGGTGACAGCGGCGTTTCACTCCTTATGTACCCTGTCCTAGATAAGCCTCTTAAACGGCTGAAAAGACTCTCTAAGTACAGAGCTTCTACCGCAGGTGGGTTTAGACTTAAGCAGCTTAGTTCACACACATGTCTGTTAGAAAAAGCTACTTGCACACGTGCCTTCCTTTTTTCACTAGTATTCACCCTCTGCCGACTTATAAGACACCTATACACTCTTTCTCGTGAAATCTATGGAAGATGATGGAAGGACCACTGACTACATTTTCTTTGATCAGAGCGTGGAGGACGGCGTCGAACGGAGGGAACGTTGTGAACACAGCTTATAGGTTTTTTGGAAGAGGTCTTGTAAAGTCAAACTGGCGAGAGAGATGGCGTCTTTCAACATGACAATGCTGCTATGTTGGAAAAAAATAGCGTGATTTTTTCAAAAAGCTTCTATGAAAGATTTGACGTCTTCGTTGTTGTAGTGGATCAAGTAATCTGTCATAGTTTGCTTCTTCTTGTCATACTAAACTTTCTGACATGTGGCGTAGTCGGATTTCGGCCATTTTGACGCCCGTCAGTTCGCTGTCAAAAGTCGATCTCGGTGGCAGGGGTTTTTTGTTTACTAGTTTCTTGGTATACGTCATCCATTCGTAAGTAAAGCAACCTTTCTCTTCGTTTGTAGTGAAAGCTCGCAAATAATTCGCGTAGCTGTAACCAAGTGCTAAAAAAGTTGACTACTACGTCCAAGAAAACTGTGTGTAAACCGTCAACTATTGATTGCTTCTCTTTATGACGCTGAATTGTTGGTTTCTTCGGTCTCCGGAGGCAAATAACGAGTGAAGGCGTATTTTTTGATCAGGTTCAAGTCGTAACTCTCCGAGTTGAAGCGTACGACTGGAGCTTGACGGATGTATCTCAGAAGCCGCTTCTTCAGTTGAACTAACGGTTGTCTGGTGTGAGCTGCAGCGAAGCCGCCTGGAGAAGGGGTGAATGTCGCTTCCTCTAGCAGGAGAGCTTCACCTATCGCTACATGTAACTTCGCTAAGGTTGGTCGGTAAACTTCTAGCACAGCTTTCTCGATGACTTTGGCGTTCTCGTTTATGTGATTTTAAACTCGGTCTAACAAGGGGTCGGAATCTGCGTCGGATTCTCTGACGTACGCTGCCCCTCCTACCCCGGAAAGTCGTATGCGACGCTAGCCGACATCGCTGCATAGAGGGCAAAACTTAGGTATTGTTCTTCATTTTTCTACGGGTCACTCGTGATTGTACGGTCTTTTAAAAATTTTGAAACACTTTTCGCAAACGTCCTGCGGCATGTTTTTCTTTTTTTTGTTTTTTCACTTATTTACCAAATATTAAAAAAATAAACGTTGTTTATCACTTCGAATACTAGACGCCTCTTACCACACGATGCTATTAGCATAGTGAAAGACGTCTGTAGTGTAGGATCGATTTCAACAGATGTCCATCTTACTGCAGGGATCAGACGAGAGTGGTCAACACTGGAGTGTCACAGCTCACTTTTATTTCTTTGGGTACAGCTGCATACAACCCTTGAACATACATTGCGACGTCGCCGCGTCCCATGTAGTCTTCCAACACTTTCATCAGAGCCATAGGCTCAGACGTCTCGTTGTACTTCCAAGCTTTCAGCACTTCATAGACAGGGTTCTTCACAGTCCTGTCAGAAGGCACAGGTTGAGAGATGGAAGCTACTTCATGAGAAGTCAACCCTAAGTAGATCCCTATGGTCTTCCAGTCTCTAGGGCAGAGCTCAGCTAAAAGAGAGAAATATTTCTGCACTTTCCACTCCATGTCTCCACTCTCTAAGCCATCCCACATGTCATGCTTGTCCATGTACTCACGTGAGAATTTGATGAGGTCCATACGGTAAGATTCTTCCAAGGCGGCGGCTAGGTCCTTCCACCTACTAGTACAACTTTTCTGGTACCAAGTAGTGAACATTTCTCTAGCTTGAGTTATGACACTTGTCTCACAACTGAGATATCCCATATCCTTCAAGTTCACTTCAAGGAATGAACCTAACCGTATGTAATCTGATGTCGGCAACTTACTACTTATTTTCAGTAGCATAGCGTCTGACAAGTATCCTAACGGCTCTGCTTTGAAG
Organism: Harmothoe impar; assembly: GCA_947462335.1. NCBI lineage: Eukaryota > Metazoa > Annelida > Polychaeta > Phyllodocida > Polynoidae > Harmothoe > Harmothoe impar. The sequence continues at coordinate 62,002,167 of OX381712.1, read as the reverse complement.
TATGATGATACAGGTACTACTGCAGCAGAACCAATAACAGGAGCAGCGTCTGCGCTGGTATCAGACGACTCGTTGTCGGAACAGGGCAACCACATGACTTCGTAAGGTATTGGTGAGGGCAGTCGCCACGGACCGGACGCACTACCAGTGGAAATGAGGTCGAAAAACGGACTGTGCGCCCGTGACCCTTCGGGTTCCTCGTACGCCTCGTCGTCAGCGTCGTTCTCTGTTTCACCCTGTTGCTTTAGGACATGCATGTCTACTACGCGCTGCTGGGGCTGAGTGTCCGAATAGCTGTAAGTCTCAGCGCGAGCAGCGTTGATGGCGTCGGTTGATGAAGCGGTGGAGAGGTTCTGTGCAACGTGCTGCGTGTCAGTACTAGTAGCGGTAGTCGCAGCAAGAGGTGTAGCAGCAGCAGCAGCAGCAGCAGCAGCAGCAGCAGCAGCAGCAGGAGCAAGCGCAGCGCTAGCAGGTGCAGCAGTAGCAGGCACAGCCGCCTCAGCAAGCGCAGCAGTAACAGGCACAGCAGTAACAGGCGCAGCAGCAGCAGCAGCAGCAGCAGCAGCAGGCACAGCAGTAACAGGCGCGGCAGCAGCAGCAGCAGCAGCAGCAGCAGTAGCAGCAGCACTAGCAGCACGAGGATCACTAGCAGCCGCAGCAGGCGCAGCAGTAGCAGCAGCAGCGTGCTCAGCAGCAACAACCGTCGCGAGTGTAACAACGTCGCTACTACGACGACTACTACTACCACTACTACTGCTGTGTGCGCTCGCTACAGCGGGAGGGTGATAAGACCAAGCGGTTGCGGCGGTAGTCTCAATTTCAGTAGCAAGAGGAGACGCTGACAGTAAACGATCACCGTTCTGCGTATTCTTCTTGTTCTTGAACTCGATTAGATCCTTGGACGACAGTAGTTGTTGTGTTTTGCTCATGGTGGTGCCTGTAGAGAGCAGCAAAAGACTGAGTGAGTGAACGGGTGTTTCCAGGCCTCTTATATACTCCTTCTCGCTTCTAGAGCTAAGCTACTTACAGCTCTCTTCAGCTGCCGCCGGCTGACCGGTGACCATTCACAAAGAGAAACAAAAAGTCATAAGGCATGACGTTTTCAGCTGGATCCCTTTCCCCCTCCCCTTTGAGAGATCGACTGACACGAGCTAAGCTACTTACTGCCTTGTTCAGCAATTCAACGTGCGTTAGCTGTATAAAGGATTAAGCAGTTGCTGCCGCCAGCTGACCGGCGGACATTCCCAAAGAGAAACAAAAGACATAAGTCATGACGTTTTCAGCTGGATCTCTTTCCCCCCTCCCTCCTTTTTTTTTTTTTTTTTGAGAGATGGACTGCCATGAGCGGGCGGTGTACCGACTGTACTAATTCAACGCGCATTAGCTGTATAAAGGATTAAGCAGTCATGAGCTTAGAGTGTGTATACAAAAAAACTACAGGAGGCGTGTAGTGTGAAGCAGGACCCCCTAAGACGGGAGTGTCTGTCTGTGAGTAGAGTCGTGTGCATGTGGTGAGCGACTTAAGTGTAAAACAAAAAAAAATCACCGCCTCCTGCCGTGGTGAGTAGACTGGCCGGCGGCGGCCGGCTAGTTCAATAGGGGTGACAGCTGACTAAGGCTGTGCATGAAAATCCGATTTTCACCTGACCTCTGACGTTTGTTACAATGAATGCCAAAGGGGGAGAGAGTTGTCCTCAGGTAGGGGGTAGGAGGTAAGGCTAATGGATAAGGAAAAAAAACACCATTTTCAGCTGGCCACCACAGATGGCGATGACATACCCCTCGTCATCTAAGCTCTTAAGAAGCTCTTACGGAGCGGAGCGGCTGCTGGACAGCTGGGGTGAGTAGACCGGCCGGCGGCGGCTAGCTAGTTCAATAGGAGTGACAGCTGACTAAGGCTGTGCATGAAAATCAGATTTTCACCTGTCCTCTGACGTTTGTTACAATGAATGCTAAAGGGGGAGAGAGTCGTCCTCAGGTAGGGAGTAGGAGGTAAGGCTAATGGATAAAGAAAAAACACCATTTTCAGCTGGCCACCAAAGATGGTGATGACACTCCCCTCGTCATCTAAGCTCTTAAGAAGCTCTTACGGAGCGGAGCGGCTGCTGGACAGCTGGGGTGCTGTTGGAAATAGGATTAAACTCCCTCTGTATAAAAGCTTTGATTTCTGTTGGAAAAAAACCATATCACCTTTGACCACAGTAACGTCTACTACCACCACCACCAGCACCACCGCCGCTGCCACCGCCGCCGCCGCCGCCAGTCACAGCTGATCGCCTCATTAAAAGCATGTGACGTCGTCGCTTCTAGTCACTTGCTTCATCAAGTCGCTTCCAGGCACGTGATCTTAAAGACCCTCACTTCTTAAACAAAAAAAACGAAGAGACACGCTTCTTCCTCTCGAGAGGAAGAATGACGTATATAAGGAGGCTGACACGTGTATAGGCGCCTTATTAGTCGGCAAGGGGTAAATACTAGTGAAAAAGGAAGGCAGGTGTGCAGGTAGCTTTCTAACAGACACGTGTGTGCACTAAGCTGCTTAAGTCTAAACCCACCTGCAGTAGTCAAGTAGCATGTGAAAACTTACTTAACAGATCACTTAATTGAGTAGAGACTCTGTACTGAGAGAGTCTTTTCAGCTGTTTAAGAGGATTATCTAGGACAGGGTACATAAGGAGTGAAACGCCGCTCTCACTCATCACACTTTCTCGACTCGCCCTTCATCATCGTAGCATCGTCCACTCCACGCTCGCTCAGCATGTTATGAGGGTTATTTCTACCTTTACAGCTTCTTTTCTTATCGAAGTGTCGACGCTACAGAGCATCGAAACTCTCCAAATGAGTCCAAGAAAGAAAAAGCAACTCCCACTAGAAGCAAGAAGAGAAACAGTGCCCTATGATGCATGTGAGGTAAAGAAACATTGGAAGGACGTCACCAAGGAGCAATGGATAGAAGCATGCTTCAACTTCATCGGAACGGAAGTAGTTTCATTTGGACAGAGGGAGAAAATTTTGTTGGAGCTATTTTTCTTAGCTCCGTATAGTTGGCGTGACTGTAGTGGTGAAATTCCTTCAGGTTTTTCAGGGTTCGGCATACAAGTTATCTGGTCTTTGAAGAAGCTTCGATATATGCAACGCACTCACGAGGAGATTGTTCAGAAAATGACGGAATTCGAAACAGGAGAAGACACAATATGGTGCGAGGAGACGACATATGCGGACGATGATCTGGAGTACATCATTTGTAGCCCGTTGGAACATTATGTTAAAGACTTTGAGGACATGCTAGCCAGCACTGCGATGACCCCGAAAGAGAGATCCCTTACTGCACAGAAGGAGGCCAAAGCTGTGTTGGAAAAGCTCAAGTTTGGTCAAGGATTCACTCTTCAAAGCAGCTGTGTGAGTGTGATAAAAAGTGTTGTGTTGAAACATCCGGACATGAAGTTTTCGCGTGCTGTCGACACACTTCCTTTGCCTGAACTGATGATGAACATGATCGACCCCATCGTACCAACATGTTTCGACTCTGCCAATTGTCCCATGTATAAAATGGTTTCAAGTTTTGCCTGTGGCCGATGGCTAAACGATCCACTGAAGTCAGAAAACCTCCTTGATTTAGTCGACTGACTAAATGTATTTTCTCATACTAGTATTAGTAGCATTAGTAATAGCGGCTACTCGGTCTCGTGCAGCACAAGCAGCAGCATCTGTCAGCAGCATCCGTGACATCGTCAGCAGCAGCAGCACGATCAGCACAAGCAGCAGCTGCTGCAGCAGCTGCACAAGCAGCACAAGCAGCAGCATCTGTCAGCAGCATCCGTGACATCGTCAGCAGCAGCAGCAGCAGCAGCAGCTGCACGAGTAGCACAAGCAGCAGCATCTGTCAACAGCATCCGTGACATCGTCAGCAACTGCAGCAGCTGCACGAGCAGTACAAGCAGCAGCAGCTGTCAGCAGCTGCAGCAGCTGCACGAGCAGCACAAGCAGCAGCACCGACAGCAGCAGCAACAGCAAATCAGCAGCAGCAACAGCAGCAGCAGCAGCAGCAGCAGCAGCAGCAGCAGCAGCGGCAATGTGGACCGCTAAATTCGAGATGGTGACATATCTGTTTCTTAGAATCGACATTCGACATGAGGTCTAGTGACATTTGACATGAAGCTTGAAAAACATAGTGACAGGTGACATGAGCAATTCTTAAAATCGACATGAGATATGAGCATAATTAAGCGACATCGACATGCGCCATGGCTATTTTTTATTTTTTTTTGAAGACAACCGCCATAGCTTCCTTATCCAGACCTCCACTAGTAGTGCTCTATAAGCGCAAGCTTTGCCTTAAGAGAGCTGTGGCTGTGAACCCTCTCCTCTCTCCGTACACACAGGTAAATATCAGAGTCAGCCAATGTCGCCAATACTACTCTCATACAAGGGTCAGGCGCTGCTAGACTATAATAGATGGGTCAAGGACTGTTCTACTGAGGGTCAGGCTAGGCCGGACATTCAATAACGGGCTGGACTTTGGCAAATTTGCTTGAAAGTCTAGCCAGCAAGAGATGCACATCATCATAAACGCAATCATGTTACCTTTCATTGTAAGTAGACTCGCCTCTCTGCCCTCTAAAAGAGAGGGCAGAGAAGCGAGTCTCACTCTTAAAAAACCCTTCCCCTCCCCCCCTCCCCCCCATGCATCTTAAAGAGTGCCCCCCAGAGTGCCCCTCCCCCCCCTAAAAAAAAGAGCCACATTTTTAAATTATTTTTTAGCAAGCTTTCAGCTTGCTTTTTTTCTTTTTTAAAATTTATTTATCCATAAAAATCTCAAGTGACTTATTTTGAAATTCGCGCCAACCTAGTAGTCACGTGACCCCCTTAAGTAGGTCACTTCCAGTCACGTGACCTATTTGAATTTCCCGCCAACATGGTGGTCACGTGACCCTCTTAAGTAGGTCACTTCCGGTCACGTGACCTATTTGAATTTCCCGCCCAAAGGTCACGTGACCGGAAGTAGGTCACTTCCGGTCACGTGACCTATTTGAATTTCCCGCCAAAAGGGAGGCCTCTCATTGGCTGCTTTTGAATTTCCCGCCAAAAGGGAGGCCTCTGATTGGCTGCAGGTCGATTGAGTAATAAACAGTACTTAACTATAGTCCCGTTCCGATACATACAATACTACTGCTGAGCCTTTTCCAAAATTCAAGATGGCGTCCAAGATGGTTGACGAAAATGTTTTGAAGTCATAAATCAGTCAATTCTTATGTGATTTTCATGTGTAATACCTCCAAATTGGGGTTTTTGGGCATGCCTGATTGATTAAAAGAGTCAAAAAGTCATTTGAGTAGGTATCCATGGTGATAGCGTGTTCCCAAAGCAACCAGCATGCCGATTCTTATACAAAATATATATTGTTATAAGAAATTTGTCATTTCTCCACGCCTACACTCATGCAGTATCTCAAATTAAAGGTCTCATTGAGATACATCATTTTAACATAGTTTTAGAGTTGTCACAGGTCCTAGGTAACCATGGCAATGGGAAATCAACAACAATAATGCCTAATGATTGATGCCGAAACATTATCACCCTTACTGATAACTGCAAATACATGACAGAACAACCAACATGGCCACCAGATACTAATTCTCTGCTCAATGTCAAAATGTCACCTGATATGAGTGGTTATCTAGCAACCAATATGCTTATATGCAGAAAGTTTGATTTCATGTTATGATTTTTACCAAATGTGCACTTTCTATCATAGATCTCGAAATCTCACATCTTTTAAAATGTTATTAATTGCTGCTGATACTATGGTTACTAAAAATAGTTTTCTGCTGTACATACTGAATCTGGGACCTGCTGGCAAGCCTCCTGACTAAGAGGCGATGTCAAGTCATATTAGTGTTGTCTATAAGATGCTGAATGATGCAGTATAGCTGTTCAATATCAGCAATGCACAAACATATCAACATGCGGATGTGTATCATTACTGTGTAATAACTCCAGTCTGCTGACATACCTTATACAGATACAAAATGTATAATGCTATAACAGTTTGTAACTATTTGCTTGATGGTTAGCTTAGTAGCACACAATAATGGCTTCAGTCACTATCTGACTGAATACTACAATCACTGTGGTTAAAATACCTTTATAATGAATCTTTCCCGGGGAGTATACTCATGGGGAAACGCACAACTGTAGACTATTTTGAGACACAGCCATGTCCCTTATTTGGGCATAGGTCAGGTCACGGACGCCATTAACTAGGTCACGGACGTCATTAACTAGGTCATGGAGCGCGGACGTCGCACCCTGGAGGTGGGGGGGGGTTGCGAGAGTGGTGGAGGTGGGGGCGGGGGTGCGATCTCGAGCGTATTTTAATAACACACTGTAAATTTACAGCCTGCAGCCGCTTTGACAGTATCTAGCGCCGAAGGCGCTAGTCATCTACAATGGTTCCCTCCTCCGGATTGTCCACCATAGCATCATTTGGATGAGACATTAAGTAGATGAATCAATGATCTGAAATTTACACATATATATCTGTGCAGTTCAATCAAGCATGATCATCAGCAAGTAACATCTCCATGAACAGCATGGGTCTGAGGAATAACAGTTACATTTTGAGGATAGTTGATGGAAGAATATGAATCACATTTGGCAATGGTGTGGGGATAACACTTTATTGCTGTATGCAAAGACCAGTCAAATAGCAGAGTGTCTTGTTCTGGAAGTTCTGAAGACATATCACCCCCTCAGGTAGGGACTCCAGAGAAAAAAGAGAAACATTAAATGATCAATTCTATTTCTTTTATGATGTAGAACATGAGAGATGTAAACTTTTGGAATTTCTATCTATCATAGAACAATAGACAATCTTCAAATAGGTGTAAATAAAATCCACCCAGTTCCTCTAGTACATTTCCTATATAATTGCTATCCAGCTTTGGAGTCCCAGTGAACCTGTGTGGGGGAGGGTGATAGGGTCTGCCAGGTGAGTGGGGTATGTGGGAGGTAGTTATATAAGGGGATTGGAGGGCATTGGAAGTACTGGCCAGGCAAGGCCATGATTGACAGGCCCTCTTAACATGATCACCCATAATACTAGTATAGAGTAAACTAATTGTATTAATGACCCAATCATAAGTATTATGATGTTATGGTCGAGGAAGAGGTGAGAGGATCCTCTGATTGCTTCCATTTTTTAACATGATATAAAAACATATTTGATGAGATCACAAACCGAAAAGCAACGAAAAGCAATTATAAATTCATAGGGTTTTGATATAATCTATTTTATCTCCAAAATATTTGGTAACTTCTCTTAGCTGCAGTCACTTATTATAGGGATGGCTGGATAGGCCTTTCTCTTGAGTGCATTTCTGTGTGATTACCTAAAAGTAACAGATGAAATGTCACTCCCTAAGATGGGAGTTTTATAACAGTGTCTGTGAGGCACAGCTGCACCAATATACTCTACTGCTGTGTGCACTGTGCACAGGGGCTCACCTAGCGGATTCTTGAGTCCCTACCTCAGGTTAGCAGAATAATGGCACCGGTGTCATAAGAGATGACATGTATCCTTTGATTTTACTACACAGATGTCATAGCTTGATTGGTCATGATTGCATTGGCTTCTTCATTTGTGATGCTTGCTCATGTAGCTGTATTTTCCTGTTTAAAGAGGAGTCTTTTAATTTCTCAATTCTTGAGAATCAAGATCGATAGAGCCTGATTGATTCCAATTGATCCATTGACACTTCTGTGTCAACTGAATCTGCCTCCCTTATCTATGACCTTTTCCAGTTCACAGCCATGGCAGTTACATAACTGGTGTCAATGAAACCATCTGAAAGCTTTTTTATGTAATCTTCCATAAAAAAACTTTGCCAGTCTAACTTCATCTTGGCACTTTTAGGCCAATATTCCTGTGACAATGTTGAACAGTGAGGCTTAATGCCCCTTTTGATGCTTGAGGTGTACATGGCTATTGATATTCTCACGTAGCTTCTTTCTGTCCCTTTCATATTTTGTTATGTGTGCCTGGATTTATTCCTTGTGTATGTTGGCAACAGTGTATCAGTCTTTGCGAAACCTTTTCAACATACAGGACAGTCGGTCCTGCAGCTAGCCAATTTTGCAGGACTGGATAGATTTTTGCAGGACCGAATACCAAAATCAAAGTTTTGCATACTATTAACCCTTTCACTGCTCGCCCTGAAAAATGTCATTTGGGACTTAACCACCGGCCCTATCCCATGGAAATATGCAATTTTGCAAGTATGTGCTTCCTGGGATAGTGGCTAAGGAGTAAAATAAGTTGTATTGGAGACAGAACTTACACTTTTTTGACAAGGGGACGTAATATTCATGTTAAATATTTTTGGATTCATTCAAAAATTATTATTCTTTGTTTCATAGTAGGAGCTGTAATGTAGTGGTATTGCTGCCCTAAGGTAGACATTTTGCTGCCCTATGGCAGCAGCGGTTTTTCAAGGGTATTTTAGATGCTGCCCAGAGGCAGCAGCGGCCCTTAAAGGGTTAAGAATAGAATAACATTTATAAAGAAATGATAACAAAAAATGCTCTTGACATGCTCTGAATTTGCCTAAAATATTAGTGTGCACTCTAAAACCTGCAACTTCAGTTCTAGTTGGAATATTTGAAGAATTCCTTTAATTTTGGAAAGCCCAGAATGTGGAGGACATCTGGTCCTGCAACTCTAGTCATTCTGCCAGACCAGAGCCATTTAAGGCGGACATTGCCACTGTCCGGCACGTTTTGGCAAAGACTGGTGTATCATTACTCCCTAAGTCTCTTATAGTGCTTAACAGCTAGCTGCAAACAGCAGGATCAGTGCCAACTAGTTTGTGACATTCTCATTTGAGGTTATGTTAGTCAGGACAAACCACACTGCATTGGAACTGATGGGTTGCATGGTGTGCTTGCCCTGGATCAACTTTTCCTCAGTTAATACTGGCAACAACTTCAACGTGTACATGTGGTGATTTTGGAGTAAGAGGCCGGTTGTGCACTAGGGTCAGGCCAGTAAAAGTTGGTGGGAAGGGAGGTCAGGGGTCAGATTATGGTGGTTACCATGGATGAGGTTGCAGACACAGGATATTTGGATTGCAGACACTGACCAGAGAGACATAGTGCCCAAAAGCGTGTGGGAGTGGTAATTTGAACTACCTCTATGTCAATCATTATGGATTATTGTTGTTGAATTCCAGTTGTCATGCTCAGATTTGAATGATTGATCGATTTGTTTAATGTCCAGATGTACATCAAGTACCTCTCGGGACATATCTCAAGTTAGCAAGTTAGCCTTCCACAAATAGAAGTAGTCTTGCCTAGCAGTGAGACAGATACTTATATGCTGCTTGCCTTAAACAGCAGTGACTGCATCTATGGATGATTGAATGTATGAAATGAATGACTGCATCTATGAGGTGAGGGAGAAAACCGCTACCGGGCCACGTACCCTGCTCTTTTCATGGGATAGCAAGCGTTCTTTTATTTGCATGGTCCTACATATCTGGGCTAGTACTATAGTAGGCAGGGCCAGACAAACCATAGCCTTTGATATCTCAGACATGGTTCTCTGAGGAAAAGATCACAAGAAAGACCAGCAGCAAGTTATTCTACTCCTGCATGGCCCCATCATGGAGGTCCCCACTAACACAGGGGGAAGTTGTCATGGTTACCCAGTACCCATGACAACTGTGGAACAAAATTAACATCATGCATCTTAGTGAGACCTTTACTTTGAGATATTAAATGACAATATCATGTTAAGAAAAGACAATTTCCTCAATACAAAATATATTTTGAGTTAAAATCATGTTTTGAGTTAAAATGTTGGTTGCTCTGGAAATGATGCATCACCATGGATACCCACTCAAATGACTTTTTGACATTAAGGAGAGAGTATATTGTGGCCATGTTGGTTGTTCTGTCATGTATTCACAGTTATCAGTAAGGATGATAATGTTTCGGCATCAATCATTAGGCATTACCGATTTGATTTCCCATTGCCATGGTTACCTAGGACCTGTGACAACTCTAAAACTATGTTAAAATGATGTATCTCAATGAGACCTTTAATATTAAAATTGTACGAGGCTTACCTTGTAAGGTGAAGTAAAATTGTTATTTTACCGAGGGGAACACTATGTGTTACCGGGGGAACAGCTGAGAAGAGCGGCAGTGCGCATGCGTGACGTCAGCATTGAGAGTAGGGGGTAGGTCAAACTTAAAGTTACCTAATACTTGATTAACTCTAAGTCTATTTTTCCCAAAAATAGGTCAAGCCTATCCTGAGTTATACCTCCCCCCAAGTACAATATTATAATTGTAACACTTTTACAACAAACTAGGAACAGCTATAAATATCCCAATCAATATAAAACTCCCTGAAGAAACTCTGAAGGTTCACTTAGGGAAGGGAAGGGCGGGCAGCTGTTCCCCCGGTAACACATAGTGTTCCCCTCGGTAAAATAACAATTTTACTTCACCTTACAAGGTAAGCCTCGTACAATTTTAATATTTCACCTCGTGTAACACTATCAGTGTTACCGTGGTAACCGCTGAGAATTTTAGAGATTAGGTAGCTACTTTTAAGTTTGTAACCCTATCCCCGGAAAAACAAGACCGAGTCTTCTTTTAACAGTAAAACTCTTTATTAACTCTTGTAAATCCAGTATTCTCCATACAACGCTAATTCATTGTCTTTACCAATAATTGACCTTTTCTGACAGTACATGTATATGTTACAATCATAGTCTTTGGCACAACACAAATTTTAACACAAATAGATCATGAATTCTGATCCCCTTCAACATTTCTCAACAATACATTTGCTACTACATCGTCTTCTTGCATCAAGTTTTTGTCATAAAACTTTGCAAAACTCTCCACACTCTTCCAGCGTGCATGTTTCATGAGGTGATTTATGTCCACCCCCAGGCGTTTAGCTGTAGACGCTGACGCCCCTCTAGTTGAATGCATTTTAAATTGTACCGGTATTTTAGCCATTCTAAGAGTAGTTACAGTCCATCTGGCTAATGTGTCCCTACTGATGGGATCATGCGTACCCACATAACTGAGTAACAACTGTCCTGGTACAATGTCTCCCTCGTCATCTACCGGCCTGAAAGGCTCTGTGACCTTTAAGTACTGTTTTACAGTCCTCACTACACACAACTGTGGGTCCTCAGGGAATTCTCTTAGAATAACAGTGTCCAGTCTCGACCCTTGTTTGTTATGTTTTAGCAATTTTTGCATTTTGAACACAACTTTGTCCTTTTTTACCAACATGTCTGTGGTGTCTAGACCAATGATTGTCTGTCCCCTCTGGGACGTGACCAGTAGTAGCAGTACAACAAGTTTAAACGACAAATATTTCAACGACAATTTTGAGTTTCTGCCCCAACTCTTTATGAGCCTAAACACCTTGTTGATGTTCCAGAACTCATCATACCTAGCCCCTCCAGGGTTCTTGTGGTAACTACCTTTTATCAAATCACGCACGATTGGGTGTTGCCCAACTGGGTACCCATCAATATGGTTTAACACTGATGACAAACTGGATCTGGCAATGTTCATGCCTCCATGTTGCAACCCTTGTTTTGACAACTTTGTCAAGAACTTACATACTTGTGGAAACTTTGGGGAATAAAACGGTACCCCATTTAACAAACAAAACTTTCCCCACTTCCTGAGATATACAGAATAAGTGGTCTGAGTAGATTCTCTTCTACAACCCATGATCAACTCAATGGAGTCCTCGTCAAACCCCCTGCGTAACAGTTTTTTCCTCAAGAAAAACGACAAGCCAATAGCTTTGTTTTGCCCACTCTGTTGGCGTTGCTTGGATCTCCGTGGGGCAGGAGGTTTCCCTTTTTTCCCCTTAGCTTGATCTTTCTGGGCGTTGACGCTATCCTGCCATACCAAGCCTGACCCGGCCAATCCGGTACCACCAAAATTGCTCTGGCTTTGTCGCTGAGCAGTTTCTGTAGCACTCTTCCCACCAGACTGAAAGGAGGGAAAATATAGAGAAAATCAGTTGACCAGTCAAGTGTGAATGCGTCTACTTTCCAGGCATATGGCTCTGGTCTCCATGACACAAATCTGTCCACTTTATTGTTTACTCTAGATGCAAACAAATCAACATCCGGATTTCCAAATGCTTTGCAAATCCTTCTGTACAACCTAGGGTGTAATTCCCATTCTAAATCATCTTGAAAATGCCTAGAGTTGTAATCAGCTCTGACATTTTCCACACCCGGCACATGAATTATCATCAAATAAATTGACCTTTCTTCACACCACTTCCAAATGTCCTTCGCTACTTTATTACAAGCTTTCGATTTTGTACCACCCATGTGCTTTACATACGCCAGGGCTGTGGTGTTGTCAGTGTGAATTTTCACTGTAACACCTTCCTCCTTTACATATGAAATAAGAGCGAATTCTATGGCTTTTAATTCCTGAATATTGGTATGCCAATCTAGCTCCTCTCCTATCCATCTTCCTCCTGAGGCCTCCCCTTCTAAATCAGCTCCCCAGCCATCATCAGAAGCGTCTGTGAAAATCTCCACATCTGGGCCCCCTAACCTTATCTCTTTTAGGGCTGTAGGAAGTGCAGCCCTCCACCACTCTATGTCCTCTAGCCCGGGTTCCCCCACCTGCATGTGGGCATCATAGTCCCCCTTTGACATCTCTAGAGCTTCAATTTTCTCCACTTCTAGGCCTTTTATATGGGCACCCCCATAATAAACACCCGCTGAATAAGCAGTCATTAGGCCTACCAGTCCCGCTACCTCTCTGATAGTAGAACTAGTCTTCCCTAACAACTCGCTAGCCGCTTTCTCAAACTTCTCCACCTTCTCTATGGTAGGCCTAACTGTCATATCTATAGAATTGAGCCAAAATCCCAAGAACACTAGCTCCCTAGCTGGTTCAAGTTGTGACTTTTCTGGGTGAATCCAAAACCCCAATTCATCTAACGCGATACACAAAGTGTGAGTGGCTACTCTACATTCTTCCTCAGAATCCGCAATGACAAAACTGTCATCTATGTATGGGAAACATTCAAACCCTTTCTCCCTCAATTTTGAATAAATTGGAGTAAGAACCTTTGTGAATATACGCGGAGCGCAGGCTAGCCCATTTGGCATGCCCACAAACTCGTACAATACACCACCCCACAGAAACCTCAGATACTTTCTGTCTTGAATTGCTATCTCTAGACTGTAGTAGGCGTCCTTAAGATCAACTGACCCCATCCACGCCCCTGGCCTTAGCAACGAAATGGCAGTGTGAAGACTAGACATTTTAAAATGTTGATACTCAATGTGCTCATTCATTTTAGTCAAATCAAGTATAACCCTATGTGATCCATCTGGTTTAGGTCTGAGGAACACATTTGACACAAATTCACCTTCAACATGTTGTACCGGTACAATAGCCCCTTTTTCCAACAACTTTCCCACTTCTACATCCATGAAAATTCTTTCCCCGTCCTTTAACCTGTAAGGGACGGGGACCTTCTCTTGTATTGGAATATCTTCCAGAGGGATTTTTACCCCCTGGACCATACCCAGTACCCATGGATCCTTTGTTAGATTACACCAAACATTCACACTACGAGCTATTGACCCCGCCTGAAAATTACTCACAGGTTTTAACTCATAAGGGGGGCTCACCTGTTTCAACAGGCCCCCTGTTCACAAAACCCGGCCTGTTTTGCTGCTTTCCTCCTTGGTTCTGGCCATTGTTCTTATAATGTCCACCACCACCGCCACCACCCTGAGGCCTGTGCCCTGGGTGTCTAGGTCCTCTCGGATTGAAGAAGGCAGCTGGATTCATCATCATGAACGGATGGTTCATACCCTGGGCTTGAGCCCCAAACATAGCTCCCTGTCCACCTGGGGGTCTGTTCTTACCACCTGAAAACGGGTGTTGTCTATTATGACCTCCTGTTTTCTTGAACTTTCCCCCTTGCTGTGTCTGGGTTTGTGGTGCCTCCTTTCTAATATAAGAGGCTGTTTTCTTTGCTGCTTCCAGTTCTTTGGTAGACTCACAAATATTTCCTCCAAACAGGTACTTAGGGTCCGCCCCTTTATCCAGCTTACTGCACAGATGCTTATAATTCTCCCCTTTCATAGTGGAGGTGGCAATCTTCTCCCTCCTATCCTTAGATAGGAAGTTTATCACATGAGCAATAAGTTGTGAACCTTCTGCGAAGTTGACAGCCATAGCGTCCAGTTTTGGTTCTGTCTTGCCTTTACTCATCATTAGATCTCCAATAGGTGCAAAGGCTGACATAGCTGCAACTAAATCCCCTTGGATATAGGCCCACTTGGTATCCTCATCCCTGATAGCTTTAGCAGCCGACGTCGAATTACTCTGGTCGATAATGAGGGCCACTTCCCTCTCTATCTCCGGGCAAACCACTCTGTTTGTGTTTGGAGGCGGTGGGTACTTCGCACACAAACCTTGTAATTCCTTAGCCGGAATCCTCTCTTCAAAATAAAGAGTCCAGGAGGACCGCCACATTATGTGTGAGTTCCACCCCTTTCTTATTTGCTTCCTCCTTCTGTTCTAACTTCTGTTTCATAAGTAATCCCAGAGAACTATCCCCAAAAGCTGAGGCATCGAAAGACTTGACCGGCACCCCGGCCGCCGGCGTGTTCCCGGTATCCTGACTGCCCGCCGCCGTCACCGAGGTGACTGCCGTAGAGGCTGATGTAGTGACAGCCGCACTCTGCGTCGTTGACACCGACACCGACAGCGTGTTGACAGTAGAAGTCGCCGCACTCGTGGTGACTTGCACACTGACGACGGAGTCCGCCTCACTCATAGCATAGACGGACGCTGAGTCGGAGCCCTCTTCTGATTGGCCACCGCCCCAGCCCATGCCGTGACCCATAGCTCCGCCCATATTGAAGTAAGGGTTCATCCAGAAGGGATATGCAGGCCCCGCCCCCATTTGATTGAAGGCCGGCCATGAGGTGGACGGGATCTGATTGACAGGCGGCGTGGTCACCGAGGCGGCCGCCACCGACGTGGTGGCGGTCTCCGGTTGAGGCGTCTTCGAAGCAGACGACTCTGACCCGCTTTTCTTCTTCGTTTTATCTGAAGTTTTCCTATGTTTATGGGACTTTGCACTAGTCACAGAATCCGTATCCGACATATCGTGTGCTTTTTTGCGTTCACTTTGTCGAGTAGACTTCAGTTCTTCCCCACCTGTCTGGTTGGAGTTGTCTGAATCTTTGCCCATGGCGGACGGTCTAGGCGGCTTTTGTAACTCGCGTTGACCAATCTGGAACCAAAAAATCCAGATATTAGCAAATATTTCCACATACCTCAGTGAGATAGTATGTCAAAATACGAACCGACCCTTAACACAACACAGGGTCAACAAATAAACCGAAAATAATTGATAAATTGATAGAAAATCCCGGTGAAAACCACCAACTTACCTCTCTCAATTTGCTACACGTCTTGTTCACACGACGTGCTGCTTCGGTCTGACGTCACGCATGCGCACTGCCGCTCTTCTCAGCGGTTACCACGGTAACACTGATAGTGTTACACGAGGTGAAATTTGAGATATTACATGAGTGTAGGTTTTGAGAAATGACAAATCTCTTAGGGTAAAGGCACCCGTTCCGGACGCTCCTGGACAAGGCACAGGTGACCCCTTTTGTGTGTTGAAATTGACACCCTTAAGAAATACCAATTGTAACATAGGTTTCAGCATTTGATACATACTGTCTGACAGTATCTATTTCAGAGGAAATTGCAATAAATTTAATCTTTTAAGTATGAATAAATCACCAGCTGATATGTTGATTTCAAAACATCAAACTGCACCTAAAGTCGGACACCTCATGCCAGAAATGATCCTAGAGTCGGACACTTTGTGTTTGCATTGGTTACATAGTATGCTTGTAAGGACTATATGAGATATCAGCATTATTGAGCTTGCAATATCACTTAGGCATGACACCATGTGTCACTGCATGCAATGAATGTTATAAATGATACACAAAAGAGAGATTACTGACACCATCAACACTTAAGGGGTCAATAAGACCGAAAGGTTCTACTATTAACAGTTTACTTGAGAAACTGTCAATATTTCCACTATTGACAGTTAAAACTGTCAATAACATTAATCTCTTCCACTACTGACAGTCCGAACTGGACCTATTGAGAATCAAACTCACACCACATACTATCATTGGGTGTCCGAGTCTGGGTGTAATTAGTGTCCGACTTTAGGTGCAGTTTGATGCTGCTTTGAGGTAACCTCTTACAAAGTAGTGTGCGTAATATATTTGTATTTATTGACGTGATTTATTGGTAAAGATTCATACATTGTTATTATTATGCTTAGGAATGATGTAACTATAACAGGAAAGGCAAAGCAGACAGCATTAGGAAACCAATTGTCTCATTTCCTCATGAGTTTTATGTTGGGAATATAGCAAAAACACCCTATGTTCAATCATTCATAGGACGATGTAGTAAGTGAGTTATATGTGGTATGTTGCATTTGTTAGAAGAGAGAACACTTGCATTTTCATATTTAGTAGGCATGCTAGGCCACTTTTTCATATTATACTATGTAATGTTGAGCCAATAGTGTCCGACTCAAGGTGTCTGTCCGACTCAGGGAGCCTTTACCCTATAACAATATATATTTTGTATTAGAATCAGCATGCTAGTTGCTATGGAAACACGCTATCACCATGGATACCTACTCAAATGACTTTTTGACTCTTTTAATCAATCAGGCATGCCCAAAAACCCCAATTTAGAGGTATTACACATGCAAATCACATAAAAAATGACTGATTTATGACTTCAAACATTTTCGTCAGCCATCTTGGACGCCATCTTGAATTTCGGAAAACGCTCAACGATGCCAGCCGGGCATCGTCAAGATTCTGAAAGTATATGACTTCCTGTACCCAAATCAGTCATAACCTCTTCGGGGGGTTTTATTGCAAGGTTGCAAGGATAATCCCCCCCTGGCAACTGGACTACATGGTCAAAAGGCCAGGTACCCATGTACAGGCACAGCTATGTGTCCTTTTGGGGAGTAATACCTGAATATAGGCCATTCACCTTGTCCCTGAGGCTTATTAAACCGTAACCTCAGAATGCCTGCAACTTGAGGAAGCCACAGGGCAAAGACTCTCTTTCTTCCCATCTCTTCTTTAACAACCTTCAAGGGCCGCAGAGCACTTTATGAAAATATGCTTTTGGTTGTCATGATACATGAATACCACTCTGGCGAGTAATCTGCCAGTGATGCATTCAAGCATAGTGCCGACCCTACATGATTGATACGCTCCCCTAGGATCGGGCGTAGTCAGCGAGTTACTCGCCACGACTGCATTCATGCATCATGGAGACAAAGGGCATACTGCCTTAGTGCACTATGCGGCCCTTAGAGGGTTAATGACCTTCACATCTATGCACATCTACAGAAAGAGCGCTATGCTAATTAATTTGACAATAAACTAATCAGAGCAGGAAACTGAAATGAAAAACAAGGATTTCAAGCCTGAAAATGGTGCGCATCTGTAGCAGCATTAGGACCTTCTGCCTTTGCCTTTTTAGGAGGCACTAGATGTCCCAAGAAGTTGAATTCATGAATTTAAATGAGGCTTCTACATGGTTAACTGGGTGGATTGATTATCCTTATCGCGTTCAGTTCTGATTAATTGGACCATTGAAATCGAAAAGGAATTTGTCAGCAAAATGTCGAAATCCTTCAACAACTACCCAAATGAAATTGCCAGAATTATAATTGCTCAGAAACTAATTACTGTAATATAATGATGTTTTAGGGATTTCCAAGGACGTTGGGACATCTTCCGCTACATTCATTGACGCAAGGGAGTTTTGTTCCACGGGATTGGGAGCCCATAGTATGATGTTTTCCCAATGTGATGTAACTATAGGTTTCTTTTTTTTTAAATATATAAATATAATGCACAGGTAAATGCATCCTTTATGGTATCAAATAAGCAAAGAGTTTATGAACACAGAGTATACATAGAGACAACTATAAATGGATGATGGTTAGTATTTGAGTTGATACAGATATCTAGTTAGGTTTAAGATGAAACATATCATTAGGTTGATGAATCAGTTGAAATGAATTTAATCGATCCTGAATAATGTCATTCTAATTAAGGTTTACAGTGACTAGCATTTCAAATATGTATATATAACCGCCCAGGATTGCTTTAATTAAACTAGATAGTTGTATTTCCACTATTTAAGTATAATAGGACTATGCGCAGTGATGCATTACCTTGTGGGGTGGTGGGCGGGACGCATGCACTTACGAATCAGTTCAATCTAATGAAAGGTACTTGGCACTAAAAGCAATCTAATATATCGGAAATAAAATAAATGTATAATTTATATAGGAATCTGCCTCGTGGACCAGGCCCTACTGACTCCTTTTCTGTGTGACTACAAACAAATTCCTTATAATTAAATACATCCCTCCTCTGACTCCCATATCTATGGCAACTATTAGGTCTTCAAATTGTTTCCATCATGAACTTGAATGACCTTAAGGTTCAGCAGTTGGCATTACCCCACCCACAACACACATACACCACTCATTCCGTAAATCCACAATATCTGCTTCTGGATCCCTTTATTGATTCATCCTCACTATCTATTTCTTATTATCACAAGTTTGAGAAACCAGAAATATACCTTCCCATGCAAATAGGTAGCTTATATCTATGAGTTTTCAGCAGAGCTATCATCCTATAACTGCTTTTTGGAAACACGCTGCTATTTCCTGGGGGCAGGCATATATACATCCTGCTATTTCTGATGTTCTTGTTCTGTTATTCTATATTTAGAAACAACTTTTTGATTTAGGTATGGAGCACAACAGGAAAAGGTTTATATGAATGGAGTTTGCCTAGGTCTGAAAAAGACATCTGGCCCATTTCCTGTACATTTGGGCGGTAGAGGAGATTCCCATGATACTTTATAGGCGTTATTACAAGACCTGGGACTAGGTAGGTGAATGGTTAGTGTAGGAAAGGTCAGATTCATCTACAGATGGTTTCTATCATTGCCATTCCCTGCAGTGTGGGGTTTTGGCCCTCCTGTTGCCATGCAACTACCAGATCTACAGAAGCATTCCTGCTAAGGATGCTCCACCTATAATGGAGAATCATATAGCACTCTAGTGCATTGGGTAATGCTGGCCGCCATCTTGTCCCCCAGGAAATGTCACTGGTTTCTTCCGCGAGCACGAGGCTCAGCACCAATGGTAAGATAGTAGTTTGTGCAGACTTCGAATGAAGCGACCCTGGTAATAGACAACAAAAGTCATATCCCCGATGAAGGTATAAACTGCCAATAACAGTTGGGGGAAAGCTCTGGGAATTACCTTTCAGACTGTTATCAAGGATGAAAGTAACTAATCTGAATAACTATTAAATACAGGGGTCTGAATCGATGTGTAAGTGCAGATCATTGAAGTATAAGTACATATAAAAAGAGCACTTGAAATCTAAGAATATTTAGAAGAAATTCATCTATGTAGAGCTTGAATCACCTTGCCTGCCACTGCTTTACTGCACCATGTTATCCTGTTACAGCCTTACTACATGTATTACAGCAGGTGAGTAAATTCTCAGGGATGGATTCAGCTATATGGGGGCAATGTAGAGCTATTTGCTATAGTGCCAGGAGTATCCAAGATTAATGATTTACTTGAGAGTGTTATGGCAGTAACGACGTTATCATAGTGTGTCTGTTGCTCTCGGAATGGAGGGAACAGTGATTTAGTTAACACCTTCGTTGCCAACTTGAGACGATGATGCAGGCTTTGCTCTGTTAAAATGCTTTCCTCAGCTCATCGATTTTAGAACCCTTTAAAGGCCTATAGTGCTTTATGTGTTGTGTCCTTTGTTGTCATGATGCATGAATATAATAACCAGGGTTGCATTCAAGCATCATGCCAACCATTCAGCTGTTTTTAACCCCATGCTGTCGGCATGATGCATAAATACAGCACTGGCGAGCTACTCGCAGGGCATCTTGCATCAAGGCACTATGCGGACCTTAAGCCGACTGTGAAACCTAATCCACAACATCAGATCAGTAACGCTGTTCCATGGGAGAGCACTCTCTCTAATTTTCAACTTTCTCATATATCTAGATGCACAATTGTTGCCCCATTAAGGTGGGAGAGTCAGACACACAAAGTTGACAACTATTTACTTTCTAATGAGTGAGCTCCTCTAACAGCACCCAACTCAATGGCTTGATATCATTGATAATCAACTGCGGACAAATGCTTCCATTAGCCGTATCACCTGCAATCTTAGAGCCATCCAATCCATTCACACTTTTATGGAGAATTGAACACTTCAGGGTCTTGTGTTTGCGTTATGTTGAATATTGTTGATGGCCTTGTGTTTGATATGGCTTTCTCCTATTTGGTATGCCAGTGCAGCATTTACAGATGCTCACTGTACCTAATGTACCTTATTTTAGTACCTACTGGATACAAACCTTGCAACCTGCAACCCTCCTGAACCCTCCATAATAACTGGCCTAAGATAGGTAGCTGGTACTTGGGGGGGGGGGGGGTAACCTACCCTTCCTGGCATGTCATCTAGCCCTTTAAATGCCACATAGTGCTTTAATCTAAAATCCCTAGTCTTCAAGATGCATGAATGCAGGCCTGGTGAGTTACTCGGAATTCAGTCGCCAGTGCATTAACGCATTATGTGCCCCCTAACGGGTTAGATGATGCAGGATATGGTGGGGCCATGCAAGGCACATTTCATGTACCATGTGTTGTTTGTTGATAAACCTGCCCCACCACCTGCTTACTACCATGAAGCATCCAGAGGTCTCCTCTTCAGTATGTCTAAGCAAATGTCAGGAAAGGACCCTGAAATGACTGATGAAGGCGGGGTCATTTCTCATCATTTCCTCCAGGCACAAATTTAGCACAAGAGTCATATCTGCATTCTCATGAGCCCCATGTCTACCGCAAGTATTTGGTACAGTACCCAATGGAGGTGATTGGAAAATACTGAAATATTAGATATTATTGCTAATATTTATGGCTCCCTTTCCATCTACAATGGTATCATTATTGAAAAATAAAGGCAAATATCTGAAATATCCATTAAAAAGCATGGTAATTTTCCACAATGACTTCATTACTCACTTTTCTATGGAGGAGGCAGGGAGGGAAGCCAGGGGGAAAAAACGACAACAAATTCAAAAGGCACTGGTCATTTCAAGAAGTAAAGTCCAATCTTCCAGAAAAACAAATCTCGATTGCAATGGGTGTTCTCCAGTAATGTATGGCCTGAAGGGTTCTAATTTATTGCATATTTATTTTTAAGAATGATGCCCTTTGATTAAGGTGGGAAATGTTCCCTACATCAGAAAGGAGACCTCATTTCCACAAAATCTGAATTTTCAGATTGCTTGCTTTTGAATGGTAAAAAATAATTTGATTACAGCATGAGACGGTGGTTCTTTTAGCGATTCAATTCACATTTTTACCTGACAAAAAGTAGCTGAAAACATCTGCGCTTAATGGAAACATGATCCATAAGAAGTCGTTCAGTGGAGAAGAAAGGTGCCTAAAAAGGTGAGCAGATAACAAGAAAACATGAAGAAATAGTGACAAAAGTTAAAATATCCTAATTATTAACAAAGTCCAGCATTAATAAATAGGACTACTGTAATTGCTGTTCACGCGTACCAGGGTTCATTTCAAGTTACTCCTACCCCCTGCGCTTATACAGCAACCTGCCCTTATATGAGGCCGTTTAACATGAGATTTGGGATTTATTTCAGGGGGTCCTACACCTGCATTTAAAGGAGACCTGCGCTCTCATGAGACCCCTATATGTGAGTCAGACCCCTTTGATGGCCAATTACGATATATGCCATTGGGTAGAAGGTCCTAGAACAGATCCTTTGGCCTGGAACAGGGAGACAGGATATTAGTATCACAGAAGTATGTCAGTATGTGTGCTGGTCTGTGATGATTATGATAGTGCCCTCCCCCACCCCCCACCTCCCCTCCCCCCCCCCCCCACACACACAGCACTCGAGTCAAAGAGCCATACCCAGTGGGTCCGCCATTTAAAACTTCGCTGGTTGCGGTTAAAATCACTGATAAGACACACCATATTGGGTACAAACAGGGAACAGGCTTGTGGCAGTCTTATCAGTATGTGTCGCCGTAACCAGCACTCCTCCCTCCAGAGCCCTATATAGTTCTCTGACGGCTAACCCCCCCCCCCCTCCCCCCTCCAAAAAAAGCAGAAAAACAAAGCGCACCATCTCAGCACGTACCCACATGATACAGTATCATCTCTCACATGAGCAGCTCCCCGCTGTCTGAGCGTGTCGTCGCTGTCTGCTGGTTTCCGGCATGAGCTGCTCACTTACCGTCCTAAAGGAACAGGCGGCAGGAACCAGCGGCGGAAATGAGCATCTAGCGCCCTGACGTATCGTCCAGCATCTTATGGAGCCTCTACACCCTATACCCATACACACATAACCCTTTAAGGACGGCATCATGCATTAATGCTCAAAAGAATCATGACCTTAGTCGTCCTGATGCATGAATACAGTCCTGGTGAGTAACTCGCTGTGCTGCATGCAGGTATCATGCTGACCCTGCTGGGATGGGAGACTCTCAAAGGGTTGTCATGATGCACCAATGCAGCCCCGGTGAAATACTTGCCTTATAGCGATATGCTGTTCTCAAAGAGTTAAACATTTAATGGCTGCATAGTGCATTAATGGAGTATGACCTTTGTCATTATTGTATAGAGAGTAACTCACCAGTGCTGCACTCAGGCATCATACCGACCCTACATGGGATGATACACTCCCGAAGGCTTGGCATGATGCGTTAATACAGCACTGGCGGGTTACTCAGTAGGGTTACACTCAGACGATAAAAGCCATACTATATGAAAGCAGTATAAGTCCTTAAAGTGTTAATCTGCACAGAGAAAAGAAACAAGAGTCTAAAGGTTGCCTCCAGAATGACTCCCCTGTTTAGGGGAGCCCAGGTCGCCTAGGGGAGCCTAGGTGACTCTCTGGCCGACCTAAGGGAGTCACCTGCTGGGGGAGTCATATAGCTCTCTGGGTCATCTGACTCCCCCAGGTGACTCCCTTAGGTCAGCCAGAGAGTCAGCCAGGCTCCCCTGGGCGACCTGGACTCCCCTAAACAGGGCAGTCATTCTGGAGGCAACCTGGACTCCCTTCTGACGCTGTTTCCTCTCTCTGTGTGAGCCTTACAGACAGGTGCACTGCCACAGTGACATGCGGCTAGCATGGGTTTCATTAGAGCCAATCTTTCATGTAATTTCCTGTCTCAATGCATCAAAAGAGAATGTGTCCATGATCAGATGTGTTCCTGGAAACCTACCAAGTCTAAGAACACCTTTTATAAAAGGATCTGGCGGGTTCTTACACCATTAAAGAAACCTGGTGCCGGAAAGGTCTGATATCAATATTAATAGGGCTGCACAGATGCTACGCGCCATTCTGGCACTTGCGAATACCACTATGACTTTGAACTTGATTTTTTTTCTGGGTTTAGGGAATAACTGTGGTTAGCTTTAAACCAGCGGACAGGAACAATAACTGGAACAAGAAAGTAAGATGGGAACACTCCCATCCGACATTCTGGTTCCTGCTCGCTGGTTCCAGGTTACGGAGTTAGCTAGCAGGGGTTGCAAAACCCCAGTAAAGTCCAAGTTCAGTGCCATAGTCATTGTTCCTTCGGAAGGAGCAGGAGACGAGAGTAGGGACCCACAGAGCCTCAGAGCAATAAAACAGGCAGCTAAGCACTACATGTGGTGTGCTGATCATAGTGGTGTTTTGCTTGTAATGCAAAACCTCCAGTTTTGTTCCCAATCAGACAATCCTTTTATGCAAATTTGTAGTGATCTTAATGTACAATAACATTCCCGCACCCGTACCTCAATCTGCTGTACCCACCTAAGCATTCCCCCACCCATACCCCAATCTGCTGTACCCACCACAGCATCCCCCCATGCCCCAAACTGCTGTACCCATCACAGCATCCCCCCATACCCCAAACTGCTGTACCCACCACAGCATCCCCCCCCCATGCCCCAAACTGCTGTACCCACCACAGCATCCCCCCCCATGCCCCAAACTGCTGTACCCATCACAGCATCCCCCCCGTACCCCAATCTGCTGTACCCACCACAGCATTCCCCCACCTATACCCCAATCTGCTGTACCCACCACAGCATGCCCCCACCCATACCCCAATCTGCTGTACCCACCACAGCATGCCCCCACCATGCCCCAATCTGCTGTACCCACCACAGCACCGCCCCTCCGTTAGCCAATCTGCTGTACCCATCACAGCATTCCCCCACCTATACCCCAATCTGCTGTACTCATCACTAGCATTCCCCCACCTATACCCCAATCTGCTGTACCCATTACAGCATTCCCCCACCTATACCCCAATCTGCTGTACCCACCACAGCACCGCCCCTCCGTTACCCAATCTGCTGTACCCATCACAGCATTCCCCCACCTATACCCCAATCTGCTGTACCCACCACAGCACCGCCCCTCCGTTACCCAATCTGCTGTACCCACCACAAAATCCCCCCACCTATACCCCAATCTGCTGTACCCACCACAGCATTCCCCCACCTATACCCCAATCTGCTGTACCCACCACAGCACCGCCCCTCCGTTACCCAATCTGCTGTACCCATCACAGCATTCCCCCACCTATACCCTAATCTGCTGTACTCATCACTAGTATTTCCCACCATACCCCAATCTGCTGTACCCTGATGGTGCCACTCTTCATAGTTAATTACCTCACTGCCTGGACACGGCCAACATATGTTACTCTTTACAGTTGGATTTGAGTCTAAACTATGACTAAGATTTGAACCGTGCAGAGAGGCCTTCCGATGGCTCCCCTTAGATGCAGAATGCCTGTGCCCCACTTTGCCCAGTAGCTATGATGGCTCTTTACCATATCAAAGACACACTTTGTGTGATTCCCGAACCTAATCAGGGGCATACTTGATAAGGCCTTCATCACTGCTGCCTCCAGTACAGCCGGGTCAATACCAACAACGCAGCCCATGTGTACAGCATGTAGGTCCTGAGCACTTATGGATATTGATTACAGAAGGCAACATTTTCAGACAACATATTTCAGAATGTTGCAGAGATTATGTTTAATAACCCTTTATATGCCACATACTACTTTAATATGTTACCAATGCATCCACATCAAGTCTACTCACCAGGGCTGCATTCATGCATCATGCCGACCCTCCAGGATTAATTCAATCCTGTTTGATTGATATGATGCTGGAATGGAGCCCCGGTGAGTTACTTGTAAGGGCTGTATTCATTCATCACGACAACAGAGGGCATAATACATTAATTTGATGTATCATGCAGCCTTAAATGGTTACCACAATAAGGAGATAATCTGTACTTCTCAATACATCTGCAGCAGGGAATCCACAGAGCCTCAGAGCAATAAAACAGGCAGTAAAGCAGCCTGAGCCGGGCCCCGGGCTCTGCCTGTGGGGATGAAAAATAGTGTGATCTGCATCCAGAGCAACCGTAAAACCTTGTGTATAAGCTGTGGGTCGTACATGAATAAAAAAAAATTCAACATTGATTTGATGCTTAACATGTATGTATTATATCGGGTGCTGTTTATGCAAGGATTTTTTATGAATGTACTACAGTGATCTTTTTAGATTCCATGTAAGGTTTGTACAATTTTCTCAATGTCTAGAGGTGGCTCTTAAACGAGGGGCGGCTTATACACAAGGTTTTGGGGTAGTACGGTCGTAACTTCAGCAAGTTTGACACACGTGATTAGTTCTTCAACAGTTTAGGGCTGATGTGGATGCTTGAGTGTGTTTATCTGGTTTTTATGGTTTGATTATCTTCGCATCAGTTAATGAAATCTGCCAAATATTCTGGAATGGAAAAACAGCACCTTGCCATCCTCACAGAAAATGTATGCATACACTTTCAGCCAATGTTACAGAAATGTGGAAAACGATTTAAACCTAGTCTACCAAAGAGCAGCTGTAACATTTTTTGATGTTTCAAAAACATTTTGCGGAAAACATTGATAGCGGGTATTATTTCATATGATGAAAATATCTCTGAGAGACCTACCCAGTAGGTTGAATTAAAATACTGATTTTATAGAGGGAGTACGTTGTATTGGAATGAGCAGATGAGAAGAGGTGTTTGTGTTCTTTCTCCTATAGATCGTGTGTACTCTCAACTCCCATACCAGTAATACATTCTATTTGGATTAATTAAAATGTGTGTCTTTTTTTGGGTTATGCATTAAGTGCAAAATTGAAAACCAGAGATGCGACTATGAAGGCGACAAAAAGTAGGAAGCGTATATAGCTTCATTCAATTCAATTTCAATTTCAATTTCAATTTAATTGTTAATTTAACTGAATGTACACTTCTCCAAATTAATGCAGTTATCAATGGCACACTCAGCTGGACTAAGCCGATACAATATGTCCAATACTCATATTCACATTACATCTCTTTCATGTATGAAATTCAAACATCGACTTTTAGCTTCATGAAAACAAAGAGTTGAAGAACTCTTTGGATGATATTACTTAATGAAACAGTAGGGGGGTAGGGGAAAGATGATGATGATGTTTGCTTTGCAATTTGAAGCTCATATAATGAACTATTTTACATACTTTCTTCACTAATTTCACAGCAACTTATTGAAATATCAGATGTAACATGAATTCAATCAGACTGCACTGTTTAGACTACACTTTCTGACACACTTCAAGTCCGTATACAATTCTACCATACAATATTCTGACACATGAATCAATTTTCATTTTTCTTTTCCTTTTTGACTTTTTTCAAGGAATAGTTAAGACTATTTTGCGGACTTTGTTATATTACAAAGTCTGCAACTATTTGGCTGAGTACTAACATAGGCACCCAAGCTCAAACTGTTTTATTACAATTAATCTTGGGTACTAACTAACTAACTAACAGCTCTTGCTAATGCAGGTATCGTATAGGCCTCAACTATTATATTACGGCTGAGCCTTAATTTACCTGTTACTTTTGCTAGTTTCTTTAGGCAGTTTCTTTAGGCAGACCAGCTGCCTATCTTAGCAGAATATTTTACTCATTCTGCAGGTCCCTTAACGCTGAATAGATATCATCTATAGCAGCGTTAGTAAATTGAAGATCATATCTCCATTTTTTGTCAAAGAACTTAAATATCAAGTTACGCAATTTACCTTTGAATTCCATTTTAGTCTTAGCACTTCTAACAGCTGGAGGAATAAGGTTCCATTCATGACACATTGCATTTGGTGGTGATTTTCTAACTCTCTCAGTATGACATAAATACAAATTGACAAGTGGGCCATCAGCCGCTCTTGTTCTTCTATTATCCACTAAATTCAATCCATTTATACTAATCAATCTAAAAGATAATACTCCCTGCAAATACTTTCTTCTAAGATCCACAGGCAATATACCTGCATCACTATGCAACTTTTTGACAGACACTTCTTGTGGATCAAACACTTGGTAACATACTCTTAGTGCATTATTCTGAAGAACTTGTATTTTCTTCTGATCAATAAAACTTAGAGCGGAGAAGAATAGATTGCTGTTATCAATGTATGGAAGTATCATTGACTTTACAATGGTTAATGCTGTATACAAATCCAAACAACTTCTAAAATGGCTAAGTATCCAAATTTTATGATTCAGCCTACTTACAGTTTTGTTTAACTCTAATTTAAAGCTAAGCTTTTGATCCAAGATGACACCTAGATATTTATATTTATCCACTCGTTTTTTCCTTTAACTTTTAACAAGGCTATATCTACTTCTTCCTCATATGTGTACAACATAAACTTTGTTTTAGCAGCATTGATTGTCAGCTGATTTGCATCACAATAGTCCACTAAAACATTTAAATCATTCTGAAGACTTGTCAAAATTTCTTGTATTGAACTACCTGATATATACAATACAGTATCATCAGCATACTGTAAAACTCTTGATTTTAATTTTAAATTTGACAAATCATTTACATAGATAATGAATAGTAATGGACCCAGAATTGACTCCAAAACAAGCTACCCTTAGAAGCCAGTAGTGTTGACATGCAGCAATAGTGAAATACCAACAGTCTATCCAATGTCCTATTTGAGTATGCAGAAAGACTATATCTCAAGATCCGTTCAGTAAAAAAGATAACCCTCTTAACTGTGTGTCAAGGGAGCACAGTATTCCCACCGCTATATGCTTTCGTGTACTATCCTCTCTACCCAAAAAAAGATCCCATTTTGCTCCTTTTTTTCATTTCAGTAATTTATACGGGATATTGAGACAAGCAAGCAATGCGTGAACACGGATTAGTATAGCACTTTAAACGTGAAACAATATAGTTGAACTGCACTTTTTTTTCAGTGGGAATCACTTGTTTTGTCACTTGCCGACATGAAATGTAAAAACAGTGTGTTTTTTCCTAGGGTAAATTCACCATGAGCCGGGCACATACCTAGAGCCAGACACTTGAATTCCTATAAATGCAAGTAAGCTAAGCCCTCTGTGAATGTAGATAATACCTATACAGATTGAGTGTCATTCTTTCCGAGAAAAAAAGCACTAGGTCTTATCCTGTAGAACTCACTACAAATTCAAATGTCTGAATCAAGGTAAGTGTCCGACACATGGTGAGTCTACCCTAGTGTTAGGACAGGAATCTAAACAACACTATGTCACAACACCTAGCACTAACCCACTCTGGCAGGCACCGCCCCACGAGGGTTTCCGTATCGAAAGCCAAACCACACCAGCTCTCTCAGGCCATTTTCACCCTCCAAAAACAGAGATTGAATTAACCCTTTAAGGGCCGCATAATGATCCATGCCCTGTGTTGAGATGGTGCGTGAATGCAGCCCTAGTGAGTATATTCACCAGGGCTGCATTCATGCATCATGCCGACCTTTTGGGAATGTATTAACCCAGTGGGATTAGCGCCGATATGATGCATAAAGTAGAGTAGACTCACTAGGACTACAGTTATACTTCATGACGACAAAGGGCGTAGATGAACTGCATAATCAATGCACAATGCTGTGCTTAAAGGGTTGTTAATGCAACCTTACTGCATCCCTGCACCGCAATATCCAAAACAATCCTGGTTGAGCACAGTGAGGGAAGTCTGCACTGCCAAAACCAATCTCCGGATTGCTTGGTTTCCACCCGAGCATTTAATTTGCGATCAGTGTCTTTTGTAGATTGGGTATAAACGGGAAGAGGGAGGGGCCACCGATAACACGCCAAGAATGGATCTGTAAAGTCTGTCAAGAAATCATTTCTTAGCTGCAGCTTGCGTGATGCTCCATAAAACTAATCTTCACCATTGTATACCCAAAGGTTAATCATTAATGGCCGGCCCCCAGATATCGGTTTATAAGGAGATGAATGCCTTACATGTATATGGATAATCATTGTATGATAAGGTTATATGTCATCCCATCAGTAAGCCACGCCATTTGAATTACCAAGGATTTAACTAATTTCTTTCTCCCTTTAAGGGTTACTGGTGGGGCCTTCACACCTAGACATTTGCCCTTCAGCCATATAATGCGGAGATTCTGAGAAGATGTATTATCGTTATATCATATAGGGTCATAGTCTAGCCATCAAATCGGGTGCCATGAAAATGTTGATTCTTTGGAAAGTCTTGCACTTAACAACACCTATCATTCAGCAGATCAACCTTTGACTTTAGATGTTTTTGGATACAAAACACTTTTTACAAAGATTATTTTACAAAGATTTCTTTTTTACATCACTATCTTGATACAGGATTTTGATTTTGAACACGTGAGTTAACAATTGGCTCATTGAGACATCGAAGTTATTCATAGTACCAAGCTGGGTACCTTAAAGGAGCATTCTCACCACTCACACTTAACCACATAGTACACTTGGACAGTACTAGAACTGTGAATGGGGCACGCTTGGTGATTATGCCACTTTAAAATTGTACCCAAAACCAGACAATAGCAAGACCACTCTCCTCATCTTATAGCCACACCTCAGTGGTTATTACCCGAATCATTCACATTTGCACAGTACCTGACTTTGGCATTCCGGCCGTTCTTTGGATTCATCGATATAGCCTAGCTGGCCCAAATGTCGCCTTGAAGGGCTTGTCAATTCTGCTCAGCTAACCTTGTACCCACTGGAGGACCCAGATGTGGCCTGCCGCACAGGTCGTACACTGCATGTCACTAATGTCACTCAGGCCAAAAAGAAAAGGGTATTTTGGGGGTGAATCAAAGGTATGTAAGTCTCTTTTTTTTCCTTTTTTTTTTTTCAAGAAATTTACTTAAGCATCATGATCGAACTGCAGCGCCAAATAGTGGGCCATTGCCTCGACTCATCGAATATCAAATCTACTCTGAAATTTGTCAAAATGGCCTAAAAGAATGATTTATCTCAAATTAGATGCACATTTCTAGGGTGGGATCTGTAGGGCTAGGTAACCTGAAACACCTTTATTTGTTTTTGGCATCAGCACCACCCAACCCCCTTGTCAGTGTGTCTTTGGCCCCAGTGCCTGTGTGGGTCTGATTGAGGCTTAGAGAGATGATGCAGCATCCAGACACTCATCTTCACGTCACCAACAATACCCTCAACCCTCACTGAGCTGCTCCCCCTCACCCCTTACACCACACCAGCCCTCATCCTTTCTGCACCAGAGCTGCTCAGAGCTGCTCTCCTCACACTCACACTCCTCCTCCTAGTGCTCTTTCATACAAAGCCTGCTCAGTCCGGATGAGAGTCTCCACCCAGGGGGTTTACTGAGTCTTTGAAGGTAGACAACAACTGCCGCCCTACCGTCCCAGTTCTCAGAGTTTGGGAAATCTTACAGCCCTAGCAATGAGGATAATCTTTACATGAACTAACGTCCTCCTACCCATCTTCCCTATATTATAATATTCAGGGATTACAGTACTGTGTCCAGGCCTATATATAGGATCACTGGATGGACTATTCCAAGCCAGAGCATGGCAACACTTCACATTTTCAGTAAAAAATGTAATCCCACATAATCTAAGGTTCTGATTTTGACCACACCTATTCACCAGGGTCGTAATGCTATCCGACCACTTCCCTCTTTAGGAATTAATAGGAATTGACCGCCACTGCTCTCGTGACAGTGGTGCTGCAGTGGTTTCCCAAAGTATAGTAGAGCAGCTGCCCCAGGGTCTCCACGCTGTGGCTCTGGATGAGGTACCCATGAGCAATGATGAGCTGCTCTCAGGCTGCAATTCCTATTGCTCCCACACATAAGCCTAAGGGTGTCACGGTACGGGTGAGCAACTCATCACGTAGGTACAGGTCGCTGTCAGAGCGAATTTGAGCATCTGTCAGAGCCTCTCTTACAATGGACAGAGTGACTCTAATTGAAGCTGACCACCCTGAGTTGCTCCCACCCCTCTATAAGCTGCTCCCCGCCTGCTCGTTAGTAGTATGTAAATGTAAGCAGCTTTTGGTGGTGTCCTTTGTCGGCCTCCCCTACTCCTGTTTCTATTTCTCATTAACAACAAACTAGACTGCAGTGTCTGAGGTGTCCACTCCCATGTAACTACATCTCTATATCGTGAGTGTAGAGTGGTTTATCAGAGAAATAGCAACCTTCGATAGCATGTCTAGAAATGAACAAATAACATTTATTGTATTGGAGGTGGGAAACACCTTCCTTTTTGAATGTATAGTATATGTCATCACGAGTTCCACAGGCTATAGGTTTTATTTGTTTCGGTATATACTTCATTGAGTTTGAGTTGAGTTTAGATTTTTTATTGGCATGAACATTCGTAAGCGATACAGACGTTTTTCAAGAAAATGCCATATTAATATCATTGGGAATCTAGAAGGTGGCTATTTTGTATGTTCTGGTTACCAAATTTATAAAATCAGGAAAATAATGTATTATAATCTATTAATCTTTGGAGGAAATTAAAATTATGTAGTAGTACTCAAATTCCTGCGGAAAGAGGCATTCCTGTAGGAGCAGAAGGAGTGGCATCTAAGCATCGTAAATGTCACACAATGGCACTTTTTGGTGTACCCCTGGTTGTCTTGATTACTTAACCATTCTAGGGCCGCACACTGTATTAATACATTTATGCATCATGCTGACCCTGCGGGAGTGCATCACCCCCATATGATCAACACGATACTTAAATGCAGCACTGGCGAGTGACTCATCAGAGCCGCATTCACGCATCGTGCGGACATAATGTGTTTATGCACCATGCGGTCTGTAAAGGGTTAAGATTTATTACTGCCTGATTACAAGCCAATAATTAGTGTCGCCCACCCTTACTGTGGGCACTAATTGACCGGTAGTGCCTGCAACCATAGACACGACAAAGTCAGGGAGCTCTTTCTGAACAGGTGACGAATTGGTCGGCTATATTCAGGGATTCGTGAAAATGATAAGAAGATTCTAGCGATAAGAAATTTGATCAGAATATATAGAAACATATAATTGCACCACCATTGACAATCAATGATGGTTGCCTTTGTCTTTTACAAAAAAAAAAAGACACTATTGCTGGCAATGAAATCCCCCCACCATGTGGTTGCCTGTTCTGAAAGAGCCTCCAGGTCTACAAGACACTAGAAGACTTGCACACACAATGACAGCCACCTCCGGCAACAGCGGACAGAACAGGCCCTTTGTATTATACATGTATATGGGTTCAGTGTCTTTTTGTAGGCGTAGAAATGACGGGAGGTCCCATAAATGACATACCACCTTGATATGAGACATTGTGCCATTAAATATTAAGCCATTGGGGTTGCAGTGTTTTCCTTAAGGTGAGATTACGGATACAACCTATGTATTACAATGCAAGGATTGCTTGCCTTTTTTATACAGTGACATCACACAGACACGTCGGATTAGGTGTGAGCGGAATAAGGCACAATGTAAAGATCGTGATGTATGTTGGTATTATTTTGAGGTATACTCCAAAAGTCCATGTTATGATGATGTTATAGCTGTCTACTCTTTGACGCGCCCTGGGTATTAAATAGTGTTAGTGCACGACGTCCTGGAGGCTCATTCAGAACAACTGACGAGGTCGTAGGGAATTGGTGACATGACGAAACCTGTTTGACGACCACTAGTAAAAATTCTTTTACAAGATTTCCTATACAAATCTATAGAATATTGACGAAAATCGCAACATGACGACTGATGAGTCTGTTCTGAAAGAGCCTTCAGGGGGGCTTCATTCAGAATGGATTCGTCAGTCGTCAGTGAAAAGACTAGTGATTTAGGGTCTGATGATCAATCGTAAAATTCATTCAAAAATGTAAAAGTCAGAAGTAAAATAGGTATACTACTAGTATAAGCTTTATATATGACGACCATGCATACACTCGTCAACTTGAGCCCCCTGACTTCAGTGTGCTCATTCAGAACAACTGCCGAACTCGTAGGATTTTTTTTTTGCGTCAATAGTGTCTTTTTCTGCAACTGACGAGGGTACTCGTCATCGTCAATAGGCGATGCATACATACATATTTCTATATATTTCTATATAATTTCCCCCCTCCCCCACACCCTCTTTTCACGACCCCCTCCTTGGCTGTCACTTTTTAGCCCATAAGTTAGCCAAACAGTCGTTCTGAATGGCCACCTTGACGTGTGGTAGCCGGGCCCCATAGCAGCAAGTTTAACCACGCTATCAAGCCCCACCTCTATGGACCGCATGGTGATGTAAACTATGATGCACTTTGCTGTTTTGATGCGAGTGACTCGCCAGGGCTGCTTCCGAGAACCATGTCAACCCTGCCGCGAGTTTGTTTTCCATCCCCAATGATCGGCATGATGCATGGTTGCAGGACCGTATTCATGCATCATGACGATGAAGGGCATATTATTTTACACGCATTACAGCACCATGCGGCCCTTAAAGGTATAACCAGCAGGTACAAGAAATTTGTGTTTGGGGGATTTGAATGTCAGTTGACGGGATGATGGGCGCGCCCAGCCTCTTCCCTGTGGGGAGGGGCGGGGTGAATCAGGTGAATGCTCGGGAGATTTATAACAGGAGATGAGCAGCTCACGACAGAGCACTTGTTGTAGAACACAGGTGCACTATGGGTTTATCTCTGTTGTATACATCTGTTGTATACAGCTGAGGCTACCTTGACCGACTGACCGTTGCTATAAGGTCCCTAAGGTCCCAGCCTCGGCCCGCCCTATCTACGAGGTTGATAGAGGCTTCATCAGTTGGCAGAGCGTATACTGGGCGGTGTTGGGCTGAGAGTTTCCGACTGCTCTGAGGCCCGTTATATTAGGCAGTTCTAGGCGAGTGGAGTGCGTACCACATGTGTGCGGAGTGCACCCAGAGGCGCACCTACCGTACTCTGGAGTTTGTGTGCGTCTTGGTGCGCGGTCTGGGGCCTCCTGAGGAGAAGGCAGGGCGCGCTAACCGTCCTTTTGGGGTACTAACGTTCAGTCGGGTATGAGACGTTCCGACCACTGTTGAACATACCTCAGGGTCCTCTTTCACAACAACTGCCGTATCTGTCGGGCCGTCAAAATATGTTGCCGACAGTACAAAGTGAACCTGATCGTCATCGTCAAACCCTAATTAATGTACCCCGACAGATACGGCAGTCGTTCTGAAAGAGGACCCTGGTCTTTTCTCAATACATATCATGTGACTTCCAAGTTCCATGGCTTTGGAGTGGTTTGCTTTCCCAATATAGGGAGTTACTGTAAAGAAATATGTTTAGATCAGAGTTGGTCTATTTTTTGTTAGCGATGCACCAATTCAGCTCCAGCAAGTAACTCGCCAGTGCTGCATTGGTGCATCATGCTGACATTTCGGGAGTTTCTCAACCCCATAGGATCGGCAGGATGCTTGAATGCAGCACTGGCGAGGTAGGCCTACTCGCCAGTGCTCCATTCATGTACTGGCGAGTTACTCGCCAGGGCTGCAATCATCTATCACGACGACCAATGCTCATATTGCTGTTGTAAATGACGGGGGTGTGACCGAGTCAGTGTAGTGCTGTGTAGGCGGAGAGGGCCGGCAGTCATCCTGATCAGCAGAGACAGGACACTGTCCACACAGGATGACCATGTCATATAGTGACTGCATGAACCATCAGGACGAGGCTGTAAGTAGCCTCCCAGTGCCTGAGGGAGGACCTATTTTCACCTGTTTACATATAGCCTTCTGATGGAGCGCTAAAGTTAGCTAAAGTATCTAGTCCCTTGGTAGCAGGTGCCAACTGCAGGCATGTCAGACATGTCAGGACATAGTCTATAACATACTCTAGATGGTAGACTCACCGAGAGTGCCTCGAGTCGTACACCTGCATTTGTAGCCATTTGTAGTTATTCATGCATTGTCTAACAGATTTATTAGTTATTCATGTATTGTCTAATTGTCTTTCGTTGGCACGAGGGATGTTACATTCTAATGAAAACTAGATCTATACAGGTATCTTTAACATACAGAACCAGCAGTGTAGTATCAAGTATAGGGACACCATCTATCCGATTGCCAAATGGCTGCTTTTACTCTGCGGAGCAAGCTCTTGGTCTAACAGAAACCAATGGATTCTCCGTCAGAAAATAGCCCTGTCCTCATGTGAGAATTGATCGATCTCCTCTGATATAATCACTGAGTTTGAGTTTGAGTTTTGTAACTTTTTTATTGCCAACTATTCATTAACATGTTTTTAAAATGCAATATTGGGCCGATATGGAACCCTCACGAAATGGTGATTACAAACATGGATAAATGAGCGTATCATATTATGAAAAATCACTAAGTCAAGAGTGACTAGATCGTGTAACAACACGACTTAGAAGTAGCAAGATAAGTTCATGTGCGTCTCTTTCAAAGCAGCTTTGGCTCGTGGCGGGCGATGATGATTTGCCATATTGTCTTTGACATATTTATAATGTTTGTGTGTCATGTTGATTGAGATCAATAAATGTCTTGTAACATACCTAATGATTTTTTTTTTAAAGTTTAATGGCAGGGGTGTTTGTTTTTTTTGTTTTTTTTAAAACTCTAGCTATATAGAAATCTATTACTGTGATACCTCGTCAAGCCGCAGATCGAAGCATTGACTGATAGATTGGCACATGGACCGACAGATTGAAGAATCAATAACAAAAATGTATCTGAAGATATATTTGTTGTAGCTGTCGATACTGGAGATATATATATAGTTTGCCCTGCGTATCTATGTAAAGTCGGGTACACATTTACTGTATTTGGTTATGGCTGAAACATAGGGCCCTCTATATGCATGGAGACAGAATCTCCCATTGATTCACACATAGAACGCTGTGGCTATAGCATTGTCAAAACCAACGACAAAAACTACTGACCGATGAGGTATGGTTCAGACGGGATGAAACGAAACCATTTGGAACACTTTTTGTTTGACTTTTTGGATCGTCTAGATAGCGGAAATCCCATTAAGGCCGTTGTATCCGTTCGACATCTTCATCTCAGTTTTCTCCTATTTCTTGATTTCAATACAAAGAAACTGACTTCCTGCGGTTCTCTTCCATCACATTCGATATAAGAGGTGACAGTACAGGCCAAGCCTAGGCCAATAAAAGGTGAGTTTCAAGCTAAATGGTCTATAATCTAGGGTAAGGAAGGTTTGTCTCGACTTGTGCACCATTGCGTTAATTCTAAAATAACCCTAATATTATGTGATTTTTCTAAACTGGATTAAAATGTCTAGGGTCCGCCCTCCTTTGCCATGGAAGGCTAGGTAACCTAGCTGGAGCACTCCTTTTGTGGCCTTATCAAATCTGGAGACTGGTTTACAGTGTTTGGTATTGAGATAAGCCATGCAACTAGGCAGGGTCAATACCTATATTTCGGTATTTTGATGTCTAATTGACCCTTTATTGAGAATCCAAACCGCCATCAGGTAAATGCTTTTTGTAGATGATGGTGGACGGAGCAACTCGCTTCCATAAGTATACTCTTTCCGAGGGATACAATTTCAACAGACGGAAATGTACTTAACGATGGGTTAGAAGCTAATTTGGGGTTAATTTTCTCTTACACATTGTATTTGTATTTATAATGCCTGTACCAATGTGTGTGTACACTACTAAATCCATCTAACACTTAAAAGTGCATAGATTCAAGGTCAGAGGGCCTGTTTTTGTAATAGAGTGGGGTCGCACACCCTATTCTGACATGGCTTTCTATCTATTCTATGCATTTCTAAGTATCAGTAGAATTTAAAAGTTTACACACACATTTGTATAGGCATTACAAAAACAAATACATTGTGTAACTAAAAAATGTAAATTGGCCCCAAATTAGCTCCTAACCCATCTTTAAACTCTACTGTCCTGCTGCAGAGTTTTGGGTGGAAATCTTTCCTTTAATCAGGCCAATAGACACGTACAGACAGTAGGGATATCATTGCTATCGACCTTTATAGTTGTTGTTTTACGTTATTCATTATTTTGTTAGCGACATCTCAGTAGTTTGTTATTTTCGTAAATGCTTGTCACTCGGCCTCTAATTGGCATACTTCTAAAATTATTCAACCATTATAGAAAGCTGATTTTCCATACCTACGAAATTACGATTTATGTAACTGTGCTGTAACAAAATGCCAAATCAAGTTAATTTGTTTCAACCTATGATATCAATGGAATCACTACCAGATATTCAAACAGGCAAAAAGATGATTTAATGATTAGATCCCATCGAGTTGTCAGCTCAGGTCCTCACTGGCCACCACTATACCTGGATACAGTTGATGAGGAGAGGGTTCCCTTTCCCGGCTTGGGAAGCTGATAATGCTGTCGTGGGTCTGACTGAATGGGGCCCACAAAGTATACCCAAAAAAAAGCAATATAGCCGAGATAGGCTTGTCCAGAATTGGTTATATTTGATATTGATACTTTGTCTTATTCTAGATTCAGAAGCAACCACGTGGGGATACTTAGTGTAAAATGTCGTCAGACGGCTACATAGTGTTTATATCGTAATGCGCAACAGAAATTCTTTGCATAAAAGCTCCTAGCTAAGATTAGTCAGATAAGTTAACGTGACAAAGAGACTATTAATAAGACTAGTTACACATTAAGGGGTGCGAGCTGTCACGGGCTACCCCCTAGGGTCATCATGGGAGATCGGCCTTGCTGAATGTTTACCCTAGGCTAAAATAAAAACCGTTTCAAAAAAAAAAAAAAAAAAACAACTGAGAGATCCATAGCTATGACAAATCATGATTCACCACAGTACTGACATTGGTGACATGTGTACTATTAGAGAAATGATACAAATGAAAACATTACTATCATAGACAAAGGCTTTGTATAGTGGTGGACACAAAACAAACCATATTTGAGGTTAGGTGGAATGGAAAGCCTCAGACAGGGAGGCTCCTCTAGCAAATCCAAACATGTTTTGGCTAATAATTCAGTGCACTAACCACTGCACTATCCTGGTCACTACACCATTATTATTTGGCTCCCTATACGACCAATCTTTCAGTCACTATAGTACCTAACCAAGTTAGTCATTTTTTGGCTAGTTTAGTTTAGTCAATATTGTCAGGCTGGTCAGTACTGATAAACTTACCTCAGTCTTTCCATTTTAGGCTAAGTCCTTTTGAGTAAGGAATTAGTCATAATGTTGTTTTGCCTCAGTCATTCTTGAATAGCACTTGGTCATGCCTGACCAATGTCCGTAGACCTATGACCAACCTGGGATAGCCACTGCAGACTAAGGGCCGGGGCTTTTAGATTATCTGTGCACCCATCTTTACAACATGGGGCACATATTTCAAAATGAAAAAAAAAACATGCATTGTGTTAGTAGGAAACCCAGATAAAGGACAACCATTTGATATATTACGTTGGATTCTAGGATAATCTGAGATTTATGGCTAAATCGGCCATATAGAGCCCAGTTCATGGACGATGGTCATTAATGAAAGTATCTAACAAAAGAGCCTAGTCACTAAATCCTCATAACTGTGTCTCACGTGTCCCACTATGGTGCAATGCATGCATCATAACCTGACACATGAAAGCTAATACTCCCCTCACAGGGGATTCCTGTGCATACAGTCTATTTGCATATCAATGGGAACACGGCGCAATTCACTCTGAGCTATTCTGGGGAGAGGACAA
This sequence comes from Harmothoe impar, assembly GCA_947462335.1. Taxonomy (NCBI): domain Eukaryota; kingdom Metazoa; phylum Annelida; class Polychaeta; order Phyllodocida; family Polynoidae; genus Harmothoe; species Harmothoe impar. Next base: position 61,962,836 of record OX381712.1, on the reverse strand, counting down.
AACAAATCAAGATGATGGTATTCTCTATAACAATGCTTATCAAAACAGAGTACTCCCTAACAACAGGCAAGCACGAGCTGAGTAAGTAAAAGGATGTTTTTTCAGAGGCTGACACACGCATGCATCGTGCCAATTCACCGAATACAAAGGGGTTTGGATCCAACAGACATGTATACTGGGTAGCTTGGGCCAAATATAAATAAAATCTACGTAGGGTAGGTCGGATATATATTTTTAAACTTTGGCCTGAAAGGTACCCAAAAAATGAATAACAAACTTCAGCACCAACAACGGCGCCAATGGTGTCGACTCATGGACTATCGCATTGACTCTGAAATAGCCCCAAAATTATTTAGATTATGTATATCATTTCAAAATTGGATAAACATTTCCAGGGTCAGCCCTGTTTTGCTAGGTAGGGTCGGGAACCTGAAACACACATGTATTTTTCTTTATTTGGCTTTGGTAAAATCTATGCAGATAAACAGAGGCGAGGAACAAGGGGTTGGGGGGTAGTATTGAGGTGTTCTTTATTAACTGTGGTAAGATTTCTGTTGGAATTACATCATGCATGTCCCAGCTTATTGTTAGCGATATGTAGTACTGCCGTCCGAAATTACAAAGACGGCTCTCATCTCAAGTGCCTCTTCGCATGGCAGTCTGTTTCCTGTGTATTAGCTCCCTGTCTCTATTATTCATTTTATAGATACTTTACAATCCATGTATGCTAGATGTCTGTAAACAAACCTTTTTTTCATATAGTACCTACACAATCCTATTATACTAGTATGTCATTACTTAAAACATGAAATTCAATTGCAATTCTACGAATTAAAACTAGGCCACAAGCTTCACTGCTTCCTTTACACAAGTACTTTCTTAGTTAACCCTGCAGTCAACACATGAGATAAACCTTATCTAGATTTAAAACACTAAGGTACAAGGTCAGTGCTCCGGATGGGGGTTGGCCCCATACACGTGGGCGTCCACTTGTGACCGAATGGAGTGAGGACAGGTGTGAAATGGGGTGAGGATAGCTGTGGAATGGACTGCACAGAGAAAAGAAACAGCGTAAAAAGGGAGTCCAGGTTGCCAACAGAATGACTCCCCTTCTTAGGGGAGTCCAAGTTGTCTAACAGAGCCTAGGTGACTCCCTGACTGATCTAGGGGAGTCATAGCTTCCGGGATTACCTGAGAGAGTTAAATAGGGACCTGGGCTCTCCTAGAGAGGGGAGTCCTTTTGGGGGCAACCTGGACTCCCTTTTGAGGCAGTTTCTTTTCTCTGTGTGGGTCTTGTGTCTGGTATGGTAAAAAGGTTTTATCTGATTCTCAGAATGTGAGTAATACCAAAACCCACTTGGCTCTATGAGCTATATCTGTATTTATTGGCCACTGAGAATTTAATTGACTTTAATACGTTTGACGTATGGGATGCAGTCAGGTAAAACAGTATGTCATAGACCTATATCAACATCAATCTCTCTTCACACACATCAAATTACGTGGTTTAATAGTATAAAGTCAAAGGTCGACTTTAACACTGCGCTACAGCATCTATATATCACTATCGTTGTAATTGTGCCAAAAGAAGAAGTTTCCAGCCACTCAACACATGGCCGACTATATAGTTTGTGTTTTCTATAATGCAACAAGAAGGCGTACATTTTAATCGATTTTCTAGTATTTTTAGCCAGAAAACGCCCTGGAAAAAATCTGTTCCACCTTCTACCTGTAACTGGAAACCAACCTATATGTTAAGCCGTGACAATTTGTTATCTATGTTTTAGTTAGTGATATAGTCATGTTTAGATGTGTTGCTAAACACAGCCGTGTGAGGTGCTTCCAAAACCACACCTTAATGTACGCACCATGCAGCGGCTCTGCCCCGGGAAACACTCCAGAAGGCGAGTTACTCGCCAGTGCTGTAGGCCTATCCATTCATGATGTTGCCAACATAGGGGCATAATAATATTCAGTTCATTAATACACTGTGTTTAACCTAAATGGATATCCCACTGTGCTTTGTCTTTCCGTTTTGGTAGTTACCAGAGCTATATCCTTAGGACTGCCAGTACTTTCTGGAGAGGCCCTGCCATAGCGTTTTGTTCCCAATGCAAATGAAAAATCCTGGCTTTTGAATGGCCCTTTTGCTACCCGCATTGGTACGCTATGGCAGTGCTAAGGATATATGGATGAGAGATAAATATAGGCCTTTATATTAGAACATATAGGGTAATTTAAAGTCAATAGCAAAGTCGGATAGACCCCATTACCTCGATCCCCTCCTTCACCAAGCCCTATGTCACGTAGAGATCTCAGACAGGGGTCTATCCTATACCCACAGTCAGCATTACTGGGGAGACTGTGTTAGTAATGGGGCCTGGTGTAGTTCACCGTATGCACACTAGGGGGCAGCGTGGTGCAGGTGGGGACGAGGCAGGAGGTAGGAGGGGATGGTATGGCTCTGGCCATCAGTCTCAGCGGAGTAACTGCGCCAGGCAGACCACTACTACTACAAGCAGGCCTTGCCCTCTTAACACACCCACACCGCTTTGTTCTCCCTTTTAACTCACAAGAAAACACATAACAAACTCACAAAAAAAGCCACAGAACAGAGCCTACCGAGAGGGAGTGCTTTGAGGGGGCATGTGAGAGTGTTAAAAAGTGCCAATGAAAGGTGGCATGTCGCATGGCGGTGGCGGCAGTGGACGGGAGGTGGGAGTGATGAATACCCCCACACACGGACCTTTATAAGTGTGACACACTTTAACTTATACACGAGTTGCTCACACCTGCTCGGACATACTCACAGGCACACAGGACTCGGATACAGCTCTACAGATATTAAGGACTAGTGAGAGTGAAGGAGTCCTGCACCGGCACAACTCCTATCCAGAGATGTTCTGAGAACCTCAAGAGTTACTCGTAGTTATAAAGGAGGTCTGGACTGCTCCAAACGGATATATACATAAACTCTGACTTGCTCATTAACATAGGTTTCTGCATAATTGATTCATCATCGGCCAGCATTGTTCTGTCAAGTATACACCGTGTCATATATGCGTGGATTGTACCAGATGAGTAATGATAATGGACTGCGCTTCAATGCACCCGGATTGTGATTGTGATCTATACGACTTAAAATACTAACTCTATTTGATATCATCATAAAACTACATGCCAACCCTATCCCAAATCTCTGATGATTAGTCACATACTAGACGTAAAGTATCGGTTCAGCCAGTGAACTTTAACTACTGAAATCAATATAAATAAATATATATTATACATAGATATTAAGTTGATGTTTCTACCCGTGGATAATAAATCATCTGATACTGCTCCTTCATTGGCCACTGACTGACAGGTTGGGCGGCGGCTGATGGAAGTGGTGCGCTGGAGGTAGGCAGGTGAAGGTGAACCCTGGAGGAGTGTACACACCTCCATACCTCCTCCTGTAGGTTGGAGCACACAGGGGGCACCAGGCTGGATGGTCAGGGAGTGGTCAGGATAACTTACTCCAGTAACCCTATATATATACCCTGCACCTGTAACTGTGAGAGGTGTGCTTACACAATAAGCACACTGGACAGGCATATCACCAGTGCATGAGGGCTTCAAGATCTTAATCTCTTTAATCCAAGGATAATCTTGGCGGACCTCAATCACTCTTATGTAGAGATTTCCCCAGGATGATTGATTGATGAAGGGAACTTTCTTAAAGTAAGAAAGTAGTAGACTGGTTGTGATATAAAATACTGATGAGATAAAATCAGGTGAGAAAATAACAGACTTTGATCATATTACTGTCCCTGTGGTAGACATGAATCACACAATTAACGTTCTACACCTGGCTCATTATTCAACAATCTCACAGGCAAGAAAGTATTTTTGACTGGAAGGAATATATGCTTATAATACCCTTTGTTGGTTAGAGTCTCAACTCTGCTACAAAAGGCCTAGATTACAATCCTCACTCCGATCCAATTCTCGGTGGAGGGGTAGTAGGATTTGGGCCTTAAACACACGGTTCATCTTAACCCAAGGAGCAGGAGGAGTAGCAGTGGTTGTAGACTGGCCGCAGTGAGCCCTCCCCTACTATACATCATAGAGTAGCTCATGGAGCAGCTCATGGAGAAGGATGTGTGAGCTGTAGGGAGCAGTTCAGGAGTCAGTGAGCAGGTTACAGCTGCTCCTCATGGGATAACCCTACACCCAGGTAAGGGTCATACAGTCTACTGTAGTACTATACTGTTAACTTGTCGTATCTCCTTTTTTTTCTTTTTTTTTTACTTTGTTGTAGCTAGATCAGTTTTTTCCTCATTATCTGTCTTCAGTATCTACAGGTGCTAAGTGGTAGAAGGTCAAAAATACATGAGAGTCGCCCTGGTTGTTGGCAAGAAGAGATTTATTTGATATTGAGAATGTTGTACGAGCTGGGTGTAGATATGGGCGAAGGGAAAGGTGACACTCTCTAGTAGTCAAAAGGTAGGTTCTGCTAGAAACTAGCATAAGCTTTCCTGAAAATCCCATGGGAAAAGTACGAATTTCTACGATCAAAGTAGGAAAAGTGACATCTCTCGATATTTGTCCCCACATTATTACTGGGTAACTCAATTCTGGCATTTAACAGAGGCAGGGCAGGATCAGTATAACTTTGTGTCTCTTTTTTCTCTTAACGAGTCGATATGCGTGCTACTATCGCTAGCTGGGGGGGGAGAGGAGACCTGTTATAATGATGAAGTATTAAGGGGGTAACGGCCGCTCCAGTATAACTACACGTACTTCTTCCTTTGCCCTTTAGCACTGTGGCCTCAAACATTAAGAAGGAAAGTGGGGCTACGTTTTGCCCTAGGCTATAGGAGGAAACAGGTGATATCCTAGCCTTGAGAAGCGAGTCTGCAATCATTAATTGCAACTATAGCTGAAATGCCAAAGGACGCAATTGAAAAACAAAGGTATCGTAATGTATAATACGTGCAATCGCGGCAACCTTGGCATTCAAGAGGATAATGCAAGGAGGGTGGGTGGCGGGGTTTGTAACACCCTTTTGGTTGAACATTGCGGCGGGAAGCATGCGCCAACCGAGGCTATAAGAGCTTTTATCCCATCCGGCGTCCCATTCTACAACAAAAATTGTGATGGCCAGAAATCAATTCTGCTGGGTTCTCCTCTTCTCATCCTCATTATAATCTGATCCTGTTTAGAGGAATGCACATGGGGTTCGAGTCATTTAATCATTACCCGGCTGCATTCCTCACCGCGCCAATGTCATTATAATAGTAGCCGTTAGATACAGCAAAGTCTCCATCTTTCCACTGCCGGCCTACAACCTAATCTAAAACCAATCACTGGGTATAAGTCAGATATGAATACACATGAGTAGCTGCATAAGTGTTACAAGTCTTGGACGATGGTCACTATCCTCGGCTAGTAGTGCCTTGGACAATTACCCTGTCCTTGGCTTACAACGTATACAGCGACTTGTAGTTCCTATACATAAAACTTTAAAGACGGCTGGTTCCTAACGCAGCCGGCTCTTTGGAGCATTAACACTACGGGTATTTTAACTATATGTGAGTTTTCATGGTTTGTCAATCGGACCATTATTCACGCTTCTATATAATGAGTTGTTTTAAAACCCCATCACGTAGCGTTGGGTAGGCGTACAATGTTGTTTAAATAGGCTACGCCAAAATCATAATCGAATTTATAGAAACTGGGGAACGGTTCCGAACTCCAGATGGAATTGGAGTGATGTATTGGGCTAGAGAATGGAAGAGATGGAAACTTAGAGCTATTGATATTTTATTTGTAGAATTTCAAAGTTGTGCTAATATATCTAAAGGCAACACTATATGTGTAGGACTCTCTTAATTAAGGAGAGCCCGAATGTGATGTGGAGGTCACATTTTTAGTTGGGACAATAAGTAATGTGACACAGAGCAAGGACAAAAAAAGACACAACAGAACTAACAACATTTAACATGAACGCTTCTATAATTCCAACTCAACTTCCCCACAGCAACACATGACTAAGATGCCAGACTGGGGCTGGTGATTCAGTAGTATACACACGGTCAATTCACAATCGATATTTATATAGATACTTATCTACACCCCGGCATGATGAGGCTTAAAAAAGAAGGTTTGTTTCAGGTCACCCGACCGAACCTATCAAAAACAGGGCCGACCCTACGTTTTTTATGCAATTTTGAAGGAATTTTCGCAATTTTACCCCTTTTTGGTCAATTTTCGGGTATCCAAAAAAGTTGGCCAGTACATTCATGTTCAAAAGATTTTTTTTTTAAATCCGACCTACCGACCTTACATTTTCCTCCGATGTTACCTGAAACAAAACCTTTTTTTGGGGGGGGGGGGGGCCTGATCGAAGTATATCAACTCTGCACTTTTTTTTCTTTAAATTTAATCTGTGTCACCCATCAGTTAATTGTAATTCAGTCTGTCGGTGTCTTATCAGCACTCTTATCAGTCATAATCCCTTTGTTATCTATAGGCTCTTTTTAATACAACCTCACCCTCTGTCACCCACCCATCTTACATAGGTCTCTCCCCACTCTACTCTGTATACACTGAGGGCTCTGGTTGCTGCATTTGCTCCAAGCTGTGGACAAGCTATGCCTCATAGTGGTACATTTTAAAGCCCTTCACAGGAAGGGACAGGCACACAACGCCATTTCCCTGTGCTAGGGGATGGTGATGGCGATCGAATCTATGTGGTGGGTGAAGGGAGATTTCTAAAGCACGCCCCTACACTTTTACCGACACAGAGAGAAGAAGTAGAATCACTGTAACTCTCAAATGGGAGTCCAGCCTCGATCACTGAGGTAATTCTCCCCAGGGCTCTAAAGTGACTTCCAATCATTAGGGAGTCTTAGAATAGGAGTCATTATAGAGTTATTATAGGGTCCTGCTAAGTCACAACAGAGTTCTGGGGAGAGTTACCTCGGTGATCAAGTCGGGAGTCACAGTGATTCTACTTCTTTTCTCTATGAAGGCAACAGTCCTTTTAGACAGGTCTTTGGAATGCTCTACATGCCACTTATATTGTTTAAGAGATGAAGGCATAATATGAACTAACTTGTTAAGATGGGCTTCTGTTGTCTATCAACGATTTAACGCCGGCTGCTAAGCACCCGACATGAATATATATCGCCGCTAGGACGCTGCCATTGCTGTCGTCACAACACCTGACGTTTTAATTGGGAGTGGGAGGATTGTAGACTTAGGGGGCGGGTCAGGGTTATGGATTTGGACTGAACTCTAGCCCCTGTTAGTGTTAAGGCCGGATAGTGCTTAAATCAATGCATTATACCCTTCACCGTCATGATGGATGAATGCAGCCCTTACATGTAACTTGTCAGAGATGCCTTAAAGCATCATGTTGTATACTGAACTTCTCAATGGTCGGCATGATGCATATATATGTACATGTACATAACCTGCATCATGACGACAAAGGGCATTAAACCACTCGACAGGTCTTAAATGGTTAAAGGCCCAGCGCCCCTATATATAGGGCTGAGTACCTGTCCCGACTGCACTCTGACTTTTACTGGACGTGCAGTAAGATCTGCGGGTTTAATGTTCTAAGCTAGAAGTCACGTGACGTCCATAGAAGACGCTGATTGGTACAAATGTTATATATGAAGAGTTTCGTTGCAAAACGCAACAAATCCATTCCAGAATTACATCATATAGTGATTTCTCTAAGGCTACTATATTGGCAATTATAGTGTCTCCAATATAATGTGTACATCAGACAGGACCTATAGACATGAAAAATACAATTTTGATAAATACCCTAGGGTCATCCCTGTAGGTTGATTGATTGATTGATTGATTTGTTTAATGTCCAGATTTACATCAAGTGCCTCATGGGACATATCTCAAGTAGGCAAGGAGTCAGCCACAAATAGTGGTAGTCTGCCTCGCAGTAGTAGGACAGATATTTATATGCTGCTTGCCCAATACAGCAGTAACCGCATCTATAGATGATCAAATCTATTAAATGAATGAACGCATCTATAAGGTGAGGGAGAAAACCGCTATCAGGGCACATCCCCTACTCTTTTCGAAGGATAGCAAGACATGTTTTTTTTGCCTGGTCCTACCTACCTGGGCAAGTACTATAGTAGGAAGGGCTAGACAATTCCTGTAGCTGAAGATGGATGCTGGCTGTGGAATTGATGTATACCGGTCGTACACCACTTGAAATTGAATTTAAGATTGTTTATACCTCCATAGATATTCATCAGAATGGTTTCCAGCCCACTTCAATCAATTTGTCGAATGGAGACCCTGAATTTAGAGGTAGGTAATCAATGAGAGGCGTTCGGCAGCTCTCATTTTTTTCTATTTTCACTATGACGTATAACATGTTGGGTGATTGTTCATCTTTGGGTACTAGACTTGTACTAGTCCTGTAGCAGGACACCATTATGGATTTGGGAGGGAATTGAATTTGATTCATGATAAGATGTTATCAGCTAGTGGATGCTAGCTGGATGGTCCTAGATTAATTAACATCAGATGTGTTGGTTTGCTGTCGTGATTTCAGAAATTGAGGACATTAAAATTCACATTTCACCTAAATAACAGATACCGGTACCAGTTTATTTCCCTATACCAATAAATCGTAAAAAAAGAAAGTGGTATTTGCAAGCTAATGTACAGTAGGAACATGGCATTATACTAGACAAAGCAACCGTCTGCGGTATATATGGCGTTGATGTGTGAGCAGAAATGGAACCCTGCATGATCGCACCAATCAGGAAATCTTAATTCCCTTCTGATTAGCCCAGGATTAATTATAATCTTTATAATTAAAGGTACTATTAATATACTAATTAAAGGCACCTTATCAGTGCTGACCCCTATTAGTATTACTGTCTCTATTGGCAACTGAGCATTGAGCTGTTCCCGTGCTCGATGCCGTACCTTGGTAGCACGCTTAACCCTTTAACCCTTTAGGGACAGATGTCGCTTAAAGATGACATTGGTCATCATGATGCACTGGTGCCTCATGCCAACCCTCCGGGAGTGTCTCAACCCCATAGGGTCGGCATGATGCTTGAATGCGGCCCTGGCGAGTTACTCGCCAGAGCTGCATTCATGCATCATGACGACCAAGGGCATGATGCATTAATGTACCATGCTGCGGAAAGGTTGAGGCACAATGCGACCCTTAAAGGGTTACATACACAACTCTGCTACATTATGTGTATACAAGGCCTCTCGCTAGTCTGTTTTACTGCTAACAATATCATCATACCACGGCCCCGAGTATAAAGAAGCCCCTATTGATTGCTCGAGGGTGTTCTGATTGAACTCCAATCGCCGTAGCAGTTTAAGGGCCGCATACTACCTCAAAGTAATATGCCCTGTTGTTATGATGCACGAATGCAGCCCTGGTGAGAAAATCGCAAGTGCTGTATTCAATCACCATGCCCATCATACACATACAGAGCCGGTACACTCCTGAAAGTTGAGGATGATGCATAAATGCAGCCCTGGTGAGTAGACTCATCAGGGCTGCATTCATGCCTCATGATGACAACCACATTGAAGCACTATGCTGTCCTTAAAGGGTTCATTAAAGAGACACGACTCGAGTCGCCTTAAGGAGGGACAGGAGGAGACGATACTCATGCATTGAGGCGGGGAGGAGATTGACAACACCGTTCTAGCTCATTACTGTTGTGTAGCACTGTGATGTGGCGGCAGCAGCGCTCTAGTCTAGTCGCAGCAGTAGGCAACTAAAAGGTAGCATTATTATTTCATGTGGAGAAACAAAGTTACTATACTTAAGTACTAGAATGGCCTTTGTCCACACCCCCGTACATAAAAGAAATACAGAGATCCATTCTAATCAGTCTTAACTCCTGGTTTCTCTACTCTTGGGAGTTTGGGTCTCGTCACACTAGGACCCTTACAGCCGGTAGTCGTAGTCACTAATGTGAACCTCTGCTTGGCAACTATCCATAACAGTGGCCTTAATTATATTATTTTTAGAGGCTCTGCTGGAAGAGTCGGTTAACACACACCAGTACAAACTATATACAAGTAGATGGGCTAGGAAAGCCTTATGGTCCTAACATTATGTTGGTAGTATACTTATCCCATTGCTTCCAAACATATACATTGGCTAGAGTATTATGCTTGGAGGGCTTTATAGGGCACCTGGCCGTCGACAGCAGCACCGCTTGTGGTAACTTGAGAACCTGCAGTACGGGCCCTTGACCAGTAGGTGGAGCAGCTAGCCGGGGTTTATGACGTCACAGGCCCGTACTGAGTCTATAGGTGTCCATCTAGTGGTACCTGCTTGAACCTCCAACCCCCGAATATGGCTGCGCCCATGGCCTAACCCCTAGGAGCCCTATATCGTATGACTGGCTGATCCTTCCAGAGCCGGACACTATTGGCCACTCTCCTTCCAAGTCTAGGACAGACAGGCGGCAGAGATGAGGTACGTAGCAAAGAATCTGCTGGAAGAATACGTCCATTTGCCTGCGCCCTTTGGTTGGTCTGAGGATACCAGCGGAATTCATGTGGGAAAAGATGGCGGCCTATCGACAGCGATCAGTCACTGTGACATTTGAGGCAGGAGAAGGCGGCATCTCTGGTCGGTCTAAGAGGCCCATTACACAGTGTTAACCCTGTCAGGACGGCATGTCGTTAAAAGATTACATTTGTCGCATGATGCACAAATGCAGCACTGACGAGTAACTCGCCAGTGCTGCATTGGTGCATCATGACGACCCTCTGGGAGCGTCGCAAACCCAGTAGTGTCAGCATGCTTGAATGCAGCACTGGCAAGTTATTCGCCAGGGCTGCGTTCATGCATCATGACGACCAAGGGCAGGACGCATTAAAGCACTATGTCGTCCTTAAAGGGTTAAAGTATGTCTCGTTGAGACTGTAGAAAGTGCCTTCTACTCCAAGTGCTTGTAGACTGCTGTGTTAGCTCTAGACAATGGGGAATGGTAAACAGTGTTCTTAACCCTTTAAGGGCCGCATTGTGCTTTAATGAGCTCTGTTTAATACCGCCATGATGCATGGATGCAGCCGTATAGCGAAGCTACTCGGTATGCCTGCATCCATGCATCATACCGACCATTAGGGAGTGTATCAACCCCATAGGGTCGGCATGATGTTTGAACGCAGCACTGGAGAGTTACTCGCCACAGCGACATTCGCGAGTCAACAGCAAAGGGCACAATGCATCAAACCACTATGTGGCTGTAAACTGATTACGTTTTTTTCCCTTTTACATTTCAAGGCAGTTCCTATCCAGAAGTTCCTAGGTCCATGCATCTGATGGCTTTTATACCCCTCTTCAGCCAGATTCCAACCACTTACATACAGCAATAGATACAGAGTGCTTTCTTTGCTATAGACAATAGTCTCATCGTGCATTATATCTATACGACATCCTTGTATTTATGTATACATGTATACATACAGGAGAGTTTACCTATTTCCATATAGAGAAGGCAGCCCGCAGGAATTTGAAAAGGGGGGTGGGTCCACCAAACACAAAAGTACTTATAAAATGTTGCACCGCAGCTCACAGCGGATCCTTCAACCTTTCTCTTTTTAAATTCCTGTGTTGAATAAAAATTAGATAACCCTCGTCCGTGTTATTGGCAATATCAATGTACTTTGCTACAAGAATCAGTCTGAATATGCCCTCTATGTACTTTGCTACAAGAATCAGTCTAAATATGCCCTCTATGTACTTTGCTACAAGAATCAGTCTAAATAATTATGCCCTGTCCCTCTATGTACTTTGCTACAAGAAGCAATGCAAATATAGACTTGTGGATGGCATATGTCACATACATGTACTATCAATATTGTATGCAACATAAAACTTCCCAACCTTCTCTCATGTAGTGTCAGCCACCCTAAGTGGGTATGTATGTATAGACTTCCTCCAGCGTCCCCCCCCCCCTTCTCTCCACCATGTGTCAACTACATACAGGAGTCATCCATCTATTAGAATGAAGGTCACATAGGCTGATCCTACTAATGTAGGTGTGGATGTGCTATTGATTACCTGGCCCTGCCAAGGAAGGCATGGCCAGGGGCTGTATATATACATATATGGTGTAGTTTGTACATGCCCGTGTAGCCTTGATGTGCCCGCGGGTTACCGCAAGGGCTCAAGTTAGCGACGGGTATTCAAATTATAAGCGCCAGTCTTGAGTAAGTGCAGGGGTATTTAAATATGTATTAAGCACTAAATAAATATCTGGAATAAGCACCTGTCTTGGTTAAGCGCCAGGGGTACAGTGGTATGGAAATGTATAAACGCCTGGGCGCTTAATCGAGCCACTATGCTGTGAGGTCAGCCCTGATATATAATGAAGCCATTAAAGGCGGATTCTCACCACTGGCACTTACCACATAGTAGACTAGAACAGTACTAGAATTGTGAGCGATGAGAATGCCACTTTAACGTAGGTTGATAGCATTCAAATATGTGTAACAAGATGATATATAATGCAGCACCATGGACAGGCCAAAACCACACCCGCAGAAATATGGTCTCCAGAGACAGATTCCCTTCCTGTTGAAGAACATCACCCATTTCTTCATCATTAAACCCCCAACCACAAAAGCAAACTTTAGACTGTATACATTTAGTATAAACCCTGCTTAATGATTAAAGGGAAGCTGCCCTGTGGGTAGATTACACCCCACATAGGGTACAGAACACAATTACAAGGACAAATGTGTCTGATGGCCTTGGTGTGGAAACCCTACCCTGGGGCGTACTCACAGACATTACAGCACACAGGGTGTTAGTGAAGGCAGCCATCCTCACGTATGTCGCCACTAGGGGGCTTTACCATACAGCAATGTTATACAGTCTTTGCCAAAACGTGCCGGACAGTGGCAATGTCCGCCTAAAATGGCTCTGGTCCGGCAGAATGACTAGTGTTGCAGGACCAGATGTCCTCTACATTCTGGGTTTTCAAAAATTGAAAGAATTTTTCAAATATTGCAACTAGAACTGAAGTTACAAATTATAGAGTGCACACTAATATTCTAGGCAAATTGGAGCAATTCTTTGATTATTATTTCTTTCATAAATGTTATTCTATTCTAAATAGTATGCAAAACTTTGGTTTAGGTATTTGGTCCTGCAGAAATATATCCGGCCCTGCAAAATTGGCTAGCTGCAGCTGTCCTGCATGCCGAAAAAGTTTTCACAAAGACACAGCACCTACCCTAGGTGATCTATTCATTAATAAATAATGAATATCATCTGATCAGAAACTTCAAATTTCTTTAAAAAAAAGAAGAAATTCAAACTAATCAGAAGCATTTAATATAGTGATCTATAGCTCAATACCTATATTAAATATCATATCAGAAATTGAAATATTTAAACAAGTAATGTGACGAAAATATTAGAGGCATACATCATATTATGTGTACATGTACACATATCATAAGTATTTGACGCAAATATCTCCTTATAGTGTCACATTCCCCTGTAGGCCTAGCTGTACTCTATATACCCTAAGGCACAGAGACATTAGTACGTCAGTGACACTTCCTACACCTTACCATGACGTAAGTGTCATCCTGAACAATGGCAACAGACTCAGGTTGTGACATCACATCACTGACAACATGGATGGGCGTTACTAGGCTGTCGCAATAGTTACTGGGCGTCATCGTCCCCCTACTACATGCACAACAAATGGGCTTAATTAATGCCGATTCTTTCAGCAACTCGTCAGGGAATATTGATTGTCTGGTCGCAATTTGTATATTAGGGTAAGGATATTACCTAAATCCCCTAGGGTTAAGTGTGGTCCTTTAAGCCCTCTATGGGCAATATATCCTAAATTAGAAGTAGATTGACTCACCAATGGTTCTGAACTGGCACCAGGAGGGTTGGGTGGGGTGAGTTGGGGGGGGGGGGGGGGCACCCTAGTAGTTTAATTAAAGATACCTAAGCACCAGGCTTTGCCGTGTTGTCCCCACTGTCTCGCCGGTTATGTATAGGGGACGTGCTGGCTGGGACTGTTAGCAACTGTGGACTGGGGGAGGTCTCTTATGTTGACTAGCTGGGGGAGTCCTTTAATGTGGACTGGGGTAGGTCTCTTCTGTGGATTGGGGGAGGTCTCTACTGTAGACTGGGGGAGGCCCCTTCTGTGGGCTGGGGGAGGCCTCTTTTGTGGACTGGGGGAGGTCTCTACTGTGGACTCGAGGAGGTCTCTTATGTGGACTGGGGGAGGTCTCTACTGTGGACTGTGGACTGGGGGAGGTCTCTACTGTGGACTGTGGACTGGGGGAGACCCCTTCTGTGGACTGGGGGAGGCCTCTTATGTGGACTGGGGGAGGTCTCTTCTGTGGACTGGGGGAGGTCTCTACTGTGGACTCGAGGAGGTCTCTACTGTGGACTGGGGGAGGTCTCTACTGTGGACTGGGGGAGGTCTCTACTGTGGACTGTGGACTGGGGGAGACCCCTTCTGTGGAATGGGGGAGGTCTCTTCTGTGGACTGGGGGAGGTCTCTTCTGTGGACTGTGGACTGGGGGAGACCCCTTCTGTGGACTGGGGGAGGCCTCTTATGTGGACTGGGGGAGGTCTCTTCTGTGGACTGGGGGAGGTCTCTACTGTGGACTCGAGGAGGTCTCTACTGTGGACTGGGGGAGGTCTCTACTGTGGACTGGGGGAGGTCTCTACTGTGGACTGTGGACTGGGGGAGACCCCTTCTGTGGACTGGGGGAGGCCTCTTCTGTGGACTGGCGGCAGCTCTGTACTGTGGCCTCGGGGACATGTAAATAAGCCCATGCTGTTTTGTCATTGCTGGACAAGGCATGCCGACCCTGCCAAGTAATTAGACCACACATGGGCATAGTGCACTAAGAAGTTCTGATGCACTTATAGGGTTAATTGGCCCCGACCTTCCTGTGACCTTCCCGTGACCTACTACTAGCAGTCTTGCCTCAGTCGCCTGTTTCCGCTCCTCTGCTATTTTAGCCGTGGGTTGTCATAGGGACTACCCTCTCTACCATTAGGTCACACCTCCTAAAGGTTACTTTGATTAGTACTGACATTATTGTTCTATGTCTCACACACCCTTCCACGACTTACCTGGTAGTAATACAAGCTGGCCCCAACTCGTCCTCGGACGCGTCCGAGCGACATCGCTGGTGTTTGAGGGGCCATGACCGCGTCACTTCCCCCGTATATTGGGGGGGGGGGGATTCCTACGGAGGTCGAGGTGGGGCCAGCTTAGTTGTAATATAGCTGAGAAAATGGGGATAGAGTCAGCGGTGAACAAACAGTGGCATTTTGCTGTATTATCCCCACCCCTATTGGCTGACTTTGTAAAGGGTAAGGACAACGTTTGTGTACGGTCACAAGAGATACAAAGTTGATATTGCCAGAACCCATGAACTGGTATTTGATTACCCTGTTTTGTTGAAAGAGGGTAGGACTTAGAAACACCCAATTTCCAGCAGAATATCTTACCACTTACTAAAGGTGGTGTTATAGAAGGCTTATCTGTCTGGTTTCTAAATTTATATATAGCCTAACATATCATGGTCATGTTTGTCCCAGAGCGCTTCTAACCTGTTGACGGCCCCTTCTGGTACATGGAAGCTACAGCCCCAATGCTCCTCTGATGTTAAATCCCTTTTCCTTTCTCAACATGTACCCCATAGCAGTCGTATCATGTGTTGATAACTTCTGACATTTACATGCCTGGTGTAGGGTATTGCTTTCCCAGAGAATGGCACCCCGATGTGAGTGTGAGAGGAAAAACTTTGTTTTGCCCCCAAAGAACCGATTACTTTTCCAAATCAAACCTCCCTGCCCCTATCAGTTGCTGCACTAAGCATGCCTTCATACAGGCATAATTTATG
The DNA here is from genome assembly GCA_947462335.1 of Harmothoe impar. NCBI lineage: Eukaryota > Metazoa > Annelida > Polychaeta > Phyllodocida > Polynoidae > Harmothoe > Harmothoe impar. Next base: position 61,946,921 of record OX381712.1, on the reverse strand, counting down.
ACCTGGTATGTTGGTATGTACATCATCTGAGGAAATGAAAGAAGAAAAAGGAAGAAGACGTGAACTGCTGACATGTATACCTATGGATAGCCGAGTCTGCAGCTTTGCAGGTGCTATACCTATAGCCTGTTATTGACTATTGGCAGCCTGTAAATATGTGCTTGACATGCTTTGGTTCCTTGGCAATTTGCATATGTTTGTGAGGAATTTTCTGATTGGCCAGAGAACTGGTTACTCACTCATGGCAGGACTGAGACCAGCAGTGAAATGGATTACTTGTGGTCTTTTTACCGCCATTTTGGTGGGAATTCCTGTCCAAATGGCAGACAGGATGGCAGCTGGGTGCAGTCCCTAGCCGGGACCGTGGTAGTCTAGCTACAGGCTGGCATGACAGCTGAGTCCCAGTGCTGTGCACCTCACGTCCAGTAGTGATGGGAGTGTGGATAAACCTGGAAGGTGCTGACCACGAGGTGTCAGGTCCCTCACCCATAGGGTAGGTCTGAGTACCATAACACCTCGCATAGACTTTGGGAATATCCTACAAGCCTCACAGGGGACCCGATTATGACGACTTTAGTACTGTATTATACATCTAAAAACTCTCATATAAGCAGCACTCTGACTTTGTCCTAATCCTATAAGCTGCATTGGTATTATATTATAGCCGCGGATTATATGCGTGGTTTTAGGGTACATGGACAGGGTCTCCCATCTCGCTCACACCCATCTTCTTTCTCTTAGCGAAATATATCAATTAACAGCACAGAGCTAGCGTATGTGGATCCTGCTCCATCTGAAAGAACCTCTTTTTCTATTCAAAGGTCGACTCGCCAGGGCTGAATTCATACATCATAACGACAAAAGGCATACCACTGTAAGTACTGTGTGGCCCTTAACTTAAGGCCCACGCGTTGCTAAGCCTTCATCAACAGTCAGAGATCAGAGGTTGTATGAGGCCAGGTACAATATTCCTGTCTGAGATTAGAAGATATTACCAGTGTCAGTTGTTCATTAATTAGGGCTTAACTATATCTAGTGGTAAGAGTGGGCCCTGGGAATGCTTAATTTAATCTTCTTTGTCCCAGATGTCCTGGAGGCGTGTGTATAATATAAGATATCCTCATGCTTCTACTATTGACAGAAATCGTTAGTGGGATTGCCGAAAGTCTTCATCATTGGATAATTGGATGGATTTTACAGAGTAGTTTTGCATAATATACTGAATTTAACTGGCAAAAGTTCATTGTCCTATCGCACAGCTGTTCCATGAAGACCCTGGAGTGAACATTAATACTCCATGCCCCCAGTTCCATACCGTGTTAATTAGGTTACTACAGATTGTGAAGGATTGTGATTTAGTAATATTTGGGAATTAATCATCTCATTAATAACCCATGCTATGATGCAGTAACTTAATTCACCATAACTCAGATTGACGCAATCTGAATTATATTGATTTTCTTTCCACAACATTGGACATCAGTACACTTGCCTCTCCCTAGAGAGGGGATTTGACTAGATCTTGAGAAGCTTAAGGTATGGTGTGGATTAATAATATGTTACATTATACTGGGAAAGGGGACCTTTCTGCACCCTGCACTAAGGGCAGATCGTGTCATATATTACAGTATTTAATCACAGGATACACCAGAAATACAACTATGAACATGTCATTACTAGAAACCAAAGTCCTTATCAGGGATGAATGTGACCAATCTAAAAAAAAAACCTCGAAATATTCGAAATGAGGTCCCTCAATAAAGATCCTCTATGGTTACGTTCAGGTCTTCACGACATAAAAAAATACTTGAAATCAGGCAAAAACTGTATTTATACAAACGTGAATTTCCTATTTCCTCCCAAGCCCTATGCACCATGCCCCGACCGCTTCCCAAGCCCCACAGAGGATCCTATATTCAACATGCTAGCCATCGGCATCACCTCCCCATCAGAATCCCCACAATCCTTCCTGAGCCGCTCCTAACCCCTGCCCTGTGCCTCTGCCATGGCCAAGTAGGGAGGACAATAGGTTTGTTGGCGTGTCTTGTTATTTATGGTTATATCTATAAGACAGGACAGGCGGTAGTGGCCTAACAGGGCTATTCTGGCCTGTAGCCCCTGCCTCGTCCTTCTACTCCACCCCAAGGTCTGACCAGGCAATGCCCCTGTTATATCTCATCTACACCTAACTTTACGTAACCAGAGATGGTGATATATTTTAAAATCTAAGAGTCAAGCAGGCACAACGCCGTTTATGGGGGAAATAATGTTCGCACGTATATTATTTGGTTATAAATCTGAGTGAACAAGGGACTGCTACATGTTTACTGGCAAGTCTACTGCCACCCCTTATAAGGACTTGGACTCTGGTTGGTCAGCCTGGATACCCACCTGTTGGACATGTGACCTCTGGCCTGCTGTAACCGGTACTAGGCACAGACAGCCGAGCAGCCGACCGACCAGGACCTACCTGCACCACGGTGCCTCAGAGACACGCACAAAGAGCACTGGCGATTTCATCATGGTTAGAAGTCTTGCAAAGTGTTCTGAGTGTGACCAACAGCACAGGCGCAGGGGTCGGGCGGCTTGTAAGTATGCACTAGCAGCTAAACAACACTGTGTGGATACTGGGTTGGACGTGTCGGTGTTCCTGCAACATTTGGACTTGGCCTTGATACAGTCGGACAATGACACTTACCTGTGGGGCGGGCACGTGGACACTTCACCACCGCCCAGCCCTGAGCATGTACCAGCACCTTCGCCGGACCCAGTGCCGGGCCCGCAACCGGCGCCAGTGCCGGCGCCGGTGCCTGATCCGGGCCCGGAGCCTCACCTACCTACACCTGAGTTCCTGGAATTTCAGCGTCAGCTGCTGGCTGGGGCTGAGGAGCGCCGGCAGATGAGTGAGTCAATACAGAGCATGGTGACGGAGTTCAAGCGGTTGTCGGGCACCCTGGGGGACCCCCCATCAGGGCCTCAATCGTTGCCGCCATTCATGTTTGGCCCGCAACATGGCGGGCACAATGGCGGACATCATCTCCAGGTGCCGGGCATAAACCCGCTACAGCAACCGAGTGTCAACATGCAGTACTACAATCGGCCCATGACACCAGTGTTCCCCTTGCCGTCTATGCCGGGGCAATGGCCGGCATATGGAGTTACCCGGTCAAGTTCCCCTTCAGTGCCCCCGCCGGCGGCCACAGGGGTTCCCGCCCAAAGTGTCCCGGCTCAGCCTCAAGGCGCGACCGCCGCCCCTCAACCACCAGCGGCCGGTAGCTACTTCACCAACCCGTTCTCGGCCCCGAGTCTGTCGGGGGCCAATCCGGGGTTCGTTCCGCAGGGCCAGGGTTCTAATCCCTGGATGTTCTCCAATGCATCCCCCTACATGCAGCAGACGTCGGCATCCTCGTGCTGTGCAACAACTGACAAAAAGCGTAAGTGCCGGGTTTTTGACCTTGATTTGCATTTGCCGGTTGGCAAGACTCTGTCAGCCGCCACTGTGGAGGAGGTTATTTCAGCCTCCCTCAGTATGTTGTACTCTATGACACAGTCTGGTTTTGACACCAGCTGCTATGCCAAGCATATCCAATTCCTTACCGACAGGGCAAAAGCTTACACCCCAGAGGCCATCAAGACCTATGATCAGTATTGCCGGGAGAAAGCGGAGTTGTTTGGGGTATCTAGTTTCACCTATGGGGACCATGAGTACTTCTATAGGTGTTTGGGGTATGAAAACCTCCGCTCTCAGAGTACTGGGGGTGGTGGGACGGCCTCAAGGTCAAAACCAAAGAAGAAGAAGGTAGACCCCCTTAGAAAGAACGGCTACTGTAACGACTATAATGGTAGGAAGGGCTGTTCTGAGAGTCCGTGCAAGTATAAGCACGAGTGCACCCTGTGTGGGGGTCAGCACCGCGGTATAACCTGCCCCTCTCATACGGGGTAGGATAAGGTGAGTCTGGCGGCGCCGGACTCACGCCTTGACCCGTCCGCCCCCCTCTTTGTCCCGGCAGAAAATTGTTCCGTTATACCCCCGTTTCCCCTCCACATTCCGGCCCTCAACTCTAGTTTTTTCCCTGAAGCGTTTAGTAGCGCGGGAACTGTGGGGGGTCCTGATGGGGGTGCAATTGTTACCGCCGCTGCGTCTCGTGACGCGGGAACGGCGGCGGGGGGCCCTGTAGGGGGTTTATGCGGACCGCTCGATTTGAGCGTCTGTGTTAGCGGGGAGTCCGTAAGGGGTTTCGGTGGCGATAGTACCGCAGTGTGCGGCGCCGTCAGTCAGGATTACGACGAATGGGGAGGTTTAGGCAGGGAAATAATTTTGTTGCCCGGTCTAGACATTATCCCTGAAAGTCTTGATTCTTTTGATCAAGCAATATGCTGTTCTGGTCCGGCGACCGTATTCGGCACGGATTCGGAATCAGCGGGGGTTACCCCTTCGGTCCCCCACGCGCCAGTTCTCGCCTTACACGAGATTGGTGACGTCATTACTCAAGATGGCGGCGAATGTGAAGGTTTATCGTCCGGGGAAGTTATTGAAAGCGCCGAAATGGCCTCAGGTAAGGGCAGTTTAGTCTATTTAGAGCCTGAGGAGGGTTGTTTGAATGGCGGGTCTGAATTAAGGCGAGAGAATGTAGATTTTCTTGCCGATGGCCTACTAGAATCCCTAAAACACGTAGCCAAATCTAGCGCCCCGGGTATGGCCTCGGCAGTTACGACTGTCACTATTGACGGTAAACCTTATACCAGGCCGTGCTTAGGCCCTTGTCATGACAATCATTTGTTGGGGGGCCTACCTAATCAATTGAACCCATGTGGATTTTTCGATTTGGCAGTAGGTTCAGGGTCCTGCGATAGTAACGCCTCATATATTTTGGATGGGGTCTTTGAAGGATTCAGGATTGTAGACCCGGGGTTTACCGGTAGTTACTTTTGTCACAACTATGACTCCATATTGAACCCAGAATTCAAGCCCCAGATGGATAAGATTATTGAGGAAGAGTTGGAGGCTGGGAAGGCCCGTGTAGTCTCAGATAGGCCTAGTTGTGTTCATGCCATGGGTGCCATTCGTAAAAAATATTCCAACAAACTTCGACCCATTACTGATGCTAAACGCCCTCTAGGGGATAGTATCAACAATTATATGGACGTGACGTCCTACAAGTTCAGCTATGTTAAGCTGGATGACGTGGTAGATGCTTTGGAGACTGGCTCAGTAATGGCAGTTTTGGACATTCGGTCCGCCTATAGGTCAGTAGGCATTTACCCACCTCATAGGAAGTTTCAGGGTTTTGTTTGGGATGTGAATGGGCATCAAGAATGGCTGGAGGATTGTTCCCTTAGTTTCGGGTTGAAATGTGCCCCGGCAATCTTTACTAGTTTGACAGAATTTATCTGCAGATGCGCCAGGAGGCTAGGGGTAGCAAATGTTTATGGGTACATAGACGACTTTATTGTCATTGCCCCGACCCAGGAGGAGTGTGTGAGGGACCTTAGCACCTTAGTAGGGGTGGTCTCTAAACTCGGTTTTGACATAAATTGGGATAAGCTAATTCCCCCATCTACATGTGCAACCTACTTAGGCATAGAAATAGATACCTTAGACATGGAGGTTAGATTGGGTTCTGACAAGTTAGGTAGGCTCATAAGTATAGTGCAGGATTTTACATCCAAGGTCAAGGCCACCAAGAAGGACCTTCAATGTCTGGCGGGGCATTTGGCCCATGCCAGTGTGGTTGTGAGAGGGGGTAGGACCTTTAGTAGGAGGGTCATCAATCTGGGTAAGTTTGCTCCCGACAATGGTAGGCCTATCAATCTCCCTCCTTGGTTTTTTGAGGATTTGAAGTGGTGGTTGCGCTTTTGTGCCAGCTTTAATGGCAAAGCAAAAATTATCAGCCCCACTCACACAGGGGAGGTGGTGGTGTATACCGATTCCTCTAAGACAGGTTTTGCGGCCGTGAACGATGGGGACTGGTGCATGGGGGTCTGGGAGGCAGAGGCAGACTGTGTAGCCTCTGGTTTAATTCCTGACCATCACTGGAGCTCCACCCCGGGGGAGTGTTCTAGTAAAGATAGTATCAACTTGTTAGAGTTGTGGCCTATAGTGGCGGCCTCCTGTAGGTGGAGTGGTAGCTGGAGTAACAGTAAAGTTATCATTTACACAGACAACACTCAAGTTCAGTCGGCTATAAATACTGGACGTGCAAAGTCCATAAGGTCAATGTGGTGGCTCAGGGAGCTCTTTTGGCACTCTGTAGTTCACAACTTTCATATAGTAGCTAGACGCGTAAAATCTGCCGACAATATTTTGGCTGATTATTTTTCCAGGTTTTTTGACCCAAAGCTGGTTGCGTTCCCACCTCTTAGCATCCTTTCTCACCTTTGTTGTTACAGGTGAGGAACTGGATGCAGAGGTCCTACGCTTCCAGTCACTATGGCTATCTGAGGCGTCGCAAAAAACTCGGTCCAGTCAGTGGAATTTTTATTACCGGTTTTGTGCGGAGTTGGAGGTAGACCCTCCCCTTCCTACTACCTTTAGGGATGTCCTCAGATACATAGTATATATGTCGTCTAGGCTGAAGTTTGTGTCAATTACCAATTATTTATCGGCCTTGTGGCAGCTTCACAAGGTAAATGAGTTACCCCATGTAGATCCGCTGAACTTCAAGATTCAGTGCACCCTGAAAGGGGTCAAGAGGGAGTTGGGCACAGAGTCAGTTAAGGCCCGGCCTATTAGTAGGAGGGACTTGGAGCTCATTTATCTCACCTTGGATATGACAGTCACGGAGGACTTAGCTTTTTGGGTCGCTCTAGTATTGGGATTCAGGGGATTATTGCGCAAGAGTAACCTAGTTGAAGAGGGTTTGGCAGTGCTCCTGGGAGATGTCCAGTTTCACTCCTGGGGGGTGTCAATCTCAGTTAGGCGCACCAAAACCATACAGTATAGGGAGAGAGTTCTCTACATCCCTTTCACTACCATTCCAGGCTCTATCTTTTGCCTGTCAAACTACATAGGGTGGTTGGTCTCATTGCTAAAATTCCCTTCCCCGTCATCCCAATTGGTTTCATATATGCTTGGCGGCACTGTGGTTAGAGGTACATACAAGTGGCTGATGGGCCGTCTGGCTGATTGTGTGAAGCTTATCAATGGGTCAAAGTTGACCTCGCACTCGCTACGCCGGGGTGGTTCGGCGGCTCTGTATATGGCTGGATTTCCACTCTGTGACATTAGGGAAATGGGGGACTGGAAGTCAATGTCAGTCCTCCTGTACCTGTCCAGGACTCCGGAGAACAGGATGATGCTGGACCGCAGGATTGTGGACTCTATTTTTCAGTGACTTAGTAACCACGTATTGAGCGCGGTGCTTCATGTGTTATGTATGTTTCATTAGTGTTAGTATTTGGTGCAGAATTGTCTGTCAATTATCAATTATGACATGTGTCACTATGTGCAAGGATTATTCCTTAATTGATCCAGAACTTGAACTCAGGATGTGAGGTGGTACTTGTGGTCGCCTTCCGACTTTGTCGGCTACTTTGTGTTGGGTGGTTGGCTTGGCATGTTATTGTCAAATTGCTGATGCCATTGGACATATGTGATTTTCCACTCCAAGGTTAATAAAACCACAGTACCAAACACCTAAGCCTCACTCGTCATGCTTCCCCTCCCAGGAGGATTTATGGGGGAAATAATGTTCGCACGTATATTATTTGGTTATAAATCTGAGTGAACAAGGGACTGCTACATGTTTACTGGCAAGTCTACTGCCACCCCTTATAAGGACTTGGACTCTGGTTGGTCAGCCTGGATACCCACCTGTTGGACATGTGACCTCTGGCCTGCTGTAACCGGTACTAGGCACAGACAGCCGAGCAGCCGACCGACCAGGACCTACCTGCACCACGGTGCCTCAGAGACACACACTTGCATAAATTTTTTCTTTATGTTTGTTTACATACGCAAGTTGGCATGTTATTGTCAAATTGCTGATGCCATTGGACATATGTGATTTTCCACTCCAAGGTTAATAAAACCACAGTACCAAACACCTAAGCCTCACTCGTCATGCTTCCCCTCCCAGGAGGATTTATAGGATATGTTGATCAAATGATGCCACTCCCCGGTGAGCAAAAAAGAAAGAGTAGGAAATCCTACAAGTGTTGGTCGATTTCCTTAGGAATATTTTGATACGGAAATCCCAGAGAGAAAAAAAATAGGAATTCTTACAAAAGCAGGAAAAGTAACATCTCTGCATAATTATGTCTATACCTAACATTGCACAGTATTAGACAGTTTACCATATGTTGCTATCGGTTTCAGTAGCGTATGGTAATTTACAAGGAGGTTATTAATAGTCTATAAACAGTGTGTCTGACCTTGATGTACACCCTGGAGCACTAGATTCCTGAAACAATATTGTCTTTGAGGAAACCTATAATGTACCTTGGTGGCATTGATAGTGGAACTAGCGACCACTGCCAGCCCCACACCAAAGTCGGAAAACCACATGAAGAAGGGAATATATCAATTTATTCTTTACACTATTCCACATCCCAAAGACCACCAGGCGTATAAATCCTGTTACAACCTATAGAGTAGCAGGTCAATTGACACTTCGTAGTTTCTATCAGATTTACTCTTGAAACTCAAAATATCTGAATCTCTGGAAATCTCCCTATAACACAGCACGAGAAGGGCAAAAATATGTTCATACATGTGGCTTTAATATAATTTAAATTATTTTTCTAATTACTCCACAAAACAGCCAATTGAATAGATATCAACTTAGGCCCATGTTCCGGACACCCATCAAAGTATCAACGGGCCAATCTATTTCAGAACCACTAGGGACCTTCTGACCACACAGAGAAAAGAAGTAGAATCACTGTGACTCCCGACTTGATCACTGAGGTAACTCTCCCCAGGATTCTAAAGCGACTCCTTAACATTAGCAGGACTTTATAATAACTCTATAATGACTCCTATTCTAAGACTCCCTCATGATTGGGAGTCATTTTAGAGTCGTGAGGAGAGTTACCTCAGTGATCGGGGCCAGACTCCCATTTGGGAGTTACAGTGATTCTACTTCTTCTCTCTGTGCACTGGACCCCTTACTCCACACAGTGTGAGTCACCACTGGTGTACATTTGCTCTTTTTGAGAGACGTAATAGATGTTGCGGAATTTATATTATGTCAATAAAAAAACCTTTTAAAATAAAAAAGCTCAAACTAACAAGGACTTGTCCATGGATGTGTCATAATAAGTGGATATTGTTCCGTGTTGCCGTGTCAGTTTGTTTGACATCAGAAAATAACATAGTTGTGTTTCCGTGCGAACCAGTATCCAGGAATCATATATTCGGGACCACTCTGGAGTATGAAGGACGTGAGATGACCACTGATACCAGCAGGTGAACCCAGACTATGGTGCCCGTGCATCGTTAGTATACAGGTCATGTGTATATATGTTCCAATAGAGACACACATGTCTGAGGCTTTGCGTGAAAGAGGGGTTGCGAGACAAAATGAGTGTCCAGCTGCAAATCATATCTCATAACAGTACTAGTAATTCGTAGGGAGGTTTCAGGGGCATGTCCCCAATACAATTTTCAAATCAATTAGAGAATTGGTACAATTTGATGAGTTTTGGGGTTCTAGTCGATTTCCAAGTCCCTCCCCCCTACATAAAGTGAAACAGATTTCTCATTGGATCTGGACGAATCACAACAATGACCTATTTGAAGACCAAAAAATCTGAACTCAGATTTTAATCTGAACATTCACAGCCCTGAACTATATCTAATCATTCTTTTATGTCTATACCAAAGGGCATTATTGCATTTACAAAGGGAACGTGATCCAGTAGAAAAATATCACTATCATCTATTTCATATTCCGTTACATTAGGTGCGGTAAGTTTATACATGTATCCCCCCAGTTGTGCATACATGTAGCAGTGTCATGTCTACAGGAAATGATCCCAAAACAATACCAGGATCATTCGTCATCTCTCTATTGTGGAGTTATTTCAATATAGCTATGGTAGATTCACCAATAAAGTGACCATGAGTCGGGCACATGAGTTTGTATTTATCCATGCACTGTACGCTCGTCAGTGTTTCTTTATTGGATTGAATAACACTTGAATCGTACTGTCACATACTCAGAAAAGTCAGCGCCATTGTCGCTAAAACCACTCTCACCTTCAGGTGAGACTGACTCTTAGGTGAGAGTGGTTTTAGCGACAATGACGCTAACATTTTTGAGTGTGCATACATAAATAGAGGGCCCAAACGGCTTAAATCAATAAGACTTTAAATATCCGACTCAAGGTATGTGGTCTACTCATGGTGATTCTACACTGGCTGTTGGTTCACTATTTTCATATTGTCCACCAGAGCGAATGGTGTGACTTTATTTGCAGAGGAAACCTGATGCAGTGTTTATGAATGCTACATGTCACCTCACTGTCTTACATTTCATATTTCTATACGGGAACTTTAAACCCTCGGCTCCTATATCCAAGTGCGCATATCAGTATCATGCTGCTGGTTCCCAAAACAATTGGCAGCTCTCTATATGGGTGTTAGTGTTTGGTCCATGGGGGCAGCCAGCTTGAAAAATCTAACGTGTGAATCACACTGTGATCCTAATCACAAAAGACTCAGGGAGGTTGCCTGTATTGTGCCTGTGTATTTTGCCTGTGTATTGTTCCTGTGTATTGTGCCTGCATACTCCTACTCCTACCTCAAACACCCTACACCACCACCCACAGACCCTATAATAGACAAACAGTTTCGTCCATACATCCCTTCCTATGTCATTCTGGTCTGACAAAAATGAGAAATATTTTTGATATGCCTAATAAAAATTATTTTTACCCCCCAAAAAAATCAAAGAATTCTTTATTATTTTTTATCAAAAGCGTCTCACAGATGCGTCGTATAAGACTCTGGGAGAATTAGCTCCCTGAGTCAGTAATGGTGAATCTATCCTACCCCTGTTACATCGTGTCCGACTGATGGTTAATCTACCCTACCCTTGTTACCCTGACCGCCATGTGTCCAACTCATAATGAATCTACCTTGGCCCCGTTACCCTGAGCCCTGATCACCATTGTGTCGGCAGCCCATCGTTTGTCAGGCTTACAGGTGTAGGGTTCCAGGAACCAGCTACAGCAGTCACCACCACACTTTGTCTTACTCATTATCTAGGCCTACACATCTCACTCCCCCCAGAGGAAGAAAAATCATTTAGCTTAATTGCTAGTTGTATGCCAAATTCACAGCTATATGAATATATCTGTCTACAGGGCCTTTAACGTTATTATTGTCGACATAACGGTAGATTGACTTTTAAATTGCCCATAATGGTATAGTGCATTATGCCCTTTATGCGGTTTTGGTGAGCTACTCATCCAGTTACTTTTATGCATCATGATGACAAATGAGCATAATCCATTAGGCATCTGGGTGTTACTGTGAATAAAAGGGCGCGTGCAAACAATTTTCGTATTGTTAGATTAGAAAACGACCTTGTCAAGTTGCATGTTTTGCAATGAACACATTAACAAGTGGTGTTTACACGCTCCAGTGCAAAAATAGTGGGGTATGGTCCCATAACTGGATTAGTTATATAGCTGTGTGATGGCCCATGGATTTATCACCCCCCACTAGTCACGCAATCTCAATAATCCCTCTCCAATATTCCCTAATGGGTGTGGTGCCGACCAGACTGTAGCTGTGTTCTTCACACAGATGGCATTACTTGGTACAGAGACCTACAGATTGTGGCGCATTACTTTGTGCTTTGCTGTAAGGCAGTGCTGGTCCTTGGTGTGGGTGTCTAGTGTGCGCCGCCATTACTTGAGCTGGGAGCGCCGAGATAAGTCCTGCATGATAGGAACCTAGGATTAGAGTATTTAACTGCCTAGACTCAGGTTCAAAGGCACCCACATGCCGAAGGTCCAGATAATCAGTACTCGGTAATTCCTCCCAAAAAGGTAGATAGCATTTCCATATTAACTTAGCTGACTTTCCATGACCAAAAACAACCATTTTACCCTGATTATATTCCCTCTAGTCGCAATATGGTGCCAGTGGTCTTCAATCAGTGGACGGATAAATTCTAAAATCCCAAATGGGAATGGCAAATTCTGATGAATATTGTTATAACATTTTCCCCATGTTCCCTGAATCATGATCGCGTCAACATTTAAAGAGATTCCCTTGTAAAAGCCAGTATCTTATTATATCTCTACTCCCCGATATCCTCAAATGAATAAAATGCATTACACCGAGCCGAGTCAAAATCATACTGACTACTTTTTAATGTCACAAACACAGTTCTCCACACACACAGTCATAATGCTACATGTTCTTATGTTAATCTCTCGTTCCTCCAGGTGAAGTTCACACAGACCCCCAACTATTCACATACAACACTACAGTTAATTCCTCCAGCACATACCTGTATACTTTAACACCAATTAAGTCTACCCACCCTTGTCAGGTGTGCCAGCTGTGACTTGCCAGGTGTACACACATATTATAACTACACATGCAATATTACACTCACAATTCTCATACAGTATACTCTATGCCTTCTTAACCTTATTGCACCCATATACATCTATTCACCATATATTATCATATCACCTCTCATACAACTCAGTTTTCGATAAAAAGTAGGAAACTTGACAATATTGATCAATTTTAGGCAGGAAATTTACATAATTGAAGACAACAATTTTAGGTAAAAAATCAGGAACTCCCACAAAAGTAGGAAAAAAATGTCATGCCAGCTACATGGAGGGCCTCCTCCGTGATGCGGCGGTCAGGGCAGGAGGAGGTGCCGACTTGTTATTGTAGTGGAGCGGCTCGGAGCTGCTCAGTGGGCGCCGTGACAGATAGACATTGATGAGCAGGCCTTTGGGGGAGGGAGGCATGTGAAAGGGATAAATTAGAAGACGTATCAATGTTGCATAACGCCCTGCTGTCTGTAGCATGTGTCCACCCCCCGCCACACGTGAGGTGCCTACAGGGGGTGGTCAGCGCAGGACACGCTGCTTTTTGGCTCTTAAAGGATAGGATGTCGCTAAAACTAATTGTGTTGTTATGATACACCAATGCAGCCCCGGAGAGGGCAAAGCAGCCTCACCGGGGCTGCATTGGTGCATCATGCCAATCGGTCCCCTTCGTGAGTGGCTCAGCCCTGTAAGGTCGGCATGATGCGTGAATGCAGGACTGGTGAGTTACCCACCATGGCTGCATCCATGCATACGACCATGATGCATAAAGGCATTATGCCCTCCTTTAAAGGTTAGGGCGTGGTCTTTTCTAACAACATGGGGGGTGGAGCGGCCGGAGCAAAACGATTTTTGCTCCTTGATGCTGGGGAGACCAAAGATAGTTCACCTATTGTTTCCTCATGTTTCTATAGCTAAAAGGGGTCACCCGCGTTGAATTTGAACCCTGCAAAAATTCACTACCCCCCTCTTTTCCCACCCCCGTTGTTAATGACATTACCTTATATGGAAATGTTTGGGCTTCCAAGAAAATCAGAATCCAACCTAAGAATCTCTGACCAAGCTACTTAAAACTTCTTCTTCTTTTTTTCTTTTTTTTTTGGGGGGGGGGCTCATCCTTTTCTAGCATGGACAAGGCTGCACTGTGAAAAGTCTGTTGTCATGTTTGTAGGTGTGCAGTACAGTCTAATCTATGGGTGTACAGTTTATTGTAGGAAAACAATAGAATCTACTGTAAATCTACAGTAGATTCTACTGTAAATCCATTCTGCAGTAGATTCTACTGTAGATCTACAGTAGATTCTACTGTGTACCTACACTAACTCTTTGCAGTGTGAACAAGCGTATTTACCTGAAGTACTTCCAAGAGTGAGAGGCACTTTACAGCAATGTATGATATGGTTAATCCAATTGGGAGCGGGCTGGCCTGTACTCGGCCTATTAACTACTCATAAAACAGCCCTAAATGACATGTTTACGAGCTGCTGCATGGGCCGCTGCGGCTCAGACAATAGCACCTGATTAGCCAAATCAGCTCATTTCTCTATTGTGTCTTTTTCCCGCTCCCTCCCTTTTGCATATCAATCTGAGATGGATAAAAGCAGCACTGGCAGCTTTGAATAGAGGAAGCCGTATTCCTCACTTCCCTAATGACACAAGTGTGCTTTTATACAGATATTTAGGGACTGATCATTATTTAACAATCAGGTGGTGGATTTAGATGGGGGGGGGGAAAGAATAGACGACCCCTTGAATAGGGGGGGGGGGGGTAAGAAATGTCAACTCTTCTTGGGGATGGGGTAATTTCAACAGTTTTTAGCGAACGAAAAAGCGCACGCGTTAGTGTGCCAAAAGCAGCACGCGCAAACGATTTCCGATCTATCCAAGGGGTGGAAGTTTTCGACCCCACCAGCACACAATTTCACCCCCCCTTCCCCCAGCTATTACAAAAATAATCACTCCCTTAAGGTATCCTCTACCCATCCAGTGGCAATGGGGTTTCTATGCAGCACTGAATCTGATTTGGTCACGGCGAATCTATGAATCCATAGATCCTGTGAGAAAGGGGCCACTCCGGGCCTGCTGCATACACATGGGGTGTGATATACAGGACAGATACCAGCCTGCCATCGGCTGTCGGGGGACGGCCTGTAAACATTTGCGAGATATGCACATGCAGAGACTACTTCAGAATTTTCTGATTGGCCAGAGAGCTGGCTGCTGGTGATCAGTCATGACATGTCTGGTTGCTGGTGCTTTTAGTTTCCAAGGCAGATACCAGTGCAGCTCCATTTTGGTGAGAATTCCTGTTAGAATGGAGGACAGGATGGCGGCAGTTTTCAGTCCCTGCTTGGGACAGGGTAGTCTATACGTTGTGCCTGGCTCCTGCAGGCATGTGGACTGACGAGCTAGATACAGTTTGCAGTCTAGTAGCAGGGTCTAGGGACTCGGATGGATGGTACGGGTAGATGGCTCAAAGGATGCCGCAATCAATGTTTGGCGTAAATCAAACACAGAACATAAAGAGATCTATATATATATATATCTACCCCGTTCTTTTCCTGCACCACAGTGCATATCTACAACGTGTAGGCCAATGTGTGTAAGTTTATATGTATATCTAGCTGCGGCTTTGTGGGATACTGGCCGGAAAAGAACAGGGGAGGGGGTGCTGGGACCCCATAATGAGCTGGCCCCTTGTATACAGCTTTATCAAATCCTAGCCCCCACCCCTCCGCTTCCCACAAACTCCTTACCCCCCCCCCCTCTTCAATATAATACTCCCAAGCTATGGCCCTTGCTGTATGGTATTTTACTCATTTACCAATATGGTCCCATATTTAATTATATAGTCCGTCTCATAAGTACAAAAAAAGTCAAATGCAGTCTCTCATAATGGAATGCCCTCATGCGATTTATTATTCTATCCAGGGTGGCAAGTATAATTAATTTAACACAAGCGTTTCCGCTTCGGAAGATACATCAGTATGGGAGAAACTATATCAAAATATTATGATTTTTTTTAAATGCACACTTCTAGCAGTTGAATAGTAAGATTCTACGCACGCTCAGACCCTGTAAAACCTGAAGGGGGACTCCCCAAGTAAAAGGAGGGAAACTTCATCAGTTCCATGTGGCTCGCCCAGAGCAATCCTGGTCCTTTTTGTCTGGGTGAGTGGCTGGTTCTCGATGTCAACCCCACCTGGGTGCTGCCGCGGGTACTAGCACGCCTCTGTCTTCTTATTATCAGGTCTCATTGGGCGGAGAAGGCTGCAGTGATAAGGTCTGGAGGCTACACTGAGGTTATACCACTGTAGCAGCTCTCCCCCATGGAAGCAGCCATCTTGTCCCCTGTTGTCCCCTAAGTTCGTCTCTCGGTATGCCCGGCCATATTGGTTCTGTTCTCTGAATATCTCGTGAGATTAAGGCAGGCACCATTCTTCCATACACCATACTTTGCCAAGAACAATCTACCTTCTGAGACCAAAACCAAGTGCTCACGAGATAAATAACTTGTGCCAGCGTGCACGTAGTGGACATATAAACGCCCTTCATTGAAAGACGAAATTCAGTTTGTAATAGTTGCAAGTTACATGTAGTACGCTTTGCTGGCACTGCTAATACTACCCTGGCGCTGCAATCGGCCAGTGTCAGTCCTATAGGTATTGTATTTAACAGCCAGGTTCAGTGGCTGTGGCCGTAGGGGTTGTTCTGCTCGAGGTACCCTCATGAGAATGGGGAGGAAGTATTATGGTAATTACTATAATATAAATCATGGGCCATTGATATGCACACCTAGCCATTCATATAGATCTTATACCCTGGGGGTCCTTACAGGAAGATGGCATTAGTATCACCAAGGAGGCTTCATAGAGGGTGTCACTGGTATCACAGGGGGTAATCCAATGAACCCATTCAGATCATTACAATGAGCAGCCATAGCCTCAAACCAGAGAGATATCGACCTGCTCAAACTGAGCTAATACTACATAACACGCAATGATGCATTGTATAGGCCATATATCAGGACTATTAGTAAAGGCATTGGGTCTACCCAGTGGGCACAAAACTCAGTTCAACATTGAATCAACGATGAACGAACATTGAATCAACGTTGACAACCAGTTATCAATGTTGATTCAATGTTGCGTGCCCACTGGGTATGTCAAGAGACAGCATCTAGTTTAACCAACTTGTATTCCTACCTAAAAGTGGTATAACAAACAAAATAGTTCATATTATGCATAATATGATTGAAAGTATGCATGATATAAACTAACCCGCAAGATGTTGTAACCATGGTCGGGTTGCCTGAAATACCCTCTTCTTTTTTGGCCTAATAGTCAACGGGGTTGTACATAGAAAAGAAAGCCAAGACCAAAAAAAAGCGGGAGGCGTAGGAGGGGATAGAACAGAGGCAAACTCAATAAAGGGGGCACAAATCTGGTAGTACCCCGGGTGACAGTGCAGAAATAAAGGGGTCAGTTGTGCGGCCAGATCTAGAGTGAAATCAAGCCGCTAGCATTGTTTGCGGAGATCAATATGTCATATAGAGGGCCCCTGGAGGAGCAGAGGACACCGCCCCAGACAACAACCCCATCTTAACCCTTTAAGGCCCGCATAGCACTTTATAAACGTGCTATGCACTTTGTAGCCATGAGGTTAATTTTACTTGAGGTTCTCTCTTATCATAATAGATTCTTGTCACGAAATAAGCAGACGCTCACGAAAGGGTGGGCATGACTGCATGAATGCAGCTCTGGCGAGTCACTCGCCAGGGCGACCATGACGACCAAGAACATTTAAGCAGTATGCGGTTCTGAAAGGGTTGAATTGTGAGGAGAATATGAAACCCGATGCATCTTATACTAGGATGTACTTTTTGAGGCGGCGATAGAACGAAACAGAGAAAAGAGATGACCATTCGAAGTCTTACGATATATAGATCTTATAGATGGGAAGATGGTTATCTAGTATTGGGTATCAGATCAAAACTGGACAAGAAATAGAAAACAAAAGTATTTAAACGAAAGGAGAACAATAGATGCTTAGTCTGATGACGATATCTTGCTTTAAGCCTCACTGTTTTCTGCTCTTCCTTATCCTAATACTAATAGCTCCTTGCCGCGAACCACTTCCCAAAATAGACTGAAATAAAATGAGCTCATGGCGGGATGTTTCTTTTGATCCGCCTGGGGAAATGGCTAGAGGCCCATCAAAACATGACCTGGTGCTAGAGAATCTGCTAGGTTCGCTAATTACGATGTCTTCATCGTGAAAAGTATCACGTGGTAATTAGTGAGGAGGTTTCCATGCCATCCATATAACCATTTCAAACACTAGAAGGCAGAAGTTTGGGCGAAATGTGAGAGTAATAACCAACCTAGTAGCGCCTATATGGACCTAAATGAACCTCATGAAATAGGTATAATCTAATCATGGTAGCCTTCATTCTACTAATCCAATCAGGAGAAGCCCTAATCTTTAACCATACCCATATATTAATTGTATTAAAGTGACTTCAATATTCATTCTAGAATAATTAAATCCACTCGTTCCGATCTCTGGGTACCATAATTCAATAAGGAAGTTCTGGCTCTATTGGTCCTATACACAGCCTGTCATGTGATCTAATTGATGCCTACAATGGCACGCCCCTAACCCTTAAAGGGCCGCATAGTGCTTTGATGAAAGAAGTCGCCATAACATGTGTCGCCATAATGCATGAATGCAACCCTGGCCCGCCATTGCTGCATTCACTGAGAGCATAGATCAACGTCGTTAGGTCGGCTTGGTACTTGAATACAGCATTGGCGAATCACGCGCCAGTGCTGCATTCATACATTATGCCGTCCAAGGGTATACGACATTAAAGGCCTATGCAGCTATAAAAGAGCTAACGTGGGAACGTCGGTTGGCCGTACGTCCGGTCCGTGTCTAGAATGGCCTTTGCCTCGTGCACAATCTCATATAATTGAAGTATTTCATATGGGGTAAAAGTGGGAGGGGGAGGGGCTACGAGTCCCAACAACGGCACACAGAACTATCCCCAGTCAAAAACCAGGAGGCAACCTCGGTGACAGGGCCTAATAAACGTAACGTTCAATTAGCCTAGCTCTGAACATAGACTGGCTGCAGTTGCAGAGGTCTTGTCCGCCACCCTGTCTAATATCCAGCTCCCATCTCCTCTACACTGCTAATCCGTGCTGCTCATTTCCTCACTTATTTCCGGGTTTATACTGATTTTAAGTAGTGTATTAACCAGGCTTATACATTGGGCAGACTTTAAATATAATACCTTGCAAGGAAGGCTTTGACCATCCTATAATATTTTTATGATTTATTGAGTATCTTTTAATCATTCAAAACTGATTATGTCTATAGTTTCTATAATCTTTAGACTGGTTTATTTATAGATGCATGTAACAATTATGTGAATACTCCAATTTATAATAGACGGGGAGATATGAGTTTCATCTTAAGGCTTATATTCTGCCCGGGCTTACATATAAGACCTCATGAACATTCTGACCCTAGGTTTATACATGGGGCAGCTTTATAATCGCGGCCCGGCTTATAAACTTGCAAAAATAGTACTTCTAGAGCCGGGTTCTAGAGTCTACTCCTTCCACAAGCAAAATGGGCATGAAATGGGTGTTATTATAGATGTCTCCATTTGGCTGAAAATCTGTCTTTCGTTCCTGCAGCTTTCAAATCAAACCTGAATGAAGCCAAACATTTCCAAGAATCAACTGAATAATTTCTGTTAAAGAGACTAATGGAGTCTATTATAAAATGGTTTTCATGCAGAGACCCGAGCAAGACTAGAATAGAGCAGCTCGCTCTCGGGCGACCTCCGGGCATGCGGCGCATGCGCGGCGTGTGCCAAGTGTTGAGTGGTTTGAGTAAACCCTCCCAGAAGAAGAATATAATAAAATGATAAAAACTTTAAAAAGAAACACGTCCAAGCCCCTAACCTGCACTCCTACTACTCCTGTCACCAGCTTGTATTTATGTCGTAGCCTTTAATACCAAGAGCAAGAGTTGGCTGATTAGTTTATGAAGTAGAGGCGAAGAGGCATTGGGTGAGATTACAAAGCTAGACATTAAAACATGCAGCTTATGACGCCGAGGAAAAAGTGGTGCAGACATTGATTAATGGTGTAACCTGATGGCATGCTGGAGATCAGTCAGCATATGCCGACAGCGCCGGCGAGTAACTCGCCAGGACTGTATTGGCGCATCAATGCGACTCTTTGGAAGTATTACACCTCTGTAGTATACCAGCATGGTGCAGCACTGGCGAGTTACTGGCTGTAGTTATGATGCATCGCAGCAATGGCACATATAGCTCACTGAATTGTATTGGTACATGACGATCCTTCAGACAAAAGCATTAACAAAGGAGCATAGCGCGTTAAAGCACTATGCTGCCCTTAACGGGTTATTATGTATTCATGTTGACTCTTTCACCATAAGATGTTCCCACAGCAGAAGGAACATTTTAGCAAAAGGTAACACATATAATATATATATAAGGTACATTTCGGTTCACCACAAATGCCAATCCACACATAATATTGAAGAGGGCGATACCCCACTACCCCATATCATATCACCATACTGGTACGTATAGGCTACATGTATACATATATACTGTACCAATCCGCATGCAAAACAGATGAATATGATTAGGCCTATGCCACAACAGCATGGCATGATAGAGGCCACGCTGTTGTCGGGATCTAAGACTTGCCATTATGCCCACTTGAGCAAATGCAGCCTTCACTGTTCAGGCTTCACACATGCAGGATGCTAGAATTACCATAAGATGTTGTGATCTTGCAGCCGCTTAAATCCTAGACATGACTGCACCGAAGAAATCTGACAATGTGAGAAGTACAATATAATGCTATAGTAGCTTTAATAGAATTGAAGGCTAAACAGTTTATTAACCAAATACATTTATAAGGTTTACAACTTTTTTCAAATTTCCTTAGATGAAAACTGGTTCATGCGGCTCAGAAGTGCAATGACCTCTTAAAGCATCACCCCCTGGGTTGTTATATATGTCGTGGTTGAACACTGCTGTTAACACTTTAAGGGCCACCATGTGCTTTAATCCAGTGCACCCTTGGTGGCCATGATGCCCGGCCATGATGCACGAATGCAGCCCTGTCGACTAACTCACCATGGCTTTAATAATGCATCATGCCAATTCTACGGGGCTGAACTGAACCACTCCAAAAGGGATCGGTATAATTCATGGATATCACAGGCAGTTACTAGCTGTGGCTGCATTCATGCATCATAGCGACCAACACATCATGCATTAACACACTCTGCAGCCCTTAAAGGGTTATAAGGTAAAAAAATATATACACACACAGAAAAGTGAGAGTCATTGTCGCTAAAACTACTCTGCCTGACTCTCAGGTGAGGGTAGTTTTAGCGATAATGACTCTCACTTGTCTGAGGGTGTACATGGATCTGCATCAGTCCCCATGCTATACCATAAGACTTTAGCTGCTGCCCACACCGGCTATGTTGGTGGGTGTTGTGGGGTTTCTGGCGGTGACATGTCCCCCATGTGTCATCATTAAGGGTGTGTGAGATGAGACTGCCCACACCAACAACACATCTATATTCATCCAGATCCAAGTCTGCTTCTTTGTGCCCAAAGCCAGCAGCTTGATGGACGTGTTTACAGTATGGCATTGGCCAGGCGTGCAGAACAGAGTCTTAGCAATTCAATTAGTGCCGGATTTAGAGGGGGCGGGAGCCTTCCCACTAACCTTTTTTTTGGACAACATCTGAGGTTTCTTTCAATGATAATTTTTGCTAAAAAGTAGTCAAAAAAATTTGTGTCTTGTATCGCGCCCACGTTATGAAAATATTGGATCCGTCAATGATTATGTTATCAATGGATTAATATTGTATTGAGTTGCGGACTAGGCCTGTAGAGAGGACTAATTTCATCCCATTTAGTCATTGTACTTGCGCTACAGCCCCGGTTCCTCCACACGGCTTCACAGTATTGAATATCTAAATTGTATCAAAATTGAGATTTATAGGCAACAGTGATTCATTTCAGACCACAAGAAGCAATTACATGCATATCTAGGTGCACATCATGGTGACATAATTCCTACACTCTGCTTTGTTAAAATTAATGCCACAATGAAGGACCTACCCCTCAGGAAAGTGAGAGTCATTGTCGCTAAAACTACCCTCACCTGAGAGTCAGGCAGTACTACCCTCACCTGAGAATCAGGCAGTGCCTGACCCTCAGGTGAGGGTAGTTTTAGCGACAATGACTCTCACTTTTCTGTGTGTGTAGAGGTGATAGAATTCATCAATCCCTAGAACTGTTAGGTAGGAATATAAATACAATTCATATAATTCTGTGGCTTCTACTCAGAGTTTGTAACGAGCGCGTGACTTCCATCCCATGCCTCTAGCTTTTACAGAAATCTCCAATAAACTTGCATAAAGTCTGGCATCTGTCTCCGAGGAATTGCTTAATAAATGGCATCACTTGGAGTGCTGTCTCCTTTGTCTGGCATATTAATTCCCCGTCAATAACCGTATTCTAGGCTGTTCTACCTCCAGTCGGTAACGTCAGCAAATATGCAGAGATTATTCGACTGAATTTTATTGTAGGTAAACAGTAGGATTTACTGTCTACAGTAGATTCTACTATAAATCCATTCTAAAGTAGATTCTACTTTTCTGGCCAACAGGTGGGTTCGGGTGAGCAGGTGGGTGTGGGTGTGCAGGTGGGTGTGGGAGAGCAGGTGGGTGTGGGTGTGCAGGTGGGTGTGGGCGACAGTTGTAGGCTGGGCGCATGTACCGCCTTCTGTCCCTATCAAAAAGCAAGTCGATCAGACGATAAACAGCAAACATATGGGTGGTACAATTTCGCTCTGCACATGTTGAGATCTCGCGCAGTACGAGAAGTACCAGTGGCGCCACTCTTTGGTTGTGACATTTGGGTCATTTTGCAATAGTGGAAATGTATTTCCCAGAATATGCCCAGATTCCACCCGGTTTGCCAACATACATTAAACTTAGATGGTATTTCAAGTAAGATAGATGGAAATTTAAATCAGAGAGAGGTAAAAGATGATAGAAATACCAAAATTCAGTTCATAATGTCATGTCTATCTTTCAAAGCAAAAAATAAAGATTGAGTTCTATGGTCGCCCAGATGAGAGGGTAGTTTTTTCAGTCCATTTCTATAGTAACGAAAGATGGAAAAAAATTGTCAAAAGATCGCAGGCAAATTTAACATAGAAGAAAGCTTTTTTGCGAAATTTTCAAGACATTTGTCCCCCGATCTTGGATAACTGTGATTTGTCTCCTCATGTCTATGTCCAACACAGACTGAATGACAAACATTCTCCCATGTCACAAAAAAAGTCTTAAAATCTAAACTAGGCAGTGTATATTACTCTGGGTGTATCCACCCTGAGTCAACAATAGAACAAGAGCTCCATGAGATCAAGTTCGGTTCAGATTTGTAGAAATATGATAGAAAGGGGATTCGTCATTTCTAACAAAGGAGAGGGGGAGAGTTGATGGATTTTTAAAATCATTTTCTTTTCTCAACTTGTACTCCTTGCAAGCGTGGGGACCAACAAAATGCCACCCTGTTTAAAGACCACCCATCACAATAGCTAAAAGGACTCGGCCATCCAGCAGACCATTGCATGATAACCAATAATTTGGCACGATTACATAAAGAAAACAAGGAGCTCCATCTGTGACTTAATTTCCACAGTCTTACTCAATCAACTCAAAGTTTTTGTCATATTAGGAAATAACAAAGTACTTAAGTATTTGTAACAAAGGGTCTGTTTAAGCATTTATCAAAGAAATAACCCCCGCCTAGGGTTCCTCCATTGTGTTAACGTTACGTTGTCAGTTCGAATTGAGTCAAAACTTTTAAGGAATTCGTTTCCAATGTGAATTGATGTAATTCATCTGAAGTGCGGGACATTTAAGGTCGGAAGACCATTGGCAATGTCGTAAAAACAAGTCCTTGAGCATTTATTCCTACTTTACCGTGATTCAATTCAGAACTGTCGTGCGGTGGCCCTTAGCATTAAATTACCTCTAATAAATTCAATGCACAATGGCCTAAATGGTGACCGAAAACCTAGCCAAAATGAAAAGAAAAAGGCATGCAGGCCATCAGAACGATGCTCAGTATAGGTAGTTAATTGATTTATGTTTTAATTGGGCCAGAGACGACACAGAATAAAACAAGGCTTCATAAAATCGCCATTGATAGCGGTACATCCAACATATTATACTTGACCCTAACCTGGCAAATTACATTATACATAACTCTCATATTGATTTAATTATGTCCTATATATATAGCCACGTCCATGTAAATATCTATACCCATAATATCAACCGTATCCTGGCATGGTGCACGTGGTGACGACAGGTTTTAGTACAATAGTTTACATTACCTAGGCATATCTATATGGACTGGGCGGCGATATCAGTATTGGCCGTATTTTAGTTTTATGTTATTTAACATTCTATAGTGGATGTAACCTTAATAATAATTTTAAAAAAGCTTTTAAAAGATGATAGAAAGTGATCATACAATGAGCTATATATACACACAAATCCCACGGTTGTGTACATACTGGTCGCCTTCACATAAAGGTGAACCTATATCCTCAAACCCTAAAATACCCTGTATGATAGCTAACCCCCTGGGGGCTAATCTTAAGACGGGAGTGGGGCAATCCATCGTCCTTTGCACAATAAATGATCCCTCTTCACTCAACTATGTCCAAAGTGCCTTCAAACACTCCGTCTTCTAGCAGTACATTGGGGGCAGGGTGGCAGCAGGTATGCGTGCCCCCGCCACCTCCAGGTTAAGTAGATTGGGTCTTGATGCACCATCCTGGTTAGCATTCTACCCCAATACACTTTACATTTCCTGACATTTCCCTGATTTCATGCCATCAAATTTCCTTGGCAATCGCAATGTAAAACCTAACATTTTCAAATGGCCTCCAAGTAGACATATCTCATCCATTTCAATCATTGCAAAGGTATTGTCTTCAGCTCGTTATTCAACAAGGGAGGGGAAAGGGTGGGGGGCAAGCTGGCCCCAACTTGTCGCATTCGAGCGACATCGCTGGTATTTGAGGGGCCATGACCGGGTCACTTTCCCCGTATATTGGGGGGGATTCTTACGCAGTACCCATCTGCACTTTTAATACAACAGCACCAAGCGCACAGGAACTATTTTAACCAGCAACCTTTGGTGCCAGCGATGACGCTCGGGAACAGAGGTCGAGGTGGGGCCAGCTTGGGTGGGGGGTGAATTTTTGCTCGAGCACGCAGAAATCTCCGATTCCTTGTTGAACTCTAGTGATAAGAGCTGACAAGAGATGATATTCTGTTGATGTTTCACTGATAAAATTTGAAATTTCCTGAAATTTTCAGAATCATTAGGGGCTTTTCAATCATCCAACATGTATATACTGATTGTAGCAAGGTGTCTTTTACTACATTTCTTCTCATCTTAGGCTTGTTATGAGAACGGTGCTGATATAGTGGGGTCGGTAAGTGCAAGATACAACAGGCCCCAGACCCGCAGACAGGACATGTACAGGGTTGTACCAATAGAGCAGCAGAGGCGGCTGATGGAGCAGCTCACAGGCGTAAAACATGCACACACCGCCTCACACCCACAGCACATCTAGGGTTCTGTGGGCTGGTGTGGGTTTGTGTGGGTCGCTATAGGTTTGTGTGGGTTGCTATGTGTTGCTGTGGGTCGTTATGGGTTTCTATCCCTTGTTGTAAGTTGTAAGTTGCAGCTTGCTATAGCTTGATGTTTGTTAATTTCTATGGGTCGCTGTGGGTTCTTGTGGGTTGCTATGCACTGCTGTGGGTTGCTATGGGCTATGTCTTCCAGTGGGTTATTGTAGGTTGCTATAGCTTTGTGTGTGTTGTTATGGGTGGGAATGAGCTGATGTGGACTGCTGGGCTATACGTTGTCACGGACTGTTGTATGCTGCTATAGGTTTATATGTTTGCCATGGGCTGATGTGGGTTGCTATGGTCTATGGATTGCCTTGAGCTCCTGTGGGCTGCTAAAGGTTTATGTGGGATATTATTAGTTGTTATGGGCAGATGTAGGTAGCAGTTTGCTATATGTATATATATATATATATATATATATATATATATATATATATATATATATATATATATATATATATATATATATATATATATATATATATATATATATATATATATGGGTGGTTGTGGGTTGTTGTCAGCTGTTGTAGCTGTGGGTGCCATCCTGCTGCCTGAAGCTGAAGAGGAACAGGTCCACATGTGCCCTAACAGTGTAAGGAGGGAACGAGCATCCATCCATCTGGGGCTGCAGCTTATAAATGCTGAAATAGGGGTTTAACCCCACTACAGCCACATGTAGTCAACTACCACAGTCTCTACCACAGTTGTAGTGTTGGGGTTGGAGGTTAAAGGCCACCTCATCCATGTATCACCCAGGCTTTATTGGGGACTTGATAAGAAGGTTCAGACCACTATAGGGTTGGGTAAATCAGCCAAATAGGCCAATTTGCCAGCATTGAGGGCCACAGAATTAAAGGGCACTCTATACGTATATATCATTCACATGGATATTTCTGTAGTTGCTCGGGCCACGAGAGAACTACATTTTAAATAAGACTAAGGTATATCACCTAATGATGGTGTGCCCCCAGCTAGGGCTACCGTACTGCCTATTGTGTCAAATAGAATGTATGTAGAACACATTTTTCACTATAGTAAGCGGAACCTAGAATCTACCAAGGTCAGATAAGGGTATGAACAGAAAGATATGAGTCAATTGTTTATTTATTTCTGGTATGAAGTTGAATAGTATGACTGAGGAAATCTATCATGAGTCATTTCGCTCATCATTTCTCATCAATCTGGGAATTTATATGGGGCGTGGGAACAGCACCCCATCATTGTAATATATCACTTACCCCCGCCAAGTACTTTACAAATACTCAAGCAGAACCTTGCAGTCCCACCATGCAGTAGTGGGTTGAGCATGGACGTAGGATAATTTACTATACTATAGGGTTTGCGTGTCGGAAGCACCACAACATCGTGAACTGATTAACATGGGGTTGATTAAATACCTATGGAGGAGTTGAGCCCACTGTAAAGGGAGTTCTACAATAGTGGCCTTGGATGCAGTAGGGTTATGGTAGCAGTGTATAGACGTAGCCAGAGTTTGATCTACATGCTCATATTAATCTTGTGCTGCATGGTGCTTAATTCATTATGGCCTTGGCCTTCATGATGAATAAATGCAGCCCTGGTGAGTTACTCACCAGGGCTACGTGCATTCATAATAGAGTATGCATATGTCTTATGAGAGAAAAGAAAACTGAACCCTCTTTTATGATTAGAGCAGTGTACATGACAGACCCCTTTAGTGGCTGCTAATTGAGAGAACTAAACCCAATGCCACATGTTTGAGAAGCCTCTATAAAACAGAAAAAGCTCCATGTCTACCAGTTGCCTTCCTGCATGCAGTAGGTTAATGGACTGCCAGAAGCCCCACTTGATAATTGCTGCATGTTAGCCGTGATTAATGTTGTTTCGCCAACTACAAAGTGGAGAAGCTCCTGATGATGACATATCTGTCAGCACAATGTTAAAGCTGGACTACCTTGATGTTTCCATCCCCAGCCTTCTGTCAAAACACAGCTCACCCATTACCCACCCACAACCCGCCCACGCTGCAACATGCTGGAGGAAGGCACAGCAGGCCTCCGCAGTGCCAGTGTAGGGCTTGGTATCATTAGTTTGTAGGACAGAAAATATAATGACATACAGTGGTTGAGACCAGGGGGTTTGGCAAGATCCACTATATATAGACAGGTTGTTGACACCGAAAAATGAAATTCAGCGAAATGGGCAGAAGTATTATTTTAGACGCTAGAATCAGGTTAATATCTGCTTTAGAACCAGAAATACCTGTAAGAATATGAATCATCTGGTTCCTGCCACAAAAACCAAAATGACCACCAACCTGGGCACATGACTGACAGCAACTTTCTTTTCTAAAGGCCCACATTATTATACAGAGATGTAAGTTGGTATTCAATGAAAAGGTACTCAATGGCACTTAAACTGCTATTTCAGTGTATATCTAAACAGGGGAGATATCTTTGAAATCCCTTTTTTCAGGGAAATCCCTGACCACTTACATCTATAAATATAACACATGGACATATTGCTTGTTCACATGTGGCCTAAAATAAGTATTTTGAGTGAATGCTTGGTAATATATTGTGCAACTCTGTCAGTAAACTGGTGTGAAACTCACCTAGATGACAGAACATGCACAATATTTACTAAGGTCAGCAATCTGGCAGCGATCTAACATGGGCACCTAATGGACATATACTGTCAGACCATGAGCTGTTAAAGCCACCACCTCAAGACCTGCACAGTCAGAGTCACACCCCACTGACTTCCACTAAAAGCCATCAGCTCAATTCCTTACATTATTGCCCAGCTTGGGGTTGACTGCACTGCCTAACTGCGTAATGCATAGCGTCAGATGAAATCAGGCAGGGTGAGAAGGGGGTGGAGAGTATGTGATATGAATATTGTTGCACGACCTTTGTCGCGATAGTACTTTTTTGGCCGTATGCATATCAATCACAAACAACCTAACGCTACATTCCGCGCATGTGTTGCTGTTATTTAGATCACTGAGTATACTAGCTGCTATACGGTTATCTAAATCCCTTATACAAATATGTTACCTTTATTCACAACTATGACTAGGTGTGAGATGTATAGGGCTACTGAATGCTACCTTATACCTAGCAGGATACAGCATGATTCTCAACTGTATGTCTGTATACTGACTCATATTAGAAGAAGCACTATTCATATGGCAAAGTACATATATGTGTTGTATAAATAAAAAGACTCCATAGAAATACATGCATCTAGGCTCACCATTGTGTCAATAGATATCACTGGTTCTAAAGAGGCATTTGTTCCAAAGAGGTTCCTACTGTACTGTTGCGCTTTCTATTCTCATCTGTTCGCTGATTGAATGATTGGTTTTATGTCACAGTGCATATAAAGTACCTTATTGAACTGTCTCAAGCTAGGAAGCCATCCACAAATAGTGGTAGTCTGCATCGCAGTTGAACAGGTACTTAAATACTGCTTGCCCAATCCATCAGTAATTGCATCTATGGATGATCGCATCAATAACATGACTGATCAAATCTATGGGGCGAGTAAGAAAATTGCTACTGGGCACATCCCTGACTGTTTTCCAAAGGAAAGCATGTTCATTTTATTTGTCTGGTCCTACAAGGGTAAAACTTAATTGTTTGCTTAAAACTTAGATTACAAATAGCTCCAGGGGATGCCAACAAGATGCAATAATACACCAGCGGTAACATTGCATGTCTACTGCAGATTACAGATCTAGTTTCTTTAAACTCATGAGCGCTGTAATAATACTCGGCATGCAACCTAGGTATATATGCTCTTTATTGTAGGCCCTATTACTTGCCGTTATACACAGGCTAAATTAAATTGACCTAAAAAGTCACCATGATGGGCTGTGGTGCCTTGTGCAATTTCCAGTCGATGTTCCACACACATGCACAAACTACATCGCCCTCTCTGAATCACGACATTGCGGCTAACCAGACTGTGTATGTTTGTATCCCAAATGTAATCAGTCTGAAGTTAAAAGGCTTTACATGTAAAACCTCGACTAAGTTTGTGATGCCCTATCAGGTCTTACAGTAAAGACACAACTACTTTTCTGGTGTAGGCAGTGCACCATGTCTAACAGGGAGGGGAAGGAGTATCTGAGTAACTCACAGACCCTTACATAGTGCTGCAAGGTATCTGAGTGACTCACAGACCCACTGTCAGGGTATCTGAGTAACCCACAGCCCCTTACATAGTGCTGCAGGGCTATCCGAGTAACCCTTACATAGTGCTGCCGAGTTATCTGAGTGACTCACAGACCCCTTATATAGTGCTATTGGGGTATCCGAGTGACTCACAGACCCCTTACATAGTGCTGCAAGGTATCTGAGTGACTCACAAACCCACTGTCAGGGTCTCTGAGTGACCCACAGCCCCTTACATAGTGCTGCAGGGGTATCCGAGTGACCCACAGCCCCTTACATAGTGTTACTGGGGTATCTGAGCGACTCACAGACCGTATCTTGAGTGACTCACAGACCCTTACATATAGTGCTTCAGGGATACAGAGCGGGGCAGGGGTAGGTATGGCTAAATGAGATAAGCCGGCTATAGCTGAGGAAGCGGCGGGAGTAATGAATCAAGATAATGTCTTCATCGCCTTATCGCCTGCTAATCCTTATCTTGTATAGCCCAGATCTGGATCCCCTCATGGTAATCCTCACAAGTACGGGTTCCCCATACCATCAGAATGATCAGCTTAAAGGGTGGGGCGTGTTTTTTCTATTTCCTTTTTCTTTTAGTCTTTTACCTTCTGTAAGTCGAGGGCCTCCCCCTCCCCCATGATGCAAGCCGCCACAGAGGGTGAGCCGGAATTACTATTAGATTTACTTTTTTTTGTCTTTCAGAGAGGTTGGTTGAAATGCAGTATTATCAATCTTAATTGGTCGATTTCCATTAGGGTTGGGTTGCCACAAACTAGCTGAGAATGTGTTTTACTAGCCTTGGGGCCGCTATGAGTTCTTCTTTTAGTTTATTTTTATAAGATAAACGTCATCGACAGTGATTACATTAACCCTGATAATTAAATCCATCTTCGATTCGAAATAGACCTGCTAGTGTATTTAGTAAATTTAACTCGACCTCAAGGCCTATATGTAAATATAGGCTTAATAGATGAAAAAATGAAACAGTTGTATGGTCCATGGTGGGGTGAAAACACTAAATCTTCCTGAATCAAGGATCTAAAAATGGTCCGCGCTCGTTTCTGCTCGAGCACTGCAGAGATTGCCGGAATGATAGGGAACCTTTGCGCAACTGGTGGGTGTATCTATCCTAACACATAGCTAAAGAAGCGATATTTTATATAATTCTTTGGTAGATTTCTTGGCAAAGTTAGCAGTTGGAATTCCCTTTACATGATGTCTCTCTAGTTACTCCAGATCTCACCTGAACTACAAATCAGTTGGGTGGTTGATTGACTGATTAATTATTCATTTATTTAATACTTCCAAACAGTAAGGGTCAGTTGCTGATTACTACTACTTTTACTACTATTATTACTGAAATATTACAGAAAACAATGAAGATGATAGATGTTACCTATCTTACCAAAGAGTAAATCGTGTGGAACAATTTATTAGGACAATTTGCGCTATTCCCTAATTAGTAGTAGCTATGGTTTATGATACCGGAAGTCATTAATAATACTACGTTGCCCGGATGTAGGCAGTTGCCGTGGTGCATACCAGCCAGGGATTTTGGGGTTGCCACTGCCCATAGATCCTGCAAAGTCTTTTTTACGGCCATTCTTCACATGTAAAGGACAAATAGAAGCCAACACAACTGCATATTTGCCACATCTTAATTACATTTAGCCATGTTATGGTGTAACTCTTGTAGACGTATGATTTCTATCAATGTAGTCATAGTTTTTGGCCTTTCTCAGTACCAACCCCCCCCCCCCACACACACACACACACACACCCACACACCATTACCGCCATCTATAATACGAACCTCAAGACCATGCTTTACAAATGGCAATGTATCGGGTTGCTTCAAGGGCGTCTCTGCTTGGTCAACTGGTGACTGCCCCCGAACCCTACAAAGCGCCTACAACCCCTAAACTGCCTGCAGCAGGGGAGAGCAGTGAGTTAAGAGCCAGGAGACCAACCAGGGCTATTTGTCACTGCTTTAACCCCACCCTAAGGTTATTAGCCTAATGAGTAGATCGGCCATCTTGAGGTTTATCATGGACGCACAGGCTCCTTAAGCGCCGCCCCCTCTGGTGTAGTTTATGGCTGTTGGGGGCAGTAAAGCATCTATGGTAAAGGGGCATGATGTGTGGGTAGGGTGTGGCTACTGTGGTGTTACTCAGCCCACAGCGCCTCCAGTGACACATGCCTGCGTTAATAAGGCTTATAGGGGTGATGAACAACGCCGTAGGTTACACCACTGGGGGAAAGTTCTGGCACTCACACTAGTATGGTGTTTTGGGCATTTAGCACCAAATGAAAAGTACTGAATTTAGTTTTGCCATAGCGGTATGGCGACATGCACTAGGGAAAGGGACCTTAGTGTACCCTGCACTAAGGTCCCTTTTCGCAGATCGTGTAACTCATTATAGCCAACTGGCTCTCATTGTTCAGTACACGAACACAGCCTCTCTGGAATAAATGGTCGAGCTCATAGAAAGCTTCAAAGGTACGGATTTTGCTGCCCCCGAGGTGGGATGGGGTTGGTACTCTCTGTTTTACATGGGGTAGATGAGAGTTTAACCATTGCCCCTTGAGTGAATATATCGGCGAACGATCCTCTTAGAAGGTGCTCATTTGTCATTGGTAATGTCCACTTGAAAGGTGACATCTGGCATTGGTGATGTCTACCTTGGAGGACAATATGCCATTCGGAATGTCAGCCTGGTATATATAGGTTTGTCCTTGTTCACCTTCTGGTCCAATCCCCAAGACCTCATCCCATGTCCTCTTGTACATAACACAGAGGTGGGTGGAATCAGTTGACCGACTAAGGTTTCCGTTAGCCATTGACAACTCACCCCCAAAGTGATAAAAGCAGGCGGAGGCCGCCCCCAATCAATACGGAGGGGAGGACTGCTTTGTCTTGCTGCTCCTTGGTGAGGCACTCCATCAAGACCAAGGCCACACTGACAGCCACCGACACCAATATCTAAATTGCCTATGGGTATCTGCAACTCGCCTGCCGCGCTACACCCCCCGCGCCTTGCCTGATGCTCACATACTGAACCTATACAGCCTCAACCAAAGGCAGATCAGCACCAATTGGACTTTTTGCCACAGAGAATTGTCTAGATTTTACAAGCAATATGTTATTCAACGTAGAGTGCGCTTAACAATTATTTCTAGTAATTCTGGGTCTACTTAGGCTCAGAATTTGAGATATTTTTGGTTATCTATATATAGTCTAAGAATCGGCCCAAAATGGAGTGAGTGCGCTAACTACGGTAAATATAGCAACCCTTTAAAGACTGCATAGCTGTTAAAATGCATTAAGGCACAAAACGGAAGATTGGGCATGATTATACTTGTGTCCAATTGGGGTGCAGAGTTGGTAGGACATGCTGTCACTGCTCACAGCAGAGTGATGGGTTAGGGTAGATTTGTAGCCACTACTGCCTTTTAGGTTCTGTTTCACTTGTCGGCATGAAACACTGACAATGGCACAGACCCTTCATAGCTTGGTTTAGTAAATTAAACTCTTGATATCATTGCCATTGAGCATCTGTTTCATATAATTGCTATTTCACTAATGACTGGGTATGTTAATACAGAACCTCTCAAGGCACCTCGGTTTTCAACATATCATTATAACCATCCCAAAGATTGGAAATGAAGCTGGTGATATGGACTTCAGCAAGTAAGCCTATAGTATTGGCAATACCATAATAAGGGTTACCTAAATGCACTGGATGTCGACAATCTGGTCCAAAAATTAATCATCGGCACAATTATAGTTCGGTCAGGGACGTATTTAGGGTTTCCTAAAGAATGAAGAATTATTGTAAATTGCCAACTTGTCATTATTTATTTTTTCTCCTTTTTACCGGATTCAATTAGTAATAAATTTGTCCCGACCAAATCGGATTTAAACACAAAGGCTTTTTCCACGGTTTTGTGTCTCTGGGCTGCCTGGGTTTAACTGCAATCACGTTGTGGAAACGATAGGACTGTGTTCTTGGTAACCACCTACAAGGTGAACGTCTTATATATGTTGGGAAAGCTGGTTTAGTATAGGACGATATGTAAAGCTATACTAAAGACATAACTGAACCTAGTGACGAAATAATATTGTGCTTTTTCTGCTATCTAGATCTTACGTATACACAACATATAAAAGAGTTGACGCTAAAAAAAGGACTTTCTACATTGATACTTGCCATGTGCGTTCATTATGAAAGATCTGATTTAAGCAACCTTCAGCAAGAATTAAAGTTGAAAAATGACCTTGTTCCAGCGGCCTGAAGTAACGTTAATCGAAAGAATGATTTAAGTTGCTTGAATCTGCTACAAGCAGCTGAAAGAAGGCCATTAATAAGCTTTAATTGCTGCTTTAATTTACTTAAATTGCATGGTCCATGCAGTATGCACTTAAGCGATGGAGGCATTGACTATGACTTACCTATCTATGTAGTTAGAACCATGCTCATTCCAACATATCCACAAAAAAATTTCGCTTTGAGTCGGACATCTCCAGCACACCCGTCATTAGTGGAAATCTTACCTAAAAAAGACAGAAATATTGATTTAATGCAATGTCAAAAAGATCTATGAATCAAAACATCCTGCATATTCTACATATTTAGAATTGGCTCTATCAGTCAACTGTGTACGCATACATTTTCGCATGACCTTTCACAAGAAAAGTATATAGGAAAATCTGCATGCAAAATCTTTGCTTGAAATATCATAGACATTGTAAGTGTCTGCATGCAGGCCTAATCCTATTAGGGCCATGTGTTTTATGCTGTCAGTGACATATACTGCAGTTCGAGATGTGTAAAGCCAACGATAGCCAAGTGGGGCAACTGGGTCTATAGGATGTGTAGAGTGTGTATGTATTACATAGTGATTATGGGAGTTACTATGCTTGAGTACTGGAGTCGCCGTATCAAAGCTATCTTAGACGACTTTCCGCTCGTGAAGAACAATGTACATTTTGATTGGTTGAGTTAATTTTGATTGGAAGTTTACATCTTCTGAGCACAATTTCAATTCGGCCATTAATAGAGTGGGTACTCAAGGGGTGTTA
This sequence comes from Harmothoe impar, assembly GCA_947462335.1. Lineage (NCBI taxonomy): Eukaryota > Metazoa > Annelida > Polychaeta > Phyllodocida > Polynoidae > Harmothoe > Harmothoe impar. The sequence goes on along the minus strand of OX381712.1, from coordinate 61,912,355 downwards.
ACGTGTGTATAGGACTTTTTGTTGTTTTACCTTGTAGGCATAATGCAACATTAAGCTGTAGGCAATATTTCACTGCGGAACATTTCAGCAACGGGTTGTGTACTTCCTTGGGGTGAGAGGGTGGGGTGGGGGGTCAACTGGGGGGGGGGGGCTAGCTTTAAGGTGATGGAATCTATCAGATGACTCCTGAAAGTATAGCCTGTTGTATGGCGCCCACCTAAAATTCAATTCTCTCGCAGTACACTGTGGCCTACACGCGAATGCCATTGTGAATCCCAACCTTAAAAGCATTCAGTGCTGGTCTGAGAGATTTCCTGTTTTTCTGGGTTCTTTTAAAAGACAGAAAGTTGCGTAGAATAGTTTGTCCCAAAGGGCCGACAGTGAGCTGACAGTACCTAGTATAAATCAGGGACTATTAAAGGGATGGTGGACAAGGGGACCTTGCAGACCTTTCAGTCCGCTTCACAATGGGTAAGCTAGCAATGGCTGCAGCTCAAAATAGAAGCCCCTGAAGAGTTTGGAGAGTCTCCTGGATACTGAGAGTTGTTCAGCACACCTAATCCACACTACATGGGAAGCCAGGCCTTGCTATGTATATCATTATTGAGGGTAGCTTATATATATATAAGTTATGAAAGTTGCAGGATCTGAATTTTTTCTGAGATACAAGATTCATTATGCTTAATTAAGTATTGGAAACGTCATACTCGTTAGGACCATTGAATACGATGGGGCCATATTCATTGGGCTAATGACAATTTGGCTTCACTTCATTAAATGGCTTCAAACCAAAAAAAAATAGACATAACGGCTAACTCCATTGATACCCTATCTATTGTTCTTCACAGTGGGGGCTCAGGCGCATCACATCTAGCCTGCGGCTTCCTTGGATACGGCCCCAGCCCACACTTGAGAAAAATGATAGATAGGATACCAATCGCCTTTGTCTACTGACATTAGTGAGTGACAAGCAGTTCATTTTATTGTTAGCTTTTCAATATTTAAGTCCCACCTTTCAGTACTAACCTAGGGCCACTCCAAATAATATACTTGTTTCTAATCACAGCGCACATTTTTTTCAAATATGGGCATATTTTATATCAAAACGAAGCTTACGGTGCTGTGAATGCGATGGGTTAGAGGAAACATAGACATTCACAACTTGCGAAGATAATTTATCTTTTATTTACTAAAACATAAATTTAGTTCGCCGAGAGCCTAAATTCCCCCCATCCCATTTAGCCCTCAGAAAAAAGCCCCTTCATCATATTTCTCGTGTCTTGTTGCCGGCACTTTCATTCCTGGCAATATTGGGGCCCCATCTCAAAAAGAAAGTGAAATATCAATATGGAGGTCCCTGAATAGAGGTATTTCTTCTATAGTTAAATTATAGGGTATTTTATAGTGTCTTTCTAAAAAAGAATCAGGGGGAAACTTTCAGGTGCAGACTTTTATCCAACCTATTGCATTGTACTGCCTTGAGGTTTGAGACACACACTGTAAGCACCTCAGCTAAGTAAACAGCTCACCACAAAGTGGTTTGGTGCAAGGGGACTCTGTAAGTAAACACGGATAGTTACATTGTTAGTCTAGCGACATATTAGGGCGGGTATGGCTTCCCGGGCGGGATCAGATTACCAAAGACTCATGAGCAGCTCGGGAGCAGCTCCAACAACATTAGACTACAGTACAGTGCTGTCGTCAACAGAGCTGTGCTGATTCAATATCACCGGTATAGAGGTCCCCTCAGGGGGGACCCGGGCAGGTCGTGATCGGGGTCTGAAGCGTGTCTTCCACCAAAACCGAGGATTTTTTTTGGACGCTGTAACTTATATAAAATTGGGATACCTCTTGCTACTTGACAATGGCGAATCAAAGTTTCTTTCTGGTAATGTTACCCGCTGACAACTTGCTAGAAAATTATAGAAAAATTAATATTAACTGATTGAAAATAGGGCCTGAAAGTGAATCAATGCAATGAAAAATCTTTGATTGAGGTCAAGAAGCCACAATCTATTATGCAGTGGGTATGGGCGCTCAGGATTTTTTTTTATTTCTTGGCAAAGGTGGCTCCTTATATTATAATATAAGCAGTCCCTTTACAATATTGCGTGCTGGCCATCTCTACAGGCATACAACCTATAGTGGCTTTCATAAGGGATCGCTCTATATGGAAAAACAGGAAGTTTTCCTGAGCGACCATACCCACAGCATAACGGACCATGGCTTGCTGTATTGCATCGAGGCTGTTTTGTCATGGGGGTTTTCATTGGCTTTGGTTGACTTTTGCACCCTATTGCCTCAAGATCTCTGACATGCAGCCAAACAATGTCTGAGCTCATTCATTCTATGAGCTGCATGAACTTGACAAGACCAGTACTACTTGATTAGATTCTTTTAGAGGAAATAGAATATTTTGTTATAGTTTCTAGGCTACACAGAGGTTGATGTGTCTCTTCTGCAGAACTAAGTCTCGATTTATCTGAGGCACATTAATGCTGATGACATGAAATTGCGAAATGGCTAACAGTATATACCTTTTGTTTTTCTTTCAAGATTTCCCTTCCAAATCCTGTATACATGCTTAGGAGTCAGGGTGAGTGATTTTTTTAATGTTTTCCTGTATGCACAAGAGTCAAGGGCGGATTCAAGGGCAACCATGTTGGAAGGGTATTGATGACTTCAAATGATTTAATGGTTCTCTGACTCCTGATATACAACATTCGCCTGGGATTAGATCCCATGTATAGATCAGGATTGGGTGGCATTCTAGACAGAACTCGCGACATAAAAAGCCAGATGGGGGCAGCAAAGGTCATGGCACACGTGACGTAAAAACGAGATCTCGTGCTGTTTAGGACGCCATCTGCAGGTGACACATTGGACCCCCACTAGAGGGGGCGACAGGCACCGCTTCATCCTCCAGGACAGAGTAGTCTCCAAGCAGGACTCTGAAATGCAACACCTATATAGATAGTCTACCCATGTCATGCTTGGAGAGTGAAGCCCTGATCTGTCTGAGCTGATCAGGGCAATGCATCTTGGGATTGCCAGCTGCCAGATGAAGCAGATTTGCATATAAGATTGGTGGGCGTCCCAGCTCTGGTTAGCCTTTTATAAGGCCTGCATAGTACCCTTATGTCCTTGGTCATCATCATGACACATTCATGCAGCCCACGCAAGTCTACTCACCAACCCATTGGATCTATCATTGATCCCACATTGCAAATATATTGCTTGAATGTCCCACTGGTCAGTTACTCGAGAAGGCTGCATTTCTGCAACATAACGACAAAGGCATACTGCGTAAAAGCACTTACGACCATTAGAGGGTTAGCAGGTAACTAGTGGCGCCACCCCTAGGGACATAGCACAGGGCCCGCGGGGAGATGGGGAAACAAGAAAGGACACCCCAACATAACGAGCCCCATTAGCGATAGGTTCAGCGCATGATTCAATCAGTCTTATCTCAGAGACTGATGAGCTTAGCTCATAATCTGAGACCAGACTTGACACAGCCGAGTCTGGAATCTCCTTAGTGAGACAAGATGATGAACACTCAGCTATCATACAAATAGCCATAAGGACACCATGGTGATACTTTATCATATTCATGGTGGCTTAGACCCTATCAAAATGATGGTATTCTTGGTGAATAAAGGTAGCAGTGAAAGCCTAGAAGGTCCACCAGCCCAGTCGGCACAGCCAAGCCCAAGAGGCATTATTAAGCGCTTATTAAGCCCTACTGATAATTTGCAGGGTTGATAAGTGGTCTATGCCCACTGGGAGGTTTTTTTTACAGCTCTGTAACTGCTGGTTAAACCCGCAGTTCTTACTGCACGTGCAGTAACAGTCAGAGTGCAGTCGGGACAGGTACTCAGCCGTATATATAGGGGCGCTGGGCCTTTAACAACATTCCTGACCCCAAGTACAGGTCAGAATAATTGGGTGGCGTTCCAGCCAGGACTAACCGCAACCAAAGTCAGATAGGAACTTTAGTCCTAGGTCATATGACACTCGAACCATGACATGGCAGATGTTGGTTTAAGAATTTCCATGTGTGATATAGTACTGGGCGTCCTTCAATTGTACGGGAGACATTACTAAATTGCAAAACTTGAATGGAACTGACTCACAACAAATTTTCATGAAATTCCATGATTTTTGGGATCTCTTGGTTGGCAAAACGGACTGTTGAGCCAAATGAACCATTATTATTAGAAATACGTCTGATCTGGTTGAGGGACAAACATAGCTAATTCCAACCAAAGAAGAGTTTGCATACTATTTACAAAGCAGACGGTACTGCATAGGAAGATATTAATGGGCCGAGACTACATAACTAGATGTACATATACATGATAATTATTTCTACATGTATGGGTTCTATAAATATAGGGGTCAAGCTGTACGTCCTGTGGGCGCATCCATTACTTAAGCCTGTAACTGGCGAGATAAGCACTGGTACCAGCGGTCACATGGTTACAAGCCGTTACATAATGCATCCTAAGAATTCCGCAGTGAAGGCCAGGGAGTTATCTCATTGGTTGATAATGCATCCAGCTACATGCCTATAGACACCAGTGCCACATTTCACGCTACATAGAGATGAATACACAGTCAGGGGTGTGAATGATGGGTTGGGGGTTCTAGCTCCAAGTACCTAGACCCCGCGCAGCTTATACAATCACACTATGCGTAGTGCCTGTCTTGATATTAGCTCTATATAAGAAATCCTCCCCTATGTTATCTCATACTGAGACAGGTCCCCGTCTGTTAGGCTGGATAGCATGTCCTCATTCCATTAGCAGTCCACTCCGAATCGACCAGTCGGAGGATCAGACAGATTAAATTGGGGTTTCTACACAAAAGTGGAAGTCTGGTAGAAGTCTAACTCATTTTGGTCCTGGTTGAAAACTTTCAAGGTCCATAGCACTATGGCTGATTATTTAAGTTGCCAGACAAGTTGGAATACTTCTGCAGAAAAGTTTCTTGAGTTGCCTCACGGTCTGGTCTTGCACCATATCCATGTTTAGTTTCTTGGGTTGCTTGACCTTAAAGACGACATTGTTCTTTTACGTGCTATTTCCTTAGTAGACTCGCATCTACGCTTCATGAATGCACACTGGCGAGTTACTCGCCAGGGTTGCCTTCATGCTATAATAAAAGCGGGTTCCAACTAAAATCTTCGATTAACTTGAATGACTTCCCTGATTCCCAAAGAAATATCATATTCCCTGACCATATTTATAAATTTTCACATTATATGTTCAGCTATGTTAAGTAGACGGTGGGGGTCAGGATTTAGATCTAGAAAGTGAATCGTACATGCTAGTAGTGGATGTTGCCATAAATATCACATTTCTCATTTCGTCTGACCAACCATCAGATATCCTGGCCATCGTATTCCCTAGACCTTTCTGAAGGTGACTGGTAGATAAAAAAAACACAAGACATCTAAGGGCGAACTACGTCAAAGTAGCATCTTCTAAGGACCTGCTCCTGGTAGTGCTACACGATCAGCGTCCCAGGCTAGACTTGCCGCTAGGCAGTGTTTGTCCTATACTAACGTCACAGGCACGTCATACAGAGGATGTCATACAGAGGACGTACCAACAAATACAGTCACATAGATCAAAGTCTAACGCAGACAGTCTTCCAACCGAAGCCTGCCCCTACCCTGATAAACCAGCATGCAATCACAGGAGGGCCAGTGAGGATGGTGAAAGGGGACTTGGGGAAGGAGAGCAATATTTTAGGCAAGCATATACACTGATATATACACTGATACAGGACCCAGTCAGACAATGGTACTGATGAGTAGAGGGACAGGCTATAGGCAATCGCATTCTGCAGCAGAGGAGTAATCAGTATAGGCTTCACTATGGGGCTTACCCCAACAAATCCTTAGGCATCACTCTTCGGGCAGATTCTTGACTCAAACTGCATCAATTAATATCATGTATACGCTATCCATGGGTGGATAAGGATGGCTAAATCTCCACAGAGAGGTAATTTACCCAGATAGATGGCACAATCCCTTACTTCAATTGTGACAAGAAGTGGTTAGGGAAAGTGCTGGGAAGGGAATACATTTTGCAAGTATGTATCCACCGTAGACAGTTTAACGATGTATAGGTCGAACTCAACTATTCATAAGACTGTGTCACACAGATTAAAAAATATACATACACCGTGTATATACACCCTCAGAAAAGTGAGAGGCATCGTCGCTAAAACTACCCTCACCTGAGAGTCAGGCAGGCTAGGGTAGTTTTTGCGACAATGACTCTCACTTTTCTGTGTGTGTAGATACATAGCAGTATAATCATGACTATTCAATGCCGTGATGAGGACGATAAATGGGAGAAAAGTCAGAGAAAAGAAAAAAAGAGATGTTAAGAGAGAGTATGACTGAGAGATTATTCAGTACACACAGCAAGAAGGAAGAAGAAGACGAAGACAAATGCGTGGCTAGAGACTTGGTTTGGGAAGATCAAATAGGGCCCGGAAATCCTCCGCGTGTGTGTTTTATCTAAGACAAGGAAATGAGATTGAGCCAACTCGATGCACCTCGCATCACACCAACATCTATTACTATTTACCAACAGAGATCGTATTGCCCAGGGTCCCCTACACAAGCCCCTTTTGGTTTGATGGATGAATTGCATAAGTTGCCTGGCAGGATTGGGTTGCTGAGATCGATCACATTCCGGGCGAGTTAAGTGAGAATTTCCAGCTCGGCCAGACACTTCCTTCCAGCTGCGCTTTTACAGCAAATCATCTCCGCTAACCGGGCTTTAATAGCTAATCGCTGATTGCTCAACTGATTGGTCTTGAGGCTTCCTTTTTAACGGCACCAGAAACTGATGAATTGCGATAAATAGGAAGGGTAACAGAGACACATCTGTCAAGCCTGTGATCCTTTATATCCGCGCCCCATTTGAGATAAATGGCCGCATTGATATTCCGTGAAGGAGAAAGAAGTTCTGCTGTTAATACAAGGAATAGAATTGATTGCTGTTTAACTAGAAAGGGCCCCTTGGTACTAAGGAGAGGGAGATGGCCGGGGAGATGGTTAGTTCTCATCTATAGCTTGTGTGTATTTTCTTTTATCACCTAGCATGTGCCGCAGCTGTTGGAATTATAGAGACTTGTATACTCATCAAATAACACTAGAAGTCGACAAAGGAGACAAAGTGCACTGTTAGAAGTTAATGTAGCTGAGCAGTCGAATTTACTGTAGCTTTAGAATGAGTACTACAATATAAGTGTACATGGGCAGTAGAATATACTCTTGGTGTACAGTATGAAAGGAGGAATTTTTGGTTTCGCCATTTACAGTGTATGTATATGTTGCAACAACTCCCCTTTGGGACCAGAACTAGGCTTCTATCAACCCTGGCCAAACCTTTGTATTCTCAACTGTAATCCACTTTTTGTCTTTTTGTGGGGTGGGGTGGGGTGGGGTCGGGGGTCACTACTGTTAGTCAGTATGCAGTTGGGGGGACGCTGCTCATCACCCTAACCTGATAGAGCCCTGCGTCCCGTCTGCCAACTCTGATTGGTCAAACCAGAGAGAGGCTACAGACAGTCATTTAACACTGTGAGGACAGCATGTCGCTAAAAGCTGACATTTGGCTGTAATGCATCGGAGTGCTACAATAGTGCATCATGCGCTTTGCGAGTATCCAAACCCTGTAGGGTCCACACGATGCTTAAATGCAGCACTGGCTAATTATTCACCAGGGCTATATTCATGCATCATGACGACCTACGGCATGATGCATGAAGGTATCATGCCATCCTTAAAGGGTTAAATCCTTGGTCGGAATGCAGGACCGAGTGTAACAGGGACCACAGTGACCACAATTTGCCTTTCAATATGGACTGGAGCTTGTTGGCAAGGTTACAATACATGTACAAAGATGGCATCAGAATGATCAAATTAGCGCCACCAAATACCTTGTATTCGCTACAAGTAACACTGATTAGGTCGGTACAACGGGGCTTTAATGACTGCTTGTCCAGTCGGTGCAACAGGGCCTTAATGACTGAGTCTGGCGTAGGTTGATGTACGTTGGAGCTTACACATCCAGGTGAAACTACTAACCTACACCACTTTTTCCGATATAGGCTTGATTGCTTTTGAATACCATATTTCGAGACCACCTTTTTGCTCAAATTCGACTTTCAAACTATGTAAAGACATTTCTATATTATTATCTATATGTTCCAGGGCAGATTTTTTCTTTGGCTTAAAAGTACACGTCAATGGAATACTCCCTTAAGTTATACCTTTCTTGTTGCAAAACTACTCTGGCCAACATTCACATCAACTATGGTAATTACCAGTATAGTATAACACACACTTCAATTCCCGAAGGAATCCTCAACACCCCAACCAATGTATTCACGTAGAAAGGCCCTGTTGGAACTGTCCTCCCCTGGGTGCCCCTCTGGGTGGAGGAAACTGAAAGTCTATAGTCCCAGGTGGTACCATCAGGAATACTTGAGACTCCCAAGGGCTGAGCTGAGGGAAGGAAAGACAATGGAGGAAATACATCAGCACCAGCTAACCAGCGCTAACACAATTATATATGTACATACATTGTATATAATCAAACACTGCTGCAAAGTTGTCAAGGGGATTCTGTCGTAGATCCAGGTTGCTTGGCAAAAGGGGTGTTACAAAGGCCTGGAATGCTTTACAGTTGTGTCTTGGGTCAATGCCCATAAGGAAAATTGATATGTTTCTACAGATCCCGGTCACTAATCTCCTATCTCAGCTCTGGTTGTAGTTATCAGGGAATAAATATGGAATCTGTGGCGACCAAACACTGGCAGTCCTGAGGGGACCACAAGAGGAGGCTGAAGGAAAGATAACCAATCCTGTTTTGCTTGATGGAGGAAGTGAATAAAGTTTCACTATGAGGCTGTGTCTCATGAGATCAGGACACTGTTGTCGTCTATGACCGGGTGCAATCTATGATCGGTTGCAATCTAAGACCGGGTGCAATCTATGACTGGCTTGGGAAAAAACACTTTATTTAAGGCAGATGAAGATATGAATGGCGGAAAATGTTAATGAGTGTTTTAAGACTTTATATCACTCATTTTTATTTCAATTTATATCTACATCTGCCCTAAATAAACCGTTTTCTTTCAAGCCAGTCATAGATTGCATCCGGTCATAGATTGCACCTGGTCATAGATTGCACCCGGTCATAGACGAAAACATTGGCCCATGTTCGTGAGACACAGCCTTGAGCCAACGGTGAGAAAGGGGTGAAGATAGGGGATGGGGAAGGGGAAGTATGGAGGTAAGCTGCCAGGGCTGCATTCCTGCACCATGAGATCTGCTGAGAGCTTCTGCTGATGGCAGCCGCTGATTTCCCTACAATAAAGTAGTATTTTAGTCAGGATCATGAATAGTTAAGTAGCAGGCAGCTGTAAAAGGCTATAGATATTAATTTTTTTGAAATACAAGATGTCCTATGCTTTAGCACTGAAGGGCCGTATTCAATGCCCCCATTGAATACAACGTGGCTGTATTCAATGGGCTAAGAAAAAGTTGTTTTTCATTCATAAAATGACTTCAAATAAAAAATAAACACAAATGCCAACTACATTGATACCGCTCTGATGTATTTCACTCGTGGGGGCTGGGGCGCATCCTACTCAGCCTGCGGCTTCGTGGGATACTGCCCCAGCCCCCACTCGTGAAATACAACAGAGACGGTATCAATGGGCGTTAGCATTTGTCTAAGTATTGATATTAATACAATGTTACTATATTACCCATGGTGCAGCTGATGTACATGCATGTTCCTTTGCGTTTTAACCCTTGCACAACACCTGATGGACAATGAGGCCACAAATAGTGGGCTTGATGCACATGGTGCATAAGTTCTTAAAAACATCGATGTCAGCCATTCTGCTGGGGGAAGGTAGGAGGGGATGGCCTTAGTGGTCCAGATGAGAGGAGACAATCGAAAGCTGTTAGTGGTATCATCTTCATTGATGGCCCTTTGACACGGACACATCACAGGGTGCAAGGGGCATGTGGCAAGGCAGCTAAGCTGATCCTACATAAAGAAACTCTCAGTCTTGGCGCCTGCCTGGCTGTCGAGAAAAGACTTTGAATTTGCAAGGCAGTTTTTCCTCACATTCCCCTGGCTTTAGTTTAAGATTCTCTGTGTGTATTGAAATTGCACAGGGAGCAACTAACTAACCGTCAGTTCTGTTTTTTTCTGTTTTTTTTAGAATTTGCAGATGGCAGTTTTAGGCCCGGACATACAGGCATAGAACTACAGTAGACCCAGCGTTTCTATTATGCTGACATTTCGTCACTCGTGACTGGGGACAAAAGTGTGCAACGTCCAGGAGAAGACGGGAAGTAAAAGCCTTATACTTAGAACGCTAAAGTCTTTGGGTATACTGTAAGCTACACTAATCGTACAGCGCATGGTCACATCAATACATGGCAAGGGGTTAGTAGAGTGACTGATGGGATATAGCCTATAGCGATGACTCTGGTTTCTCCGTATGGGCGGCCATGTTAGTTCTGAGCTCGCAATCTATCGTGAGACTGAGGCAGTGACCAGACAGTCACACACAATAGCTTCCGGGAACAGGCTACAATACGAGAGTAGAACCAAGGTCTCACGAAATTGCTGGTGTCAGTGTATACAGAGTGGTTGCGGGTACAAGTCCGATCCCGGTATAGCCCTATACTGTGAGCTCACCATGTCTAGCCGCTTTGCAGCTCAATAGTTGAACTGATTTCTGCACGTGGGTCCCTGCAGACAAAGGAGGAGCACTAAACCAGTCCCTTTATTGAGTTGTTATTGAAAAAGTGACCCTTTGTGACGCACAGTGTATTAGGCCGTCCGTTATGACCTTCAAATGCTGGTTTTTGAACTGGAGGAAAACATGCTCAAATTCGAATGGAACATAACATGTATATGTATATGTATATTTATACCACAGCGAGCACGGAGAGCAAGGCATTTCACACCTCTTGTATACTGTATACAGCTAGTGGCATAAAGTAGTTATGTATATATATATATATATATATATATATATATATATATATATATATATATATATATATATATATATATATATATATATTTATATATATATATATATATATATATATATATATATATATATATATATATATATATATATATATATATATATATATATATGTATATGCATATGCTGTATGTATACTGTATGTCCCATTACAACAATTCTCATTCTGTGTGCATCAGTCTAGGCATTCCTTACACCACAGTTGGCTGGGAGAACAAAAGAAACAACCTTTAGATCTGTATAAGACGTACAAACCAGTCACAAACCAATCACAGGGTATACGTCAGATATGGATATGTCTAAGTTGCCACCTAAGTGTTATACGCCTTGGACAATGGTTATAATCGCCGGCTCTGCGAAAATATGTACAGCGCCAATATTAACCCAATGTACTACAGGAGTCCTTGTCTCTCTCCACTTCCCACATTCATAGGAAATGCCTTCCTTATGTCAATAAGACAAGTCATTTAAACCCCCTCAGCGCTAAATGGCAATCAGGAGCAGGTGTTATAGTTAATGGCAAATATACGGGGGCTGATTAGCAGGCTGGAGGCAGGTGTAAAACACCAGGAGGTCCTACCTGGAAGGCATCAATCTCATCACCTCCTGGGGCACGTTACACAACTGTAAATTAAGAATAGTCTCCCACCAGGGGGTAAGTGATCACTGCAATGAGTACTATTAGGGGGAATTGTGAATGATTGCTCAAGGACATTGGACATAATGTGTAAAAGGTAAGTGGTAGTTTTTTTTATTAGTATATCAATTCATCATACATTGCTGTCATATTAGCAATATCTTCTCTCATTATATATAATTAGCTGTGGGTATTGTGATATTAATAATGTGCCTACTGACAGCGACCACGTCTACCATCAGTATAGTGTATGCCGGGAATCTTTGCTGTAGAGTGTAAAATGGGGAAGGAGATGGAGTGGTCGAATCTATTGTTCAAATGTAACAACTTTCCTTGGTCACTTGTTATTATATATAATTGTATATACTAGTGTTATTATTCAGTAACCAGCAGCTCCGCTACCGGAGATATTGGCACGGGAAGTGCAGACATCGTTCGTCTGCCCTACTATACTGCATGGCGGGAATGCCTTAGCATATCGCAAATAGGGTCAGTATGGCGTAATATTTTCAATCTCCGACTCTGAGTCCAAGGTAGAAATTATGATTGGACCAGCTTGGGGCGCGGTGCATTGCTAGGTAGCAACCTGTTTTACTGGTATATGTAATCATTTTAGCTATAGTAACGTCTTTTTTTGCCCTCCCCCCCCCTCAAGAGGAATACATATTTGTGTGCCCCCCCCCCCCGCCCCCACCTCACAAGAGATCAAAAGTCCCCCGCTCCTTCCACCACCGTTGGAAAATGACCCTTGGATTGCTGGCCTCTTCTGACACATTGCCCTCCCACAATTACCGAGAGATTGGGCAATCAATATGCAAATTTGATTTATTCTTGGGGAGAAGCTTGCTTTGGTAGGTAAGTTTCTGGATCCTTGAAAAGGAGGTCAAAGAGGCAGAGTGACCGGTAATAGGTCGTCAGACTCATCAATACAAATCTCCTGCTTTACCGTGTTTTATTATCTCAATTGAATAAAATGGAACTAGATTTATACATAGGTCATCAAAAGTCGATAACCAATTGCCCATTATGACGATGCCAATTGAACATGACTAGTAATTATCATGTTGGGAAATAAGATATATTTTTGGATTGAGACGAGTACAATTTTCAGGCATCGAGGCTGTCCAACGAATAACATAAACGACTGGACGTGGCTGGAAGCATTACCGGCTATTTGGGGCCGAGTCAATAATGTGTTCTGACCGGAGGCAAACTGTCATGTTCCTGCTGCGAAAGCAGTTGGAGATTGCCTTGAGGAATTCACTATAGGTATAAAAAGGAATCCCACAAAAAGTGTCAGCTGGAAATTCTATGATCTTTTCTCACTAAAATGACCGTCTTTTTCATGTATCATGTTTATTTTAACCTGTAGAACAAAATGAAAATAATACTTCAATATAGGTCACACAACTATACTCAAATTGCTTTGATGTACCATGCACCGCATTCATGGGTGTCTCATCTAAAAGCAAATCAATCTGCACCAAACCTTGATCCTAAAGACTATAGTAGAAGTGGCCAGCAGCAGACGCATTGAGTACTGATCTCTCTTTTAACATTGTATCTGTGTATATAGAGGGTGCGGGGTAGAGGGTGTTCATTTGTATTGAGGGTGTCTATCCAAATAACAACATTAATAACGACAGCTGAGACCCGGCTGTGAGAGTGGTACAGAGTGTTTACCTTGGGTACTGTGGGCCCTGCAGACCAACACAACCATCTTATCTTAGCGTTTCACTTTCAGGCCCATCCAAGCACACAATCTCTCATCTGGCACTCACTTTAATCTCTGCACAAACCGTTCTCCTCACAAGACAAGGGACTATTTCTGTGCCCTATGTTCATTGACATGTGCAGGGATGAGAGTGACTCTTCTAAAAAGATACTTGTTCAAATTGAGGCCCCTGAAAAAAAGGTCTTCATGACATGAAAAACTTTAATTCAGGGAAAAACTAGAAGACGTTCATCCTTAAATATGCAATGTATAATGGAATTAACCATGCAAATATTTAAATAGATTTGTAAACTACAAATCCCGCATGTTATATCAATATGTGGATGAAATTGATTATCTTTTTCGGGTGGCAGAATAAGCAGATAACAATTTGGGATGTGGATAGGTAATCAGAATAGCTGTACTCTTTTCACTCTATTTGCTACGAAGGAGCGTACATATAGTTTAAACTATGTACCCGAGAAAATCAAGTCAAATGCCGTATCCTGTCCTTAATTCACTAGACTAATGGCAGTTGGGGCAGAGATGAAGTACGAGCCCCCAAGATGGGAGAGTGGCAAGCACACAGAGGGACCAGCAGGCACTGCGATGCTGGAGGGAACCCTCTTAGAGCGCTGCAGGAGGGATTAAGTCAACTTCTAGAGATGATAGTGGTTAATACTTAAAGGACGCATAGCGCATTAATGCACTATGCCCTTTGTCATAGTGGTAGATGAATAGATGAAGCCCTCGTGGGGCACTTGGATTAAAGCATAATCTGTATGTGAATAGCAAGCCTATTACAGTGGGTGTGAGTGAGAGATGCAGTGAGAGAGTGAGAGTGAGTGTGAGTAGAGAACAATAGAACAGAGAGGGGAACAAGCATTTTGAATAGATGGATAGAGACTGGTAAAGAGAGAGACACATAGTTTGTGCCAGAACAGCAAATGACGGCAATAGAAACAGAACCAGGTGTAGAAATGAAGGAACAAAAATAACGGACAGGCTTAAACAGAATCATTATGTGACCCATTTTCCTCACCCAGCATTGTATCGGCTCAAGGCCTGCTCCGTGTACAATGTCACTGCTATCTCCAGCACGAAGACAAATTACCCCATAGGAGCAATGGTAAATGTGGATCCTGCACTTGGCGCCATCTCATCCTGATCCTCCTGTGGTCAGACAAAAACATACCTAGCCCTGCAAAGGCCGCAGGCTGCTTTACTGGGCCACGCCCTTTGTTATCATGATGCTTGAATGCAGCTCTGGTGTGTAACTCGCCAGCGCTGCATTCATGCATCATGCCGAGCCGTCAGGAATGAAGTAATGCTGTATGGTCAAGCATGAAGCTCCGGTAAGTTATTCATCAGGACTGCATTCAAACATCATGATGACAACAGGGCACAGTGCATTTAACCACGATGCTGTCCTTAAAGGGTTAACGACCGCCCCATATTCACACCCTGGAGGAGTGATACCTCCTCCAGCTGCTGCATGGAGAAGGCCCTCCTCCGTGAGCCACACACTCAGTGCAGCTTTTTCTACGCAATTTACTCCATAAATCCCCCTCCCCCAGACCCTGACTAAAAACGAGTTCCATGCCAGTAGAGGTGGAAATGACAGAGTATGCATGGTATTAGAAGCAGCAGCTGCTGCGGTCCGGAGCATTGCCGGAACATTGCTCCGGTAGAATGCTGGAGGTAAGCTCTGGTATAAGAGGTCTCCATTAGGGACACAACACACATGTGTTTGGTATAGTTGGCATTACATTCTATAGCTCACCTTTTTAAACACAATTCTATTTCAGGGGCGCACCCTGAAATTTGAAAGCTGGGGGTTCAAATTGAGAGCCCTGAATAAAGGTCCTCTATAGTGAAGTACAGTTCTTCAAGATCTTGACATCAGGGAAAAGTATGGGGAGCTCCATCCCTGTTTAGAGTTCAGGGTTAGATCAAACACGCTGCCTTGAGGTCATTTAGGCATCATGATGAACATACTAAAATTTGTAAAAGCATTAATTTTTATGCCAATGCTCAGCCAATTGCAAGGCTGAGTGGAACCATAAAAAGTATATTATTCATCCAATAGTTCTATTGTCACCTCCAGCCCAAAAGGAGGATAAAACATAATGCAACCTGTTACTGCAACCACCTCATATGGCACTAGCACATCTAGTGACATGTTGGTTCTGGTCTCGGAGCACAGCTGGGTCATGTCATAACATGATGCGTTGGAGTCTGGTACCTGCCTAAATCTCACGGGATAATCCGAGAACAGAACCAATACAATAAGGCCGCGTGTAATGAGAACCCAGAGTCGTCCTACTTGAGGGACACATACCATGGTGTCCGCGATATAGTACAGGCTAAATGAGGGTTGGCGTGGTTGAAGGGCCTTACTTGTAATGTGTAGAGGCACTCTCAGACTTAGCAGGGCCATGTCAAGTACCACTGTTCTAGTGCTTCATCACGCCAGCAGGTGTACCAGCAGGGCGTTCACCCTGCACACTGACACCCAGACTAACTAACCGTCTTTAACCCACAACTGACAGCAGATATATGGGAGGTTAGGTTTAGCGCTCCACTGCATGAATCTTTCAATTTAAGCCTTTTATTTTTATTACGTGTAAATATTTATGCACATTTTGTGCACCAAAGGTCACTTTAAGCAGTATCTCTGAAAGCAGGTCCCCTGGTGGCTAAAGTGATAAAAACGTCCATCTATTATCTAAATTCTTCAGCCAAATGAATATTATATTCTAATTCAAATTCATTCAAGTTGATGGCAAGGCAAGGGTTGGGGAGGGGAGTCATAGTTAAAACCCATAGTGTATGTTGAGGAATGCACAGTCTAAGAGCCTGCGTTCACCCTATATACTGACAACTTGACTAACTAACCATTTTTAAATTCACAACTGACAGCAAATATATGGGAGGTTAGGCTCGGCGCTCCACTGCATGAATCTTTCAGTTTAAGTGTGATTAATGGTAATTTTATTACATGTATTTAAGCACATATTGATAAGCCAAACGACCCTTTTAAGCAGCATTTCAGTTGATGACGGTGGGTGAGGGTAGTTGTATACAGTTAATAATATAGTCATGTTGAAGAATGCACAATCTACAACCTGCATATGGCACCAAGACAGGGGAAATATATCATATCCAAGGCTAAGATTAGAAAGGCACACACCAGTATATATTCATGACAGGTCGGTTACCTATAGAAGCTAAAAAAAACTAAGTAGAATCATGAAAAAGAGAGTGCAATCATGAGGTGCGTCAGCAGAGGTGTGGTAATATAGAATATAAGTAAGGCAAAGTAAAGGTTTATGAAGTCGGTTAGGGGATGTAACCACTACCAGCTGCAGCTGGTCTCATAGAACATGTTCACCCATTAACCACCGCCAATATAGGGTAGATTCACAATGAGTGGAACACACACCCTGAGACGGACACTATATAACATTTCAAATTACTCATGTAGGATAAGTCTACTATTGGTGATTTATTGGAGAATATTACACTTAAACTTTACCATTATTCACAAATAAAGAGATTAGAATGAATTCTGGAATAAGCAAAAATGTAAGTGTCCGTCTCAAGGTCTGATTCAAGTTGAATAGAGATTGTACTGAAGTTGAAGTAAACATTTCTTTTATTTATCCTGCAATATTACAGTAGCCTAGGGCAAGTCTTACTAATAATCCAGCTCATGGTGTTCATTACAAAGATGCATTATACTAAGTATAAAATAGTGCTTATCCTGTCTTAGAAATAGGCCATACCAAGCTTAAGGCAATGGAAGGGATAAAATCTATGAGACAACACTGGCTAGAAAACGACTAGCTATTGGACACATATTAGTGTCATGTACTATTTAGATATTAGGTCTAAAGATTAACCAATCTGTCTGAAATGTGATTGTCCCCTAAGTGACCCATGGGTAATATAGGGCACATAGGCAGTACCGGTATATATGATACCATAGTTTATGCGCTTTCATGATAACATTATATTGTATGAGCAAAACAAACCTATTATCATGACATACATTTGTGCTAAATCTGGCCCAATGATTTCCAGAATAAATGTGTTTTTTTGTCAGAACAGGTTCAGCTTAATTGTCAACTTCCTGAATATAAAAAGGGGGATATTCATTTCTATATTGGGCGGAATTGCAGAACCAAAAGAAAGGCCATCAATTTTAGCCGAATCATAATAATCTGGTCCCATTTCAAATCACTAGCCACTCCACTCTTTCCCTTCAAGCTCATATTGCCGCATGGTAACAAGAAAGCAATGACATGACAGCCCAGCCAGTATTGCTTAATGGGTCTCATATTGAACCCACCATAGTTTTGTCCTGGGCTGCCAAGTGGGCCTCATAATCATGTGTAGCCTAGATTTGAAGTGCCCAGATCAAACCCATTTTGACACAACACCACTGAAATCGTACTTTGAAATGTACTTTCTGAGAACAATCACAGATGAGTATGTTTTGAAGAATTTGCAATATATTATTAGAAACTCCGGTAGTGGGCTGAGCCTATCAGAGCCTATCCAGGGTTGCCACGGACAAGGTAGTTTTAAATTCCCTGACTTTTCCCTGACATTTCCATGACGTAATATCAAATTTCCCTGACAATCGCGACATAAACCCCATGTTTTTAAATGCCCTCCAGTTATGAATATGCACTCCTTATAAAGTTATCTTCTACTTAGCGAGTGGTTATTATCTAACAACAGGGGTTTTTGTGTATCGCGTGCGCGCAAAATTTTTGTCCCCTCCTTCTTGAGGATTTAGTTTTTTTCTCCCTTAGAATCATGATAAAATACAGACTTTTTGAAAGAAAACAGGTGTCTTTTTTTGGCATTTCAATTATTTTCCCTGACAAAATATTTTTTTCCCTGACGTTTTCAGAAAATTTCATTTTCCCTGACATTTTGCTAAAAAATCTGAAATTCCCTGACATTTCCCTGACCTGGAACAAAAAATATTTTCCCTGACATTTTCCCTGACAGTGGCAACCCTGCTATCAGATCTCTCACTGACTGCCCTGGACAAAATGACCACAGCCCAGATGTGGATAATGTTAGCTTGCGTGCCAAGGTATACACTGGAGCCTGTGCCTACTGGACTAGAGGTAGACACCGGTCCCGGGTTCGATGGCGGCCATCTTACCCCTGCTAATTGATGTCACATGACCGGTGTCTATCTCGCTCAGAGCTCAGACACCGTTTCCAGTGTAGCCAAGGTAAAGCCCACATGGAGCCCATTATGTGATGCTGCAATGGGAGGTTATGGGTGTGAGGTTACAGCTCCATGGTCGGGGTGAAATGGAAGCAGCCTGCCTAATTGGTGTCCATCTTCCCCTTGTGTGACCAGCTACTAATCCTCATGAGAAAAAGAGGTTTGTGGTATTACAATTAACAATATTAATAGCAAAGGCTGAGGCAATTGGGGTTGATTGGAGCCTATCAACATTGCCCGCAAAAGATATATAATATTTGCTTTAGGTAAAATTTTAATATCCTAAGTTTGCTCAAAAGTGAATGTCTAGATTAATTTTAAAATCTATTATCTATTTTCAGTAACATTTATCCAGGGCATCGTTTTATTGTTTCACACAGAGAGACATTAATTCTACAAAGCAAATATGACACTAAATAACCTCATAATGAGCCTATTAATTACCATATCGCTGTGACCAGTGTGACAGGTGTTGGGCATGCCCAGGAGGCATCCCCTGGTGAAGCACATTCATCACCTGGAGGGATCACCCAGTGAGATGAATGGCTATTGTGTTAACACTTAACAATATGAATTTGCTGTCAGGCTCAATTGAATATATGACGTCCTCTTTAGATTTAAGGTTATCCAGGGAGGCGGTCACATATATTATATAAGGCGGATAAATATCGTTCGTTGCCAAGCTTTATCTCCTATTGTAAACTAGATTATAAGAATCGACAGGAATTTTGATGTGACAGGAACTTTGAAGTCACGGGGTGGTAAAAGTGGCTGACTCTTTGTGGTTAACCATGGAGGGACGAGATGATGAATCAAGGTTTTTATGTCATCACAATGCACCAATGCAGCGCCGGCAAGTAACTTACCTACACTGCCTCGATAAGTCACCATGCCCCCCTCCCCCTTTGGGATTGCTTCAACCCTGTAGGGTCATGATGCATTAATCCAGCACCAGTAAGATACTTTATAGTAGCCTATTGTAGTGATATACGTGTAGCAGGCGGGACTGGCAGTAGGCCAATCTTAAAGCCGCACCGTAGGTATAAAAGTACCATTCCTCAATCCATTCCTACTCTTGGTGCAGGGGCAAATAAAGTTTGGTCCTTTAATTCAAACCCAGCACGCTAACTGACCCTTTATGATGCTGCTTTATGATACTCTATAATAAAATAAGCAACAGAGGCAATCTGCTTTGTATTGCATTGATAATGCATAGCGTCCTTAGAATTAGGGGTCAGTAATATCCATTGTTGCCATGTATTCCTCTGTGTACCATATATGCAGCATGTAGACCCTAACCTTAAGTCCTGTAGCGTTGGGCTTCAATAACCCCCCACCCCCACCCCCACCCCACCCCCACCCACCGATATCCTCCTCCAGTACCTTCATATTGCCCCCAGGGTGTTGTAGTACGCGGGACCCTGTACAACCCCTCACTCCAGTGTGTATATTTAATAACCAATCTCTTTCCTCTTGAATGACCCTCAGATGGGCGCATGGCGTGATCCAGAGGTTGCGTGTCCTTAGTATATTCCTCTGTGTACCATATATACACACACAACAGGCCCCAACCCTAAGTCTTTCATATGCACACAATGGGTACCCCGAGAGGGTAACTCGACTGGAAAACAAAGGGGGAGGGAGCTCCTCTCTCCCACGCCCATTACAGTATGGCCTTGCTGTGATAATGCCGGTACACTGCAGAAATTTGCCTTTCAGAAGCAGGACACTGCCAGATAATAGCAAGCTGATCTCACCAGGCTGGCTTCATTGTCAGTGGTGGATTAGCACGTCTCTAATACCCTCACAGTTTCATCATTTTAGCAAAATTTAATTTTCCTTGTCCATGCCGTCTACTGTTGTAAGGGTGTCGTGGGCGGGCTTATTCTTGGCAGCAGAAATGGGGTTAGCCTAATCTCATTTCAATTAAGCATGGGTGCCAATGCTCAGCCGCCTTCAATTCTGTGAAGGAGTCAACTGACTAACCCATTAAGGGCCGCATATTGTTTCAATGTGCTATGTCCTTGGTGTGGTCCTTGGTCACCATGATGTATAAATGCAGCCCTAGTGAGGTGCATTCATGCATCATGCGGACCCTTCATGAGTGCATCAATCACATAGGGTCATTCATCATGATGCTTTAATGAGCCTGGTGAATTACACCAGGGGTACATTCATGCATCATGATGACAAAGGGCATAAGCTATTAAAGTACTATGCGGTCCTTAAAGGATTAGCTAAATTTATGGCAGTCCGTCCACAGCCACCACCAGCCTCTCTGATGGCGCAGTGGCCATGCAATAATCACTTCATACGAAGTATGCACTTTGGTCATTCCAGCAGAAAATAAGTCCCCAATGTGTGCTAGCATGCTACCTGCCTAAGGCAATGTAATTGCCCCAACGCTTCCTGCTTCCTCCATAAAGGGATTTTCTTAATAAGACTTTTTACAGCAAGTAGTGTAAGGTCCATTCAAAGTAAAATCACATGCCATAAAAAGATAAAGATTCTATTAGTACCTACAGAGAAAAGGCATTTACTTTTTAGCAAAGAGAGTTTTAAGCTGATAAAGGGGGTTTCCCACTGATGACTTTGTAGGTTGGTAACCTGTGGACGACTAAGTGAAGAAACCACTCAGCCTTGAAATGTAGGCGAGCATTCATTCTGCAGTAGATTGCAGTGATCAGAAGGCATCTCAGCGTGGTTTAAATCTCCAATAGGAGCATCACCCTCCAAGCACAGTTCTGGACAGTCCAGACTATAATCTAACTGCATGCATTAAAATACATTGTTTATCGGATGATCAAGATGGCTGTATCCACACAGAGAGATAATTGGCCCTGACTAATGGCGCCTTGTGTCTCACCACAGATTTAGGGAACATAGTGCAACAGCTTAAAATAGCAGCGCCAGGTTATCAATAGCAGTGGCAGAATGAGGAACTAAACATCCTTGACTTATAATGTGACAACTATTCAAACACATTGGCTGCCTACAAGTTTAGTAATGAAGAATAGTACTTCCAGCATTAATTTTATTTTGATATTCTTAGTTGGACAAGAATGTAAGCTATGCAACTGCATCCATCTATGCACAAAAACAAATTATCAATATTTAGTTCATGTTAATGCATGGGTTCCAAGGGGGCCTACGATTGGATATATATTGGATTATGCAATATATCAATAATATAGTAATGTACATCTATCATCGAGTCCAATATGCCAACTATTGATCTTTGACCTTTCAAAATATATAGCCACCAATATAGTACAAGCTTCCCATTACGAATACCTTCCTTCTTGGCAAGTGGCACTGAAACCCAATCCCAATTGTCCACACTTGTCGCAGTGTACAAACGGCCGTACTACGTGGCGGCTTACCCATGTACAAATGCCGTCACATGTCTATGGCAGGTGACGAATTGATGTCGTCAGACCACAGGACAGGGTCAAGTGCACTATAGATCAACAAGGGCAGAGTAAACCATCAAGGGCAATAAAGGTCAGCTAACTTAGCCTTAACAATACCCATGTGTCACGTGTGAGGGCCTGGAGGACGTTGATATCCAACCATGTTAAAGGCGCACTGAACCCACGACGTCATTTGCGTACAAAACTCGGCAGGGTTAGGTCCTGGGTTCAGTGCACCTTTAACACTAGCTCTTGATAGGCATACTGCCATTTAGCTTCAATTCCAATAGTGCTTTTTTAAAATATTCAAATAGCATAGCAGAAGGGGTATCCCCAGTGGACAGTTTATATTCAACTGAATTTTACTGTCTCACTACGACTACGATACTGGTAGATTTTTCAAACTTAGTTTTTTATTATATTCTTGAGACAGGCCGAAGAACATATCCAACCAGTTTACATCGAATTATACCATCATTTCAAATAAAACATACGATAATCGATATTGAAACAGGAATCCTCAATTATCAATCCTTCGTGATATACTCGGAGGAAAACTGATTTCTTCTGTCAATAAACAATTTTCATATTGCATGCATGGTAGAGTAGAGTGCCATGCGTCTACAAATATGGAGCAATTTGGGTACTGGTTCATATGGATCCAAACCATCAACACAAAACAGCATACCTGATTAATAACCTTTTGTGCACTGCACTCATTTGTGTCACCCATTTGGCTGTGGCATCAATTTAGATGTTTTCCCAACTCCCCAGGTGGGATTAATGGCTACTCACTAGTGATGGATCTACGGCTGGTATTATTAGACTGACTACAAGAGCTTAAAAAAGTATGTAGGGTTCCAACAAATTTCAGATTGAAATTTCCAAACTTTCAATGAAGATGAATTTTCCCTGATAGATTTACTGTTCACTGTAACTTATATTGCTGAGCGCAGTTCAATTTGACAAAGCTTTACCCGTTTTCTTACAGCAAAATTTCACCACAGTCTCTGACTTCCCTTCACAGTTACAACCCCCCCCCCCCCCGCCCGATTTCCCCTGACCCGTAGGAACCCTGGCTATAATAAGTGATGCTTTGAATACGAAAATCGAACAATAGGAAATCCATCAGTCATGTTGTTTTTAACAGTATGATTAGTGGTTAGGCATGATGTTCCATATGGAGAGCATCTTACTTTAATCCATATAAGACACAATACATGGTTACCTTACTCACAATGGAGCTTGTAGCACTGAAATTTGCCTTTAATGTGGTGTAATAAAGCTGACAAAGTGTGTTAGATCTATGAGCCCGTGAAGCCCTCTGTGCACTTATTATTTATGCAGTAGCTTAGGTTTTTAGGGGGCAGTGGAATTGCCTGTTAAACGTTTTTCCACCGAATTGAAATTAGCCACAATTACATTTTCATGGTGTATTTATTGGGGTCACACCCGTGGGGCCATAATCTCGTATCACATCCTAATTGTGGGTTTTTTAGGACGAAAATAAAAGAAGTAGAAAAATAGTAGAGGAAGTTAATCAAACTCGTCGCATGAAAAAGTAACATACAATTCATAATCATTGGTGTAAAAATAATGCGAAAACTACGGTTTACACAGTGTCACTTAGATGAATTTATTGGAAAGCATAAGGAATGGCTGTTGGTTTTAAGCCACTTTGTAGCTGCTGGATATTAAATGACACAACGGGGTCTTCGTATTGATGATGGATGTGGCTCTAAGGGATGAGTCTCGGGGGACTTAGGGCGATATGAGGGATGGTCTGGCATCATTATGAGGGATGCACTGGGAGTGCAGCTAGTAATGAGGCAGAAACAAAACATCCTTCTCACTCAGAATGAGTGATATCTTGTCATTTGGGTAACCAGGATTAACAAGACAGGAGCTCTCACATCCTAAACACACCTTACCCCAGACCAACCCACAGGTGTGCTATGATTTAGGATGCAGAAGGGTAATTTTCTGGGTGAGTAACACGTTTTTGCCTGTTGAGCACTCGATGATGTTTCCAGACCTCCTTGGGGGAATCTGAGCTGCTCCTGCCCCCCCCCCTCCTCCCTCCACCCTCCATCCCCATCCCATGACCTAAAGGTACTATATTCTATTCCCAGACTCATCCTGAGCTTCTGCCTTCTTGTCGAAACCTGTACTATATACCCTGTACCAGGAACCTCAACCCCTGACTCACCCCCTACCTGTACTATACTCTGTACCAGGAACCCCAGCCCCTGACTCACTCCCCTACCTGTACTATACTCTGAACCAGGAACCTCAGCCCCTGACTCACCCCCTACCTGTACTATATACTCTGTACCAGGAACCTCAGCCCCTGACTCACCCCCCTACCTGTACTATATACCCTGTACCAGGAACCTCAACCCCTGACTCACCCCCTACCTGTACTATATACTCTGTACCAGGAACCTCAGCCCCTGACTCACTCCCCTACCTGTACTAGACTCTGTACCAGGAACCTCAGCCCCTGACTCACTCCCTACCTGTACTATATACTCTGTACCAGGAACCTCAGCCCCTGACTCACCCCCCTACCTGTACTATAAACTCTGTACCAGGAACCTCAGCCCCTGACTCACCCCCCTACCTGTACTATAAACTCTGTACCAGGAACCTCAGCCCCTGACTCACCCCCTACCTGTACTATATACTCTGTACCAGGAACCTCAGCCCCTGACTCACCCCCCTACCTGTACTATATACTCTGTACCAGGAACCTCAGCCCCTGACTCACTCCCCTACCTGTACTTTATACTCTGTACCAGGAACCTCAGCCCCTGACTCACTCCCCTACCTGTACTTTATACTCTGTACCAGGAACCTCAGCCCCTGACTCACTCCCCTACCTGTACTTTATACTCTGTACCAGGAACCTCAGCCCCTGACTCACTCCCCTACCTGTACTATACGCTGTACCACGAACCTCAGCCCTTGACTCACCCCCCTACCTGTACTATACTCTGTACCACGAACCTCAGCCCCTGACTCACTCCCCTACCTGTACTATACTCTGTATCAGGAACCTCAGCCCTTGACTCACCTCCCCTACCTGTACGTTATATACTCTGTACCAGGAACCTCAGCCCCTGACTCACCCCCCCCTACCTGTACTATATACTCTGTACCAGGAACCTCAGCCCCTGACTCACCTCCCCCCCCTTCTAACCGAACTATTTACTGTGTCACATGGAATGTAATGAAGCCAATAGAGTGGGGGGGGGGGGGGGCTCGGGAAGGCAGTGCTATAAGTTGAACAAGCTGTTGGCAGCCCCTACATAGATGTCATATTATGTCATGCGCATATATAGTATGACCACTTACTGAGTAGTGATGATGGACTTATACCATGGGATATATCAAGAAGGTTGGCAACTTCTCAGACATAGCCTATGAGCCTACTGCCTGCTTTGCCACCTGCTTAGGAGCGTTGAGAGCATTTCAGGGGTGTAAACTGACAAACGATACCAGATGTTTATTAAAAGTACACACTATGTACGCACCAGGGAATGGTGCTGACTGCATGCAAACAAAAAGTATTTACAACATTAGAGGAGATCCACCTTGAATGCAGAAGAACACCTGAACTACCTACAGATGTGAGGTAGTAGTTAGGGTGTCATAGGCTGTGTCTCACCAACTTGGGCCAATGTTTTCGTCTATGACCAGGTGCCGTCTATGATCGGGTGCCGTCTATGATCGGGTAGCAAGGAAACCTCTATGTACGGGCCCCTATAGGTGAATTGTCTTATTTTTTCCAGAACAGTATTTCCATAAACTTTTTTGATCCCCTAACATATCACAGTATAAAAAAAACAAAAAGAAACTTTTTAATATACCCCAGTCATAGACGGCACACAGTCATACACGGCACCCGGTCATAGACAGCACCCGGTCATAGACAAAAACATTGGCCCAAGTTGGTGAGACACAGCCCATACATGGCAAGTTCAATCCCACAAATTCCTACTATAATTATCAGAATAGCCTTTCGTTAATGAAAGGGATCGGCCAACTTTCACTGCCCTTTATATGCCCTGAATATAAACTATGAACATAGAAATGTATTCATTATTTCATTGATTGATTGATTGATTTGTATAACATCCAGATGTACATCAAGTACCTCACAGGACATATCTCAAGTTGGCAAGGAGTCAGCCACAAATGGTGTTAGTCTGCCTCACAGTAGTAGGACAGATATTTATATGCTGCTTGCCCAATACAGCAGTGACCGCATCTATGGACTATCGAATTTATGAAATGAATGACCGCATCTATGAGGGCTACCAGGGTATGTCCCCTACTCTTTTAGAAGAATAGCAAGTGTTCTTTTATTTGCCTGGTCCTACCGACTTGGGCTAGTACCATAGTAGGTAGGGCTAGACAGACAACAGCCTTTGGATCTCAGACATGGTTCACTGAGGAGAGATCACAAGGTAGATCACCAGCATGAAGGCCCGGGCCCGCGCATATGGGCAGCAGCTGCCAATACAGCTTGGTTAGTGACAATCACAGTAGTCCACAAAGTGGCCCCTCAAGTTCTGTCGCCTTTTATGATTTCAGTATGCCTATTCGTATTATGGAAGGATCCCGATGAAGTTATTCTACTCCTTCATGCCCCCCCCTCATGCAGGTCCCCACTAACACAGGGGGATTCATTATTTCAGTTATCTAGGGATCGGCTCACCTTCACTGACCTTTATATACCCTGAATATGAACTATGACTATATAAATTCATTTATTATTTCAGTTTTCCCTTTGGCTTAGCAATGCTGCTGTTGGTTCTCATTTGCATTTTACACCTCTCCACCCCTTAACCTCTGGGTTGACCAAGGGCAACGCTCTGAGGCTACTATGCTATGCTCCTGCCTCTGTTATTAAAGGTTCAGTATACCAGTAGATGGACGCGCGCTCCGTCACCTCCAGGGCATTAATGAATTGCTCCCCAGAGATACCATCTGGTAGGTTTTTGGTATTGTTGAGCCTGATGGGGTAACTGATGTGTCCTTAGGGAAAGCCATAAGGCATGTCTTAACAGTTGAGGTGTGCATCCCAATTGCCCTGGAGCTTCCAGACGTGTGGGTGGGGGTGGGGTGAGGAGGGAGGGAGGCAAAGACTATGATGTACCATGGCGGTTACATTTTGAGAATACCTGGCCAGGCCCTACACTGAGTTGCCTTCTTGTAAGTTTGTAACTATATCTTATTGTTTTTTTTATTTCGGTTGTATTTGTATTTGATAACTTTTTATTGGCATTTTAAACGATGATAGTACATGCGCTGGATCTTTTTCATTTTCATGCCAAAGTCGCCTCAGTTAAAGAAGAGGGTCTGATAGTAGAAGTAGTAATACTGTTTATATTCATCATTTATAAATGTATACCAGTGAATGTCATGGAAGTCTTTGTATCTCATTAAAGAAATATGATAAGTGAGTTAATTAAGCCTGCTTTAAAGTGGCTAGGAACTTTGTATTGTCAAGGATACGCTGGGTTGCTGCTTCCAGGCGATTCCACTCGGGGATGCCTCGGATTTTTTCATAATGTCTTTCTTTGACCTCATCACCTTGAGGTGCAGGTGCCATACCAGCGATAAGGGGCCATCTGGGGGGGGGGGGCTTTAATTTATCTAACGCATCAAATATCCCTCCTTCTAAAACGCTGAGCACCTCTTTATAAAGCGTCTTTTCGATATTTGGCTCCTGAATAATATCTGATTAATATCTGCAGATCCATATACATATGACTTATGTACATATTATGTACATTACATTTATTAGCTATTGCCCTGCTTAATCCGTAGTAGTAAACGTGTAGTCCCTGCGATGCATAGAGAACGGTAGGCCTACACATTCTCTATTTCCAACAAAGGGTAGCCATCAATCCTTTATTTGCTTAGTCCAAGAGGAAAGCCATTCTCGTATAACATCAAGGGAAGTAGCATAAACAGATTGCAATATCATCAGAAAGCCATCCGTTTTAGTGACCCCAATAGAAGCCCTGCCCCTTGATTTACTAGATTTACCAGCCAAAGCCCAGCCAAACACCCAGACAAGCGTCATCATCATTATGTCGGGGATGACTCAGCAAATCGGCCAGTGTTTAGAGAGGAGACCAGGGGTCGGCCGGCCCATTTGTCTGTGGGACAGTGCTCGCATGGCAGGAATAGCTCGGGCCCACCCCTGAACACCTCTGACACACCCCATTAACAGAGATATCTGTACTCTGCCGGTATGTGGGGAGCCCTCCTCACCTATGACAACCACCTCCTCTGAGACACGCCACATATAGACAATGCTATAGACAAAGGCCAACGACCAGCAATTCTTTTTGGTCGTTTTTTCATGATATGTTGGCCTCGGCCGTATCATAAAATGCATAGCCGAGTGTGATG
The DNA here is from genome assembly GCA_947462335.1 of Harmothoe impar. Classification (NCBI taxonomy): domain Eukaryota; kingdom Metazoa; phylum Annelida; class Polychaeta; order Phyllodocida; family Polynoidae; genus Harmothoe; species Harmothoe impar. The sequence continues at coordinate 61,883,802 of OX381712.1, read as the reverse complement.
CAGGACAATCAAAAGGGAACCTAAAGAGTTGTCATTTTCTTTTTGTGTTACGGTGAAAATGAAGGAAATCCACCCATGTGATACGGCCACATTGTATTTAGTGAGGAGGGGTGAAATATGGGATACATATTATATGACATGTAAAAAGCTGCAGAACGAGAGCTGCTTGTGCCAACATACCGGGTGTGGATCCAGGGAACCAGTTGCATTCCGTTTTATCTTTATAGCGACCCTTGACGTTAGACCTTTGGCTGACCAATGGGATCCCATTGTTAACCGAGGGTGGAGTCCACTATAGGCAATATTACTGGCTTGACCCCTGGCCACTGTCTTGTCCAGCTTGAGGGTAGGCATCTGACTCGCTGAAGGTTTTTCTGCCTGTCGCCTTGAAGTGAGGGCCTGGTGGTAACACCAAGGGTGACTGTATACATAACCCCTCACCCATCCAGGGTATACCTCAATTATAGAAACACCGATGGGGTTTGCCGACCTGTATACCATGTAACCTGCCTGTCACACTGGAGGCAACACTCATATGCGCGGCTCGGTGACGCCATGCCCACCCAATTAGTGCCTGTATGGAGGCTTGGCATGGTTGTCCCCAATTATTGTAATGTGGCGCCCGGCCGCTTATAAATCCATAATGCTAACTGGCCCCTTGATAGTCAGCCCACGCCTAGGCCCCGGGCTCAAGGCCCCAGGCCCAAGGCCCCAGGGAGGGATGCCGCGAGCAATCAAGACAGGCCCCCACACCACTGACAGTCCTAACCTTTTAAACGGCTGCATAGTGATTTAAGGCATCTTTGATAGGGTCGGCCGGGTGACCTGAAACAATTTTTTTTTCTGGCCTAATTCAGTATACCTTTGGTCGTCATGATGTATGATTACAGCCCCGTCCAGTAACTCAGGTGCCAGTGATGCATTCAGGCATTATGCCCTACAAGAAAATCCAGATGTGTCGTCATGACACATAAATGCAGCCCTGGTGAGTTACTTATACATGCATTATTTATGACATTAAAGGGTCTGAAGCCTGAAAGCACTATGTGGCCCTTACGAGGTTAGCTGAAGAGTAACATAAATACCTGTAATCTTGTCAACCTTTTCTGACAGGATTTCCTACCGTGTTCGACGTTACTAGCGTTTAAGGTACCATGCTGCTTATGGAACACACACTCAGAAAATTCAGCATCATTGTGGCTGAAACTGACTTTCAGGTGAGGGTGGTTTCAGCGACAATGACGCTGACTTTTCTGAGTGTGCATGTTTTGTTCTATACCGAGGTTGCAGGTTCCTTAGTAGGGGGCACCATTGCTTGATCTGGTAGCTGGCGAGAAAAGCACTGATACAACAATCATAATGGGTACAACATGTTACATAATGCCCCCCAAGAATTCCGCAGTGCAGGCCAGGGAGTTATCTCATTGGTTGATAATGCGTCCAGCTAGAGGCCTATAGACAGGAACCAGAATGTATGATGGTAGTTATACCATCAGACTTTCTGGTTCCATTTCCTGTTCCTGTTCGCTGGTTCCAAGCTACCAGTAGGGGTTGCCCAGACCCAGCAAAATCCCAAGTTCAAGGTCATTTGGCTGTTACCAGAGCCTTCCTTTGGAAGGATTTTGGAACGAGAGTACAAGGGTGCACACTGAAGGGTTTAAGAATTGAATTGAATTGAATTGAATCTTTTATTGAACGGTAGCATCTTGCGACGCTTTCTCCCCGGACAAATCCTTTTACATGTGCTTTGATGTTATAATGCTTATGCAATTATGATTCATATTCAAATGTTAATATTCACCGGACAATATACTTTGCCGGTATAGTAGGTGACGTTGTATGGGTCCACAACATTCTCAATCAACTCTTATACACTTTCTAGCCCTTTGGGCTTGATGTTTATGATACTTGATTCAAGCAGTTCAATGATTACTCATGATTTCATATTAGCCGATTAGCAGATTCATGTGTCCCAGAGGACTCTATCACATTATATGATCACTAGACAAGTAGTTACATGTTGTCAGTCTGATTAGCAGTCATTCACTTTCATTTGCCAATACAATATGATATTTACTAGTTTCAGGTATTAGCAGAATTGCTCATTATGATATTGAGAGTGTCTAATAATTGACCGGATATAGCCCCTCAAGCTCCACGTTGAACTCTTCCTCCTTCTTGAGTAACTGTATTTTCAGATCTAACTTATCCCATAGCTCTACTCCACGGTAATAAGGGCTTTTTTGGAAGAATGAGGTATTCGGTCGCCTCATTCGGAACTTCAGCTTCCTATCCCCCCTAGTTCGGGCATGTACTCCCGTGGTTGCCTCTCCTTGTAGGGCACTCTTCCACATCATCTTTGTTAACTGCTTCTTTCTTCTGTCTTCTAACTTTAGCACCCCGGTAGCTGTGTGGAGGGCATTCACGCTCACCTCTCTCAGGCGGCTTTTAGTGCATATTCGTAGTGCTCGGTTTTGTAACCTCTGAAGCTTGGTTAATTCTGACTGGCAGGCACTTCCAGTGTAGAAGCTGCAATAGTCCATTACTGGGGCGACCATTGATTTGTATACTGTTAGGCAACAGTCACCTGGGATTCTTTTGCTAAGTCTACCAAGTTTGAAGACCTTGTTCCCTACCGATTTCTTGACTTTTCCAATATGGGGGTTCACAGTCAGTGGTCCGTCCAACTCCACACCCAAGCAGTTGTAAGTATCGGTATTAGGGAGTGTGTCATTCCCCATTCTGATTTCCAGGTTGCCACTTTGATCGATTCTACTTTTACTTCCAAACAACATGGTCATGCTCTTTTCCGTGTTGACTGTCATGTAGTTTGCTAGACACCATTGATGTAGACAGGTGATATCTTCCTGCAGTAGGCGTTTAGCTGTTTCACTGTCTTCGTGACTCACATACACCACTACATCATCAGCGTACATGACTGATTTGGCCACTTGTAGTGAGTCGCATAGATCATTGATGAATAGGACGAATAACAGGGGTCCCAATGTTGACCCCTGTGGCACTCCGAATTCTACCTTTGCCTCTGATGATAGCATTCCGTTTGCCTTTGTCTGGTGTTGCCTGTTCGATAGGTAGGCTTTCAGCCATCTTTTCACTATCCTAGGCATGTTTAGGGCTTCAATTTTGCTAATCAAGGTCATGTGGTGGACGCAATCGAACGCCTTCCTATAGTCGACGAAGCAGGCTGCAGTGATGAGCTTGTCATCTCTAGCTGCAAATAGGTCTTTGAGTACTGTGAAGACAGCATTGGCAGTGCCTCTACCCTTCCTAAATCCGTACTGGGTTGGACTGAGTATATTGTGTTCTTCTAGGTAGTTGCTGATGTAGGCATGCATTACCTTCTCCAATAACTTGCCCGGCAGGGGCAGTAGTGTTATGGGCCTCCAGTTCTTTATATCGTGTAAGTCACCCTTCTTGGGTATTGGCACAAGTATGCCCGTGGACCAAGAATCAGGAAATTTGCTATTTGACAAGGAATTCCGGAATATTGTGACAAGGTGTTCCGTTAATAGTAGTAATGCATCTTTCAATACTTTGCTGTTCATATTCTGTAATCCTGATGACTTGTCTGTGTTTATACGCAGGATGAGCGTTCGTACAGTTTCTTCATTTATCAGCTCATTGACGTCTAATAATTGCTCTTCTTCGTTGGGGTCCCCATCAGGATGAAGAGGGTCAACTCTGTTGTTGGGTCCTAATCTTTCATACAGGACCTTACCAATTGTAGAGAAGTAATTGTTGATGTAGTCTGCTGTCTCATTGTCGGGCACCTTCTCACCTCCCTCACTCAACTCTACTCTCTGAGTGCTTTTGTCTGGTTTCAGCAGCTTGTTTAATTCAGCCCAGAATCTTTTGTGATTACCCCTTGCTCGCTCCAGCCGATTTGTGACATATGCAGCGTCAGAGTTCTCAATCTGTCTTCTAATTCTGTGGGTAAGCAGTCTCGAGGTCCTCAGATCCAAGACGTCACCGTTTCGCTGGTGTCGGTGTATGCAGTCTTGTCTGTCGTTGATCATCTCAATCGTCTCTCTAGTTACCCATGAGTCAGCCTTTTTCTTCACCTCTATTGTTTTGTTGGGACAGACCCTGTCAAGGTATTCCAGTATAGCTGACTGCATCAGTTGCCACTGCACCTCAGGATCGGTTGACTCATTGAATTCAACCCAGCTTCTTTGCGCCAGTTCGGTGTACATTTCTTCTTTATTGTAGTGTCTGTAAGATCTGCCAATTATGGTGGTACGCACAAAGGTCTCCCTTGGCTTCTTCCTGACCGCAAAGACAGGGTAATGGTCACTCAGTAACTCACTAAGAGCCCCACTGTGTGATACTATTGAGCATTCTGTCATTATGTGATCGATACATGTGCCTCCATTAGCATTGCCAGGGTTGGGTCTCGTGATATCATTGAACTGATGCTTTACTCCCACCTCTCTGCAGAAGTCTATCAAACTTCTCGCTCCAGCTTCATTGCGCATGCGCATATCAATGTTAGTATCTCCGAGGATCCATAACTCACCCCTCTCCCTGTCAAGTCCTTCAATAACTTCGGTTAGCTTGTTAAGGTAAGTAGTTGCGTTAATGTGAGGGGCCTTGTAGGTATTTACCAGGTACAGGTTCTTATAGTTAGGTTTAGTTACGTGGATCGTCATTACCTCAATGTCATCCTCCATTCTGCATGCGTCATTTAGTACTGTGCAATGACCACTGTACTTATTATCTACATAAGTAATGACTCCCCCGCCCCTTCTAGTATACCTGTCTAATCGGAAAGCGATCTTACCGAACCATGCCGTATCTACTTCATTATCAATATCATCTAACCAACTTTCACATATGCAGACAAAGTCAGTCGATTCAAAATTCAATTTTATTACAGGAAGCTTTCCTTTAACACTCCTTGCATTGAGACCAATCAATTTGACACCTTTCATAGATGCGAGACGTTGCGCAACACGTGTAGTCATCATGATGTGTGTAACAAGGGGTCCTTAAATAGGGTAATTTCTCAGGTAAGATCTCAGATGATAACGTTCTCAGTGAATTCCCGTGGGATGCTAAGAGCAGGTAGCAAGCTGCTCAGCGTTGACCACTTGTTCTCAGTGTCACAGAGTATACTCAGAGTGCTAATGTGTGTTCGTGTGGATATGAACTAGCTACCCGGTCAACCATAAACCCAACAATAATCAGTATTACTGGAGACAAAGCTTTGAGTGCACCAACGGGGCACACCCTGCAGTCTCAAATATTCAACAATATTGTTACAATCAGACAGATATCAGTATCGAAAATACTAAGTATACAGTTAATACAGCGCGCTAGTGGGCCAAGTTTTAGGCTCTTAGACTTAATCCAGACCGTGTTATCGGCGCTATACGATGTTCAATATAATTAATATCGCAAGTAGAATCGCTATGCAAAATTCACGGCGCTGAGAACAGCAGCCACCTCTTGGGGCTGCGAGACTGTCAGATAAAACAATCTTAGTCAATATATATGCAATCAACACAAGGTAAGCAGTAGTTTAGTGATGTCCCAAGCCGGGTGATTTATACGGGGCCTGGGACCAAAGGTTACCTTCTAGGAGTAAATGCTCACTGAAGAGGCAACCCTGACTAAATTATTACCTAAACCAAATCATGTGCAATAATAACAATCAAGTGCGTAGTGTTGAACACTAATCAGAAATATGTGTGAAATTCAAGTGCGCGTATACAGTAGGATCCGCCCGTGGAGACGGGATCAATATAATACCGATGATGCATAGGTATGCAGCGAGCTATGCATTATAAGTCAATCATTCAAATTATAAGTCACTCATCAGAGCATAGTGAATTGGGTGTTTCCTACCTTATTGTAGAATCAGTCAAGCTATAATGAAATTAATTAGTAAATAATCCGGCTATGTACTTGTAGCATTTGCATACAAAAAGTCACTAGGGAATGTTCAATGTAATGATCTGGTCATCTGGGCATCAGTCCTCCTACGTGAGAGCTGACACCGAGCTCTGTTGGAGCACGAGTGATAATTACGATGTATAGGTGGGCACATAGAAATGTGTTTATCCCATCTATAGGCTGCGATGAGGAATATAATTGCTGCCATAATAAGAACGGGAAAGGGGGTGACTTATCACACTTCTCCCATGAGAATAGGACGATATCCTACTAGACCCTAGAAGATGCAGGTCATGTTGAGTGAATGATGGTACTGTCACCCTTTTTCTACTACAGCTTATTATAAATCAATGGCCGCTTTATTACATGCTGGGAGCATCAACCCCCCATGTCCGTGCTCGGCATTATTGAAACCCCTTTAAGGCCCGCATAGTGCTTTAATCCATAGATGCAGCCCTGGCGAGGCATGCATCATGACGACCCTTCATGGCTGCATCATCCCTGTAGGGTCAGCATTATGCATGCATGCAGCACTGGCGAGAAACTCACCAGTGCTGCATGATACTAGTAGATGGCATATTGCATTAAGTTAGTGTGCGGTCCTGCATAATTAAACAGCCCTTCACCATCCAATCTGTGCTTTATTTCCCACAGGAATCGCATCACTTTCCATAGTACTAGTCCTTCCTGTTTCCTTTGACTCTTGATAGTGTGGTTGGTATGTAAAGCTTATAACTAACAATGATATTGTAATGGAGTATGATTGACGATAACTAGTATCCTCTCCATAGATGATGTAGTCAGAGCTTCTCGTAAACTCACAAGGAAAGCATACATATATGTGTCGTTGATATTTTCCGATGAATTAATTGCCAGAGCTAAGCAAATATAAATAGCACCCCCTTCCCTGACACTCATGTGACAAGAAGATATTGTGGCATACTACATAGCATCCATCAAAGATGGCAGAGCAGGTCTGAGGGGAGGGGAGGTGTGTGTGTGGGGGGGAGGGTAGTTGGACCCCTTGTGCGCGAGGGGGCGGCGAGAATATTTTAGTGCGCTCGGCAGAAATTCCACTATGTCCCCCCTCTTATTATATAATGAGCACTCCCTATAATAACAAAGGTTGGGGCCTACGTGTGGATGACTGTCACTGAGGAGTATGACACCTCATCGAGTCATGTGGTTATGGACATGATGGACAGGGTATCACATTCACTGCCAATCTAGTTATGGGAACGATGGGCATGGTGTCAAAGTCACTGCCAATCCCATCACTTACACTGACAACCTTGGATCAAGATAAGAAAGGCTTGTCAACTACAGTGAAGGTGTGGAGAGAAGATCTGCATATATGCGTGAATAATCGTATTTATTTCACTGATTATACATAATAAACTGTATGCATACTTTAGACCCACTAAGACCATGCATTAAACCAGATAAAACATGAAACTCATGCATTACTTAATAGTTTTCTTGTCCCCTTATATCAAGTATTTAATGGTTCCTTGGGTGTCCATGCAATTTGGTGAGGCTTTCCATTTTACATTACCCCCATATAGAGATCATCTCCAGGGCCTTTGTTTATTGGCAGACTTTTCAGTAAGAGAGAATTTCAATACGCATATAGCTGCATTGACAGAAATAAAAAAGTAACAGATTTTTTACTAAATTTAAGTGAGGACATTAATCAGTATAAGGTGTAGAAGCGTTGAGTGACAGAACACCCCCTGGGGAGAGATTTTAGTCGTGAGAATAGTGTCCAACAATAGGCATGGCCTCAGGCGACATGTCCCTCATGGGAGCTGTTGTACAACACAGGGGCACTAATTTATATTTACCCTTTAAGGGCTTCATAGTGCTTTGATGTGCTACGTCCTTTGTAATTGTGATGCATGAATGCAGCGCTGGTGGGTAACTTGCCACGGCTACATTCAAGCCGACCCTTTGATATTCGTGCTGACGCTACAAGACTGAGGGGTCGGCATTATGCATGAATGCAGTTCTGGTGATTTGACTCACCAGAGCTGCATTCATGCATCATGCTGACCAAGGACCTGGCACATTGAAGCACTATGCGGCCTCTAAAAGATTAATGAACCTATTTACATCCTACCATAAAGCACCACTTCTACTGACCTTACACGACCTTAAAATGTATAGCCATAATGGAACAGGATACAGTATCATATGGGGTTCATAGAGAGGAACCGCCATATTGGAGTCACCTGATTTCACAATGAGCATGTGCTATCAAACTCAAGCTAAAGACTGCTCGCCCTATATAAAGGACATATACAAGAAGAGTTCTGCCTACAGGGGCATGAAGTTCTGGGACCGGTGCCATCACTCAAGGCACCACTTGGAAAACCGAGCTAAATTCATGTTTGCCCTAACCGCAGCCGAACTAGCCCCACTAGAAGATTAGACCCCTAGAGTGCAAATCGCAAAGCCACACATTGTATTGTATTGAATTGGTGAAGGAACAAACCGAACTGTTCCATGTCGCGAGTGATCTGATCTATGGTTTCAATATTTATTATAATTAAACATGTTGTACTGTCTTCAAAATGGCATCTAAGATATCTAATGATGTCCCATTGTAACAGGTGATACGGGGAGAACTCTCATATTGTCGAGACATATTTTGCCTCAATAAAACAATTAAACTCAAACTCAAACTCAAGCATCACCCAGCCGGCAAAGTCACCGATACACATTTTGAAATTTCATTGCATAACACTTGGTGGAATGGTGGCTTATACTTCTACTCCTGCTGGAAAAGTTACACGAGAAAGGCTTGAATTCCTATACTGACCATGAAAGCGCAACAGGGCCCATGACGGGCGTTGCGCCAGTACACTTTTTGTGTTGTCAGTATAGGGAGGAGCTGTTGGTAGTGTGACTGAAGTTGCCCTCTAGCGCCAAGTTGACTCCCACTGAGGTTGCCCTTCCTTGCCAACTTGACCCCCATCAGCTCACCATTGTCTCCCCTCTTTACAAGCACCTTTAGCAGTATATTTCCCACAGGGTGCTGAGGTAAATACCGATTAGCAACCAGAATAACAGAGTATATATGTATATACCTACTTCAATGTGCTTTAAGGGAGGAGAGGGCACGTTAAGTGGGTCCGCCATGTCTAATTTTGCTGGATTGGGTAAAGCCCACTGATAAGCCACACCCCTGACTAGTACCTTGTCTCTGCTAGCACTTCAAAGGACAGGCCTGTACCCATCCTTTTATCAGTATGGGCCGCCACAACAAGCTCCAGTCCCGTCTATGTCTTATAAATACGGTACGCAGATGATACTTATTAGGCACCCTTTTTAGGCACCCTGCCTTCAGGCCCCCCTGGTCACGAGCCCCTGCCCCCAGGCCCTCTAGATTCCAGGCCCCCTGTCTTTTGGCACCCTGTGTCATAGGCCTCCTGCCCATAGGCCACAACCTGGCATACGTCCACACCCCTTTTATACGTCCACACCCTAGCTGTCATACGTCTACCACCCTTCACTTTTTAAAAAAAAAGTCGTCAAAACAAGGGGACAAATTCAAGGATTTTACGGCAAAGCCGTAGTGGCTTTGGGTTTTTATAGGATTGTTATGAACTACAGGTGAGAAAACAAAGGGGCATAGATTTATGCTTTTTGGTGTGTCTAGGGTTCTAATGCAATTCATATGTGATGGTTTGCAGCAAAACTGCATGGTCAGTTAACTTACATGCACTTAGCTAAATCTTTTTGATTTTTATTGGTTTTACTGCTGCTGGTATAGTTTTTGGAGGCCATCTTGGCAGCCATCTTGGAAATTTCCCGGATTGAAAATCTAAGCCTGAAAATGGATTCTACATCCTAGAAAACCCTATTATCCATGTACCACACAAGGAAATCAGACAATCTTGAGTTTTTGGCGGCCATCTTGGCAACCATCTTGGAAATTTCCCGGATTGAAAATCTGAGCATGAAAATGGATTCTGCATCCCAGAAAACCCTACTATCCATGTATCACACAAGGAAATCAGACAATTTTGAGTTTTTGGTGGCCATCTTGGCAGCCATCTTGGAAATTTCCCGGATTGAAAATCTAAGCCTGAAAATGGATTTTACATCCTAGAAAACCCTATTATCCATGTACCGCACAAGGAAATAAGGCAATCTTGAGTTTTTGGCGGCCATCTTGGCAACCATCTTGGAAATTTCCCGGATTGAAAATCTGAGCATGAAAATGGATTCTGCATCCCAGAAAACCCTACTATCCATGTATCACACAAGGAAATCAGACAATTTTGAGTTTTTGGTGGCCATCTTGGCAGCCATCTTGGAAATTTCCCGGACTGAAAATTTAAGCCTGAAAATGGATTCTACATCCTAGAAAACCCTATTATCCATGTATCACACAAGGAAATCAGACAATTTTGAGTTTTTGGTGGCCATCTTGGCAGCCATCTTGGAAATTTCCCGGACTGAAAATCTAAGCCTGAAAATGGATTCTACATCCTAGAAAACCCTATTATCCATTTATAACACAAGGAAATCAGACAATCTTGAGTTTTCGACAACCATCTTGGCAGCCAGAGGGAGGGGCAGAGGGAGGAGGAGGGGGCAGAGGGAGAAGGGAGGGCAGAGGGAGGAGGAGGGGGCAGAGGGGGAGTAGGTAACAGGAAGGAGGAAAATGGGGTAGAGGGGGGAGGAGGGGAAAGATGGGGTAGTAGGAGAGGGCAGAGGAAGGAGGAGAGGGCAGAGGGAGCAGGAGGAGGAGAGGGCAGAGGGAGGAGGAGGAGGGGGCAGAGGGAGGAGAAGGAGGGGGCATAAGGAGGACTTGTGTTGGCAACATATTATTTTAGGGTTGTTGCATGTGGTTTCTTGCATGTGTGTGTGGGGTGGGGAGGGGTAATCATGTTGGACTTCACAGTTTGTCTTTGGGCGGGCTTGAGCGATTTCAAGAGCCACCCTGGACCACTCAACTTCTAGTACAGGTCCTGTATGTGCATAGTATGGGAATTGGCATTGACATTGACAGCTTGGCTTGACATAGGAGTCAATAGTTATTAGGCTGGTACCTATCCTTGCCATTGACAGCCACATTAGAGAACTCAAAATATGGCTGTTCACAAGATGTCTAGGCCTTACCACAAGGTACACTGGTACTACATGCAGTAACTGAAAACCAGATCTAGGTTAAATAAGTCTTGCACACACCTGCAAGGACACATGGGGATACCAGTCCTAGGCAATGTTTAAGGGCCAGCTAGGGCTTAATTTAACAATGAACAAGGGGACCTATGCTAGTCTTTTCTTGCTACTTTTTCCAACTCTCTCTCTGTGTGGTGTCAATGGCTTTGGGGACAAGGTCCTAAAGCCAATAACGGTGAATCACCGGCAACTTTTGGGACATAACTTTCACTGTTCTTTTAACGGTCACTTTCAATTTTACATAGAATCACTGTTCATTTTACGTAATATCACTGTTAATTTTATGTAGAATCACCATTAACCCTTTAAGGGCCGTTGCTGCCTCTGGGCAGCATCTGAAATACCCTTAAAAAAACGCTGCTGCCCTAGGGCAGCAAAATTACTACCCTAGGGCAGCAATACCAATAAATTACAGCTCCTGCTATGGAAGAAAGAATAAGAATTTTTGAATCAATCCAAAAATATTTAACATGACTACTACGTCCCCTTGTCAGAAAGGTGTAAATTCTGTTTCTAATACAACTTATTTCACTCCTTAGCCGCTATCCCAGGTAGCACATACTTGCAAAATTGCATATTCCTATGGCATAGGGCCGGTGGTTAAGTCCCAAATGACATTTTTCAAGGCCAGAAGGGAAAGGGTTAATAGATTCAGAGCATTCAATAATATAGAGATTCAGCGTTATTGCCAGTGCTATTACAGACTTTGGGAATAGTCTATAAGCCTCACTGGGAGTCTGATTGTGGTGACTTTAATTACTATAGTATACATCTAAAAAATAACGGATAAGCCATACTTTGACTTTGTCCTGATCTTATATGCCACACTGGGGATCTGAATTGCATACTAGCCGTGGCCAATACAAGAGGTTTTACTCTATAGGATTGATACAAGGCAGAGTTTCCAGAGGTGGGGATATATGCATAGTATGTTACCACAAAATAGGTGTATAGATCCATACAGCTACTTTCTTCTGGATATTATCAAGTGATCATGGTATTTTGTCAAACCTATCACAAGATTGAATTGTTAAATTGTCAAAAATATAGATCAATCGAAAATTACCATTATTTCAACATGTATATCACTATCTCCACAAAAATCTTCTTACAAACCAGGCCACCCATCTATGACAGGATCCACTATATGTGGCTCCCTCTGGGATTTGACATTAGAAGATGAATTTACATTGAATCATTGTAATCCAAACCAGGTTAGCATTTAACAAGGATCCACTGTGAAATGGCTGATATTTACGATGCTTCATTGTATTCCAAATAACGGTGAATCAGCGTTAAATTTTACAGAGTGAATCTGTAAAAAGTACATCTATTTTTTACAATGTTCCTCATCTATTATCAGGGATTTGCAACGCTTTTCTTCACTGAATTCCACAACTTTTTGATAATCCTGTTAAGTGCGACAGGTGCCAGCGAGGTGCATAACTAGACAACAAGCCACAGGACAACAAGGTTATGATGAATGGTTGCCCCCTGTAGCCTGAGTGATAAAGCTGCTTCTCTGCTCATTAGCACCCCAGGGTAGAAGTGTCTACATCACACACAAGGTGAATGATGTACAGGTGTATGTATTACTACACACATACAGAAAGGAAACAGCGTCAAAAGGGAGTCCAGGTTGCCTCCAGAATGACTCCCCTCTCAGGCCCTCTCCTTATGTGTGACTCCTTTATGTGAGCCAGGCAGCTATGTCACTCCCTCAGGTGACGCCCTTAAGTCAGCCAGGGAGTCAGCTAGGTTCTCTTGGGCGACCTGGGCTCCCCTAAAGAGGGGTGTCATTCTGGAGGCAACCTGGAGTCCCTTTTGACCCTGTTTCTTTTACCTGTACACATAGTGGGGGATGTAGTAAATGTATGCACTACTCAGGATTCCCACCACATTTTCAGATTGAAATTCGACGACTTCCGCTGACCAACAATCACAATTTTCCATAACAATATTAACCGTACCATCACGACAGAGCACAGGGGTCCTCTTCAATTTGATGCGGGTAATTTCAAAAATTTCAAAAGAAATGGTACATTCTAATAGATTCAGTGGAAATGTCTATTCTTCACCATTTTCTATGACTTTCCCTCACAACATTCCCTGACTTTTTCATGATGTGGGAACCCTGAATTTATTGCACACATGATGGTGCATCATGTGTTTACCACTTCCAACCCAGACTGAATCACAACTATCATAATGATACATTCCTCTGTCTAGACCCTGAAGCAATAATTATTTGTGTTTTATTGCAATGGGATATGACATTAGATAGCATGGTGAGGTAAACAGTCAAGGCAATTGGTTCTACATACTGCTTCTACAGATATACAACATGTACTAACTAGCAAAATACAGCATGGGAGTGCCAGACCAGTAAATCTTCTGAAGGTAAAAAACTAGACCCCCCCCCCCTCTTTCTACAGGAACAAGGTGCCCCCAGGGACCTCCTTGGCCTCACTACATGGGCTCAGTGTTCACAGCTGTCTGACTAACTACATTTATTATCCAGTTACCACCTCTAGCACTCATTGTTTTCACGTTTTTACTCCACAGTTAAGTACTTACAGTCCACTAGAGTGGTGCCGTTTTTTTGTGTGTAAATGGTGTGTTATGAATGCAGCACTTTGGTCTCAGTGGTTCTGGTGTAAATATCCTGACTCACAGGCCATTGCACTGAAAACCCAGAGAAAGGTTCCTAGTCATTATGACGACCTAGGTTGTCATAATGACTTATGGAAAATGCTCTGGAGAATGGTGTATGAATATAGTCTCTAATTAGTTCACCTCCTTATGAAAGGCATCCCTTTCACATATTTGGTTTACTCTTGATTACACTAAGTAGCTTTACTTGTTATAGATAAGTTGTGTATGGGTGAGAATGATGGCCTTAAAGGTATAGAGACTACTCTGCTCCCTATCACCAGTTTATATCTCATGAAAGAAAATTTACATCAATCAATTTACCCTGGGTGGCAGCACGTGACAGGGTATGTCCCATGTCCAACACCCAGATATACCCTAGGTTGTCCCAATGACTACACCACGGTGTTGAGAGTTGTCATTACTGATGAGTTAAGGTCTTCAAATTTACAATACCTAAAACAACAACCTTAAGGTTGTCATTATGACAACTTTGGTCTATATGGATCAGATATGACTACCTAAGGTCGTCACAATGATGACCTAAGGTCGTCACCTTGACAACCTAAAGTTGTGAATTTTGGTATTGTCAAAATGACGACCCTGAGGTTTTCAGTGTGACACGTCCTGTATTTCAGTCTTTTTCTGTTACATCTCTCTCCCATTTTGGTTATAGATTCTGCTCACATGTCTTGCACTCCTAGTCTGATAGATATGTATGATGAATTGCATGTTGTGTTTATCCCCACCAAAACAGCATTTTGGTGTTACTGCTATTAAAGCTTTATCTTTTAAACAAGGAATAAATCGCCTAACCAGCTGGTACATAATGCTATGCTTATCAATCACCAGCTTCTCTCATAATCTGGTAATGAATAGAGAATTGGCAGAATGAATCGGCATGACTGGAGTATGTTAGTATGAATGAGGTTGTTAGAAAAGGTCTACAACTTATACATTTATCTAAAGCTAGTGGTATAGTATGTAAATGGATTATATTTTCTATGTGACATTGCGCCTGGGCTCACTCCGATGATTATTGAACAGTTGATGATGGCCAAATGATTTTAAAAGGTGAACTAAACTTGTGTGTTTTAGGTTTCTCCTTTTAGGTTGCTCTGACAAGTTGGGGGTCGAATTTCTTTATTTAATTTTAAAAGAAGTACTTAAACCAAAGAAGTACCAGCAGATTGACTCACAAATTGCAGCACTAACCCGCCAAGTGTAGCCTCGACTTGTGGGTCATAAAATCTTTCCAAAAATGGTCTAAGATAAACACCTTTTCCCAACAATACGACAAAAAAAGGTCTAGGGTCAGCTAGGTAGGTCCGGGTAACCTGAACACACCTTTATGTCTTTTGGCCTTGTCATAGAGCCCTTCTTAACCATTAGGAGCTAAAAAGAGTAGCACTTTCTTTGTTCACAAGTATTTCCGTCCACTCCCTTGATATTAATTTTATTTGAGAAATGGGAAGTTCACTTTCCCCTCCTTTTGTTCTCGCTATTTTATTTGATAATTCTTCATTAAGTTGGCTTCAGGGTTTTAAGACATGGAAATGAGCTTTGGGAGTAAGCTATTTAAGTTTCAAAGGTTTTGCTTTTAGCAGATCAGCCATTCCTAACACAAATAAATTTCCAGTTATAAATCTTAAGGGTTTTCTTAATTCTCAGGGCAAACCGAAGCTGAACCGTTAACAAATCCAACATTTACCCAATCAGGATATTTGTATTGTGTTAAAACAAAGATTCCGGAGCCCGCTATAATCAGTCGGGGTGTTTATTAAAGCATCAAAACTGTGGTAGAGACCTTGACCTTCTCGTTAGAAAATTAGGTTCCCACAAACATTTCAGATTGAGATCCCTTGACTTTCCCCGACCAAAAATGACCAATTTTCCTCACCACATTTACTGTTTCCTCGATATTCCTCACTAGCAGTATGTCAGTGGCGCCACAGTGTAAGAGCACTTAGTACTATCAGTTTGTTGCGGCTGATTGATGGCATGTCAGAAATCGTGGGTTTTAGGGGCCTATACCTCTGGGGGAGAGTGAAGCAATGATTACATATCACTGGTTGCTGAGCCTTAACCTCACCTCACCACTAACCCTTAAATGTACTATGCTCGTACATTATGATTTCATGCAGCTTCGGTGAGTAACTCTTATAGGGATGATTGCTCCCAACAGATTGGCATGCATGATGTAGCAATACTGTACTAATGAGCTACTTGGCAGAGCTACATTACATGGTGCATCCTCAATGTACTTGGTGCTCATTGACTCCATTGTTAGTGTGAGGGACACAGTTTCTCTGAAAATGACGTTTTCGGAGACACCGGGACTCGAACCAGGGGCCTTCCGCTTGCCAAGTGATTGCTCTCTCACTGAGCTACATCCCCTTGTCATATCAGATAGACCGTATCTCATGTTACTGGATCGGTATGGTACAGAGGGGGAGGATTACCCAGGTGTTTCACCTCTTCGGGCTCTCCACGAGTGTGCACCCATCCATCATCCATTTCATAAGCATGACATTGCTAAGGTCAGCTAGAGTCAGTAGATTTGGTCCAGAGGTAGAGTCCTCACTTTCAATGCAAAGGGCTAGGGAACAATTCCCAGTCAGTGCTATCTTTAGTTCCACACCATATGACAATACATGTTAAAAGGAACAGAATGTTTTTTCTCATTGTTTTTTTGGTTAGGTTAGTGGTCGCAATGCAGATGTGTTGTGACTGGTAAAATCGTGGGATTCTGTTCACATTAGCTATTACATGGTGGATATGGTACAAGTGAGTTGCTGTATAAGTGTTATAACTAATAAGCCAAGGACAGGGTAATTGCCCAAGGCGTCCGCCGAGGTTAATAGACTTGTATCCATATCTGACTTACACTCACAGTAAGAGAGTGTACCGGAAGAAATTGCCCGACTGTATATTACATGCAGAGCTGTATGCTATATACAGTCAGGCAATTCTTTTTGCTTTCTCAGCTAACTGTAGTGTCAAATGTGTTGTGGGCCGACCCACAAAATTCACGACCCACAAAATTCATGAATTTTCATATTATTTTTCCCTGACTTTCCCTGACTTGCAGCAAAATTTCACAAGATTCCCTAACCCCCCCCCCCCCCCCACCACATTTTCCCCATGGCTTTCCCTGACTACCCTTTTCCATGACTTTCCATGACCAGCTGTTTCCATGACTTTCCCTGGCCAGCTGTTTCCATGACTTTCCCTGATCTATGTAGACCTACAGAGTGCCAGAGCTGGGTGTGGCTGTAACACAATGAGCAGATACCAACCGCTCTGAGCAGCTCCCTGCACCTTGTGGCTGTATTATCGCCCACTCTGTTGGTCACCTGCCAACTCTAGTATGTGTCTATATGTCCCTCTAGTGACAGCTTTATGGAGCCATCACCAGGACTGCCGCAGGCTGAGCACTCATTATATGTGAGTACTTTATGAGACATGGGATACTGTACTTTATGTTTGGTATATGGAAGTCTCTGTATTTAATATCAGATAAGGCTGTATCGCACTTGGGGGCATGTAAGGACTCATTTCCCTCAACATGGGTCGCTTAACCCTCTATTAACGGTCGCTTGGTGCTTAAATGTGATATGCCCTTTGTTGTCATCCATGCATCATGCCGCTTTCAGGAGTGTATCAACCCCATAGGTTTGGCCTGATGCATTCATGTAGACCTTGTGCATTACTGCGGGATGTAATTAGAGAGATGTCAAAAGATCCCAAGAACTCAACTGACTTGGGATCGATCCATGTTGACTTTAATGCTGTCCAATTGGCACACAAGCTGACAATGGCTGGTTCTCTTTTTAAGCTCACAATATATATGACACACCATTCTGGTCGTGCTCTCACCAGTCTGCCCACACTGAAAATTCAGAGTGAAAGGGTTAGTCAGTGCAGACTATCCTAGGTTGGTCATATGAGTGTTAGTCATAATGGCAAAGTTATATTCAAAAATGACCAAGGGGTCAGTCAGTAGTGGCTAACCTAGGTTCATCATTGGTGTGTTTTATCTGTATACCACTAGTTGGGGCCACCTGTCATGACCACTCAGTGGCTCCCCCTGGAAATAAAAAGACTAAGGTGGGTTGGTCAATAGTGACCAACCGGACAATAATAACTGACCTAGATTGGTCATATAGGGAGCCAAAAAATGAGTAACTAGGCTAGGCACTAGTGACTGAGAGGTTGTAATATATGTAATGTATTTCATTACAAGTATACACCATGACTGTTGTACTGTAGACAAGAGTAAACCAAGCCTATACATTTCCGATTACATTTCATTTTCAAAGTGTTATATAATGTCTAGCTCATATTAGCCACACATAACATCTACAGTATTTGTATCACCTGTGATGCTTCCGTGCCTAAAAGCATCCATATATCCTATATGGATGGGCCCATTAGGGGAGGGAATAGGGGGAGGTGATCCCCCGTCACATGTTCATTGCAGGCATGCAGGGAGTGATACAGATCGTGTTACAAGGAGGCAGTTACAGACATGGCACAAGCCAGCACATACTGTGTAATATACACCGTCTCTGAAGCCAACAGGGACCCCAATACTGTAGTAAGTTATCACTTATATATTGATAAGAGAATATTGGCCTTTTTACCTTCTTTTTGCACACGTATAAGCAAACACATCCTAACCGGGTGGGAAATGTGGGACATAATGCTGCCAATACAATGACATACACTGCATAGTAGGGACAAAGAACAGTATACAATCATGCTAACAAATACTGCATGACCATATTTTCTGTACTATCGCGATAAAACACTGGACTGCTTCAAATTTCTAAAATCCCAAAACATTTATATCCCTGCCAAAAGTGAATCGTACATTTTCCATGATTTGCCATGATTTTCAATGAATCATGGGAACCCTGCCTTGATATAAATATAAGCAGGAAATGGCCAGCTCTGCCAGCTTTCCCGTGTAGCCATGCTAAGGCAAAAGGGGAGTGTTTCAGGCAACAAAGTCCGAAATTCTAGGGTAGGTAGGTCGGGTTACTTCCTCTTCCCCCGTTTTTATTAACATCTTGAGAGTACCATGAGGGGCGATTCACCATATCGACTCCCTCATTGCTGTAGTAACTAGGTATCATAGGTATGGCAAGAAGTTGTTGGGTATTCCCCCTAAAATACCATTTCCAGAAGTCATACAATTATTTAGAACACTGAGGTCAGCGGGGGCTCGTTATTACCAAATAGTTGCGGAAAGTTAAGAAAAATGAGAGTTTAAAAAAAAACAAAAAAACTAGGGTCGTGTCGCCTGAAACACATCTTTTTATTTATTTGGCCTAATTCTTAACACCCCAAGGTGCTGATGGACGGTAGGTTGGTGTCCTGGGGAGGGGGCGGGGTTAAGGAGGCAGGGTCACTGCCCCAACACTACTCCAGCTGACTCCAGCCGCTCGCCACTTTTACCCTTTCCATCACCCGCCCGGAAGTGGTTGTAAGTGTAATGGCCGGGCTCTTCCTCCAGCAGAGGCGCCTCTTCCTCCATTTAGAGCTGCCGTTCTTTCTTGTTGTCATACTTCTTGTATCTTATTTATTTGGGTCGTTTCTTTTTTCGCTAGTATCCACTTAAGTATGGATTTGTTTGCCTTTCCTTAGCCTCAGGTTTGGACTCCTGCCTGCTCAGTTAAACCCCATATCGTGTATTGTCCCTCCTGTATTTAAGTCCATGCTGTTAAATACTAGTCATATAATCAGGCATTCTATTCAACCTTTTTCCTGGTGTACATGTATAAATTTATACCAAAGCTGCCGCTGCACTACCACTTCACATATTAATAGGCCACAGTATCGTTAACCCCTCAAAGCCCCAGCGCCCCTATATATATATAGGGCTGAGTACCTGTTCCGGCTCCACTCCGACTGCCGCTAGAGTGTTGCTGAGATCTGCGGCTTTAAGGACTACATAATTTCAGTGCCGTGATGCGCCATTGATTGATTGATTGATTAATTGAGTTCAACGTCCAAGCGCATATGAACGCGCCATGTCCTCAGTCCTTGTGATGCATGGATGCAGCCCTGGCGAGACGCCACCACCAGCCAGGGCTGCATTTATGCAGGCGCTGATGCACTCCCAACGAGGCGTCATAATGCATGCATACACGATGCGGCCCTTAAAGGGTTAATACATGATTTCGGTTCAGACGTTGGCCCATGCATCCTTGATTTGGAACTAATCGTGTGAACTTTCACTACTTCATGCACTGTTAGTGGGTATTGGGTTTGAATCACGTATCTAATGGAATAGGTATGTTGACATTGCTTAATTATGGAATTCCCATACTGATATTGTTATCACGATACGGCCCTCATACATATTGAATACAACATAGGGGGCAATCAACGTAGATGTGCGTGCCAACTATGGGAGAACAAAGTTCCACCAATACTTATCAATCAAGTTAATATTCTCACTCATACTAGACCTTTCACCGCTGAGGTATATTGGGAGAATATTACCTAGATCTCTACTTCATTCATTATTTTCATACCGCTATACATGTAAACAATACAGATACTAGCTTAATTAATTTAACATTATGAAATATACGCGTTGTATATGTAAAACCCTTGATTTGGTGACCTTAGGTCAAGAGCAATACTGTGAGGTCCGATATGGTTTCCTCTAGAGTGTATAGCCTATATGTTCATTGGAAGCGACTATACATGCTATTGTGATCTTAACCCTTTAAGGGCTGCAGTTCCTTTATGTATCATAATATCCTTTGTCGCCATTGTATCGCGTTGACCTTTCGAGACCCACAAGGTTAACAATTATAATTGCATGAAAGCTGCCCTGGCTACATTCATTCATGATGAAAAAGGGAATAATGCATTTAAGCATCATGCGGCCCTTAAAGGATTAGAGGGGATTATAATCAGTCACAGTTTGGCCCTAAAGCCGCGTAAAGAGGACTCGACCTTGAGGAGGCCTAGGTCCGTGCGTCACTTGTCAGAACTAGTGTATGACACCCTGACCCCTGGTCATTTGTCTTGTTCACCACCCCAGCCCCACCCGTCATTCACCAGCCAAATAGGCAGTAGCGGTATAGAGCCTGCACTGCTATTCTGCACAGAAGACGGGCATGTATACTAGAGTGACATTTAGTCGATTACAATATGTAACCCTAACAGTAGGACATTTACTTCACACGTGCGAGGTCGGCAGTCTGAACCCAGTGTCTATTTTACCTATGGAGGTAAATGCTATACCTGCAGAGATATAATTCAAGCGTCAACAAAAAGTAAGAAATCTTTTACAAATTCGGTCAAATTTCTGTTGGAAATAACATTACTTAATACAGAACTTTTAAGTTAAAAGGTAGGAATTCCTACAAAAGTCGGAAAACTGGCATCTCTGTACCCTGCATTTAAGTTGCAACAACATTCCTGAACATCCCCCTTTCTTGCTAGTAAAATCCCTGGTGGGTAGCGGACACAATCTGACTCAGCTCAAAACGTTGGTTTACAAACTTTCCAGGTATGTGTTAGTTTTCTGGCCAAAGGAAAATCCTTCCTATGCCCCTGGGGTAGTATAGTTGCTGTGAATGGGCTGTCTTTGACACAAGAAACCACTCCTATGCTGACAACAGGGGGCTATTAATCTTGGACACTTTAAGGTAAATAAGGCTCCGCCACAAACTTCTATTACTCACTCCAGAGGGTGTCTGTCAATGTCGTACCATCCCACAGGAGGCCTAGGGTAGGGTCACCCAGAGTCGACCTCATACCCGGAGTCGGACACCTGAATTTGTAGTTCTGTGTCAGATAGACTACACATTGACAGTTCTTCCATAATTATACCCACTGCCCCACAGGGTCAAGACGAGGTGTTATACACCAAGTCGATGACCAGTGGGCAGTGTAGATTAACCACAGCTTGCTGGTAGGGTGATTTGGGCTTTGCCCTCGTCTGGCCCCACCAGCAAGCTGTGGTTAATTCTACATACCTTTTCATAACCATAGTCTATCTATTTTAAACCACAGCAGTAAGGTTATGTGAGTCTACACAGAAATAACCAAGGTGTGAACTCCTTTGTCTTGGCCCTCCGCTGTGGTTTAACCATGATTAAACCACAGTGGAATGCTAAGACAAAGGATTCGCACCTGGGTTATATTGCATACCGTGGTTTAAAACAGATAGACAATGGTTATGAAAGGGTATTAGGATTAACCACAGCTTTCTGGTAGGGCGACTTGGGCTTCGCCCTCGTCTGGCCCCCACCAGCAAGCTGTGGTTAATTCTACATACCCTATCATAACCATAGTCTATCTATTACATATGTCCTTTGTTGGCAAGAGTGACACTCAAAATCAAGTTGTACTGTTCTACACTAAAATGTTGGTGAGTCGGACACATAGCTTGAAACGGACACTTGCAATTTTTTTATTTGTGAATTATGATACAATTTAGGTCCCATTCTTCTCAAATAAGGAACCATCAGAAATTGTACCGTACATGAAGATCTAGAAATATCAGTGTCTGTCTCAGGGTATGTCATATGTGTCCGACTCATGGTGAATCTACTCCGTAGAGGGTGTATTAACATGCTTGAATAAGTATAAACTCAAGTGCCCAACTCAAGGTATGTCGACTCTAGGTGGATCTACCCCATATTTGCCCTACGGCTGTAAAGTAACGGGACAGAGATGCCAACACTTTAAACCCAGCAGGCAAAGAGTAAACTGCATTTAGAAAAACAAGTCATAAATTATCAGTTGAAGAACAGTCTGTAAGCGGGGAAATTCCTGCTTCACAAAATGAACAAATTCCCTGCTCACTTCGATATGTTGAGATCGAATGGCCCAAATATACAACGTATAATTCAATTCATTTTAATTGTTTATTACACTGAATAACATGTTTTTAGCCCAGTCACTAGATCTTTTCTAGGCCATAACACCAACAAATGATAAACCAAAAAAAAAGTTGATCATTAGTCTTTCTAGTCTTTCCAGTGCAGCATATAAATGACTGAACCTAGCTATGTTATTCATTGATTGTGGCTCGCTCTATTCAAATTACCATTCCCACCATGTCCATCTCACTTTGGACAAACCACCGAAAAAAGTCAAAGCCCCTTCAAGTTGGCAGAAGAATGCATTGCCAAGTTTTCCTACTCAGATGTTGCTACAATACTGGGCCGTTTCTTACACCATCTCTGTGAGACTGGCAGACCGGGAGCCCAGCTGGCTGCTAACTAGCCTCACATCTAATCACGATAAAAAGACAGCTGAGTTAACCCTTTAAGTACCGCACAGTTATTTAATGCATTATTCCCCTTCTCGCAATGATACATGAAGGTAGCCCTGGAGAGGGACCAGAGCTACATTCATGCATCATGCCGACCCTACCGGTTTGATACACTCCCAAAGGATCGTCATGATGCATGAACGCATCACTGGTGAGTTACTCACCAGGGCTGCATCCATACATCATGACAAGAAAGGAAATACCACATTAGGCACCATGCGGCCCTTAATGCGTTAAAATAAATTGTTAAAGAAATGCCTTGTTGCACTTTAGTACTTTTTCAGTGTGAGCTGCAGTGCTGTATTCTGGCAGCATGTGGGGGCCAGCTGGACGACTGATTGAGGGATATGTACATAGACAGAGGTCCACGATAATCTGTCTGAATGACAGGTTTCTCCACAAGTGGTGCATTGGGTTGTATCACACGAGGCGCAGCCGAGTGTGATATGACCCAAGGTCTCACGAGTGGAGAAACCAGGAGTTCAGACTGATTTGAGTGGATCTCTGTGTTTATTTCATGTGAATGTTGATCAATTCCATTTTAAAACGACATTTAAAGATTGGTTTCATAACTATACCGTGGAGAATGGAGCTGTGGAGAATGAGATTCAGTTTCCCCACGGGGGTGTGGAGAACGGCCTTTCCCATACAAAACAATGGTAAAGTTGTTTCTCCACATGAAATAAAGGAATATACCGACACATACGTCTATATCATAGTGACTTCTGGTGGCTCTTTAACCCTTTTTAAGGACGGCATGTCGCTATAATATGGCATTTCTCGTTATGATGCACGAATGCTGCATCGCGCCGACCATTCAGGAATGTCTCAGATCGGTAGGATCGGCATGATGCTTGAATGCAGCACTACTCATCACATCACGATGACCAAGGGATGATGCATTACGGCATTATGCCGTCCTTAAAGGGTTAAGAGACTAGTTACGTAGTACTTGACCTTTGTCGTCATGATGCATAAATGCAGCCCTGGCGAGTAACCCCTCTGACCCTGCAGTGATCACATTATTTATCAAATCATTGGCTGAAATTATCTTTGACATACAAGCCGAAACTGCCAGATTCCATGCACAAGAAGACTGGATTTTTATATTTCATGAATGAAAATAACCTCTAAAACAATTTTTTATGGACCAAAAAAGAGAGCAGAATGAGCGGTAGAGCATTGTGATCAGATCCTTAGCATAGGCACGCACTATACAGGCATCAAAGGATAAGAACGGACTGAGATGGGACATATGTGAGTGTGTAGGGAAAGTACACAACACCGGTGGGGATGTGGACAACATAACTCGTCAAAAGTGTTAGCTACAACTATTAGCACTGATTAACTGACGGTAAATATGTGGACACTCAGATAGCACAGATAAGTGAGAACCAGGGTTGGGGGGGGGGGGGGGTACTTCACTGATAACACGTACTAGTAGGCCTATACAAGTGTGCATCAGGGGTCTGTTGCACAATCCTGGATAGTCTCTAGGGAAATGAACGTATGCGGTTCCTTAACCCTTCAAGGACGGCATGTTACCAAAAGATTACATCACAATGCACCAATCTCCCCGCTGCTGCATTGTGTTCGCGTGTGTTTCGACTCTGTAGGGTCGGCATGAAGTTTGAAGACAGCACTGGCGAGTTACTCGCCAGGACTGCATTATGCATCATGGCGACCAAGGGCATGATGTGTTATGCCGTCCTTAAAGGGTTAAACATCCCACAGGTAAGCCATTACTTACAAAGGTCTTGGCAAGTCTACTCAAAGGGTTTGCGTGATGCATGCTTAAATGCAGCACTGGGGATCGATTTGCTCACCCGGGTTGCATTCATGCATCGAGACGATAATGAGCTGAATGCATTGGCCCTGAACAGGATAAATCGATAATTCCCATTGTAAAACAAATAATGCAACACCCCCCTGGAGTAGTTGGAGAGCAGCTCAGGTACAAGGAGACGTGACTGTTATCACTCCCGGACCTGGATCTAGATAACAGGGGCCTTGCTATATAGATAACAGCGGGACCTGAGTGAAACCTCCCCAGGGGGAACTTGCTACCTTCCACCCAGCCAAGTCCACAATGGGGAACATGTCAAAGTATGTGCTTTGTCGTCATGATGCATGAATGCAGCCCTGGCGAGTTACTCGCTGGCATGAGCTGAGTACAGTGTGAACCTTCCACACGGGAGTAAACTCACTCTATATTTAATTTAAAGATGGTGTGTCAGCTAAATGTTTGAAGATTTTTTAGTCTTATCATATTCCTATTGTATATCCTATCCCATAGGTCTTCCCTAACTTTTAAAATTATTGACAGTGTCCTAGTCTATAAGATGAGCACATGCAGTGCAATATTTTTTTACTGTAGGTCAACACTAAACTCCCTATGTGTTTATACTGCATGGCTCAGTGCTTTCCCTATTAACTTAGTTCCCAGTACGCTCACATAGGGGAGACACTGAGTCAGTGAGGGGAATAAGCAACATTGTTTTATATCTCAAATCATGCATTTATAGACAAATATATTTAACATTGAGCACTGCATATCAGCTAAAATATTAACAAAACCCTTGATATTAAAATTATATCCTTTTTGAAAAGGTTTGGGAAGTCTATTAGCGTATATACCATCTTTAAAGGACACTTGGGATGTGGGCAGCTGGTGCGTGCATGTACTGCAGCAACGCCAAATCTATTAACTATCAGGTACAAATAGATATTGCCCTTAAACACGAGACTTGATCAACCACTTAATTTTGCTCATGAATGAACTTAAAGAAGCCTTATCGTCCCTGATTTATGGAGACTTTTAAAACCCTGAGACGCATCACACTTTAATGTATCATTCCAATCCTTTGGGAGTGTATCAACCCCGTAAGGGTCAGCATGGCGCCAGGGCTGTATCCATATTATGACGACAAAGGGCATAATGCATTAGAGCATACTGCGGCCTTTAAGTTAAAGGCATACAGGGTGATAACAGCGAGCACATGAGCTGGTTTGTGGCCATAGCCTATGGTGGTGTGTACTTGTAAACAATGTAGTGGGCAGGTGGGCAGGTAGGTAGGGGTGAGCAGTGGCGGTGAGTGAGTGTGAGGTGGGGGGGGGGGGGATAGAGGAGGCAGGTGGAAGATGGATCAGCAGGTGGGTGTGTAGATAGCACCACGTAACCGGGTAATTGGGGCCGATAAGAAATGTATACTTGGGTCATATGTGCAGACAGATACCTAGCAGAAGGAGAGAGATGATACATGTAAACTCTGGACGGGGACATGTAGTAGATAACCCACGAGTAACTGGTTGTATGTTAAGATAACCACGACAGAGTGACTGGTGGCCTCATAGGGGATCTATCAGAAAAAAAATCGAAAAACAAAAATCGAATTTTGCAATGTGATGTATTTTGGTGTGGTGGCCAGATAACAATATAAAATACTCTGCATCTGGACGAATCACAAGAATGAGCGTTTTGTTTAACAGAAGATAGCACTGAGAGAAAAGAGGAGTACGTATGTATGTGAGGGGCGGATAGCAGGTTGGGGATAGAAGGGGTGGATTGGGAGAGGATGTCTATATTGAACCACACAGATAAGACCTATCACCATTGACTTGAACGTTACGTCACTTCTAATTTCATTGACATCCTACGCCCATCGTATACATTGGATGACTGCCAATACATTTGATGTCCTGCCCCAGGGTAGATTATATGATATAGATAGCCCATCAATCTTTTCCACATTGAAGATAGTGATATCTTACCAGTGGCGATGAGAGTGATCAAGGTTTTTTTGTGTGTTTTTTTTATTTGGGGGAGGGGGTGGGTTCATGTGTATAATTGTGGGACTCGATGGAGTCACTATAGCAGAATTTAAGGCCAATTTGCTAACGGTCTTGTTGAATAGGAAGCCAGCTAGCTATAGATATCACTCTCTGTTCAATTGAAAATGTATCCCCCCCCCCCCCGAATTCTAAAGTCTATTATATTTCTGGACATACTGCTCAGTGTAGAACTGTATATTGTGTGAAGAGGGAACTTTGTATCCACGTCAAGGATTGATCACACAATACGTGACGGTGGTACTTAGGGCCCACACCTCATTTGAGTATCGCTAACCGAGGGAGGGGGCACTCTGTCATGAATTGGATGTATTGGATAACCACTGCAGCACCACTCCACTGGTGGCGGTCTATTTCCATAAGAACCTGAAAAATGGGGGCAGTCAGATGTCATCAAGATAGGGCGGTATGCATCATAACCTTAGGTTTTTGCTGAATTAGGTGAAGTTGTGAGAGGGTTATGCTTGCAATAGTCCACTCACAGGTCTTATTGACAGTCCATGAAAAAGCAACGGCGGTGGGTTGGGGTTGGGGCAGCCTCATAACAAAAAATAACAACCTCATAACAAAATGATCTGGCATCTCAGATCATGTTCTTTAGATAGGAAATCAGAACTGGATTGATCAAGGCTGATGTACAAAGGGCGGTCAAATTTCACAACCTCTAAAAGGGGGGCGGTAGGGCGGTAGTTGCTATCTAAGCCCCCCCCCCCCCCGCCTCCTCATGCCTGCTGTGTACTCAGACCAGGGGCTACCTCCCACACAGTAAGACCTTTGAGCTGCTCACAGAACACTCTCCACCCGCCATGTTGGGCGTTGAGGTGCTCACAAAACACTCTCCAACCACCGCTATGGTTCTATTAGCGTTTGGAAAGGGCTACAATGGGACCATCTGCGCCTCAGTTAGCATTCAAAAACCTCTCCCCCCACAGGCAGCTGCTCACCGCTGGTAGAACATCTGCTTGGAGAGTGACTGGTGAGCAGGTGAGAGGTTTTGATTGGCTGCTGATCCCCGGAGGACTGTGTCCAAGTGTGGCTGTCATGGATGAGTAGGTTTGTCCTGTGGCTGTGTCCACACTGCTGACAAATACATCTCTGTAACCCTTTAAGGACCACCTGGTGCTTTGATGTATCAAACCCTTCATCGCCATGATGCATGCTGGATGCATGAATGCGTCATGCCGATTGTACAGGGTTGATACATGTCCATAGGGTCGGTATGAGCAAGGATTTAAAATATGGTATGATACATGAATGCAGCCCTGTCGAGTACCGGTACACCCGCCACAGCTGCATTCATGGTATCAAACTACATTAAAGCACTATGATGCCCCTAAAGGTTTAACTTTCCTTATGACTTTGCGGGTGGTTTTATGCTATGTCATACTTATGGTATATGGGGTCATATGACAGTATAGGAAGGCACTCGTGTATCACAAGTAGATAATGACAGTAACGTGGTGCCTCAAATAGTGTCAGGGGATCCATCAGAAAAGGTCAGAATAGGTCAGGGGACCCTTCTTTATTATGGAGATGGATCCCCAGCCCCGGCCTGCTCTATATATTGTATTTTTTGCAATTACAAGTATCAGAATGATTAAAATGTTATGATATTATAAACAAAATACATTGTATATATTGAATATAAATATGCTGACGATGCCTGCATGTCGGCATGGCGAATAACTCGCCAGTGCTACATTCTAGTATCATGCCGACCCTATGAGAGTAACACGCTCCCGTAGAGTAGACATGATACATGAATGCAGTCCTGGTGCCGGGGCGGCATCCATGTATAATGACTGAAAAGGGCTATATGTAGCTCATTAAAGCCCCATGCGGCCCTTAAAGGGTTAAGTAGGGTTGGGTGAGGTCAGAATCCTAGCTCCTTCTGTGTGTTCTACACATGAGCTGCTGCCAACCTGACGTAGGCCTACGTCATGGTACGTCAGCAGCACAATGTACGTCATCCAGGCACGGCACAATGTCTGCCGTGACACCTTTGTCGCTATGGGCCGTTACAAAACACCCACCTCGGGTGACCTGGAGTATTGCACTGCAGGGTCAGTGCAAGGTGTCCAAGTGGCATAAAGTAAAGTTATTGTATTACATTTACTTCTCTTTTAGCCCTTTATGCGCCACATAGTGTTTAACGTGCTACGTCCTTATGCTATGGTCCTCATGGTCCTTATGGTACATGTACACTCAAGCAGCCCTGGTAGTAATTCGCTCATGCACCATATCGACCCTTCGTGAGCGCATCAATCTAATGGGGTTGGCATGATATTTAAATGTAGGCCTGGCGAATCACTCGCCACGGCTGTATCAATGTACTATGACGGTAAAGGGGGGTAATATAATATATTAAAGCATAATGCGGCCCTTAAAGTGTCAACAAAATTATAGTCTACTTTGTGGAATAAGTCAGCTAGGTCATAATGTAATCACCTGGCCAGTACAAAGCGATCACACAAGGCAGCTCCATAGGCATTCTGCAATCCCTATCTGCAGCGCCAGTAGAGGAACAGGCCTCTGTTTGGGGTACCTGTTGTCAGTAACAAGCCTCTGGATGGGGTACCTGTTGTCAGTAGAGGAACAGGCCCCTGGATGGGATACCTGTTGTCAGTAGTGGAACAGGCCCCTGGATAGGATACCTGTTGTCAGTAGTGGAACAGGCCCCTGGATAGGATACCTGTTGTCAGTAGTGGAACAGGCCCCTGGACTGGGGGCACCTGTTGTCAGCATGGTGGAACAGGCCCCTGGATAGGGTACCTGTTATAGTGGAACAGGCCCCTGGACGGGGGGCACCTGTTGTCAGTATGGTGGAACAGGCCCCTGGATAGGGTACCTGTTATAGTGGAACAGGCCCCTGGACGGGGGGCACCTGTTGTCAGCATAGTGGAACAGGCCCCTGGGTGGGGTACTTGTTGTCAGTAGTGGAACAGGCCCCTGGATGGGGTACCTGTTGTAGTGGAACAGGCCCCTGGACGGGGTACCTGTCCTCCAGTAGTCCCCCAGTAGACCGCAGGGTGGGTCCTCCAGGGTCAGTGAGAGACCTGAGAGATGCTGACAGCCTCACGCCTCCCCTTGTTATCCTGATCCATTATTCACAAAGGCTACATTATGGGGACAGTCAGGGCCTTCACCCTTAATGTGCGTCCCAGCCCCGGGGGGGGGCACTTCATATATTTTGTATACACAGGTGTGCGGCTGGGAAGGGCACTTTTTGAGCAAAATCCCCCTCACCAAGGGTCTGCTTTTCACCAAAATCCCCCTCTCCAAGGGTCAATTTTCACCAAAATTCCCCTCACCAAGGGTCACTTTTCGGAGATTTCAACAAAATCCCCCCAAAAAGGGTCACATTTTGCCAAAATTCTTTGCAGCAAGGGTCACTTTTGACCAAAATACCCCTCAGCAAGGGTCACTTCTGACCAAAATCCCCCTCACCAAGGGTAAGGGTTGTCAACGGACCAGCCGCACACCTGTGTCAAAAAAAAATTGAGTACCCCCCCCCCGGGTCCCAGCACACCCTGCTGCCATGCTTCACTTAGCGTGTATCACACATGGAGTGGGACTTTTTGTTACGTATATAACTCTACATGTATTATATGGAGGCCCTCCTTGTTCATGGACAAAACCAATGTTTGCCTACTGAACATGTATTATAGAAGTGGCTTTTGTAATGGTCGGCAAAAATGGGTTGTTGTTGGCTTCACCAGGGTTTGAACCTGCGACCCCTCAACTACGGAGCACATACTCTACCAGTGGTACCATCGGGCTACAAAACACCTCGCTTTTCTATTCGCGCCTTCCACCATGTCTGGGGACAGGTGACACACTGCCATGGATCCAGTCAACACGACACAGAGTGTATCAACCTTTTGGGCGTGATACACTCCCAAGGGGTCGCCAGTGCTGCATTTTATTAAGTATTACGACCAAGGGCATAATGCATTATATCACAGTTTTCCTGTGGTGAACTGCCTAGAATATGATCTTGCCATTGTAAGATTATAATTCATACATCAAAAGATTATTATGTGTTATAAAGGTTAAGAATCCTAAGACAGTTGTTCTGACCTAGTGTTCTTGTTTATATTTTCCAGATCTTTCCCCGGCGCGAGGAGTACTGCTAGGAGTCCATCAGATATCTCCGTAGATATCCATGCTGATGCTATCTGATATGTAAGTATATTTACATTGGTTTCTGTATAGTCTCTGGTACATTGTTGTTTCCCTCCTGAGGTAGAGGGGTATAGCCTCCAGCCTGCCTGTACCCCACCTTGTCATGTCAAATGATTTGGCTGAACATTTGGGAATTAGAGGTTTTGTTGAGAATGAAGAATGTTTGTTAGGTGCCATCCCCCTAAAAAACATTCTTCATTCTCAACAAAATCTCTAAAAATGGACTTTTTGGAGTGCGCAGGGCATATCTTAAGAATACCAGAATTAAGAAATATTTTCGTCCAGGTTTTTCTTCTATGTAAAATATCATCCTCAAACATGTAAAACTCTGCACCATGACCAGAGGTCAACACCTTGCCTGACTCCCACTGGCGTTATATCGATATGCTGCCTTGCCCTCTGATACTATATTAGATTCTCTTCTCCACTGAACATTCCTTATTCTTTTATTCCAGTTGACCAGTTCCTTATATATCCTCCCTCCCTGTTTTCCTCAAAGAACTTAGCATCAATTCCCTATAGTATGGGCCCATGTGTTGTGTCTCAAGGACACCAGACTCCATCTATTGGAGGAGCATTGACAGAACATGGTCTATATAGAAACCTGCTGCAACTGAATATGGTGCTAGTAGGCGTTCTGGGGACACTCATACAGCCACCTCTAATGCTAGCAACTTTGGGAAAGGCCAAGCAAAATGAATTGTGTATTTCAGGTAAAGTGCTGAAATAAAATATGTAGAGTAGGTCAGATTTCTTTTAATTCTTAATTTTACTTTTAGAAGGACTGGACTCTACATGTCTGGATATATTTTGCTCTGCAAACATGATA
The DNA here is from genome assembly GCA_947462335.1 of Harmothoe impar. Classification (NCBI taxonomy): domain Eukaryota; kingdom Metazoa; phylum Annelida; class Polychaeta; order Phyllodocida; family Polynoidae; genus Harmothoe; species Harmothoe impar. The sequence continues at coordinate 61,851,871 of OX381712.1, read as the reverse complement.
TATGAAGAGATGGAACCCATTTGTATCAACAATATTATTCTGGTGAAATATATGAAGAATTCTCAGGAGAAATTCTTAATTTTGTGGCAAGTAATTGTCAAATTTATCAAATTTGTCAAACCCGAAATTTAGGGTCGACCCATGTTTAGATAGGTAGGGTCGGTTACCTGGAACAAAAAGTTATTTTTCTAGGCCTAACGCCAAATGCCAGCTGAAATATCACCAGCTGCAAAGTTGTGATTCAAAGTGGGGAAAAAACGCGCTCACTAGTTGTTGCTGAAGTGGTGCACTCTCTCGATTCAACTGTGAATTGGTTAAATTAGACAAATTGAATTTTGCGCTAGCCCGAGAGAATGATGTTGGCCACTGTGCTTGCACCTGCTACGGCTAGACAAGTCAATTTGCCAGGTGTCTGCAGCTAGCAGGAGGAGGAGGCTGGGAAAGCTCCACATGCTGAATTAGAGTCAGGCATGTGGCTAGCATACCACATCCACCAGCTGGCACAACCCAAGGGGATGGGTCCAGTCAGATCTAGTTAGAGACTATTGATTGCACTTGGTTGGAATTGAAGTTCATCTTAATAAAAATGTATGATTTTCAGACATAATATGTCTTTCTATTGAAAATCCATCTTTTAAATTTCTCTGCTGCTTATAGTATTTCCTCAAACTCTATGTGCGTTATAGGCCAGTTCAAGGTTTTATGGCAAATTAGTGCCATCTCCCTAATAAACACCCCCCCCCCCCCTTTTTGGCCACATTATAGACCAAAGATTAGTACAATTTCCACGGAGATTTAGCCAAGTTCAGCTCAATTTGAAGCTTTGAGCCAAATAATTTTACAAAAAATGTATAAGCGCCCGGGGCGCTAATCATATTGAAACAAAATTGTTTGTCTGTAATTGACTTATTCGTCATGGACAGTCTATACACCCATATTTGGGTGTTTTCTTCAAGCCAGCTTGGCACTAAGCTAGGCTACTATAGAGCTACATCTGCCTTTGTACAAGAAAGAACACAGATACCCACTACTGTCCGAAATCATCAAGAACCACAAGGACCACACTATCCCTTCTCAGTCCGTCCTATCATATTACATAGATGAATAGCATATTACTAGAAAGCAGCTCGCGCCGCCTCTCTTGAAGATCCTGCTCGTTGATGGCCTCTTACATCTTCCTGTACAAGCTGCCTCACAAAGCTGTGTAGGACTGTAATGTGACTACAATGTATATGGTGCCTAGAGGCCACCACTCAACAACCAGGCCATGCACGGGGTATGTCAGAGGGCTTGGCAGATATCGCAGCCATTTTGGGGTGTACCATCTAGGTGTGTTTCAGGTTACCCGACCCTACCTAGCAAAATAGGGCCGACCCTAGCAATTTTTATGCAATTTTGAAAAAATATTTATATTTTGGGTCATTTTGGGGCTATTTAAGGGCCGATCTGATAGTTCACGAGTCAAGGCGGTCGTCGGTGAGTCAGCATTGTAGTTCGTGAGTCAATTTCTGGGTACTTTTAAGTTTAAAAAAAAAAAAGAAAAAAAAATCCGACCTACCTACCCTAGATTTTCAGACCATGTAATCTGAAACACACCTTTTTGGCCTTAGAAGTGACATACCCGAAATGATTTGCACTGTTAACTGGTATGTTGCAACGGGGCATATGGTAATTGGTATCCAGCAACACGATGCTTTACTACAATGAGGATACCCTGTTTTGAGCTGGTAGCCACAGTAGAGGGACATCCTGTAAATGTATGCCATGCATTGCACTTGTTGCTGGTGTCAGGACTAGATCCAGCTGTGACATGGTGGCTGGTGCTTTGGATTCCATGGGTGTACCAGCTAAACCTCCCCTTTTCTTTCTTTCTTGTTTAATGTAATATATAATCAGGATAAAGCAGGCTATAGGTTCCTTATGTGTATGGGGCACCTGCCCCTGAGACATGCTGGTGGGACATCCTGTCAAAATTGCAGACCAGATGGTAGCTATGGGGACAGCTATGTATTCAAAATGTCCTGGGACTGGCTGGTGTATCGACAGTTGGATTGTCATTTTGGTTCATATTATGCAGGAAATTTACATCAATTAATACAGAAATTGCAGCAAAAAAAATAGGAATTCCTGCAAAAGTAGGAAAAGTGGCATTGCAGCAGGACCCTTCCCTAGGTGTAGGATTGAGGAGAATCCTGTCCCTTTCATCTGGCCCCCACACGGTTACCAAGACACATTCACTAGGGTCACTTTCTGCCACTAGACGGCAGTTCCCAAGGTCATCCAGGTCACGGACGCTCATTTGATATTCAGGTTTAGTCACGTGGTCCCAGCTTGGGTCACGTGACCATAGATCCGTGTGTAATCATGGCGGGGCCTTGCGTGATGCCAACTTAGGGGTTTCCTCTTGTGGTGCAGGGGCTTTGTTAAAAATTTACTGGTTTGGGGCTGCGTGGGGTTGGTGGCCTTGTCTGCCCAAGTGTTAGTGGTCAGGGAGGCTTTAACTATGGATGGGGTAGGGTGAGGTAAGGTAAGGAAGTGGTCATCTTTTAATCCTTAAAGAGCCGCATGGTGTTTCCATAGGTTATGCATGTTCTTTGCGGCCCTCGAAATCCATGCATATATACCGGTATGTATCATATGCATCGCGATCAAGGGTATATTGCATTAAAGCACTATGCGGCCTTTAAAGGGTTAAAAAATGTGTTGTGGAATCCCCCCCCCCAGAATCCCCCCCCCCCACCCGTTAAGATAAATATAATTTTTTTGAATGGCTACTCCCCAGGAGTAGGCAATTTAAATCCAAGAAACACATTGAAGACTCTTGCCCCTGATATATGCGGACATTCCCCTGCCATTGAAACAAACGCACCACAACGTAAAGGCATTTCAGGCCCTCATTCCCACGCTATATTGCACAAGATAGCTTAGCTAGGTCTGTACTACTATATAGCTGCTATATAGTAGCACGGACCAGATGGAAAACTGGTATATTCAACTACTGAGGGAATTGTGGCGGGAATGGCAAACAGAAAAACATTAACTTGTTTCACAACTGTTGGTTTATACAAGAGACAACAATGCATTAAAGGCCCAATTCTTACTGCCCCTTCCACCAACAGTTGTATCGGAGCGAGGACCGGTACTCAGGACCTTATACAGCGGAGCTGGGGGTTTAATCGATCTGCTCCATTCCAGACAAACATATAACCCTTTCAGGACGAATGTCGCTAAAAGATGACATTTGTCGTCATGATGCACCAATGCAGCCCAGACGAGGAACATAGGGTCGACATGATGCTTGATTGCAGCACTGGCGAGTTACTCTTGATTAACACTTGATTTATTTTACATTAGGCCTCAGAAATTAACTTGTGAACTGCAGCACCAATATGTGGAACACATTGACTCAAAAATATCCCCAAAATGATCTAAAATGTTTGTTTATTTAAATCGAAATTGGCACTGTTTTGCTAGTTAGGGTGGGGTACCATAAAGTATCTTTTTTAAAGCCTTGGTTCCTGATAACAAAAGCTCCCGGCAGACCGATAAGAGACATATGCCTTCTTGCTTCCTCTAGTTTGGCACCAAAGTGATGACCAGCTAGGGAATGGTTCCCATTTTGTTTGTTTGTCCGTGAACCTAAATGGTGTGTGCCTCGTTGTAAGAGCCAACGTCAATAGATTATGATGAGAAGAACTAGTGACGTCATGGGATGAAAGTATATATTATATTCAAGTTGAATTGATTGATCGAGTGTTTTAGTAGTTTGACGTAGCCTTTCTCGGTAATCAACATTTTAATATGGGGGAATTTTTCGATTTGTTTGGTGATTGAATCTATGAAATGAGGACAGATTTGCAATAGATTTTGCCCGCCACAGGCAAATCTGGAGATGAATTCAGAATTCTGCTTCCCCAAATAATTACTAGTGCCTGCAAAAGAGTTGAAGGGAGAAAAAGAAGTCCCCTACTCTTTTTTCGAGGGACAGCAAGTGTTCTTTTATTTTCGTGTTCTCATAGACATGGTAAGTAAAACAAAGTTTAACTAGGGTCTTAGAGGTCTCAGATGGATATTGAGAGATCCTTAATCCGGCCATAAATAGGCTCACCAGACGCGGAATCCTCTCCAGTAGAATCCATTTTTACTTGTCTGCTGGCTGGAGTATGCGCCCTGGTGGAAAGGTAACTTGGCCTACACCTACCAGAGCTGCTTCGCTATACACGCCCATGGTGGGGTCATCTATGATCTGCTGATGCTATGCCAATACTGCACCGTGAAGACCAAAGTGGAGAAAAATATTGTTAGCTCGATCGTGGCAAAAAAATATATGTTTGTCTTTTTGAAACACGTTCCAAACCACAACAGCTCATCCATATCTTCTATGTGCAATGAATTTGATCCATAGGAGTGTCAGAGAACTAGAAGTGGTATAAAATTAATAGTCTTCCACCTATCTAGTACTACCACATGTATCTTGATCAGCATGGCATACTGGTTAGGTACAATCCTCTAGGGTGGTCTCCGAGGTGGTCCCAACCCTGGAGGAAAAATCAATAGAAGGTAGATACACCTTATGGTTAACCATTAGGACCACAGAGTGTTTTAATGCATCATGCCCTTAGCCGCCATGATGAAGGAGTAAGTAACTCGCCAGTGATGCGTTCAAGAATCATGCCGACCCTACGGCATGGTTCATTCATGCAGCTCGGTGAGTTACCCACCAGAGCTGCATTTGTGCATCATGCCGACTGCATTAAAGCACTATGTAAGGGTTAAGGGTTGCAGTGGACCTCATCAGGGGGTGGCATAGATAAAGGGGCACTGCACACTGTTCAATCTAGGCCAGGCTGCACTGGACACACAAGTGTTGTGTTGTTTGGTGTCCACTCCCATCATCAGGGTGACCCTCATCAACCAAGGTCAATTGGTATCTTATCACACCCCGACAGTGAGTGCTGAAGTTGCAGGGTTTATAAACAGTTGAGTCAAAGGTAACACCGAACAACATGAAAGAGGAGACAACCAAAACAGATTGTGCCTCCAGCTGCTTTTGTGTATTTGCAAATTTGTCTACTATGGTAATACTTTATTTCGCCTGGTATATATTTTCGCGGAAATAAAAAATCCGTGAATTTTTTATATACTACTGCATGGGTTAAATACTCGCAAATTTGCATTTTTTCACGATATCGCAAAAGTTTACACTCTCGAAAACATACACTTTCACAGTATACATCTTGTCCATAGACTACCTGATTCGATGCATATAGTTCATCACCCCTTATTACAAAACGTCCCCATCAGCAATCAGAGTGCATTCCTACATCATCTCATAGAATACTGTGGTCATCAGCACAGGTGCCACTCATCACCCTTTGTGGTAGGAATCCAGTTGTGTATACATGACTTACACTTACCCGGACTCAATGGGGTATATGGTGGGGGGTGGTGGTAGTGGGGAAGGTGGTCCCTATGTCCCAGGGGATTTAAATAATTGCCATGTTGCATGTCTGTGTGACTCAATAATGCTCATGTGACTGCCCCAGATATAAATTTCGAGAAATGTATCCTGTCAATATTTATTTGAATAGCATGTCACAAGGCTTATTTATGTCGCATGTCACAAGTCCCCATGTCCCATGTCGATTTAAGTGATCTAGCCCAATATTCAAGAGCATGTATACAATTCAAACACTGCTCATCCTAGGTCCTAGTGAGCAGCTCATGGAGAGCAGAATCTACAAGTACAGCAGCAGAATGTGGCTGTGTTTTATGCCAGCAGCCTGGCCCCGTGCCACCTAGGGCAGGGGGGCAGGCAGGGAACATGGCGGCCAATAAACCACTGTAATCCTATGTAAAACAAAAACAGGTCAGCCAGTCAACAGATTAATCACCCAACTCTGTGTGGGGCGTCTCGTCTGCTAAGGAAAGGAAACAGAAGCAACCAAGCCACATGTGATTGTGAGCTGCTCTGGTAATGGTAGCTGCTGCTCTGCCAGTTGCTGTGCACTGTTCTGGTACTGCCAGCTGCCGTGTAGTGTTCTGGCAACTGCCGTGTACTGCTCTGGCAGCTGCCGTGTACTGCTCTGGCAGCTGCCGGGTACTGCTCTGGCAGCTGCCGTGTACTGTTCTTGCAGCTGCCGTGTACTGTTCTTGCAGCTGCCGTGTACTGTTCTTGCAGCTGCCGTGTACTGCTCTGGCAGCTGTCGGGTACTGCTCTTGCAGCTGCTGTGTACTGCTCTTGCAGCTGCCGTGCAGTGTTCTTGCAGCTGCTGTTTACTGCTCTGGCAGCTGCCGTGTACTGTTCTTGCAGCTGCCGTGTACTGCTCTGGCAGCTGTCGCGTACTGCTTTGGCAGCTGCCGCATACTGCTCTGGCAGCTGCCGGGTACTGCTCTTGCAGCTGTCATGTACTTCTCTTGCAGCTGCCATGTACTGCTCTGGCAGCTGCCGTGTAGTGTTCTTGCAGCTGCCGTGTACTTCTCTTGCAGCTGCTGTGTACTGCTCTGGCAGCTGCTGTGTACTGCTCTGGCAGCTGCAGTGTAGTGTTTTTGCAGCTGCCGTGTACTTTCCTTGCAGCTGCTGTGTACTGCTCTGGTAGCTGCCGTGTACTGCTCTGGTAGCTGCCGTGTACTGTTCTTGCAGCTGCCGTGTACTGCTCTGGCAGCTGCTGTGTAGTGTTCTTGCAGCTGCCGTGTATTGCTCTGGTAGCTGGGGGGTACTGCACTGGCAGATGCTGTGTCAGGTTTATCTATATTTCTATTACTCTTCATTTTTTCTTGTTGCAATTATTACACAAGAGCAGAATGTCCCTGTTTAGGGTCGTGGGTTTGGGAACACATATACCTTCTGTTTGAATATTACAGCTATTCATTTTTTTATGAGAAATGTAATCCAGCTTACATGTGTTCTTCAAAACGCCTTCTTGAATTAGAAACATAATATGATACAGACAAGAGCAATTTCTTGATACCTCAAAAGATGAAACCAATGTATAATCTAAGACATGCAGGGACATGTTCATTTCGCTTCCAGATAACATAGGATAAAGGCTTTGCTTCAGTTAAAGTGCCTTTGCACATCATACGGATCATATATCAGCTCATAAAAAGTAGAATTTCTAAGCGTACCACAAAGATTGATTATACTTTTAGTCGATAGGGAATGTAAAGGTTCGGCAATGAGAGGGATTTGCTGAGGCGCCACTCGTCCACATTAAAGTGTTTGATGTGGAGTGGGGTGCATGTATCTTGGTATACCTTCTATATACTACCAGTCATATTGATCTCCTACCCCTAACCCCCTCACCAGGGGTTCCATTTTCTCACACTCTAGGAGGATGTCCTCCAAAGTACCCTAGTCTATGAGACATGCACTGCAGGAAAAAAAATCAATGAGTCTAGTATGACATCAGTCAAGGATATATGTGAGTTTAGGGATCCTGGGACTGTTTATCAGTACTGTATCATCAGGGTACAGGTCTATATAGGAACCCACTCACAGACTTTAACACACTAGAACTGCCTTTGGTTTGGACCAATCGTGATTATTCTTAAAAGCAGCTTTCAACGTAATTAGTGTTTTAAGCGCCTATAACTTTTTTATTATGCCATTTTAAAAGTCAAGATTTTGAAGGCCTCAAGATCTGAGTAAATATTGGATTTAGTGCTGACCCAGACTTTATAACAAGCCTGAAGGCATACACTTGTACAATACCTGTCTTTGATAGCGATATATAGTCTCACCTGTCATTCCTATAGCATTGATAATACGAAAGAAACAGAGACATCAATATGAAGTTACTTTAGTAGAACCTTGGGCGACGGGCTTGGCCTTGGGCTTTCCAGTGTCGACCATTTCAGGTTGGTTGTATACAAGGACATTTTTATGATTTTTTTTTTCATTTCAATGGTACTTCTTTCAATATACTTTATAAAGTGAGTGCTTTAGAGATTGCATGCCGTGCACAAAGGCCTGTTAAACAAGATACTTTGGAAACTTAGATGATCTCTCCGTGATATATAGTTAGAACTATAGTACCATCCAATTGATTTGTTCCTTTCAGGAGATATATATGGTGATAAGATATAATTCATAGATGCTATACTTCATAGTGATGGATCCATAGGGCCCTGTCTCAGTCACCATGGATGCAGCCTGAGGCCACATAGGATTCACACTCACAGTGATGTATAGCTATGTGACTATGAGCATCCCCTAGACGACTCCTGCTATAAAATACCGATACACCAGGAGAGGGGATCGAACCATGCGCCATTTACCTAACATACGAGCTCTGACCACTGACCTATGGGGCCTGACTAGTGCAGAATACCCTAGCAACGCAGTATTTTTTATCCCGCAGAAGCCGCTTGCACCACAAATCAGTCATCCTGTTTGCGTGCAATAGACCTGCTCCTGTTGCAACTTAGCCACAATAAGCGATATCATACAATATCGAGTACATTTTATCCCATGGGGATTCACGACCGGAGAGCTTTGCAACAATTTACGACAGGATCATAGCTAGGTTTGACCTGGGTAGATATAACCTGCAGAAAGGTGTCGAATTATGGCCTCTTTTGCCAAGTTTGAGTGGCTTTAGCTGAAGTGGACTTTAACCAGCTCTTATCAAGCTGCAATCAGGAATTAAGTGTGAAGTGGCACACAATGCCTACATTAGTGGGCTACACTGTACAACCTTTCTTTTGCATCTTAAACAGTTGCAAATCTACCTTCTCTTTTTTCTTTTGTTTTCTATCCTGAGCAGCTATCAACTGATTGCTTAGCTGGACAAAAGACTACACAGTTTATAATCTCAGGGCTGACCTTCTTGTTTGAAGTTTTTCTAAGCATTTTCCTCTACAGTGTTATTCATTTTGAATTTTCAGTAAAGAGTTATTCTGCCCATACTTGTAAAAAGAACAGGCTTCAAGAAACAAAAGGCAACCCATCAACCTCAGCTTTCCTGACCGTGTTACCATACTTCTGTTTTTATCGCAGAGCCCCATGAGCTTTATTGGTATCTGGGGATGTGGCAACTGCCCTCCCTGTATCTCTTGTCTCTACATCTTCATCTCACCAAAGTACATGAGTCCACAGCAGAGGTTATGTCATCTGGAGGAGGGGGCGGGTTCTGCTGTAGTTCCATTAACTCTAGTACCATAAATTCTCGCGTATAAGTTGAACCTGTGTATAAGACGCACCCCAAGTTGGAGACCCCACCTTACTATAAGCCCCATCTTAGGTCTGCTTAGGGCTACTTGACTACTGTATTAGACTAGCAAATCCTTGTACATGTATAAGCCTCACCCTAGCTATAAACCACACTGCAGTTCAGACTCGCCTGAAAGCTTAGGCTTCTAAGCGAGAATTTACGGTAGCAGCAGGCCACAGTGAGAGTCTCGGAGACCATATCTAAGTCCACATCTAGGCATGGTTTGTTTTCATCAATGCTGGGACACCATAAAGGAATCTGATTTTATATATGGCACATATAGGAGCGAATTATGTGCCCCAAGAGACAACCCTCACCACTCTGAAATTGTTTGTGGCAACACTTCATCTTGCAGGTCCCCCACAGAATGGTGTTTAGTGTTACTTCAGGCCGTGTTAAGATTTATCAATCTGCACCAACAAAATGAAATGTATTAGCCTATTCCTTTAAAGGCCACATAGTACTTTAATGTGTTACGCATTCGGTCCATATTAGTACTAGTTCGAGGACTACAGCCCGAACCGAGCCAGGGCTGCGTGAATCATGTCAATTAACCCTTCCGGAGCGTATCAATTCAACCCGTTGGGTCGGCATGATACTTAAAAAAACTCTCCAGGGCAGTATTTATTCATCATGACAGCAAAGGGCACGGTGCATTTAAGCATTATGTGGCTCCTAAAGGGTTAATGAGTCTCAATGGGCTAAAGCTGCAGATAAGAGCAAGTTATTGCAGGTGGAATAACATGGTGCTTAGAACCAGAATAACTTTGGTACTCCACTAGAACTATACTCAACATGATACGTTACAAGTGATATGAATACCTTTTATGAGCTATGATATATCATATATACATAGACATATATATTGATTATACGCTGGTGGATTTACACCACATCAGATGCTGGCCTCTGGCTTATCACACGCAAATCCATGCGGCTGGCCACGTTCCAGAAAGTCAACTCAAATGTCCTATAACGAATCGACTATCCACATTCCAGCTGGTGCCCTGCAGATGTTGCAATGTATATGTGGATGGTCGAAAATCACGAAACTTGTAGCAATTTGAAAAACATCAGGGTACGAAATGATTTTTATATGGCCGTTTCCATATAGAAATATACATTGTTTGACAACCATTCTTCTAGTGGCTTTTTGTCACAATCTTAGCTTGATATATGAGGAAGATCTGACCCAATTTGTGTACCGTAAAACCTTGCGTATAAGCCTAACTCGCGCATAAGCCACACTTTTTGCTGATCCTATAAGCTGCACTAGCTATCTGATTATGGTGACTTTTGTACTTTTCTATAGGAGCGTACATGCCGCACCGTGACACTGTGCTAATCCTATAAGCCGCACTGGCGATCTGATTCGTGTATTAGCTGCGGCCTATGCGCAAGGTTTTACGGTATTTTTCTAAAGATATATGACCATGTCGTCACAAGTTTTTGGTGAATATCTTAGCAGGGGAAGATTGAAGAAGATGTTATATGGTGGCAAATATACTGCAGTGTATGTGAGAAGTACTTAAAAATATTCTAATTCATCTACTGTAGACATATTCTTAATCAACCGGATTGGCACCCATTTCGTGATTTTTGACGAGAATTGGAACCAGCGGAGCATCCTGTATATTCCTGGTGCCACTACTGGTACCTGACAATAAAAAGAAGCTTCTGGCTATAAAAACCACTTCTCTCGTAGAGATTGATATATTCATGCAGGTTAAAATCTACATGGAAGACAAGGTCAAGGAACTGTAGAACTGCAGCTATAGTACCTTGGTATAGATCACAGAATACTGTACAAAAAGTAGTTTTTGATTTGTGGCTAAATTCTAGTACAGAGAACATGTGATTCAGAAGATCTTTGCTTAGGAACAGCAGTACAGGTTCAGTAGATTAAATCCATATCTACCACATGTCAGATTATTCCCTATAGCAATGGTAGCTCTCTGCTTTGGATGTTTATTCCCTCTCTGATATTATCAATGATAAGGCTTACTTCCCAATGTATTTATAATATGAACATGAAACATTGGGGATGGGAGCTATAGGAAAAAGATATATGGCAGAACAAAGATCATAAACTCAATATCTAGTTGAGCCATGGATCACATTCTCAGCCCTCTATAGTTGGGGAGTCTGATACCTTCGACGTCCAGGCCCATATGCTGCAGGGTTATCAGAAGCTACTCATCTACCCAAAACATCCAGACCGCGAATGGTCTTTAACCCTTTAATGCATCATGCCCTTGGTCGTCATGATACATAAATGCATCCCTGAGAAGTAACTGGCCAGGGCTAAATTCATAAATCGCTATACTTTAATACATTATGCTGACCCTTCTACAGTGTATCGACCGCATAGCTTGAATGGAATATGCTAGAGCTGCATCGATGCATCGCGAGGATAAATTGCATGTATTAAAGCACTATGCAGCCCTCAAAGGGCTAAGGCAACCAATACATCCACCCAAGCCAAATCTACTTCCACGCGAGTCGTTCAGCCTTGGTGTTGTTGCCCACTCTGTGTGTTAAACCTGTGAGGATTAATTGAGGGACGCTAATCCCTTGGTTCTGCAGCCGCCTTGTGTTTATCCTTAAGGGCTGCATGGTCCTTTAATGTTCTCTGCCTTCGGTCGTTACGATGCATGGATGCAGCCCTAGCAAAGCTACTAAAGCGGCATTCATACCAACATCATGCCGACCCTTCGAGAGTGTATCGCCTTGGTCGTGCCGGCATGATGCATGCTGGCCAGTAGACTCGCTAGGGCTGAATTCATGCATCCTGACTAGAAAGGGCATAATGCATTAGAGCAGTATTTAGTCCTTAGAGGGTTAAAGTGTTGCCTCCAGTGGGTCAGTGTGTGAGAGGCTGCTGTGTAAGCAGGTGCTTCACAGGCAGCCCACATATTTGTTGTCCTGTCCTGTATTTTATTTAGCATTAATTCTCCGCTACTAGAACTGAGATGTGGTGGAGCAGTTTTACTATGCACTGAAAACACATTTGGCAAAGGTTGGGGTGGTTATATCTATGAAACCATAGAAAAAGGTGCTGGCATGCTGCTAGTTATGGTAACACTTGAATGGACTATCCAGCTTTTCATTCGCCAATACTGCATGGTTCTATATGATCATGGCTAAAGTTATGATCTAACAACCCAACTGAAATTCCCCCTCATACCACAGCATTATTCTAAAACCTATGATGTACATGTCCTATGTAATGGCTATAATTGTCAAGAAGTATCGGAATTAACGAGCGGAGACTCCAGTCTAACTAGGGATTTTGCACTTAAGGTGTCATAGTACAAATAGCCGACAACATTTCTGGTTCTGACCCTATTTTTCTCGTTCAGACGGACAAAAAGTTGGGTTCTTTTGAGTGTGCAGTAATGAATGACCCCTTAAATTAAAGCTTAACACATATCTGATTTTTTGATTTGCATCCTGCATAAAAAAGAGTGTTCCGATTTTGCCCTAGTTGCCATGGAAACTGACTAAACCCAAACTGGAGAAATTTTACAGGTGCCCAGCGACCTTTGACCTTGACCTTTGACCCTTCCAAGCACCACCCAGAGTTACCATGGCAACAACCAATTTTTTTTCTTTTTCACTAAAGCAACAATTCGGGCCGCAGATTATGATTCTGTGACAAATTTAAGGCCACCTACCACTGATTCTATGCACAGTTATACCGTTTTTCATTGGCACTATTTACGGGGGGCGAATTTATACTGTGACACCATATTGACAAGACAGAAGTGACCTTTAGTTGATTCACAGAAAGACCCATAAAAGGGGACGATGCTGGCATTTAGTCGTGGGCTTAATAATTGGGGGGAGGGGGACTTAAGGGAAGCTTCTCCTTTATTTACTGTGCACATTGCATTGTAAGGTCACATGGGGAGCTTCATCAAATGATAAATACATGTCCTTAACATCAGGCTGTCCCTTGAGGGGTGCCCTGGGAGGGATGTAGCTAAACCCTGACTAAAACCCACTCTGTTGTTTCACTGTAGCTTAAGGAGAGTCCTGCAGCTGTGTGCCATATACTACCAGCAATGTAGTCTTTGACAAGGTACTTCTGCAGTTGAAATATAAATAAGCTTTATGCTTGTCTCCTTTTACCAACTGTTCATAATGCATGCTTGCAGCTAAACACAAAGGCCATAGGGGACAGTAAATAATCCAATTGCTGTCAGTATTTACTTGAGGGTCATACAGTGGCCATGTTTCATCAAACAGATAGAAAATACAATGGGAGTACAATATGAGATAAAAGTGTTAAACCCTAACAGCTCCAATGGGGGAGATCTGACAATGTACAGAAGCACTGCCTAAGGCTAAGAGTAGAAAACACATGGAAGACGCGAAAATGGCCCAAACTTATACCCCTACGCTTTATTTCTGTGTAAATGTTAGGAGGAAGGGGGGGGGGGGGGTCCGACAGAAAATGCATTGAGATATACTTTCAAACAATCAATAAAATCTAACCCCTCTCCCACTTTCATGTATGAATAACCATTGCTTTGAGATTTTGGGGCGTTGGTTTATACAGGAGTAGAATAACTTACATGCAAGTCCAAGTTTTAACGTTTAAATGAGGTAATTGTCAATATAAGATGCTGCATAAAACACCCAAATATGTAGGATAAGGACTGGATTGACAGGGACAGAAGTAAAAACTAAATGACTACAGTATTGCAAAGAAAGCCCTTTGAAATTGACCTTGCATGTCCATTGTTGATTTGCTTGTTGTGTCCATCCCCTAGAACTGACCACTGAGTGTGGTCTATAAACACACAAAAGGACACAGCGCCGCGGCCGGGGGATTAAACCCCTTTAACGCCCCGCTGGCCCTGATTATCGGCGCAATGATTTCCCATTAGCTCAGGGCCCTCCGCCAGGGCGGCCTCTCCAATATGCGGACCGTTTGGGCGGCCATAATTGCTTCCGGGCCTAAGCCCCCCGGAGAATACAGACTTCCGGGATTCAGATACACTCTCCTCACAGATCTCCGGTGTAGAAGGGAATCCCTGTGCTTGAAGAGACAGCGTGATGGTGGATCCCTGCTCTCTGCTATCAGGGAGGGCGCTATACATCAGAGACTGTGCTGGGAGAGCAGCAAATCCTGCCAACCCATGAGCAGCTTAGGATCACGTGACCATGGTTTGACCTCAATTTGACCTTGGCATTGGCCTGGGTGACCCTCTCATTGATTGTGTGACATGCGGTGTTTGGGGAGTGGAATGAATCCAAGCACTCTCCAAACAGACACCAGCCCCACTGCTAATACAAACTGGTTGTGGGAGGCAGCAAAGGATCAGCTGGGAGAGTGGGTCTACATGGAGTAGTATATGAAAGTGCGAATTGCATCTTACGCCATATGCCATTGTCAAATTGCCATGCAGTATCATGTCAAGGGCTGTGAAGGTTAAAAGACCTATACGATGCCATAATGTGCTAGAGGTACAACTGAGGGATAAGGCCAAAAAAAAAGGTTTGTTTTAGGTAAAAAAAATTTAACATGAAATTACTAGCCGGCCCCTGCGAAAACCCTGAAATTTACCGAAAAAGGGTAAAAATAGAAAAATTTCTTCAAAATTGCATAAAAAAACGTAGGGTCGGCCCTGTTTTAATAGGGTCGGCCCTGTTTTGATAGGGTCGGTCGGGTTACCTGAAACAAACCTTCTTTTTTTTGGCCTAAAGACTGTCTATGATTATATAACCATTTGATGACAACACGGTGCCTCAGTACTTCTGTTAATTTGTCGCCATGAATCGCTTGGGATCTACATGATGTATGCATGTTATTCACCAGGGCTGCACTCATGCATCATGGCGACCAAAGGGCATATTTCATTAAAACACTACGCTGCCTTTAAATGCGGCTTAACATATTCTGAGATACCGTACGTATTGAGTGCAAACTAATTCACCAGCAACAGGTTGTCATCACACGCTCCCACAAACCAATCCCAACCGTATTTAAATCTCACTGCTTTTGACCACTGGGAGGCATAGCACTTCAAATAGGGACATTGGAGACCTACAT
The DNA here is from genome assembly GCA_947462335.1 of Harmothoe impar. Taxonomy (NCBI): domain Eukaryota; kingdom Metazoa; phylum Annelida; class Polychaeta; order Phyllodocida; family Polynoidae; genus Harmothoe; species Harmothoe impar. The sequence continues at coordinate 61,836,595 of OX381712.1, read as the reverse complement.
AATGCTTTAATAGCTCAACACTGTTGTGAACGTTCTGGCTGGCTAAAATATCTGCTGTGTTGTTTCCAGGATATCTGCTCAAAATGTGAAAGCTGCTAGAAAATATATCCCAAACACGATCCCCCATGGACCTAAGATAGTCAGGCAGGCAGATCCTAGATAGGTAGACTGGAACTTTGTACATGCAAACTCATAGATGTAACTGAGGATAGGGATAAGTAAATTGCTGAATCATATCTCTAAAAGAAATACATCAGCATTGTTTCCCCTCTTTTGCCTTTTCCAAATTGGCTTCATATGGTGATGAGGATATCTGCCGTTGCTAACCCTTTAAGGACCCCATAATTAAATGGACCATGCCCTTGGTTGGCATGATGCATGAATGCAGCACTGGCGTGTAACTCAAGCATCATGCCCATGTGTTGATACACCTCCGAAGGGTTAACATGATGCTTGAATGCAGCCCTGGAAGGTCACTCGCCAGGGCTGAGTTCATGCGTTATGTTCAACGATAAAGAGCAAAATGCATTAAAGCACTATGCGGTCCTTAAAGGGTTAATTACACTGGTATTGGGTGATCTGGGGTAATGGAAACATTTTGTTACAGATGGTACGAAGAGATATACACTATCTCTATCCATGATTGACCACTAGTGTTTTGCCAAATTACTTTTCGCTTTTCGTTGTTGCAAATACTGTTTGTGTTATCAAGAGATCTTGCATTTGGTTAATAGGTTTCTGTGAGAACAGATATACGTATATAATTGTATATGTGAGCAGCCACGCAGAAAGGATGCCCCCAGTCAGGGGTATGGTCCAGTGGGGAGCACCCTTTTTGCGTGGCTGCTGGTGCTGTCCTAAACTGAACCCCCAGTGTAAGCGGCCCCCTTTATGCAGCAACAGGGTGTTATCTCATTGTTGATGTGTTAACCCTTTACGGGTCGCATAGTGCTTAAATGCATCATTCCCTTGGTCGTCCTGATGCATGAATGCAGCCCTGGCGAGTAACTTGTTAAGGCTGCATTCAAGTATCATGTCCACCCTACGGGTTGCTTCAGCCCCGAAAGGTCAGCATGATGCTTAAATCAAGTCCTGGATTTGGCGCTTTGGCACAGGAATGGCGCTTTAAAGCACTATACAGTTCAGCATCCTAAGGGGGCGATGGCAGGGATGGACAACACAACTGTGATCCAGGCTTCTACCTATTTTTCATCCTATTCATGCCACTGCAGTTTCCATGGCGACTGGGTTAGGAGACCCCTCCCCCCCCCCTCATCCCCATCCTGCGCTCCCCATTCTTTCCCCTCATCCTTTCACCCTACACGCTCTAAGCCCTGACCATCCCTCTCGTGCTTGGCACTTCCCAATTTGTAAGCAATGAAACTCGCATCCGACCTTGGCATTACCATGGCTCTCCGACCAGATGCTTTGTGACCTTCAGTAATGCCTCACAGGCCTGGTATAGTAGGTGAGACCCGATATCTGCTTGGAGATGTTGCTGCATACATGCCTTGCAGCCGTGACTTCAAAACAGCCGGCTTTCTTCCCTTTGGTCAGCAAAGTAGGCACCCCAGGGAGGTACTCAGTTCATATTGTGTAGAAACACAAGGGTACTTTTTCCACAAAATCGGATGAAACAGGGTCCACTTTATAAAGAAAAAAACCCTACAAGGCCGTTGTAAGGGGCAGGTCTCACGAAAAGAACAGCAGCAAATCTCAGGAAATTGTTTGAATAACAGTACATTCTTTCATCAGTAGATGTCCGTGAAGATTCATTTTCTATCGCTTTTCATCGAAAAATTGGGAGTTTTGGGTTGAAAGTGTCCCAACAAGGGGAGGGGTTTGGGGTCAACATTGCCCGAACAAGGACAGAGATAGATAGGGTTGTTAGAGGTCCAGCCACACACCTGTGTCAAAAAATAGTGCACAAAAGAATAGTGCCCCCCCCCCTTCTGGGAGTAGGCATACATACTGGAGGTTTGGGGGTGAGGGCTTTGTGGGGACAGGCCCTTTGTTAAGGCACGGCGCTGGTTCCTCCATGTCAGCGTTAGACATCCATCCTGCAGACTGGTACCAGCAATGGGGTGGGGGTGGGGGGGGGGGGCTGGTATCCCTGCTACGCCTCCAATCTGCACTTCAATATCCGGCCACCCAACACTACTATACAGGAATAGCTCATGTGCTCACCTTTTTTGACAGGAGATCCTATATCAAAAACACCCAATACACAGCTGATCTACCCTTATAGTACCACGTCACTAAACACCAAAATACGCTTAATCAACCCTTATAGTACCATGTCACCAAACACCAAAATACACTTAATCAACCCTTATAGTACCATGTCACCAAACACCAAAATACACTTAATCAACTCTTATTGTACCATGTCACCAAAATACATTGGAAAATGTCATGGTTCATCCCGTGGCGGATCGAAATATCATTAGAAATGACCTAAAAAAGTCCAGAAGGGGGGTACCGACCCCCAGGACCTTCCTCCCTCCCCTTAGACTCGCCTCTAAAATAGTATATGTATTTGTTTGTTGAACATAAAACTTCCCATTCCATCAACAATATATACCTTCAAGGCTTGCAATGGAATTTTTGTAAAAGAGTGGCTTGAAGTCATTGGAAGTGAGAACTTGATACAATTTTATGAAAATGTTATCTCATACGCATGAATTTTGTCTCAAATTATATCAATCCTGAAAAAGAAAATTTCAAGTTTGATATCATTTTGATAATATCTAATTTTTAATATTCATTTGTCTCATCTATTTCCAGATTGAAGCAGACCTGATGACGTCATGGCAATGACGCTACAGGAGGGACTGGACGTCGCGATTCAACCGTTCCGGCAACGTCATGTCATGAATAACATGTCGTCAGCCAATTACACAGTGACGGTGGCGTCATCCAACTTCTGTTGCCATGACAACTTTAGTTACCCGGATGATGTATACCAACAGCAGGAGGCGGAGAACCTGTATTGGTTCCAGTATGTGGCCTGGGGAATCGCGGGCAATATCATTTCTGCATTGGGCCTCATCGGAAACTGTTTCTCTATCATCGTCCTGGCTAACCGCCGCATGAAATCATCTACATCCTGCTATCTGATAGCACTGGCCATATTTGATTCTATCGTGTTAATATCACTCGTGTTGTTCCTCGCACTGCCAACTATATCGTTCCAAACCGGGCAAATTGAAGGGTACTTAAAGTTATTCCCTTACATGCAGCCATATGCTTACCCTACAGCACTGACTGCGCAGACCTGCTCCATATACACAACAGTCGCTTTTACAGTGGAACGATGGATCGCGGTCTGCTGGCCATTGAAAGCTGCCAAAATGTGTACGATATCACGGTCCCGGAAGGCCGTGATGATTATCGTGGTTTGCTCCATCTTGTATAACATCCCGCGTATCCTGGAGTACCGAGTGGTGGAAGTCTGGGACCCGTTGATCAACGAGACAGTGGCGCGTTATGACCACACAGACCTGGGGCGTAACGCCACCTACCAGCATGTATACTTCATCTACATGCACATCTTTGTCATGCTGGTCGTCCCCTTTATAACCCTAGCGGTCCTTAACTACATGCTCATCCGCGCCGTCAGACAATCCGAGCATGCCACCGGCAAGGTCAACAATAAGGCCAAGCGTGAGAACAGCCTCACCATCATGCTTATATCAGTCATCTTTGTGTTTCTAATCTGCCAGGTGCCTTCGATAGTGGATAACATCCTGATGGCTACGTTGAACACTGAGCTTATTAACACTGCTCCCTATGTGAAGCTCACTTGTATCAGCAGCCTCATGGTCATTACAAACAGTGCAGTCAACTTCTATCTCTACTGCGTCTTCGGACGGAAATTCCGCAAAGTTTTTGTACGCATATTCTGTCAGTGTCTACCACCCACCAAGCGGTATCTTGAGAGTGAGACCAGTCTATTACATGCTCCGAGCATGAGGAATGCATCGCGGAATGGCTGCGCGGGACAATTGAGGCCAGGATTTCGTGAGAATACTGCCGCGAGCCCTCGTTTGAATGTAGGGCCTCGACTGCAGATGTCTGTCTATGAGAATGGTAAGACCAAGAGTGTGTGCTCTGGGGAGCACCCACCGTACGCTCGTATGGATAGTGCACAGTCTCAAAGTTCACAACTCTGATCCAAACAGGATGGTGGCAAACATAGAGCAGCTGAGGTTTCCATCCCCAAAATCATCATATCCACACCATAAGCATGGAAGAATTTGAAATATCTTTTCAACGACCATTGTGCTTACTAAGTGAATTTGAGGTCATATATATGTGGAGATATAATGGCATTACACACAGAGAAAAAACATGAGAAAGAGACATTGCTATGTTAAAGCCAGTGAGAGCTGTTGATGAGCCACCAAGCTATGAGAAAAGGGGACTTAATATTGATGTTATGACATTGATGCTGGGTGTTCACCAGTGTGATGCAGGAAAACTGTTAACGCAAGGGTTTTACGACGGTCAATGGAATTACAACGGTGTCACTGCACCGCACATTATTTTCTATTGAAGGCGCAACGCTTGCTGCCCCTGCAGTAACAGTCGAAGCTGAGCTAGGACCGCCACTCTGGACCTTTATATAGGAGGTGGGGGAGTTTAAGGTACTTTGTGAACAAGAACTATTTTGTATAGAACAGAGACACTACAGTATAAAATATGACATCAAAGAGTCTCTAGAAATAGACAAGCAAAATGTTGCTGATGCTGTGTAAGGAATCCCCCAATGACTACATATATTGTACATGTACACATATAACTTATTCCTGAGACTAGCTGAAACTGGATGAACCTTGTCTCTATATGTGAGTGTCTTGCTATACGAGCCAGTGCAATTGTTTATCCGTAAATGCACTGCTCGGCACAGAAAAAGGGTTTTACGTCAAAACTACGCATACAGATAATAATGTTTGTACATACTATTACAAACTGTTGTCGATATTGCTGTATTATTAAACTAAGGATATTGTATCTATAATGAAACATGATAGAAAATCTACTGTACGTGTTACTGGTCAAATTGACGCTTTAAGGGTTGCATAGTGCTTTAATACAGAATGCCCTTTGTTGTCATAATGTATTAATGCAGCTCTGGCGAGTAACTCACTAGGGCTGCATTTATGCACCATGCCAACCCACCCATTGGGAGTGTATCAAATCTAGACAGTGGGCATGATGCTTGAATGCAGTACTGGTGAGTAACTTGCCATGGCTGCATTCATGCATCACGCTAAAGGGCAAAATGCATTAATGCACTATGCGGCCCTGAAAGGGTTACTGACCCTTGTGTGGCTGTGATGACGTTTTTGTTACCTGTTCTCATCAAGTTATTATGTTGTATCTAAATGACAGATCTAATGTTCACTTCTATCAAATAAAGGGTCCATGATTGTAAGGTATCATAAGAACAAATCAATGCTAAAATAGCACTTCATATGCGATTTTCATTTTGCTTGGTGTACCGTAATCAATGTGATTAGCGCACATCCCCGAATAAGCGAACATTCCCCCTTTTTTTTGGCAAACATTTTCACCTTGAATATCCCAAAATATCTGAGTTTTGAGGCCCAATTTGACTCTTAACTCCTAGAACTTTGTCAATAATCGTTCAGCGCACTGTGTGCTAATTGCTTCAAATACAGTACTTGTATAGAATATTTCTGGGGAAAAATACCTGTAACGTGTTGTGTGCAAAATCAACAACTGTTGCTGAATTGACTGTTGTATGTCCATCTGCCATTTGGTATAATGAGAGGTTACTTTATAACAATATTTATATTTTCAAATGTGACATTTGTACCGTTACCTATATACTTATACTTGGAATAATAATCAGAAGATTATATGGTGTAAATTGACCTGGAAGTTTCTCTGGTTAAACAAATATGATACATAGTATGTGAATGGATCCTGGTTGTGTTACAAGAGTAAGGTTGTTTTACAAGAGTAAAATATGTTGTATTTATACCTTAGTATGGGGTGGGTTAGAAAAGGCTCCAGTCTATGTGGTTTGATCATCATTCAATTATCATAACCTGTGACGCACTAACTCTTGAACATTTAGGGACAGCATAATGCATTGGTGTAGTATTCCTTTCTTATCATAATGCATAAATGCAGCCCTGGTGACTACCTCGCCACTGCATCATTGAAGCACCATGCCGAGCCTACGGGGTGGATACACCCCTGAAGGGTCGGGATGATGCATGAATGTAGCTTTGGCAAGTAGACTCACCAGATCTGCATTCATGCATCATTATTAGGAAGGGTATAGCACATTAAAGGACAAGCGATCCTTAAAGGGTTAGGTTCACAAACCCAATAGTAAAGTTGTAAAGTAAAGTGAATGGGGGGGGGGGGGGAGGTGAAGATTCTCATGCAATCTAAACTCATGTTTTCATATCGTGTCAATAAAGACAAACTACCAGCAAAAGATGTCCACCCATAACAACTGCTTTCAAAACTAATAATCAGCCTCTAATACCCCTACTAACCATTTAACAAGATGTTGAAATATCGGATAAAATTGCATATTAGAACAGCAGTTAAGGTTAAGCCCTAAATCCTTCACTGAAAGACCTTTATTTGGGAGCAGCCACGCAGAAACGATCGCGCGGAGACTCCTTTCTGCGTGGCTGGTCACATATGGCAAGCTTATCCATACTGCACCAATGAGATAAAGTATTGATAGTCCCACTGTAATTTGAGTCAGGATCCAAGAATGTAACCATAAAACCGATGCTTTATTGCCTGATAATAATAATTAAGCTGCAAATGAGCACAACATACGCAGTTTTGTCACTGGTAAATATGATAGTGCATTTTAACCTCATCTACCAAGGTATAAGTGAGGAGGACCAATTAAATGCTATAGCACTTATAATTTGCCTTACACGTTATATTACATATACACCAACACACCTACTCTTTATAACTATATCAATGTTATAACACATAATAACCAAGACACAACATATAGATTATGGCGTTTTCTAATGTTATTTTTGTATGTTGAGTGTATCCCTATAATGATAACATGACCAAACACTGTAAAGAGCTCGATATGGACTGCGTTTGTTTGTAGACGGTAAAATGAATGTGGTATCATTCTTATTATGGACCTTTTTCTTCTTGCAATATTTACATGATTGCATAATGATGGATAATAAAGTATTTCTCAAATACACGAACTATTGTTGTTTCTTGCATTTGCTGGGTCGGGGTTCCCACTATTTTTCAGTCACAGTTTTAACTGACATTTAACAGACAAAATTTAACTGACATATTTACTACTGTAAATTCTGTGGGATAATTTGCATTTCATGTGTCACCGTACCTATTTCTGAAAATCTAGAACTCAAAGCATTCTAGTGTGTCTCGTACTATTTGGAAAAAGTTGCTCAAAATATTTTTTAACTGACAATTAACTGACATTTTCTCAAAATCTAAAATTAACTGACAAATATGATAATTATCTTTTTAACTGGCATTTACCTGACTTTTAATACAAAAAGAAACTCACAAAACTGACTTTTAACTGACGGGTTAGAACCCTGTGTGTATATAATTATCCTAATAATTTTATAAGTGTAGGGGCATAATATTACATATTAATCTCATACACAGTATTTCCGGGTAACATCTACTGCTTACTCGGCTTCTCTACCTGGAGCTAGCGTACACAGTTTCCGGGAGAGGACTCGGGTCCTCTCCAGGTTACCGTGTGCCGCTCTCAGGTGGGCTGCCGACCCTCCCACCTGGCCACGTGACCTAAGAGCCCGTGATTATATAAGACCCATGTGTTTACCTGGAAGGCAGTCAGTGCAGGCCCGACTGACGATAGACTTCACCATGTCCAACCGTGCGGACAACGTTGTATACTGAGACTATACTGACAGTTTCCTATATTCATATAGAAACCTGATTATATTTGTGTGTTGATTCCACATCGAGTGTTCCCCTGTTCAGGAACGTGATTCACTTTTGTAATAAAAGTCTGATATTCTCGCACCTGGAAACTGCCGTTCTCGTTGTTCCTTAAACTAGAATAACCACGAACCCCCCATAAGCATAGAAGGACCGGTTCTCGGGTATAATATTAAATCAGCCTAGCGTTCTATGTCTTCACCAGTCCTCACCCCCCATTAATACCAGTTACCACTTTTGCATTTGATGTGGTTATTTCAAGTCGAAAGCCGAATATTAAAGTATATTCGTTAAAGACAATTTACGTCACAGGCTTGAATCCGATCTGAAACCAGAAGCCAGAAACGTAGATGACATTTTACAGTACTGCCATATGTATTATATGAGGAGCTAGATGTGTAGGCCTGAACCACACACACTCAGACTCAAGTGAATATGCAATCTATGCTCCACCATAAAACCACCAGGTGGCGTAGGTGAGAGTGTGTTTGTACTAACCCTTGAGCCAGGGGGCAGCACAAATGATGGCAATAGCAATAGCCATAGGCTGACTCCTGGAACTTCTACAATGTATTGATAACCCTAGCTTTAGTCCTCCTGTTTAACACTAGGTTGATCCAATCTTCTGATCTAACCCCTGAGGTACTGGGTCCCTCTGGTGGGGAGGATTGAAACTTCCTAAAGGCTCTTCTCTCTACCATCTGCCTATTATAGGGACGTTGTGGTAACAGCAAGGGTGACTATAGGATACTATATAGGCCTGTACTGCTGAGTTAACTGACATGTCATCTACATAGGTTTATAAGGTATCACTCCTTACCCCACCCAACCCCCCATTTCTGGGACTGTGCTGTGAAAACAGCAGCCTTCATTCATAAGGCATAGTTATGGCTTTTATATGGGGACCCTTCAGTGACCCTTCCAATCAATAGTATCTTCATGCGAAGTGTCTCTGAAATGGGGTAAGGATTAGTATTGGTTAACATTATTGTGATTGTGTCAATTACCTGTTTCTTTCGCTGTCCCGGCTTTTGCTTCGTGATTGAGATGCCGCTGTGGCCTGCTGGTAACTAGGTATCCGTGTTTTCCGTGTGCGGGGTCGGCCGGTGCGAGAGGACCGACCTCTTGTGAGGTCAGCATCACTCTCGTCTGTTTGGTCTGTATCTGCAGACCAAAAAATTTGCACCCCTTTTTAGCAAAAGAGCCCGCGTGTTACTATAGCTCAAAGGGGTCAGCCACGCTCAATTTCCCCCCTGTTGTTAAAAAATGACCACTCCCTTAGGCTAACAGGCGAGAATTTACAGTATATGTACTAATTTTCTTGAATTGATACATGTGTCTTTCATTTACAGATAAGATAATGATTGAAACGGAAAGATGCTTACCCCTTTTGGGAGTGTGCCTGATGACTTTTACTGGCGTTTTATCCTTAGGTGTATCAGAGGATGAACCGGACGTCTGTGAGATGTGGAATAATAATATAGCATTTCAAAGGTAGTAGGGGCATATATAATATTATACATTAGTTGTTCTGTGAGAGGGGGATATGAATAAAGATATGTCTATAATAATGTGTTTTCATTAACCACTCTATTTTCTAAGCTTCAATACACTCTTTAAGTATTAAATCAGTACAAGCTGACCAATTCAACAGCCATTATTTAGTGACTAACATGTTTTATAAGCAATATTGTTTATCAGCACATTTCAAAACAAAATTGGGGGTTTTCACTTTCCACTTACCCTTTCTACGTTCAGAAGCTGGGCTAGCTGGTTCTCTAACTTCTCCAGCCGAGCAGTTTGACAGTCCTTCTTCTAAAAATGGACGTGGGGGTGCATTATAGATAAATCTGTTATAACATTCTACAAGCTAGTAAATGCTAAATACTCGAATATCTCAATGAGAAAAATCCACACTGGCAACGCAGCTCAGACATACATAGACAAAGGTTCACTAACTAAGGTTATTTCACGATACAAAGCCAACTGAAATAACTCTAGGTGGGGAACTATACGAGTGCTCCTTTGTGTTTATTTCATGTAAGTATTAACAATATTCACCAATATTCCACTTAGTTGACCTAAAAAGGCTATTTCATAATGTTTAAATCATCAATTTTAATTATTTAAAAAGCCGTGAAATACGGGAGAGGGTTATTTAACAGGGGGGGTGAAATAACGTCTTCCTTAGTTACTTCAATGGGACTGCCCGCCATACAGAACAGTGCCTTTGAAGATGTCACATAACGATGTGCTGTGACTTACCCTGGCGGAGCGGGGCGGTGTCGTCGCCTGACTCGTGTCATGTTCCGACACACACGAAGATACTTCAGGAGTGGTCACTGGTTTGGATTTGAAAATGGCCAAAGCAGCATCTATTCTGGGTGTGACCAATCCCATAGGATTTCCCTCCTGTTGATGGCATAAAAATACAGTCCATTTGATGACTTCGTACAAATTCATACTGTCTTAATGGTCAGTTCAAAGTTAGCTCTTAAAGTTGTTGCTATTTGCTATTTCTAAATATGCAATTTTCCACCAATCGATGGCCTTTATATTTTTGTGTATTAAGCCTGGAACCTTGGAACATCTGGGGGAAATCAGGTTCTTTTACTGTTGTCTCTTTTTTTACCAATATCCTAAGTAATTGAAATCCTGTACTCACCGTGCTGCCATTTGAAGAGACTAGATATTCCAGATATTGATCCAAACCTGTGAAAATAATAAACTTGATAAGTACACACAAATCTGGCAAATATTCTAGTAAGTTAGTAAGTTAAAAATAGTAATAATTTATAATAGCAACATATGTACTTAGGATAGATAACTCATGTCAATCCGAACCAAGATAAAAAAATATTCCTAGGCGGGTTCCGTTCAGACGATGAAACTATCTCTAAATTGACATGGTCCGCATATTAAGCGTTGCCAAGTTTTGTTAAGAAGTACCTCCTCAAGGTCAGCATTATTGTAATTCATATCAAAATAGGTCTATAATAATACCAGGGATATCAGCGAGGACCTCGTCGGCGACAGTGGCTTGCCCCGCCCGGTCGTGGTTGTCCAGGATCTGAAGCTGTGGTAAGGCTGCCAACATGTTCTCTGTGTAGCCTGTGGTGTGTTTAAAAGTAAAAATGTATTCAGAAATGCTGGCCATAATATATGTTTTTCTATATGTTTTTGTGCAAGAATATTCAGGTTGTAATTCATAATTTGATGATACTCTTTGACTTATGTCTCAAAATAAAATATCCCAAATATCAACTAAATAAGGCCTTTAAAAATCTACGTTTCAAGACACTCGACCCTACCTAACAAAATAAGGTCAATCTTTTTTTGGAAACTTATCACTTTTTTAAAATGTAATTTTTGGTCATAATCATGGAAAATCCTAACAAAATAAGGTCAATCTTTTTTTGGAAACTTATCACTTTTTTTAAATGTAATTTTTGGTCAATCATAATCATGGAAAATTGAAAGAAATTTTTAAAAAGTGTGCTGACCCTACCTACCTTTATTTCAACACATTAGCAAAAACACACTTTTTTTGCCTACCTTAAAGTAGCAATGCCCCTTACCTGTAAGGTGACAGATGGGGTTGTCGGCTCCCCCGTGTCGCAGGACGAGTCGGCGCAGACTATGGCAGCCCATCAGACAGCTGAGCGCGTGGTCCTTGTTCGTCAACTTGTTACCCTGCAGTTCCACCTGCTCCAGGCTAAACTCAGAACCTCGTAGCGCATAGAAACCACTCACGTCATTGATGTTATTGAAGGAGAGGTTGATCTTCTTTAGAGACCTGCAAATAAAAACCACACACTATAAACAAATTTAAATATTTATTTATCTATCCATTCATTCATTTTATTTATATTTTGAATACTGTTTTTTGAATACCATGCACACATTTTGAAAATTTATATTAGCGGGGAAAGGGCCTTTGGATAGATATATGCAAGATACGGTATAAGTCCCACCTACTTAAGATCAGGTTTGATAACTGGATTTTAAAAGTGACTATTTGGATCATCAATTCTGTAAATTCTAATGAATATGAGGAAAAGTGGAGGGATCGAAATCTTTTATTGTTAAATAATGAGCACAGCCTTACCTGAGATTACCGAGTCCTTTCACGGTCTCAATCAGGTTACACGCCAGGTTCAGTGTGCGCAGAGACACCAGCGCGTCCAGACCCTGCATGTGTGAGATTTGATTGGACGAGAGGTCCAGGTGCTGGAGGCTGCGGAGGTGGAGGAGGTTCTCCATGCGGGTGATGAGGTTACAGTGCAGGTTGAGGGAGCGGAGAGTCGGGCGCAGGGTGAGGTCGGCCATTGAGGCTACCCGCGCGTCAATCAGACACAGCTCATCCCCCTCCATGTCCGCACTGGTGAACGTGTTGGCAGCCCACATCCTGGAGGGTGATATTTAAGTTATACTGGTATTCATGGTTTTAAATACAGATTTTATGCAGCCCTAGTCCTGGGGAGGCCCAAGTTCATGATAAAAAACTGAAGAATTTGGCAAGGTATTGCATACATGTTCAATAGGACACTCTACGGTAGAGACCATATTGGCGGATCCAGGGGGGTGGCCCGACGGGCCTTGCCCCCCCCCCCCCAAGAAAAAAGGAAAAAAAGAGGGGAAGAAGAGAGGAGAAGAGAGGAGAAAAGAGGGGAAAAAAGAGAGATGGGGACAATACCATATAGACACAAACCATCAGCCATCTTGGGTGGGGGGCATCCCCCTTAACCTCCCTAGTATGGCTTTTGTGATTTTCTTGCGCTGCGTTTCACTTGCGCTATGCGCGGGAACAAGCAGTCACTCCATGGTTGGCCAGGTTTGGGCCCAACCCCCGGGGGGGGGGCAGTTGTTCATAAACAAGGGGGGGGGTGTAAAAAAATGTGCGCGCTCCACACGAAAACCCAACTCCCCCCCCCCCCCGTTGTTAAAAAATTATCACTCCCTAATAAACCTGAATCAGCTGTACGAATTTGGGGCCAAATTTCTTTAAAATCAGAACTAGTTGGAGGGGGGGGGGTGGTCAGAAAAAGATTGCTCGCCATGAGAAACTCCAGTGAAGTTAGGGAGTGATTAGCTAGGGAGTGATTAGCTACTTTTTCAAATCAAAAACAGGGGAGGGATGAAATCCCGCCCCCCCCCCCATCCCCAGAGGGCCCCGGGCGAGTCGATTCCCCAACCCCCCGCCCCAGTCAAGGGGTCGATATTTTTACCCCCCCCCCCTCCCTGCTTACAGAGTTGCTCACTGAGTCACTCACTTTACGGTGTGACTGTTTATGAGACTGAAGATGAGTCCCTGACTTTCTTCTCTAAAACGATGTAAAATGCTGCAAGAGCCTACTGGAAACAACACTCAGGATACAGAGTCCTATTTAGAATAGTTTGCCCCAGTTGTCATTGTTCACAGAGACTTTGAAAGCTTTCAAACTTTACAATTCTTTGGGGTCCGACTCTCCGAGTGAGTCATGTTTACATCGGCAAACTTCCTCTATTATCGCTCAGACACGGAGACCACAAACACTTGTTTATTTACTAGATACCATATAACACATTCCTTGTTCGAATCACCAACTTTACTTATCCTCTTTCCCTTCACTAACAATTGTTCATTCATGGAATAGTCACCGTTTACTTACATGAGCCCTTATTTACTGTCCACGAGAATTGAAGCCAACTTCACCCCGACTTCACTGAGCGTGTCCGTGCTTGTCAAACTCTGGAAAGCGTCAGCTGTCAAACCTCAAGTCAAAGCTAACCAACTGGCCGTAAACCATGCCCCTACCTGATTATATTCACGGTGTATGTGATGTAGATGCAGTATACTCCGTAATACGTAAGCAATCAACACAAATAGCTCGACAAAACACCTTGTTTTCAGACTCAACACGTTTTCAGCGAGTCAAACAGCGCGCGCGGCGAGCACACACTAGGTGAGTTCGGGGTGGGCCAAAATAATGACTTTGGTGATTACGAGAACCAGCGTGCCTGTACCTTCCGGTACACTCTAACAAAGCACTAGCTTCAGCTGCTGAAGCTGGGTCTTTGCAGTGGCTGCCCTGAAGGTACAGGCACGCTGGTTCTCGTAATCACCAAAGTCATTATTTTGGCCCACCCCGAACTCACCTGATGTTGATGCAGACATAACTAATAGATGACCCCTTCCCCCGGGCACCTGCCTTCATTTCTGAGCTAAAAATTACTTATTTTTTCATACATGGATCTAAAATGCCTTTAAAGATATGTGCAATAATATTTTATCCAAGGCAAACAGCATCAACTCTGCTAAGGGGTAATCGGCTAGTTATGTCTACACCAATTATTTTTCGTCTGCTAGGGCAGAAAGCTTCGGGCCATTGCGTCCCCGGGACTTTGGTGCTCCCGCGCCGCGGCGTCTAGCATTTTCAGCGAGAAAAAAACAACATTTTCCCGTATTATCGTAAACGGGTAGATCTAGGCCTATGATATTTTTTTGTGAAAAAAAGGAACACACGGAAACAAAATTATCATTTGGGATAAATTTTATGGACCCTTAGCCTAGTCTAGCCTACATTTTTGACATTGAATTTGAAAGGGGGGGAGGGGGCAATGAGACAGCTACCGGTATAGGGGTACACGGACTTTAGGCACTTGGATTTTAGGCACCCTGCCTTCAGGCACCCTGACTACCGGCCCCCTGCCTTCAGGCCCTCCGGATATTAGGCCCCCGGTCTTTTGGCACCCTGGCCATAGGCCCCCTGTCCATAGGCCACAACCTACCATACATCCAACCCCTGTCATACGTCCACAACTCTGTCATACGTCCAACCCCTGTCATACGTCCATTTCACTGTCTCTAACAAATCATTCTACATCCACTTCTCTCACGTCCAGTACAACTTCCTCACGTCCACTACCTCCCCCATACGTCCACTACCTTCTCCTCACGTCCACTACCATCTCCTCATGTCCACTCCCAACGCCTCACGTCCAACCCCTCCCTCACGTCCAACCCCCTCCCTCACGTCCAACCCCCTCCCTCACGTCCAACCCCCTCCCTCACATCCAACCCCCTCACATGTGTGAGAAGGGGTTGGACGTGAGGGAGGGGGTTGGACGTGAGGGAGGGAGGTTGGACGTGAGAGAAGGGGTTGGACGTGAGGGAGAGGGGTTGGACGTGAGAGAAGGGGTGTTGGACGTGAGGGAAGGGTGTTGGACGTGAGGGAAGGGTGTTGGACGTGAGGGAGGGGTGTTGGACGTGAGGGAAGGGTGTTGGACGTGAGGGAGGAGTGTTGGACGTGAGGGAGGGGTGTTGGACGTGAGGGAGGAGTGTTGGACGTGAGGGAGGGGTGTTGGACGTGAGGGAAGGGTGTTGGACGTGAGGGAGGAGTGTTGGACGTGAGGGAGGGGTGTTGGACGTGAGGGAGGGGTGTTGGACGTGAGGGAGGGGTGTTGGACGTAAGGGAAGGGTGTTGGACGTGAGGGATGAGTGTTGGACGTGAGGGAGGGGTGTTGGACGTGAGGGAGGAGTGTTGGACGTGAGGGAGGGGTGTTGGACGTGAGGGAAGGGTGTTGGACGTGAGGGAGGAGTGTTGGACGTGAGGGAGGGGTGTTGGACGTGAGGGAAGGGTGTTGGGCGTGAGGGAAGGGTGTTGGACGTGAGAGAAGGGGTGTTGGACGTGAGGGAAGGGTGTTGGACGTGAGGGAAGGGTGTTGAACGTGAGGGAGGGGTGTTGGAGGTGAGGGAAGGGTGTTGGACGTGAGGGAAGGGTTTTGGATGTTAGGGAAGGGTGTTGGACGTGAGGGAGGGGTGTTGGACGTGAGGGAGGGGTGTTGGACGTTAGGGAAGGGGGTTGGACGTGAGATAAGGGTTTGGATGTGAGGGAAGGGTGTTGGACGTGAGGGAGAGGTGTTGGACGTGAGGGAGGGGTGTTGGATGTGAGGGAGGGGGTTTGACGTGAGGGAGGGGGGTTGGACGTGAGGGAGGGGTTGTGAGGGAGGGGTTGGACGTGAGGGATTTGTAAGAGATAGTGTTGGACGTGATGAATTTGAATGAGATAATGGGGTCTGGACGTATGAAATGAACGTGAGATTTGTGCCTACAGTCCGGGGGCCTGTAGCCAGGGTGGCCTAAAGGCAGGGGGCCCCAGATCCGGAGGGCCTGTGGGCTGGGGGCCTGTGTTCCGTGGGCCTGTGGGGTGGGGGCCTACAGTCAGGAGGGCCTGTATTCCGGATACCCGGTATAGGAGTATAATTGGTTACAGTTGAATGGCTGTGTCTACAGGCATAGGCCTACTCTGCCGTGAGACCACCTATATGCCTACATACATGTACATTTTGAGAACTAGACCTAAATAGGCCTAGTAAATTTTGAAGTGAAAAACTAGGCCTATTAAAAAAGTTAGGCCTATGGTTTAAGCTAGGCATGGTCAAAAATTGACTCGCAAACTTATAGCACTCCTTTTCATTGCTCACTATTGTTCAATAGGCCTAATTATGCACAATAAAACTAAAAGACCTCAGCATTTTACAAACTATCATTAGATATTTCTGAGGGGAAAGGGTCAATGGGATCTGCAGAAAGTTCAAAAGGCTGCCATAAAGTCATTAAAATCGAATAAATCATGATCGAATCCATGTTTATGGCATAGGTATCTACGCCATAGGGGCCTAAGGTTTAGTAAGAGTCATTTTGAAAGTTAAATTCAACATGTCTGCTTTAAAACACATCAGGATTTGTTGTTGTCTAGTTCCATCCAAAGGTGCATATCCAATGCCTTTATAGGCCTATTGCTTGTAGAAATAACTGTGACCCATCTAGGGGAAAGACCCCTTCAGGCGGGATTTTTCATTCTAATTTTGGCCACCAGGGAGCATTTTATTTGCAAAATAGTGTTAATATATGACAAAATGTTCTGGAACCATTTTTTATGTAGAATACAATAATCCTCATGAAATTATTCCATCTTTGATGCTAACATTCTATATTTGGAATGCAAAAAGAACGTTTTTATGAAGAATTAGCACAAATGATACTTTCTGGTTGCCATGGAAACCATCCCAGAAACTGAAATTGGAGGTAATCATCCTAATTTCTTTAAAAAATCCCATAAGTTACCCAAAACTGAAAACAGAACTCAAAAATTCCTTCTAGAACCAAATTTAGACTACAAATCCAATTTGATTTGGTTAGTTCTAGATAAAATCGATTTTTTTAATAATTATCATTATTTACTATGGGATACAATGCATTTAGAGCTTATTTACCATTTTCAGTTAGTGATATGAACCAATATTTGAAAAGAGATTCCAAAATAACTACCAGGAACTTATTAGCTCACGATATCTGATTTTAAAGATTATGACATCAACTTTGATTACTAATTTCCCCCCTGGAGGGGTCTTTTCGCATACCTGGTCACAGTTACTGTCGATGAGATGTATGACATACTGTCCGTAGTACAGTTCATGCATAGGCTAACAAAGCTAGTTCATCTTAGACTTTATTAAAATATGATTTCTCCATCTTAACTTTCCATGGAACATATATGCAATGAAAGTAATTTGAACACAATGATACAAAATGTATACTGATATTCTTTTGTATAATGTCTGAAATTACCTTTATTGTGAAAAAGGGTGTTTGATGTAATATATACTCCAGCTGTTAATTCCTTAAGGACGGCATGTCGCTAAAAGATGACATTTGTCGTCATGATGCACCAATGCAGACCCAGCGAGTAACTCACCCATGCTGCAATGGCTTATCATGCCGACCCTTCGGGGGTGTCTTAACCCCATAGCCTAGGGTCGGCATGGTGCATTAATGCAGCACTGGCACATTACTTGCCGGGGCTGCATTCATGTTTCATGAGAACCTCGGGCATGATGCATTAAGGCATCATGCTCTCCTTAAAGGGTTAATGGATGAGTTCTCAGATCTAATTATCAGCGCAATAAGACAGGTGTCACATGTAATCTGAGGTGGCTTTCAAGATCAGATGTATGATAGAATCCTTTAATACAAGTCTGACAACTGGAGTAAACCCGGGCAACAGTTATTCCGGTCTTACTCCCTTTACAAGTCCTTAAATGGCCCTTCAGACAGATGGGTTGTCTGAATCCTTGACCACAGTCTGAGCACACATAAGGTTTTTCCCCTGTGTGGATCCTCTGGTGTCTCTTCAGACTGTCTACTTGGTTAAATTGCATGCCACAGTCTGAACACTTGAAGGGCTTCTCCCCCGTGTGAATCAGTAGATGTTTCCGTAGGACGTGTGATTGGCCAAATTTCTTACCACAAGTCGAACACGGATAGCGTTTTTCTCCTGTGTGTGTTTTCATATGTGCAAATTTACCAGCTGATGTTCTGAACGTTTTAGCACACTGGGTACACGCATGTGGTTTTTCCCCTGTGTGTGCCATCTGATGGATCTTTAGCATATTTGGACTCCTATACCCTTGACCACATTCTAAACAGATGTGGGTTTTCTCTTTCTTCTTTCCATTTCCGTGCACCTTTAATTTGTGTTTCCTCAGCAGGTATGGTTTCTTGAATGTTGTGCCACAGTCAGAACATTTAGTCTCTTTAGCATGTCTCACCATTTTATGCATTTCAAGTGAGGTTGAATCGGTGTATCTATTGTTACACCTATCGCAGCTATACGGTCTTTTGTGTGTATCCTCATGTACCATTAATGCCCATGCACTATGGGCACTCTTATCACATTTTGAGCATTTAAATGCATTGTTCTCATTACAACATGCCAAGTGTACAATTATACTCCTTCGAGTTTCGAACTCTCTATCACAGAATGGGCAAACGTGTTGGCTTTGTTTAGTATGGATCACCATATGGCGTTCGAGAGAAGGCAAGTCAATGAATCTCTTTTTACACTTCTGACATTGGTGTAGCAAGGTATGCCTCTCCATGTGTTTCTTCAGTAGCCATCCAGTCTTGCAACTTTGATCACATATTGAGCATATGAATGTCTTTGGTATATATCGGTCTGGGCACTGGTCTGCTGTGGTAGTCACTGTGTGTGTCCCAACACTATGTGGATTCATGGTTCCTTGATGACCCCATCCCTGTGTCCTGATATGGGTAGTAGGCAGATGTTGAGGTACCTGTTAAAGAAATGATGGGTGTAATACATTAGCCGACATCATCAGTTAATCGTAGCAATGATAGTTATGAGGAGAAGACAGGACCTCTGAACGAGAAAACATGAGGACAATGATACATGTCATACATTATTAATTGATATTCTATTTTAAAATATGCAAAACATACATTTATATATTTCAGTATATACACAACATATGCATTAATATCTCATGAACTTGAGTGGTTTGGTATGGTGAGAAAAAGAAATAGAA
Source organism: Harmothoe impar (assembly GCA_947462335.1). Taxonomy (NCBI): domain Eukaryota; kingdom Metazoa; phylum Annelida; class Polychaeta; order Phyllodocida; family Polynoidae; genus Harmothoe; species Harmothoe impar. The sequence goes on along the minus strand of OX381712.1, from coordinate 61,817,254 downwards.
GCTGAAGGAAATGAAAATAGAGGAAAAAGAAATAGAACTGAAGAAAATAGAACTGAAGAAAAATAAATAGAAGCTCTCAACCGAAGTCAAATTTAAGAAATCTTGTCCATTTCAAGGGCTATGTAAATGTGTATGCTTCAAGGTCCAGTAGTCACGAAAGTCCACAATAATCTTTATCAGAAGAGCTAAAGCAACCACTAAACGTTAGCGAGATAGTCAGCTCGGAAGTGGGGAATATCATGCATCATTTGGAGGAAACAAATCAAATAAAACTCTGAAGACTACTAACTAAGTTGTTCTTTAATTCATTTATGTACAAATATCAAACACAAGGTACAGCAGCATGGTTCATATTATGCAGGTAGCTACCACATCTGCATGGAAGACATCTTCAAAGCAAAATAACTCACCAAGTTATCAAATAAGTTACTCCAACTGACCTAGAGCGTATATCTTGCCCCATTATCAGCATATAATGTGAAAATTCAATATAAAAACATCACATAAGGACAACAGAGAACAGCATAAGGTATTTCATGACCATGTGGTTCCCATATGCAATGCAGCAACTGACATGGCCAATATAGGATCACCAATTCAGGTTGTTTGTAAGGACATGAGAAATGTTGACCTGAAAAAGTAATACCGGTAATCTGTACACCATAAAAGAAACAGTATTGTTTGTCAACACGTTGAAATCTGAGCTCTATGTGTGTGTAAATGACTCTTAAGACTAGGCATGTCAACAAACCCTTTAACACACATATTGCAATTAGAATATGCACATGCAGCATTCCGTTTGGGCAAACAACCTTTGCGGTGTGCAATGTGATTTTTCAGCAGACTCGATTGCCTGAATCCCTTACCACAGTCTAAACATACATACGGTTTCTCCCCTGTATGTATCCGTATATGTCTTTTCAAACTATCTATCTGGTTGAATCCTATACCACATGTTTCACATGTGTATGGTTTTTCTCCTGTATGGATTCGCATGTGTTTCTCTAGTGAATGTTCCTGGCTAAAACCCTTCTTACAGACTTTACACACATGAGGTTTTTCACCTGTGTGTGTCTGCAAATGCAATCCTAAGCTACTTGCTGTTTTCAAACCTTTACCACACTCTGGGCACACAAACCTTTTCCCTCTGTGAACTACTTCTTCATGATTTGTTAAAGCTGATTTAACAGCATACTGTTTATTGCAGAGGGAACACTTATGCGGCTTTTCTCCCGTGTGAGTCATTTTGTGTCTCTTCAATTTAGTTGAAAACCAAAATGACTTCCCACATACTGAACACACATGTTTTTTTTCTGAGTGTTGGACCATGTGTGTCCTTAATAAACCCAAAGTTTTGAAACTTTTATCACAAACTGAACATACCTTTGGCGCGTTATCTGACTTTTCCCCGCTCGAGTGTACATTCTTCACGTGTGAATGTAGAAAATGCTCTACTTTGTATTTCTTCCCGCAAATTGAACAAACGTAAGGGTAATCATTTTTATGGGTTTGGCTATGGGTTTTCAGGGTGCTCAGGGTGATAAAACCTTTACCACAAATTTTACATGTATGAGATCTAACTCCTGTGTGTACCTGAGTATGACTCTTCAAAGTAGACAAATCCTTAAATCTCCTATGACAGTACTTGCAACAATGTGGGTCGAGCTCTGTGTGGGAGCAGATGTGTAGTTGAAGGGAATAAGCTCTATCAAATCGTTTACTACAATATGGGCATATGTGTGGAAGATCCCGCCTATCTTTATGGTGTCTTTCATGTGCCTGCAGGTGATGACGCTCACTGAATCGCATACCACATGCAAAACACGCATAAAGCTTTTCACACATGTTTGTTATGTTCGATACCTCAGTGCTATCCACAATCTGCACATCGCCACCAATCTCTGCAGGTTCATCCACCACAGACACTGCACTTGGCATGTCACTGGAGTTATCATTAGCTGGATTGGCTGGGGATGTGGCTCCTTCATTTTGTCCTCCAGATTGAACTTCTTTCGTAGTTGACAGTTGAATCTGATAAGAAATAAATGAATGTATTTTTCTATTTTTCCTAGACCTGCACTCAAATGGGACCTGCGCTCATTCAAGGCCCCTGTTATCAAAGGGGACATTACAGAGTCTCTTGTCTGCATATCCCCTGTGTCTCTGTAACCTATTTCTAAAGTGGATATCAGTAAGGATGTCCACTACTAATTAGGTCTTGAGGTAAGGTAAGGTTGTTAATTCAATAAGCAAGATGAAAAAAAAGGTAGCAAGGATGAGAAAAGCAGAATGGAATGGCACTACAGAAACTAAGGCGCAAATTAAATGAAAATCAAAATGTCCACAAAAACCATACAACATAGATCACTAAACCTCTTAGGTAAGGTCATTTATCATGTAAGTCAAACTAAGGCGCAAATTAAATGAAAATCAAATTGTCCACAAAAAACATACAACATAGATCACTAAACCTCTTAGGTTAGGTCATTTATCATCAACAGGGGCAGTGGTGAAAGTTTGTACGTAGGCCGCATTTTTTTGTTCTTTGGGTTACGGACACCTCAGAATTTTCCATCGTACGGAGGATGACACAAAAGTAAAACTAAAATAAAAGTTGGGCTGTGGGAATTTTATTTAGTTTGCATATGTAGGAGGGAAAATTAAAAGGTATATAGTTGTTTTCTTTTTGATTGTAACTTCCCAATGGTCAAGGGGCAAACTCTTTTACAACCCCTTCCCCCCTCAACAGGGGTCGCATTCCTTTGCAACCCCAACACCACCAAAGCCCCCTGTTGATAAGAAATGACCGATCCCTCATGGCCAGCGCCCACTGGGGACATCGGCCAATTCAGCCCATACATTTCCCATACATATCAGCCGATTAGGGCCCAGTGGACGGTGGCCATTAGAATTAATTAACACCATACTTACATTGCCATATATTCTGTCAGGGTTGTATACCAAGGCGTCTTGAGGATAATATGTAGAAGGCATCTGTGCACTATTATGGGTCGGGCTCTGCATGTTCATGTTGACCATATTCTAAGAGTGACAGGAAAATTAAGTATTCAAGTTAGCTGTTTTTAAGAACAGTCTTATTAGAGAGATATTATGTAACATTTTAGATGTCTTATTCACATAAGTATATCTGATTTAGTTTGCTCTTGCTGGAATGTTTAATGATTAATCCTGTTTGTCTCCGCCTTGGCACACTGAGGATTGCAAACAGTGATTTTTTTTTAAACTGATATACGACATATTTAGATAGTTCACTTTCTGCATTGTTAAAAAAATCTCCTTGTTGAAGTGTACTAGTAGCATCCCAACATATTTTGTGTCTTTTAATTGTGCCAAATTTAAGGAAATAGATGAGAAAAAATATTCTATTCAGCACTTGATTACATCAACACTTGGTAGTGCAAAGCCTTTCTTGTCAGAACAAATGGCAGAGTGCAAGAGGGAAAGCATTATGCACTCATTTGAGAATCAATTGAAGAGAATGTAGGCCTAGGTTTGAATGTGCCAGCTTGTATACCAGATTTGATGTAGAGCTGCTCTCCTTTTATTCAATACTCACCTGATGTGCATGGTTTGCAGTGCCACCCTGTGTTTGTATTACGTTGTGCTGGAGAAATGATGCAGGGGGCGATGGTTGGCTGCTTGGTTGACTGATGATTGGAGGACTCTGGTTGTGTACCATGTTCATATTCTGTGTGATTTCCTGGCTGCCCTAGAAGAACGATGTAATATTTGGCTGATGAACATTCGTTAAGCAGCCCCAAAATCATATATATATATATATATATATATATATATATATATATATATATATATATATGTGGTGGTTCGTAGTTAACTCTAGGTTAAAGAACAACGATCACGGCAGTTTCCAGGTGCGAGAATATATCCGTCTTTATTCACAAGAATAACAACTCTAGTTCCTTTCCTAGGGAACGATCAGTGTAGAATTAACACACACAGGTAGATCAGGTTTCTCTATAAATAGAGGAAACGGTCAGTATACAACTCTTAGCATACAACTCTGTCCGCACGGTTGGACATGTGAAGTCTCTCGTCAGTCGGGCCTGCACTGACTGCCGTTCCAGGTAAACACATGGGTCTTATATAACACCGGCTCTTAGATCACGTGGCCAGGTGGGTGGGTCGGCCGCCCACCTGAGAGCGGCACACGGTTACCTGAAGAGGACCTGCGCCCTCTCCCGGGAACTGTGTGCACTAGCTCCAGGTGGAGAAGCCGAGTAAACAGACGTTACCCGGAAATACCGTGTATGAGATTAATATGTAATATCATGCCCCTACACTACCCCCCCTAGACAAAACTAGGTGGTAACGAATATATATACGGTTTTCCTAGTATATAGAAAACACTTTAGACCAACGACTTTACAGTTATTGTCTATACAGTAACTAGGGGCGTAACATATTATCACGACATACTACACAAGCGAGATCATCAAACTCAATATAAATATGGCATTACACTGTAATAGCAACCATAATAGATGTTTTATGACATGTGAATATAATATCATACATTCAATCGAACGGCTTGACACATTTCGATATGACTTCCTTATGAAGTTACCTTACTCGGTTATTAAAAAAAAATGCGCGTGGGGTGTGTTTATATTTAAGTTGAACAAAAAAGTTATTAAAAAACCAGTCCTGATAGGGACTCACAACCACCAGCGTCTTACATTGATTTGTGATTTAATGAAAACATTTACACAATGGATAACAGTAACCACAGCCTTTGTTCTAAGCCGGGTAATCCGATTATATAACCGGAGTATTAATATCTCTCGCAACATACAACAGCGTCAACACACATGACAATACCTTGCGGTATACTTAGTATATACACATAGTCCTAACGACTTCATATAAACATTACGGGTAGCCACGTTTCCTAGCTTATCAGATCATACAATCTTCATATATAGCATATTATGAAACCCGATTCATAAGGTAAGTATGAGAACACCTTATTGGAACACCTGAGGTGATATGTATCACATAATAATGATCTATTTTATATATTAGAAATGTTTTAATGAGTAACCTGGCAGTGTACCCGGAAACCCTTACAATTAAATATAGCTTACTGGTGATCTAGTTGTGGTCAAGGTGCTCTCCGCTTCTAATAGACGAATGAGTGAGGTGCTCTCCTCTTCTTAATACTGTTTCTTGGATAAATATCACCCGAAGGTAAGTTCATATGTATACAGCTCGATAAGTATCCCGTCCTCGCTCCAGTAAAGTTCACGACATATATAACTATAATCCGGCTGGAAACCACGAGTACTGTCCGTTTAACACGTAATCCTAGCTCCAGGAATGTTCATGAAATATATAAGTAGAACTGGAACCACGAGCATTGTCTGTTTGACACGTAATCCTTTGGACGGGAACAGTTTATAACTCAGCATAATAGTATCAGGAACACATCATGGTAACGTATCCCAAAAGTTAGTTTCAGGGACGTTAGTTTGGTAGCTTCCCGGTGGAGTCCTGATTCCCCATCGGTAGGCTATAGTTGAGAGTTGAGTAGTTAGGTAAGTCCAGAGCTTCCACGGAAGGTTCCCCCCGCGTTGATCCATATGCATCTAAAAAGATGCCCCTCCCTTCAAGAGGGAAACCCCGTCATAAACAATTTATGACGTCAGATTAAATGAAAGAACAATTAATCTATCCGGAAACTATTATAGTTTCCTCCTCTATTCCTAAAAAAAATTAGAAATAGACTCAGAACCTTCTATTAGTCTTTTTAACCTAAAGGTTCATCTCTTGCCCTAATTAAAGCAAGCGCGTGCTCGGCTGTGCCATCCCAGGTATCGAGAGTCACGCCGAACACCCCGTAAAATTTTACGTTCATGTCTTGTAACCGTTTGGTTAACTTCTCGTTCTCTTGCTGAACGAACCCTGCGGCGGCCTCAGCAGTCTTTTGGCCTGAAGCAGCTTCCCTTGACTTTTTAGCCAAGTAGTCAGCATTGCCGACAGCGACCAATGCTTTCTCCTCCCGGTGGGCAATCTTTAGGCCATGCGTGAACAGGCCTAACATCTTGGTGTTATATTCCACCGCCAGCTCGCGTTGGGACTCCTGGAATTCCGTTACAATTCTCTGTCCCACTTCGCAGCTCGCTTTCTCTTCCCGAGAGAAGCAGTTGACTATCGGGACGTATTTTAATTTTACGCCACCGGTAGTTTCCGTACGGGAGGTACCCGCGACTGGCTGGATGACAACCGGCTCCTGGGCTGCAGGAATCACGGGTTTAACATCCGCTTGCGGCGCTTTTGCAACCGCTGCAGCCTTCGGGACAGTTATGCCCCGAGGCGTTACCACTGAGATTAGTGATTTCGGTTCAGCTTTCACGGTCAAGCCCTGCATGTCCCGAGTTGGGGTAGTGGGTGACCGGACGTCCCTGGGGGTTAGCTTTGCAGTTGTCCCCAGATGGTACGTCAAAGGCAGGGAAGCCTTTGTTCTGGTAGCCGGTTCTTTAGGCCGGGCACCTCCACAGTCAGGTTGACTGTTGGCACTGTCTGAACTGCTCAGACGTCTAGAACGGTATTCCATGTTAGTAGCCGCCGCCGCTTGACCACCGGAATCACGTTTCCAATCTTTCCGGTCTGTAAACAGCGGGTCTGGATACTCGCGATAATAGTCGCGACCTTCCGGGGCATGATAAATCCCATAGTAGGAATTATGGAGTTCCTCCAAAGTGGATCCGGCATGTCTCCGTTTTGGTCCCGGGGATACCGCAGGAGATCGAGAGCGGTCGCGGGCGGACCGGCTCTTCCCCCGGGAACTACCCCGGGTTTCCGGCTGACGGAAACTACCGCCACCTCTGCGGGAAGTACGGGTAGTGCATAACACCGTATATTCCTCGTCATTCATGGCGAACTTATGTCGTCCGTCCACTCTGGCAATCCTGGCTTTGAACTTCCCATCTGCGACCTCGCAGTAGAAGGGAGTTGCCGGCCGGATTTTAGCCTTCTGTTCCTCCGTGAGTGACTTGTACTGGTCACATACGGCATCATGTAGCGCATTCACACGGTTGCGGGCTACACTGATTCCCATATTATGGCAATCTTTCATGTGGCGCATGAGCTCACCTCTCCGGGGTTCTAAACACCCGTTACAAAGCTGGGACTCCCTTCCTACTGTGATATCACAGTGGTACACCACACAGTGGTGCATGTGATTTTCACAGAGGTGTCGCAGAAACCGTTGTTTTGTTACAAACACGGTTCTGTCTGTGCCAATCGTGTTTACACACGTAGCAAACGGGCACCAGTTTCGTTCCCGTTGGCTATACCAGCGGTTACTCGCAAAAAGAAGCTTTTCTTTCTGCTCCTTACTATAGTAAGTATCTGGCAGGATCCTGAGTTGATCCAGCCACTGCTGATAAAAAGCAGACGGAGGACGGTCCCGGGGGGTATTCCGGATCCAATCCTCATCGTCACTCTGACCCTTACAGTTGGTCGCGAGTGGACATCCAAAATTGGTAGGACCAATCGGACACTGTTCCCATGAATTGGGAATAAACACGCGAAACTTATTGTTCGCGTTCTGCCAGATCCGCCTCATCACGTCATTAGGCGGGATGGGGTCCTCTGGGGCATTTCCTGGTTCCTCAGCGTTAGCCGGAACCTCTCCCTCTTCCGCATCCGAATGAGCCGGACTACGGAGAGGGCTGAGACGTGCTGGATTAAATACCAGCGCAGCCGCCACGGCGGCCGCTGCTCCCGCGACGGCGGTCATCTCTGCCACAAGGGCCGGGGTGGTAGTGGTGGTGTTTGTGTTGGAGGGCGCCGGAGTATTGGCTTCGTTTATGTCCATAGCCTCATCCGTCTCCTCCTCAGCCCGGGGAATAACGGGCTGTCCTCCGGAAGGTTGTTCCGGTAATCCCTCTGCTAACACAGAGTCCGGCAAGTTAGCTAATCTTGCCTTCTCGTTCCGGCAAGCCTGACGTCCTCTCTCCTGGACAAACTCGTCCGACTGGTTACTGTCGGCCGAGCTCGACCGGTTTGAGGCCCCCCTCTCACCTTTACTGCCGCGCCCCCTAGGTGTGGCTTTCAGCGCTTTTATTCGCCCCTTCTCCTCCGCACTGGAAGATCTGGTTCGTACTGTACGAACCGCCTCGTCAACCAAACAAGATATGGCAATATCTCGTTTGACGTTGTGAGAATCCATGTAGTCTTCAATAGTGGCTACATCCAGGACGTACGAAACTACCCCCTGCGTATTAGCGGCAGCAATCTCGTACTCCTTCCGGGTTTTCGGTTCTCGGAGTTTCCCGATTCGCGCCCGGTATCTGTTGACCCCAGTCAACAACATCCCGGCAACTCCACAATTCGGGTCCAGAGACAGAATTGGGAGTGCGGGCATTAACCGCTTTATGTCTGCGATATGTAAATCGAAGACAGCTCGTCGTAAGCAGTAGCATACGCGTAGTCCTTTCTGGAGTGCCTCCCAGTACACAAACCAGTCCGGGGGCATCTCCTCCTGCTCCTCCACTAACAGGAAGAGCAATATCGCCTGGCTCGTGAGCGGGTCTATCCGGCGGGGAGCTCCCTCCGCCGTGAGTCTTAGCACGTCCTCGTGCAGTTCTACTTCACGTCCATCGTAATTGGACATGAAGCCTCCTAGCGTTGGTACTGCCGGGCGGGGTTTTTCAACGTCCGCCGGCGGTTCTCCATGGTACAATGGACCCGGATCCTGATACTCAGCTTCACCGGTATCAGCGTGACCGTCAGCAGGGCTGATGGCCTCAATGTCTAGCCCCTCCAAGTAATTGGCGGCGACATTAGCAGGGCGTAGCGGTGACTGAGAGTCAGCGTCGACGTCCATTATCTCCCCTTGTCCCAGGAAATCCATAGATTCCTGGTCCACGAGGTCAGGTTGATTAACAACCACATTTCCTCCGCTAGCGAAGTCGCCCTCTTGCAGAGGGTCCACCTGTTGGTGGTCTGTCTCGGAAGACATGTTTTTTGTGTCACACTCAAGAAAAGTGTTTGTTGATGGATTTATAGGGGATCCACCTCCCCACTGCGACAATGGTCGTGTCCAAGCTCTCACGTCTGCTCTGGACCGCCTCTCAACCCCAACTGGCGATTCCCGCCGCTCCGCGGGCCTTATATAAGGCGCGCCACCGCGCATGCGCAACCCCGCGCGTCCCGTGACCCAGTTCCTTGGAACCAGGTCACCGCGCGTTCAATTGTAAACAGGTACCCTTATTCCACGTGTTAATCCTTACGCTCTGTCAACTCGTCGAGAGTATCAATGAAATATATATGAATGGCATAATAAAGCACATTCACCGGATTATCCGTCCATCACCCATGGGATCCTTGACAGGGGGACTATCACGATCATTCCGACCGTACTTACTTCCACACATAACTGATTACAACATTTAAATATTTAACAAGATTACAGGACACCACACTCGTTGTGTACCGGCTTAGGTTATACCGTCCCTAGCTAGTAACCGGGGACTGCGTCTTATGTTTTTAGGCATAACATTAGACCTGGTTCTAGGACACGCTTTTTCCAGAGTGGATTTAGCCTTAACCACACTCTTCCGGGTCCTTTTCCCTTCAGCCAGCGAGACTTTATTAGCCGCCTTCTTCCCGGATCTTTTTGGGATGACGGGCTTCTGCACCATTAGTTTCCGGGAAACCTCCTTCCGCGGCCTCCCGCGTTTCCGGGGAGGTTCCTTCACTAATTTCCGCTGTTCACTTTCCTCTATCAAAGTATCAACTTCCAACTCATACGAGTCCAGGGACAAATCTCTACCCTTCCACTCTCTTAGTCGAGCTACATTAGATTTATACATCTTTCCTTGTAATGAACGTTTCACTACAGTACTGTCACTTACTATGCGGGTAACCACAAAGGGGCCGTCCCAATTACTAGCAAGTTTCAGAGTCGATAACGGCTCATGTAATCTTACTACCTGATCACCAACTTTGAATCGTCGCGGCTTAAGGCCTAGATCATAGCCGGTCTTCTGCCAGGTAGCATTCTTCTGCAGTTCAGTTCTCACCAATTCATAAGCATATTTGAATTGATCTCTTAATGACTCCACAAACATCACATGGCAGGGGGTTTCCGGGTTCATTCCAACCACCCCGAATACCAGATCAGCGGGCATTATTAAATCTTCCCCGAAAACTAATAGATTCGGGGAACAGGAAGTACTAGAATGGACAGTGCTATTATATGCATGGCATACATAATCACACTGCTCATCCCAGTCATCCATTTTATCATTCACCAGGGATTTCAACACCTGAATCAATGTACGATTGAATCTCTCAACCATTCCATCACTTTGTGGCCGATAGGGATTTGTTCTCGTTTTACAAATCGCCAGTCGGTGACACATTTCCTGCCACAGATCAGATTCAAATTCCCGACCTTGGTCACTATGCATCATTAGGGGAACCCCAAGATGCAATACCCAACCTTTAACAAAAGCTTTTGCACAGGTTGCGGCTTAGTGATCCGCTAATGGGAACACTCTCGTATACTTAGTATAATAGTCAGTGACGACCATCATACAAGTATTACCCTCAGGGGTAGTTTTAAACCCACTGATAATATCTATGGCGACTCGCGCAAATCTTACACCAAACAACTCCTGGGACAAAGGCATTTTACCCATCCCAGGCCCAGGTTTGTTTTTACAACAATCCGGGCAAGTAGCAATCCATCTTAATAGATCACTACTCATCCCTGGCCAGTAATATCTCCTTTTCAGACGTTCCAGGGAACGCTTTTTCCCGAAATGTCCACTGGTCAGGTGTCCATGGCAATAATACATAACATCCCTCCGCATACCGGAGGGGATTACCACTTGCCGGACTCTCCTACCGGATGAATTAATCTTCCACCGGTAGACGATTCCGCTCTGGACCTCTAGCTCTGCCCATTGAGCTATTAGTCGTCTCATTTCCCGATTCTCCAGGGAAATCTCAGGCCGCGGGGGCCGTATCTTCCTAGGTAACAATACCAACAACCGGCTAAGGTTAGGATCCTTTTCCTGGAATTTCCGGATGGTTCCCATGGACCACTCCAGAACCCCAGTTCCCTTGATCTCAAAGGGAATCCTTGCTCCGGCTATGACAGCCTCATGCTGACCACAGTCATCACAGTTGGTGTTTTCGCACTTCCTGATAGGACGTCGGGAAAGTGCATCAGCATTTACATGCTTTACCCCAGCTCTATGCTGGATCTGACTTTGCTCCAAACCGAACTCGGAAAGGTGTGCTAGCCAACGTCCAATCATTCCTTCCGCATCTTTGAAATTCAATAACCATCTCAAAGAGGAATGATCTGTTCTTAGCGTAAAATCGGACCCCCAAAGGAAATGTTTGAACTTTTTAGTATAAACTATCACAGCCAACAATTCCCTTTTAGTGGTACAGTAATTACGCTGGGTCTTACTCATAGTATTACTAGCAAAGGCAATGGGAACCTCCACTCCGCCTTGGACTTGACTGAGGGCGGCCCCAATACTCTCATTACTAGCATCTGTATCCAATACAAAATGACCATCCGGGGTGGGATACTTTAACACCGGGGTCTCTACAAACAACTTTTTTATTGCTAAGAAAGCTGTGTCCTGTTCCCTCCCCCATGGGAACTCTTCCTTCCTATTTCTGGGTGTCCAGTGTGACAAACACTGGATCGGATAGGCTACCTGGGAATACCCCGGCAGGAAATCCCTATAGTATGAGCAGAATCCTAGAAAGGATCGCACATCTTTAGGACCCCTGGGGACTTCCCATTCAGTCACACTCCTGATCTTTTCCGGATCCGCCTTAACCCCCTCGGTGGAAATAATCCGCCCTAGGTAGTTAATATCCTTCTTAAACAGATTGCATTTCTTTGGTTTCAATTTGAGACCGTTAGACATGATTCGGTTTAAGACTTCCTCCAAATTACTTAAACAATCCGCAAAGGTCTTTCCAAACACAATTACGTCATCCAAGTAAACTAGACATTTCCGCCATAATAAATCACTTAACAGTGTCTCCATCATGGCTTCAAAGGTGGCCGGCGCGTTACATAACCCGAACGGCATTACCTTATATTCAAACAACCCAATATGGCTGGAAAACGCGGTTTTCTCCATATCTTCAGGCTTCATGCCTACTTGCCAATACCCGGACTGTAAATCCAGGGTACAAAACCATTCATTCCCTCCCAGGGAATCAATCGTCTCATCTATCCTAGGAAGAGGATAGGAGTTCTTTTTAGTCAACCCATTCAGTTTCCGGTAATCAATACAGAACCGTATGCTACCATCCTTCTTGGTTACCATACACACAGGGGAGGACCAAGGACTCATGCTGGGAACAATAACATTATCCTTCAGCATTTTCGCTATCTCTTCCTCAGCTACAATCTTCTTCTTGAGGGGTAATCTCCTATAAGGAATCTTAAAAGCGGGGTTATCCCCGGTTTTAATTTCATGCAATACCTTATTGGTTCTCCCCAGGGGTTCCCCTGGGGCCGCAAAAGCTTGCCTGCATCTCTTCAGCATAGCCTTTAGGGCTTTCTGATCATTCTCATCCGTTATGGACGATCCTGTTAACAACTTAGTTAACTCTTCATGCAATTCCTCTTCCCCTCCTTCTTCTAACCTCAGGTCTTGATGGCTACCGGTGACTGCCTCCGCAAGTATCACTTTCCCAACTTCAGTGCCTTTCTCAAGATATACTGTGGAGTTTCCGGGGTTGGAAATGGGTGTCACTGTCCATCTGGAATTCCCTACTAGGGTATCCGCAGATTCCAATCCCTTCCGGGACAATACAGCCATATCCGGCTCGATTACCGCTAATCCTTTCTGGATTAGCCTCCCTGAACTGACTAACACGTCACAGGTCATTCCCGGGGGAATCTTCACAGTCTGTGCCACACTAGCGACACTACTTATCACTCTCAACTTACAGAGTATGGTCATATCATACGGGTATCCAATTTTCAACTTCCCACTTTTCGGATTCAAAGTCGCACCGAAAAGCGCCGCAAAATCCAAACCAAGAATACCATCATCTTCAATCTCAGCTATGGTCGGGGCCCAAACAAATTCTTTCCCGGCCACAGAGATTATCAGAAAAGTCCGTCCAAATGTCCTCATTCTGGTACCATCGGCCGTACATGCGTTTACCCTCATTGTGAGGTTCTCACACATATTCGGCAATAAGCTGATGAATCTCTTAGAGACCATGGAGTGGCTAGCTCCAGTATCCATAAGAAACTCCCCAGTCTTTCCTTGTACAGAACAGGAAACGTACCACCTCTTCCCATCAGTTACTGAGGGATTCCTAGTAAACCGGTGAAGGTCACTATCAGTGCCCAGGTCGAATCCACATCCTTTCAGGTGTTCCAGACAAGGATGACCCGGGGGAAGCCTGGTTCCTCCAACCTTAACCAACTCTTTGGTTATTGACTCCTCTAAACTGGCACTAGGTTTCCCATACGCGCACCCCTGGGCGCCTGTTGTACCAGTCTCCCCAGCCTCATGGTTTCCGGGATGTACGGTCCCATCTCCCTTCTTGCTGGACGCATTCACTGCTAATGAATCTTCACCGCCAACGTCGGTGATAATCTGACATATTTCCTCAGGGGTTACCGTCCTGCCATCCCCGGTAACCCCCTCTAATTTCCCGAAACCTCACTTCTTAAAACAGGTTTCTCTGCTTTGCATTCAGATGCAAAGTGCCCTTTGACTTGACATCTGTAACACTGGACAGTGTTACGATCGACCCTAGGGCGGCGCCTGGTTTGATTATCAAACACCTCGTTCATGCGTTTAATCATGGACTCCATTAAGGTATTTAATGAGTTTCCTGACGCATTTGTTTTATCCGGAGTGGTCGTCTCCGGGGTCTGGGTTTTCTGACTGGGTTCAGTCTGAGGCTCCCGAATGTCGGGTTTCCGGGGGGTTTCCGAATAACCTTTGTTACTAGGAAGTTTCCCGGAAGCTGGGGTTGAGTTAGATTTCTGTCGACCCTTGAATTTCAGGGCGTCTACTCTCTCCTCCCCTTCAGATTCTTCCGCGGAAGAATCGTCTCCATCTAAGGAATGTTCAATTCCAGAGACGCGCTGCCCCCTATTAGCGGGTATCATACCAGCCAACAGTATCTTCTTTTTGTCATGTTGATCAATCGCCATGAACAAATCTGCTAGGGAAGACCCAGCTTCCCAAGCTCTACCACAAACTTTAGCATGTTCGGGATCACTTAATCCACTAATAAATCTTACAAATAGGGATTCTATGTAATATTCAGCATCCCTACTCCATTCTGGCCTAGCCTGCCGCAATAATCGCTGCAATTCTAGCCCAAAAATTTTAGCAGATTCCTTTGGTTTCTGCGTTCTTCTCTGAAACAGAGTCCAGTGATCTACTGTCACCATTTTCCCAAAGGTATAACAAGCTAATACTTCCAGCTGGTCGTATGTAGCTTCTGGCCCGTAAGTGTCCCTCCATTCTTCAACCACTATCTTACCCGGGCCGTCACTCAACCATATCACAAAAGCTCCCAAGGATTCCTCCTTGTTCCAGCAATTGTACTTACAATCATCTAAAAGTGATTGATATTCCTCCTTCCAGGGTCGTAAACCCCTGTAAGGCTTAGTCACGCGTGCAGTTCTCTTAGCGGCATAATTAGAATGCACTAATTGACCCGACATGCGTCTACTCCAAGCCAGTAAGTCTGTACCGTCTTGACCTCGGCTGGAGCAATCTAGTCCCAAATTACCTATGGCTGGGTCTCGATTATGTAATCGGTGTTCCGCCGGGGTCATTGTTACCCTTCGGTTCAAAGGAACCTTTATCTTGGGTATGTCGTCAGAAGATTTATCTGATTCCGAGTCTGTACCCTCATCAAAGCGTGGGCCTTGATAGCCGGACAATCCCTGAGTGTTTTTATGCACTGGATTTGACCTTCCCTTCGTTCTCTGCTGTGAACACCCCTTATTCAGACTGCCCCTCGGCCTATTTTCAGGGTCCCTATTGACTCCCGAATGTGTATCAGTGGTCGGAGGTGGATATGAATAAGTTGCATCCGGGCAATATCTATAATTACCCTTGCTATCATAATCTCCCGGGTTCCCATACTGAGCCGGGTCATCTCCCGAAAAGGGGTTCAGTGAGCCATAACTATGGTTCACGACTTCATCTCGAAATTTATTTTTATAATGTCGAGACACTTCCTCCTCTGGAGACATTTCCCTGTTAACCTGACCAATACTGGCTTGATTAACTGGTTCTCGTTCAAGAGAGCGCCCTGTGATATTCACTCTCTTTGAATCCTTCCCTCTGTTTTTATACACAGAGTCTTCCACATTCCTCAATCCATTATCATTAATAAATGGATCGAATTGAGGTAATGCATCCACCTTCCTAGCAGCAAGAGTGCTGTCCAGAACAGTTTCCGGCCTGATAGCTGGAACTTGTTCCTCCCCCTGCTGTTCCATTGCCTTCGACAATTCACCCCGCAGGAGAGTTTTCCTGGCTTCAAGGGAACAGACAGCCTCCACCTCAGCTTTCCGTTTCCTTTCTAACTCTTCCAGGATTTGTATCCTGGTGGATTCGTTATCCTTGACCAACTGGTCTCTGCCCTTCTCGAGCTCTTCTGTCCCCTTCTTCAGGGCATACCATTCTCTAGAGTATTTTTTCAACTCCCTCTCATACCTCTCCTTAAGAGATTCGGAATGTTCATTCTCCTTCTGGTTCTCAGCAATCTTTGCCTGAATCTTTTGGCATTCATGCGATTCCTGAGCAACCTTTTTTTTCATATACCGGTTGTCTTCTATCAACCGTTCTCTCTCTTCTATCAGAGTTCCTTTTACCCTCTGATTCTCAGAGAGGATCTCGTCCCTTTCTTTTACCAGGGATGTCAATTCCTCAGTCAATGCAGCATACTGATCTTCCATTGACTGCTTGTCCAATCGGACATTCTCCCAGTAGAGGTCATCCTCTTCCCGAGCCAAACGCTCGTCATATTCCCTCTGGAATCTCTCATCCCCTACATAGGGTTCCACCCAGGAAAGATCCTGCAATTTCCTCTTCTTTTGCTCTGGCTTCAAGCCCTCCCCAGGTTCCATCCCTGGCACCTCCAGGCGAGTTGATTCCAACTCCCCTTCACTCAGCTCTGGGCCAGAGCCGCCCAGGCTACCACCGGTAGCCATTGTCTGTCCACTAAAGGACTGTCTGTCCACTCAAGGACTTCCTGTTCAGTATAACCCGAACATATTCCCGAACAACTAACTTGTTCTGCTACCTTCACTGCTACTGGTCACGGCACCAGTGTGGTGGTTCGTAGTTAACTCTAGGTTAAAGAACAACGATCACGGCAGTTTCCAGGTGCGAGAATATATCCGTCTTTATTCACAAGAATAACAACTCTAGTTCCTTTCCTAGGGAACGATCAGTGTAGAATTAACACACACAGGTAGATCAGGTTTCTCTATAAATAGAGGAAACGGTCAGTATACAACTCTTAGCATACAACTCTGTCCGCACGGTTGGACATGTGAAGTCTCTCGTCAGTCGGGCCTGCACTGACTGCCGTTCCAGGTAAACACATGGGTCTTATATAACACCGGCTCTTAGATCACGTGGCCAGGTGGGTGGGTCGGCCGCCCACCTGAGAGCGGCACACGGTTACCTGAAGAGGACCTGCGCCCTCTCCCGGGAACTGTGTGCACTAGCTCCAGGTGGAGAAGCCGAGTAAACAGACGTTACCCGGAAATACCGTGTATGAGATTAATATGTAATATCATGCCCCTACATATATATATATATATATACAGTTTCAATGGCTAGTGGTTATGGAATCAAATATCAAGTCGATACTGATTTGAAATACCATGATAAAAATACATTTTCTTGTATGTTTGAATATGCAACTTAGGAACCATATTACCCTTTTTCAATTTAATTTCATTATTGTGAAAAGGAATTTATTCTCACTTGTTGTACGATCTGAGGTGTTCTGCCATGACCCCGTATGATATTGTTATTAGGAGACGTGTGTACCATGTTGCCTCTAGTATAAGACATAGAAGGCATCTGTGTAGTTGTATTGGCCAACCTCTGTTTGCTCATGTTCATCATATTCTAAAACAAAATGGAGTATTGGTGTGTTTTTAAAATTTGAGTTAAATCTGAGAGTTAAAATTATTATTTACAGATGTTTAATATATAAAAATGTCTGTTAATAGTGTATATAAATATATCCCCATCCCCCTCTTTTTCTATTTCATAGTTCTAACATATTCTATTGGAACTATACTACAGTTTATCTCCATACAGCTGACTGAGTATCTTTATCTCACCTGATGGATATCACTCTGCCGTAATACTGAGTCGTTAAGTGAATATGCTGAGGGTGTATTGAGTACATTTGTCCTTTGACCATCACGTGTATTTATGTTCAGGGGAAACTTGTTCGTAGTAGTCTGCAAAAGGACCAGGGGTAATTTTGAGATGTTCTGCCATAATCTGTACTATATTGTTGTTGGAATTAGGTGACGAAGTCACAGGTCCACTTATCATAGTTGGCCTCTAATCGATGACACTGTTATTACTGTTAGGCCCACAGCCTGAAAAGGTCTGTAGGTTGAGAGGTAATTCAATTAAATACATGTACCACTATAATCTTCTCTTACAGCAGAGTGTCCACCACAATAGAAATGTATCTTTGATTTGTCAGTTTTAAAGATTCTCAATATAGGGAAACAATTGATTTATTCTGAGCATTTTAAAAATATATTTATTGAGCCTGCATCTTCTACATACCTGGTGTGCATGGTTTTCTGTTACAACCTGTGATTGTACCATGTTGTGTTGGGGAAATGGTGTAAGAGGTACTTGTAGCCTGCTTGGTTGACTGCTTATGGAAGGACCCTGATTGTGCACCACGTTCCTATTCTGCATTTGGTTCTGATTGCCATATGAAAGAGACCATATTTCAGCATGTCTTGTACAACAAATAGTTAAAGTTTTTAAGTGGTTTGATGATCTTCTCTTTTCATTCATATCTCATACATGGATGTATTTTAAAACATTGACATTGCCATTTTAGATTTAGCTGAATAATTACATGGTGAAATTTCAAAATTTCCATTGCTAATAATAGAAGCTACTTATCGATCCTCACCTGATATCCATGCCTTGATGGTCTTGAAGAGTTAAACACAGAAGATAAGGCAGGAGGCATTGATCTTCTGCCAGTTAGCGGAACCTGGTTTGGCATCATGTTCATATATTGTGTGCTGTTTTGATTTCCCTATGTAAGAGATATTATTTGATTACTATTTATGAAAACATCTACCCTTTGACAGAAATAAAATACAGAATGAATTACATTATGCAATGCTCGAGAACATAATAATATAATGTATATATACGTTTAAGAGCAGACTGTGTTTTAGAATTGCATAAACGTTGATGTAAGTGGTAAAAATTCGTTGTTCTAGACTATTATGTGACTTTGCATTTTGCAAAAGAAAGAGATACAAAGTTGGAAATGCTAATACACTGCACCGACTATCATGATATAGAAAACACTTTTGTCACAAATATCCACTTTATTCTTGCCTGATAAATGTATGTTGGTCCACCATGACTTTGAGAAGGGTATTGTTGTCGCTGTTGATTTTGATGATGGCGTTGGAACTGGTTATGTATGTTGAATGCAGTTGGGTCTGTAAGTCTGGATCCAATTTGTGAATGCACCATAGCCATGGAACTTGTACTAGTGTCAGATCTCACTTCCTGAGACCTGTGAATACCAGTTGAGACGTTATTCACTATTCTCTGAAAGAAAAATTTATTCAATAAGTAAACTGTACAGGTGCTTAAGTGAGAATGCGAAGACCAATTGAGTTGCTCTGGAAGACAGACAAGCGCCTAACACGCGACACCAATCCAATGATTATCATTTTCATTCAATTACACCTTATAATAGCATAAGGTAGATCCACCTAGAATCGACCACATAACTGAAGTGAGACACAAATTCTCAATTTCTTCCAAATACAATGGGTACTCTTACCAACAAGACCAACAAGGGACAAATAGAGCGCTTATCAGGCATCAACAACGACAATTTTAGGTATCAAACTCAGTGTATATGGCCGACTGTAGCTGAATCTACCTTATGTACAATATAAATGTAAAGGAGTATACTAGCATCAAGATATTAAATAATTTGTTAACTTACTTCTGGTGTCTGGTAGGGGTGACTGGTGTGTCTAGGTATGCTCCCATTATGAGGCCATGGTGGTGCCTGGATTTGGTGGCCAAGGACACCATGTGCCCGATGAGGCACCATGCGTACGTGGGACGGTGTGTTATCCATGTGGCCCTATATGAAGCATCAATAAAACAACAACCATCACTGAAAAAGTAAACTTGTCTCCAGACTCGTCGAAGTGACTATCATAAAATAAACGAGTCAAAAGTTGTCTAACCTATCAGGTTACCATCCCACAAATAGAATCTGGAGCTGGCAAATGTCGGGTTTTGGACTGGCACATGCCAAGTGGGTCTTCTAGCTGGAGATAGATTCCTTGTCACTTAGACGAGATTTTGCCTCATTTATTTCATGACTATCACTTGGAAGAGTCTGGTGACAAGTTCACTTTTTGAGTGATCCGCAAAAGGTCTACTCATTAACAGGTATACATACAACCAAGAACAGAAGGACCATCGATAACACCAGTTTACTATTCAAAGTGGATGGATTGATATCGTTTTGATAATACTAAATGGATGAATTGATGGATGGAGATCAAGATTAAGATAAAGGCACTAGCAGTAGTAAGCTAGCTTAAAGAATGGCATGCACGGTAGATAAAAAATATTAAATAACGCATCTCGGGTCGAATACGGTTGTGTCAAGTTTGAAATTGATGTCTCAGGATTCATGTTAGCCGCTTTCTCAGAAAAAAACCCCAAAAAAACAGTAATATGACAATTGTCTTTTTACACATTTTATGATGTGTTCATTAATTAAGAAAGTCACACTCACCTGGTGGTGATGTTGTGGCATTCCTGTGTGACTCGGTGTATTGGCTACAGAGGGCACCATAGAAGAGGGGAGACCAGGCTGCTGACCCCCGGGAACCATGGTTACTGATGTTGGTGTGACGCCCATCATAGTCTACAAAGTCAACATCATGATTTATAAGTAACCTCTAAAATGTTGGGAGAAAAAATCATTGTCATCGTTGCTTATAGACTGAGCAAAAGAAAACACTAAGATCTAAGAATCTTAAGAAGAAAATTCGCAATTAGCAGTCATTTGAGTTTATAAATGTATTTATTGCACAAAGTCATTTTCATTATTTGAAGATTATTGTAAATGAATCTCACTTCTGTTATTCTACAAACCTTTTGTTGTTGTTGGTTGTGTTGTTATAATGAGTTATCTGAAATATAATTTTCATTATTTGTTCATTATTTGCCAAAACACTTACCTGCTGTGCAGGACCATGAGTTGTATCGCCTCCCTGTGCTCTGTCCTTCTCAGCTAACACAGTTAGAATGATTTCATCAGTAGAAGAAGAGTGTCTCCGTCTGTTGTCAGGGTTTGGAGGAGAGTGCTGAAACATCTGGTTTTGTGGCATGGCTGTTTCCTGTGGTTTATTGAAAATCGACCTCTGCAAGGAAATGATAGTTACATCGAGAGGAATATAAAGTGTACAGGACACTGCTTATATGATTATGATTATTGACATGCTATTTTTCTGATTTAAACAATTATTATGAATAACCATCATAAAGGTGTTTCTTTCTATTGTAAAGCACCTCAATAGTATAATCAAAGTGGTATAACAAGTAGGATTAGTCCTTCAGTTCTTCCACCAGCTTAATCTGTACACTGATAATCTACATGTTTAAGCAGCTAGTCGGTAGTGGCTATCCCGGGTTTGTCCTAGGAATTAATATTCACCACCACTCACAGCGAGGGGCTTTAAAACATACTACCATGCAACAGTCAAAATGACATTCAAAAATGAATACAGCAAAACAAAATAACTAACCCTAACGCCTATAAAAATGAAAAGACTATGATGGGTTGGTCAGTATTGGCTAACCAAACAGTTGGTTTGGCATATAGGGGGGAAAAATAACTAAGTTAGGCCCGAATCATTAGTGGGTTGTTAGTTACTAGTGACAAAGTTCTGAAGCATATAGAATATCAATGTAGGATAGTACACATTACACCCACCTGCTGTTGATGTGGTGGCATTCCTCTATGGATGCCTATTGTCTTACTTGGGACATTGGATACAGATGCTACCATAGAAGAGGGGAGACCAGGCTGCTCATCTTCTGGAAACATGGTTACTGATGCTGGTGTCAGGTCTGCTGTAGTCTGCAAATTAATTATTGATCTATATATACTCTTTGTTTGATTTTATGCAATTATGCAAATCTACAATCATACTATTGACAGCCATTGCTTCCAACAGACCCAAACATCGAGCATGTTTGGTATTTGTACCAGACTGCTAATATGCTAACATAGTTATAACTGAACGTTACCCCCTTAAAATGGTTTTAGTTTTAAGCAAGGAACAATGATTATTTGATCAGTTGTTGATAGCCGGCATCTTTGTACGTACATTCTGTGTGGGAATGAGGTGTCCTTGTACACTGCTACCCTCAGCTAATAGTGTCTGAATAAGGTGATCACTGGTAGTAGAATGTGTCTGGTTATTCTCGAAGTTTGATCTGATAGGGGTATTCTCAATGGTCGGGGAAGAGTGTTGAGGCATTTGATTTTGCAACATGGTTGTGTCTTGTGGTTTGTGGAAAACCGGCTTCTGCAACGAAATAATAGTTACACATGATATATGAGGAATACAAGTGTGGGGTGCACTACATAATGGTTTTCATTACATTGACTTAGTATTTTGCTACATAGATTTCAATGATTATTGTAAAGACAGTTATAAAGATCATTCTCACTATTGTAAAGCACCTCAAAGACATAAGCTACAGTGTTACAATGTGGAATGAGTTTTTCCAGCATAGGATTGTACACATCACACTCACCTGGTGTGGTAGTATTCCTCTGTGACTCTCTACTGTCCGACTCGGTATATTGGATATGGATGGGCCAGTAGAAGAGGGGAGACCAGGCCGCTGACCCCCAGAAACCATGGCTACTGATGTTGGTGTCATCTCTGCTATAGTCTGCAAATCAATTATATACACATTTATCAGTCTTGATTGGTTATATTCAAATGCAAAAATTACAATTATGGAGATGTCTACAATGTTGTTTGCAGTAAGAGTATTTTGGATGATAGTACATAGTGGAATGAAATGTGAAGGCCCAAATTTCTCATAAATAAATTGGCAATGTGTAGCCATTTTCACTTTGTTAACATAATTGGCAATGATTATTTCTATATAAAAACAGATACATGTATTGGTATTGGTGGGATGTCGGTTATAAAGTAAGAAGTGTTACAACATAGGATGATTTCTTCATACCCCCCCCCCCCCCGGCATGATATCTAGAATAGTACACATTACACTTACATGGTGTTGATATGGTGGCAATCCTCTGTGACTCTCTATTGTTTTACTCGGTATATTAGATACAGATGCTACCATAGAAGAGGGGAGACCAGGCTGCTGATCTTCTGGAACCATTATTACTGATGCTGGTGTCAGGTCTGATATAGTCTGCAAGTTAATTGTATTTATTTGTATACAAGTTGTTTGATCATATTCAAATGCATTTATATGTGATAATTTGTACAAATTTCTACAATATCGATCACAGTGGGAAGATCTTGGAATTAACAAGACTTGTCTGATGTGAACCTGAAGACCCTTATTATGCAAATCTTCAATCACCTGCTATTGACAGCCATTGTCTCCGGCAGGCGGATCATATCAAGCATGTTTGGTATTTGTACCAGACTGTTATCATGCTAACAGAGTTGTGATCGAATGATAAATTTATTCAGCCCATTGGTTTTATTTTTAAGCAAGGAACAATGGCTTTGATCAGTTGTTGATAGTCAGCATCTTTTTACATACATTCTGTGTGGGACCAGGAGGTGTGATGTCTCTCTGTACACTGTTACCCTCAGCTAATAGTGTCTGAATAAGGTGATCACTGGTAGTAGAGTGTGTCTGAGTATTCTTGGTGTTTGACCTGGTAGGGGTGTTCGCAATGGTCCGGGAAGAGTGCTTAGGCATTTGATTTTGCAACATGGTTGTATCTTGTCGTTTGTTGAAAACTGGCTTCTGCAATGTAATGGTAACACATGAGGAATACAAGTGTGGGCTACACTGCCTAATAGTTGACCATGTATTATGCTACATAGATTCAAATGATTATTGTGAAGACAATGATAAATATCTTTCTCACTACTGAAAATGAGCACTAACACGTTACAACATAGGATAAGTGGTTCAGTTTTTCCAGCAGCATGATCTGTAGGATAGTATACATAACATTCACCTGGTGTTGATGTGGTGGCATTCCTCTGTGACTCTCTATTGTCCTACTCGGTATATTGGATATGGATGGTACAGTAGAAGAGGGGAGACTAGGCAGCTGACCCCCAGGAACTATGGCTACTGATGTTGGTGTCATCTCTGCTATAGTCTGCAAATCAATTACATACATATTTATCAGTCTTATATTCAAATTGCAAAAATCACAATTATGGAGATCTCTACAATGTTGATTACAGTAAGAGTATTTTGGATGATCGTACATAGTGGAATGAAATGTGAAGACCCATATTTCTCATAAATAAATTGGCAATTTGCAGCCATTTTCACTTTGTTAAAATGATTGGCAATGTTTATTTCTTATGAAAACAGATATTGGTGTTGGTGGGATATCTGGTTATAAAGTAAGGAGTAATGATGATCAATAGTCAGCATCTTTGTAAATACCTTCTGTGTATGGCTAGGAGGAGTGAGGTGTCCCTGTACACTGCTACCCTCAGCTAATAGAGTCTGAATAAGGTGATCACTGGAAGTTGACTGTCTCTGGGTATTCTCGGTGTTTGGAGAAGAGTGCTGAGACATCTGGTTTTGTACCATGGGGATATCCTGTGGTTTGCTGAAAACCGGCATCTGCAATGAAATAATGGGTTTTTTTTCATGGGGATGATGTAAGTCTATGTTGTACTGCTTATAATAAGGCCATCTTGATGTTTTGCTGCATAGATTTAAACAGTTATCATGATGACAGTTATACAGATGTTTCTCACTTTTTTAGGGCACCTCAGAGACATACTTCAGCTTTTCCACCAGCCTGATTTGATTTGTAGGGTAGTACACTTTACACTCACCTGGTGTTGATGTGGTTGCATTCCTCTGTGACTCTCTGTTGTTCTACTCAGGGTATTGGATACAGTTGGCATGATAGAAGAGGGGAGGCCTGACAGCTGATTCGTGGGAACCATGGTTACTAGTGTAGGTGCCATGTCTGCTATAGTCTGCAAATTGATTATAATCATATCTTTATTTTCAGTTTTTGTTTGATTATATTCAAATGCAAATAATTATGATCAATTATGCAGAATTTTACTATATCTAGGCCTAACACAACAGTGATATTTTGGATTTGATATGTCCATCGTAAATATTGAAATGAGTGGACCCTCAAAATGCAAAATCTACAATTATCGGTCATTTCCTGCAGTAAACCAATAATATTAAGCATATTTGGTATAGCCAGACTCTTAATATATGAACACAATTGGACCAGTGATGTAGGTAAATAAAGTAACACTTTGGTTTTATTTTTAAGTAAGGAACAATGATTAGGCAGCATCTTTGTACGTACATTCTGTGTAGGAGCAGGAGGGGTGAGGTGTCCCTGTACACTGCTACCCTCAGCTAATAGAGTCTGAATAAGGTGATCACTGGAAGTTGACTGTCTCTCGGTATTCTCGGTGTTTGGAGAAGAGTGCTGAGACATCTGATTTTGTACCATGGGTATATCCTGTGGTTTGTTGAAAACCGTCATCTGCAATGAAATAATAGTTACATTATGAGGACTATGGGCGTACATTTGTATGGTGCACTACTTACAATGTTGACATGTTAGTGTTTCAACATATGGATTCCCATAAGTTAGCTACAATTACCTGTATACGGTTATAACCGGCTGTAGACTACCTCTGGTTACTCCCCATTTCTACATCTGGGGAGATGGGGTTCAATAGGCTCTACAAGTGAAGTGTACCACTATATTTATGTGTTTTGCCTCACAAAAGGAACGTTTGAGGGTTATTTTATCTTCATTGCATTAATGTCCCGCAGCTGGACTAGGGTTATAATATCCCAATTTGATAGACAATACATGCCGCCAATGATGGAATATAATTATATGCATTGTACTGGTCCATTATCCAAATACACATATCCAGCGTCAACAGGATACTTCTCTGTAGAAGCCCATGTGAAGTGTTATCATTCTTACAGTGTGCCGATAATAACCAACTAACGCTTACTTGATTCGGTATTTTGCTGGGTATTGTGCTGATTTGAGGAGAGATTTCTGGTTCATCGGTGAGGTCAATTGTCTGATTTTGTATCACAGTTGGTGTTGGTGGGGTCTTTTCCATTTCCCCCTATAACAAAATATAATTCTCATTAAAAGTTATTTATAATTATTATTAATATATATATATCTTACCATTAAGTTGTAGATTGTACAAATTGAAAGTCTTTGATTCTTTTAAGTAAGATACGTTATTGGTATTCTTAGGAATATGCAAAGATGACAAATATTATTTGACACATTAGATCCTCTGATGATAAACACCATTCTTACTTTATTTGGAATATTCTTGGGGCTGTGTAAATTGTTGTCTTCTGCATGTGATATACACAATTCTGGTTCATCATTGAGGTCGACTGTTTGATTGTGTTCCCATATGGATGTCCCTGGTGATTTGATGCCCATTCCTTCCTATAAAGACAATAAACCCTATACTATTTCAATAGAATCCTATAACATTCGTCTCATGGTAACCTCCAACTAGTGTCCATTCATCAATTGCAGTATATATGTGCCTAATGACCGTGACAACCTATCTACAAAAAAGAGCAAAATAAATATAAGAATGGTTGCAATATACCTCTTAGTTATTACTACAATATCATACCCTATGCATACTTACATCACATCCACAGTCCTCTATCCAGTCTAGTATCTTGTTGTCCTCCTCGGAGGTCGAGTCTACAGGTTCAGCTGTAGTGGCCTTTGCTTCATCCTGCGAAAATGATAATAGTGTATAAAAGAACGCATATCCCACAGATAAAGAAAGGCAGTTCATTATATCAAACATCCTTTTGGTAAAGTAGTGAACACAAGTATAAAAAAAAAGTCCTATTGCACGCACACCCGGGATAGCTCTCCTCGGTGCGCGGAAAAACGTTAACAGCGCAATCTTAAGACAGAATTATGATCCTCTTAGTTATCTTAAAATCACTACTGTAATTCCTCAATAGAGTCTTGTGTTGATATTATGGGGGGGGGGGGGGCTCTGCCCACCAAACCCCGTTTTTTTGTGTGTTTTTTTCGCTTCTTTAATAATGGTGAGTACTATTAAGACTTTAAGACTAAGAGAAAGACTTTCCTTTTTAAGATGTAAGATTAAGATTGCGCTGTTTACGTTTGTCTGCGCACCTGGGAGCGCTATCCCGTATTTGCCTATTTCACATAAAGCTATCGCTCTGTTTAAGCGCCCAGGCGATGAATAGTGTAAGCGCTTGTTCGTTTTAACTACCGGTTTTCTCTACCCCTATGCAGCGCTCATACATGACCAGTGCAGTAAATTTATAAATCTTAATACCACCCTATCCCCGGTGCTTATAAAGCAAATACATTTTATGTTTATTTTTAAAATCTATTTGTAATGCTTTAACCTTTTCATATATTGATCAACATTATAAGCTTGCGATAGCAGGGTGTAATAAGGGTCTTACCAAGGGGGAGTCAGTGGCGTCGTTCTGCCTCAGCATGGCATAGATCAAGTCAGCCTGCTCCTCAAGTAATGTCTCTGATACAGTCTCCAAGTCATCCTAAAATCGATAGATACATGATACATATTACAAACAGAGGGCACCTACAGTGGGTTTGTATCGTTCCTGTTGACGCCTGGAGATAGCACATCCCAGTGGTCACAGATTTCAGCTCAATGTTGAATCAACAGTGCATCAACATTGAATCAACATTGTCAACCATTCATCAATGTTGATTCAATGTTCTGTGCCCACTGGGATTAGGTTTCAACGAGTGGAGACCGATTTACATGTATGCAAATTCTGCTGCGCGGGCTTTTGCATTTATCCGAATTAATCAATAGAATAGTCACCGTGAGCAATCATGTAGAAGGGTGCTCCGAACAGGGGCGGGGTCATCTCTTTCATTTGGCTATTTTCCAATTTGTTTTAGTCCTTTAAGGGCCGCATAGTGATTTAAAACAGTATGGCCTTTGTCGGTTCCTCGGGAGTGTATCAACCCCGTAGGATCAGCATGATGCAGCACTAGCGAATTACTTGCCAGGGCTGCAGTTATGCATCATGCCGACAAATGGGAACAATAGAATAATTTATAGTAAAATTTAACGAAAATATGCAGCCAAGTGGAAATAAAAAGACCAGTCCCCAATGGAAGATCCTTTCCGCGTGGCTGCTCAAATGTAATATGATTTAACTAAAATTTTACCTTGCATTCACACTTCGGTGATCCAGGGGGTTGTCCCGAGTATACTGGGCTATCTGGTGAGCCATACATCATGAAGGCTTGAACAAGCCCTTTCTGTAGCAGCGTGCCTATAACCCTGTGTCCTTTTCCTCATAAGCTGCAAATATAGACACGGGCGATTTTACAGGTTAACATCGTTTTGTGTCATCTAGAGCATGACAATGACTGCTTGAAGTGCATGTCATTTGTGAAACATGTGGTTATGATGTTAATGTGATTATAGTTTTATGAGTTTTATACATGAATTTAGCCAGGTATACTGGCAGACTGCATTGGTCTCTTGCAGACAGGTCAAATAAAGTATAGTATCGTTCTTATCTCCATAGCCAACATCACCAGGTGCTGGACACAAACAGACATGACCTAGTTTACATCAGTAGACCAAGCCTTTAGGTGGACCCCAGGTTCTGATATTTATCGTGATCAAATATGGTTAGCATGAACAGTTAAACACAGCATCAATCATTAAGGTGACATGGCTATTCGTGTACAAATACAACCAACTCCTACTTCAAGTGAGAGGAGAGGGAGTAAATATTAGATAATGTATGATCGAAGGAGCCAGTTTGCCATTTCTGATGTACATATGGACATGGATCCCTTTGATTAACTAAAATGCTAATATGATATAGCTGTCAGCACAAAGAAGCCAACGTGCCTTCACTTTTACACTGTACCAAATCACTGTTCAGGGGCAGCATTATGTCACTATAGCCTACGACAGATAAGCCTTCATTCGTAATGGACATCCTGTTGCAGTATCTCATAATATGGTCGTATCTTTTCCCCAATAGTTATGTCTCTGGGCAAAATATGGATAACACACAATATTATATAAATGACAACAATATTTGAGGAAAGGGTCGACAAACCTGTTAATATCGCATCCAATCAGTGGCTATAAGAAGCATAAAGAGCCCCACATGGTGTCCTATAACACATCCTTACTCCTGGGTCTACCTGTGTAACTGATCCTCCAGTACCCTACTCCTCCAGTGCACACAGGTGTAAACAGGACCTGCTGCCACCTGGTATCAGTGGGTATAGGATACATACACCGACCAGGGCGCTACCTGTAGGGTACATGGTAAATATGGTACAAGTGAGTTGCTGTATACGTGTTATAAGCCAAGGACGGGGTAATTGTCCCGGGTGTTAACCAGCAATAATTACCATTGTCCAAGGCTTATAACACGTATGCAGCTAGTCACAGACACAGGTATCCATATCTGACTTACACTCACCATGGGAGAGTATGCTCAAAGGACCACATCTACATACAACCATTTTTTAAATATAATTATAGACGTCAGGCCATTTATTTTGTTCTCTCAGCCAACCGTGTGTAATATCATTTGCAAGAAGAGAAAACTCTCCAATACTTGAGGTGCCTAGACACTGCGCACATCTTCTGTAATCTTAAATTGCTTATCCCCTGTAATTGTAATCTGTTCTTAATCTTAAAGCTTGACCTTCATGGTTGAAGTGAGGCCAAAAGCACTTTTGGATATAGTTCAGTTTTCATTCACAAGAGGGCTCTTAAGGGCTGGGAGCTCAGCTCTTACGGGCACTAGATAGGGTGAATATGGTGTAGTTGGACAATGCTCATGGTCCCCTGTTCAAACACTGCTGCCCTCTGGTGGAACTGTTATTTTAGTCCATGTATGGAAAATGCTGAACTTATACCCGAACGGCCCAGCTTTAATAATATCCCAGGTCAGCTTGTGATCCGACCCTGTGACGCCATTGTGAGCAATGTAATTTATACCTCATTACTCTATGGGAGATCCTGACATTTAACGAGGAGATAATGAGGGGATGATATCATTACTTTTATTACCGCCCCATTAGACTGTAGAGGCCTAGATGATTGATGGTAATGAATCAATTTCACCGGTATGATTACAGAAAATTTGTCTAAATCGTGACTTGGTTAATGGGTTCCTGTCAAAACAAACACGCCATCGCCATTGTACTTGTCCAATTTCTAGCATTGCATTGCCTTTAGCTTATCACCATCTTCTGTATTTCAACGATATAAAAGCCTACAAATATGCCTTAGACCATTATACTTAAAACACCTTGTAAACCCCCAAGGAGATCGTACCATACTCATTGGATCACAAA
Source organism: Harmothoe impar (assembly GCA_947462335.1). Lineage (NCBI taxonomy): Eukaryota > Metazoa > Annelida > Polychaeta > Phyllodocida > Polynoidae > Harmothoe > Harmothoe impar. Next base: position 61,787,320 of record OX381712.1, on the reverse strand, counting down.
GTCATATAGGCTACACAATAGACAGCTTTACAACGTTCAAACCCTCTATGATACGATGAAGTCACCCATGTTGTCTTGTTTACAAACAAACCATCTGCCATTGTGAATACCTGTCATGCCACTATATAGGTCCCCTAAAGGAAACTTAGAGTACTTCACCCCCGCCCTGCTGACTCCATCCTATAAAGGTTTGCTGTCCCTCCAGTAATAATCGCAGCTGAACCAGGATCGGCACTTTGGACCTTTATATATAGAGGAGCGGGGGGTGGTGGGAGTTAAAGCACAAACATGCTGGTCTAGAGGCCTTCACTATACCGACTTTTGTATCCGTATAGGCTGATGCTGACATGGCGTGTGTTGGGTGTGCGTTAGTAGGACACGCCAATTATCCTTAATCACCATAATCACGTCCAATTGACGTCTACTACATCCCCTGCAGCACACACCCAGTCTCCGTCCTCCTCGGCCAACATGCACACTTGTCAAAGACCCCTTTGTGGCGTGCTGTAGGGGATCTAGACAATAGTCTATACCCTTAGACACTGGAGAGAGCCATTGTATAGAGGGGTTAGAGGGTTAAAGTGAGCCCCCATGTCCCCCTTTCGATCTTAAAAGAAGTGTTTGTGTCCCTTAAGTTTACTAAGCATATCACTCTCGTTATTGTCACAAAGCACTCGTGTTCACTGTCGATTTAAAACAATGTCCATGTCCTTTGTCACTCTCATTTTATTTCCCTCGTAACTTTTCACTTTTATGAGAGATTGTCATGTCGCCATGACGAATAGATATAGGGGTGTATCCCAGTACTTTATATGAAACAGGTAGCCGTGGCCTATTTCATATACTACTAGGACATGGTTCTTAATGCCGCCTCTCCCAGTCCTCCAAGTGGTATCTGGGAGGGGCATGGTGTATATAAAGGACGTGGGGACACGTGTCTTTCCCTAGTTCCCGGGAGGGCCGAAGGATGATTCATTAAGGATGAATATAGTCAATTCTGATGAAAATAGTATCCTGAATCAGGGTGCTTTGTTTCTCTAATAAATGAAGTAGGTCATGGGAGTCTGAGGAGACCGAGATTAATGCTACAAGCTCCAGACTCCAACGTCTGAAACATATCAACCTGCAACTATCATTAGTCATACAGCCTCATGCCATGGTTTAAACACAGCCTTATTTCTTAGAATCCTATAACGTGTGGATAATGTTAACCTACCTGACTTAAACCAGGTCTCTCTACCTCCAGATGTGCATCACTGCTTTGCAGGGGTGTTGTCTGCTAGTGTTGTGGCTGCGTTCGGTACCCATGTAAGTGAACACTGTCCCTGGATGAGGCCCAGTTTCACTCTTAGTTCGATTAGCCTCCATTTAACACGTTGTTAAATCATTTTCACTAGCCCAGACAGCTATGGAGGAACTTACCATAATTAGAGAAGTTCTCCGTTGTAAATTGCGACAATTAAATGATATTTATATTTTGCTGTTATACCTGGGGCTTATTGTAGATGGTGCTATCGAACACAGCAGGCGGTAGCTATGCCATCTAGTGTGTGTTGGAGGTACTTATAATGCTCTTCTTCACAGTCAACCAACCCACATGCATGACCAACCCTAGCATAAGAAATATGCATGAGAAGATGAAGTTATATCATGTAATGTAGCATATCTTATATACGGTTGTATCTCACCAGATCGATACAAGTTGATCAGTAGTCTTTGACTGGATGACCTCTTTGACCGGCACCGTCAAAAAGCTTTTAATTATGACCAATTCGAAATGAAATTAGTAATATAGGCCTATGGTGTTAAAATATTCATTACCCTTTCCCCGGCATTTCTGTTTACATAACCCCATTTCAGCCTTTTTTACGCTTGTCTACAGTGGCCCAGAAGGGCCAAGAAATAGAAAAGTGAAAAGTGGAAAGTGAAAATCAAAAAGTGAAAAGTGAAAATCAAAAAGTGGAAAGTGAAAATCAAAAAGTGAAAAGTGAAAATCAAAAAGTGAAAAGTGAAAATCAAAAAGTGAAAAGTGCAAACCTAAAAGTGAAAAGTGAAAACCTAAAAGTGAAAAGTGAAAACCTAAAAGTGAAAAGTGAAAATCAAAAAGTGAAAACCAAAAAGTAAAAAGTGGTTTGAGGTTTGAGGTTTTCACTTTCAGTGTCAAGCTGTCAATCTGTCAACAGGTTGTGACAGGTATCTTTGAGCATTGGGTCAGAATTTCCAAAAATGTGATTTTCGGGAAATTGGCAGAAATGGCGAGAAAAAAGGTCAGAAACGAAAAAAGTCAATTTTTTCCGGGAAAATGTCCAATTGGGCGAGAAAAATGGTCAGAATTTCCAAAAATGTGATTTTCGGGAAATTGGCAGAAATGGCTAGAAAAAAGGTCAGAAATGAAAAAAGTCATTTTTTCCGGGAAAATTTCCAATTGGGCGAGAAAAATGGTTAGAATTGCCAAAAATGTGATTTTCGGGAAATTGGCAGAAATGGCGAGAAAAAAGGTCAGAAATGTAAAAAAGCCATGTACCCTTTTTTGGTACCTTATTTCTGGGCCATTTCCCAGGGCCTATAATTCAGAAATCGCTTGGGTTGAGGATGTGTCCTTCTCTGAACTGGCTCTATGGGTTACTGGCATGAGGCAAATGTAATATCAAAGTGTATAATATAGAATTTCCCATTTTGCTATGAATAAACCTTACCAACGTGTACATATGATGTGTGTATTGAAATGTTATGTGTTAGAAATGTATAGATGCGACTATTAAAATCATTTTACATGACATTTCGATCCCGATCATGTACGTCATGTGACGTACATGATCGGCCATTATTTATTGACTGTCTTAATTACCCTTTCTGACCATATATAAAACATAAATCAATCATAGCAAGGTGTACATATGTTGTAGGTCTAAATATGTATAATCATAGACATGTGAAGCAGTGGGTAATGAGGAAATGTTACATGACATTCCAAGCCGATCATGTACGTCATGTGACGTACATGATCGGTTACACATTGAGCCCCCCCCCTCCGGCCCCTATAAATATTTTGGGAGGTTTTTTTTTCTAATAAACTCCCCAAAGACACATTACAGCCTGTAGGTATGGTTGGGAGAGTTAAACATCGTAGTGCAGGGGGTAAAAGATGGGTTTTGTACTCTGCCGATCATGTACGTCCGCCGATCATGTACGTCCGCCGATCATGTACGTCACTTTTTTAGTTGCACTGATTTGGTGAGAGTGAGCCTTTTTCGTTTCTGACCTTTTTTCTCGCCATTTCTGCCAATTTCCCGAAAATCACATTTTTGGAAATTCTGACCATTTTTCTCGCCCAATTGGACATTTTCCCGGAAAAAATTGACTTTTTTCGTTTCTGACCTTTTTTCTCGCCATTTCTGCCAATTTCCCGAAAATCACATTTTTGGAAATTCTGACCCAATGCTAAAAGATACCTGTCACAACCTGTTGACAGATTGACAGCGTGACACTGAAAGTGGAAACCTCAAACCTCAAACCTCAAACCACTTTTTACTTTTTGGTTTTCACTTTTTGATTTTCACTTTTCACTTTTTGATTTTCACTTTGCACTTTTAGGTTTGCACTTTTCACTTTTTGGTTTTCACTTTTCACTTTTTGATTTTCACTTTTCACTTTTTGATTTTCACTTTCCACTTTTTGATTTTCACTTTTCACTTTTTGATTTTCACTTTCCACTTTTCACTTTTCTATTTTTTTGGCCCTTCTGGGCCACTGTACTTGTCGGTTAAAGAGGCCACCCGGTCAAAGAGGTAGCCTAGTCAAAGAGGTGACTTGGTCAAAAACTATCAACTTGTATCGATCTGATGAGACATCACCAAATGTAAACGGCAAATAAGACAAGATGATGCAGTCCAGTGCTGTTTTAAGAATACAACGGTAATCCTCACATTTGTTAGACCTAACATTGCCTGAGGCTCTCTTCAAAGATGCAATAGAGAAGTTGCCATTACTCGACCCGGCTTAGAATTTAGGTATTATTGTTTTCACCATGTAATTTATGCTTGCCTTATTGATCACACATCACAATATTATTGCTTGTTACTGAAAATCTCTGTGCATCATTGGACCTGGACTTCCAAACACATTAGAAGTTCTTCCATTTTAGAACTTAGAATTACACGTTTCGTAGTTTCTTAGCATACAGCTGCTATACAGATTATTATCTATTTCTCAATGAGATGTGAATCTATTCATGTGACATATATCATAATATCATGATGACGAAGCTGCTTATTCTGGTCAATGCTTTGTGAGCTATACAACTGTGATATTCGTCTACCCCTGCTGTACCTTCCAATGCCATCCGTTTTAGATCAATTAAATAGTAGAGCCAATCCAAATAAAAAAATATATTGATCTGTAAAGATCCTGTCCAATCAAAATGAATATATATTGATCGATAAAGGTGCACATTGATGATCAAAACATCTGATATATAGCAAATAGAGGCAGACTGCCCCCTGTAAGCTGCCTCCACCAGCACGCTGCCCCCTGTAAGCTGCCTCCACCAGCACGCTGCCCCCTGTAAGCTGCCTGCACCAGCACACTGCCCCCTGTAAGCTGCCTCCACCAGCACACTGCCCCCTGTAAGCTGCCTCCACCAGCACGCTGCCCCCTGTAAGCTGCCTCCACCAGCACACTGCCCCCTGTAAGCTGCCTCCACCAGCACGCCGCCCCCTGTAAGCTGCCTCCACCAGCACACTGCCCCCTGTAAGCTGCCTCCACCACCACACTGCCCCGTGTAAGCTGCCTCCACCACCACACTGCCCCCTGTAAGCTGCCTCCACCAGCATACTGCCCCCTGTAAGCTGCATCCACCAGCACACTGCCCCCTGTAAGCTGTACAGCCTCCACCAGCACACTGCCCCCTGTAAGCTGCCTCCAGCAGCACACTGCCCCCTGTAAGCTGCCTCCACCAGCACGCTGCCCCCTGTAAGCTGCCTCTACCAGCACACTGCCCCCTGTAAGCTGTACAGCCTCCACCAGCACACTGCCCCCTGTAAGCTGCCCCCATCAGCACACTGCCCCCTGTAAGCTGCCTCCACCAGCACACTGCCCCCTGTAAGCTGCCTCCACCAGCACACTGCCCCCTGTAAGCTGTACAGCCTCCACCAGCACACTGCCCCCTGTAAGCTGCCTCCACCAGCACACTGCCCCCTGTAAGCTGCCTCCACCAGCACGCTGCCCCCTGTAAGCTGCCTCTACCAGCACACTGCCCCCTGTAAGCTGCCTCCACCAGCACACTGCCCCCTGTAAGCTGTCCCCATCAGCACAGTGCCCCCTGTAAGCTGCCTCCACCAGCACACTGCCCCCTGTAAGCTGCCTCCACCAGCACACTGCCCCCTATAAGCTGCCCCCATCAGCACAATGCCCCCTGTAAGCTGCCCCCATCAGCACACTGTCCCCTGTAAGCTGCCCCCATCAGCACACTGCCCCCTGTAAGCTGCATCCACCAGCACAGTGCCCCCTGTAAGCTGCCTCCACCACCACACTGCCCCCTGTTAGCTGCCTCCACCAGCACACTGCCCCCTGTTAGCTGCCTCCACCAGCACACTGCCCCCTGTTAGCTGCCTCCACCAGCACACTGCCCCCTGTTAGCTGCCTCCATCACCACACTGCCCCCTGTAAGCTGCCTCCATCACCACACTGCCCCCTGTTAGCTGCCTCCACCAGCACACTGCCCCCTGTAAGCTGCCTCCACCAGCACACGGCCCCCTGTGAGCTGTACAGCCTCCACCAGCACACTGCCAACACTGCCCCTGTAAGCTGCCTCCATCAGCACACTGCCCCCTGTAAGCTGCCTCCACCAGCACACTGCCCCCTGTAAGCTGCCTCCACCACCACACTGCCCCGTGTAAGCTGCCTCCACCAGCACACTGCCCCCTGTAAGCTGCCGCCACCAGCTCACTGCCCCCTGTAAGCTGCCTCCATCAGCACACTGCCCCCTGTAAGCTGTACAGCCTCCACCAGCACACTGCCCCCTGTAAGCTGCCTCCACCAGCACACTGCCCCCCTGTAAGCTGCCCCCATTAGCACACTGCCCTCGGAAGCTGTGCAGGAAAGCTGATTTTAGGTCTGCTTGAAGACTATGTGAGCTGCTCATTCTGGCAATGCTTGGAGACTGAGTGAGCTGCTAGTGGTGCTTGGAGAGTGCAGCAGCCCCTGTGTGTGTTTGGGGGGGGGGGGGGTGGCAATGGCGGCGGCTGACGGCTGCGAGGTGCGGCGCTGGTTGCTGCGGGCGGGAAGCCACTGCCTGTACAGTGCAGCAGCAGGCAGGTACCAGCGGAGGTACACGTATGGCAGACGCTGGGCGGGCAGCAGGACAGCTAGTGGTGGCACGACCACAGTCACACAGATGCACACCATGGCCAAACGGGTGGTAGCTAGGAAGTATGGAGGCGTCAGTAACTCTAGTGGTGAGTGAGATTTAGTGTGGGGAAGACGGGGGTTGTGTGTTCTCATGGGGTGGGGTGGGGGTGGTGGTGTAGTGGGTTGGTTGTGGTGGTGGCTTCTCTGGCAGCCATAGCGGATCTCCTGTATGTGTGAGAGCTGGGGGAGGTGGGGAGGAGGGGGTTGTGACTATGCTGCAGGGTATCGATTCTACTGACAGCGGTCGGAGCAACTCTTATACCAACATTACCTTGTATAGTTATACATGGTTATACTTAACTCTGGAGGATATAGGGCAAACTGTACACACCTACACAGGGGTCTGCATGGCAAACAGGGCACGGCTAAATCTCTAGGCCAACTATGGCAGCACACACAACCCTGAGAGTTGCATGCTCTGACCCATGGCCCACTTGCAGGGATGTTAATGTAGCCTAGTTATGCTGAGCTGCTCCCTTGGTGGCAATTATGACTTACACCTGTGCTGTTATCAATACGGCGTATATGGATAGATATGAATCATGAGATATCAGGGTAAATTCACCATCATGAGTCGGACACTTGAATTTGTATGTATTTAAGCATTCTAAGCTCTCTCTTTTTATATAAAATACAGTTAGAGTGTCACCCCTAGCTACAAGGGACACCCAGAGAGATTATTATGCATGAATAACTACAAATGCATGTGTCTATTTGTATGTGACTCTATGCTTTGCACGAAAAATGTATACGGCCTAATTGGAGAGTGCTCTAAGTCCCTCTAGAACAATACTATATAAAGCATGGCCATTAATGTGAAATTCGCTTGACATGGACCCTAAATTATACTTTAAATGATCTGATCTACATGGTAATTGATTCCTAGTTCTTTATAACTATCTCTGTATGTGAGGAACCTCTCCACAGACTTCAATCCCAGCACTAGACTCATATTTCAAGTTCAAGTATATTTTACTGGTAACAATCATATTTGCTATTCAGGTATAATATTGGGCCGACTACTCTCGTTGGTATCATAAATATCACATTTCATGCATTAATACAGACAATTGTGATTTGCTATACAAATGACGTGTTTTTTAATCTAACAGATTGATAATATGGCTTGGTGATGTCACAGCACTATCGTTTACCACGTGAGAAATAACGTTTTTAATAGAGAGTTCATATTTCTTGCCTCCTTCTTTTGAGTATAGTTCACCTTAATTATGTTACTAGTCAATACAGAGTCACTAATATACCAAAACAACTAAGGCATGTAGATTTTATGAAATGGCAATCTCCCTTGTCGATTTTAAGAAATAGGTCTCGTCTCTTGTCGCCAACCCTCGTATTGCATTTTCCCTTGTGTCAAAACTATTTGCACATGGCCTTGTCACATTGTCGATTTAAGGGAGTGATCATTTTTTAACAACAGGGGGGGGGGTGGTGGTTTTCCGCGCGGAGCGCGCGAAATTTTTTTCACCCCCCCCGGTCAACGGGTCAAAATTTTTTACCCCCCCCCCACGGGTCGAAAATCGGCGCGCGCGCGGGCCCTTTGAAGCATAGTAACGCGCGGGCTTTTTGGCCCAAAACAGGTTAAATTTTTTTGACCCCCCCCCCAAGAGGGGTCCAAATTTTTTACACCCCCCCCGGTCAAGGGGTCCAAATTTTTTTGCCCCCCCCCCCAAACCAACCCCCCCCCCCCTGTTGATAAAAAATGATCACTCCCTAAGGGGTTTATATATGTAGAGAGTGATATATACAAAGGTATATGGACAAGAATAGATAGCTAATGTGTGAAGATTTGAATTTTGGTTATAATTTATAATGTTAAATTGGATATTTAAGAAAGAATGGTCACTATGTTGGGAATGCCTACTTACAATGAGAACATGCTAGACGTGCCAACATTTCACAAGTTTTATAACTGATTTATACATGGGTCTAGCATACAAATGAGTAATTCGGCGTTAATCAAATTAAGATAACATGCGTGGCAATGACGATGCATGGTAATACTTACAACCACTTACAAACATATTTATCAATAAACCCTCGGGGGAAAATGAAATAATTCTGAGAAACATCTTCATATATTAACTTCCAAGATGTCTTATATTACGATTTTATCTATTTATTACTGCAGGGTACCCTGCGCCGACGAGCTTGGACCAACCATGGAGTTTCACAATAGGGAGGAGAAAACACAAGAAAGGTTTGTCTACTTAAAAATAGGTATATTCGTTTATGTAGCAATTCCAGAAATAAGAAAGATGGAATATGACTAAGTCTAGTCTCCACCCATGGAAATAAGGCAGATATTGGGGTGGTGTCTCTGGAGTATGGTGTGGTCAGGGAGGGAGGACATTACAATGAATCAGATAACCGCCCCTCACTCACTGACGATGCACCATGCGACATTACTAAGTAGTATAGGGAAACGCACATTTGCCTCGGGAACTGCTAACACTGCTAGCAGTAGAGTCTAGGCCTGCTCCCGGCACTCAGCTAAATAAACACCAACTAAAACTTAACAATTGAATTCTTTGGTAAAATTATTTCAATTCTTTATTTTGTCATTCCCTACTCATTCGTTTATACCATTAAACCATACTCTTTATATATACATTTTACCACCACCTAAAGGCTAACCTACTGTCACACTCTACAATCTCTTTTTAAAAAATGTTGTCACATTTATGTAGATCAACCATTGGAAAAAATTCATTCAGACATTCTGGAATCGACTGAGAAATGGAATACATGAGATATTACCCTTATTTCACGCTTCTTAAAGCGCCGGTCACATCGTCTATGTGTATGAAGTGCCTGGACCGGCAGTCCAGTTTAGTGAGAAAGTCTTCAAGCCTAGCATGCAGAAGAGTCTGCCATCTATGGCTGTAGTATTTAGTAGGAGGGGGAACCGGAAGGAAAGATTACGCATAAGACGTGCAGCAAGTCTAAGGCAGGGGTATGGAGTGCGGCCAGTCTAAGGTAGAGGTATGAAGTGCTTCCGGTCTAAGGCAGGGGTATGCAGTGCTTCCGGTCTAAGGCAGGGGTATGCAGTGCTTCCGGTCTAAGGCAGGGGTATGAAGTGCAGCCAGTCTAAGGCAGAGGTATGAAATGCGGCCAGTCTAAGGCAGGGGTATGAAGTGCAGCCAGTATAAGGCAGGGGTATGAAGTGCAGCCAGTATAAGGCAGAGGTATGAAGTGCGGCCAGTCTAAGGCAGGGGTATGTAGTGCAGCCAGTCTAAGGCAGGAATATTGAGTGCGGCCAGTCTAAGGCAGGAGTAGAAAGAGTGACTGCGGCTAGTATGACGGCAAGGGTGGGCTGTTGCCAGTATATCAGGCAGGGCAAGGCTGTGGTAAGTATAAGGCAGGGGAAGGCTGTGGTATAAGTTTAAGGCAGGGGAAGGCTGTGGTATAAGTATAAGGCAGGGGAAGGCTGTGGTATAAGTATAAGGCAGGGGAAGGCTGTGGTATAAGTATAAGGCAGGGGAAGGCTGTGGTATAAGTATAAGGCAGGGGAAGGCTGTGGTAAGTATAAGGCAGGGGAAGGCTGTGGCCAATACAAAACAGGGGTAGACTGTGGCCAGTCTAAGGTAAGGGTAAACATACTAAAAGATAATTCAGTGACTGTGGCCAGTCTAGGCTCTACCCTACTGCCACGCCCCACTCACACTAAGTGCCCAGGGCCCAGGAGGCGCTCACCACGACTCGGGCAATCTGACCTACTTACGGTGAGTGGCCTATCTAAGCTGTATTCACAGAGCAGGTCCAGGGCTGTGGTTGCAGCCATATACTTCTACATTATGACTGGGTAAATACGCCTACAGACCACTTATGTGCTGCTGGTTGACGGCAGGTTTACTTTGCACCTTTAAGGGACGCATATTGCTGCAATGCATCACGCCCATATAATCATTGTACATGAATGCAGCCCTGGTGAGAAACTCGCCATTGCTGCATTCAAACAACAATAACATTCGACAGTTTATCAATCCCGTAGGGTCAACACTGGCGAGTCACTCGCCAGGGCTGCATTCATGCATCATGACGACAAAAGGGGGCAATGCATTAAATGCACTATGCAACCTTAAAGGGCTAATAACAGCAAAAGTGCCTCTTTACAGAGATTAGGCAATGATAATAGTATTTCCAAATTATGAATTCTTAGCTGTTACGACCCCACAAGGCACTAGCTATCTGGATGATACACATGAACAATGAAAAATAAATACTCAATTAGGTGCCCCGCCCTGAAATATAATACCATATTAAAACTCCATTTGTGTGGTTTTGGAGAAATTGCACGATCTTCTATAGATGAATATTGCTCGCAGATTGAATAGAAAATTACCTCTCGGTTTCCGCTGTATCAGTGCTGGCTTCCCTTTGCATTTTATTATTGTGCAAATACCATTACCGGTATACCAAGAAAAGGAATATTCCGGGATAGAAGCAGAGTATGCACACTGTACCTCGGAAGCATAGCCCAGTGGGCACATAATATTTGTATGGTGGTAATCACTACCTAGAAGAACTAGGTATAAATTCCAAATTATGTTTTAAGGTTTTTATTGCCAAGACACAACATACAAGGTAGAAATGCCAAACGGCAGTGGAAGGGTAACTAGATCCACCAATACTGGACTACTTACCTCTCCAAATACTGCCAGTACAGCCCATAGAAAAAGTTTTTTTGTATCGGGGCATTGACCTATGGAATACTCTTAATGCATCCTGTCGACTGGCTAGCGACCGGAACCTGTTTAAAACAACGACAAAGCAAACTTTGCTACACCTCTTCTTAGCCAAATCCAGGACCTAGCCTAACTTAGCACACTGAGCTAAGGCTAAACAAGTAACAATAATACTTGTCCACTTACAGACATTGTCCGTCGCTACTATGCTCTAGAATTACTTATACTATCTTCTTGTTTTTGTGTCACCTCTCATCTGTTTCTTATATTGCTTGACTACCTGTATTATCTGTATTAATTTGTGTGGTATGATAGTATGCCCAGTTCGGAGAACGAGTTCTAGGATTGTAAACTAAGTTTAATCTACACTGCGTTTAGGCCTATGTCTCTTGGAAGCTATACTCTAATGAATTTGAGCTGCACTTAGGCGGTTCTGTAGCTGATTATGCATTAGTGGGGTTTGAACATTGAAGATTATAGAATATTTTGCCAGTATTTTGTCTGATGGCTGCTGTTATAGGGTTTTAAGTAAGATATTATAAGTGTATTGATGTAATACACGATAGATAGTATCCAACACAGCAATGTCACGATACTGCTCTCTATTAAGTATAGGGCCAAATAAAATAGAAGTGTGTTCCTGCTTATCCGACCTTATCTAGAAAGATATGGTTGATCCTAGACATCTAATTTCGAGAAGAATTATCATATAACGCCATTTCCGGGCTATTCCTGGGTTCATTTGATGGTTCACGAGTCAAAGCCATGGTCCGCAAGTTGGTACTGCAGTTTCTGAGTACTCTTGTGCTTTACCTAGATCTCCAAACCATCTAACCTGAAGCACACCTTTTATTCTGTACATTTGGCCTATAGCCGGCTGATAGCACATAACAGTATTCAAAGGGCAGTATCGACCAGCTCCATTCAGCACACATCAATGGTGGATCTAAAGTAGTATTTATAGAAATCAGTTCCCTTAATACACTCTAACAACCTTCCAAACCTGCCTAGATTAATGGTTGTATAGCCGACAGCCTAAATGCCAGGTGGGTAGGTTTGGTACTGATGGTGTGGCAAGGCCAAAATGATAAAATAAAATGGTGTTTTTCAGGTTACCTAACACTACCTATAGCAACATGGTTTGACCCTAATGATTTTTATCTAATTTTGAATTCAAGAAGAAAATGGTCCATCGGTTGAGGTGACGAGCCGGCACCTTAGTTCTCGACTCAATTTTTGGATACTTTTGTGGCCTTAAGCTTAAGGACTTCACTACCCGATTTTGTCATCAGATCGGAGTTATTCTCACAAATCGAACCCAAATAAATTTAAACAAATTAAAATATAATGATAAAAACAACCCTCACATCTGATCATTCATGTCCATTTTTTGACCATACTACCCTTTCATTTAGGGGTGCATTAAGCAGCACCAGCAGCCCAACTGCCTGTACGCACAGGCAGGTGCAGGCCGACACATAACCATGCATATGTCACGCGCAATATCGGAATTTGCGAAATATCAGAACTTTAACATCTCAATTACAAGTCTTATAAGATAAGTTGGTGTATCAGACAAATAGAAAGGTAGGATGAAAAAAGTATTTACAAAGAAACTTTACTGTATTAGTTAGCTCTGTGTTGGGTTACAGGCAACTGAACTCCCAATGTTTATCATACCAGAGGCATTACTGCCACACCTTATTCACACCTACAGTGAGGTGTGGGATGCATGAGGACCTTCTAGTGAATGTTATTACACCTCCAAGGTGTGGCACATCATACTCAAACAACATTGACAAATATATATATAACTGTTGTATATCTAGAACAGTAAGGAATTCTGAAACTGCCCAATGTAAGTATGGATCAATTTCGGAATTGCCCTGCGCAGTTCCGGAATTGTACATGGGCAATTCCGGAACTGGGCTGGTTCCTATTCTGCGCCTGGAGGCTGTTTTTCCCCATTGGTTTTGGGGTCCGTATGTGTCATACGGGGGTCCCGGCATCCCATACGGGCAAAAAGTGTTTTTCCTCATCGGATACGGACATTTTTTACCAAAAAGCAGAATCCCGTATCCTATACGGAATCCCGTATACGCATACGGGAAAATAGCGTTTTTCCTCATCGGATACGGGATTATTTTTCCACATCCTGTCCGTATAACTCTCCTCAATTCCTGAGCCATCAGAGCTGCATTAATTCAAAAAAAGTGGCCCGTATGCTGCATGCGGGTACTTCAAGTCCCGCATAGGTAATACAGTACCCGCATACGGTGCAGGTCTGTTGCATGACCTTCACCTTGGCCCACTCTGCTTTCCCACCAAAAATTCAACATGGTGTGGGGGTGGACGCAGAAGGAGAAGAGGGAATACTTTCAGAGAGTGGACCCCTTCAGCAGGTATTCCGAAAAGAAGTTCATAGCCCGGTACAGGCTTAGTAAAGATGTCTGCCGGATTCTGGTGAAGAGCTACGTCGCCACCCGCTCAAAGAAGATTCTGCGTGGTAAACATGCAGTCCCACACAGCCTTAGGGTATGTATAAATGTTGTACTCCTGTACCACTGCTACCACTGCTATTCTGTATATACTGTTTATTATACCCCACACCTCCCATATCTGAATCATATTGAGTACAGGAACAAAGAGTTGTATATAGTACCATGTTCATCTTCTTTTCTATACATATAGATCAACCTACACTGTTTTACCTGCCTACCTTATTTTTATTGTACCCTATTTGGCCTATACCTTTATTTCAGTTCCTGACAGCTTTGCGTTATTTCGCAACGGGTGCAACGTACCTCACCATAGGTGATTGCCATGGGGTGTCAAAGTCGGTTGTGTGTAAATCGGTGCAACAGGTCAGCGATTTTTTCCACAACAACATACAGGACTACATCCAATGGCCGGACAGTAAAACGGAAAAGACGATCAAGGCGTTACCCTTCTACCTGAAAACCAAAAAGCCAAGGTGCTTTGGTTTGGTGGATGGCACCCACGTCCCCATCGGTTGCCCTAAAGGACTGGTGAAGGACGAAAACCAGTACTTCTGCTACAAGGGGTACTACTCCATCAACGCAATGGTAAATTTAAATTAAATATACTCCTAACACACATTTTCTATCTTGTTTTTCCCTCTTCATAAGAAATAAAATAATTGACTTCTTATTATATTATCTGACATTATAGGACATATAAGTTGTCAGCTTTTATGGTAAAGTATTCAAAGCAACAGCACATAACGTCTTAACAAATATTTTATTTTTTATATCTTTTCTCTCTACAGATCGTGGGCGACTATGACGGGATGATCATGCATGTCAACGCAGCCAATCCGGGAACATGTAACGACATCTATGTAATGAACGGCAGTCAGCTTAAATACCTAGGGGACCGTGGTGACTTCAAAGGTTTCTACCTGCTTGGAGATTCTGGGTAGGTATATTTTTTAACATCAATACTTTCTGTTCCCCACATGTCTGTCCTTACAATATAAAGTTTCAATTTTTCCACATGACATATGTCACATCGCGTTATCCACAAAATAAACCAATGTACTTTTTCCCTTTTTCTAAGCAGGAAAAGCAGCTGAAAAAACTATATGACATACCTGAAAGTGATGATCTACTTTATGCTACCTATATATTTTCAGATATGTTCTGACTGACTACATCCTGACCCCGGTCAGGGTGGAGAGTACTCAGGCGGAGGCCAACTACAACAAGTGGCACCGTAAAACGAGGTCCCTGATTGAACGGATCATAGGACAGGTGAAGCAGAGATTAAGGTAACTTCAAGCTCTTTGCACAATACCTTAAATACACTAACACAACAATGTAAACAGTAACATGCACAATTTTGTCACAGCACCAACTTTGGATGAAGTATCTTAACACAAAATTTCACTTATATACATGAGACATATGACAGTATAAATTTCCCCATATTGGTGTAGGAATGAACATATTTGGATATAGCTTTACAAAAAATATCACGTAATTTCAGATGCATGGACAGTAGTGGAGGGTATCTCATGCACGATCCTGTGCGGGCAGCCCGGATCATAGAAACCTGCTGCTGCCTCCATAACTGTGCTAAGCTCGGTAAAGTCAAGCTGTTGAAGGACAATCCCCGGGCTAAGGACCGTTACAAGAAGAAACAGGCTGCTGCTGTCCAACCCGCAAACCTGGGACGCAACCCTACTGGCTTGTTCACACACATGAGGAAGAGCTTCATTCAGACCCATTTCCAGAACGACCACCTGGAGAAAAAGGATAAATAATCCCTCCATATGAACTATAATGTACACCCATATTCTGATATGTCTGTTATATGTACTTAAATATAATAAAATAACATAATACCAGTATTTTTTTGGGGGAATGTATATTATACAATACACAGCCGCTACCCTTGCTACACATTGTATCAGTTTTTAGCACCAACATGCATGCAGTGACTTATCCGTATAAGAATGCTAATGTAATACTAATGTATAAAGTAAAATATAAGTATACATTTCCATGCAATGTCTGATAAGTGTACATGTAAATACATTAAAATCTAGAAACATACCAGGGATAAACAACTCCTGCACACATATGGAATGATATATTTAAAAACAGTACCCTGATTCAAGTTTTCACGGTATAAAGTTGAACTGTATAATACAACCGGAGATGTAATGAAACATGAACACTTTTACATTGATATATCTGGACAACATGGCCATATACATTTTTAAGTCTTGGGTTTACTCTTGAGGCGGAGAGATCGTTTCAGCTTGGGTTTGTTAGGACTACCGGGATCATCCCCCTGCTCGCTACCGTTAGACTGCTCCTCCTGCAGGTCCACTCGGTCTTGTAGTATGACACACTCCTCTCCCCCGAGCACAGAGAAATTAGGCAGGCCATCCGTTGCTGGCGGGTGCTGAAGAATAGCTGAATAAAATGAGAAACATAGCATGTTCCATCAACTATGTAAATGTTATATTTTCTACCGTGACATATATTTATGCATTACAATATGAAGTAGCAATAAATTATCTTGTTTCACAGCATTTCTCCTACAGATGGAATGTGTTACATTTTTCTGTTCTTTAGCACTATATAAATTTATATGTAATGGTACAACATATCTTTTAAATTACCTGCTCCATTGAGGACATATTTGAGCTGCCCATCCACCTGGATGTATGTGCCATCAGGAGAATGGACTGGGGACTTCATGCAGTAAGCTGCCTCCTCCTGACCTGGAAACATCAAACAAAATATAAATGAATTTTTTTAACCAGAAAAAACCAATTATTTCTGACCTAAAAAAGAGAGATGTTGTGTTGCAGCATAAATACTTTTTTTTAAGCAAGGGTTAAAATAATATAATATAGTAACATCCCTTAATGACACCTGAAAGACAGGGAGGAGTAATATCTACCTTTGGGTGGTTCCTGATGTGTCAGGTAGGCAGAAGTGGTAGGCTGTTCCTCTATCTTGTGACACACAGCATCGTCTTGTTCTACGTCGGGCAGCTGCGACTCCTTCTGCTCTTCCCCCGGTTTTTCTTCCTGCTCCCCCGCTTTGTCCATTTCAGCTTTATCCTGCGCCATTCCGGATGCACCAGCCACCGGGACATTCTGAACTCCTGCAAGCACACAAATAGTATATTTCTGTTTTAAAAAATGTGGGGGAAGGGCGGTGGGACAGGACATTTGTTACATGCTATTTATATGATTTGAAAAATATAATGCACATAATTTATTTTCTTGTACATTGATTTTATTTTACCATATTAAAGAACAAATTAGCTGAACACAATTCATATCCTGTATGTTATTCAGAGATATAAAAATAGAGTTACCTGGGTTGGAGGCCAGAAGGGGAATTATGTTCCGCTCGATTATACGTTGTTGAGACAAAGACAACGTCTCCATGTTTTGGACCAATGTGGATATGACGCTGTCTGCTTTCTGCATCACTGCTTGCAGTTTTTGATGATTACGTCCTAAAACGCTAACTAACTTAGTCATGCCCGTCAAATTCTCGGCAACTTGGACTATCCCTGTAGACAATGTAGTCTGGACTTCTGCTACTGATCGCGTGTTGGTGGTCAGCATGTTACTGAACGAGTCCATATTTTTCATTACAGCCAAGTTCTTTTTCAGGATGTGGTCTACAACTTTTTCATCCACCAATGCGATCCCAGACATAGATTCCTCATGTTTTTCTGTGCAATTTTTAACACATTGTTCGAGTTTCAGTTCATAGGATTGATAGCGGTCTCCCATTCTTTTTGTGGCGGAAGCTATCGCCATTTCCACTTCAGCCTGTTTATCCAGTGCCTTTTTGGTGGAGTTTGCCATCACATGCATGTTTTCCTGTATTGTACTCACCATGTGGTTAGCAAAGTCTGTTATTTTGGCTGTCAGGTTGTCGAAGGCAGACAAGTCTGGAACAGGTTCCGTTCTTCTTTTCTTGAAAACAGGGGATTTGAAAATGTCCTCATCCGGGGGTGAAAGCAGGGGAATGTGTTTCTGTCTTCTCACGGGGGGGGGGGGGGGGGGGGGGGGGTTAGGAAGGGGGGAGCATTCCCGTATAGGTGATATTTTGGTGGGTGTGCTAGTGGTAAATATATGAGTATCCTCCTCTTCCTCTGTTTTGTGTGGTATTTTCTTGACAGGGGTGTGAGCTTTACTTTGTTCTGCTTTGCTTTCCTTCAGCATTTCCTCCACCTGCTGCTCAGTATACCTTGTCGGTCCGGGTGGCTGAATACGGGTCGCAGCTTCTTTTACTTCAGTTCTTTTCTGCAGGAGCATTTCCTGTACCTGCTCCTCTGTGTAAGTTTTAACTGTTGGTTTCTTTACGGGGGTGGGAGGTTTATCTTGTTCTTTTTTTTGGCTTTTCAGTAATTCCTGTACCTCCTGTTCCGTATAAGTGCTAGAACGGGGTTCATTAGATGAGGGTTCAGGTTTTTTCTCTTCCGGTATGTTATCCTTAAGGAATTCATGCACCTCCTGTTCTGTGTACATGGTTGGCCGTGGTGGCGGCATGTGGGAGGAATCCTTTTTGGGCTGAATTCTCTTATGCAGGAGTAGTTCTTCTACCTCCTCTGCTGAGTACATTGTACGGCCCGTCTTGAGTACAGGGGTGGGAGGAGGGGTTGCTTCTTCTATGCTGTCTTTCAGGAAATCCTGTACTTCTTCCTCTGTGTACACAGAAGTGGTGGCAGGAGCAGCTTTCTTACTCTTTTGTATCAACTGTTGTACCTCATCTTCGCTGTACAACTTGTGTTTTTTGGTGGAGTGGGATGAACTCTGAGTACTGGGTAGAACAAGGGGTTTATGTTTAGTTGAAAACAATGACACCTTTTTGAGTGGAGCGTGGGGTACTTTTATCTTGTCCACCGCCAACATGGCAGCAGATACGGCAGCGGCAGTGGGGCCTTGTGCTGCATGTACCACGTTGCGAGCAGATTTCAGTTTTTTATGTTGTGAGGAGACACGCCGCAGAAGTTGAGCCCTAGTAAAACCTTCAAAAGGGACCGGGGCGCTGGACTCCTCCTCTGAGTCAGTGGGTGGTGCATCCTGCACCTCTTCTTCCTCTTCTTCCTCCCGAACTATCTCACCCTCCTCCGTTTCTACGTAAGTGCCATCTAGCTCGTAGTCCCGCATGTCCTCGGGCCTTTCCTCTGTCACCGGTACTACAAAAAAAACAAAAAAAAAAACACTGTATACCATACACATGTGAAATGTATACACTGCCCACACATCTGTTCTAATGTGGGAAATGTGGCCTACTTCATATATATGGGACATCCCAAAGAAAGTACATATTTTAGGAGAAACCTTTATGTCGGTGGATTTTTTCCTGACCTGACTAATTTAATTATTACACTGTCTGACTTGGAGAGATAGTCGTGAAAGATGAGTCTTTTCTTATACAAAAAGATCAATTTTAATTTTTTCTCCCTGGTCTTAACCGACTTCATATATATGGGACATCCCAAAGAAAGTACACATTTTAGGAGAAACCTTTATCTCTGCAACATGTTTTACTGTCCCTATGTAAATTTTTTTTGGCAACAAAATGGACGCTGCTTACCTCCATCTATGCTGAGCAGCAGCTCTCTTTCCTCTACAGCCGCCATGCTGGCACTGGGCATGCGGATGTTGGCGTAATCCTCCTTTTCCGGCCGGTCTGGGTCGTAGCAAGACCATTTCCTCTCAGGCCGGCCCCCACCCTTCACATCGGGTGGCTGCATTCCGTCTATACCTGTTGTATGGAAGCAGGTATTACACAGGTGTGGAAATAATTTTTTTAAAAAGAAGCAAGATATCAATACTGTTCCACATGTGGGGTATGATAATGTATACTATTTATTTTCTCCTGTTTCAGTTTGGCTCATATTACGTTCACAAATCATTACTTTTTTTATATTCCTTTATCAATATGTCAGAGGAAGGACAGGGATAATTTTACTTACCGAGCACTACGTCAACTCCGGAGTAGTCACACGCCGCCTGCTCCAGGTCATCAAGAAAATCTTTCGCATCCCTGCGACCCGAACCGGTGGGGTACTTTGCATCAATTTTCTGCCTCTGTTACAAAAAGGGAAGGCACATGAATTTAAAATATGGATCACAAAGGATCACAAAGTAAAATCCTGTTCTGTACTATATTACAGTGTGTACCAAATACTTTCTTTTTTCAGGAAACACGAAGCAGAATATAACTTTTTCCATCTTCTTGGTAAGTTATTGGGTACAATTTATATTCCTTCAATTTTTGATATATGGCCTATACAATATATGAATCACCATGTTCATTTGGTGTTACAGCATTTTATAAACAAAATAAATTTCTGAAACAACCGGAGGAATATACTTACTTTCCGTTTTGCCTGCTGGCAGTAGTAGCCCAGTTTGTCCTCCACCTGCAGTACCGTCCTCGCCCTCAGTCCCACCGAGGAGACATAATCTGGCAAAAAAATGTATATGCTATACTTCATGACATACAGCAGGAGAGAGTTTTTTCATTACGTAACAACAGGGAGTAATACAGAGTTGCATACTGTGTTATGTATGGCAGAGTGGCATGTTTTGTTTCATCTGTACATGTTAATTGGCAACAGAATACACTGTGTTTGGCATAAACATTTATAGCATATAAATATAATAAAAAATAATTCTTACCTGTCAGCTCTTTCCACGCTAGTTCTTTCATTGTTGCCCCACTGGTGGCGTCTTTAAACTTGCCCCGCAGCACCGGCTTCAGATGGTTGGCACCAAGAATTAGTGCCTCGAGCTCGTCAGCCCGCCAATGGGCGCCCTTTACTGTACAGGGATTTCGGGTGGAGTCCCTAGACATACTAAGGCTGAGTTCACTGGCATAACCCGGTAATATCTGTCCCACATATTGTTTTTTCGTTACTTTTGATTTGGCCCTGGCTGATGGCTTCTTAACACTTTTTGCGGTGGAACTGGATGCATCAGGTGTATACGTAGGATCGCGCTTCCTGTCGTCCTTGGGTATCTTCTTCTGCTTTTTGTGTGGGGGGGGGGCACCGGTGTTGGTATGGTGCTCACTGGACGGGGCTTTTCCTTTTTGGCGCACTTCTGATCTCCTCATTTCGGCCAACATTTTTTCCATATACCCAATCATCTGGGCCCCCCCCATGCCTGGAAAACTGCTTGGGAAGAACTGCTCCAACCCCTCCTGCCCTTCTTCCACCTCATCCTCAGATTCTTCGGATGCATCTGGTCGGGGTTTCTGAAAAATTGAATGTGATTCCATGATGAAACAAGGAAAAAAGGCTACGTCAGGCAGCTGGACATGCTGCCATGACACCCCCCCCCCCCTATATGGCTTAGGTACTTCTTTTGCCCATACAACAATATTGAAATAAATCAACACATAGCGTGTACACCTTATGAACAAAAATTCATGATAGCATTTGCATTGAAATCAAGCCAAACAGTACGTGAACACTGACACATCGGTCACCGCGGGAGCAGGGACCGGTGAAAAGAAGAGAAAATTCAATGAAAATAGCATCTTACATGACAGAACGGATCGACATAGAATAGTATGTGTAACATTCTACCCCGATGCATCATATGACATGCTGTCCTTACCTTTTTAGTTGCTTTAGGCATGCTTCAATCTCTGTTGTTGTTATTTTGATCACCTTCGTAGCAGCCGGCAGATTGCAAATGGCGGATTCCGGAAGTGACGTCAGACAGGGAATTCCCTAGGGGTATCCCCGTTTTCCTCAGTCGCTTCCCGCTTTCAATGTCGCATAGTCCCGTATGGGTACGAATACGGGCAGACCAATACGGGATCCCGCATTGGTAACCCGTAAGCAGCGAAAAAAATTCCAATTCCGTGTACACATACGGTCGTCATACGGAGGGGGAAAAAATTAAGTTTTTCGCCTTCCCAATGCGGGTCCCGCATACGGTCCGCATTTTGTGTCCGTATTCGTTCCGTATTGGACCCATGGGGAAAAACACCCTCCTGACACATACACTGAAAACCCAGGTTTATATGAAGGTCCTCACTACAGAGGACCTAGGGTGATCATGCCCAATTGATTAGAGTAATAAGGTGAGGTGATCATTTTGAGGACATAATTTTGCCACTAGGAGGATCTACTATACAACAATGTAATATATTGCCCCTGCTCCATGTGATCTATTGATTAAAACCTATAGCAATATTGGTCATATATGTTTACAAATTGGAGGATATATGAAGACAATTACCACAGTTTATATTCAAGTGATTAGAAAGAATATTAGGTCAAAACTTTCAAAGGTGTTGCCATAGGGGCGAGAACCATGAACCTTTGGATAAGAAGGCATGCATTCTGCCACTGTGCTATGGAGTCTGTGGTGGTGGACTCATTCAGAAGTTATTGCATGTATACATATATATACAGGTGCTCTGCACCATCGTCTGTTTAGAACTCACTGACCATAAAATGGGAAGGCAGAGATATCAACTGGTATTCTGTATTTCCTGATCCAAATCCCTCATCAGAATCATAAAAGAATTATTGTAAGTCATTTAAATTATTTGACAACAAATCGCCATTACCGTAGCACTGAATTTGTGGTTTTGATATGAGAGACTGCTGTCATAATTTAAATATTGTGGATTCTATAATAATGCCAATGGCTTGTATGACAAGTAATTTTTGAATTGATTATACTCTTTACTTGTTAAAAAATCAGATTTTTCTCGTTCTCCCTGGTATATTAGGTTCCACAGCGGAAGACCTGTGCATGGCCATAGCTTATGGAGATCTAGCAGATGCTATGAAGATCATCAAGTCTGGAGATTGTGACATCAATGCTCCAGACACGAGCGGTAACCGTCCCCTTCACACCGCTCTCCACTACGACCAGTTTGATATTGTAGAGACCTTGTTGGACATCTGCTGTGAGGTCAATGTCCCTGAGGAGGTCACTAAGCTCTACCCTATCCACATAGCTGCCCATAAGGAGTCCTCTGAATGTCTGGACATACTGCTAAAGCACAATGAGAGGAATAAGGGCAGTAAAAATAAGGTATTTGACCTGGACATCAGGGATGAGACCTCGTACAACACTGCTCTGGGGTTGGCTGCTCGGGCAGGGCACTCGGAGTGTGCGTTGAGACTGGTGGGTGCTGGCTGTGAAGTGGACACACTCAATGTGTCCGGGGAGAGTCCACTGTGTCTGGCACTCCTTAATGGTCACACCGATATAGTTAGGGTGCTGCTACAGAATGGGGCAAGTCTGGAGCTGGCTAACCGGGGTCGCAACCAGTCGGAGATGCTGTTTGGCTGTCTGTACAAGCATGAAGATGGAGAGGTACTAAGGCTGCTTCTGGAGCATGGCCAGAACCCCAATGTGTTCAGTGCTGATGGCAGGACTCCACTCATGTATGCTCTCACCTGGGACCAGCACATCTTCCTGAAGGTCCTCCTGGCCCCTGACCTCCAGGATCTTGTTGATGTGAATGTCGCGACACCTGATACCAATGAAACTGTGCTCTTTACGGCACTGCGCACAGCCGGAAGAACTAACAAACTGAAATATGTGCGATTACTTGTACAGCGTGGTGCTAATGTTAACCACACGAACAGTGCAGGCCTCCGCCCAATTGACATTGGCGTCTGTAATAATGACCTGCCGGCTGTAGAGCTATTGCTGGAAGCGGGTGCCACCATTTGTTCTCCAGTCCGCGGCACGTATATTAAGTCTCCTTTAGTTGTCTGTGCTCAGCAGGGTTATACAAACATAGCAAGTCTATTGGTGTTTTACGGTGCACCGGTCAGTGCGAGTGACTACACTGTGGGGGATTCGCCCCTCCTGACCGCCCTTAACCATAGGAAGCTAGACATGGTGGAGTTACTGCTAGAGTTGGGCTGCAATGTCTGTGCTGAACACTGGCTGAATGATGACCTCAACATGGATCTGCGCATCAACACTCCGGCCGTCCTTATCGAGCAGCCTGAACTGTTAAAGAGGCTGCAAAAACTGGCACGCTCACCGCCCTGGCTCTCCCAGCTCTGTCGGACTAGGATCAGGCAGCATCTACAGAAAAACAAGTTACCGCTCTTCACTATTCTCGACTTGAATCAGCCATCAGCTTTCAAGAACTTCTTGCTGTGCGCAACGTCAAAAAACTTTCTAGCGAAATGAGCTCAGTTTTGTTACAGGAAGGAAGAAAACTTGAATATGAGTTCTGTATTTTTGTGTCGTAATAGAGCCAAAGTATCATATAATCTTTATACTACAGGAAAGGACTCAGTCTGAACCTCATTGCCTGTTCCTTGCTGGCGAATTTTGAAGGAAATACATAGAGGACAGAATTGCTGTTAAATTAGCCCTTTTTTGCATACGTGTTCTTTTAGAATATTAATGCTAAAGCTTGGTCCTAATACAGGTACATACTATATTTAGAATGAAAGTCAATGTAAGTGATGGAAAGGAAAAGAAACTATAATCAGCTGATGAAGTAATTATAACTATCGATAAGATTTCATTCTTTGGTATATAACACTCTTTGACCCATGTAAAAAAGCTATTTTTCTCCAACATATATTCGTACTAGATAAATGAGTAGCGTTTGCAAGCTTTCCTCTACGCTCTTAGTTTTGAGATATACCCTCGGTAGAGGACGTTTGATACAGCCATATTCATCCCCATAGCCCTGGAATATCAGGTTATACATTCATGTATTCCTTACTATGCAAAACAATGACAGGGACAAAATGTATAGGACATATTGGGCCTGCCATGGGTGTAGTTTCATAAGATAAACAATTGATGTCCATGGCTGAGATCTTCTTATTCAAATGACTCATGTTTCTGTTCTTAAATATCGGTTAGAAGCTAGTTCAGGGTAAATTCTCTTTTATTTTTCAGTCACACGATATATTTGTGTTAATAATGTCTATATGGATTATGTGGAACTTTTAAAATTGGTATGATACTTGTTAAGGTAGAAAATATAAAGAAAACTATGGTCAGGACTCCTCTTGCGACTATCTTACATAATTATAAGCATTTCCAGCTATCATATGGGATATTTTTAAAAAGGAGAAAAGTGTTCGGACGATTATCAAATATGGTATAAAGTAATGATAAACTGTTTATAGTTACTATGTCCCCAAAATCAAACTCCCAGCCCATCTTTAAGCAAGGTATTTCGCTAATCATGTTTTGCTCTCGATAATCGGTTAAGTGAATACATTTGAGCTTTCGGGGGATGGGAAGACTATGATTTATGACCTACACTGCATGAAAGCTGGCACTTAAACAACAAATGGACTGCTTAAAGTTATACTGTAAAGTAGCATAGTCCGAGGATTAGGTCTCAAAAATTAATTTTATTAAAAATATAACAGGATTGTTTAATAGGGCCATGCGTCATACCCTACCTACTTCATTAACATTATTTCCCAGAATTCAGCTTCGATTTCAGTTAATCATCTGTTTTATGCTCAATTCAAGACTTTTGGAGTGTACCCATTGAAATTACACTGTTAAAGACTATATATGTCCTCATGGAACCCTCTTAATTGCCTTTTATTGTCCATCAATTATGTTTTATTGTGTCCCATCCGCCAAATATGATATTGAAATGACATTTTAAAAGAATTTAAAAATATGAAAAAAAATCGGATCATGCCACTTTAAGCATCTTAAATTCCAGAAAGTTCTACCTAAAGCCGCTTAAATGCAATTATAATCTGTGGCATTTACTGAATTCAAGCTGCGCTCTAAGCAATAAAAAGTCTGCTTAAATGTCATCGCCATGCAAAGACCAATGGTGTGACCGCCATAAATGCACTGTCTTTAAGTGGAACACTTTTATTTTCTCTTTTACTCATCATAATTCTGTTCGTTCGTATTTCCTATTATACATAAGGCCTAAACATGTGTATCATGCCATTTCATTATATAGTTAGAGGTACTATTATATTTGAGATTAAAATATGTTGGGACCACAAATTATTGCTGACTCGCTGTTTTTCATTTCCTCCTCATTTAAAGCATAGTTTATTGTGGATTATAAAAGTAGAACCCACTGCTTTTATGAACCTTGTTCTTTGTAGCTATAAAGGTGCATGTACTAACTTAGACGAATCCTACATAAGGTCGAGATGCCTATAACCAGGCCACGTTGTGTAGTCATATTTATTGAATTGTACTCAGAATCAGATGGCCATTCTTCTGTAAGAAAGCCCCTTTATAACTTAATATAAATGATGAATTACGTTATATCGAATTAGATTTATTTCATGATACGATGGGCAGCACAATGTATATATATTTAACTGTGGATGTGCCTATGTCAGTCTGGTGACTGTCCTCTGTGTCTGTGTTATGTTTGTGGTCGAGAATAAGGAAACATGTACCAGTTTGAAAAGGGTTATAGTGTTTTAAAAAGAAAATGCACATGACTAAGCAATCATACCTTGACTAAGTTAAAAATAACTAGTATCAATATTCTATCTGCTCTCTTTCTGCAAATGGAGTCCCTCCTGGCTATACAATGAAAAAGTACTTGTTTATTACATTATTTAGCTAATAAAAATATCATCAACAACAACAACCTCTAGGAGCTGTTAACACAATCCCAGCTCATCACATGAGGAAGAATGACTCAAAAAAATCATTATTAAATATTCCATTCAGAAATGGCGGCCATACTGTACGATGAAGATCATGTCACACCTTGAAGGTATTTTTAATGTTTTGGGGAATGTCAATTTATCAAGGATTGTTTTTCTTTCAGATTTGCAAATACAATCATATAATAGCAATTCTACAGCTGTATATGCTTAAAGCACTTGGGTTCGTAGTCTACTTCATCTTCTGTCAACTTACTCTTGAAAAACTAAATTGGTACACATTTCATGTTTTTCGACCTTGTATACGTGTTGTTTAGAAAATATAATATTCCAGTAATAGCCATACTATATGAAGATCCGTCTTAACCACAATTCATGCGCGAAGTGTTTTGATTAAATCAATTAATATTACATTGTTATGTACAACATGATGTTTATCTTAATTACTTGTCGCCAATAGCATTTTGTGATTGGTTTGTGATTGCCTATTTGATTTATAGTTCTTCCTCAATACATCAGATATGTGTCGGACTGTCGACCGGGATCATAATAGCCATACAATTTTAACGGAGAATTATAGTTGGGTTATACATATTCACGTTTATATCAAATTTTGGTAAATCTGGAATTTGTACCCACCAGAGGTATTTTACTGGTCTTATGTACATTATCATGCAATATTTAAAGAAATCAAAGAAAAATCCTAAATAAATCCTCTATACTAGTATAGATGGTTTATAGCTTTATATATGATAAGGTTAACCAGGAATTTGTAACTTTGCTACTTTGGATCAACCTGAAGTCGAGCCCTTACAGTCTGTACTTTAAAATAGAGTTTATTTCTTATATATATCCGAAGATTATGAGACTGATACCCTTATCGTACTGCTAGCTGGCTATAACATCTTCAGCTCTAAACAAAATAAACGGCAAGGTCAGCATCTATAGGTCTAAGTGTAACATGTGATTACTAGAAGGACATATAAACAAGCTTCTTTGTAATAAAAACACATATAATGTAGTACTTTTTCTTATTATTATTATAAAGCACGTCATTAAACGACCAAAATAATAGATTATGCGATGCAATGTTTAGCATTAACATATCTAAACTCACCCTGCCCACGTCCATTAAAGAACAAATAAAACCATGTTGTGCTGGGGTCGTGCTATCACAATTATTGTGAAATAAAATTATATAGCCGGCTTGCCCGGGTGGTAGTACAACGTAAAGTGTAATGAAAACTGTGTGCTGCAATACTATATGCAATTTAAACTGTAAAATACTCCCTTATGTTAATTAATGAAAATAATGAAAGCTATACTAGTAATATCTAGTTCACTCAGTATGTCCCAAAACCTTAAAACATATTCACGGGACAAAATTAGGGTCGAAATACATTTTCTACATGGAAAACATTAAGTCCAATACTCCTAGAGAATGATATAAAATTTTAGCAATTAGCTAGTATCCTATGTGTACATATATGGAAAACACTATATTCACCATCACAACACAAGTCATAACCTAGAGCTTGAATATCTAAGAACATAATTTGGATCTGTCCACACTGATAATTTATTCACTGGCTGGCGTTATAGGTAAACCAAAATTGGCTTACTATTAGTTAGTAGGGGAATCAAAGAAAAACAGTACTATGTCACTATACCCACACTCCGCCTGCCTGATGTTTCTCCTACCATCCTCTTATTCCATTTTTATATTAATTTACAATGGAAAACTATGGGAAAGAATTGTGATAACATAATTTGTTTGTTATAAGCGAAATCCCTTGTAACAAAATACGATAGGCCCCATATAAAGGCATTTTAGATGTACTTCAAGATCTGAGATTAGTTCTTGGAATGCCCACAGTAACGCTGGTGAGGGATCAGTTCTGCTTTTGACCACAGGTGGTGTCAGAGATTTCCTGCCTTTTTTAAAATTCTGATTACCTACATTTGCACATTCAGGCCCATTTTCCATTAGCCGATGTGTGAGTCCTATATCGGCCGTTACACCCAGAGGCACAGCAGCCACAATATACACAGCGGGGTCGTCCAGTGGTTTGTTAAAGCTGGGGCTCCACTAGCCGATTTTCTGGTCCATTTCCCACGAACGTAAATTTATCAGATCATGGTGATCAGGTGTTTGGGTTTGTTTATATTGAACAGGTGTTAGTTTATATTTGCATCTATTTGAGCCCGAATTGTGTAGAAAAGTTAGCTCTATCTGACGGAAGAATTGGGCGGTGGAGTCTCAGCTACCAATTACCATACCGTCGCGTTTAAGTGCCGGGTATTGAATAAGGGCCGGTCTTGTAATAGCGCCGGAGGTATGGGGGTCTTGAAATAACTGTTAAGCACTAAAGATGGATCTTGAATAAGCGCCTGTCGTGTATAAGCGCCGGGGTTAACAGCCCTCCAAAGTTATAAGCCCCAGGGCGCCTATACATGACGGTACGGTATACTTGTATGAATCGCTAATGTCAAATGGGCCTTATAATATACTGCAGAATGCCCAGTGGCTTGGGCTGGTTTGACGACGGTGGCTCCGACTACTGGAGGAGGTACAGGACGGCCACCACCACCGCCTGGAGGAACCCAACGGCCGCAGGTCCAGGAGGGGCAGCTGCAACATACAACATACAAACCTCTATAGTATAGACATGGTAACCTTTTAATCCTCATTGATTTGGTATGACTGTATTTACTTGTACTAGTATATAATTTTCCTCATCCCATGACATCCTCGGAGGAGCATGTAAATTACATGAGATATGTCAATAAACCTATTTTGGAAAAGGGGCTTAAATGTACTACTACTACAAGCCCCTATCCTTTGTCGTCATTATGCATTTATGCATTATGCCGACCATAAGGGTTTGATACATTC
The DNA here is from genome assembly GCA_947462335.1 of Harmothoe impar. Classification (NCBI taxonomy): domain Eukaryota; kingdom Metazoa; phylum Annelida; class Polychaeta; order Phyllodocida; family Polynoidae; genus Harmothoe; species Harmothoe impar. The sequence continues at coordinate 61,758,184 of OX381712.1, read as the reverse complement.
CTGAAGGTTAGGCACGATGCATGAATGCAGCCCTGGCGAGTAGATTAGCCAGGCTCACCAGGTCTGCATTCATGCATCATGATGATTAAGGGCATTACACGTTTTATTGAAAGGGGTTTCATGATGTATATCAGCAACTCTCTGGTCATTCAAAGTTGAAAAAGTAGCTTGATAATACATTCTTTCTAGATACCAAGAGATCGCGCATCAAAGTTGCCTGATATCCTATGATCAAGTTCAGGTATACGTAAACATGCCGCCCCCCTTCAGTGGAGTCCATAATAGTACTCAATGAAAACTGCCTCCTGGTACAGTGCCATTATCAACTACATACTTGGTGTTGAATGAAAAATATTACTTAAGTTACTATGCAATTTTGAAAGTAAAATATCAGCCTATTTAAAGCGCATATGATGCACATGCATGCTACTGATTGTATTCCTGTATAAATACAATGCCCCAACTACTAGGGACAATCATATACATGCCTTATCACCCATGATTAATTATACCATTTGTCATGTTACGCCCATACATTGAATGCTGACGTTATTTGGAAAATTATTTGCTGAATACGTTTAGAATTCAATCTAACCTTATTCTTTCAAGGATAATGTATTTAACAGATAATTCACCATTTTCGGCCATAAAAAACTTTCCCCCCTAAAACGCATTATATAGGACCATAGAAATAGGCTAGGATACAAGTTGTGTGCTTACCGCATGCCACCTCTTTATCCGTACCGATCGTGTAGTCTGCCAGCTTGCATTTGCACTTTCCAATCACTGAAACAACAATGGATGATAGAAAGAATCAGTCTATGATAAACCATTTTAGGGCATCATGACTATCAGGGGCCGTTCCTGCCAACAACATTACGCGCGTCAGGTAGAACTTGCGCGCATCACCGAATGTCACGTGCGTCTGGATCGGCCATCAAAATACGTCTATTACGGCCATAAAACACATCTAAAATATTCAAGATGAATGGTGATATATATATATGACACTATTCATGGATGTCTCATTACAGTTGTCGAATAAAGCTTTAAGCACTGTAATTTCCCGCGTATAACCCGCATCTCACGTATAACCCTAAGCCCGGCCTTGAGAGAACCCTATATATAATCCGTGGCTTGGGTCTGAAAATTGCCGTTTTAGTACTGTAGTATACTTAAAACCTTTGTATTTCCCGCACCTAGACTTTGGTTTGGTTCGCGAATATACGGTAGGTATATGGAATATTTACACACTCAGAAAAGTCAGCGTCATTGTCGCTAAAACCACTCTCATGTGAAAGTCAGGCCTGAGCGTGTACTTACCTAGCTCGCGTCCAACCTTCTCGGTGTTGGGGCATTCTCCTTTGTAGTCGAAGAAGTCCACTAGTTCATACTTCACCTCGTCAATCGCCTGGTACGTCCACTTGTCCTTGCCACAGTCGGTGCCAATTGTAGCATGCATCTCATTGACGAACCGGGAAACAGCACTGCGAGATATGAGGAATTAAATTGAAATGAATTGAAAAGTCCTTTAATTAAATACTGTGATATAAATATATTTCTTGCATCATTTGCAGCCCTGTACTGTTGTGTATGCTGTGGTCACATATTATTTTCGCCGATTTGTGCTTGTGGCAAAGGTGATCCGGTGGGGTAGGTGTTTCATGATTTCAAATTGTTGTGGTTCTGCAAGGACCCTAGGTTTATTTGTATATTTAAATAGTTGCTGCGATAAACTGACAAAATAAGATAGGTGCCATGCCAGACAAGGCCTTGAAAGTATAGTATGATATAGGGGCCTAATCAGTCAAATTAGGCAGGGTTTATATGAAGCCTATAGCTAAAACAGTTTTAATCCCGTAACCCGTCCTATCCAATTTCGCCCTTAAAAACCTTCTCCAAATTAAATAGATTTAATCGACCTGCCTACCCTATTTTTTGGAAATATTTTCTGAACACAACAACAAGAGTTATCTGCATGTCCCTCTAGTAGAACACAGCCAATTCTTTAGTATCTCATCGGATCATTGTTAGGGGTTGCCATGGTGATGCTTTTTAACACGCTTCTCGTTCTCTCTCCCCACTCTTACCAGTAGTTAAGATCTTGATTGTTGGGCATCATCACTGGGTGGGCCGTGAGGGATAGATCGAATTTGTGAATAAGTGTAGGATTGGCCAAACATCTCACAGCATCTGTAAATAAAAGTAATGGTTTATTTCCCCTGTAATCAGAAAGCAATAGGGATGCTGTTGTGGACAAGGTGAATGTGACCGGCCACAGAGTTCTCATTTGCCGATTCAAGGTGAATTGATGGTCGAAAATTACGAAACAGTCATGTCCCGATTTGAAACACGTTACTTTGCCTATCTTTTTTTTATAGTTATAAATCATTCATGGGACATCCATATTTCTAGCAAATATTCATCACAATCATGTTGGAGTTTTGGGCTGATGATAAAAGTAGGTATCGGAGATGATATGTCATATCGTAGCAATGGCGTTAAAGTTGTTATGATAACTGAGATGGTACACATATTGTGGGTTCCACCTTATATAGGATTTGTATTCTTCATCATCATCATGTTTGATATTATCAACAAGAAAATAGTACCACTTTTACCTCTTTCTGGTGTGAATGTAGCACAGCCGGCATAGTTGAGCATTCCATTCATCTCGGTCTCTAGAAGGTCGCCAAACCCGCTACATTGAGAGACCGTCGCCATCTTGCCTTTCATACAAGTTATCATCTCCTTAATCTTCCTGTAAGTATACAACATACATAGACATGGGGTATAAGTCTGGGTGAACATTCACATAAATTTACAACTCGCGATTTTCAGCGGTTTTCATGCACCATCACACAGCAATATAAATATTTCCTCACCAATGTTCTTATTATTGTTTTCGCGTAAGAGGAAACACACAAGATTTCAGATGATTATAAATTATTGTATACCCAGGGATATTCTTTTTACTATAATTATGTGTGTCTCCAAAGAATGCCAGAGACACTATAATTATAAGCAGTGATAACTTCTGTGGCGATGGGTACCAGTTTAAGCCCATTAAGTATTCCACAGCGAAATCAAGGAATTGTCTCATTGGTCCAAAAGATATCTGCAAGGACACTCACAAAAAATGGCTCCTTATCACCATACACTGAAGAATATGACGAGTGCTATTTTTATAGAGATAGCAATTTTCACATAAACCTTTGGCTAACAAAGTTCCCATTTTAGATGATGTATAAGTACAATGATTATTGGCCTGAATGCTTGTCATGATAACCAAACTCACTTCTACCCCCAATGCCCCTCATCATCATCTCTATGAAATACTTCATTGTATTGTCAATCCATCCATACTAGTAAATCTGTGGTGTTGAATTGAGACGCTACGTGAACTGATTGTATGAACAAAATTATTAGTCTAAATGCAATGATATATCAGCTCTGTATCGTCTCATAAATTGTTCATTGAAAAACTCCTCGCTGAGGAGATGTGATCAATAAAACTTTCAATACTTCAATACTTCAATACTAAGTTATTCCTAGCTCACTGCATTACTGACAGTATAAGATTTAATTTGACAGGAAAAATATATTTTTGAGTGGCCTAGTACTCAATATAGTATTAGTAAGAAGTGTACTCACATGCACATTGACTGTGGATCTGTTTGGGATATCTTGAGGTGCCTGTCATAGACCTGCTGGAAGTCAGCAGCCCCAATGCTGGCTACGAGTGGGAAGATACAGGAGCCGGGGTTGGTGATGTCGGTCAGACTGGCCATGATGGTTGGATTCAGCATACAGTGAAGCATGCTTGGTGCAGCTGTGGGAGGTAATGGTGAAGTTTCTTTTATTTATTCTGCATATTACAACATAGGCCTAGGGGCTTTATTGTGCCACAATCCTTCCTGAATTTATTTGAAAATGTATTTGATTAATTAAACTACCCATACGGCTTGTGAAAATGTGTTATTAACGCTAGTAATAATTTGTGCACTCAAGAGGTTTTTCTCCGGTGTGGTTGAATTTTGTCTGTAAGAACAGGAGTGGCCCTCCTGGCACCCGGTCTACATCACATAGAATTTAGTAGTAAATCAAAGCACATGAGGTTCAGTCAAGTTGGTTTATTGTACTACTCGAACACATATACACGGAGCTGGCTCCAGGCCTGAGCAAATGTATTGGCGATATTATGCTCCACATGTACACTCTCTGGCATTTATATTGTTCACATAAATTATTCTATAAATAAGCAATAATCGCTGTTAGTAAGTAACATACATTTTTGAATTGTATATTTGCCTTTTTTCATCATCATATATTATAATAGCTAAGCGAATGTGTGTTGTATTGAAGTCGGATATTTCCGAGCTGAAAAAGTTCTTCCTGCACACCAGGATAAAATTAACGGGATTGGTGTATTTACATCATCTCATACTCAAAAAAATGTTTTACTAACATCCAGCTAGTAAACATGCAGTGTATAAATGTGTCAGAGTTGTCCTTGTAGAATTATGTTACAGTTAAGTAGAGGGTCTAAATGCTGTGTGTCTAATGGCATTTCAGAGAGAACCTGTATGATTTTGGAACATCGAAAATGTTGTGGCCGACTTCTGTATCATTTTGTGAAAATGGTTCAGATATGAAACAAAGTGCACAATGCCAGCTTGCATGATGTTTGTTCAATGTACAGATTCACAATAAGTATGCCTTTACACCAAGTTGGGTCAAAGCTTCTCATGATATTACTTGGTCTCTTAGGCCACACAATATACTTAGGAAAAGGCTCTCAGATCATGCTATATAGCATAAACTATCATATTGTTGCCGGTATAGTGCTACAGCACAAGTACACATGCAGTACGCTCGTATTGAACCCAATATGGTTAGTGTTTAAGTACGAGTCCAGCCCTGGCGAGTAACTGGCCAGCACTGCATCAGGTATGCACTATATATTGGGTTGATACGCTCCAGCAGGGTTGGCATGATGCATGAATTCCCTGGCCAGTATACTTGCCAGGGCTATATTCGAGCATGATGCTGATAAAGGACATGGTATAGGTCTGCTTACTTGAATCATCACAACGTAGGTAGCCTTTAATCTTTGCCGTCATATCGTCGTAAACCTTTGCAAACCAATCCACGGCATCCTTTCCACAATGAGGTTTGATGACGTCGCGAGAACATCTTTCTACCAAGTCAACATTTCCGAACAAACTGAGGTAACAGAATTGAAAGAACCATTTATTGACCTGGATTATTTTCCCTGTAGTGCTAAATGATGAATTGACGGTCAAATTGGCTTCGTAATATCTGTTAAATACTTAAATACGAATTATGTTACAAGAAATAGCCATGGTATTTCTGGAATATAATCCTAAGAACGGTGGCGGGAACCCCCGGGTAACATGTCCGCAGTGCGCATGTGCAAAGGTCATTTCAGTCTTCTCCAAAATGTGAGTCGGCCATTGTTGTTTGGCGTGGAGGAGAGAGCACAAGCCAGCGTGGGATAAGAGAAATATCATTGGTTTAAATATACAATTTTTTTGAATCGGTTCTGATTCTGAATGGGGGTGCAGTCCCCTCGGCCGGAACTTTCTTTGGGAATTGTGTGTGTTATATCATAGGGTCTTGGCAAATCTTTTTTTTTTTTGGGGGGGGGGGGCAATTTTAAACATATTTAGGCCAGCCCTTCTCTGTGCCCCCTGCCCCCCCCTTTTCGTACGCCATTGTATTATCCTGTATAGTGTAGTCTGGTCAAAAAGTTAAAGCCTGATGATTAAAAATGAGTCCAATTGCCTTGATTCTGCTTATATATTTGTGCCAAAATAATTTGGGTCTCATAGTTTGGATTTAATGCAAAGGGACACAGTTTGGAGGGTACACATTACATTGTAAATAGTGAAAGCAAAAAGACATCCTTTCATACTGTAAACCAACAGTAGATTATACTGTAAATCTACAGTATGTCATATTGTGCAGCTACACTAACTTTTAACAGTGTAAGTTGCACCCACTAGTGGAACAGGCCCCTAATTGGTTACCATGACATCCCTAAGCTGAGGCCTCACTGCGCATGGATAACATTTGAGTATCACCCATACTTTGTATATGGATTTGCAACAGTGCGTGAAAGAAGTTTGAATAGTATGGATATAAAACATAATTATTTAAAGATGTACTAACTTTAAGGAATATAGTTACACAGCCGTGATTGTATATTGTGAGGCCACGACTTTGTAAGTGAAATAAAGCAAACGCAACATTCTCATCATAGGAGCTTATCAAATGTCGTCAAGACCACATAAGCTTATAGCCCATTTTAAATTAATGCTATTGTAGGGGCTTAGTAGTCCCCGCACCTGAGTGGTAGGCCCGCAGGGGTGGCCCGCTCAGGTAGTCACTGCGCCCCTCCCATACCGATCCAGTAACGTGAGACACGGTCTATCTGATAGGACATGGGGATGTAGCTCAGTGGTAGAGCAGTCGCTTGGCAAGCGGAAGGCCCCGGGTTCGAGTCCCGGTGTCTCTGAAAACGTCATTTTCGGAGAAACCGTGTCCCTCACACTATGAATAAAACACATATAAGTGCTACTTACCCACAGACCAGTGACTGCAGGTCGTTGGCTGACGGCATGCCGGGCAGTGTGGTCTGCTGGCCACTAAGGCCCAGGCTGCTGAGGGCAGTGGTCACCTGGTGGATGAGGGCCATGATCTCTGTGTAGCACACAGTCATTACCTTCTGCTGTACTGCATCTATGTCCTCAAAGATGCACACCCCTAGACACACGGCCTCACCTGGGGAGTAGATGCATGTATTGATACATTTTGTACTAGCAGCTGATGTGGTAATGAAGTGCATGGTCTTTAAAAAAAAACTAAGTTAACCACTTCTCTTTTTTCTTTTTCTAAAGCGAAAACGTGGCTGAAAATGGTCGGCCGCGATAGATTTGAACGATGTTGGTGTGTGTGTGGGGGGGGGGGGCGTTGTGTGGAGGAGAGGAGAATGTACTAAGTAACCAATTTCAGGACACTCATCCAAAAATGCTTAAACGTACATTTAATTAATGCACTTCGTAAAGTAGTATCCTTCCTGATACTATTTATGGTTTCAGTTCAGTTTCAAATGCATAGTCATATCACATGATTTTTCATATCCACCAACATTGTAAAGAAAATTAAATTTGTACAACAAACATGCTGCGAAAGTATACAATGTGCTGTCGTCATTAGTGAACAACTTGATGACCAGGTCGTTCCATGAAGGAGGATTCACAAGTACAACATTCTCTTCATGCTAGCATGCTGATTCAATCTTGAATCATGAATGAATTGACATGTAATTTGAGAGTGATTTATCTGTTTCCTGACCTTAATATTAGCTTAAATATAGATGAATGATCGATAAGCTTCCAGTGCTGTTACAAACAATATTATATCTTATTATGAATCAAGATATTGCTGAACAAAAACATAATATTTCAAAATTATGAAATTAATTGGTAGCCTATAAGCATTACCTTTATATAGTGTAGCATAAAAGTGAAAAAAGTCAAAAGGCAGTAATTCTCAGTTGGCTCTAATGGCAACCCATGGAACTAAAGTATTCTCACGCCATATGCAGTTACACACCGCAAGATATCTATTCTATAATCAATAGTTTTAAATTATACAAACACCGGGGTCAATGAACTTTATTATGTTATTCAAGATAACCCATATCGGTTTTGGGCAGAAGACTATCAGTGCACATTCAGAAAATGGTTATATTTGATCTGCTAACTTACCTTTCATCATGGTTTTGAAAAAATCATCAGCCATATTAGTTCCACAGTAGCCCTGGAAAACAGAGGTTATATCATCTTATGACCATTTCTGTAATTATAATGTATTCATGTCTTATTGCTCGGTCAAGAATAATTCTTAAAAGCTCTAAAATGAAAAGCACAACTGTAAAATAAGGGAGAAGAAATATTTCCATGAAATACCCTATAGCTAGCGAACATATTTCCCCCCACAACTTAGACACTCTTTGGAGGTAATATTATTTATTATTATTTGCATTATTCACTGTAGTCACAGATTGGGTGCGATTGTGCATACTATATACATATCCCATACACGAATCGTGGAATGACGAGAAAGAACTATAGTGCAATTACACTTTACCCCATCCCCTGTCATGTCCCCAGCAACACGTTAAATCTATTGGGAATTTACGTGTTGTGCTGTGAGGCTCATTGCCTTTAATTCTATTATTTGACAGCACTTGATGTTATCAATGAACCTATGTTCACGTAGAACACATATGCAATACAATCATCATTATATATTGATTAGAATATTCCTGGTACCAATGTGAACCAAGACATATCGCGATCGATATAGTAGAGAATAAGGTCTGACAGGCTTGTCGACTCTGTAGGGCGTTCAGGCCATTTTTATTGAGTGCAGAAAAGTTGCGTTTTTTGTACAGGATAGATAGACAGGATCTTAACTAAGAGAATTCTGAAAGAATTGTGAATCTACCACCACTAGAACATAGTTAAATTGGGTTTTCTTTGCATAAAGTAAGGTGTTTTGGGAGGACAAGAGAGCCCTGTCTAACCATGCACTGGATTGGTCCTGAAATAGCACTCCCCTGCTACAGTGTGAGTGGCAGGGATCCAGGTGCAGTGGAGGGTGACTTACATAGGGAATGTACTACTCTTAAGAAAAGGTAGATCCACATAAGTGTAAATCTGGGGGCTAATTCTTTTCCAATCACTTTGTTCTTCAGACAGGAGATAGTAAACATATATGGGAATTAAATGTATGATCCCACACTTTTATGCCCCTCTATTTAAAAGGTGATTCCATAGCTTTTAGGAAATATTTTGCTGTAGATCTGGGTCTGGTAGTCCATATAACATGTGGGATATATGTAAATGTAGGCCTATATCTTAGCATTACAATCCAATCAATTCTGAATTGACTGCACAAATAGCCTCTCCCAGAAATATATTCTAGTACAGGTCAGCTGCTGGGCAGCTATCAATTACTAGAGCCAAATTGTGGGCCTGCACAGGGAGCACACACTACCCAGTTTCTACTTACTCATTCATATAAAACCACTAGTGGAAATGTACAAATCTTTGCATAACCCATACATTGTGTAGAATGAAACCATAGCTTTCCAATGGTATGACCATATCTGTAGTTATTGGAGTCAATTAGCCATGAATGGGACATGAGTGTAAATAGAGGGGAGAACAGCTGGTTGTCTGGGCCGTGGCAGGCCGCTCTGAACACCCTAGACTCTGTATACATAATTAGTTATGCTGTCCCTCAGCAGACTGACGCAGGTTACCAAGGGAATGGCACCTGGTTGAGCAGGTTTTATTGGTCATTGACCTGACGTTTTCTAGGTAATAGCCAAGGTAAAATATACATATTGATGTAGTTGAAGCAGACAAAGAGTACAATTCATTGTTAAAACTTAAAATGTTGGTTGCCAATTTTGAAGGTGTACAGTAGATTCTACTATAGAGTCCACTATAGATCTACAGTAGATTCAACTGTGTACCCACACTAATCATTTACAATGCAGCATTAATTACATAAACAATGATCTACTTTCAATCATTCCCTCGTCATATTTTTCCCAACATATATTTGTCTTCATTAAGGTGACTTATCTGTGCATTTTATCTGTTATCAAACGGTGTCGGCATTGTGGCAGATGGGTTAGGGAGTTAGGCATTGGTGGAACCCAGTCTTGACAGAAACATACAAAAATGCCACTGGACCAAAATGTCCTGTCACATGTTGCACTTTTCCAATTTTAATTGAGTTTCTCAAGGTGAAATATGTTTGACAGTATACTGTTTAGAACTATGTATCTATCCTGATTTGGCCATAAAGAATTACAAATATAATGTATTTTTAATGGACAATGCTATTTTATACTTAAAATTGATATAAATTGATGATGAGGAATCCGGTCCTTCAAAAGTGTAGCCACTCCTGCAACATTGAAGATTTGCAGAACAAAATATCCTGTGGAATGAAAAGGTTTTCGCAAAGACTGGAAACCTTGAACCGATGCACCAGAAACTTCCGGTCCCCCAGCGAGAGGGGTCCAGATTTCTCAGTCCACCCTCCCTAAAAGCGTTCAAATCCCTGTGGACTATTAGAAACGCGGCGCCTTTTTTTGTTGTTGCTAAAACGGTTTGAAATTCCCTTGGTCCCCCCTTTCAACCTGTTCACGTAAAAATAAAAAGAAGAAGTATCACTCCTCTAAGATAACTTTATCATTCTATGCTTTCTGCAGAACTACAAACAGTCTGATGACGGCTGCTGCTCACAAGTAGAAACGAAAGAGGAGCCCCTCTAATATTATGTAGTCTAGTAGTTAAAAAGTTACTTTTGGCAACTATTCGTTATGATGCCATCCCAAGGTCATGCTATTTACCTGGCATTTGGTTTGAAGAATGTAAGTAATAGCACCATCTTGAGGGATGTACAGGTCATACTCTAAAGATTATCAGTTACGAAACTTTGTAATTTGACACCAATATTGAAAACTAAAAATATTTTCAATACTGTATTGATAGAACCTTACTTGATTATTTATGATGGAAACCTTTGCACCGATTTTGAATTAAACGGTTGTATTGCTACATAGATAAAGTATAACTTAGGAAAGAGTGTACCAACTGCTATTAGAAATGGGGGGCCCCAATTAATGGGCCCATTTGATGATGTCAAAATTATAGAGATAGGAAGTTATTCTACCATGGACTTTACAATAATCGGACAATCATCTAGGAGTAGGAGTGCCAAGTTATGACAAGGCAAAACGTATACCCATTGCCCCAGTTGTAGACTACCAGGAGCAAATTCTGTTTAACCGTTTATTGACGGTGAAGTACTTTATTGTATACTATACTCTTTGTCGTTATGATGTATTGATACAGTCCTGGCGAGTAACTTACTATAGGGCTGCATTCATACATTATGCCGAGCACCCCCGAATACTTCTTTTGGTCTGCGTTGGTGCATAATGAGGGCACATGCTGTCTTTTTAAGTTATAGCAATAAGGTTTGAATTATTAATCTGAAAGTATGTTTAAAAGTATAACCACCAATTATACCACATTATAGCCCTACTTGACACACTAATTAAGCTGTACCTGTCAGCCCACCCATCCTATGAGAGGAACAACTTGTCATAACAGCATCATGATAGTTAGCTACTACTCTTTTTTTTAACTAAAAAGTAGATGCGCTACATTGCAAAACCAATGTCTGGAAACAGCATAATACAGGCGTTGCCTTCTCCTACGGTTTCCAGAATAAAGATATTTTCAAACAAAGAAAACTTACCATGTGGGGCATGATCAGGAGGAGTAGCATGAAGACGGGAATCGTGGTAGGTGTCATAGTGCTGGGTGGTCTGTCACTGTGTGCTGAGGAACAGGTGTTGTATTGTTATACACCTCCACTACCACTACCAAGGAGACACATCACAACAATACACCTCCAAGTGTGGGGGACCACTCCCAGTATGGTCCAAGCCAACTACAGTGTGACACTGATAAGATGGTACATAAATTATATTAAAAGCCAGACTCACTGGTGTTAAAAGCCTGAATTACTGGTTTAATTGCTTGAATACCGTAAAAACTAATTTTGAATGCCTCCGTCTCAATTGGCCAAGGCAGCATACGCATAGGCTAATGTTCAAAATACCGCTCGACACGATGAAGAAATCTGAATTGGGTACAATTTAGGCTCAGATAAAAAAAAAGTACTATCAAGTGAAGATAGATAATGCGATCGGTAGCGCAAAGAGGGGGAAGCTCAACAGTCATAGAGTTTGAGTTTTATCATTTTATTTGGCGAAGATTATATTACATGTTAACTCATTCATATTGTGCCAACCTTAGAAATATAATTCAAACATACATGTTTATATATATACTTTACAATTCACAGGATAAATGAGTTACAGTATACCACATGTAGGGAGTAAACCGAAATGATGTCAAAGACTAGATCGAGGTAACATCACAGTAGGATAACAGCGGTAACAGCAATGGCCACATCACAGGATCAGAACTTGACATTACAGTTTTAAGTTTCAGTATTCAAGACATCATAACATATCCATGTATCAATGTCCATATACCAGTTCTATCGGTAACACAGTCTGTAAAATTACAAATTAAAACCAACCTTACGGGCCTTATCTTATCACATAGGTTCATTCACATTTTGGGTATTTTCGATATCAGTATGGCACTTCTTTCTTTATCTAGCATAGGCTCAATGTTAACAACAACCAGGAATATTCACAAGTTACTCTATTTGTAATTTCATTTGCAATTCGCAAATTACCATCTGCTTTTACATATATTTTTTGGAGATTCTTGCAGCGAAAACACATTTATATAAGCAAATTTAAGAGTTAAAATATACTGTTAAAACTAGCTAAACAAACTGTGGCCAAAGAACAGCTTAGACTCCTTTCAGATAGAACGGACTGGAGAAGTGGTTGAAGTTCAAACATTGGTACTCAAATATGAATATTGACGTCATACACACGTGTATAAGCCCTAATTATTAATTGATATGTCTGATAGCGATTTCATCATGTCTGCAGTGTAAAGACCGCTTTTATTCTGTCAGGGTATATTTCATGATGGCGACATCAAATATTTAGTGTTTGTGAAATGTAAAATCCACTGTTATGGTATTTGAAAAATAATATTCAAAGTATTAAACTCAAGGTTCCGGCCATCATGCAATGGACTGCCAGAAGATAAAACAAACCCAGGGGTTCAATACCTTCTGATAATTCGTTGCGTAGAAAATCACACTAAACATGTTTCGTTTGTAAAAAAAAGTATTATAAAGCCTAGATTTCTAGGGTTGTGTCACTAGAACCCAGCTTATGTCATGTTATAACATATCTAACCAACAGACAACATGGCAGGACAAAATACCAGGTAATTAGCACTTTAAGAGCCGCACGTATTGACGGCAATTAGTGTGCTATACCCTTGGTCGTCATAATGCATTAGGGAGTGGATCAAACCCGTAGGGTCAGAATCATTCTTTAATGCAGTACTGTCAAGTACAACATGAGAACAAGAAGCCACACCCTCGTATCTAAGGGTATAAAGAAGGACACCTTGCACAACATAATGTGAACAGCCAATGAGAAAGGATCCTTCGCGCTGGGCGCATGGGACATCCTTTCCCCCACGAATACCCTGCTCTAAATGTGAAGTCAATAATGTTCATCAATATTTATCAGTCCTCTATAGACAACATCCTGCATTCTCTCAACAGGTTCAGCGCCTGTAAATACTTCATGAACCTGAGCTAGGTGGTCAACGTCCGGGTTATTCTGACACATACATCGATAGAGTTCAATGTATTTAGGCCTCGTAAATAGAGTCTACACACCCCTTTCCTTTATCATACTGTACTTACAGGGCACTGTAACGGCGCTCAATTGGCAATCTTACACTATCCTTTAGCTAGTTATGCGATTTTTAAAAAACCCACTATTTTCATGCTGATTTGTGGTGAAAAATAACATTTTCCCTTAATAAAACACTGAGTATTTCACCCCTAAACAGTACCCCATATTTTCAAGTTTTCGTAACATGGATGGTGTCAGGGCAGAGTATACTAACGCCATGGATAGGCTCTATACGGACATACAGGGCCCGAGATGGCTTCCTTACCACCGTGCATGTATAGCCATTCTGTACTTCCCAATTCTATATACTACTCACACCACGACGCTACACAAGTTAAAGCTTCACTCCTACCACTAACATATAAGCCACTCGGTATTTGACACTACTAGAATAACCACCTGTAGGTATAGACCCTGTGTGAGGATGCCGTTTTATAAGGGAGAGGGTGCTTATCTTGTCTAATGCACAGTTTGTACATATGATACAGAAAATCCAGAGTTCATCTGCATTATATGAATATGTGACAATAATCATGTAGAAAAACAGGAAATGCCGCCCCCTTGCCATTTCTCTGTGTTGGGGTCCTAGAGGGGAATGTAGAATTTTAGAAATACACATGTCGCCTGGCAGTTACATCTCCATGTCGCCTCTAAGTACCTATCTTGTCCCGTGTCGAATTCAAAGATTATCTGCCCTGGAGGTATATCATGTCACTTATTTCTCCTTCATGTCACCATGTCAAATTTAGGGATCTGGGGGCCATTTTGTCAGCTAATGGTTCTCCTGGTCCCCGCCCCCACTGGTGCTCCCAGCAGTAGGGCCCTCTGGTGCCACTCTGGTGGCCTCCACGACCCGGAGCTTCATCGCCTCCTCATCCACGAAGTACACGGCATACACCTTGGGCAGGAACAGGCACGACAACGTCATGGCAGCGTTCGTCACCAGACACGTCCCCACCAGGACGTAACGCTGACTGGCGTACAGTGACGTCAGCAGCGCTGGTACCGTCACCACCCAGAGAACCAGCGTGGTTGAGACAGAGATGAAGATGTACCACGACTCACTGAAGTTGTCCGGGAGCCGCCTGGTGAGGAAACCCAGAACTGCACAGACGCCGAGCAGACAGAGGTTGTAGCAGAGAGCAGGCAGGACGCCCCCTAGTGAGAAGTCACAGAACAACTCCACCAGTTTCTGCTGTACCAGGGGCATGCGCAGCTCAGCTATTGGAGGGGCGATAATACAGGTAATGGCCACCAAGACAACCTGGAAGTAAGAGAGAGAGATGGGATAAGAATAATCCTGTCAAAAAGGCTACACATAGGTAGCTAGCTCACAGCATTATGACATACTTCTTCATTATTTTAGCTTCATTGAAGAGGATTATTCATATATTACAGCCCTACATTGAGTCAATCTGCTCCTCTAATGCAGAAAAGAGCAAGTTTCATTTTGCAGTAATAGATCAATCCTGATTTACAAGTTAAATAGCAAAGGTCCCCTTAAATCTCTCACTCCTAAAGCTCTAATGATAATCCCAGTAAGTGGTCGGATAAAGCCCTTTCCCAGATGGGGACGCTGATAATGCTGTCCTCTATCTGACTGAATCCCTAATAAGACAGTTGCACTTACCTGAGGTACCAGAAGTAGAGCTGTCAGCACGAGCTGACTCTTGCTGCCTATCAACCTCTGCTGTTTGATGCCCTTCTTGCCCCCAGTGAAGATCCTGTAGATCCTCAACGTCCGCACCAGCAGGGGCCCATAGATAAGGGTCACCGACACGTGGAAGGCCACCCTGATTACCACACAGGAGGCATCTGTGGGCCTCACCACCAGGAGGAGGACGGTCAGATAAGCTAGGAGCATCCCTATGAAGATAACAGTGCTGAGCTCCCTACTGGAGGCTTTTATGAGCTTCTCATGGCCGTGGCGGTAGTACCATATCATGACTGTGACAGTGCCAAGCACACCTAGGATGGCTGTTATCAGTAGGATGACACCTATGGGGTCCCTAGGTTGTACTGATTGGGGGTACAGGTAGAGGCACTGTGTGTGGGTGGCCTCGTCCGGCCAGGTGAGGGGTGGGCAGGGCTCGCAGGCTGTTCTATTGTTAATGAGGATTTCATTAACTCTACACTGACCACACTTCCAGCAACAGAGCACATCTGTTGGGATCACCTGCTGTTTGGGTTCACATGGCTTACTGCAGACTGACTCAGGAGGAACTGGTGGTCCCACTCCTCCAGGGTCTCCTCCTGGGTCTCCCCCAAAGGCTGACCAGTCCACTAGTGCTTCCTCCATGGTGAGAGTAGTGGTCAGCTCCTGCTGCCCCCACCTCCCAACCTCAACATGCATCACACTCCTATTGCTCATGAACTGGCGGATGCTGAACTGGGGCACTGCGTCTCCAACACTGTCAAACGCCACCAAGCCACTACTACCAACAAATGTCTGATTCCTGAGAAGGCGAAGAAGCAATGGGCGATCAATGCAAGTGGTAAGGATGGTGGAGTTTGTGAAGGCCTCTGGACATGTCATTCTGACCATTGCATCCAGTGCATGTGCATAGGCATAGACAGCATCTATATACGCTGCTACATAGGAATCCACGTGCTGCTCCCACCCAGTATACTCAGTGTAGTTCTCACAGGGGTTCCCATTTGTTATACTTATACCCCAGGTACAGCCATGGATCTTGGCCCAGTAGGCTTTAAACCAGGGGTTCCCAGCACTGTTCCAGGGTGTTAACTTGCTGTAGTACTCCTCAAAAGCAGGTACAGGCGGGAAGGCATGGTACATTATAAAGGCACCGTCTAGTTCCTCTCCGTAATCCTTACCCACCAAGTAGTCACTGCCAACCCACACAAACCTGAAAGATAGTAGAACATTAGTTTCTCTAAATTGTACTTCAATTGGTTCCAAATTAACATTCAACAGTTTGTATTCAATTTAGAGAGAGATGCGACAATTAAGCAAGCATAATTAAAGGGCAGTGAGAGCTCATATGTTGGTGCCAATTGGCATATTTTTATTCCAGACATTGCCTCCAATTAGCAAAAAATATCACATTTGAGCAAACCGATAGGGAATGGGAATGAATGGAATAGGAAAGGAAGTATGGTCCTGTATCAATCTTAAAATTTGAATCTGAAGTTTCAGTCATAGGATATACACTAACCTGAAGGTCTCCCCTCTCTGCCTGGCCCTGCCCGCAGCGTCGAACAGTGCCCTCTGGTGGGAACTGTCCAGGAAGAGGACCACGGCGCGGGCCTTCCTGTTCTGTAGCAGGAGGCTGTAGATGTCATCAGCATCCGAGCTGCTCAGGTCAGAGACGAGCATCTTGTCCACTGCCAGGCACATGTCGTGGAGCTTAGTCTGTTTGGCGAATTTGGCAGCTGCATTTAGGCCATACTCACCCTGGGAGTATAGTAGGGAGGTGAAGGTCCAGTTGTAGTGTCTGAGCAGGTCTATCATGGCCTGGACTTGGTACTTGTCGGGGGGAACCATCCGCAGGAAGTACTCATACCCGCTCTTATCGGAGAGCACGTCGCTCGTGGCCGAGGGCGATATTAAGGGAATTTGGAAGCCGCTCATCAGGCTCCCAACCAGGACCGCATCTCCACTGGATGGCGGCCCCACAATACCAATAATGTCCATATCCGGCGGCCCATCCACACAGTTCTCAATCTCATTTTGTGTGGTGGTTCCAGCTTGTGAGGTGGTTCCAGCTTGGGGTCCAGCAGGTATGAAGTAGAGGGCCCTACTGACAGCGGCCACTCTGTTGGCACAGGTGTCCAGTACCAGAAACCCTAGGGTTATATTGGGGAGGAGGTCAGTCCTGTGGTTTACATCCTCTATGGCGTAGACAAAGGCCTGGAGGTAGGAGAGGCGTTGTACCTTATAGAGCTGCTCACTACACAGGTGTGGGCTGGAGCCCCGCTGGTGCAGCCGCAGGAGGAGGCCCAGGTTAAGGTGGCCGTGCTGGGAGTAACACTGGGGCTGGAGGCCAGGTATACTCACCTGTAGGCCTACCACCACCACCACCCTGCCCACAGGTGACCCTAACAGTAGCAGCAACACCCTCAGCATTAAGCTGGGATTTATCATCTCACACATGGTGTCCCAGTAAATGTTATACAACGTTTCAGAGGTTTCTCTATATGGCTCCTTATTATGGCCAAATGGTGTATAATGTTTAAAATCTTGGTTAGCTGGGATAGCTGCTGTTATTTATATTCCTTGGTGTACGATCCCTTGCTCTCTCCCACTACCACAAGAATGCCCTTAATTCTCACCTGCCAGGGGCAAACAGCTCACATTACTTCATTATGCATAAAACGTCCCACTCATTTTGGATCGCTGCACTTGCATCTGTATTAATACTGCGAGGATGCATGGTTATATTCCTGAGAGAATCCCTGATGGATCGTTCACCAGAGTACCTCGTGTATGGTCCCATTACCAGATTGAGCTATATTGAGTTGACTCTGGTGAGGCTCTATAGAACGAGCAACTCCCATTGAAGTACCACTTGATAAGGCCTGTCAAAAAAACTACGTGTTTTTCATCACCGCTCGCATCATAAACATAGTCTTTCAGTATTTATTCATGAAGTGTGCTCATCATATTTTTCATGCCAATTATTTTTGGAGTGGCCTATAATATATGAGAAACGCTGTACTCAGCCATAGGGCTGTACATAGTCGTACTCAAATTGCCATCACTCCGTCATGTTTTATACGTTTAGGAATATTTTTTGACCTCATAGAAATGTTTAGACTGTCCATCTATCTTGTAAAGTTGTAGCTGTGTTGCCAGTGTCACCCGGGTCGATGTATACCCATGGATATGCACTCAGGCGGCTGTCATTCTTTACTAGTTAATCTTGTAATACCTGAATAATCATCATCTAAATCGTGTTATCATGATTTTATAATACGCAATTAAGGTATTCTTCTCTGATGTAGCTGGATAAAATACGTGACTCCTACTTTATATATTCCACATGTCCCGTTTGATCTTTTATGGTTATTTCCCAAGCCAATACTTAATTTCGAAATGCTACATCGTTCTGCTTGAAGTCTGATTAGAGTGGAAAGCGACTATAAGTCTCCCCTTACATCTTGTCCTCTTGCTCAGTACTCATCGTTGCCCATTTTACACTCTATTGATCTGGACGCCACTGCCTTGTCAGCTGCTTGGTCCCCATCAGCAGTATTTACTTGCCTCCAGTGCCATACAAATAAGAATGGTTGAGTTTGAAGTGTAGATGGCTGTAATGCACACAATGTCCTTGCCCATTATCTATGGCGATACTGTATGGTATTCACGGTATTCACTCCTCGATCCTTTCTCCTCATGTGAGTTTAGTGTATGTAATATGAATAGCCACGTTTCCAACATACAATCTGCCTATTCATGCCAACAATGTTTCTGCCAACGATGCAGGAAAACTTCATGCATTCGATCACCGTCACCATGGTTTATATTGCCTTAGCCGAGGTATCAGTCCCAAGTCACAGACTGCAGGTCCCATTCCGCTGCTGCTGAAGCTCTAGGAGTCAGTCCTCACGGACTCAGATTGTGATCTGCTAATGCTCCTGTGTGGAGAGTCCTCATGATTGAAAGCCTTACCATCGGGCGTGGTCCACAAATGCTCTGGCTCTTTGAAAATGCAGAACCCATTAGTACAGCCTGGTGCAGTACCAGTGTGCCTATTGAAATAGATATCTGCAGCTCAGTCTATTACTTTAGGATACCACGTGTGATATAACACACATCCCTATTGCTCTTTGATGATGTGCTCTGGCTTTATAGTATGTGCCAAAATGAGCAGCGCTTTCACTCATCACTTACCCTCCCTGCCTCTCACACCAGCCGACCAATCATGTAACACACCCTACCAAGTGCCATCCAATCAGCAGCGCCGAGACAACTAACCAATGGAATGTAGCTCATGTTAATGTTCAATATTGCTGGGTGTTTGCTGGGTGTTTGCTGGGGGGGGGGGGTGTATTGGCTCAACGGCTGCCAAATTACTGCCTACCTGAAAACAGGAGCTGCTAAACTACTGCCCCTCCTAAATACAGATGAAAGCCCCCAGATTCCTTGCAGATGTAGGGGAACAGATTGAGCCCACATCTGTCCCTGTGCCCTGGCTTAGCCACCTAGGGTAATCACTGTTCCCCCTCATACCTACCAATCCAGATGTATGTGTAAGGCGAAAATGGCAGGCAAGGTTTCGTGGTCAAGTGGTTATGACGCTCACTCCGGATGCGGGAGGTCCCAGGTTCAAACCCTGGTGAAACCAAATATCCATTTTCGCTGGACCACTACACTGGTGGTTTCACCAGCCATCCCGGTGCCTGGGAATATGTTGGCTGGACTGGATAGGTACGGTATGATACGATTGGGTATGCTTCAACACCTGGTGGCTGGTTGTGGGTCCGACGTGGCGCAGTAGCGAAAGCTAGAGTGGCGCAGTCATCTAGCGAGCTGGTAAAAAAGGGCGAGTACGCATGAGGCGGGAAAGCGCTAGTAGGGCTAGTGACACAGGATCCCACAACTTAGTGCCAGGTATGTCCAAGGTTACCACCAGTTGGGTAGCTGGTTGGAATAGTTGAAGCTGGATGGGAGGAGTGTAGGGGAACAGATTGAGCCCACATCTGTCCCTGTGCCCTGGCTTAGCCACCTAGGGTAATCACTGTTCCCCCTCATACCTACCAATCCAGATGTATGTGTAAGGCGAAAATGGCAGGCAAGGTTTCGTGGTCAAGTGGTTATGACGCTCACTCCGGATGCGGGAGGTCCCAGGTTCAAACCCTGGTGAAACCAAATATCCATTTTCGCTGGACCACTACACAGACATAAGCCACCGCCCATGTTAGTTAAGAGACCATTGTATGTACCTTTATCTACCGATATAAATAGTAAACCACACATGGATAACAGTTTTGTTCTTTGCATTTCACCATGAACACCTTCAATACTGAAAGCCAATTAACCAATTATGTCTTCCTCCTTTAGAGCTCCAGGCTTCTATTTTTGAGGAGCACAGAGATTCACTGCCCCTCAATTTAGAGACCAACCGCTTCCGCAGGTCGTTTGGCAGTAGGCAGCCATTTCAGTACCCCCCCCCCTCCTCCAGGTGCTGAATATGAATTAAAGTAAACAGATGTTGGGTGTGGGGTACGCACAGTTCTATATCAATTTCACTTAGGACTTGGTTCGATACTGCTCCTTTTAGCTGCATGGCTCTGTGTTTATTTTAATGCAGCGGTCAACATCCTTGAAGCATGCCTAATAGAAGGTTGTCATTAATTCTGCAATATGATCCACCTGGGTATCAAGTGTTGTGTGGATTCTGTTCAATGTAATTATGTAAGACAATAATCGTGCTGATCGAGTTACTTATGGGCGTCACATGAATGACAGAATGAGAGAAATTACCATGATGCCGCTTATAGGTCTTTAAATAAGCGCCCATCTTGAATAAGTGCCGGGGGTAGATTTGTGTGGAAATTAATTCATGCCATGGTCCATTCAGTATTTATTACACTGGAATAACAATTTTGTACAATGTTACGGACATGTAAATGGTTGTCTCGAAACTGCCGAATAATATTCCAATATCGCGATAATTATTCCAGTGCACAGGCACCCTTGTGATTATGAAAATGTTGCAGCTTTAGCGGCGTGGCTGCATTTGAGGGAGTCATTTTAAATACTATGTAGCATGTTTGGGAAAATGAAAAGTGTCTGCATAGACGGGTGGCCGTTAAGAGGGAGCTGACTGTATAATATATAGGAAATATTCTCCGTGCATATACACCTTAGTGTGGTCTACCTATACTAGCATAAATGTAGTCTGTTGGTTTCTCGTGGGCATGATATAATATGTCGATGTTAGCATTACTCACATGTATGCATAGCATACTCCGTCTTCAAACATCCGGCCGCGGCCTATATGGTATCTTCTACATGGTAAAAGGGTGCAATATTGGTGAGTAATTGCTGGAATGGCCAAGTATTGACCTTGTACTAAGTGCCATGTCTACCAATGGTATGATGTATAGTAGGGGTGTCATTGACACTCGCTATATCGACATATCACTATTATGTCAATATTTCAACATTTTATATGGACAATTTTGATATGTCAATATTTTTTTTAATGAGAAACTGTTCTCTGCCAGTGCAGAAAACAAGGTATGCACTTGTTTCATCATACCTGAATGTGCTTGGATCCAGTGCACCCTCAGAAAGGTTGTCCTCCACATGTTTAGTAAGGGAGGAGGGGGGTTATGATAGATGTAGTGTTCAAAGTCTAACATTTGAGCTTACAGCTGGGATACCTATCCTTATGTCACATTCCTACCTCACAGTATTTAAGGATGGGAGTTTTGTTTTTCATATCGATGATTATTATAGAAAAAATGTTCAGTGAAAATAATGGAACTGGTTTTCCGTTACCACTAACCTTTGCTTTTGTTGTTTTTCTCAGCTTATTAAGGCAATAAACAGTGTTTCAGATGTACTTAACAGTCTAAATATCATATTGCAATACATTGACATATTGACAACTATATGTCGATAATCGTCATCGACATAAATTGGATGTCAATGACATCCCTAAGTGTATACATAGTCTGTACAAATGTATTTGCAATACTAACACTGATGCAGTGAGCGATTGAACTAATACAGGGTTATAACTTTTTCGTGTTTTAACCCCCAGCTGGAAGGCGTTTCACCGTATGTTGATATAAAATCCAACATGCGGCTGCAAGATGCGGTCAAGATGCGGCAATTATACACCAAAAGTACTTTTTTTGTTTCAGTTGGTCCTCCGTATACCCTCCGTATCTTTTTTTACAAAATATCAACATACGGCATCCAACATACGGCCCTCTCAAGATACGGACATTGTCACCTGTCTCTTTTATAAAAATGTGCAAAAACCAGTCTACATTCCGGGAAACCCCTAGGGAATTCCCTCTGTGACGTCATAATATGTAGCAACATACGGAGGTAGGCTGGGGAGGGTATAAATAGAGTCCGTATGTTGGGGAAGAGACAGGGGAGGGACAGGAGAGGTTTGGGAAGGGACAGGAGAGGTCGGGGAAGAGACAGGATAGGTCGGGGAAGAGATAGGAAAGGTCGGGAAAGGCACCCCTGTACTCTGATAGCTATTGTCTACCAGTCTATAGGCAGATTTTCAGCTCTGTAGGGCCATTATTTACCGAGTTATGGAAGAAAAGACTCTTTTTCATGTAATTTCTCCGAAAATCCATATAATTTTTTATTTATTTTTTTATCATGAAGGTAGAAGTTGGACTTAACTTATTTTAAAATAATTCTAATTTAAAATAATTCTAGGGCCATTTCATTACATATATATTGTCTATATGAGAGCCTTGGCGGTTATATGTGTATATTGCTAGTATAGTGCCACGCCCCCTTTTATAGGTCACGCTGACGCAGGGGTCGTGGTGGTTCTTGTAATCCCCGCTGGTTGTTAGGGACTCGTCAGAGCCCGCCACAGTTGATCTCAAAATTTACTGTATATAGATATATATGTTATTTAGTTGAAATGTTAGCACTCAAGAGGTTTTGCACCTGTGTGGATGGATATGAACTCGCCGCGGTACAGGGGTGGCCCGCTCCAGATACCCAGTCAACACTTACATTGAGTGTAAATTCCGGGCTGTGTTGGTGCTGCCACCTAGAGGCTAAGTCAAGCTGGCCTCAACTCCTCTCATATATATATAAGGGAAGGGAGATCGCAAGCCATATGTGGTAGGTCATGTGGACCTAAACCATTATTCTTCACCTCTGGCGCCCAGCCAGCTCTGTACTGTGATGGCTATTGTCTACCGGTACCAGCGTTTATACACAAGGAGTCTCTACGCAGAGTTTTAGCTCTGTAGGGCCATTATTAACAGAGTTACAGAAGAAAAGACATTTTTTGGTATAATTTCTTTGAAAGTCAATATATATATATTTTTTTCTTTGATCATATAGGTAGAAGTTGGACACATACGGAGCAAAAGTCACATACGGCACACAAAAGACACATACGGCCCTAAAAAACAGGGTATATGTGCATTTTTTGACATAGCACCTACCCCTCCGTATATCTTGTACTAAAGATGCGGAATTTTTGTGGTCCGCATGTTGAGCTGAAACGCAATTTTCGCCGTATGTACATACGGCCAGCCATATGTACATACGGCGGCTGTATCTTTTTCCGTAAGATGCGGACATGTTGAGCTGAAACGCAAAAATGAACTGAAACGCAAAAAAGACACATACGGCCCCTCCGTATGATAAGGTGAAACGCCTTCCAGGGTGCTGTTTGTCCTCATGATACCGAGGGTTAAAATCATATTATTTTCCATATAAATACGGCGCTCCGTATTTTATGGACCCTTTTCTTAATGGATACGGACCCTACGTATCACACATGGAGAAACAGCACGCAGAGACTTGAAATAAGTACAATACGCGACCACTTGGGAGTCCTAGAAGAAGACACAAAACACCTTGTAGATTCTAGACGCTGAAGCAGTTTATTGAGATGATGACATAAGCTGCATGTATGACACGCAATATGACACAAAATGAAAATTAAACGTTAACATGTACAGAATGGGATGAACTCAATATTAAATATGTTGTAATGCAAAGCACTTGTTTATTCAAGATCCAAAGGGCCTTGTTCCTCAAGTCCTAATTAATATAAAATTAGTTCAAATGAGAGCTGGACTTCCTGACCCTATGTAATCAACGACTCATGCGCCGCCATTTTGTGAAAGACATTTGGGATTTGAGAGTGTGTAAATACAGGGTATAATATAAACATGGCAACACAGTTAGCACTTAATCTATCTACTACTAAGTAACATCTTTAACCCTTTGTGAGAAGACAATAAAGCATCACACTGATCACAACTAGAGTAGCAAGACAACAATATCATTCAACAACTTACAACGAGATGAAATCAGTTACTAAACTCTTATAGCTTGTTACACAACACAACGTATTGTTCTATGGGGACTGGGTGCCTGTTAAACATTGTCCATATACAAGCACCATGTGTTAAATTATCAGTTGAACAGCAGTAACAGTGTAAGTATGGTAAAGTGTTATCGAAATAAGCCTTTACACGTACCCATATGATACCATATAAGAGTATTCTCACAGGGAAAACATATCAAGGAATCTATAAACGTTCGGTAAAAATATAATCATAATTATACCTTATAATATGTCATTGTGAAAGAAAAATCATATTTTTCAAATTATCTCTTATCCTGAAATATTGTAATGCTTATTGATCTTGGAGACGCATTATCAGTATACATTGCAAACTATAGCAAATTCTGTCCAATATTATCAATGACAAATATTCAGCTGTTTAAGAGCACCAGTAATGTTTAGTCAGAATAGTAGCAGTTTTTTCTCCAATTTAGAGTATTATTATATACAAAGCGGACAACATACCTTAGAGGGCATCCTTTTACAGAACCATGACGAGATTCATTATTAATAGATTCGCATAAAATACACGTACAATTCCACTTTTATATGTTCATATTCAACTGATGTCATGAGTGGTAAATACAGATAGCGAAACAATGGTTCTTTAATATGATAGCACAGGTAATAAATCATGAGATTCTACTACACAAATAATCATACACCTCTCTCCCCTCTTCCAAACGACGTTCACCCATATCGTGTACAAAAACACATTAAAACTATAACATGTTATCACTATACCGAAATGAAAACCATGAGAGCTTTCAAGTTTAATCCAAGGTCAGTCAGGTTAGTTGAAGGTCAGTTGAAGGTCACTTAGGAGGCTGGTGTGACCTTGATGGTGGCTAGTCCTGTGACTGCGGCGATCTCCTTAGAGTCAAACCCAGCCACCAGCTCCCTATTACCGACCCTCTTGGCTACCAGAGTTGCCTTCACCCTAGCCTCCTTCTTGGCTGGTACATTCCTGCAAAGGTCAATACGAAAGGCCATGATTATTCCACGTTAACCTTGTTTTACCCCTATTTGATATTTTTTCATTTTTCTTCCAGGAATTTTTGACAAAGTTAACAATATTTTCTCCTCACTGCTCAACTTCTTTTCCATGAAAATCCACCTCGCCCCTAATTCCTGTTAGGAGGGGAACCTTTCTGTTCTGAGTATCTGTAATAACTACCATTATATGTCTTAGTTTAAGTATAGATATATTATGTCTACACAAATTTGGGGTGCTGACATGCACACATAAGGCCGTGTCTCACCAGTTTGGGCCAATGTGAACGTCTTTGACCGGGTGCAATCTTTGACCGGGTGACGTCTTTGACCGGTTGCAATCTTTGACCAGCCAACATAAAAAATAAGATTTAAAAGAAAGTAATTTCTTCTTTGATATATAAGGGATAAAACAAAGAAAATGGCGGTGGTTATATCTCAATATATATCTTCATCTGCACTAAATAAACCTTTCTCTGTCAGGATGTCAAAGATTGCACCCGGTCAAAGACGTCACCCGGTCAAAGACGTCACCCGGTGAAAGATTGCACCTGATTAAAGACGTTCACATTGGCCCAAAGTGGTGAGACACGACCATAGACATACCCCATGGATGTACGTAACAAGTGGATATGTTTAAAGATAGATTGTACAACATTGTAGATAGGTTAATATAATTCAATGCAAAGCATCTCCATCTCTCCAATTTCTCATACTTTTGGGGTTTAAGATTTAAAGTAACTCTTACTTGTGTTTGACTTTGAGTGGAGACTGGAGACCAGCGCCTTCCATCTCGAACTCACAGTGGGTGAGGGCCCTGGGGAGGGGGTTGGTGAAGAAGATCTCGACGTCATACTTCTCTCCTACCCTCACCTCCGCTGGTGCCTGCAACATAATGGTAAAACATTAGGACAGCAACAGGGGAAGCCAGTGTTAATGTCATTACATTACAGTTGGCTGAGAGAACAAAAGAAATGGCCTGACTGTATATCACATACATGGCTGTATGTGGATGCGGTCTATTGAGCAGCATTTGCTACCGTGAGTGTGAGCCAGGTATGACACAGTCTCGGGCCCTGACTGTACGTTTACAGTCTGGGAGATTACTTCGGCCTATGTACCTACACTGGCCTCATACCCTGCTATACTATATAGGGCTACTAGTACCAGCAACCATGGGGGTGTGGGTTCGAACCCCACTCTGGCTTAATTATTAATACTTTTGATATCTGCATATTGCACCTAAATTTAAATGATGTTCCTAGTCGCATATCTAATAGCTAATTTAACTATGTCAATTAAGGTGGATTTATGCTTCAAATGTGCTAAATAAATAAGTAAAAAAACGAACCTACCGTTTGCCAAGGTGGGATTCGAACCCATGAGGCCATACACAACCTGGTTCATGATCATGTGACCATAGCTGACCAATCAGTGAGCTACCTATCTCATTAAGAAATGATCCAGGATCCTGGATCATTTTCTAAGTAGGATAGCTTTTATTAGATACAAAATTATCCAGGCCCATTACAGCCTGACGGCTGCAATGGGCCTGGAGAGCTCGAGGCTGGGTATGACATATATGTGTGAGTAGCTGCAGAAGACTAGTGTTATAAGCCTCAGACAATGGTGATTACCCTCAGCTGGTGCCTAGGATAGTTATCTCCTTGGCTTATAACACTTATACAGCGACTCACTTGTATCATATCTAACACAGTCATGTGATGGGATGCTGGGCCAAGCTTTCCTTTTACAGATAATGCCCACATTGTATCAAAACGAACCTTGAAATGTTGTAAATTCTCATTATAATGAGAGCACTGAAAGGTTCATTATAACCAATATCAAATATAGAGAGTATAGATGATTTGGACTGTGTTACTTATAACAGGAGTTGCCTTGTATCAGTCCTTCAGATTCCACTGGATCTTTATTGACCAAAGTCTGTATGTATAGTGGTCATGAAGAACACGTTCTACCGTGCAAGTCAGTGAATCGTGTACAGGAATGTACAGGTTCTTAAGGTCAGGTATTTTCTTGGTATCGATCGACCACTTATATAAATAGGCTTGTGTCTGGATAGACTGGATAGATCAATGAAGTGGTATTCAGCCTTATTTGTGTTACCTTTGTCTTTAGGCCTCCTATATCCCTCTCTGATAAAATAATATAGGCATACTAATCACTTAATCACACGGAAGTCTATATATCTCTTTTTCTGTTTTCTATTGCAAGATCTTTATTGATCGGCAATTAATAATCTAGGGCCCAGCTGCAGGGCAAGCTATAATGTTTCTCTTTCTTGACTGGCCAAACGTCGTAACGGAAAAATCCAGGTTTCTTATTTAGAACCTATCATTTTCGTACTGTAGATATCATGAGTTGTCCATATAATTATGTAGGTTGTATGGCCTAGTCATAATCCCAAATTTTTCTATTTTTCAAAATTTCGAGGCACCACCGAGGTTCGAACTCGGGCTCCTGGATTCAAAGTCCAATGTGCTCACCACTACACCATGGCGCCGCTCATACAAGTTAGCTACAACTAATCATACTGATAACAACTCAGACACTATAAGGTGGACATTGCATCCGCTGCCCAGCTTATCTCTGATATCTCGCCACACAACGGTGAAGGCTGACACCTGTTGGGACAACCAGTGACTAGATCAGGATAGGTCAGGTAGTACTAGTATTTGTCAATATGCTCTATACCAGAACTCTATCATCCTCTCAATGGGGACAACCAGGACACGAGATATGTACAGATCCTGTGAAGTACAAGCTGTAGAGTGTCTTTTCCCCAGCGTTGAAGCCATATTGTATTGTAAGCAAGGTTTATAAGCCATACTTTATTTATCCTTTATGGTATGGGCCCGCTGCACTAGGGAAGGCAAAAAAAAGTATGTTCTAGAATGTAAAAACCTGAGATTGTAGGCCTCAATATCTTTAGATAAGTTATTTCATCGTCCTTGATGTGAAATTATTACTTTCCGATGTGCCATTAAGAACTGACAAAATACATAAGCTTCCCGAGACTGAATTATCATTTTTTAAATTCTTCTTCCGGAATTAAGCTAATTGCTATGCATGGATAAAACACGTGTTGCCTTATATATCAGTAGTCAGGTAGATCTACCTGGAGTCGGACACATACCTTGAGACGGACACTTGATTTTGTGGTTATTCAAGCATTTTAAGCTCCTCACATGTGAACAATGGTAAAGTTAAGGTGTTATTCTTTCCAAAAAACAAAGACTAGAAGGCGTAGTGTACTAACCTCAAATTTCACCGTCTGTCTTAGGGTATGTGTCCGACTCATAGTGAATCTTACCCACCTAGAAAATTGTATAGAAATAAAGCTCACCTTGATGGTGAGGTCTGGTTTGGTGAGCCTGAAGACCTCTGCCTCCACATGGTACTGCTTACTCTCCAGCACGTGCACCATACAGCTGATCTTGATGTTACACAGGTCCACCAGCTTGTCGATGTACTCCTTAACCGATACATCCATCTTCACCTCACCCTCTGTAACATGGAATTGACTATGTATGTAACATATTGTAAGTGCTGCCGAAATGACACCAGCACAATGGCTTTAGTGTAGGAGCCTTGGACATAATATTATCTTTCCAACAATGGCAGGATTCTGTTAATACTCTTATTAGAAGCTGATTCAAGTCTATTTAACCAATTTAGCTCAATCTGGATGTGATTTTGTGATTTTGAGCATTTTCAAATCAATTATGTAAGCTGTGATTAAAGAACTATTTTACATTTTATAATTATTTATATAAACTAGTGTGTCATGTCATATGTAATGACCCATGTAATAATATTACATCCACGTCCCTGTAACATTGAGAAATACATTTAGTATAACTACATTTAGTATTTACAACATCTTCATCCTCTGATCATGACACATTATAATAGTAACATGTT
The DNA here is from genome assembly GCA_947462335.1 of Harmothoe impar. NCBI lineage: Eukaryota > Metazoa > Annelida > Polychaeta > Phyllodocida > Polynoidae > Harmothoe > Harmothoe impar. The sequence goes on along the minus strand of OX381712.1, from coordinate 61,728,724 downwards.
GTATAAAACTGAAATGGGAAGTTACAGTTAAGTTATCCTATGAGGTAAAACACTCCAACACCACAGGTATCACAACCATGTATTATTTCAGTAAATACACACTAAAGGTGAAACAATATTATCATTAATTAAGTATGGTAAATAGAAATGAATGATATTTTACAAATACTTCATCAACTCTGTCACCACTGCTGTAGTCTCAGGATACTGTCCACATAATTTAATTCAATTCAAATTTCATTTATTCATCCAGGAATGAGAGGGTTGGTGGCCCGAGATGTATCATTCACACTAGAGAAGAGTCACCCCATTCAATTAAGCAGGCTCCACTGGGGGTGATTCAATGTCTATGTCTGTGTGGTATGAATGTTTGATATGGAACAAGAGAAGACACTCCTCTCAATTAACAACTGTTGGGCTGATAGGTGGAAATGTATTGTCACAGGACCAAGTGATACCACAGCTGTCACAGGCATTGTTACGAAAAAGTATGTGACACAGAAATTGCCATCAACTTTTAATTCAATCAGTCCATTTTCCTGAACAGAGATCCAATAGGTCCAGGCATTTGTATATTTGTTTTCTGAATTATATTGAGCTTTGCAAATGATATTGCTGAAATTGCATTTCTGTTTTTATACACTCTGTTCCATATCAACCATCCTCCATGTCAACCACCACTTAATACCAATATTCAGCTCAGCAAAGACTTCTACCAGAGCGAACTATACTATAAAGTATACTGTAGCATTCGCAATAGTTTTACATTACCGATAGTTAAATCATGACAGCAGAGTGACTAAATCCCAGTGTCCACTTTTGTAATTACGACACAGCTGAGTTGATTGCATTTATAATAATGAGTACCGGTAGTCATGCAGATATGGTACTCAATACAGATAACGCAGATAACCCTTTCCGGTTAGTTGTTCACTCGATTGATAAACTCTTGAAAGGAGAAAATATGTTAAAAGATATATCTAAAAAAATTTCTTTGAAGAAAGGAAACGTCTAAGCGACCAACCACGGGGAGTCCTTTCTCCGTGGTTGTTCATCAAACGCTAAATGTGCATACGCACATTATAAGCCTCAATTCAAAAAAGGTGTGTCGGTGTAATTGCAATCATGGACTCTGGGCAGTAGGCATGCATTTTCTCTCTATATATTATCTATACATGCAGATACCATCCTCAGGAATAATAGTTTTCCAAGGATTTTCCAGAACCAAGTAGGAGCTTGGAGTGGGGGAACATTCACCACCAGCAAGCTCAAAGGCATTTTAATCAAAGTTCTATAGGGATAGAAGGAAAATAGATGTTCTCATACTAAATATTGGTTCAGACGGTAGTAATCACCAGGAGTATAGGGGAAATTGTATAGCCTATCTATAGAAGGAAAAGCCTATGTTCTATAAGTGCCACATACCACCTGGAATTGCAACAGGCATAAAAGGTGATCAGTCAATAACAAATAAAAATATGTGAATCAATATAGTGAACTTCATGATTACAAAATAATATATATACATGTTACATGCTAGTAATGAAAGCAACATGACATACTTAAAGCTTAATTACTTTTTTATGTACAACATAACGTGGGAGCATTAGGAATATAGATTTATGTACATGGAAAATGAAGAGAGACATAATCATTTGATTGTAAAGTCGATATAATTATAGATATACCCTCTCCACTATATTCATCGAATTAAATTCATGATGATAACGAGAACGAGTCTGTATGATAATATGTATGTTCTCCTTGTTCTCTCTTATCATACATGGTGTACTGTAATTTACCTGCCTCACCTGGTGCATTGATGGTAGTTGATGGCGTAGGTCTCTATTTATATATGGTGACAATGAACTTACCTTGAAGGCTGGTAAATTGATGGTGTATGTCTCAATAAAAAAATACAACGCTACAGTTTACCTGCCATGACTATATAGTGAATTGATGGTCTACCTCTCTCTATAAGATAATGAATGGTATTTGTGATATATATCACATGTGAAACAGGGCATTTTATCTTTTGGAATACTGTGGTTTTCATTTTTTTTGTCACGTTTCTTCTTGGTTTTCGGTGTTTTTTGTTCACTGAATGAGACTTGTTAACATGACATGAATCTTCATATCATGCTGACCTGCGAGAACAGGGATCTTTGACCTTGATTTTGACTTTGTTCTGACTTAGAAATCATTCCACACATAACAGAAATGGATTCAGCACCCTTGATTCACCCTAGTCCACTATCAATATCATCCATTGGTTACCATACCAGGTTCTCTCCAGGATTCCTGACTGGCTCTCCTATTATATCCTGGCTGCACTGTTTCGGATAGCATATCCAAATTGTCCGTCACGAGTATAGCATATCAGGAACTGACAACTCACTACCTAGGCCTACACCACACAACCTATAGGTCGCATGACGCAGGTACCCCAAGAAAGTCACACCGAGTGAGGCAAGTCGTGCAAAAAAAGGGTATACTCAGGAAAGATTTGTACCTTGACTTCTTTTTTTTTTTTTTGGGGGGGGGGGGGGGGTACTTGAGCCCAAATTCAAATTTTCATGTCCCCTGATCTTGGCCATCTATGTCTTTTGTCCTCTCATGTCTATGTCCAACACACACTGAATGAAAAGCTGCGGAATATGCCATGCACCTGCTGACAACCTGAGTGTGGCGAACTGTCACATGTCCCTTTTAACTTGGGATTCTTTCTTGTGTTCTATGTAAACTACTGAGATACCTTCAGTTCTGTGAAGGTATCTGAAGGTTGGAGGTGAAATGTGGTTTCAGAGCGTCTCAAAAAGCGTCTCACCCCATTTTCACATAAAAACAAAGAGGATTCTGTGCAAAGTGACACTTTGCAAAGGTCTGTAGTTTACTTAGAACCCTATCCTTTAGCATTGAGCTGAAAAGGTTGGTTTCATGCTGTTTAGGTGACTTTTTTCTATTTTGTATATGAAATATAGTTTTTTTTGTTACAATCATTGATGGCATGGATTGGCATTGATCAACACTTATATGCTGCTGCATTTAAATATTTTATTTGCACATGTTTCACAGCAAAATTAGAGACAGAATGCAACAGATGTTTTTGGTAAAAATTGCAAAAATACCTGTCGTATAAGAACCTGGCACAGGGGTGCCCTGGTTCAACAATACTATAATTAAATAATTTATCTGGGGTTGCGCTGTAAATATCTCCTGTTAATTAACAGGCTTGAGCACGCCAGCATTTATGGAATGCGCTGGATTGATGGGGTTACCCATTCTGTAAAGGGAGAGACCCCAGAGAGCACCTTCAAATCAATCAAAATTAGTGACACCACATTAGTGATTTTAAATATTTTAAACGTTAATAAGGCCACACCCTAGCCGATAGTGCAGTATGGGTGGAGCAATACTTGTATCAAAGGATGCAGGGGATATTTGGGGAAATACCTTCTAGGCCTCCCTGTCCATGTTAGATATATAGCCATAATTAAAAGCTGTATCGAGTGACGCCTGACTACACAGGAGAAGGGTAGTCTAACTTGCATCAAAAGTTGCAGGATTTCCTCTTCTTGTGAAGTTAATCCTCTAAGGATTGTATAGTTTCCCAGGTTCGGTCCGTATGGGCCCTGTGGACCTGCTGACCAGCCTTCGGCTGTGTTGGTTTTAAAACTATATCATCATCTTGTATAGTTTGTTAATATGCTATACATTTTGGTGTCATGATGCATTAATTCATGCATCAAACTGACCCTTCCTGTAGAATGCAGAGCTACTCACAGCTGCATTTATAAATCTTGACTATGATTTGAAGGGTATAATGGATTAGAATACTATGTGGCATCAAAGGGTTAAAAATCGTATTTTCCGACATCAAGCAATTATGTCCCCTCTGGTCTCTCCCTGTTAAATAATAAACAGGAATGATTTGAAGTATAATTCAAATAAATATTTCTGATGTGTACCACGGTATATATTTAATTTTTAAGCTCATGTTTGAAGTCCAGCTTCTCTACTACTCTCTGAGGGATCATAGCAACGACACCTGCCATAGACCCATCACCACACCCAAATGTATCAAAGTGTTGTGGGGTTCCTGACTTCGTATACTTAGTGTTTATGTCACGTTTACTAGGGTATCAGGTTTTACCTCGGCTATGCCTGCCGACAGAGTTATACACATATTTACGCTTCCTGTATCATATGACACCTACTTCAAGCTTCTCATGTGAGAATTCCTTCTTGCTAATAAATTATTCATACTCGCAAATATTTCCTGGCAGTTTGGGTTTTATTGATATAATTTTCTTATACAGTATGCTATGTTTTTACAGCATATCCTTCTTTTGAATTACAGCAAAATGTTGCTGCAAACTTACAGTAATATTTCTTACGATGTGATGATCGTGTAGGTCTCTATTATGTTGTACTTTACCTGCACCAGCTGGCGTATTGTTGGTGTAGGTCTCTACACAGAGGAAAGGAAGGGAATCAGAAAGGGAGTCCAGTTAATGGTCAGTGAGCTTACCTGGTCCGGCCGGTGCGTTGATGGTGTAGGTCTCTATATGAGATAACAGTGAGTTTAGCTGAGCCGGCCAGTGCATTGACGTTGTAAGACTCTTTGTAAGACAAAAATGCTCTATACCACAGTTGGCTGCCAGAACAAAAGAAATGGCCCAACCATATATAACATACATGGCAGTATGTTGAACTGGTCCATTGAGTACAAACCGCTTCTGTGAGTGTAGGTCAAACATGGAAATGCGTGAGTAGCTGCAAAAGTGCTGATATAAGTCTTGGACAATGGTAAGCATCCTCGGCTGATATCTTGGGCAATTACCCTGTCCTTGGCTTATAACACTTATACAGCAACTCACTTGTACTATATCTACTACATAATTTACCTGAGCCGGCCGGTGCATTGATGGTGTAGGTCTCTGACTTGATCTGTCTGACAGGAACCCCGGTGTAGTAGACAATGGTGGCTGTTAAAGTAACTGCCACTGTCCGCGCCTCGTTAGCATTGTTCGTGACCTTCATGGTCACGTCAAACGGCTCTCCATACATGGTGTTCTTAGGCTCGTACAGGTCAAACTTCATGTCCTAAAAAGACAAACAGCAAGATGAATAGGTTTAAAAGACAAATTTTACATATGGACATAGATAATGATCAGATGATGATTGGATAGCATGCAGAGTGAACTCTAGCTGCAATTCGCTCGATTGGTTCCAATTTGAGTCTCGTTGCCATTTGCTTTTTATGCTGTGCCATACCATAGTCTGGGCCGGCAGTGCCACATTGACTGAGGCAATCCACAGATCAAACATCCTCATTTATCAGTCAATATGGGCTATATTGACATATTATGTACAGTGCGAGGATGAAGTAGATATGGGAGTCATCACATTTCACTCCCTCCACGATTCCAAAAAGGCAGTCAAACTAATACTGAATCTATAATTCTATAGGGGAGCCACAAAGAGAGTTACATCAGTGATTGAAGCTCAACTTGCATTTGAGGGTTACTATAATTCTACTTCTTTTCTCTCTCATGTTATTCTGTGGGCTTGTCTTTTCAATCTCTCCATGGTAACACACACAGAGAGAAGTATAGGCGTCGCCATTACTCTTTTACCATAGTCACGATGACTCTGGTGGAGGGGTCACAGCTACTCCAGTCATACCCCTTGTTCCTTGTACAAATTGACTCTCCCTTATGACTCTATCAGTGCAGAGTCAAGTGCAGTTGACTCTGCCCACAGCAGAGTCATTTGTAGTTTGCACTTCATGAAGAGTCAAATAAAACATATGTTGACTCTGATAGTAGTTGCATATGAAACCACCTGATGGGGCAACCAACACTAATTTGGTCCCAGTGGCAACCACAAGGCAGAGCCACTATCTATACTTAAATATTTGTTACATGCCACACAGTTTTGATTCAACTATGTCAAAACAGTGTGATTAAGTGATGTCAATGGATAAGCTTTCCAGTTAGCTTACCTGAATCAAATGTGATGACAAATAATACAGTACGTTCCAAGAACATCAACAGTATAGAGCTTAGTCACCATAAGTGTGGGTATGGGAAATAAACATAAGGCTGGGCACCAACTGTGTGAGATATAACGTGTGGCACTGCTTGCTACTTCATATAGATCTGATATTGGCATCTAATATGTGGCCAATGGTTTGTAGAATGTAGTGTGAGGTAGATATAACTTGGCCCTTTCTCAGGGGGAAGTGGTGGACATTAGAACATGTCTTGTTATTGACCTGTCTTGGGCAATAACCTCACCTCTTCACTTCTCTCACAGGCCTCACCTGGCCTGCCCACTAATTATATACATCTGTTGCTCCCATTCTATGGCATAAAATACACAATCCACCTGACCTGCATGCACTCATGTATTCGATTTTGACTCCCCCTCTTTTGATGGGTCAACTACTGTTGACTCTTCAGGAACGGAGAGCCAAACTCATTTGACTCTCCTCTACAGGTGTCAAGTGGGAGACAAACTGCGACTCTGGCTTTCAGAGTCATGGTGACTCCTTTACTTTTCTGCGTGCAGGCAATTGGTCTTATTTCTTCCGCTTTCATTTGTAAAAAGTTATTTATTATTCACGATACCCAACCACCCATATTACAGGTTGCATCCTGTTAATTGTTTGATCACTTCATGTAGGTGTGGAATCACACTTTGGCAGGATCTGATATTGTCCAATTGACCAAGGATAAACAAATATCATTATGGCCTCTCCTGCCACTAATACCAAAGAAAGGAGAAAAAAATCGCTATAGATGCAAGAACAGATGTACTTTCGCCCCATGTGCATGTTATTGTGTCCTTCGAGGACACCATAATAATCCTTAACTACAAGCTACTGATCTATTCCCTACAGACCCCACCACCAAGGTCTGTATATGGATGAAGATGAGCTACTCGCATGTTCCCTTTTAGACACTACCCCCTTCCCCTACCAGAATTGGGATTCTGAAGGCAAACAAACGAGGCACAATTAAACAAACAACATTTTTTTCAGATGCTCAAACAGTTTGCATCCTGCATCATGCTACCATTTAATAATAAAGTATGTCGTTTTGATTTCATCATTATGGAATAGCTAGATCTAATCAGCTATAGCCTCGCTGATCCATTCACCAAAGATCAATACGAGGATTGTATTTCAAATATTGAGAAGCGCTTTCTTGACTTTGACCTATGCTATAGGCCTCAAGTAAACTAATTTTAAAAGGCACTGCTCTTACTTCAGTTGCTGCTAGAAGAGAGCTCCTCAGGGTTCTTATAGTTCTAATAATCATGGAACTGCGGGTCCATGTGTCAAATGGCACTCAGATCTGCCATAGAAAACCATGCAATACCATACGCTTAACCTAGTTTTCTGGCTTCTCTGGCCCAAGGATTTCCAGGCTGGCGATTGTACCGAAAGGGAACATCCAAATTCCATCTACAAATTTATAATAAACCTTCATGTCAGGGTGAAAACAGCAGCCCCTTGATTTAATTAAATAAGGAAAGTTCCATCTCACAGGCCCCATCAGATAAACCTCTTTGAACAGCATCTAATGGCACAGATAGTTAAACAAAGTATTATATTATTCCTTTTCAACTTAAAATTGCATTATTAAGCAAATATGAGTTGCAGGCAACAAAGTCCAAAAGGTTATAGGGTAGGTAGGTCGAATTCTTAAAGTACATGTACCTGGAAATGTCATTAGTCTTGAATTGCTACTACCAGTGATTAAAGCTCAACTCGCATTTGAGAGTTACTCTAACTACTTCTTTTCTCTGTGGTGGCATTCTGTGGGTTTGTCTTTTTAATCTCTCCATGGCAAAACAGACAATTGGTCTTATTTCTTCCACTTTCATTTGTAAAAAGTCATTGATTATTCACGATGCCCAGCCACCCATATTACAGGTTGCATCCTGTTAATTGTTTGATCGGTTCAAGTAGGTGTGGAATCACACGTTGGCATGATCTGATATTGTCCATTTGACCAAGGCCAAGCAGTTATCTTTGGGCATCATTAAGGCCTCTCCTGGCACTAAATACCAATAGAATTTCAGTTTTATGCTTACCAGTTTTGCACTAGAGGACCTCTCATGTACTCAGACCCCCCCCCCCCCCCCGAGAAAGAGAACCATACTCATATACATACTCATACAAATTCATTCATCCATTATCAATGTGACCTCACCAAAGAACAAACATACTCAAGGCTAGAGTTGCCCTTATAGCATACAAGTTATGCGGCGGACATTGATTTCCTAAAAATAGTGTAATATATATACTGCTGAATTATAATTATTATCATAACCTATATCTCATGTAACTACAGTTTATTGCCAAGCGAATCCTGATGTAAGAAGAGTGACAAATAATCGAATATCATGAAAATGAATAAATTTGTTTCAAAAAAAGAAAGAAAGGAGAAGAAAATCGCTATAGCTGCAAGAACAGACAAAATTGGGTTCCATGGGTTCTTGTGTCCTTCGGTGACACCTGAGTAATCCTTAACTACAAGCTACTGATCTATTCCCTACAGACCCCACCACCAAGGTCTGTATATGGATGAAGATGAGCTGCTCGCATGTTACCTGAGCACTACCCCCTGTCCCTACCAATATTGGGGTTCTGATGGTAAACCAATGAGGCACAACTAAACAAACAACTTTGTTTTCAGATGCTCAAACAAATTGGATCCTGCATTATGCTACCATCAAATAATAATGTACTCTCTTCTTATTTCATCACATGGGATAGCTAGACTTCACCAAAATCAATACGAGGTTTGTATTTCAAATATTGAGAGGCGCAAAATGGGGAAAAAATGCTAGGATCGGGCCTTTCCTAAACCTAGGGTCGGGCTGCCTGAAACAATTAAAACTTTCCTTTTTGGCCTTATTTTTGCAGAGAACAATTCCATGAAATATATACAAAGGAACACTACCTCAAATGAGCCACAATAGTAAACAATTGGCATAAACCCTTGTCATCTATATATAATTACAGTCTTACCTCTAGCATTGCCTCATAGGCCACCTGGCGGGTGCCACCCTCCCTAATGGCCCTCCAGAGGGCTGTCCTCTCCTGTGAGGAGCCCTCGGGGAACTTGTACATGTAGGTGATGTCTTTACGCTCGTTGGAGTAGGGGTTCTTGGTGCTCACGTGCTTGCCAATGCTGCAATCAGCCAAGTAGGGATTTACTATGCTGCAAACAGCCAAGTAGGGATTTTATATGAAACTTGGTCATATTTGTGCATTACATTTCATGGAATACAGGAAATATAATATGGATAACCGTAATTAAGATGTCTGTGTCCTGGGCTGGAGCGAGGTGTGAAATTAGTTATCGTGTTGAATGTATCTTTGTTGAATGTGTGTACTAAGGGAATGACAGTTCATGAAAATAGTTCAATTATGCAATGTTGATGATGAAACACAGAATTCTGAGCTCATTAAATAACTATTTTGTTCCCACCTGAGTATGTGAATATGTAGACTCTTAACTTGTTTTTGACTAGACCTGAAGGTTGTCTATTTATCGAATATCATGAAAATGAATAAATTTGTTTAAACCAATTATGATAATCATGAACATAGACGACAGTTTCTCTATCTATACATATAGACAGTTGCAACGATTACTCTTTTTATGAACATGCAGACTACAAAAGGGAGCTATTGAACCTCTCTACGAAGTGCCTCCCTCCTATTCCCAGGGAATTGATTATGACAAATGGACCCTTCTGTCTGACAAAGACAAATATTTCTTTTAAGGATCAAGAGACATCGATTAGGAGAGTGTGTCTGCTTGGTTTTCATGACTTTTGTTTCCCTTTACCATTTTCAGCAAACAGACTTAATGCAATGGCAATGTTTGAGTGACAGCTATTTCTCTCCTAGTTTCATCTGAAGGTTACATTATCAGGCCACACTATGTACTAACGATTGACATTTGGACCTTTAAAACATTATCTTTGAAGTGCCTTAATAGCTCCACCTTTGGTGATATGAACATATCACATTTAAGTGGAGTGACTTTGGCATTTTACTTGGAAGGCATGTACTTTCACTAGTGTAAACTTCCCAATATTGGCCTGGGCTCTTACATATTGGTGTTAAAGTTTCACAGATCAGTCAGAATTAGAAAAGGTATGTGCTCATGCATATCAACACACAAATGGAGCAGAGGAGGATATTGATTATTGTGTCATCAAGTCGAATTACTCTGAATATTAATTTTGTTACAGTTTAAGAGGGTCTGGTAAGAAAGTGAGGTGTGCAAATGTGTGCATAACAGACTATTTGATAATAAAAAATACTGTAATTAGGATAAATGGCAAAGGAAGAGACTTAGGTTTTATACCGGTAATCTACATTGGAGAAAAGATAAATAAAGGGGTGGGGGGGGGGGACAATTAATGGACTCTAACACTGTGTCTATACACAATTGACTACACACTCCATAATGTTTTAAGTTGAATACGTAATAAAACAGAAACGAAAATGGATGACCACACACACTGGGCTATACCCCTCGCAAAATAAAGATGGTGGTCTAAACACAAAGATGATAATCTAAACACAGGCACTAAACACAGGGGTATGTTCACACATAATCTACGTATACACCTTGTAGGTTAGGTCCTACATTAGACTTACCGCCCAGGTCCACTGCGAGGTGAATACACAGATACATCAACAATAATTATCATAACATGTGGAATACAGATATATAATTGCACTGCATAAATGTTTGCATTTAAGTACATCAAATATGCTTCAATTCACACCTTTCCGTGGCATTTACATGGCCTTTACTGCACTTAAAGCCTTTAAAGGTGTGACTTTAAGCATCTTTAATTTGCTTAAATGCAACACTTATGCAATGTTGGTGCTTTCGGTATTTGACCATTTGCCGACACAAGTTTCTGTTCGAGTCTCCCTGGTTCCTAAGACTGGGTTCTGCAAAGAACAGGATTCAGCTAGCCTTAACAGGTTTTTGGCATAACTTATAATGGTCCAAGGTAGGGAGGGGAGGCCGGTATAGACAGACACTATATAGGCAGTAAAATTGTCACATACCGAATGCACCATATCAGCATATGAGCACCTTTATAAAGAGTATGGTTACAAGGGCAATGACACAGGAAAAACAGTGGAACAACCCTGCAAAGTATTGAGAAATCAACATAACATTATACAATGTATTATGTAGTAATGATTATGTATACATCTTATCAGTTATAAACGGCATCGCGAAAAAGAAGAAAAAAAAAGAGTCTACGTTTATAAAACACGTACAGACATACACCCCTCCCATGACATCATATATGTATGAATATTCCCATAGACTTGGAACGATCATGTATATTTCAACTTTGATACCCATGACTTAATATACAATCGTATATACACTGACCCTTTGCGGACCTTGCCGACACAGTTCCACGAGCCGTCCTCCGACATGAGCCAGTTAAGTTTGTCTGCGTTGACTTCGGCGAAGATGAAGGGACCGTCGTAGGGCAGGGTGACGAGGCCGTTACGGATAGCCTCCACTGAGGCTGGTCCGGCCTGGTACACTCCTACACACCAACCAGAACACAGAAAGTATGAGATGCATTACATGGTGAATATGAGAGTTACTATGCTTAAGTACAGCAATGGCAATATTCCATGCCCCCATGGAATATGGTGTAGCTGTATTCCATGGCTTGTTACATCACTAGATTAAAGCGATTTTGAGATATTTTAGACTATTTTCACATGTAATTAAATGCAAAGGCTGACTCAGTAGGATCTGTTTGTATGCTAATTCACTTGCTGGGCTCGTGGTCAAGTCACACTCATCCTACGGCCTTGTATGAAACGACCCAGGTCCAAATCATAAGGAAGGATATATACAGACTCCACTGTTGTGGCCTTTTAGATAACTTAAAAATCCATAGAAAATGTCACCAAAAACACATATGACTACTGACTGTCCTTGGTACATATTTCATGAAAATCCACCCAAAGGAATTATCTCATTAGTCTTATTAGACATGAATTTGGATTTGGCAATAGTATCTATAGATACATGCCAAATTGAAGTACAATCATGTAAAGGTATTAAATGTGTTCACTCTATGCATATTCAAGTGTTTTTGATTAAATGAAACAATGAGTTATATTAGTAGAACTAAGCATTGTCGTGTTTCAATCGCCTGAGATTATTCAATATGTGATCGGCATGGCATGCATGCATAGGGGGTGGTCATTATCTGATAGGGGGTCGGTGGACCTTCATGGATTTTTTGCTAAAAAAGGGTAGACCCCTCACTCCAATAGGGAGGTCAATATTTTTCAGCCCCCTCCCCCCACGCCCACAAATTTACCAACTCCTGGTTGTTAAATAATGACCACTCCCTTAAGTGTTGCTTGCAATGTTAGTCTAGAACATTTTCTATCTCGGACTGTGGGAACTACTCAAGTCTCTGGTATAGTTGGTAAATGCATGTACATTTGGCAATAGATAGCAGGGTGATAAGATAAACAGCAGTAAAGTACAGGTAGGTGTACCCATGATGTTAGATACCACCACAGAATGCTTCCACAAATATTATACTTCCATTGTGAGACCAATAAGCGGCAGCCACTCCGGTATGTTGTTTCTATCGATGATACCATATCCCCCGGCTCTTTACTGTGTCAACAATTCCGGTCTGTGGTGTTAAACGCTCAATAGAACCATCAGTATGTTCATATTCTTGTTTTACCATTTGGAAATGTATTTTCTTCCAGGCTATTGTTCTTTTTCTCTCATAGATGGTGTTCACTCTTTTTATTTTGTTTTTTGCTCAGCAGCTTTTTAAGGTAGGAGATTAGTGCTCCATGCAGACTCAATTCAAGCCTGCAACAAAAACCTTTCAGTATACTACTTACTACCGAAAATCTTTTTGAAGCCTTTGTCTATCATGATTGTGATTAATAAAAAAACCTAATCATGACATGTTGTCACTAATCTGAAGAATGATCATTTGAAGTTTATAAATGTATTTTAATTGTCGAGCTAAAATACAGTATAATACATGTATTCAACATGTATAAGCCTATATAGATAGAAGTTATAAATACTCAATATCATTCACATTTCAATATCATTCACATTATCTTGTGGTAGCAGGGGAGCAGGGTTCTCCACAGGTTAATAAAAAACGATTTCTGGATATAGTCAAAAATTGCTCAAATTGTCAGAACTTCGGTTAAAATCTGAGAATTTACAAAATTCAAAAACATATGGGGAACTAAAATGACACTGGTGACAATCAGGTGATTTAACACCAGCGGCAACTAGAAAAACACCGACGGTCCGCCGGTGTTCTTGGCAGTGTGAGGAGAATCCTGAGGAGGTTAGTGCTAAAAGCTGCCGGCAGGGTGCATGGTTAGCAGTGTTAGTCACGTGGACAGAAAGGACCAATCACCGTCGCTGGTTTCCTGCGGCGTTGCGTCTATGGCCTGCCAGCCGCCGAACCCTGAGGGCAGGTCGGGCCGACTCATCCACACGTCGTTCCACACGTGGAAGTTCCTGGTTTAATCAGGGCAATAGTAAATAAACGTTTTATAAATACTGGTTTATCTCTGTGAGGAAATTAGACTAGTCAAAATGGTAAATATTGTTTGTATACAAAGCCAATGCATATGACAAATTTTGGACGTTTCCAAAATCGGAATACTACATGCAGGTAGTTCCCACAAGAATCACCAGGCCTATACTTGAGCCCTCTACTGTCTGCTGTATACACTACCTGTATGTAGTGTTTGGTCACGTGGTCACCTAGATGACCGGACCACAGTGTCAGGCCTTTACTCTAATAGTACCAACCCACTGCAGACCATCTCCAGAATATGGCTCAGTGTATGCCTGTGCCCTACCCCATAAAACAGTGAAATGGCAACAGTGTACAGTGTCTGATAGTTCCCCAATCAGCCATTAGGCCGCTCAAAAAGCTGGTTTCTCATCACCACACGCGTCATACAAATAGTGATTTGGTGAAAACATTTTTGTTTTTATTACATTTTTGATGAAAAATAATTGTATCAAAAATGGACAAATATTAGCCTATTTGGTATCAAATTAAAGCTATAACTTAACCCTATATATAACTATCATGAGGTGAGTTACTCACCAGACCTGGTCCCTGTTCATGGCCTCGTACGGCTTGCCGTCACTCGTCCAGTGATTGTCTATAGTGATGGTACCGTCCACGTCGTGGGCAGACTCAAAGTTGGTGATGCTCCTAGCCGGGATGCCGATACACCGACATACTGAAGCCAATAGAGATTGAATAAGTAATGCTGAACTAGCAGAAAGTCTATGTTATGTATAAGGCCAAAATATCGATGAAAGGTGTGTCTCAGGTTACATTGTCTGAAAATCTAAGTTAGGTAGGTCGGAGTTATTTCCTTTTGATTAGTTTTTTTACTTAGGCCTCAGAGGTTCGGACTTTTTTTTCAAAAATGGATAAAATCTTCTAGGGTCTTCCCTGTTTTGCTAGGTAGGATTCGAGTAACCTGAAACACACCTCCCCTTTCTCCTAAGTAAACCCCACTGAGGATTTCTTAAAGATCACAGTTCTAATTAGATTAAGCGATGGACACATAAGTTGATTCTTAAATGAACGCCAGTCCCATTTAAGGATAAGTACCTTCCCTCATGACCTAGTTCAATTTCAGTAGTATAGTATGTATCGGAATGGGACTATGCTTAAGTACTGTTTATTACTCACTCGATATGCAGCCAATCAGAGGCCGCCATTTGGTCACGTGACCCGTTGCCATGGTAACGTGACCTACTTAGGACTCTCAGCCAATCAGAAGCCAGCATTCTGGGTGACCTACTGACCTACTTAGAAGCTCTCAGCCAATCAGAGGCCGGCATTCTGGTAACCATGGTAACGTGACCTACTTACGTCACGTGACCTACTTAGGCTCAGCCAATCAGAAGCCTGCATTCTGGTAACTAGGGTAATGTGACCTACTTAGGGTTTGTTTGTAAACAACACCACGTGGCTCTCTTGTTTGTAAACAACACCACGTGACACGTGACTGTTTGTAAACAAACAAACAAAAAAGTTATGTAACTTATATATAGAAAATAAACACAACAAGTTCCATGTTATGCTAAAATTATATTTTCAAAAAGCACATCTGTTACAGTGTCTATGTGTAAGTACGCGCGTTCTCATTCAAACACTATAACACTATTATACTGTAGCAGCAGCAGGTAGGGCCGGAAGAAAAGCAAGAGCACGAGCAGAAGCGACGACACCATTTGCACCATCCGGCCGTCGCGTTGGTAGCCCTACTACCCATCGCGCGTTCAACTGGAGGTTTAAGAGTGACAAATGACGATTCTTTGTCGACGTGACTACTAACATCAGCAGCATCAGCAGCATCAGCAGCAGCATCAGCAGCGGCGGCAGCAGCGGCGGCAGCAGCCTCGGCAGCAGCGGTAGCAGCAGCAGCAGCAGCGGCAGCAGCAGTAGCGTGAGCATTACCAACAACAGCAGCAGCGACAGTAGCAAGGGCGGCAGAGCGTACACTAGCAGCGTCATCAGCGGCGACATCCGCAGCCGCAACAGCATCAGCAGCAGCAGCGTCGGCATCGGCGGCATGAGTAGCTGCATCGGCAGCAGCAACAGCAGCAGTCACAGCCGCAGCGGCAACAACAACAACGTCATCACAACCAGCGTCACTAACAGCCGCAGTAAATGCAGCAGTAGCACGATGAGCAGCACTAGCAGCAGCAGTAGCAGAGGCTACAGCATCAGCTTCACATTCGCGCGCCGCTTCGTCATACCGCTTCATGTCACGGTCGCAACTTTCCATCATGGGGATCTGCAAATTGAGGCGTGGTGCTGGTGGTGGTGGTAGTAGTAGTAGTAGTAGTAGTAGTAGTAGTAGAGTGAATGATGATTGACGATGACGAATACGGTTTCACTCCCCCTTATGTACCCTTACTCCCCCCTTTTTTCAAGCCGCCGGCCAGCTGCCCACTCACGGCAGGTCTTTAGATTAGCCTTAAGTCGCTTACTACGCGCTCATCATCCCTCTAATCGCATTTTCCAGCCGCCGGCCAGCTGACTGCTGACGACAGGAGAGGGTGATTTTTTTTCTTTAGATTTAAGCCGCTTACCACACGCGCACCCTCTAGTCACAGACAGAGTGACAGAAAGGGAGGGGGTCGCTTTGTTCACGCTACCTGTAGTTGTTTTTCTATACACACTCTAAGCCCATGACCTGCTAATCCTTTATACAGGTAACACGCGTTCAACTAATTACACTATTGTATGACAGTCGGTACACGGATTAATTTTAAACCACCCTCCCATCTGGATCCATGTCTGGTGGGTGGAAGGATCCAGCTGAAAAGCGTGATTAGGGCTTTTGTTTCTCTTATGATAGCAGCAGGTCAGCATGCGACAGCTGAAAATGTCAGACTAAGTCGAACTCTCGCCGCTCCTATAAAAGACTGAGATGCATCTCTCTTTCCACACCCCCTTCTACCATCGCCGCCGACACCGCCACCGCCGGCCAGCCGACCGCCGCCACCGCCTGCAGTCACCCGGCCGCCCCTACCGTCACCGCCATCACGCCAGCAGGGAATTTCGAGCTGAGTCTGCTTATTGCTTATTTTTTTTCTTTGAGCTTTTTGTTTTTAAAATTTTTATTTTCACTCAGTCTTTTTTGTTTCGGAGGAAAGAAATATGGCACTGCAGAGGGCGCGAGTTTCTAAAAGACGGACACGCGAACAAAGTGCCCTCCTCAACTGCCCGGCTATTTTTTTATCTCAAAGGAGAGAGCGTCATGTAGTTGAGGTTCACGCTTCTCTTGAAGCGTACCGAATTCTCGAGAAAAGCAAAGCCGAGTGCCAAAGAAATCGTCGTTATACAAGAGCGGAAAAGGAAAACGTAGCGACATGGCCGAGAGCCGTCTTCTCAGAACAGCATTTACTCTACTATTGCATAACAGCTGCTCTCAGCGCCCCCACTCGTTGGGCGTTTCATGAAAAGAAAGAGCGCCGCTACTCTCCTCACCCTGCCTCCTCTTATAAAGTGAGAATAAGTGCTATGAAACGATTCGACAAGCCGATCGGTTTCTTGGGAGCGACTGCAGCTCCCACTCGGTGGGCGCGCGTTGTGGCCGACGTGAACACGGTCTCTAAACGTTTCGACGTCGTCACTTGTTATCCCGCATATTGCAACGCAGCCGAATTGAAGAAGATAGGGACGCACTATTTTAAACCATACGCTCCAATATGTATTTGTCACCGCCGCGCTCACACGCCTTATTGCTTTTTCGAGACGATCGTGTCACAACACAGAAATAGAAAAAAAAAGCGGCAAAGCGACGAGCTTTGCCTAAATGATCAAAAAAAAAAAAAAAAAAAAAATTAATCTCCTCCCCTCCTCCTCCTCCTCCTCCTCCTCCTCCTCCTCCTCCTCCTCCTCCTCCTCCTCCTCTTCTTTTTTTAAAAAAAATAAATATTTGTATCAGACTCCTCTGGAGTCTGATACAAACATTTATGACTATTGAGTGAAAATAGAATTTTATCGCAAAAAGAAAAAGAAAAAAAAGTCACTTCTGCCGCCGCTACTGTGACACCGGCCGGTATCAATAAAAAGGTCGGCTGACTTTTCTCCACAACCATTCACTACCGACCGTTCGAGTGAGAAACACAGCAGACAGTCAGACACACAACTACTCTCTGACGCGTGCTGAAAAAAACAAAAAATGTCGAGGAGTAAAAGCAAACTCTTCACAGAAATTCATTTCGACGCTCGACTACAAGGACCCTTTAGTTGTATCATTAGCGGTCCGTCAGTTTGTGGAAAATCGTGCTTGGTGGATCAATTTCTGAGCGACGTGAACAATTTGGTCACGCCGCCGGTGGAAAAGACTTTTTACCATTACGGCGAGTGGCAACCTCTGTTTGAAAAAATGCAAAATCAGTACGGTGTGGAATTCAGAGAAGGTCTTCCTAGCAAAGAGTCTATAGCGGGAGACGTGGAAGTAGCAGAAGACGCTTTACGACCACACACTCTACTGATATTGGACGATCTGATGAGCAGTTCCAATCAGCAAGTGGTAGCCGACATCTTTACTAAATACTCCCATCACTGGAACGTGAGCGTCATATATATCACTCAGAACCTATTCCAGAAATCACCCGACTTTCGAACTATGAGTCTGAACGCTCACTACATGATCGTTTTCAAGAACCCGCGCGACATGGGGCAAATAGCTAGTCTGTCTCGCCAGGTGTTTCCCTCCAACGCGGCGGCCCTCTCTAGTATATTTACCCATGAACTCAAGCGACCTCACTCATACCTCCTTCTGGACTTCAAGCAGTCAACACCTGACGATCTGAGAATACGCTCCTCTTTGACGTCCATACACTCTCAGCTAGTATTCGTACCGCTAGACAAAAAAAAGAACAAGAGAAAGTAGTAGCAAAAATGTCTTCTCATCTACTCGAAAGACACTTTGGTACTCTCAAGCACTTAGCTAAGTGCTCGCCAAAGGACTGCTCGCATTTAATAGACTCTGGAAGCGACGATCTGATCGCAGCGTTGAGTGAGATCTGTCACAATTTACTCGTAGGGAACATCCCGCTCAGCGACAAACAACTGGACAAGCTTCGAGAATCGGCTGACGTGTTGAGGGAGGTCGGCAAAAAATCTACGCCCATAGAAAAAAAGAGACGCGTTTTGGTACAAGAGGGAGGTTTCCTCATTCCGGCTCTCAGAGGGATGGCCTTACCGCTTATAAAGAGCATTCTCCGTATATGAGACACCTCATTCGACACCTACTCGCCGACAGTACCACCACTACCGCCACCGCCAGCGTCATCGCCACCGTCGTCCCCATGACGGACTCAGAGCAGCAACAACACTACAAACGCTTAGCGCTCGTGGATCCTGAGACGCTCTACAAATCATCACGAGCAGGTCTACTTCATCATGTGCCCGCTGCTGCTACTACTAGCGCTGCTACTACTGCAGTCGCTGCTGCTAGTACTTCTACTGCTCCAATCCTTCCTCCTCTTCCTGATGAGCGTAGTGAAAAGAACGAGAGTTCCGCCCCTGCCACCGCCGCCCGCCTACCTGCCGATATGGCCTATTACCACAAGCAGGCAGAACAATCCCTTCATCCCGACGCGGCATTGCACCAGGTGCTACAGTTTATCTACAGGGACTTGGACTTAGTGTTGAACGATCCCACTTTGGAATCGCGCGAGAAAATGTTGAAATACCGAAGGTTGTTGAATAGATTGCAATTTTTTCTCGCGAATCCCAACAACAGCAACATCTCTTCATCCTACACTTCTTCGCCACCGGCTCACCTCCGTCAGTCTGCTGAAGAAGCCAGCGCGTCCCTACTTGAGCGGTTGGTGAAGCAAGTTCCCAAGAGGAATCGCATCCGGACCGCTGCGCTGTACAATCAATTGGAGAAATCCGGTGTGGTCAAGTGGAACGAGGACGGTGCGGTGCGCGAGATGTCGGGTCGGAGAATACCACCTGAGCGTCACATCAACATAGTGGACTTACTGAGCGATGCCGCCAGGCTCAGGAAGACGGCGACCAGACCGGCGGGCTACTCTCCGTTCACAAAAGCGCTGCGCGAAGCAGTTCCCACAGACTCCTTGATCGGAAACCATCTGTATAAAGCGAGCGGACCTGGCCGAAGTTTGGACACACGGCTTACTGACAGAGGTCGGAAACGACCGAGCTTCGACTCGGAAGAAGGAGAAGCAGCAGCAGCAGCAGCAGCAGTAGCAGCAGCAGACTCTTCTCTCCAGGTGGACGATCAATCCTCTGACGACGACGAGGGCAGTGAACTTTTCCAAACTCCGACTACACTGAGACCCCCGTCGGCCTATAGGAGCACGGCGAGTAAGAAAAGGAAAAGGCGCAACCGCCTAGCGGAGGCGGCGTCGTTCACTCCCGCTCCTGGTGCTACTCCTCCATCAGGCCGACGATGGGTAAACCGGTGAAGAGACTGACCAAGAAGGAAAAAGAAAAGAAGCGCGTAGTAGCTAGATATACCGACGTCAAAGCACCCTCCAGTTTCACTAGCGTGACTAAACTCCAGAAACATCATTTTCGCCACCTAAACCCGGCCGTCATCCGAGATGCTTTAGTGTCGCTGGACGCCTACACTAAACATAAACCCATTCGGAGAAAATTCGCAAGGAACAAGACTATAACCGGTGCAATCTATCAGCAGTGGCAGATAGATCTGATGGATATGCAGGCTTTGGCGTCTCACAACGACCGCTTCCGGTACGTGGTGACGGCGATCGACGTTTTCTCTAGGTACGCGTGGGCCGTTCCCATTAAATCCAAGAGCGGTGCTGATGTTACCAAGGCCTTCCAAAAGATGACAGACACTGGCGAGAGACAACCGCGCACTGTTCAGACAGACAAGGGGAAAGAGTTTTTGAACAAGATCTTTCAAGATCACTTGAAGAGCGAGGGCATAGAGTTTTCACTGGCGAGAACGACGACATCAAAGCTAGTCTAGTGGAGCGCTTGAACCGCAGTCTGAAGGAGAAGCTGTGGCGTTATTTCACAGACAAGCGCACGTATCGCTACGTAGACGTACTGCACCATGTAGTGTCTTCTTACAATCGCACTCACCACAAGACGTTGAAAATGGCGCCGGCTCAAGTCAGCTCGGAAAACAGCGAAACAGTTTTCTACCGACAAGATCTCCCAACTAACAAACAAATCGACGAAATATGGAAAAAGAGCGACGTCATCGCTCCGGGTGACAGAGTGAGGATGTTGAGAACTAAAGGCGCCTTTGACAAAGGGTACGAGGGAAACTGGCGCGAGGAAGTGGGCGACGTTGCTAAGACGTTGGGAAGCAGAGGGTTTGAGCTGAAAGACGACAAGGGCGAGGAGATAAAAGGCGTCTTCTACCCGGAAGAGGTTCAGAAGGTGTACAAGAGTCGTTACGACAACAACTACCTGATAGACGAGGTGTTGCGCCGCAAGACCGTCGACGGTAAAGAGCTAGCTTTCGTACGTTGGTTAGGTTACGACGACAAGTTCAACGAGTGGATCCCCGTCAAAAAAATAACTTAGAAAAAAAAAATGAACATCACCCTACCTAGCAACAGCTCTATGGAGTATTATCCTGACAACAGCTTGACGTCTTTCCGAACTCACTTCGACTCGCCGCTCCTTCTGCCCGAAGCGTACGAAGCGGCTCTGACTGAGATCATCCTCCCTACAGAATGGACTAACGTGCACGACGACGACTTGATCATCGTTGTTCCTCTGCGCACCAAGGGTTCGCTAGAGGAGGCGATCAACGTTTTAAAAGACACTAAATTCGCCGAAAGAAAAAAACCGCAGGTAAACTGGAGGGGAATGAAAAACGCAATCGGTCTGACCAAGCTAACGTTCAGCTCAAAATACCCGCTGAGCGGGAAGGAAGCGAGCTATGTAACGGTGGAAGAGATGTCAGACACGTCGCAAGAGCAGCGATTGAAACCGGAAACAAAAAGGTTCAAGAGAGAGGTCGACTTGAGACAGACGAATGCCGTATACAAGCAGTTCTTGTCCCCGGCCGTGAAGAAGAAGGCGATCAGCGATCAAGCAAGACAGATGATCGAAAAGATGGAGAAAGAACTGGGAGTGCGCAGTTTTGTGCCAAACATATTCGAGATACCTCCTATTTTCACCGGAACCAACCACACCCTAGTCGAGCGCTTGAGTGAGACGTTGCGAGATGACAGACTATCTAGAGGGCACCAGCTTCCTGCTCAAACCGATGGGGATCTTGTCGTACGACTCCAAGACGAAACGCGTCACCATCAAACCGCCGAGACACTGCGCTGTCCTGCTGACTCAGCATCTCGCATGTGTTCTAGGCTTCGGAGAGAAGACGTGTTTCGCGTCGCCGACTACCGGCCCCTACTCGATGGATGTTTTCGGGGACTTGCACTCTGTGTACATATACACCGACATGATCCAGGAGAGACGTGTGGGCGACATGCAAGTGCCGCTGTTACGCTGCGTCGCGGTGGACAGAGGCGGAAGGCGTCGAGGTGGCGTGCAAGCTATCAGTTTTCCCCATTTGGATTATTTCCCCTTGAAATCCAAGAGGTTTACCGAGGTCGGCATCTATTTAAGAGACCGATCCGGCCATTCCATCCCATTCGGTAGAGGCGAGGTGACCGTGACACTTCATCTGAGACCTATTGAGCGCTGAAAGAAAAAAAAAGATGCGTCAACGCGTTCCGTACTTTCCACCCAGGCGCACCGTCGGCAGAGGGTACAGCGATTACTACAACGCGCAGCTGGGCAACGACGTCAACGTGTACAGCGGGCGCTCTTTCCAGAGCGGGCACGGTTTGGGCGGCGCTCTGTTAGGTCTGATGCACTCGGCTACCCCGCTATTGAAGTCAGTGGGAAAATCGCTGCTCCGCGCCGGTGTGGGCGTAGCTAAAGATGTGCTGGCGGGTCGGAGTTTAAAGAGCAGCGTGAAAGACCGAGGCCCAGGCGCTCTGAAGAGACTGGCGAGTACGGCGTTCTCAGGAGGAAAGACAACTGTCGCGTCTAAGAAAGGGTCGAAACGTCGCCGGCATTCTCCTCAGACGGGCGGTGGCTCTTGCAAGAGACGTAGAGGGGATGTATTCGACCGGTAAGCGCCTAGGCGCTCAGGTATAAATAAAAAGACTGGAGGCGGCCGGCGTCAGTCTGTCGTCCGCGTGAAGAGAGAACACAATGGCTTACGTACACGAGAGCAGTAACGAGTGCGCGCTCTCTGAGCTCGACCTGCACACCGTAGCGCCGACTCAGACTACTATCTTAAAGTCGTCTTTCCTCGGGATAGAAACAAAAAACTCTTTAGAGGATGGAGGTAACATAAATTTCACCATCAACAAGTCGCAAGAGTACACAGACCTGAACGAGAATTACCTTCATCTGGAATGTCAAGTGCTGAAAGCGAACGGAGCGGCGATAGAGGACACCGACGCGGTAGCTCCGGTGAACAACTTGGCTCACTCGCTCTTCAAAGACGTCCAAGTCTCCAACGGCGGTTTCAAAGTGTCTGGCAACACCGAGACCTACCCTTACCGAGCTTACTTGGAAGGGTTACTCAACTACAACAAAGACGTGAAGGGAGGCGTCATGAGTGCCCAGGGGTGGCATGAAGATACGCCTGGTCAGTTTGACGCGTTGACTAACGCGAATGCGGGGTACAAAGCGCGCAGGAAGCTAATCTCCAACAAGCGCTTTTCGCTGATGGCGCGACTGCACTTTGACCTGGCTCATCAACCGAAGCTCATCGTTGGAGAGACAGAAATCAATCTCACTCTGAAACAGGCAGCGCCCTCTTTCTATCTGATGTGCGCCGCTGACGCGGGCTTCAGCTTGAAGATCTACGTGCGACGTGTGTTGGTGGCGGACGCTGTAGCGGAAACGCACGAGTGAGCGGTGATAGAACACGGCCCCTTCGACTACCCGGTGAACAGAGTGGAGGTGACGACGTACGCCATCCCTCAAGGTAACAGAGATCACAGCTACACGCACTCCAACACAGGCCAGCTTCCCAAGTCGATGATGATTTGCTTCCTGGACCACGACGCCTTCAACGGTAGCTACACCAAGAACCCGTTCGAGATGAAGCATTACGACATCAGCTCGCTTCAAGTGATAGTGAACGATCAGAAAGTGCCGAACGACGCTTACGTGCCCGACTTTAACACCAAAGCGGCCGTGAGAGAGTACTTGGCGCTACACACGGAAACGGGGATGTACGAGGGCGCGCGCTCCTGTGGTATTTCATACGAGCAATTCCTGAACGGTTACACGGTGTTCCGCCTCGATTTAACCCCAGACAGATCGCACGACGGATGTCGCGTGAACCTTATAAGGGCGGGTCAGCTGAGGGTGGAAGTCAGTTTCCGCTCGGCGCTACAAGCGACAACAATGGTGCTACTCTACTTGGTGTACGACAACGTCGTCGAGCTGACCAGAGATCGACATCCCATCACCGACTACCACATGAACTGAAGACAAGACAGCGGTACTTAGCGTATCGTATGAATACGCTTGAAATAAGTAGAGTGTTGAAGGAAAACGTTCACACAAAACATCGTTTCCTAGGTGTTTTCTCTTGTGACACTATTCCGAAGCACCCTATCAAAGACACTTGTTTCGTGAGCAACACAGATCCGCAACATTTACCAGGTCAGCATTGGGTAGCGTTTTACGTGTCGAGCACGGGTGAAGTGTACTACTTTGATTCCTTCGGCTTACCGCCGCTGAGTGCGGAGTTCTTGTCTTTCGTGGAACGCTCTGCTCCGTTCAAGTGGCAAAGAAACCGCGTTCAACTACAAGACACTTCTGCTGACACCTGTGGACCTCATTGCGTTCATTTCCTAATTGAAGCATGTCGAACAAGAAACCCCAAGAAGTGCGTCATGCGCATGAGCAAAATCCCAAAGCTGAGCGACCGGACAGTGAGTCAGAAGCTATCGATGATGCTGTTGTGACAGAAATAGCGGGTTGTTGCGATGGCGGACGTTTCATGGAAGCAAAGATTCTCTGCCTTGCCGAAATGGTGTTGGATTTATCCAAAGTCGTGCAATGTCTATTGGAGAGAGGACGTCAGGGGTGTGGTGCGAGTGACGGCGGCGTGAGACTTTGCGGCCTGTTAGGTTGCAAATCGAAGAAGCAAGCTAAAAAAGCATAAACTTGTGTGTTTTTTGATTGAAATGAAAATAAAGAATAAAATGAAAGAAAAAGAAATTATCTTGTTGTGTTTTTATTTCTATATATATAAGTTACATAACTTTTTTGTTTGTTTGTTTACAAACAGTCACGTGTCACGTGGTGTTGTTTACAAACAAGCCACGTGGTGTTGTTTACAAACAAACCCTAAGTAGGTCACGTTACCCTAGTTACCAGAATGCTGGCTTCTGATTGGCTGAGCCTAAGTAGGTCACGTGACGTAAGTAGGTCACGTTACCATGGTTACCAGAATGCCGGCCTCTGATTGGCTGAGAGCTTCTAAGTAGGTCAGTAGGTCACCCAGAATGCTGGCTTCTGATTGGCTGAGAGTCCTAAGTAGGTCACGTTACCATGGCAACGGGTCACGTGACCAAATGGAGGCCTCTGATTGGCTGCATATCGAGTGAGTAATAAACAGTACTTAAGCATAGTCCCGTTCCGATACATACTATACTACTAATTTCCATAGCTAATAATTACTGAGTCCTGCGCCAAATTATATCGAAAATTTGGATGAATTCTTTCTTATAATACCTGCCAATGATGTCAATATGAATGCCACCTACTTGTGGTAACAACTCCTGAGAAGACCCAGCACTGTCCGAACTTGACGGGTTGTAGCGTCCTCCAGTACTCCTCCAGTATCATGACGCTACCCACCCAGGAGAGGGGACTCTTACCCCCGGAGTAGTCCCCGGACCAGTTACCCACCAGGATACCGCTGTCATCGGGGGAGTTCACCTACAGGACACAGTCAAATAGTGGCAGAAATGTACATAATGAACCAGTGCACCCTTTAGAGTCACTGCATGAGCGTTGGTATTTAAGCAACTTTTAAATTTTGTATTGCTTAAAGTCACCCTTCAAGCAACTTTAAGCTAAGTAAATGCCATGGGAAGGGAATCAGCTTTAAGTAGTCTAATCTTTGTTTAAATGCCAAAATTTATGCAATGAATAATATGGGGTATTCTGAAATGTCCCCAACGTGGCACATTCTGTAGTACCACCCAACACACACACCCGATACTCGATGAGAATTAGTAATACTCCTTAGTAATTATCCATAAATATCATGTGTAGGTATTAAATATGTACACGCATGTGTATTCAAGGAGATAATTATGTGGATAGATAGATAGGTAGGTAGATAATTAATACTATTCTACTTACAATGGCTGAGATCTTCCTACAGACGAGGACGGGGTCGCCGCGGGCACTGTGTGCCAGGCCCGACTTGTCCAACACGTACATACAGCACTCCAACACGAAATCCTCAAACTAAAAACAAAATAACAGCAAATGATATGATATTCTGTTTCATAATAAAGGCCCTTCATGAGCAGAGAAAAGAAAGAGATTCATTCTCTTATTTCAAGGCTGGCCGAGACAAGGGTATAAGCTCCTATGACCGCTATCAGAGTTATCTTGATCACCTGGGCTTATAATTATATTTTAATTCCCTGAGCTTCTCAATATGAGGTCTTTTAAAGAGAGCTATTATGTTTCGGGGGGTCCTACACCTGCCCTAATCGAAGCATTTTCTCTTCTGATACCCCTACGCAATATCTGTTATAGCAAGTTTACATGTTAACCCTTTTTAAAAGCGCAGACAAGTGCTTTAATACTAACGTAAAACGCCACGCGATTTGCATATGACACATTGTATGCCACGGATCCACAAGTGGCTTCACAAGTGATGTTTTAGATTTATTCTACCTACATCAACAACAGCAAACATTCAAGATCCTATTGTTTTTTGAATTATGAAAATCCGCTAAGAAATAAACATTTTAGAGCTAAATTTGTGGAGGGTAGCTGGACAAGATGACTGTGGTACGCCCCGCTCACACCAGCGTGGCGTACCACAGTTGTACGCCCCGCTTACATGCATATAAAGTTCAGTGCTTTAAATGTACAACTCCCATATGCTTTGTTGTTGTAGGTAGAATAAATCATACGTTTCATCGGTATAATTTGCTTGAATGCGGCCCTGGCGGGTAACCCAACTGTGCTGTATTCAAGCATCATGTCGACCCTACGGAGTTGATACACTCCCGAAGGGTACCGACCCATGAATTATACTTGAATGCAGCACTGCATTCGAGCGTTATTACGATCAAGGATATAGCAAATTAAATTATAGCACGCTAATTCACCCATTAAAGGGTTGATAGAGTACAGACTCTAATACCGACCTGTCCGAAGTTCCATGGCATGGCGGCTATCTGCTTGTCGTTACCGTGGTAGAGGCGGCCCCGGTCATTGAGGATGTACTCCTGTCGGGACTGCTCGTCGTCCATGTACACCTGGTCATCTGGGGGGGGGGGGAGGAGCCATTTAGTATCAATAGGGGGTGTGAAAATGTCATATCTCAGATGTATTCGCTCCCTATAGGACAACAGAGTCCAACAAAGAGTCTCGACGTTAGAAACGAGTTTTTCTATTCTCTAAACAGTGCACGGTGGACAATCGTTGATTGGTCTAGACACAATTATGATGACCCTTGACTGTAATCTACAACGTTATCAGTAGCACCCAGCGTCCAATTAAGGCCCTATTAGTATTAAGGGCCATTAAAGGTGCAGACGACAATTATATTCTACTTGTTTTAGTTCAACGCACGATGGTCTCGAGCCTTCATAAGTCTCGACGTGAAGAAAATCATCGTATATTCTACCCTTCAAGAACAACACGTCACTAAAAGGCGACAATTGTCGGGAGTGTATCAACATCATGCTTGAATGCAGCACTGGCGAGTTACTTGCCAGGGTTGCATTCATGCATCATGACGACCAAGAGCATAATGCACTTTGTTGCCCTAGTAGGGTAAATGATTACACTAATACTCACCGGGGCACCATGGGTTAAAGAGGATGTAGATGGGGTCGGGGTGTGTGTACCGGAAGACCTTCAGTTTGTTCCCCTCCTTGTACACAGAGTCGAACTTGAACGTCCACTTGGCCACGGCACAGGTGGGTGGTGTGAAGATCCGTACATGCAGCTCCGGTCCCTCCATCCGGAGCACCTTTAAAAAAATGTGTTTTTTTTTGTTTAAAAAAAACAAACAACCTCTTCTAGAAACTTTTAAAAAAGATCTTAATTAAAAAAAAGAAGATTTCGTACGTAAAGAATAGACAAGTTCAAATCCTTTTCTGGAAAGTGGCCCTCCTTGGCCACCATAGTGCGGCAGGGATGGGCCTGGAGGGCTCGAGGCTGGTGTATACTAGGCAGCCATAAACTAAAATACTAACATTGTGTATTATATATATATATATATATATATATATATATATATATATATATATATATATATATATATATATATATATATATATATATATATATAAAAAATCATGAAATGATCTAAAGTATATATAATAATAAAGAGAAATACTGTAGAGAAGGGCAATAATTAAATGATGATAATTTGACATAGAGGTTTATAGGTGATAGATGGATTTACCAATTATAAACCTTTGGAGAAAGGTTCTATTAGATAAAACATCTTTGAATGTGAGTAATGACCTGTCCTTTACCTTAGCGCCCCACTCCTTGGCCTTATCCTCGTCGGATAGCAGCATCCGTACCCGCGTCCCCTTACTCTCCCGGGGCGAGTCACCTGGGGAGGAAGTGAGAAGAATTATAAGTAAGAATTATAATGAGGAATTTCTTATTGTGTTAACAGTCTGTTCAGTAGGTCATTCCCAGTGGGCACAGAACGTTGAATAAACGTTGGTAACTGGTTGTCAATGTTGATTCAGAGTGGATTCAACGTTAAACTGAGTTTTGTGCCCACTGGGCTGTTCAAGACTACATTACAATGGGCTGAGAATAATACGTCATGACAGATTTCTTCAGTGGCATGCTCTCAAGGCATTTTGATAGATTGATACATGGATGATATTGTATTGGCCCTAGACCTCTATCCCAGTGGGCACCAAGCGTTCGATTCCATGTGCCCCATGGGAATTTGAAATATTTCAATTGTGGACGGTGATGACTGGCAATAGCTCGATAAAATATACCCAGCCCCCTGAGATGGAACGGAGTTTGAATGTATTTATCAATAATTGTTCTTTTATAGAAATATTGTTCAAATTGTTTATGAGGAGAACCGCGTTGAACAGCTTTACTGTGTAGCGTCGATACCATGCCATGAGAGACCGACATATTATCTGATTACCTTCTTCTTTGACATACATCCAACAACCTGTTTGAGATCGAACTGACTAACCCTGTATGGGTCGCATAGTGTATTGATACAATATGCCCTTTCTTTGTCACCAACGATAAATGCAAGCCGAGAGACCCTGTCCTGCATGGAAGTTTTCAAGCCAACCCGATGGGGTTGATGCACTCCCAAAGGGTCGGCATGATGCATGCATGCATCAAGACGACAAAGAGCATAGCATCATGAAGTCCCTAAAGGGCTACGATTGCCTGGTTGGACAGAGTACCATAGATCAGCATACATATTGGTGCAGACAGCTAAGTCCACAACTCACTGTTCAATGTTTGGGAGCAGACGACAGTTTGCAAGCAGACGACAAACATATACAGACACACACGTGGACATGAAAAACACCCCACTAAGCAGCCTGATCCGGGCATCTTTGTTCCCACACGGTAGGGCCTACTATCATATTGATGAGTACATTACATGCCATATTCATCCTGGTGTTCTGAGCAGGTCATCTGTCGATAAATGAATAAAAAGGATGTTTCAGGCTAGATGGTCTGAAAGTCTAGGGTGGGTCGGTCCTATAATGGCCTAAAATATATGTATATATATATTTATGTTTTTTTAATTGGATACATATCTCAAGCGTCAGCCGAGTTTGCTGGGTAGGGCGGGTAACCTGAAACACGCCTGCTCTGTTTTGGCCTTGTCATCAAGGACAACAGGTAAGTTAAGCAACTCCTAATTTCCCCTGTAGGTAAGGGGAAGCAGCACTCATCATGTTGGACCTCCATTTTGAGATTCCTATTGAGAATTTAGGTAAATATTGACAGGTATACATACTACTATATTCACCTAGCACCATTAAGTCACCTCTTTTTAAAAGTATTTGTCTACCTCATAATAAGCTCAGGTGTGTTATACATGACTGTGACCAGGCAAGGGAAAAGAACCCTCCGGGGGGGGGGGGGGGAATTACTTAATAAATTGACTGCATGTTAGAGCTGCTCCTCTACTTTGTAAGCAAATATGAACCAGACAGCACATATTTACTCTTGGGAATTTGGATTTGTCTTTGTGATTTGATTGTCATTGTGTTATCTATATCATCATGTTCTGTCTGAATCAGGGACAGAGGCCTGTTTCAATATGTTATTTCTGATCACAATCAGAGGTAATTTCTTTCCGAATTAAAATTTGCCTCAAAGATGTCTAGGATCGGCCCTGTTTTGCTAGGTAGGGTCGGATAACCTGAAACACACCTTCTTTTTCACTTCACCATCTATCAGGACAAGGGGCAGATGACTACACCTCCCTCTGTCAGCTTCACTGGCACTAGTAGTAACTTGTATCCAGATATCTCCAGTCGTCATTTAAGGGCCGCAGAATGATTTAATTAATGGCGATATGATGCAGAAATGCAGCCCAGGGGAGTACCTCATCAGGGCTTCATTCAAGCACCATGCTGACCTTTTGGAAGTGCATCCTTTGGGAGTACATGATGCGTGAAGTCTGTCCTGGTGAGTAACTCGACACTATGAGGCCCTTAATTTAAATGGTCAACTTAAGACTGCAGATATTGTCTATGTAATTGATTGATTGATCTCTTTTTTATGATTATCCTGAGGAAATACATATCCGTTATACAATGTATTGTAGTATTCCACAGCAAGTGTAGTATAATACTAGTTGTATGAAGCAATTGTTAAATGCTCATGGCAATAATAGGATGTCGTGCTGTCCCTGTTTATAAGGGACAGCCCCACTACCTCCTAATTAGTTTTACTTAATAATGTTTGTACATAATTTTGAAGATGTCTTATGTGTATAAGTACACACTTATGAGGCAATTTTAAAGTTCATTGCTGTTTATGTTTTTGTTTTACAGTAGCCTCTTCAAAATCTACAATAATAATGATATAAAGTAGGGGATAGAAGTAGAAAGAAAAACAATGGTAGGTATCACCCTGTGCTGCCTCATGCAGCACAGGGTGATACCTGTAATAGAGATAATAGAGTGATCCATAGGAGTCACATTAGTGACCCCCATGGATCATATACCGGTATATGCGAGGGCCTTTATGATGGTATAATATATCAGCACTGGGTATTCTTAGGGGGTATGTTTGTGTGTGTGGACTTACTAGTCCGCCCTGTAGACTGTGTCCTTTCTGAAAGGACAGATGTGCCCAGACTCTTACCTGTGTCAAACACAAGTTTGAGATCGTCGGTGGTGTTGTCATAGTTGCGGTCGAACTTGATGACTATATCAAAGGGTGCCCCTCTGCGCACCACGAGGTTGGGGGTGATGAGTCGACCACGCTCCACGCGCGCCTCGGTTATCTCGAACTCACTGGTCAAGTGTTCGGACGCGTTCGACGTCGTGTTGAAGTTCACGTCGATGACCTTCAGGACCTTCTTCTCCTCGGGTGTCTTTCCACCTGTGGGGAATAAAAGTAAATGGTACAGGTTGGTCATAATGGTTTTGATTATTCACAGAGTTGATACTTGTAAAATAAAGTGAGACCTCGATAGTCCGATCTGTCTTGTTGCAGGCAAAAGGTGATTGGACCTCAAATTTGATGGACTATTGAACATTTTAAAATGTATATTGAGCTGTCAAGGAACCACATCTATTTGGAGTGATACACTCAGGTATCATGAACATAGTTATCTAAATGCATCAGAGACCTATGTACAGACAGTCTCCGCGTGAAGAATATAGATTCATTCACCAACCTGGTGCCACCCTCTGTAAAGTACAGCACTGTTCACCAAAGAAATGTTAAGCACCCTACATACCATAAGCTTTTTAAAAATGAGACCCCCTGGGCTTTGCCACTC
Organism: Harmothoe impar; assembly: GCA_947462335.1. Taxonomy (NCBI): domain Eukaryota; kingdom Metazoa; phylum Annelida; class Polychaeta; order Phyllodocida; family Polynoidae; genus Harmothoe; species Harmothoe impar. The sequence continues at coordinate 61,696,875 of OX381712.1, read as the reverse complement.
TGATGCAGTGGTAAAAATTCCCGGAGGATTTGCTGCACTCAATTGACAGGTTCAATGGCTAATTTCCAGGAAGTTCAATAACATTTCTTTTAAAATAAATGTGAGATCAAATGCGATTGTGAACATTTATCACTCACCTGAAGATAGGTTAAAAAATAAAATATATATCTCTTCATCGATGACGACAGATTTCTACACAGTACACGCACAACCACTCACTAGTGGTATAGGGCCTAGTCGGGACTGGAGCTGGTTGCGGCAGCCCACACTGATAAGAGCTGATAAGACTGTTACAAGTCTGTCCCCTGTTTGTCCCCTATTTGGACCCATAGTGGTATGTCTTGTCAGTTGGTTTAACCACAACCAGCGAAATATAAAATGGCGGACCCACAGGACATAGCTCCAGATTCCTATATAATTCATACAGAGTTATAGCTGTTCTATATCTTATTCTTTCATAGTACCATTCAGTCATGCAGAAAAGAATTCGAGGCACCACCGAGGTTCGAACTCGGGCTCCTGGATTCAAAGTCCAATGTGCTCACCACTACACCATGGCGCCTGGCTGCCGGTATTAAACAACATGTCAACTGTGTGTTTTTCTATCCTTGTTGATACATCTATACTTTTTTGAAAATGATGTCATACTACAAGCATTTTGGGTTTCTTTGCCAAGAGGTACGTCTCTCTGCTAATCCCTAAAGGAACTCTGAAGGGACTTGTGTCCCGGCCATGACAGTACGTATCACTGCCAGCGATGTATTTGGCAGTACAAATGTATAACAACACTATGAAATAACATTACTATGGTACAAATAGACATTGTTTAGAAAATGCAACCTTTAGCTATCTAAACAAAAAAACGCATGGAAATCACATCTTCAGTTTTGGCATAGACATAGGTTAAGATGAATTAATAGTAAATCACAAAATCTACTGTTTAAATTGTCTACCATAATTGTTTAAATTGTCTACCATAATTGTTTAAATTGTCTACCATAATTCCATCCTTCAGAATAACATTCCCTGAGGTTAACCTCTCAGACGTGGCCCTGGGTAAGTAGTACTAAGTACGCATGCCTCAGATGAGTAAAATTCTAGGCCAGGTATAGAAGATGTGGCCGAGTTTCTAGCACCATGCACGTCTGGAGATATGTTTGTATTTCCTGTCTCTGTTTTCTAAATACATGTAGTTTTTTGGGGGAGGACATAATCTGACTATACACCACCCGCGGGGGACTGGGGCGCCCCCTCCCGGGCTAAAGGTCGTACAAACGAAAACGAGGCTCCCAGTAACGTTGGGGGTTCTCCTTCCTGCCGCCAGGTGCTGTTACTGTAGTGTAGGGTAGATTCACCATGAGTCGGACACGTGCCTTGTATCGGACACTTGAATATTTGATTATTATTCGTGCATGATACGCTGTGACTCCACTACCCGATGTTGCTGTCAGATCAGGGCTATTCTCAAAAATCGGATGCCTTGATAAAACATAACAACAATTGTGTTAGGATAATGTTTAATACCATGGGTGGATCCCCATTTTTAGACTTTAAGTGCCCAACTTGGAGGTGGCTAGAACAGTGTAGAAGACGACAGCTGCTGTCCCAAGTCCACCACCTATCAAAGGATCCACTACAAGTGCTTGTACCAGCCCGTGTCCTGAGAGGACATACGAGTATCAAACTGAAGCTACCGCGCACAAAGAAAGACATCTTCACCAAAGGCCCCCTGTTCAGGGGAGTCAGACTCTGGAATGAACTCAGTCCTGAGACCCAGCAAACTCAAACACATGCAGACTTTATGAAGGCTATATCATAAATAGATTAGGTTATAGATTAAGCTAGTCCTTAGACTATGAACTGTTGAGTCTAAAATCTCTCGATCTATTCTCTATATCTCTTCTTGGCACTAGTTGAAAAACGCCCCATGTTGTGAATTCTTATGCCAAATAAAATAATCAACTACAACAACTACAATCAACTACAACTCATGGTAGGCTTATACATGGGCCTGATTCATAGTGAATCTACCTTATTGCGGATAGGGGCAGGTAAAGGGTGGCAGCTTACAGGTTTATGTACTTTGCCCATGGTACGGTATGGTATATGGGGTATTCATGGGGTATGGGGAAGTTGGGTAGGTCAGGTTGAGGGGGCGGGGGTTGTAGGTCATGTGGTTATGTGTAAAGGTGTGAAAGTCATGCAATGACCCATATAGTGGTAATGGATTACATGCAAGTTCAAGTCGAGGGAAATCACCAGTCCTGCTTTCCTCCAGCAAATGCGAAACACATAATGTATGTGAGCAGGTGCAAGTTCAAGTTGTTTAACAGTTACTTGCTCCTGTGTATTTTGGTATGGGATCTCAACTGGAGGAGAAACACATTAAATGCATCACTTGTTTTCCCCATTTACAAAGGGATTTAGCAGTATACATACTGGTTCGCAAATTATAAACTTAGATGTAGATTTAAACTGTGACATCGGTCGCAATGCTACATACCTATGTGTACTACGTTTACATTTAATATTTAATGAGCTATGAACGTCGTGGTTGCTAAAGGTTCTAAATGTATATCTCAAAAACAAATTTTCTGTAATGTTTTGTTGTCGTTTTCAATCCGTTGTGATATTTCCAACTTGACTATAAATCCCTATAAATCATTTACTGTCATTACAGTATTATTCTTTCTGTTATTCTACTATTCTACTTAATTTTGCATATCTACCTATTTGCGTACCATACTTTGTAACCCGAGTTTAATTTCAGCCTGGGTAGGACGTTCTATAGCTGTTTATATGTTATGTTCACAGTCGTATTAACCCATGTGAGGCCCCTATCCCTCAAAAGGCCCCTATCCCTCAAATATTTGTGAGATAGGGGCCGTTTGAGATTTAGGGCCCACCTCAGGTCCCTATACAGCAAATAGTCCCTATCCCACAAAATTTTGAGACATAGGGACTACATTTAAACAGCCCCTATCTCACAAATATTTGTAGGATAGGGGCCATTTGAGGGATAGGGACATGTCAGGCCCCTATCCTACAAACAATCCCTAAGTATCAAAAGCCCTATCCATCAAAAACCTTTGTAATAATTCCTATGACTATTTCTTACTTCTGCAGCGAGGAAGTAGGCCTCACAATAAGTTAAGGGTACCTTCTAGGGTTAATATCTATAGCCTGCAGACTGACACCTGTTATCACTTTATACACTCTAAAACCATGATGAGGTATATTTTCCAACCTAAAATGCTCTGAAAACCCACACCCCCTCCCCCTCCTCCTGCCTGTACCGACCACAGTATGTTGATGTCAACCAGATGGTCAGTCACTTGGGGTGGGGACGGAGGGTTGATATATGACCACCAGGGCGGTTTGGTAAGATGACAAGGGGGGGGAGGTTGACTGGTCTGTCTCGTACAGGAAAGGCACCAAGTGACAATAAACATGCACAGTGGGTCTGGACCCCAGGGTCTGGACAGAATGTGCCACTGCCTTAATGTACCACTGCCTTAATGTACCTGGTCGTGCAAATGGTACATTGCGACCACTGCATGACCACTGCTTGACCACCTTGGTAGTATTTTGTGACTGGTACATTGTGACAGTGATACATTCCTCATAGGATTCTAGGACAGCTTTCACAGACCTCAGCCAGTCTAGCCCCTCCCGTTTCCCTTATTTCAGACCATTTTGAGGGATAGGGACATGGAAAAAATATTTGTGGCTTTGGGATTTCACATGGGCCCTATGTCTCAAACCGTTTTGAGGGATAGGGGCTGTTTGGCATATAGGGACTTCACCTGGTCCCTATCCCTCAATCGGACCAATTTTGAGGGATAGGGGCCTTTTGAGGGATAGGGGCCTCACAACCCACCTTTGTGGACTGTCACAATCTTTGTATAATCTATGTGTTTTCTATGTTTTGCATAAAGTATGACCTAGATATGATCAAACGGTCAAACTGTTCTGATGTTCATTCTAAACAGGATAAACATACTACACGTGTATGGACTAACCAGACCATTATATCGGATTGCTTTCCTGAAATCGCTAGCTGTTGTGTGGTGTATATACATAACAGCTGGCATGTTCGTCAGCAATATCTATATCCAATATCAAAAGTCACATAGGATTAATATTTAAATAAACACGTTCAAAAAAAACTTCTATTTTCCTAACACCATTTCCCTGAGTGAGACTGCCATGTCCCAGAGGTGGGACTACATGGACGTCAGGTGTACACTGAGCTGCTCCGGGAGCTGCTCAGTGTGTACACAGGTCTGGTTCTAATTAACCCTTTAAGTGCCGCATAGTGCTTTAATATCCCTGGCGAGTAACTCACCAGTACTGCATTCAAGCATCATACCGACCTGTCGGGGTTACACACCCCCGAAGGGTCGACTTGATGGACTGGTGAGTTACTCGCCAGTCCTGTATATTCATGCATCATGGTGACAAAATGAGATAACACATTAAAGCCTGCTGCGGTTCTTAAAGGGTTAGGGCTGTACAGCTATATGTATACCTACAGCTTTGTTGGCTGCATCTTCCTGTCACTGTCATCAACTAGAACATGGTTTAGGGGCAACCTACTCTGGGCTGACAGAGCATTAGTGGTGGTGGGGTACACACTGTCAGGTTCAAACTAACCTTACCTGCATTAAGACTAGGAGACGGGGTGTTTCAAAGGACAGGTGTGTGAGGATCCTATACAGCTCGTGGCGTTATCACATTCTAATATTGATTGGAGGCCACTTTGCCCCCTTACAGCCACCGGCCTCCATTGCATATCCAGCATCGTGATTACCACCGTAGGACAACTCATTTGTACCAATGCCATTATCCCCGAAAGCTGGATAAACTAGTCGGCAGGGCATATCAGGTATTCTGGACAAATTTAAATATATTGGATAAACAGCTCCTAACAGTATAGATGCCCATATAAAATACGGCCTTTCTTCAAATTAGTACAAGTTCCATGATTTTAGATCTATACTTGTGAATGAAGCATATATACTGGCTAGTTTGCATCATAAGGCCATTTTGCAGCATCCTGTCAGGTATGGATTCTTCATACCCGGGATTCCATGAAGGGGTCTTCTCATGTCATCCTTGTGTATCATACGTTTCAACAAAGGCTGTGCCAAGTGCCATCCTATAACACACCTGTATGTACATCAGTAGGGGGGGGGGGGGTACAAACAGATATGGGAGATAATACATCTTGGCTCCTGCTATAGTGTAGACAATAGTCAACATGATCTACCCACTGACACGTGATCATCCCTGCTGCATGTGATCACTGAAAGATCACTCTTTGCATTATGGGTAAGATCCTGAAAGTAATGCCTTGAACTTTGGTCTGAATGTTGTACTCATGATCAGCAGTGATACAGCCTGGAGAATACAGGGACAATACAGTGAGGGTGAGGTGGAGTGTATGTGGCCATTCACAACTTGTAAATTTATATGCCTGGTATTTGGGGAAACATTAATTGTTATGGCATCTGGGGGTAGGTCCGAGCACCTGAGTGAATTATCAGTGTTTAGCATCCAGATTTCAAACACTGTCAGTAGGCATGATCTGTGTAGGCCTACCTTCCGAACCCGGGGTCAGTGCCCCCTCCCCCCGCCTCCTTGATATGCCCCCATGTGTTTAGACATCACTATAGTGATGCCCATCGATGCCTTTATCTTTGTTCACCACAAATGTCATCATAATATAATGGTTGAGATCTGTGTGATACAAGATGACGAAATTCCTACATTTACATGTAAACGAGTTGATAAAGCAATACAGTGACTGCAAGTTGGGACTTAAGTATGCCGGACTATATTATTCAGAACACTCCTATCAGTTTTTCACAGGATGGGAGGTTGCCTTCCCCGATGACCAAAACATCTGAAACATTTCCCAAGCATATGTTTTGCTGATGACTTGCAAAAACCCCTCATACTCTACACCACAAACTCTGCTTGGAGATGGTTCCGAAATTGAAGAGGTTGTCGTAAAAACAGAATGTCGTCTGCTAAAACTTACAAGTTAGAGACGCTGCGTTGCGTCCCGCGTCCACTAAAAATGTCGTCTGCAGTGCATTATTGGGGCGCTGTGCAATATTCATGTACACGCCCCTTGCAGACAGCCTAACCCAGGGACTGGTCATTTATTATCAGCATGGGGATGGTGGGTTAGGGGGGTGTACATAATGTCAACCCCTCCCGAGGAGGGGGGGCGTAAAATGTTTGCCCCTTTTTAGAAAAAAAGAGTCACTATATTTCAAAGGTGGGCAACTTCAAAGGGCATGCGCTTTAGGAATGGGCGTAACGTTTTCCCAACCCACAGGAAATTTCACCAACCCCTTGTCGGTAATAAATGACCCGTCCCCTTCAACCATCCAGCTCCTATTTCTCTACACTCCTCCCTCCAGGTGTTGGACAGAACAGTAAGGAATCCACAATAAAAAGTCAGACGTACTGCTGTTTGAATGAAGATGGCGACCACGTCTTGTGTTGGTCACATGAGCTTGTACACAAACAGGGGCAGAATGAAGGTTATCTGAACTTATACTAACTTAGGACTATCATTTGATGAATTAGATATTCCCAAGATGATTTGTTTCTATGAGGAGCTAGTGTACATTATCTGACTATGGATCCGCTGTTTGGTCATTCTATAAAGACTAGTACCGCTGAACATTATATTCTATATATACCAAGAATCTTGTGGTGTAGTTGTCTCATTCGAGTTCTGATATTATGGACCCATGTATCTTTAACTTTCCCATGAAAACATAAGGTTTTTTAGGGATATGGTAGAAAGAAATCTTGAACATAATAATCTAACATACATTTTGATTGAAATCGGTATTGACAACCTATACAGTGGGAATCATGATATATATTGATTTATTGAAGCCTAGTAATATATACCAAAGACAGATATCTGTTGGTAATACGCACCAGCTACATTCCCCTTTTTCAGCTACACAATTTTAACGTTCATACAGTACTGTTCACTACTGTTAATCATGTAGAGAACTAGCACTTCCAGTATCTATACCAAACTGTCCATTGGTATCACCATCTCCTTACTTTAGCACTCTCATTATTATTAGCTGTTTGAGTTGTAATATCAGAAATTTCAGCGGACTTCCTGGATGTTATCCCGACTAAGTACAGTAGGTGACTTTATCTATGCCTCGGGAGGATAAGGTTATAAACCCAGGACCTTGGTGTCATGCCTCATGGTCATAGATAGCCTGGATCCCACAATCTGTTCTTTAAGTTTTACTGCCGCCGGGAGGTAGCAGATAAGGGCTGCCTTCCTGATACAAGCTGGACAAGCAGTAATCACATGAAAAATGATGTGTGAAAAAGTGGGCAGAGAAGAAAGAGGTATGCTGCTGCTGTGGGCTGCACGATGATGCCCTAGGTGTCTACACTTACACTGACTAGAACAGAAGCGAGTTGCTTGTACCACCGAATGCAATGTTTAACTAATTTGATATGAACCTCTACTAGCAGTAATACTAATTTTAGAGGTAGAGGAGCTATTGATTGTTGTGACCCGCCAATGTGACTAGTGCCAAACACACATGTGTTTCCTGTAAAATGTTTAAAGCACCTGCGGAAATAAGTATACAATTGTATGGTGACAATTCCCTGAAATAAAATTGCCCTTTACAAATTTGCTTTAAAATGCTTTGCTTACGATGGATGGTAACCGTAAACTCATCTATTCCCTCTCTAGTCTAGGTTAAAATAATATCTATCTGGCTTCAATTAAAACAATAGTATTTATTGGAATAAAAAGACCTATTGAATGAGGAGTTACACTCTGCTTCTCAAAAGAGCTGCTCACTGTGTTGCTCTTGGGTGGGAAGGATGTTGTATGTAGGCCATTCCTGTTGGGTTTTGCCCACGCGGTACGCCTACAATGCTGCCAATGCCTCTGCAGCATCAAGATTCCTTGGGCAACTCATTCTTCTCGCTTTTTGTTGCCATCTTTGCATTTTTGCTCCCTTTTATCACCTTCCCTGGTGTGGGTAAAAGCTAGTTACGGTTGTAACTCCAACAGGCGTGGTGACAGTGCAGTCAGCTCCTAGTACCTCAAATTTGAAAAATGCAAGGGGAAATATCCAAGGAAGCAAACTATCTGAGGATCTAAGTTCAGATATAATGGATGTAGAAGGGAAGTTGCAAAGGTTTCTGTCTCAGAAAGTGATGGATCCGAGGCAGTACTAGTAGGTGTTTGAGGCAGTGAGGGTCAACTATACTTCCTTTAGTTTTACAAGCTGAGTACAAGCTGGTGTGCTCTGCATAGTGTGTTATGTGGGTAGGGGCTGTAGTGCTACTGGGAGCAACAAGTTATCACAGTTTAGATAAGATTCTACATTAACATGCTGGAAATTAGGGTAAATCACCTGTTATGAGATCGTAAAAGCTAAATATAAAAATATAAAAATAAATAATAGATCACACCTAATATCTATAGCACCCATAGTACCTGCACCTGGCCCTTTTGTGATTGCCCTGGGACAAATGTGGTTAACATGGTGTTAATAATAAAGCAGTTCGTAATTGACGATTTGTGATTTGTGATTCGCATTGTATCCCAGAGGTTACAGGTCAATATTCTAGGACTGTTCCAGTTAACTAACTTGATATAAACTCACTTAGGCATGTTAGTGTTGAGAGTGCAGCTTGAAAGTGGCACTATCAAACACGGAATGCAGCCATATATGGTCACCCCCAAGCCCTGTGGTGCCCTCTGTCTCTGACTTTGGAACTACCACAAGGATAGGAGAGTAGAACCAACACTAGAACCCTCTGGTGCTGATAAATTATGGTCAATCTATATCATCACTCATCTTATAAAGTAATATATTAAACATATTAAAAGCATCCCTTCCACCCTAAGCACACATGGCTACAAATCCAGTTCCTCTATTTATGTCCTTCCGCTTTATTCTGGTTCAGCGCTTCTTCTGTAGATCCTATACATAAATGTTAAATAATGGCCTATGTTTCTATACGTGAGAAAACGACCATGAATGGTCACATTTTATATTGGAGCAGCAACCGATTTCCAAAGAGCCGTAACAAAATTGGTTAAAATCACCCTACATAAGTAAGCGTTTCCCTTTGAGCCCCTCCCCTCTGTAATGGCCTTTTATTGGATCCCCCTGAGCATTGATAATGACAAGGGTGTTGTGTTAAAATACCATCAGGGGGCACCACATGAGGGTGATGTACACAGCTGCACCTAACCCCACCCTAAACGCTCACAGAGTACTATTCAGATACTCAAATACCTTTTCACTCTGCCTCAGAGCATAGAAGACACTATATAGAGGAGACTCTGTTCTCCTTCATGCATAAGTGCACGCCCACAGAGGGACTTACCTATCTATTCACATTACAGTGGCTCCTTTTATGTCTGTGAAGGTAGCCTGTATCTAAGGCCGATGGGGTTAACTCCATGGCACCTGTCTCCCTGGATGATCTATCTATTTACCACAGTGCTTTAATGATAGTTGAATACAGCCTAGCAAGTCTATTCGCCATGGCTGAATTCATTCATGATACTGACCCTTCAGGGCTGCATCAACCCTAAAGGTCTGCATCATGCATGAATGTAGTCCTAGTGAATAGACTTGCCACAAGCGCATTCCCTGCATCATGAGCACAAAGGGAATAATTATTAAATCACTATACAACCCTCTAAGGACTAAAGGGATGCTGTTTATGAGGGACATAGCCATTTATGCTGTATCAAGCTCGTCTACTCCTGGAGCGACTGAAATGTGGGTCATTTAATAGACATGCTTGGTGATTCTGGCTCATCCCGGTGATATTTTTTTAGATGATAACAAAGCACAGATGGAGGTCAGCTCGTAATTGATGATGGGTACGACTGGAGCACACTGGTACAATGAAACACTGCAATGGAATGTAGGCAGCTGAATATATCACCATTCCCAAGCCCTGTGGTGCCCTCTTTCTGCGACTGTGGAACTACCACAAGGCTCTGAGAGCAGCAGCAACCCTCCAGTGCTGAATCTATATTAGCAATTGCTCTTGCGCTTAATAACAGCTTGACAACACATTAAACGAATGAATATCCATAAATCCAGTCTTTCTTTTTATCCCCTAGCTTACACTCTATTTAGATTGTGCTTCCTCTCTAGATTCAAAATAAATGTCAAATCAAAGTCTATATTTCCGTAAGTCTCCGGTCAAAAACCATACATTTTATGTGGGAGTGACATGGCAATTACATCTTCTGGATTGCCTAAGAGCAGTAACAGAATGAGATGAGATTACATTCCCCTATTAGCTCTTCCTCTCTGTAATGGCTTGTTTAATGGATCCTCCATGCGCATTGATCCTCATCACGACAAGTGTGTTGTATCAAAATGCTGTTAGAGGGCACCACATGGCTAGTGATGTACACATATGTACCTATTTACCCCAATAAAAATGCTCCCAGAGTTATATTCAAATACTCAAATATCTTTTCACTCTGCCTCAGAAGACAGAAGAGAATATATAAAGCAGACTCTGTTTCTCCTCAAGAATGCCCACTGAGAGACTTAACGATCCATTCACATTACAGGGGCTCCCTTTATGTCTGTGATCTGTCTGTGGTGGTACCCTGGATCTAAGGCCAGTGGGGTTAACCCTATGGCACCTGTCTGCCCGGATGGCTTATCTATATAAATAGGATACGATTTAGGCCTAAAAAATGTTGTATTACTTACACTAATATTTATTGGCCTGTTTGGAAAAAAGTATGCTGGGGCCAAATATATAATGATAAACTGTGTACAAAACCTACAAAATAAACTAAATTAGTTCTGCTTGCTGTTATACATATAACACTATAGTTGGTACGTTACATTTGATAGGCAGGCCGTTGCTATTCAGGCGAAAACGAAATTTAGTATATAAAACAGTGACTCTATTGCACACATGATTTATGTTTAAAACTCTACCAGTGTTAAAAAGGATATATAGCACGCACGTATAGAGTGCATGTTAGAAATCCTATGTTAAACAATGGGAATATTCACTGCTCTTGTGTCATCATGTTTTACATGGGGACAAAGGGCTTTTTGGAATTTGATGTCCTTTTGATGATTGGTATAAAGCCAAATAGACTGCCTCATGCAAACACGTACAGTTTAGTATTTTGAAACAAGATTTAGTAAACCTATGCCCTGAATGCATCTAACATGCGTTGTTATTTGTAACCTTTTCTGCTTTTCTGTCAAACAAAAGAATCTTTAGACTGTTGGTCATTATATATACATGTGATATACGTGGATAGATAATTTTTGCACCACTATTAGGATATTGGCCCTATCAGTGTGTTTGAAAAAAACCTATAATAGAGCTATGAAATGCATACTACATAATGCATTGCCTACTGTTTCTGCCAATAACTATAGAACTACCTTGGTAGTATTATTGCTATGCCTAATTGTGAACAATAGTGTTGAGTCGTCTTCCATGTAGTATGTCCCTCTTTATGTATACAACACAAGTTGTCTTGTTTCCTGCACACTGGCTCAGTGGGTTAAGTCACCAAAGCTGATATCAGTAAACCCTGCTATCAGCAGCAGCAGAAGCAAGCACGTGGATAGCATACAACCCTTCTCTCCTCCCACACAGACATGTTGGCAAGATGCCAGCCAGGTAACCCCAGGTAAACATCACCTGTCACAACACCCAGGGTGTATAGCCCTCACACCTACACCACCTCTACATACTGATAGCCTCCTGCTAGCCTGGTACACCTGCCTCACTCAGGTAGATTGGTATATGTGCCAGAAAATGGCATGTCTGTGTTTTTTGGGATAGCCCTCTACCATCTCTGCCAAATGCAATCTAGAAAAGTGTAAACATGTAAATACTACTTAAAGTGACAGCTTAGTGATGAGGTAGACCTAGAGGGGGCTCATAGAACAACCAAATGCGTTGTTCATGGAATACACACCAGGGGGCACAGTAGTAGGCTACAGCAGCGGTATCTGGTGCCAAAAGTCAACAGAGTGATTTAAGTGACCTTATGCTACCTATAGCTTGGACTGCTTATAAATAGGGAACTTATTAATTCATCATGGATATTACAGAGAGACAATAGGAATTTTCTACCAACAAACAAACTTTGATATCAGCACTTGCATAAAATTAAACTATTAGATTTTGGTAGAATCCTGTGTGGACTACAATGTTATATATGATATTTTTCACATTATTTTTGAAATATAGTATAAATTTATATATATATATATATATATATATATACATATATATATATGGGCAAACACAGAAGGCCCCTATATGATTGGTATATGACTATAGTATGTATAGAATATGTGTAATGAATATAGGATTATATATTATAATTAACCTAGTAAACAAAAGGCAACACAACTCAGATTTCAGTTCAAATATTTATTTACTGAAAACCCACTGAAAGTCACACATTGCTGTAGTCATAAAATATCTGCACATCTAACACAATTGCATATTTGCATTCAGACCAAAACTGAACCTATCTTTAGTCAGGCAGCAGGGTGAAGAAGCGTCAGTTCCCATACACCTAAAAACTTTTGGTTTTACCTTTTTTGGGGTTGGTCAAAAGTGGGGGGGGGGACATGTCCCCCCATCCCCCCGGTTGCCATGCCCCCGTTTTTTGTTTCATTTTTTTGTTGGAAAACCAAAAGCAGCCCTTTTTTATGGTCTAACATTTACAAAATATGCAAAATTTGTAAAAGTGGTAGTTATTCCTAGGTTACTGCATAGCTGCCAGTATATATACTTTGATTTGATAGCAAATATGCCTCTATTTGTTTATTTTATCATAGTTTTCATTAAAAAAACATTTAAAAAAGAATTAGGATGAAAAAAATAAGGGTCTGCCTTGTTTAGCTAGGTAGGGTCGGTGACCGGAAACAGAACTTCTTTTTTGTTGGCCTGAGTAGCACCCCTAATAGCCCCCTCCCCTTTTTCATTGAGTCTCTTCTTGGATTAGAAAAGGTCAAAATTATCATAATCTAGGAGTTAATTTAACTCGCTCAAAAAATGCCATTTGTTATTTCCCCAGTGTCGGATCATGTTGCATGGAGTGCTCTGAACTCAATGGGATAATTTCAGTATTTTCCAAAAAAAATAAGGCTCATCATCATAATGCTGTTTTCTTGCCATGGTATGATTAATTGTGTACACAATATCAGGGTTCCCTCAATAAGCTATTTTGGCTTATCATTCAAAGGTAAATTTTGAAATTAGGCAATTTGGGGATTTTCTTAGCAATGCAAACCCATGATATTACACAGTAATACTTGTCAAAAATAATTTTGTTGTTCATCCTACTTTTTTCATGTATTTTTGTAGGTCTACATCATTCATATTCATATTTAATTTCAAAGTTGAATTCATCCTTTAAAAACATACACAGCATTATTTCAATTTGCCGAGTCATTTGTCAAGGATAGATAATGAAATGAAATGACAGCACAAGACAATTCTTTATTCAACAAAGCTGCATTGTCACCAATAGTTCTTTGGATAGAACATTTATATCAGAATATATTATATAAAGAGTAAGGTTTAAACTGCCAAAAATCCATCTCACATGTATTATCTTTTGTAAAGATATCTGGAGCGTATATAGCATCTTGGTAGCAGGCAAGCCAATATGACATGCGAATAAACTCCTATTATATGCAAAAACAGATTTGGTGCATTATGGTGTATACGTCTGTTGTCCATCCTGTTGTCATCTTCCTTCATTGACGTAGCCAAAGCTGATTCCTGCCTAGATCTTGAGGTCACTTCTGTAATCTGTAATCTGTAATCGATAAATAGTAGTTACAAGCTACAACTTTGAACAAGCAGCTTTTTTTTGTTTAGTAAAGCATACAGTTAAAATATAGAGGGAATCTAAACACATGATTTGATTACCTCCACCCAATAATTTATAGAAAGATTTTGTATCTATTCCACTTGATTCTGAATTTGTATGATATGAAATAACACTGATTTCTCCTCCTCCCACCTCCCTCCCCCATCTGGGTGTCCCAGTAGGGTGAACAGCATACTCCCCATCAGTGTATCAAACCTGTGTGGTTTCTAAACACTGACAATTCTGTGCATTCCCGGTAGCTAATCAATAGGGGTTGATGATATGTATAGATCATCGTGCCAACCCCTCTCCCTAAAACAATAACAATCAACTTGCCCTCCAACCTATCCCCAATACCTGGTACATATTTACAGGTTGTGAATAGCCACTACACTTAACTCCCCCCCCTCCCCCCCCCCACCCTATTCACTGGGCTGTATCACTGAGTACTACTCTGAAACGGAAGGCTTGTACTTTTTCAGGCCTCATCTCCTTCTGCTCAATGCACCCTCCCCTCCCACAATTCTTATTGCTCGTCAAAATTCAAGGCACTACATTCAGGTGTCTACCGATTATGCATACAGTGGTTTGACAGTGTGGGGTGAACAGGACAGAACTCACACAGTGTCCGACTCTAAATGCATAACACTGGCAGTAAACAGCATACATGATTTCTTTCTCTTCTTCCTCCCGAAATATCTCCCAGTTCAGGGACACATGATCTGTCTCATCCCCTTCATCCCTCATGTCTCTTAGTGTAAAGTGAGCTGGGAATACCCAAAGCAGACCCCCAAACCAAATGCATAACACTGGCTATAAGCAGTACACATGATCCCCCCCCTTCCCCATCCTGAGACTCCCAGTATAGGGTAAACAGGATTATAGATGCAACAGAAACAGGACAAAACCAATCACATAACTGGCCGCAAACACAACTAACCCCACCTGAATGCCCCCTCCCTCCCTCCCCATGTCTCCCTGTACAGGGGGAACACAACTAAACCCACCTGAATATCCCCGCCCTCCCTCCCCATGTCTCCTAATACAGAGGGAACATCACTAAACCCACCTGAAGGCCCCATCCCTCCCTCCCTCCCTCCCTCCCTCCCTCCCTCCCTCCCTCCCTCCCTCCCTCCCTCCCTCCCTATGTCTCCTAGTACAGGGCGAACACAACTAAACCCACCTGAATGCCCCCTCCCTCCCTCCCCCCACCCCCTGTCTCCCAGAACAGAGGGAACACAACTAAACCAACCAGAATGCCCCCTCTCTCCCTCCCCATGTCTCCCAGTACAGGGGGAACACAACTAAACCCGCCTGAATGCCCCCTCCCTCCCTCCCCATGTCTCCCAATACAGAGGGAACATCACTAAACCCACCTGAAGGCCCCATCCCTCCTTCCCTCCCTCCCCATGTCTCCCAGAACAGAGGGAACACAACTAAACCAACCAGAATGCCCCCTCTCTCCCTCCCCATGTCTCCCAGTACAGGGGGAACACAACTAAACCCGCCTGAATACCCCATCCCTCCCTCCCCATGTCTGCCAGTACAGGGGGACAGAGCTTAACCCAACTGCAAACTGTACACCTGAATACCCCCCCCCCCCATGTCTCCCAGTACAGGGGGACAGAGCTAAACCCAACTGCAAACTATACAAGTTCTATTAATGTGGAAAGTGCACATGCCATTTTAAAGGCAGGAAACCTAGTAGACATTACATATATCGAAGGTGTAGAGAAAGCTCCAGAGCTTTGCAGCGATTCCAAGTGTTATTTTGCAATGCCCCACCACCCAGGCTGCTACTGAGCCCTCCCTGCGTCCAGGAGGCTCCCCGCCCCCGGGGGGGGGGCACTTTCCCACACTCAAATACCATATGTGAACACTGTTTCAAGGGAAAGGGTCAGTTTTTGGGTCCTAGGCACGGACCCGCCCGGGCCCTCGATAAGGGGTGCTTTTTAGGTAATTTTGGAGGGAAAGGGATACATTTAAAGACTACTTTAGAGTTTGTTACGGATATTTCCCCCTTTTTTACCAATCATATTCAGTGATCACCCATGATTTATTATATTATCTATATGGCCACCTGTGGTAAGGGTATATTTTTCATGGTTACCCATAATAAGTGCATCATTTTAAAACCAATTGACTGTAAAAAGGGTATTGTCGCCTCAGTATACAAAGGTCGTAAGTGGAAAATTCATGTTTTGAGATATGAGCAAAATAAGAAAAATCAATTTGATCTTTAGGCTGTAATCTTTCAAATACATGGTATATTGCCCCAGAAATCATCCTACATATAACCCCAAATAACTAAAAACTAATTATATGAATGATACTAACATATCCTACCTAATTCCTTAGTTAATATGGCAAAAATTAGGGAAAAAAGGGGAAAATTGGGTCACTTACCCCCTTTGTATACTGAATTGCATGTATATTTTTGTACATCTATTTAGAATACAAAGGTTGTAAGTAATTTCCTCAGTTCAAAACTGTAAATAAATGCCCAAATAGTTGATTAATTCAAGCCTAATTGTCACTAAATGAATCCTTTATATTTTCAGTTGCTTATGTCACTTTAAAAGAATTATACACAACTTGCTGTTGCCTAGCAACAGTGACATTTTGGCTAAAATATGCAATATAAGTCATTTTCTCATTAAATTCACCCCCTTTACACCTCAAAGTAAGCATATTTTGTAAAAATATCCAAAATGTACCTATACAATAGGAATTATATAAAATGGTTAGAAAAAACACAAAAATTAAGTTATTTTAATGATAACATAGATTGGGGTTACAATTTCCACATCACTTACGACCTTTGTATACTGAGAAAAACATAATTTTCTCAGTTACGACCTTTGTATACTGAGCTATAACCTCCCAGAAAATGGTCATTTTTGAAAAATTCCAAAAATTGTCGAAATTTATTGGATAAAGAAAAATATTGAAGAATAAAAAAAAATCTAATTTTTTCACTTACAACCTTTGTATACTGAGGCGACGTATAATGGTAAGGGTATCAAATTTGGGGGTCATGTTCACACATAGTGACTATAGAAAGGATAGGGAGTGGGCCCCCCGGGTCCCCGCCCCACCACCCAAGGGAGTGGTGGTGCTCTGGCCGCTATTGCAGCCTCAGTGCGTCCAGTAGGTGTCCAGCCCCACCACCCAGGTGAGTGGTGGTGCTCTGGCCGCTACTGAGCCCTCCCTGCGTCCAGGAGGCTCCCAGCCCCACCAACCAGGTGAGTGGTGGTGCTCTGGCGGCTATTGCGGCCTCAGTGGGTCCAGTAGGTATGCAGCCCCACCACCCACACTGTAGGAACACTGGGCCTGGCGGATATAGTTAGCTCATCAATGATGGCTGCTGGTAAATTAACGATGCTAACAGATTTTGTCTATTTACACTGTAAATACTTGATATTATTATTTGATAGTTGGTAGAATCTTACTTTAGGTATATGTGGTTATGTAGGTAGCTCCTAGCCTCATTACATTAATGCAATAATAGAGAAATCAGCCTGCAATAGAGATTGGAAACTAGGCTAACTATGTTGATGTGACTACGCTAACTCAGTCTGTTGTGAGAAGAAATGACTAGGCTAACTAAGTAAAAAGAACTAGGCTAACTAATCCTTTTGTTCCTTTACAGTCACAAGGGAACTCTGGTGTGGCTTTTAGAGCTGAGCAGTGACTCACTGTGGCACATTATCCTTAAAGTATACACAAACAGCCAAGCACAATCCATGTAAATGGCATATGATCCCTTTAGACCCCTAAAACGGCTGCAAACGGCCATGCTTCATTTCCCCAAAACGGCCGTTTTTAGGTCCTGATTGAAGTACATACTAATGATGTTAACATTCCCAAAACTTTTTGTTGTTATTCAGTATTGATCACTTGCAATATATGAGTAAAAACTAATGGTAATTTTGGCCATAAATGATAGTTGCGAAAGGTTTAACCCTTTCCCTGCCGATACTGCATATATGCAGTACCACTGTAAAACCGATACTGCATATATGCAGTACTGTATTTTAGTACCCAAAAAACGATACTGCATATATATATATATATGCAGTACCAGGGCACTATCTGTAGTGTAGCGCCGGTTTTAATGTGACATATTCATCTGCAATGTCCCCGGTGGTTGGGAGCAATTTTTCAATAGTAAAGCGGCAGGGAAAGGGTTAAAGATAGGTGGAATAAAAAAACGTGTCCCTCAAGAAACCTCATTTCTTTGGGACTAACAATTATGCAGCTTTAGCAAAGGATGATTTGATTCAAATCTATTAACAAAAATTGTTATATTTCTCATTTGAAGTGGCCCCTAAAATATGATATAATTGTTTCCGCAGAAACAGGAAATTTCATCTTAACAGGCCATTTAAGCCGATATCAAACTGACAACGACCACACATTATCTAAGACCTGCCATGAATTAAATAATGGACATTTTCATTACATTTTTGAAATGTGGTTTTAATATTAACACAATCTTTAATATGATGTATAGATAAAGGAATAAAAATGAACATTATGTTGATTGATGAAGGTGATCAATGGCCAAATTTAGCTAAATTCATAGGAAATCCTGAGGAAATGAGGCACTACCGTAAAACCTCGCCTATAGGTCGACCTCACTTATAGGTCGAATTGGAATTTTGAGGGAAAAAATCGACCTCTAACAAAATACATTGAACTTTTGGAAAACCTCACTTATAGGTCGAATTGGAGTTTTGGGGGCTAGACCCCACCCCAGACCCCACAAAGCACCTTTTGCCCAGCCAAATTGAGCATTAGGATATTCTGCCCTTATTATGACAGCCCCCTACTTGTAGATAAACAAACAGGTCTTATAGGGGGGAAAATCCTCGAAAAAATGTGTATTTTACAGTATTTGGAATTAAAATTTTTGGGTCCCTAAAAAGGATATATTTTTTCAAAACCTCACTTACAGGTCGAATTGGACTTTTGAGGGAAAAAATCGCCTTATAGCAAAATAACATTCTAGATAAAAATAGACTTATAAGTGAGGTTTTACGGTATGTTATGTAATTGTCTGGGGTCTAAAGAGTTATAGGCTTCTTTCTGTTCAAACCTGTATTTTGAGTTAGCCCAGTGCTTTATAGTTAGCCTAGTACATGCAACATGATCCTTCTCAATTATCCAGCTGGCTTTTATTCTGTCATGCTTCACATGGACTATGTACAGATCACTATACCCCCAAACCATCAGTGCACTATATGATACATGGCAATGGCCACCAACACATAACTTTACAATGTTCAACTCCCTATAGATACTGTGTATCACCCCCTGTAGTTTTGCTTACAAGCACAACCATCCACCATTACTGATCAGCTAACTATTGACTGTTCCTACATTGTCTATAGGGAGTGGGGCCTGAAACATTTTGACCAAAACGAAATCACTCATTTTTGGCAGAAATACTCATTGTTCCTTTACAAAATATGCTGGGAGGGGGGGGGAGCGAAGGTTGTTTGCAATCATTTTGTCAGCCAAAATGCCAATCAAGGGGAAATCCATACCCTCCCCCTCCCCCATTATCTACATCAACCCAATACAGAACTATAGAGTATTGGGTATGCTATTGTCGTATATCCTGCTATCATATTAGATCAAAATAGAAAGAGTTACCAATGCATACCATATAGAAGGTAATATGTGGACATACTTACCCAGGCAGCTGCTTCTCTCTGCTGCTTGCTTTCAAATGTGGATCCCTTGTGGTACTGCTACTCCCACCTCAGTGAGTGAGAGGTCAAGTGGTTTATTATTAGCATGGGTGAAGAACCGTGGTAGGGCTCAGGGCCCAGGTGCAATGAGGGGTAACCTAAATGGTAGTCTCTCAATTAACACTGGCATACAATACATGTAAAACCTGTGTGACTACTAATAAAGAGCAGACATCATGCTTTTCCAGATACATTAGCATTCACAACTTGTATTTAATAGCATATTCTACCACTATCATAGAGGTGGCTAAATTGCTAGTTCCAGCTTGTTCTATATCTAGGTAATACATAGTATGGGGTTACCTGAGCCCTCACATTATGGGTCCTTTGCACAGGGATACAGGTGGGATCAGCATACATTGAAGTTCTCTTTCTGGGGCCTGTTACACACTATCCACAATGGGTTTGAAACATGTGAAAGGACTTGAGCGAAACAAATCCAAACCGCTGCTCTCTGGCTCTATCTCTGTCGTTCTGTATCTGTCTTTCTATATACATGACACACACACATATTATTTACAATTATATATATACATCGGCCGTCCACCACCTCAGTTAGCCCAAAAAATTAATTTGAATTGAAAAAAAAAAAGTAAAAAATAAACAGAAAGGCACACTCAATTTTGGTCTGTTGCAGGATTATTTCACTTGTTGGCCCTCAGGGCGCATTTCACTCGGCCTGCGGCTTCTAGGAAATACGGCCCGAGGGTCAACTCGTGAAATAACCCTGCAACAGACCAAGAACTTTTGCACCTTTGTCTATTCATTTGTAATTAAAAATATTTAGGTGTGTGATATGTTACGCAAAAACTAACCTTTAGTGCTGATTACTGTAAACCTAGATATTTTCGCGCTGTACATATTTTTGTGATTTTTACAGAGCGAATATTTATCCAATATAGTCATACTACTAGCAATTTCCAAAAATCCCGAATTTAAATACTCGCGGAAATGCACTTTTTAGCAAAATCGCGAAAATGTATACACGCAAAAATATGTACGTTTACAGTATATGGGGAGAACATTCTGTCTATTTGGTCTATGTAGGAACATTATATACTTGTGTAACACTCCCCAGATCTAGTTGATTATACTAGCTATACATCTACAGGGGGTGCAGGACCAGGTCATGCAGGTCGTTTCTGCTGCAGCTCTACTACAGACACCTTGTGTGTTGGACATGAACTAACTAGCACAGGCACGTTTGGGGAAGGTTTGGGGCAGATTCTTAGCGACTTGAATACCCCTTTAATGACATCGCAGAGTACAAGGTGCAGGGCTTCCCCTAGAGGTACAAGGGCAAAGACAGGCAAATAATGCCCCTGTTAACCCTTCACATCTCAGTAGACTGTCTTCCAGTAGCAATCTTTAGGGACAGAGAGGGTGTTGTGTAGAAGTGCAACTTCCTTGTGCCTCACAAAAGGATTTCACTCAGCTTTCCACCTGTCTCATAGATTATCTGTCTCCAACACAGCACAACTGTTCAGATTTGTCACCTGCTTGAATTGAAATCCCTGTCCTAATGGCTGTGGCTAAATCTAAGTTGACCTCCTGCCCAGCCTCCAAGCACCCAGGAGGTATGTATGTAGCTGTGGTGATGAGCTATGACACCAGACTCCATGTTTTGCCCACCTCCTACATTCAGCATCATTCATAATATAAATCACTTACAAGGCAGACAAGGTGTCATCTAGGTGCAGGTATATATGTTAACAGAGACCCACACAATTAGACAAATACAAATTTGATAAGAGTTGATAAAAGTTCTCAAAGGGTGAAAGGGGTTCTCCTTAGAAGAATTGCATTTTTCATGTGCATGTCGATGTACAGGTCTTTTTTTTAGAAATTAAAAATGTCAGAGAATGAATATTTCAGTGTTAATACAGGATCTGATCCTGATCTTAATTCATATCAAACTTTCTATTTGAGAACTCAACACTTAAGGGAGAATCAAGTAGATGATTATGTACATATGAATGTAGAGTTTATAACCCCCACCTACATCCACATTGGGTTGATGTCCTGGCTCCACTCTGACTGCTACTGTAGGGGTAACAATATGTGGTCTTTAAGGGGTTTTAGGGTAGGTTTACAGAAAACATGTGCTGGCATGCAGGTGTATCCAGGTATAAAGCTGCCAGCTGGCTGTACGTGCACTGAGTGGAGATGAGTGAGGGGCTGCATGCCCTCTACACTAAGGTAGTGAACAAGAGGCACACAGGGCTGCTCTCTGTTTAAACCCCCACCTCTGTTATATTAGGCCCACACTCCGTGCCGACTCTTGCTGTAGGGGCAGCAAGACTTGGGCCTGAAAGCATTTTACTGCCGCCAGTTTATATCTGCTGAAATGTGATAAATTAGTACATAAATTATGAGAGACATTGGGCAGGCTCATTAGGTTTATTACTGAGTTTTTAAATTGTTTAGCACACTCTATCACCTTGCTTTATATCTGGTCTGACATTTGGTGCATACATCTTTCTTGAATGAACGTGAATAGAGGAAAGATTTCATTGGTTCTCATATAATCCAGGTTTCAGACTGCTACAGATCCTGTTTTTATTGTACTTGTGATAGGGTTGATTCAGGTAAAGTGGGACACCTAAGCCATACTCTGACTTTGTGTGCCATTCACACATTTAGTACTTATAGTAGAAAATGTCAAACACATCAAATAATTTCATTATTTATTCCTTTAAACCAAAATATAAAAAATATATGAAATACCTTAGCCAATGTGCCCTAAATAGCCCATTTCTTAGAGATGCCATTTCAAAATTGAAGCGTCCCACTTTACTTGTATTTTTGGTAAAGTGGGACACTCGCTTCATGTAAAGTGGGACAATTGATAAGAATCGACCCCCATGCTTTATAATCCATATGACAAAAATGGTAAATGTCAATTTTTGATGGTCAGATATATACTTTGATGGACTACATCAAAAACATTAAGGAAATTTATGTAGGGTCCTTTACAGGATGAATCAAGTACACAGAGTATAAATGTAAAACTGCCAAAATACTGTGCATCTGGGCTTAACTTTGGGCGAGGCCAGACTACATTATCCTACATGAAAACATATTTGTACCCTAACTGAATCTCTATCCTCAAATTATTTTACATAGTGCTATATAATGTTATGCACAATTATATAGCTCATACTCTTAATTTTAGCATCTAAAATGGAATGTTTTGTTAATGAGGTAGTAATGCAGGAGCATTCCAGGGGCATATTAATCACTATAAATAACTGTAAATGGCAATAATTACTATAAATCGTAAGAAAGTAGTATCGGTTAATGATTTCTATGGTTTTAGCCTCAATGTATATCAAATACCAATTCTAAATGAATTTATTAAAGATTTTACCGTTTAACATCATAATGTATGATTAAAAATCATTAAAGGAAAGAAATCTCACAATAATTATCTAAATTATGATGGAAGGCAATGGTTCGCTGATGGAAGTCAATGGTTCGCTCATCTAAATAATGATCATCAGTTAAGTTACTTGATAAACCACAATCTGGAGGACTAACAAAGCCCAATTCTGACTGTTATACTTAATATTTTGGTATTATTTACACAACTAAGTATTGTAATGATATTTGCTATGATATTTCTTCTCCTTATAAATCAAAATAAAGGCATATCTGGTAATGCTACTCTGAGAAAGGGGATTAATATAGTGTCCCACTTAACCTGAATCTGCCTGTCCCACTTTACCTAACACCTTCAGCTAAAGTGGGACACTTGCATTTAAGGTCTCAGTGTACTTCATTTCCATATCTGACTAATAAAAAAATATCAAGATGTAAAGAAGCAATATATGTATCTAATAATTACATACATATTGAAATATCATGTTACTATTCTTAGTACCACTACTAACAAATAATTTTACTATTTCTTATGTACTTCCGAATTTATAGCGGAAAAAGCTCTCCACCCATATCATGTCGAAATTTAAAAGGTATAATTACCTCTTAACTTTGCTGAGATAGGTACAATTATAAGGGGTCAAACATATATTTCTAAGAAAAAAATACGATTTTACACCCAGGGAAGAAATCAACCCCTAAAAAAGGCCTTAATGTTAAATGTCCCACTTTACCTGATGTCCCACTTTACCTGAATCAACCCTATACAGTTACCAGGGTCCAACATCATCGTGACAATACTGTATGTATGCCCATTCCTAAGAAGATAATCAGACTGGTGAGCTGGTGACCTAGCTCAGTGACTCACTGAGAGTATGTTTTCAGTTATGACTTCAATGGGAGTAATTATTGTCAATGAAGGATCCTAATTGTTCACTTACTTAGTACTCCTGGATGTATGAGTGTCGGATGTGTGCAGGGCAGTGACCCCCATTAGGGAGTGCTCATTCTTTTAACAACAGGGGCTGGGGTGTGCAAGAAATGATTTTCGCCACCCCCACTAGAGGGGTCGAGATTTTTTGCCCCGTCCCCGGTGGGGTGCGTACACCCCCTTTGAAACATAGTAATGCAGTGTGAATCAGAACTGGTGAGTTCACGGTTGATGCATGATTGTGTCTGCATAGAGGGAAGAAACAGCATCATAAGGGAGTCCAGGTTGACTTCCTTCTTTAGGGGAGCCCAGGCTGCCTAGGAGAGCGTAGGTGACTTCCTAGATGATCTAGGGGAATCACCTAGGGGAGTCACATAGCTACCTGACTTACCTAAGGGGGTCACATAATTCTGGAGGCAACCTGGACTCCCTTTTGACGCTGTTTTCTTTTCTCTGTGTAGGACAATAGCATAAAAGCTTCTTAGATTAAAACTTAAGGGACCCACAAGAAATGGCTTCCATCTTGTATACGTTATACTCTATTAAGATTGGACTATCACTGGACAGCTTTATGGCTGTGGCTAAATCTAAGTTGACCCCCTGCCCAGCCTCCTCCCCTTTCACCAAGAGGCCACAGGTATGTAGCTGTGGTGATGAGCTATGCTGCAGTCAGCCTCCATGTTGTGCCCACCTCCCACATTCAGCATTACTCATGTACAGGGTGGACAAGGTGTAATCTAGGTGCAGGTATGTGTGTAAACACTGCTAACAGGTAACGGGTCCCACACAATTAGGCAGATGCTAATGACAGGCAATGGTCCTCAAAGGGTGGAAGGTGGTTCGGATTAGAGAGACCTAATGCTCTAAGGAGAAATTAAATTATTTTTGCAGGATAATTGTATTTTTATGTGCAGGTTATGAAGGGCTGATCTACAACTTTGAATTTCTTTCTGGGCAAAACACACAAAATAAGGAATTTACATGAGTAAACATGTCAGCGTTTAGAAGTACAGGCTCTGCAACTTAAAAGCTTATAAACATTGTCTTAATTGACATTCTATGTATGTACTCAACCTCTAAGGGAGAACCAAGTAGATGACTGACAATGTAGAGTTTGGGTTTAAGGGGTTTCAGGGTAGGCTTACAGAAAACACATGGTGGCATGCAGGTGTACTGAGGTATAAAGCTGCCAGCTGGCTGTACGTGCACTGAGTCATGATGGGTGATGAACTACCCTGTAAACTTAAATTGTAAACAAGAGGCACACAGGGCTGCTTAGAGCGTTTAGACCCCTCCCATATTATATATAAGGTTCTTGCTCTACTTCTAGTGTTGCAGTAGGGGCAGCAAGACTTGGGCCTTTAGGTTCTGCACTGCCACCATTAATTTATCTTGGTTGAAATGTGATATATGGCTCATCAATTGGGTTATATGATTTCTCTGAGAGGCAAGGCTTGCTCCTTATATGTATTTCTGCTTTATTAAACTGTCTAGCACACTGGCTGTTCTCATTGCACCTTTGTGTATACAGTTACAGGACCAGACGTCATTGCGACAATACCGTATGCCCATTGTTATGAAGATGATCAGACTGGTGAGCTGGGTCACTGAGAGTATGCATTCAATTATGACTTCAATGGAAGCAATTATTGTTAATGAATGATAGTAATTGGTCACTTATCCCTTTTTAAATGTGTGAGTATCAGATGTGTGTAGGACAGGACCCCCAGTATACAGTGTGAATCAGGACAGGGTAGTGAAATGGTGATTTATCATGAAGCTGCTATACATGTAGCATACAGAACTTTACAGGCAGTAGTTACTCCTTCCTAGAGTGTACTTGAGGTGTATTTTGTGACTTTTAACCATGCTAACTTCAGGGAAACAGATAAAGATAAATAGGATGCTCCCAGCAACTAATCCAGTTCTTATTAGCTTCAAGGCTCTTGTCCTAGGCTTGTACAGTATAAATACTTACTCTCTTCCAGAATAAATAACATATTATAAGAGGGAAAGGGGTTTCTAATCATCTAAGATACATATGAAGACGACTTAGATTTGAGTGTGACAGCTTGTATAGCAGTTTCACTGCATTTAGGCCAAAAGGCCAATAGTATAAGAGCTTCTCATGTTAAAATTTTAGGAGTTCATAAGAAAAAGCTTTGATATTGTATCTGGTCAAGATAGGATTGGACTTCTAATTCTACTTCCCCATTGAGATTACACACCAATTAGTTTACTATTTTAGTGTGACCTATGTCTACATGGCATGGGCTGCAGGGGGTTGGTGTAGAGAGGGCACAGTAACTGCAGGGTCTGGTGCAATGTACCTCTTAGGTAAATAGCCTTATCTAATCACACTGAGCAGCTACTAAGCAGCTGGAAATTACCTCCAGGCACCCAAAGTAGGGTTAACAAAACATGGGCCTTGCCTCTGGGACCAGAATGTGCAAATCAGCTATACACTGCCAACTAATGGTACAGTTACATATATCAGTATCAGCAATACTATCATATTTGTAAACAAGCAAGCCAAGTTACTGATACCATGAAATGTATTTCAATGAAAGTAGCAATAAACTATTGAAGTGGTAACACAGGTGCAGACAAATGGAGAATGCAATAACGTATAATGCCATGGCCCATGGATTATCTGTGCTGCTACCTGTATCATGCTGACGAGGTGACATACTCATTAATGTGGTCTGGGAAGATTACTTACTAGTACTACACTAGTCCAGGTGACTACTGTTAAAAAAGTAAATCGGAAATCTGATTTCAGACCCAGCCTCTCCTCTTCATTGCCCTGTAAAAAATAATCATCACATTGCTGCAATGCTTGCAGTGATTACATCTACCCTCTCTGCCCTTGTCATCAGTGCATCTGATTATGTACACACCACTTATCCCCCAGTCAGTCGGGGTAGTGGGATGTGGGTGTCAGCCACAGGGGTTAGTAACAGGTATGTACACTACTTACTCTCTGGTCAGGGCTGGAGATGGGGTCAGTCAAATGTGTGCCCCCTGTGATTGGCTGGGGAGAGGGCAGTTACAGGTATACATTGGGTTGATGTGGGTGGGGATGTCACAGGTATACTTTGGGTTGGTGTGATATAGGGTGGGGATGTCACAGGTATTGGTGTGGGGTAGGGGTCAATCACATAGAATGACCCCTTGTTTAGTGTGGCGTAGGGTCGATTTCAGGTATACTTTGGGTTGGTGTGGGGTGCTGGTCACTGACAGGTATACACCACTTACCTCCTGGTTTAGGCTGAGGGGTGGGGTCATTTTCACTGCCCCCACTTGGCCTCAATCCACGGTGTTTATCATAGTAGGAGCTTCTCCTGGGAGCCGATAGGGGACCCGGCCGTACTTGCGTAATGTCGGCCGAGCCCTTTTTACTGCCGCAGCACCCCATTGTATTAATCCGCCGTGTGCGAAGCTTCCAAAGTCAACAGGGACAAGTTGCCCGTGCGTGAGCAAATAATCCCAGCCTACAGTGCCAAGTGAGAGACAGGTATCTGAGGGTGGCTTCCTCTGTAGATAGGTAATCCCATGGGATGGCCTGTCCCACCTCTTAATACCTCTCACTAAACACTCCTCCTGCTCCTCCTCCCCTAAAGCAATGGGTTTTATCCAGTTTGAATCACTCCCTAGTTCCCATTGTGCATGGCCTTAATCCAGGTGAAAACTCTCAGAAATGCCCTAGTGTTAACTAGAGACTACTGGTGGTGACCAGCATGCAGCACCCACACCTCCCATGGAGGAGGAGGGAGGAGAGGCTACAACCTCCTCCAGTGCTTACAGGCAGACAGGGCAGGGCAGGCAGGCCTGTGGTGGTAGAGGTGGTGGTGACAAAAAGTAGTAGGCAGTATGAGGAGAGCCTGTGTTGGTGAGGTGGTGGTGTATAGGTGGTGCTGTAGGATGGTGGTGCTGGAGGAGGAGGTGGTGCAGACTATTCCTGAGTCGGCTATATGCAGGTTCTGATGGCTGCTGTAGCTTACGTTAACATCCACTCCCAGTCTCAGCCCCCTCTGTGGTCTACCTCCTCCCACCTTCTCAGCGGCAAACCCTGGAGGAAGGATGAGGCAGTCAGCATGTACCCCTGCTCCTCTTCACGCCGGCCTCTCCAGGCTCCTCTCTGGCTTCTACACACTCTACAAGAGTACTTCCATCCAAAGGCCCTGCTCTTATCCAAGGTTTCTTCTATATATTTCCACTGCCAGCACATATAGTGTATCCACAATGATAGGAATGAGCAAAGTTCATGGTAGTCAATGTATTCGAGGTACTCCAGTGTGCATGTCAGGGGAACCAGGTATACTGTGAAAAACATAGAGTATGTTGTTTGGGGCTGGGGTCTGGAGCGCCTGGGAAGGAGGGAGATGGGTTCTCTGGAGTTTATCACCTTGCATGAAACTCACTGCCTCCCAGGCATTCTGTACTGTGAGCCCACGTGTACTCTCTCTGGGGTTACTCCACGGTTCTCTGATGGGGGTCAGGTCCATAGGCAATTGATGTACATGTACCTGCCTGGTGGAAGCTCAGACATCTCCACAAGTACATTGCACGCATTGCATAGACCATCCGATTTAAGCTTCTCTATGCAAACATTAGAGGTCTTTCAAGTTGCATTAAGCTGCTGAAAGAATTTCAACTTTAATCAACTTTAAGCTTTGCTTAAAGCTATTTAAATCGGATAACTTTATGCAGTGACTCCTTTGATTTCCTGATTACATATCACCACATCAGTACCCTATCAGGTCATAGTAACACAAACACTTGTAGTCGATGAAGAATATATCCTCGAAGGATAATACCTTCGCCATATAAAATGGTATTATAATCAGGATGGTGGTCTGGATGTAGAAGGAAGCATTGCAGAGTACCTGGAGGAGGACAGTAGCCAGCAGCTGTTCCCCTGCATGCCTCTACACGTTACCCTTACTACAGGAGGTGAGGACGCACCATTCAGAAACACCCAGGGGTCTCATACAGGTAAACAATATAAGGGTCAAAAAGGTGTGTTTCAGGTTTACAGGGTCTGAAAGTTTAGAGTATGTGGCTTGGTCTTTTTTGCCCCTTTATGCCCTTATTTTTCATAAGCCTCAAAAAATACCCGGAAATTGACACACAAACTATCGACAACTCAACTCATGGACAATCAAATTGATTCAGCCCAAAAATGACCTTGAATATAAAAAATTGGATAGAAATGTCTAGGGTTGGTCCTATATTGATAGGTAGGATCAGGTAACCTGAAACACATCTCTATTTTGCCTTATTATTATTCCCTAAGCTTAGGAAGGGACCCGAGGGGTTGGGAGACACAGGAGATGACAGGAGGAGCTATAGTAGTAAGAAACCTGCATTGTGGAACACTTCTCTGCAGAATAAACACACACGTGAGCGTGGGCGGAGAGTCTAACCCTTTAAGCATCCAATTGTGCATTAATATGATATATCCTTCATCGTCATGATGCATGAATGCAGCCCTAGAAAGTCTACTTACCAGGGTTGCAATCATGCATCATGCTGTCCCTATAGCATCACATCCACATGATGCAAAAAGTAACTCACCAGGGCTACATACAGTTTTATGCATCATGACAATATAGGACATTATGCATTAATGCATCATGCGGCCCTTAAAGGGTAAAGGCCGGGTATATAGACTGGGTATCATGGGGCTGGAGTATACAGCAAAAACAACTATTTACTCCACGTGGAACCCGCCCCTGCTCAACATAAACTATACGTCCAGGCAGACATGGAATGGGAGCAAAGATGTAAATGTTTATTGCTAAACAATACCCTTTACAGGATATCCTTATACACCGTATACATTGTACAGCCGGACAATAAGACCTGCATTCTATACAAATAAAGCACTATGGTATGTCAACCAGCTGATCCTTCTAGTCAGCTGAATGGTAGATTAGCAATATGGGTCTCTAATTATAGGATTGGTACCTTGGTACAAAAATATATAAGGGAGGATTTGTAAGATAAGGGGTATCAGTCAGGCCTAATAAATGCACTACACCCAGACAACCCTTATTTTCATATATTTCAGAAGGAAATCTAATAAACATGAGATTTTGGGTGCCATCTTAGGGGCCATTTTGGACTACACCCGGAAATCAAATAAACTTGATCCCACAGCATACCTATAGGCCCTATGCCTCTGGGCTAGACCTGGTGACAAATGAATTAAAGCATCTAGGACACTTTTGTAGGATAAGGGCAATTTTGTAGGATAAGGGCCTGACTGATTGCCCTTATCCTACAAAATACATAGGTTTTGTAGGATAAGGGCACTTTTTTGTAGGATAAGGGCCGATTTTGTAGGATAAGGGCTTGACTGACAGCCCTTATACTACAAAACTATATATTTTTTGTAGGATAAGGGCAATTTTGTAGGATAAGGGCCTAACAGACCCTCTGAGAACATAATCAATCCCATAGATTTGGCATGATGCATGAATGCAGCACTGGAGAGTTACTCGCCAGGGCTGCATTCAAGCAGCTTTATGGCCAAGGGCATTACACATTGAGGCACTATTCAGTTAAATGCAGTGTTTGTTGGGCTGCTGGGTGGAGTACAACACAGAGAAAAGAAACAGGGTCAAAAGGGAGTCCAGGTTGCCTCCAGAAATTGACTCCCCTCTCTAGAGGAGTCCAGGTCGCCTAACGGAGCCTCGGTGACTCTCTGGCTGACCTAAGGGAGTCACCTGGGGGAGTCATATTGCTCTCTGGGTCATATGACTCTTCCAGGTGACTCCCTTAGGTTAGCCAGAGAGTCACCTAGGCTCCGTTAGGCTACCTGGACTCCCCTAGAGAGGGGAGTCATTCTGGAGGCAACCTGGACTGCCTTTCGACTCTGTTTCTTCTTTTTGTGAAAAGCAGCATGGGGTGCTGGAGTAAGGTAAGTAAGACTGATGAGACACGTGTCGTGCAGGGTCGGGGTCAGGGAGGGGGTCAGGGGTAGGTAGACAGGGGTAAAGGTGTAACAGCAGGCTCGGCAAGCTGTGGGAAGCGAATTGGCCTCTGACCAGCCTCTATATACAGACATGGACGGCCGACTGTATGCGCGAAAGCGTTTCTCCATCCCAGCGAGGTTTAAGTTTTTAGCGGTCGACCCCTGTCCTATCATTTACAGAACTAATGACACTAATGTGCTGGTTTTCTTTCCAAAATAGAGTGACATTTTTTGGTCCTCCCCTTTAATTTGTTTAGTTCCCCTCAAATCCACTAATCCCCGCTTGTTGAGAACATACCCGTGTAAGCATACAATGTCCCCTACAGACTGTGTTAGCATATACATACATGTCCCTTATAGGCTGTGTTAGCATGTATACATGTCCCCTATAGGCTGTGTTAGCATATACACACATGTCCCTTATAGGCTGTGTTAGCATGTATACATGTCCCCTATAGGCTGTGTCAGCATATACATACATGTGCCTTATAGGCTGTGTTAGCATGTATACATGTCCCCTATAGGCTGTGTTAGCATATACATACATGTCCCTTATAGGCTGTGTTAGCATGTATACATGTCCCCTATAGGCTGTGTTAGCATATACACACATGTCCCTTATAGGCTGTGTTAGCATGTATACATGTCCCCTATAGGCTGTGTCAGCATATACATACATGTGCCTTAATTATTATAGGCTGTGTTAGCATGTATACATGTCAACTATAGCCTGCGTTAGCATGTATACATGTCCCCTATAGCCTGTGCTTGCACATATACATGTCCCCTATAGCCTGTGCTAGCATGTAACATGTAGGCTGTGTTGGTATATCCCTGCTGCGTTAACAGCCTGCTGATAACATACCCAGACACTCTGGGGTTCTGGCTACTTGAACCTCCTCCTGGGTTCTAATGGTGTAACATGGACATGGTACCTAAATGTGAAACCCAAAGCAGTATACCACAGGGGTTATACCATTAGGTGCTCAGGTGGCATACTGCGGCACCTGAGTAAGGCATCTTCATCACATGTCTTACCACCCACAGCCAGCAACGCATCCAGCATTGGACATGTAGTAGAATGTGTAGTGGCATTGGATGTGTAGTATAGGTGCAGTTAACTCAAGCATCATGCCCACCATCTGGAAATGATACACTCCTGAAGGTTTGGCATGATACATGTAGCCCTGGCTGCTTACCCAAGGATTAAGCATGTATTCAGACCATACCTTTAAGCTATTACGAAAAGTACAGTTGGAAAATGTATTTCAGAAGGGTTCGTGCTGTGTATCAGGATGCTGTGGGATGTTGTGCTTTAGGATCTTAATCTGAACCTTTGTTAAGAGCCGTAGAACTGGGATAGAACTGGCATGATAGAGATCATAACTCATCCTGGTTGGGGAGCTGTTAGCAGGAAAGCTGTAACCTATTTGCAACAGGAGATAAGTAAGTATGCCCAACGCATTTTGGGATCGAACATGGTCAAAGGTTTAGGTAAGGGTTGAGTGTGTAGAGTGTGCACAGAGTCTGGGTTGTTCTAAGTCCAAGGCATGTAAATGTTAAACGGTTTATGAAGGGGCTGGTTGCTACCAATCAACTGTGGTCTCCATAGCAACACGTAACTCCTTAGCAACAGTCAACATATATACTAGTACCCTTCTATAGATACAGTTGTAAACACTTTAATGGCTGCCTAGTGCTTTATAGACAAAACTCCACGCCATTGACAATGAGTGATGTTTGATATGTATTTATGTTAATAAGTGGGGTTTTGTGTTCATCACATGGCTCTACTGTCTTAAAATGAAGAAAATCAGAAAAGAAGAACATTTGGAGGCCATGGAGTATGGCTACACTGTACTCCATGGGGGCATGGAGTATGGAGGTCCCATAGGCTTAGCATAGAGAAGGCCGTACCACCATGTAATAAAAAGCAATATGCCCATTGGTCATCATGATATGTGAATGCAGCCCTGGCGAGTAACTCCTGAGGGATGCAGGCGTGCATCGTGCCGACCTTTTGGGAGAGTAGGCTTATACATCAACACTACATGATTGGTGTGCTGTATGAATGCAGCACTGGCTAGTTACTCGCCAGGGCTGCATTCATGTATTATGACGACCATGGGCATGCTGCATTAAAAGCATTATGTGGCCTGTACAGGGTTATGTAACATACTCTGTAAGGGTATCATCCTCCTTAATGCCCTGTATAAGCCACGGTGTTCCCTCACTACATTGGGAGCTGAGCTAAGTGAGCTACTCCTTAAGCCCTGAGTTGCTCAGTCCGTGCTCTGGTTATGTACCTGGGGTCCCAGCTGGTCAGGTGGTTGTGGGTGGGCTGGGTGGGTGTTAGCCTGGCATCGGCTGTTTGAGCCAGAGGGACAGCCTATGGACATGTGCTTAGTAGATGGCACGTATTGGTCACTTCAAATGTTGCATATCTTTGTGAGGGATATTCTGATTGGCAGAGAGCTGGTTGCTGGTGATCACTTGTGACAGGACTAAAACCAGCAGTGAGCTGGTTACTGGTGTTCGCTGTTTATTCCATGACAGCACCAGAGAACCAAAGTTTTAGTTGTCCTCAAAATAGCCGACAAGATGGCAGCTGGGGACAGTCCCTCCTTTGGACTGGGTAGTCCAGCTATGTGTCCACAAGGCAAGGGGAGCATATATAGTAAGATGTCCTTTTGAAATAGAGCAGAAATGGCATTTACTACGTGTTTGCTCTGAGATATCCATAAACTTGGAGTGTTGCCTGGTGATGTTTTAAAGTAGTGATACGTGTAGATAAACTTCCATAAGCCGGGTTATTTTCTCAGTTCTCGTTACAATTGTCTCAAAGGTATGCATGTCTCCCTCCTAGTTCTTTCTCCAAGTTTTTTTTCTCTCAGTACTTTGCTGCAGATCCCAACTGCAATGTTGAACTAGTCCATAGTTCCTATCAGTATGTGGTTCATCTTAGGCCACATACATGTACTGCTACTGTCAGAACTATGTAGGCCTAGCCTACTTCTGCTATGTACAAATACTACTTATGCACATCACACACTTGGACACTGTTTGCTACCTATGAAATTGTTTGAAGAACGGTTTAAAAAGACACTCTTGTTTAAACAGTATTTCAACTCAGGGGCAAATATGACAAAAAGAAGACCTGACCCAGTGGTAAGGCATGGCCATAGAGACCATATGGGGGAGTATACCATTCCATGGATACATGGGACACACCCCTATATACACGTGAAGTATGTAATGTACTGTATTTTCCAAATAAATTGCATTTGATCTTACATAAAATCTGGTCTATATTGTGAGGGAATATATATGCGCCAGAGAAACACGATGACAATGAGAGAAGAGGCAAGGAAACTAATGATCTATAAACTTAATATCACAGTGTTCATAAATATAATTAAGAATCCTTGTTATTGGTTGCAGACCTACATCAACGTCCCTGTCATTGACCTTCTTTTATAACCATTTAAGGTCAACATGATGCTTAAATACAATGTGCCCTTTGCCGTCATGTTGCATTAATGCAGCCCTGGTGAGCAAATCGCCAGTGCTGCATTCAAGCCAGTGCTGCATTCATGTCAACCCCATAAGCTCGCACGATGCATGAATGCAGTCCTGAGGAGTAGTTTAGCCACGGCTGCATTCTTGCATCATATGACGACCAAAGGCACAGTCCATCAAAGCGCTATGCGGTCATTAAAGGGTTAATTGATGTCTACCAGACAACAATCACTTAACCTGGAACCTGCCTTGACATTGTGTAACCTCTCTATTATGGTACAGAGGTAAGGGGATCCATGTCCCACCTTCAGGTGTCCTTTAACCATGGCAGCACGTATTTGTATGGCACTTTCACCAAGAAGGGGTAGTAAACACAGTCTATTCATCTCAATAACAGGCCCTGCCCCTGTGGCAATGTCTGCAATACATTCTGAGATGTCTTTGAGGAGTTGGGATGTGACTTGAATGAGTGAGTGGTCTAGGGGAGTGGGTTGAAAGGCAAATATGGCAGAGGCGAGGGAGGAGGAGAAGGGAACTCCTGTGGTGGATCTAGTGAGGAGGAGACAGGGGTAAGGTAGACACTGCCTGCAGACAGGATAAAAAGGCTGCCTGCTTTTATCTTGTGTGTTGGCTGGGTGACAAGGGCAGCATGGCCAGGAGCATCAGGGCAGCCATGACTCAGGTCTCTGTGACCCCTGTGTAGAGGAGGAGTTTGTGTGTGGAGCTGGAGGGATGGGGAGGAGGACAGAGGGAGCTACACTGATATTCTTTGGCTCCCTATACGAACAATCTCTCAGTCACTATAGCCTAACCAAGTAAGTCATTTTTTGGCTCTCTGTACGCCAAGCTAGGTTACTTTAGTAGTTAATACTGTCAGGTTGGTCAGCACTGACCAACTCACCCTAGTCTCTCCATTTTAGGCTAAGTCCTTTTGAGTAAGGCATTAGTCATATGTGGCATGTACTGGGAAAAGGGACCTTAGTGCACCCTGCACTAAGGGCCTTTTTTGCAGATTATGTCACATATGTTGCTATGCCTCAGTCATTCTTGAATAGCACTTGGTCATGCCTGACCAATGTCCCTATGACCAACCTAGGACAGACTAACGGCCGGGGCATGTAGAGTATCAGTGTAGAAGAACAGTGTGTGTAGTAGGAGGGATGGAGAGGAGGACAGAGGGGCTGGGTGGTAGGTGGTGGGGAAGGTTCAACTCACTCTTGTCAGGTACAAGAGGGTTGTCTACCTGTCCTTGACATGGTAAACACTAGCAGCTTAATGCTGTAGTAAGGTCTGCTGGTGCTAATACTACACAACCTCCAAGTGTGAGGTAATTCCACCAGAGGGACCCCTCATCTGGCTCTATCACTGCATGAATGTTTGCATTTAAGTGAATTAGAGCATATTTAATTCAAGTAAATGACACTTAAAGCCACTTAAATGCCGTTACGACTTTCCCGGGACATTTACATGGCAATACTGAATTTAAAGTCACTTAAGACATCTTAGATTTGCTTAAATGTAAACATTCATGCATATACATGGCAGACATGAATTCCGATGCCTGAAGTTCTTTGAGCTATGGGTATGATAATGTTTGCTCCATGTTTTAATGTTGGGACATACTAAATAAGAATTATATAACAAATGTAATTCTCAACACATCCTGTGAAGAACCGATGATGCTGATCATCAGAACATGGAACTGCTAATTTGCTAGCGTAATGTTTGTGCATATGTATTTAAAAACAGCTAAAACTGCTTCGGCCTCACCTTTAATATTTTATAATGTCATGTTGTCACAAGTTATTATTACCAGGAGTATTTACAACTGTACCTTTCTCGTTTTGAATAGACTGTGTGTACCCTCATCACATTCTATGTTACATCCATATGCTATGTCAGTATGGCATTGGTCCAATAAAGTCGTCAGAACCTTCACACGTGCACGACAAACAGATGCCGAATATCAGAACCCATCCCCCAACATATGTTTAACACGCTGACCTGTGCACCCTTTGAACTACTAGGCATTTCTGTCGGAGTTTATATTGTTGACGATGTCAATATCTGTCTACAGTGGCATGGTTTGTGGACATAAAACAACCTATGGCACCGGTTACCAAGAAAACCAAAAAGAAAACGTTTATAAAATGTTTGTTTCACTTAAAAACGTTGAGACTAATTAGTCCAAACCATGTGAAAACTTTAATCAACGTTTTCATCCAAGCTATATGGAGAAACATTTGAAAGTTTTATTGAGACAAACGTTTGTTTTTAGCTGGGAAATCATATCCTGTATTAGACGAATATGGACCTTCAGGTTTACTCCATGTTTAAATAGTGCATGAGCCCTTCAAATATTCCGTAACACAAAACCTAGCATTTTTGGACGTCAGTAACACTGATATTTTTGAACTGTAGCAGGACTCCCTAGAGTGTAATTTGTGAACGGCCCCTTTACCTTTCATTGGGCTAAATGACATTGACAGGTAACACTAAAAGATGTCAATGGGTTTATTTACCCCATTGCTTATGCTACATAACTTGGATCATCAGTACTACATGCACCTCGTGTTACTCATAATAATGTTTTTGGTAAAAAAAAAAAGAAGGTCCAATGGGATTTAGTGTATATGAATATATTGATTGTACATAAGTGACTGAAGTTCAATTTGTAAGCTTGATTATGTAGGTTTTGTGTGTATTTATGACTCATGATTACATTCTTATCTTAAATTACACAGTGTCTGAATGATATGTTGACCGACTGTATATACATGTATTAAGTGTTGGTAAGAAGTAGAATGTAAGGTAAGATGTCTATTAGTGAGGGGGGGTTATTGTGTGTCTTTTAGATAATAACATGTTTTGTCTGTACCTGGGATATCGTTGATCTCTGTAGAAAGAAGACATTGGAATCAGTACACGCAGCTGATACAACGTATGTATGCAGTAAACCATTCGATGACTTATAGATACTTCAATAGTGCCTAAGAATCTTTAACAACAGAAAGAAATATTCATTTTCGATTACCCACCTGCCAATACCTCAATTAACTTAGTTCACACTTTAATCGGGGCTAATTTGTTGTAAGAGACATCATGGCATATCCTCGAATATGTAGGCCCTACTCCTCCCCCCTAGACAAAAGCATATTGCCCTCATGTTGCTTGGTAAGTTACTTATAGAGCGTGTAAATTCATAATGCGTTACTGTTAAAGTGTGAATGATGTAGTTGGTTAAATGTTTCCTTTCATCTTATGCTAGGTATTAGTTATATCAGACTGGCAGAAACAACAAAAATCCATTTATCTTCATGGATTATTTACAATTAGATTAGTTGACTATTTATCACAGGCTGCAATGAGGTGAGTATTGTGAGGCGTTGGTGTAATTGATGAACAAATACAGAAATTAAACATGTAAATTGTGTTACAGTATGTTAGAGTGTGGTATACATAATATGTTAGTGTACTGCAACCCAAAAAATAATTATGATTAGAAATAGTTCAAATGTTATTGAGAAGGTGACCCTATATTCATATTATGTGAGTGATAATTTGCAGCAACATGATGAAAGAAAGGAAAAGTACCTTGTTCTATTGGTTTTTGATCTGAAAATAATGAGTGAGGTTCTTAGAAAGAGATGAAAGGCCCTGAATTCAGTAAAGTTACTCAAACTATAGTTTTACAGGACGTTTATTTCTAAATCCGTAATACACTAAGATCCATTGCCTCTATGAAGTTTATAATGGTCAGCGTTACACGATGGCATCTACCAGATATCGTTTTGTGTATTTCCTATACTGCTAGTATAAACCTGACAGTGATATCAAAGCAAGATGGCTTTAGTAATCAGTGACCTATCATAGTTTGGTTAATATGATTAAGGTGGTGATTTAAGGCAAATTTATGGTTATGTACCTTGCGGTGTTGGTGATTGTGGCACAACTGAAACACGACAAGTGTATAACATGAAGAGTTAATGTCATTTATATATAAGTATTGTGTTGCCATACAGAGATACCGTATTGTTATACAAAGAGACTGCATTGTCATACAGGGAGACTGTATTATCATACAAGGACACTGTATTGTCATACAGGGACACTGTATTGTCATATAGGGACACTGTATTGTCATACAGGGAGTCCGTATTGGCAAACAGGGAGACTTTATTGCTAAACAGAGAGATTGTATTGTCATACAGGGAGACTGTATTGGTATACAAAGAGACTGTTCCACTGTTTGTGCCATGGATACAGTAGAGTATACACATATGTATTAGTTAATGCTTTTTATTTGTATCAATAATGGGGAGAAATGAGATAAATCTCCCTGCCAATAGTGAAGTGAAGTATATTATCGTTGGCATCAGTTTGCTATGTATCAAGGCCCAGGGAGAGTAAAATTGTTTTGGAAGACAATAAGTAAATGGGGCCTTATCAAAGGTATCGAAAACCGAATTGAAAACAGACAGGTACCTTCTTGCAGGGGTGCCTGGGTTTCAACTGAAAGATAACACAGCCACAGAAAAAATGAAGCTCATGATAATATTTGTCTAGTGCATGTCCAAGTAATGCAGCGATTGGGTATTCATAATTAGAACAAAGGAATAGGTGTCTACATAATTTATATTGCCTGAATAGCGTTATGAAATTGTATTCATATCCAGCGATGATGTATAATTACTTTATACCAATCTCATGTCTAAGTTCAGACTTAACACTACTTTAAAGGAGTTTGGATGGGGGCGATCGGTTACGGTTTTAGTGGCCGAAGAGTGAAAGCATAATCGATACAATCTGTTAATAAAAATCATGCTATTGCTATCAGATAGGTTTGCAATGTGTGTGTGTTAATGATATGTAATAATGTATCAACTAATTTAAGATGTTAGAAATGCAATATAAAATGATAAGTAGTTCCACCAAATATTCCCCGTCATGTTAATGGTAATGATCAATATTATAATATTATCACTGTAAAAAATAGATGTACTTTTGACAGATTCACTCTGTAAAATTTAACACTGATTCACCGTTATTTGGAATACAATGAAGCACTGTAAATATCAGCCATTTCACAGTGGATCCTTGTTAAATGCTAACCTGGTTTGGATCACAATGATTCAACGTAAATTCATCTTCTCATGTCAAATCCCAGAGGGAGCCACATATAGTGGATCTTGCCATAGATAGGTGGCCTGGTTTGTAAGAAGATTTTTCTGGCGAGTGTGAGCCCTTGAAGTGGAGTATACATGTTGAAATAATGGTAATTTTCAATTAATCTATATGTTTGACAATTTAACTATTCAATCTTGTAATAGGTTTGACAAAATACCATGATCACTTGATAATATCCAGAATGAAGTAGCTGTCTGGATCTATACACCTATTTTGTGGTAAAATACTATGCATTTAGCCTCACCTCTGGAAACTCTGCCCTGTATCAATCCTATTGAGTAAAACCTCTTGCATAGGCCAGGGCTAATATGAAAGTCAGATCGTCAGTGGTGCATATAGGATAAGGACAAAGTCAAAGTATGGCTTATCCGTAAGTTTTTAGATGTATGCTATAGTAACTAAAGTCACCATAATCAGACTCCCTGTGAAGCTTATCGAATATTCTCTGTATATTTGAATACTGTGAATCTATTAATGCTGATTTAACATAAAATTAACGGTGATTCAATGTAAAATGAACAGTGATTCTGTGTAAAATGAACAGTGATTCTGCGTAAAATTAACGGTAACCGTCACCGTTAAAAAAACGGTGAAAGTTATGTCCCAAAAGTTGCCGGTGATTCAACGTCATTTTGACGACATTTTTTTTACAGTGATCCTTTTAGACTCTGTGGTTAGAGTACGTAAGCATTGGTGGTTTATAAATTAATTAAGCTTTGTGGAGTTTATTTGGTATCTCGTCTTATATGATGACACGCCAGTATTAGTGTAGTGTGAGTTATGTATATCGGTGAAGCTGTCATGAGTTAGATATGTGGTTATCAAATACATAAGAAAATAGTTAATGTGTAAATGCTTTCTGTCATGGAAACAGTGTAACGATGTACCTTTCTGCTGCAGATCGCCATTGGATTCTGAAATACGCACAGTCACCTTCATATCTGGTAGTTATTATGGCATGAAATACCGTAGGTATTTATATATATATATATATATATATATATATATATATATATATATATATATATATATATATATATATATATATATTATACCTGCTCCCACGTATAACAAATAACAATGATGAATAAACAACAAAGGAAGATAGTGATAGTTTGTCACATAATTTGGCGTTGCCACCCCTTAACTTTATTATAAAAAAAAGAAAAATCCGTGGCGGTCAGGAGGTGAATAGGATCGTACACCTGACTGGGACTGCCCAGGTAGGGATCCAACAGTGGCCCTCCTGGTAGCAGTGGTGAGAACTAGAGATAGACCTGAGGCGCGACTCCGATATATATATTTATAAACACGCGTCTTTATAAAGCACATATATTATCCCTGCTCCCACGTATAACAAATAACAATGATGAATAAACAACAAAGGAAGATAGTGATAGTTTGTCACATAATTTGGCGTTGCCACCCAAAAACTCCAAGACAAATTAATAGTACAGGGTTAAGACATTCATTTCACAAAACGCAGGAAGGTGGCTGCAACCTTGTCCTTTTGGACCTTGCGCGTCAGGCCGTCCTGTAGGTACAGAAGGACAGCCAGCGACTTCCAGTCCCCCCTGGTCTTTATGTCGAACAGATCATATCCAATCGAGTGAAGCCAGGTAGCGCCCCCTCGACGGAGGGAATGAGAGCTTATCCTGCCCTCGAGCTGCAGCTTCTTGGTCATGACTGATAGAGTCCCAGAGAAAGCCTTGTAGGTCATAGGGACCTGTTTGTGATGGTGCCTATACTGGAACAGGAAGTCATCACCGGCAACCACACAACGTCGCAGATGGTGCTTGAGATAGAACTGAACACAAAACACAGAGTTCTTGACCTGGGCAAAAGGAATCTGCAGAGTCCTTTCTCCATATTGTATAGTCTTAGTGCGGGGAAGGGTCAAAAGCACCCCCCACTGTGTCATAGTGACATCATTCACACAGACACCTTGGTCTGATTTTGTAACATGAGCCTTGCGTAACAAACCGCGAAAGGCAAATAAAACACACAACCACCAACATAAATCATAGGATTTTGACATGTCCAAGAGTGAGTACATTTTGATTAGATGTGCAGGTTCCAAGGGGGCCGACTGAATTGAAGTAGACCCCAGGAGTCTCCTTGCCCCCTGCAGTGTACGGCGGACCATGAAGTCCCTGGCTGACACTGGAGGCAATCCATGTAACTTCTGTAGGTAAACAACTGCAGACAAATAGTCCTCAATTGAGTGATACTTATAGCTCCTAGCCATGTATGCAATGAACATACACATATTGTCTATGGTGCATGGCAGTGGCGGCAACAAAAATAGGCCACAAAACTTGTAGTAGCACCTCCACTGCGAACGTCTAGTGCGGACCGTGTTGTCTGCCAGAGCCTTTTCCTGAAGGGCCACGGTTTCCTTCTTCAATCTCTGCAGGTCTGAAACAACACAAGAAGGCAGGTGGGTCAATTGAAGGTACTCCCGGATATGCGAGGCGAGAGATATAATCAGCAACAGTGTTATCCCTTGACCTAATATGCACCGGGACAATGGCTATGTTATAGATGAAACACAGCCAGAAAAGTTCCCTCAGTAAGTCCATTGATGTCTTGTTTTTACTTCTACCTGTCCTTAGTGCATGAAACACTTGCGTATTGTCGGTAATAATCCTGACAGTACTGTCTCTGTACCCCGGCCCCCACCTAATGATGGACATAAGCACAGGCCACATTTCCTCAATGTTAATGTCACTCATCTTGTCGAAGGTGGGTGGAGGAATGAAATGGTCTGGGTAGTAGGGGACATTAGGTATGTCTTTGAGGGACCACACTCTGTAAAGCCAATCTCCATTATGGTAAGAACCAAAACCCACTGAGGAGGAGTCACCTATGAAATCAGCTACCGGGTAGTCAGGGCGGAGGATTTTAGCTCTGCCATTGAAGACGCGTGAGAATGATTTCCACCACAATAAATCCTGTCTGAACATGTCATTCAACCTCACAGAGTGGTGGCCTTCACGTATAGAATTACACAAGTTAATCACCCTTCTAGAGAAGGTGCGGCCACCTCTAACCACTGTGGCGCAGTGGGCTAAGACACCTGCCAGACTCTGGAGCTCTAATTTTGTGGCTTTAGTTTTTT
This sequence comes from Harmothoe impar, assembly GCA_947462335.1. Taxonomy (NCBI): domain Eukaryota; kingdom Metazoa; phylum Annelida; class Polychaeta; order Phyllodocida; family Polynoidae; genus Harmothoe; species Harmothoe impar. The sequence goes on along the minus strand of OX381712.1, from coordinate 61,654,074 downwards.
GCTCAAAATAAGCTATTGTTGATGCCAGATCAGTCAGTTTAGAATCCGGGAGACTGACTTCCATGGCCTCAGTGTCAATCATAAGGCCCAGACACACACACTTAGTAGCAGGACTGGTAACCTTGGCCCATTTTATATGAAACCCTATGCCCCGCAGGACCGTAATCAAAATAGCCTGACTATTGATACATTCCTCCAGGGTCTCACCAACCAAAGTGAAGTCGTCAACGTAATTGGACACCCGGGTAATATTCCTCCTCGCCATGCACCTTACCACATAGTCTCCTACTTGAGTGAACAAATATGGCGCACAGGCTAACCCAAAGGATAAACACCGGTCCTCATACACCTGGGGCCCATCCCCCAAGTCCCACCTGAAACATTGGTAGGTAGAATTGCCTGGGAATATATTGACACTACGATAAGCACTAGCCAGGTCCACAGTCGCTACCAGGCTGTTCTCAGTCAACATTGACGTAATATGATCAATACCACAGTAGTGAAAAGGTTTACAAGTGTCACTCATGTAATTGTTGATAGAGTTATTTAGCGGACGCCTACAATCAGTGATGGGGCGCAGGGAGCCATCCTTCTTGGGTATGGCTCCCAGACTGTGAATGCAAGTAGGGGGGTCCATAGCTCTAGTAATTTTCCCCTGAGCTAACTCACATTTTATCGTATCACACATGTCATCATAAAAGGTACCATCCAATATACTGTGATAATTGTTACAATCATACGGGGGTATTACTACCTCATCCACAATATGAAACCCGTGATAAACGCCCAGGAGAACAAAGTCATCAGCTATTGTCATGTCAGACTGGAATCTACAGTACTCAGCCGCAATCCGGCATGGCAACAGCTGAGACCTGACCGGCCCTACATAGTGGACACAATCACAAGTGTCCAACAAACAGTTACCATAGACACAGACAGGGACATCAATACCGGGCACAGTAACGTGGGCGTAAAGATCATTGACATTGGCGACATTATGACAATCACGAAAAATGACAACTGTCACTTTTGAAACCCCGACTAAATCCACATTACCAGCGCTATTACAATTATAATTGTGAGCTATACCTGCTTCTACGGCGGCATCCATGTTGGCAAAGTTAGTTGCGGTTGAATAGGAACCAATTCCGGGGTCAATCGGGGCAGGAGAGGTAAAAGAACCGAAATCACTAGCGTGAACCGTCTCATCGCCTCCCTCCCGCCGCCATGACACCCCGGTATGACCTTGACCCTTGCTGACCCCGCCGAGTCCCGCCGAAGGCGGCCCGAGCGAGGTCACGTGGTCTATACCGACAAACATATTATTATCTTCACACAAAACATTTGCATCAAACAATTCAGCGACATTGGCAATATCTAAATCAGCGTTCATCAAACAAAAAGGTTCTGTATTTCCCGGCACGGCGGAGTCACCCGAACAGAAAATGACGTCACTCACCGAGGGAAATTCCCGAACCGAGCTCTGCCGGGGTTTGCCGAGTCACGCTTTTGGCCCGCCTCCGGCCGGCTTCTTGTTGTTGTTGGGACACGTGCTTTGCTTGTGATCCGCCGCCTGGCACGTGGAACACACGTGCGGTTTGGCGCAGTTGTTAGCCGTACACGTGCCGTTGTTGTAATACCAGCAAGGTGGATCTGCATCGCCCCGCCGACGACGACGCTGCTTGCGGCGTTTGTTGGCGGCGCCTCCCGTCGCCTCTCCGCCGGCTGCCCCGATGAGGCTGTCCACCGCCAGATATTGGTTGATCAGAGCGCCGTCTCCGTAGCTGAAGGCGGTCATGCCGTACCTCTCAGCCCGCGCCCGGACGGCCTGGTCATACTGAAGAAGGTAGCTCAACTCATGGACATTTGAACTAGCCCTATCTGAGAGGAACTGCAGGTGGTGGGCCATGTTATTGGCGTCGGGAGTGCCCGCCTCAGCATGGTGGGCCTGGAGTCGGCACAGGGCCGCCATGAGCTGAGCGAAGCTGTTGGGATTAGAGACCCCTACTGGGAGGAACTTCTTGATCGAGTAGTACTTGCGGCCCCTGCGTCGGTGATGACGGTGGTGACCACGGCTGTCAACGGAGTCATCAGAGCTTGTGGTGTCACTGTCACTGACATGAAGAGGCGGGGGGAGCCCACCCCCGCCCGCCGCAGGAATGGCAGGACCCGCACCGGCGCCGCCGCCGCCGCCGCCGCCGGCCCCGCCGCCGCCGCCGCCGCCCGCCGGAGGTAAGTTGGCCAGAATATCTTGCACACCCCTGTTAATACCGTCCACTAGAGCCTTCAAGGAGCCAAACTCCCCCCGCAGGGCCTTGGTCTCCCCTTTCTGGGCGTCCAAGGCCTGACGGATGCCCTCTAAGTCAAACAGGTCCTCGCCACTCTCACCTCCCTCACTGACATCTGCTGGCTCAACCTTCTGCATAGCGTTCATTTGATTAAGCGATAGGTTGGTCAAGTCAATGTTACACTTTGATCCTGTGGGAGGGGTGTGGACATAAAGACACTTACTGCATGACCTCGGGACACCCCTGGGGGGCATGGCCACACGTGGCACGCTGCTGTGGTCTAGGAGAGTTGCAGGAGAGGTCTTCAATCCGTGGCGGTCAGGAGGTGAATAGGATCGTACACCTGACTGGGACTGCCCAGGTAGGGATCCAACAGTGGCCCTCCTGGTAGCAGTGGTGAGAACTAGAGATAGACCTGAGGCGCGACTCCGATATATATATTTATAAACACGCGTCTTTATAAAGCACATATATATATATACATATATTTCTGTTTGATTTTCATTGTTAATAAATGTAGGCCCCCTATGTCGAAATTACCTACATGCAATTTCCCACACTTTGTGAAAACTGCCTATTACCTTATTACACCACAATGTAGATCTATGTGGGGTCAATTGAATTCTTTTAATTGTCAGAGCATAGAAAGCAAACACACCGGCAGAGTTGTTTTGGACGGATACACACACATGTAAATACTATTAGTAGAGTTGCCATTGGTGTACCTATACTCTAGACCCGACATATTAACAGTTACCAAGGGGTTGTATTATTTCAGGATATTATTATATTAGATATACTATGTGATTTTCATTAGCATAATACTTCGAGTTACCTTAACACGTGTGATTAATGGGGACAACATTAATAAACATAAAAGGTAACCTTCAGGTCATACCTGGTGTCGTCAAGAAGGGGCTGGCTGTGGTAGAGAATACCAACATTTATTACATGCCTGATTGGGCACTCTATATTAAACCACTGGTCCTATGCATGGGAGCTCCCCCAAGTTTGCTGATTATCTAACTTAGACTTAGACTTAGACATGTAATATTATACTAAATCTCACCCATTGTTTTTTGTTTGGGAAGGCGATTATTACTTTTTTTCTCAGCATATATTAGAATTGGTTGTAGATAATTTTAGATAATCTTAGATCCATGCACATTCAGACATGTGTCCCCAGTTGATGACACCACAGAAAGGATCTCTCCAAGTGCCTGGAAAAGAGGTCATATGAGCCTAACTGATCAATCTCGATGTAGAGTGTTGGAATAATGCTTAACAAGCCTGAAATAATGTTTAAAAAGAACAGTATATAATATCATAGTGACGGAGCGTTTTCCAGAATGATGGGCGCGCAATGATACGTCAGACCACCTGCCCAGCGCCTCGTTTTGATTGGTATAGCACTTATAAGAATGGGATCACCCTATACACCGACTGGTAGAGCAGAGGTTCTCATTCCAATGGGCCCTGGGGGCAATCAGCAATCATGAAAATGAAGTATCAATGATTCAACCATTGATAACCGTATGGAGAGTGAGCATGATATAGGTTCTAATGACAATGTGATAAGAACTGTCCTACCTCCGTCACTGGCCCAGTGGTGTGTGGCCACGCCATAGTCCGGAGCAGTGTAGTTGCTGTTTGAATCTGAAAGGTCAACATAATTGTATTAATGATTTTTCTTTAAGAAGAGAAGCAGTATTACAAGGGACCTTAACAGTTTATTTAAATCACAGGTGTTATTAATTTGAGATACCTAGTTGTCTTTGACTGGAATAATAAGTATCATTTGGAATGGATTCTATGCACGATACGCTTTAGCGTAGTATAACCCCAAGGTGTTTTGGGCAATTAATACTAATTAATGTTGGCTACTTCTTGAGGCCTGCTTTGAAGGACCACGTATTGGAATCAGGGACAATCAGCAAACCCAAGTCCCTGACTTTGTGTATATGATAGCCCAGGTTTGGTTTCACCCATGTTTACATGAGTAGCTCAGAGCCGCTCGGATTCTGCCACAAGGGGGCACCACTAGTTCCCCCCACGGTTCGCCAATAGCCCACTAGGGGGCAGGGCTGTGTGGGGTGTCTAGGGTAATATAGTAGATAGATATGCAAGACGTGTATTTCTATATTCGAGACATGCAGAGGAAAGAGGAAAATGAACTCTATAGAGGACAATGCAGATAACATGCAAATGAGTCAGATATATTTGATTTAGATTATAAGCAATAGGTATGGGGTTTGGTCTTATTTGAATGTGATTATTGCAGATACCATAGAAGTGATATTATATATACATTTTTTATTTACGTATGCAACGGGGAAAATGTTGGTAAGATGCCTCTTGAGAGAAGGTGTTGACATCTCAAACTTATTTCCTTTACTTTACAATAGACATATCTAAGATGTACTTAGAATACCAGGTTGACGCCGAATTGAACAGAATGTTCGTAAATTGTGCATTCCAGTAAAAACGTACAGTGCAGTATGTGATGCCTGATGCTGAACCCTTTGAGGACGGCATAATGCAATTATGCATCATGCCTTTGTCATCATGATGCATGAATGCAGCCCTGGGGAGTAACTCGCCAGTGCTGCATTCAACTATCATGCCGACCCTACGGGGATGAGACACTCCCGTAGGGTCGGCATGATGCACCAATGCAGCACCAGCGACTTTGACGCCAGGGCTGCATTGGTGCATCATGATGACAAATTCATCATTTAGCGCCATCCGCCCTTATAGGGTTAAAGGGTAGGATCTCTAGGAGTAGAGCATGTAGTTCATAGCTCTGCCACTAAACTGTGCTACTCAAATTCCAGATCGATTTTTACTTCACAAATTTTACACCAGAGGGCAAAAGTATGTGACCCAGCTGATCTTGACCCCAATCCAAGTGACCCTTCAGATGTGGCTGTAAACAAGGCCTCATACCCACCAAATGCCTGCTAGTAGACTGAGTGTGCTAACAGCCTTCAGACATACACTGTAAAAAGTGTTTCTAATTTAAACACATAAATTTACCCAAACACATTAAAGTTTAACACTTTCACTGAATCTCAGCATTTAAGCACTTTCTTCTGTCAGCAGGTACAGGGATATGGCTGCTGGTGATGGGTGGGCCTACAAAAGTGAAACAATAGTGGGCAAGGCCAGTTTGGCTGGCTCACTGGAATATTCTGGACAGCACTATCTACTCATTATTGTTGACATTATCTAAATTACCATGGATGTTAAACAACGGTATAGATACTGTATTTGACTAAGAAGAGCCAGTATATGGGGAAGAGCCTGTAGAAGGAGTAGGAGAATAATACCAGTGGGCTAGCCAAACTGCCCTCGCCCACCGTTTTTCACTGTTGCAGCTCACCCATCACTGGCCATATTCCTGCACATGTTTACAGAAAAAAAAGATTTTGCTATCAATATGTTTCAGTGAAAGTGTTTAAATTATATACACATTTTTTACAGTGTATGGGTGAAGGGTGCAGTGAGCAGTGGGACCAGGTGATCATGCTGTCCTGGCCAGGTGACTTTAGTAGGGGGACCATGAGTCAGGCTTTGCTTGGAATTAAATAGTCTATAAAAGAATGATAAAACTATGGCACCCTCTTAGATTTTATGATTACATCCCAGTAAACACAACGACGTTGGTCAGACGTAAATCTACGTTGAATTTTGGTCTGAACTACGTAATTTTAGTAGGTTTATCAACGTCAAAACGTTAAGGTTTATTTACCAATCTCAAACCTGCAGGTCTGATTTACGTAGCTCCTGAAGACTTAGATCTATCTTTAACACATTACATATAATTCTACATAGTGGGACTCAGACAAAGACTTGTAATATATTGCAGACAAATTTACATTTACAAACAATATTCATACAAAGTAACTACTATAATTTTCAATCTCATCTCTTTCTACATAGTATATTCTTGTAGTTCAATTGAACAGCCTGACAGTATAGATCTGTTGAATAGTTTTGGCTGCAGAGAGGCTTTGTATTTCTTCCATTACCACCAATGTGGTGTCCTCACAGTAAAGTGCCTCAAAGCACCTATTCATGCACAATATTTTAATCACCTGTCCTTTATATATAAATATTCTATTGAATACAGTTTATTTGCATGATATTGAATTCATAATTAATGAGAATTTACTGCTTGAATGTGGTAGATTTGTTAAAGAGCTGTAATATTCTCTCCATAATTGATAGTGCTGCCACCTAGTGTGACATGGAAAAGTCATTTAGCCAATTGAAGTTGAAAAGTTACGTCTTTTAACATAGATCAACGTAGAATTTTTACGTCTGAATGAGGTAGATCAACGTAAATCCGACGTCTACATCTGTTGAACGTAAATAAACCTTAATGTTTTGACGTCTACAAACCTTCCAAAATTACCAATCTCAAACCTTTTGGTTGGACATCTACCTAGAGAAACCTCTGAGCTACGTTGGCACTACGTAGGGTGTTTACTGGGATATTGGCTTCTAGGTATACACATTGTGCAATGGTATCATTGTGTATAGATGTTCCTTTTTTACCCAAAATAGTAGCATGTGGCCTATTCAAGGGGGAGTATACCGTTTTCTGTGGGCACACTGATGGCAGTCAGTACACTGGTGGGTATCACTAGTACTCAATACTATACCACTGGCAGAGTGCAACTGCTGGTCACACCAGTGCAACTTGTCTAGACCAGAGGACTGCTGGAAAGGAACAACAAGCAAACTATTTGTTGGTTGCCTGAGCCTTTATACATGGGGTACTGGTGCTGGGGAATACAGGCTCACAGGGCTAGGATATACCTGCATGTGGTGGATTCTGTTTGGGGGATTCTAAATATAACTGGAGTGTTATATAAACTCAACAACCCTGCCAGAGAATTTTACGATTTAGGTTGAGTTTGCTGGCCCTTTAACATAGCCACATGTTTTTGATTTAGTCTGTATCATTCTTCTGTATAAATCTGAACAGTGTTGTAGCCACATCACTATCAGATCATCTAAAGTAGGAGTGGAACAAGGGGGAAGTCTACAATGGCACTCTCTGTCTTACTGTACATTAAACACGGGCATTAACTTTTTCCTCTCTGCACTGCCCACAGTTTAGTAGTAACGAGGCTGTTGTAGCCACATACATGCGGATTATGTCAACATGGAAAAACAGGAACACAATTGATTTCTTGTTCTTAACGTGGATGCCGTCTTATACTCCTTCCAGAATAGAGTAGATTCACAGATATAGTCGACCACATACTTTGAATCGGACATCAGGATTCGGTCTATTCAGTCTTTGTTGGTATGAGTCACTCTCAAGCTGTATTTTACACACAGAAACGCTTAGCATGCTTAAAATGCTACTTATATTGATGTAAGTGTCCGACTCAAGGTATATAATGTAGTCGACTGTAGGTGAATCTACCTACCCTTAAGCTGTACGGGGAAAACACACACATATTGAACAGTCAGATCCCATATGACTGTTCAGTCTCTGATTCCAAAGGGATAAGTGCTTAAAGGGGAATAACGTGAATACTTCAATCATTTATAATTCAAGAATTATTGCAAATCGTGTTCAGAGCTTTTAGCCTACCTGAATCTGGAAAGCCTTAGAAACACACATGTATAACTATTATCATATGACTGAGATGTTTAATGTTTATATCAACTTCAAAACAATGAGAAAGTGATGAAAATGTGAGAATGAGAAAACAAAGTGATCCGCGCTTTCAAAATGTCTTAATATATTACTAAGTCATGCCAGACAAAAGTATGAGATGTCACTCTCCTAATGAAACGCTAATTCTGACTAATATATGCAAATATTCTTCCTATATTTACATTTTGTACATTGGCTTTTATTTTTGACCATGATGTTATTGCACGATGCTGTTCATGCTTCTAAGGGACTCACCGAATCTGGACCAAGGTGAGTGGCCTAGGTGAGATTGAGGGTGGAATTGCAGAGAAAATGAAAATTATTAGATGGAGGATAGACAAAGACCTATAAATAGTGTAATAGCTGTTATGGTATAGTTGTTAGGGGTAATTGTAAAATCCAAGACTATATTTTTAGTAAGGAAGAAAATTATTGTATATTAAGGGGTTTTCCCCCCTTTTTTTATCATTCTGCTTATAATCGAAACAGCAGCCCATATAGATAGAAGGTCAAGTTGAAGGTAAATACATGTACTTTCTCTACATTTTCAAACCATATTACATGTACTTGTAATCACACATTTTATTCCTTTATGGCTATTTCAATCCTAATCCTAAAATTTGTTGTTTACCTCTGGAGTCATTGAATCCATAGTTGTAGATGTCTAGAGGAGGCAGGTTGTCAAAGAAGTCATCCCCGAATCTACTCCCAGTGATGTAGGTGTCCCTAGCTGTCCTCCCAGGCATGGGAGGGAGACGAGCTGAACGCGACATGATGCCTGAAAAATCAATTCAATTTCAGGTTTTTATTGCAATAATTCTTTTTACATAAAATACATTTTCTTCAGCTACAATACTTGGCCAACCAATTAGCAAGATCGTCATTAACCTCTTAAAAGAGAACACCACTTTATGGTTTCATGATGACATCTATCGATAGCATTTATATTAATTGTCAAGATTCTGACACATTGAGTAAATGGTTTAGTAAATCATCGTTTAATAGAAGGTTGAACAGCAGGCTTATACCTCCTACAGTCTATGATTTCACAATTGGGCAAATACTATTAATATTCCACTAGTGTCTGCACAGCATTGTTAGTCTACACTAAGGTACCCTTGTTTTTTTACACTGCTTATATATTTCTCTTTAATTGATTGATTGATTGATTATTTTATTGGCATAAGAATTCGCATACATGGGGCGTTTTTCAACCAATGCCAAGGAGACTCAATCGAGCGATTTTGTCTCAAGAGTTCACAGTCTTGGAATTACTTGATCTATAGCGATAACTATCTACAATCTAGCTTGTTTTATATTCTAAGATATGGCCTTCATGAAGTCTGCTCGTGAGTCAGTTCTTTGGGTATCAGGGGCAAGTTCGTTCCAGAGTAGGGCTCCCCTGTACAGTGGGCCCTTGGTGAAGATGTCTTTTCTAGTCCGGGGTAGTTTTAGCTTCACGCTGCAGCACCAAATAACCACAATGAAGTGCCCTTCATAATACTATGACGTTGTACATTTTATACTTCTAAATAAAGTCGTTTGGTACCTTTTTTTAAATGAGTGTATTGACAAACATTTCATATCACATGAATAGCTTCTCCGGACAAGTCATGAGACGTAACATAACATAAAGAAAAAGATGGCATGTGAAGCAATATGCTACAGGTAAATAATGAGTACGATGAGAGTTCATTTGTGGTGGTTTTCAAGGGTAGGCCTATCTGAAAGTCTGGTTTCTATTTATACTAAGGGAGTGGTCGTTTTTTATCAATAGGGGGGTTGGTGGATTTTGGGGGAGGGGACCAAAAAAAATTGGACCCAATTAGAGGGGGGACCAAAAACGGAAAAGCCTGCGCGTTACTATAGCTCAAAGGGGTCGGCCACGCTCAATTTCAACCTGCCTAGAGGGGGGACTGAAAAAATTTCGACCCTTCGCACGGGGGGACCAACAAATTTTCAACTCCCTGGCGCGAAAATCCACCGACCCCCCCTGTTGACGGCAGCAGTTTATTTAATCAAGTTGTGAGTAAAATAGAGTTGTTTTTTGAGAGCCGCATACTGCTTTAATGTTTGCTATGTCCGTGGTTGTCATGGCAAATAAATGCCACCGTAGTGGGTAACTCCCGAGGTCAGCCTGGGTGCGTCATGTCCAACCTTTCCTTTGGGATTGGATCAATCCCTGGGATTGGATCAATCCCATAAAATTAGGGTCGGCATGATCCTTTTGAGCTTTGAATAATTTTATTGCAGTAAGTGATTTTCGATATACAGCATTCGCCAAATGAGAATAAGTCTCAGTCCATCATTGAAGGGCATGGTTATGACATAATTATAATCAGGTTTCCACTCACACCCCATACTGGCATACACGAGTCAGTTTTATAGGGGGAAAGTACAGTATTAGACGGACGCGGTATGCAGTTTTGTTTTACATCATACAACTCTTTTATATTTTATAGACAATAATAATAAACTTACATATATAACCCGACATTGCTGTTTTCCTGTCGCATTTAGTAGTGCAGTGAGGTTTACGTTCTGGGTAGAATAACATTTATACAGTCTATCTCAGCTGAATGAGGCCCTTCTCTCTCGAGTTTTGCATAAAGAGACTAGCCTCCTTCAGCCTTGTCTTGTCGCTATACTATTTCTTCGACTTAGTCAGTCTATGAGAGACATCCATGTTAATCGATTCCCATGTACAGGGGGCTCTTTCTATCACTAATTAATGTGAATTTGGTATATATTCCAATAGTCCGGTGTCAGAAGAGCGCATCACTCGTCATCCCACTTTGACGTTTCAAACCCTGAATTCAGCAATGGCGAGTTGCTCGCCAGGGCTGCATTCGTCTATGGCACATGCCATGTTATGGTATTTCAGTGAAAGATGTCACTTTGCTAAAACGGTGACACTTTCTTGAGATCTTTGTGACATGTAAGGGGCTTTGCATCTCAAATCTTGTACGCTAAGCAACACCTGGGAATTAAACGTTCACGACAGGAAAAAGTCTGTGGAAAGTCACTAGAACACTGGAAAAGGCACAAGATATTGTTAAGAATACCTTGTGCCTTTTCAGAGTGACTTCCACAAATTTGCCCCAGTTGGGAACACTCAATTCCCGGGTGCTGTTTGGAGGGTATAATTATACTCTTCTAGACCACACGCATGTATATGGCAAACATAAAAAAAGCACAAAAAAACAACAACACGGGAGTCTTGGTTGACTTCACTTCCCCATCTCTGTATCTACTTTTAATAGCCGTTTCTGGATTCGCCATTACTGTGGCGTACACATTATGACTTTGGCACATTAAGTGTGCAAAAGTCATAGTGTACAAAATATACATCAGTGATGTTATATACCCTGTTGTATGCCGTGTATGCAACACGCAACATTAGTTTCTGTTGCCACTTCTTTCTGTAGCCACTGTTTTCTGGTATACAAGGACTCACCTCAACAGGGTCACTAACTATGATGCATGTTGGTTTTCTTGTAGAATTAAGAGCTGAAATCTATACATGATTTTAACACGTGCAGCAGTCAGTTTACCTGAAGTTTTCTTTCCTTGTCAATTACTTTTATCTCTCTGTCTATCTGGTCCTATACTGGTTATCTCCCCTTGTAGTTCCCTCGTCCTCTCTGTCTATTTGGTCCTATACTGGTTATTTCCCCTTGTAGTTCCCTCGTCCTCTCTGTCTATTTGGTCCTATACTGGTTATTTCCCCTTGTAGTTCCCTCGTCCTCTCTGTCTATCTGGTCCTATACTGGTTATCTCCCTTTGTACTTCCCACGTCCTCTGTCCCCTTTGATATGCCTCCTCCTTGTTGTCCCTCTTGTCTCCTTTCTGTAATTGCCTCTCTTTCTCTCTCTGTCTCCTTGTAGACCTGAGGTTCTAGCCTTGTCCCTGCACAGGTGAGTTGTACAGGTGGGGACCCAGGAGGAAGGCACCTGTCTATAGGTAGCTCTGTGTGTTGTGATGACAGCAGGTAGTGAGCCCCAGGAGGAGGTAGGAGGCAGGAGGATCCAGACCACAGAGAGACAGGATCCACCACCACACCATACAGCAGCAGCAGGAGGAGTCTGTGGCCTCCCTCTGTGAGCTGGGATCACACAGGGGGACAGTCTGCCACCAACATATACACACACTGGGTATAGGGGTAGGGGACTTGGAAGGGAAACCAACCAGTTCCAATCGCACACTGCTCCACTGCTGCTGCTACACTCACAATGTAAACTTGTCTCCAGACTCTTCAAAGTGACGGTCATAAAATAAACGAGTCAAAAACTTGTCTAAGTGACAAGAAAGTGGGTCTTCTAGCTGGAGATAGAAGACCCACTTGGCATGTGCCAGCCCAAATCCCAATATTTGCCAGCTCCAGATTCTATTTGTGGGATGGTAACCTGATATTAAAGTTAGAAAACTTTTGATAGTCACTTCGGCGAGTCTGGAGGCAAGTTTACTTTTTCAGTGTAGTAGGGGAATGACTAAAGATGTTGACATAGTGAAGCCTGCAGACACACACTTAGGTCTACAGAGACATGTGGGGATAGATAGGGACAGACATGTATACATAGGGGTATAGGAGGACAGAAAGAGACACGCAGTCATGCATAGGGAAATGGGCAGGCAGATAGAGATATACAGACATTGTATATAAGTTGTTACTCATTATTGAGCAAAAGTCCTTTGTATTAATCATGTATTTAGTAGGAACAAGAAGTGTAATTGCATTTCTTGTTTTAATTATAAGGTGTAATCTGTAAAGCCAATTGTGTGTATCCTGAAGCATATATTGTAACAATACAGGAGCTTTCTGAAATAACAAATTTGGTAGAATTCGTAAAACTAATTATGAAACTTGTCTACCATTACTCTGTATACATTGTATGAGACAAATAAAAAGCTATCCAAACCAAAAAGAAACATGCATAGGGAATATGCAGGCAGACAGAGAAAGATAAACAGACATATGCAAAGGCAGACAGACCGGCAGACAGACAGCGGTGGACAGTCTGGGAAAGGCCAGGCGGATATTCATACATGACACAGAGGACAGAAAAGCAGACAGGCATACCTACTGTAAGGGATAGAAGAGAGAGAACGGATATCATCCAATGAAAGAGACAGCCAATGAAAAGGAGGGGGAGGAAGGGGAGGAAGGAAGGAAACAGTTGGGCAGAAATTTCAGGGGACAAGCTGATAGATGACTTGCATGCTTAGAACCATGAAATCGCTTTGTTTGGGTCATGCGCGAAGTTAGATTGCATGTTCTGCGCTTATATTTCTTTTTTTATGAATACAGTGGTCCCCTTATACCTTATGTCATATGATATATGTTTTACAGGATATTAGATCCCCTGTTCGCAGCATGATCTAGACTGGGAGATAGAACTGCCGACTCACACGTATACATGCACTGCTGTGTGTTCGTGCCACTGAATAACATCCCCTGGGTATAGCCCTTTTTTAGAATCTCATCAGCACATTGCTATCTAAATGGGCCTGAAGCCAAAATTCGGTGTTTTCTTTGCACTTCTCCTTTCTGTTAACTGTACATCTAAATTATATCATAGGCCTATTCATGTATGTTTGACCATGCCTCTCTTGGGAGAACATCCCCCTAATTTGTGTTCCTGACACTAGATAACATCCCCTGGCTAGCCGTTTTCTGTATTAAAGAATCTTATTAGAACATCGGTCCTGAAGCCAAACTCTTGTGTCGCTGTGGTAAAGCCATGGCAAATATTTATGCTTGAGGAAGGAAACCATCTAATATCAAAGTAGACCGAGGCTTCATAAACTTATATGACATTTATACGGCAACCAGCATTTATATGGTGATTATTTAGCAATTATAATGATACTGTGAGGGCACTCCTATACCACACTCTCATGATGGCCATACTTAAGGCATCTTACACAGGGAAAGCATGTGCGGCTTATAATATTACATAGTGTATATTCTTGGCAAGGGTCCATATACTTACACACGCATGGGATGGGACGATTGGGTTCTCACTGACTCCCATCTTCATCAATTACTGGTTGTCGGCTTGAGTAAGCAGAGAACGTGTGTGGTACAGGTAAGTAGGCATGTAGGTTAGGGGGAGGGTGTAACAGGAGCCGAGGGAAGGTGTGGGGGAGGAAATTTAATCAGGGCAATAGATAGTCCCTATATTCAGGGTGAAACGCTGTACTCTGCTCTGTCTTGCTCCCTGATGTCTACCTCTCTGTCTCTGTCTCTCTGTCTCTCTCTGTCTCTGTCTCTCTCTGTCTCTGTCTCTGTCTCTCTGTCTCTCTCGATCTCTGTCTCTGTCTCTCTCCATGTGTCTCCGTATCTCTTCCTACCTCTCTCTGTAGGAGCGCGCACTATCTGGATATCTGATATTATAGTCCACACCGTTTGATATTGTCCCCAATACCCTATGCCTTTCCCCACCTATCAAATATGCTCAACCACAGTCACATGTCTTTGTAAAAAGCCATATATATACCGCCAACAACCAAAAAGTATTTACAGATGAGAAAACATATACAATCATAAAATAGCTCATGGAATTTAGTCCTAGTTTGGCATCCTCCCACAGGCTGTATAAAGCATACCCCGCAGGTGGTACTAGGTGCATTGTTATAGTGATGTGCAGTGTGTGAGCTTGGTGCTCTGACCCATGTTTTACCTACACTGTTAAATAAATCCCTAAAAATAATGGTGATTCACTCGGGGTGGGGTCGTGGTGTTGTTTTGTAGATATATATCAAGTGATTCAATGATAAAACATTTGATGTACTGGTTTTATACCAGCTGTTTTCTGTTAACTGGACAAGAAAACATTTATGTTTGCTAGTACAGCGAATAGCTGTTAGTCATACTTGATAAATTCAGCGAAACATTTATGAGAAACAGTTATACTTATAGTGGTCGCCATCATTTATAGGGGCATTGAACAATTTATAACGGCACATTTAGAAACGTTCAGGAATCGTAGTCACGAGCACAAACATTTTCATCGTTAAAAAGGACATTGGTGATAAGTAAACGACGATGGGCATATCTGCCTTTGTACTAGTCCAATGATCCATTGAGTGCGCTTTGGCGACGTTAACCCTTTAATATGTTAAGGGCCTCATATCACGTTGATGCATCATGCCTTAGCTTGGTCTTCATGGTGAATGGATGCAACACTAGCGTATTACTCATCAGGGATGCATTCATCCATCATGCCAACAAAGGACATGTAACATTAAAGAATTATACCGCCCTTAAATGGTTAATGAACCAGCACTCTGAATATTACCATTCCCTATCATTCCCTGTGTGCTTTGCGGGGTCTACCCTAAAGAAATGGAGGTGACTTTGAATTCTTTACATAGCTTTTTATAGCACGAGTGTACATGCACACATACCGTGTTAAAGGAAATCACACTATGATAATCTTTAAATATAATTATGATGTCTATACCATTACCCCTCCCCCTCCCCACTGTCATGCAAGAGGCACATGCATAGTGCATCTATTAACCCAGGTGCGTCCAACTTCATACAGTGTGCTATTTCAAAGTGAGCTGTCACTGCTTACCATGGTGACAATTACTCATTGTACAATGAGGGTGTGACGAACTCCCACCTACATGGAATGGAAGGCTTTCTCCCCTTCTTCATAATAATGACTTATTGGTATAACCATCATAAGTAGGCCAACCCTGAAGTATATATACCTGCTCTCCACTGTTATGTGACGAGTACCATGGTCTGAACAGGAGGATGTGGCGATCAGCCTCCATGTAGAGTGTTCAGGCCACATGGACACGGCACATACATCCAACTATTTCCCACTATCTTCCCACTTATTTCCTAGTAATGCTTAACTAACCACAGATTACCACAGATATGGGCACACCATTGGCAACATATGGTATCATCCTACACAATGCAAAGTTTCTATAAGGCTGTGTTGAATAGCAGTTTCTGAGTGACTTACAAGTGGAAAAGGGCAAGTGGGTGCTACCTACATGCGCGGGCTCACATTTTTGGCACTGGTAATTGATAGCACCCTAGAAACACTCTGTACAAGAATGCATTTTCCGCAAACTTTTTGAGCAGTAAATCTAGAATTGATTGCATTGCAATGCTAGAATATAAACCTACAACAACAGATATTCCAACTTAAGATTTCTATTTCTTTAACAGAGACTTTAACTTGACTCCCAGAACTGGATCTACAGCAAAATACATACTTCAAGAAACAAGAAATCGCTTTTTAAACTAGAGAAACATGCATTTCAATTCCATGAATGCTTCCTATCGACAACCTGAATACCAAAGTGATTGGACATGAATTACTAGCTCCAGGTTTGACACATATGTGGATCTAACTTTTCTAAGATCTAGTAAGTCACCCTCCACTGCACCTGGATCACCACCAGTTACACTCTTGTAGAGGAAAGCTATTTCTGACACAATCCACTGCAGGGTTCAGACAGGGCCCTCTTGTTCTCTAAAAATACCCTACCTTTAATTTTTCAAAGAAAAAGGTTCTAGTGGTGATACAGTTTCAACTCCTTCGTCATTGCATTACTTGAGGTCTCATTTATCTATTCTGCATGGAAAACACCAATTCAGAATTTTCTAAAAGTAGCCTGGATATTTATGCTGGCAGGTCACAATTCTCCATCATAGATGTCCTCTCAATAACACGAAATAATGAAATACCAGCACCTCTCACCGTTCATAATTCATGGAGCAGTTCGCCTTCCTCTGGTATTAACACATTCAGAGATCAGATGTGTGTGCTGTTTATTTATCTGGGACAAAATACCTTGGAGGTGATAGAAGAACTGACCATAAGTCCTTTATGAAGACACCCGACTGATAAAATTATAAATCATCTACAACCTCCTAAAGTGTCATCCCCTTTGTTGGCATCACCAAATACTTTAAAATCTACGATATTCAAGTACATCCGTGTCCTGGCCTATATAGGTTACTCTATTTACTTTTTCTCATTACCGTTTTCTCTCTCTTACTCCTTTCCTAGCGCCGCCCCGTGCATTCACCCCACAGACTGATTATATACCTCTCACAGTACATATATTATATGCACCTTTCAACCATCAGTCCTTGCGCCTTACATATTCTCTCTGGCCATGCCCTACCTTACCTCCTCTTCCATTTCTCTCCCAATTAGTTCTGTCTTGTTGATCTCTCAGTGCATACAGTAGCATGCTGGAGTTTGCTAGGTGCATTTGTTAGATGCATTTCAAAGAGTTGAGTTCAAACCGAAACTCTGAAACTATATATACATTCTAAAACATTGATGATATGTCCTGAGTTATTAACATGTATGGGCTTACAAATAAGGAAACGCCACTAACACCCCATGTTTAATGTCTCTCCCTGTTAGCGTCTGCCATGGGGATTACTTCGTGGAAGGAGAGGTGGGTGATGTGCCCCCACCTACATTATCTCATACTAAATAGGCCAGCCGTGAAGCACAATGTGCAGGGTGCTATAGTCAAGCACTTGCCTAATTTAAGTCATAATTAGGGAGTGCTCATTTTTTAACAACAGGGGGGGGGGGGGTGGTGAGATTTGCCCCCCCCCCCGAGAGGGGTCTGAATTTTTTACCCCCCCCCCCCCCGGTCAAGGGGTCCAAATTTTTTACCCCCCCCCCCCCAAATCCACCACCCCCCCCCCTGTTGTTAAAAAATGAGCACTCCCTTATACATAATTATCATCGTAACGCACAGTCTTATATGGCACATATATTACTAGTAGCCCATATTTGCATTAAACGCTCACTTCAGAGAATGGTGATTTTCTAATATTGTGTGTGTGTGCGTGTGTGTGTCGTGGGGAGGGGATGAGGAGAATTCCGCGCAGACTGCCACAATTTATTGTCTTCCCTCTCAAGGTGGCCCATTTCTCCAATTTCTGCCTAACCCAGAAAGGATCACTATATCGGAGAGTAACCATTACTTTTTGGGCCAGCTTCACGAAGAAGTGCGGAAGAATTAGAATACGCAAGGCCTCAAACTGTTAAGAGCCAATTACGCCTAAACACACGCATCAGTAACAATAACAAGGCAATTTGCTTAAGTGGGACCACCCAGCTTTCTACATGAACCACTAGGCCTAAATGAACATTGTTTTTATCATAAATTGGCCAAAGTAATAGAAGACGGTCTTAATGCAGAAAAGTTGTTCTGAAGCTTTTCTCTGATTTTTTTTGATTTTTTTTTAGCTTTTCCTACCAAAGCGTTACATAAAAACTAGTTCCTGAGTTAAATATCTAACCACAGAATCACAGAACTGGACCAAATAAACTGCCCTCCAATTTGGGAGTCTAATTCAGGATTGCATATGTATTGAGATGACTAAAGGAAAAGCTCCCCCAAATCCATCTTAATAAATACCAGATCAACTGTCTCAATGTTCTATGATTTTTAAATTCGACTGTGCTACGGGACCCTCCCCACCTCCCCTCGGGCCTCTGTTCTGTCAAGGGGCCAGATCCACTGTGCTTGCATATTTTGTGATCATGATAGGGGAACGATAATCCACAAATCTAAAAAACAATGTATGCCTGTTTGTTACAATACTATCATATATCAATCAACTATAATCAATCATTATATTTAGAAGTATATAATCTAACGTCTAGCTGGAAAAAATAGAGCAAAGTTCTTTGGTATGCAATTATGGTGTTACATTTCCCTATATGTTTTGTACCTGACCCGTAGCGACTAGACTATATACGTGAAAAACAAGCACAAATACTGAACACTGTTACACACGCCTTAAGTTATGTCTATTTTAGAAATGGTGTCAATGGAACACTGTGTCTGATATAGACCTCATCTCTCTAATTACCCTGCAGCCTTAGTAATCTAATTACTGTTAGTAATTGCTGTAGCCTCATTATGTTAATACTAGCTTCATACAGAATGCCAACACACGTCAGAGATACGGTGCGTATAACCAATGTGCAGACTGTCTACATACTTCAGACGTGGCTTTATTAACCCCCTGTTAGGGCCGCATACTGCTTTATAAATGTGTTGGGCCAAATAAATAAAAAGTTTTGTTTCAGGTAACATGGGATTTTTTTTTTTTTAACTATTTTTTTTTACATTACCCTAAAATTGACCCCAAAAAATATGAAAATGGGAAGATTTTTTTCAAAACTTTTGAAAACCTAAAATTTATCCCCAAAAAGTGTAAAAATATAAAAATTTCTTCAAAATTGCATAAAAAAACGTAGGGTCGGCCCTGTTTACATAGGGTCGGTCGGGTGACCTGAAACAAACCTCTTTTTTTTTGGCCTTGTGACCTGACGCATGAATGCAGCCCTGGGGAATCTGCTCACCAGGGCTGCTGCATACATGCATCATCCCGACACTTCATTAATGTATAGAAACAAGTGAGGTTGGCATGATGCTTGAATGCAGCACTGGCCAGTTACTCAGCAGGGTAGCATTCGTGCATCATGGCGATAAAGGGCTGCGGTCTTAAAATGGTTAACACCTTACTGTAAAGACAGGAACACGCAGTAGCCTAAATCCGTCCCTAATAGAGCATCAATCATCAACTATATGGAGTCATCGGGGGCCTTCTGTTCATTGTAGTAAGAGACTAATGGCATGCCAAAGAATGAACTCCAGTTCACATTGGTTTTTATCAAAAAATCTTCTCTGTGTATTATATGTAGTATCATTATTTATTTTTCACAAATAAACTGTACACTCGTTCCTTCATTCTGCCTTTATGTACAGTGACCTCTGTATCTATTTACTTTACTCCTATTTTAAATGTGTCACTCTGTGAAATGGCACATAGGATGCCACGAATATAGAATAGATAACATAAACATAAGTTTAAACCCCAACACGCAACACCTATACGCCCCAGACACGCTTGGGTGGTGTGCCACTTTATGAAGCCTTTCACCTTTCTGCTCCTGTTTAAACACACGTTAATACACACAGGCTACTGTATCACATACAAACATAACCTCTAAAAGTGACTCTCCTGTGCAAGGGGAGAAATATTACTTAGATCTAGCCAGAATAGGCCATCAACATGTCCAGCTTTCAATATACTAATATATGTATGCATTGACAGGGAAGGAAATAGACAAGCAATTCAACTGTATTCACGCCCAGTTCTCCCAATTGAGCGATCTCAGCGCCTCCACCATCAGTATATCGGGACTGATACTCGCCAAACACTCCCTCACATCTCCCTGTGATGGCGCTCAGGGAACACCTGTTTGGCATTTTCCATGGTAAGCATCTATAGAGGTGAGAATAAATGATGAAGAACAATAAGGAGCAGGACCTACCTGGATGTTCGCAGTTGTAGCGGAGGAGCAGACGACTTTTAGACACGCCTCCCTGCGACACACTGCAGCAGTCCCAGCCGTACAGACTGTGCTACCAGATCTATCAATGATCCAACACTAGGAGGGGAGTGATCATCAGGTGGTGGGATGGGGGTGGGGTTAGTAGAGTAGTGGGGCTCTGGATGGGGGGTCCCCATGTCGATTGTCGATATTAAAAAATGGCCATGTCGCATGTCAATGTCGCTCAATAATGCCCATGTCCCATGTCGATTTTAAAAATTGCTCATGTTGCCTGTCACTATATTATGTGTGCCTCATGTCACATGTCACTAGGCCTCATGTTGATTTCGATTATAAGAAACAGCCATGTCGCCATGTCGAATTTGGTGGTCCACACCCATAGTAGTGGATGTTACGCTTGTCGGGACATACTCCCATGCCACCTGATGTTTGGAATCTTCAATTTAAGATTGTAACATCTTTAAGATCGTCATTTTAAGATTGCAAAGATTTTCTTGTCCACGTTCCCCCGAGATGACATCGGCTAGTGCGGATGTTACACACTTGTAGCAGCGGACCAGACGACTTTTAGACACGCCTCACTGTGATAGACTGCAGCAGTCCCAGCCGTACAGACTAAGCTACCATCAATGATCTTTCACTAGGAGTAGGAGGGGAGTGATCATCAGGTGGATTGCGGGGTAGGGGTATTAGAGTAGGGCCTTGAAGCGGAGCACACAAACTTATGACACGCCTCCCTAGGGCACACTGCAGCAGCCCCAGCAGTACAGACGCAACTACCAGAACTATCAATGATCTTAAACTAAGAAGGGAGTGAACTGATCACCAGGTGGGGGGTCTAGATGGGGGGTCCCTATGTCGCCTGTCGATTTTAAGAAATGCTCATGTCATTTGTCAGTATCTTTGTAATTCTCCTGTCATTTGTCACTAGGCTCCATGTCACCTGTCGATTTTAAGAAAAGGCCATGTCCCTTGTCAATATCTTTTAATTTCTCCTGTCATTTTTCACTAAGCCCCATGTCGCCTGTCGATTTTAAGAAAAGGCCATGTCGCCCTGTCGATTTTAGGGGTCCGCCTCCATAGGTGGGGTGCGGAGGATAGTCAAATGATGGATGTTGCACACCGATGCAGTGGTGAAGAATATGGGGGGGGGGGGGGGGGAAATCATAGAGGAGGAGGGGCCGATACATATTTGCACCCCCCCCCCCCAAAAAAAAAGGAAAACTTTCAAAGAATTCTCATGACTTTACTTTGCTTTACAATATGGGTTACCAGTCGGTACTATTGATGGGTGATTGGGGATCAAATAAACGCAGTGCTCTGTGATGGGAGCAGTCAGTAGGGTCAGTCCAGGTAAAACCAGCCAATGGGGATTCCCTATGGGAATGTATCAATCCCGCAGGGTCGGCATTTCAACTCTTAAAGTCACACTGCAGACCCCTCCTTATTCTTTTTGGCAACTCGCAACCATTGATGTTACAAACACAATTAGAACACCTGTTTATTAAATATACCGGGGTACACATGTATAGATAGGTTGACTATGGATGTCGAGAATTTAGATATATGTCAATGCTTGGTCGTGGCTAGCCTACATGTATCGTGTAAGAATGGACACGGTTCAGAAAACATTGTCTATGTCCCTTTCTTAATGAGTGAGCGACAACTAAGGTAATCTCGATCTCTTTCTTCATTATTTTTAATGCTTATCAGAAAACTTGGTCTCTTGTGTAGGCACCAATAGCTGCCTGATAAGAAATGGAGTATCCCGACACCAAAGCCAGTTACCACATGAATACTGTATCCAATGTGGAGATTTCTGTGAGAACATCACAAAAGATTGTCCATGTCAGATGATGCAGTTTTTAAATATTCCCTTCTTCGAGTTAGAAAGTACTTTGCTTCAGGAAAGCTGGCAAAGCTGTTTTCCTTTTTAGTACATAGTTTATGAGTAAACGTTTCGGTCCTTTTTGATCTCCTTTATATCAGGGTTAGCTTATTTCATGGTTACTTTTTCGACTAACCACGATGTTTTCTACAAAACAGTCAACCCTCACTTCCTCGGATCCCTCACTTCCTCAGATAGGGGCCTGGCAACCTCCCCTATATGTTCCATTACATTTGGACTTAATTCCTCGGATAATTTTCTTTCTCAGACATTTTTCCTTGCCTTTTCCAAATTCGAGGAAGTGAGGGCCGACTGTACTACAATGTCATCGGACCTGAAAAGCACATGGACTGCAAAGATGCCACTCCGTGGTCAACAAAATGCAGGAAATCGTCCGCTTTTTAAAAGTCTGCTATAAGAAATTAATATAGTTTAATCGGAAAAGCCGAGGAGAACAGTAGAAATTCCTACAAAAGTAGGAAAACTGGCATCTCTGTGGAGACAGCTCATGGCCTCCATCTGGCGTTTTATCCGTCCAACTGCGATCCGGGAATGTTCCATCTCATGGTAGTTTTGTCACCCATAGCTCGGACCAGGGATGAATGTGCTGTAATTAACACTAAGGGAGTGGTCTTTTTCCTTTTATTTTTTAAAGGAGGGGGACAATTCGATCCCACCATCACCCATTTATAGCGAAAAATCCAGGGAGTTACTCTAAATTTCGACCCTGTTCACAAATGACCACTTCCTAAGGGCAGAGAAGGTATGACATACTGTTGACAATCGTGCCCCAGACGACCAAGGAGTCAAGCGCTTATATATACGATCATACTGTCACCTGGAATGCACAAAGATTGAACGTGTGATTAACATCACAAATGACTCTGGGTCAGGGTGATTAAGTAATAGAATTGTTTGACTGAGAAACTCAGCTGGGTCTGTGGCTTATCATGTACTTAGATATAGTACTCTGTTATAATCAGGTATTGGTCAATTCTGGCATCAGAAATGAATTCCTTGTTAAAAACTATCCTTAAGTTATGTGTCATACATTGTATATTATTCCATTTCAGGCGAGCAGGTGGGTGTGGGTAAGCATATGAGTGTGGGCAAGCAGGGGGCTGTGGGTGAGCAGGTGGGTGTGAGCGAGAGCGCTCGGCTGTGGGGATCTGCCCCCTTCATTCCCCTGCAAAGAGCGAGTCAGTTGGACCAGAAACGTCGACGTATGGGTGGTATAGTTTAGCTCTGGACGTTTTGCATCCGCCGTCGGTCGCTGACGGTGGTACTGTACACGCACCCTGGCGGCATTCGGTGGACTGACTTAGATTTCCCATCTTGGTAATGTTTGTTGTCATTTAGTAAGAGAGGTGATCATTGTCCACATATTAATATAATTCAAGATACTTGAAGAGAAATATACCAAAAAGGTCTTACAAAAAACGTCTCACCTAGTATTACAAGATAGCTGCCATTGACTTAGCACTGGAATTGTGTGGACCGTAATGGAGACGAAAAGCGAATCTAGTACCTAAGAGTTTAATTTCTCTCTCCAACTTTTTGGTCAGATTTTGTGACTTTTATTAGATTCAATATTTAGAATGGTTGCAACATGATATTTGTAATATTTCTTGGTATAGCATGAAGATGAATGTCCCATCTTTCAATATCTACCCTATTTTTGTATATTGGCTGAGAATTTCCTACTTAAAATTGGATGTGAAATTGAACTTTCACTATCTTGATGCAACCCCTCATGAGGCGTTGCATAAGACTCTGGGTGGTGCCCCAGAGTCAAAAATATAAGCCAAATCTATTTGAACAGACCAGAGACGCCACTCAGTCATTGACAAAATGTAGGAAATCTTCTGTGGGAAATTAACATAATTCAATACAGAAATTACAGCCAAAAAGTAGGGATTCCTGCAAAAGTAGGAATAGTGGCATCTCTCAGACCCATGTCACCCATGCTTGGGTGAGTATGAAAACAATAAATCCGAGCCTTATTAGCTTTAAACAGTTTTTATTACACATGGGTATTCATCTGTCTGGTTCATCCACATACGTAATACACGTACAGTTCACAAATAAATGCTGTCTCTGCCGCCACAATTCACAGCGCAAACATCTTTGTCAGCGTATTGACACGCTATAAAGTCAATGTCAAACTGTCTCTGTGTGTGACTTTTCGGCAGTTTTAGCCACCAAACTGGCTTTGTTTCAAAGCACTATCAGCAATTTTCACACATTTCATTTCTTGCCTTTTTGCCTTTGAATTTAGTCAATCGATTCTAGGGGGCCTCTATTGGACCATTAATGATTGTCTTCATATCTGTGGTCCCAAAGCGGCATCTAGACGCTGCCCCTCATAGTGTCCGTCTGTTAATGTTTGTATTGGTAACCATGGTTACTTGGTGAAGGACCGCTGATGCCGCTGCCGCCGGTCGCCGCCGCGTCCTCCAAAACCACCCATAGGTGGTGGCATGAATCTACGATAAGAAATTTAAATTTAAATTAAATTTTTCTCAAATTAAGATGACCCAGATGATTGGAATTTGTTCATTTTTTTAAACTTCATTTTTTGTTCAACTAGTGCACACATGGTATTAAATAGTTTTAACTTGTAAATTAGTATTGAAAACAGTATAAGTTCTTAAGCGTACTAGGAGAAATCAGTGCAAATACAGTGATTTAATTTTTAAGTGATTGTTTTCCTCACCTTGTATCCATATCCCGATCACGCTGGCCTCGGCCTGCACCACCCCGGCCACGTCCCCTCTGACCAAAGCGACCCTCACCACTACTTCTCCGCTCCCCTGACATGGACCGGTCATGGCCCCTGTGGAGAAAGGGACAACATTAGCTCTACAGCTTTATCCATCTAGTTAGTATTTAAAAGAAATGATGGCTGTACTCTGAGGTGTCGCTGGTGGACAAAGTTACAATTTTTGTCAAACTTTTGCATTATATCAACATCATTTAATACAGAAAATCCCTGTGTAAAGACAGGAATTCCTGGAAAGCAGAAAAATGTCATTTCTGTATCCCTATATTGTGGAGCACATTATTAGTTTAGTTGTAGTCAAATCAAATTTCTGATTTGTTCAGTTTTAATCTATGGACAGCAGCGTCTATGGAAACCAATCTTTAACTTACCCTCGCCCGCCGAATCCCCTTGATGCTGCCTGTCCAAACTGTCTGGTGCGGCTCTGCCATGGGCTCTGTCCCTTTAGGCCCTGGTTGCCCTTGGACATGCCACCCCCTCGCGACTGCCCCATAGCACCCTGACCCCCGCGCTGTCCACGCCCAGAGTTCCTCCCGCGGGGGCCCCCAGACCCGGACCCCTGTCCTTGTTGGTTGTAACCCCCACGGCCGGCACCTCCTCGCTCGTTCATGTCTCTCCGGTTGCCGTAGTTTCCGGGTGGGCTGAAGAAGCGACCACGGTTACCGAAGCCTCCGCCGCCGCCACCACGACCGCCACGGTCAAAGCCGCCGCGACCACGGCCGCCGCCTCCTCCGCCGCCACCAAGCTGGATGTTGTTTTCCTGCAATGGGAGATATTTTGGGTTTTGGAATCTTTATTCTGGACAGACTTTAAGCGAAGATGTAGTCAGCATTTTAGATGCAATCCCTCCAAATGAAGACATTCACTTCACAGGAAATCTACTAAAACGATAAAATCCTGCTAACCGATAGAAATCCTTGTTATAAATTACAGATATTTTATGCGATGCGACGCTAGTCTAGACAAAGACCTAGCTCCTGTCCTCACCTTATCCTGTCTGCGGCCGCCCTGTCCCTGTCCCTGCCCCTGTCCGGGGTGGGAGCCGGACGGGCCTTGGTGTTGATTCTCCATCTTGATAAAGTCGTCCACGTGCATCGATGGTGGTCGGGAAGTGTTCGGAGGCCGTGACCGGAACGGATCGTGCCGGTTGTTGTTAGCTGCGCCCCGGCCAAAGCCTCGACCCCGCATGGGAGCTACTGCAAAACACAACACATTGACGATGTAAGACCACTCACAAAGAAACTGGTATCTCAGCACTATGCACGTCATAGAATTACTTTTTTTTTAACTTAAAAAAGTAGCACAGAGGGCAAAGTGTCATTGGTAAACAAATGGGGACATTTTAGAGTAGACAGAGCAGGGATGGTTAGTCCTTAAAGGCCTAGGAGGCATGATGCATGCATGCACCACTGTAAAGTTGAAGCACTATACTGTCCTTAAAAGGCTATGATGTAGGAGGCATGATTTGGCTCCGATTTCGGGAGTGTATCTAGATGTCCTGTACAGTCGTCATGATGCATGAATGCAGCCCTGGCGAGTTTCTTAGCAGGGCCACATACATGCATCATGACAACCAAGACCACATTAAGGCACGTTTAGCCCAGTTGTTCCTCCACTATAAGACGCTACTTACTGAATCTGTTGCCGGTGCCTCTCATCCTGCTGGTGTTGATGGTGTCATGGTTACGTCGAGCTCGCGTCATGCGGCGACGGGGCTTGGCTGGCGTCGGCTCCGTGTCCTTATCGTCTTTTATCAACTCTGACTTCAAGTCAAACTCTGGACAGTACTTCTCTGACATCTCCTCAAAGTCACACCGCACCTACAACCAAGAGTTTATGTTGAGATACAGATACCCGAAGAGTTTATGTCAGATGGCTGTAAGGGTCTCATTACCTTTATTGGGTTCCCATGCAAATTTCAGATTGAAATTCCATGACTTTCCCTAATCTTCCAAGACCAAAATTACGATTTTCCCTGACCACATTTACCGGACTATCGCTAGTCTTAGGCTCAAGGGCAAATGGTAGTCTAATGAATTTGTTAAAATATTTCTTCCTGACTTTTTCAAAATTTCACAGGATTCCATGACTTTCCATGACCACTTTCTTTCCCGTGACTTTCCCTGACGTTTCGTGATTAAAGTAGCATATGATCACATTGGGCACTCCGCCACAATCTGGGCCTATCTTCCTCATGGTCCCAGAAATAGTCATACCCCAGATATGAAGACAACCTTCGCTAGTCCCTGACACTACTTACCAAGTCGAGTTCCTGGTCTGACTCATCCCCGGCTGGCAGTGCCAACCAGTAGGCGGTGGTGAGACGGTCGTCCTCTATATCGCTGATGGTGTAGGTAGCACGCATGGCAAACTGGTTTATCAGCGGCTCGGGCGGCGGCAGTGGGAGATCCAGGGTCGGGTCAGCTTTTATCCCCGTCGTCCCAACTGCTGCTGTTGCACCAGCGGCTGCTGCTGCCGTCTCGTCCTTCTCCGGTTCCTCCTCATCTTCTGAGCGCAGCATCACTGTGATAGCGAGAACTGTCTCATGCAGCGCCTTTAGCGCTTCCTCGTCTTTTGCGTACTCCTACAATGTCAACAGATATCATAATTTAGCACTCTGACAAAAATTTCAAATTGAAATTCCATGATTTTCCATGACCAAAAAATTTCAATTTGCCTGACCATATTTATTGTACTATCGGGACATAGCGTCGGAATTCTTCAATTTGACGACGAAAAATTTCGAAAATTTTAAAAACTAATAGAACGTTCTAATGGATCATTACAATAAAGGGCATGAAGAATTAATGCACTATGTGTCCCTTATAGAGTTAATGCACCCTACCCAGAGATGCCACTCCCTGGTAGACAAAATGTAGGAAATCTTCAGATTTTGGAATATTTTATGTAGGAAATTAACATAATCTATTACTGGAATTCCAGTGAAAAAATAGGAATTCCTGCAAAAGTAGGAAAAGTGGCATCTCTGCCTACCTGTAACAGTTTCTCTAGCTCGTCTAGCGGGTGTCCCTGGTCGTCGCTCCATGCGAGTGCGGTGCGCATCTCACTGATACTCATTATGGCCGTGCGGTCCCCACTCGGTACCAGAGCCTCCTCCCCCTCCCCGACCGCCGTCTCCGGCAGCGTACACATGTACTGGACACACTCCGCAGCCGACGACAAGGTGGCAATGCAGTCCGAACTGTCCTTGGAAAAACTCGAGTTGATGCGCATGAAGAGATTCATAAAGGCACGCTGGTTCCGACTGAGGGCACTGAAAAATGTAAAGTTTTTTTTTTGGTACAGTTTATTTTGATAACTGAAAATCTCCCAAAGAATACATTGAGTAGTATTTGTAATCTGTTTGAGTCAAGAAGAGTTCCGTTTCCTTCATAGATGGCAGTGTATGTTTTGATATATATCCTGATTAGTAATGCATTATGCCATTGGTCGTCACGAAGCAATAATGCAGCCCTGGCGAGTAACTCGCAGCATGTTGACCCTTCAGTGTTGATAACACTATCGTAAGGTTCGCAATACCTCTGGCAAGTGCTCACCAGGGCTGCATTCATACAGCACGACTACCAAGGGTATAGCACATTAAAACAGTATGCGGCCCTTAAAGGGTTAACAGAGTAGCTGCATTTTCCTACCTCTTGATGTGGTTAAAGCCATAGTCATGGTCCATAAGTAGAGTCAGGGTGCGTAGGGCGGGTAGTACCGAGGAGTAGCTGTGGTCGATCTCACTGATGTGGTCGATGAGGGTGTGGCACACGGTCGACACCTGCTCCTGGGCCGGCAGCGAGTTGGCGAGCTGCTCGGCCAGCGACACCTCACCCGTCAACAAGGTCACCTCAAGGTCACACAGCGACTGCAGGATTGACTGCAACAACAATAAGACAATTTTCAATTTTAAAAGATTTTTTTTTTTTTTAATTTTTTTTTTTCCCCTCGTTGGATGTTGAACATGCATAGCCCCGTTTCGCCAATACTAAAACAAATATAAATACATGTTTTTCGGTATTAGTAATATTGGGTAGATAGGGGATCCATACAAGGTGGCCATTGTGAAATATGGGCATATATGAGAAATATTAACGCCAATGAAATAATGAAATACGCACAAATTGGTCATAGCACCCACAAAGATATGCTCACATTTACGTTTATATGTTAGGAAGGTTGCAAGTATTGAACTAACAAATTGGTTACTTACCGCTATAGATTCCTGTGCTTGTATATGGGACAATTTGTCGGCGACAACATTGAACACATGGACTAGGCGTGGTAGGACATCCATGTATCGCTCATCATTCTTGGACCTTGAAAAAATTAAATCGATATTAATTTAATTTTTTAATTAATTAATCATGCAATTCTCATCATTGTTTAAGGCTAAATTGTCCATAGTTAGACTAATGTGCTGGGAGTATATCATGCATTTGGCAATATTCTCGACCGATATTAAAATAAATGGCGATTTTATATTTATTCATAATATTGATAGACACCAATGTTTTTCAATGAGATATGACAAAATGTGTAAATTCATTGAATAATGGTTACATGCCAATAAATTCGCTATTATTTTACTAAACTCTTGAAGATCATGGCTGATGTCTGATGAGGCCACATCGGCCATTATGATTCTACATCAGCTCTAGCTATCATTTCAGTAACACTGGAGGCCCCACGTCTTGAGGAGAAACTCACCCTGGCCGTGTTAGATACAGGAAGGCTGCCTTAATGGGAGGTTGGTTGATGACAAACGCTAGCAGGTTGAGTATCCGTGAAGTCTGCCCCGAGCTGCGCACGTCCTCCTTATCTCCCTCCTTCTTCTCCACCTTCTCCGGGGGCGGAGGCGTCTCGGCCGGACCAGGCGTCACCGTCTTGAGGCGGTCCAGCGTCTCGTCCATACTCTCCAGTACTGCATCCATCAGACATCTGAACATAGGGGAATGATGGGCTTAGTCAAGTTTTACTTAGGGCAACTAAACTTTTTGCTGCATTTATATTATGTGACATGTCCAAAAATAGGGTAGGTACCGGTAGATTGATTTTTTTCCCCCCCCACAATTTCTATTTAGGGTAATGTTGGACATTTTAATAGTTCGTTTTTATATCTTTCTTTTTTTGCCCTAAAAATATGGTTTAGGGTCGGGCGAAAAAACTGGAGTAGGTCGGGTAATTCAAATATGAATGGTATTGGCGATTGGCATCACATGTGACCAGGGGAGGGAGAGGGAGAGGGAGAGGGAGGGAGGGAGGGAGGGAAAAAAGTTTGGAAAACAAAGTTTGGAAAAAAAGTTTGGAAAAAACAAAGTTTGGAAAAAAAAAGGTTTGGAAAAAGAAAAGTTTGGAAAAAAAAAAGTTTGGCTGCTTTAACATGGAACTCTATGGGCTCGACCAGTTGGTGGAGGACATTAGAGGGAGGTTTTTCCTATACCAGCAGTGTTAAAGGAATTTGTCAAAAAAAAGCCCAAAGTGTCACATTTTGAAATGCCATTTTTGACCATTTGACAAAACCCATAGTTGCAATACTTGTATAGGGACATGGGCATTTTTCAGGAGATTATGAGACAGTGACATTTGTTTTGCAGAAAGCTTTATTTGCAGAATTATTCCAGATACAAGTGATGGGAAAAATGTCTTAAATTGAGTTCAGAACCGTCGTATAAGACCCTGCGGCACAGTAGTGCCCCTGGGTCAATAATTCTTTTCAGATATTATCATGATAAAACATATGCTAGTGTAATAAACGATGCTTTGCGTCTTTATGATATTGGTAGAGTATCAAGTAAAGAACAAAGTCCACACAGTTCGGATCAAGTGTTACAGGTTGCGAATCAATAGGTTTATTCAAGAACCTAGACAGGCAATATCTAAACGTGCGAACTCCCTATAGAGTTCGGAACGGGTCAGTAGGCTAATCAGCCACAGTGATCACGGGGTCTCTTCACCAGCGTGGCTCAGAGTAACCGACGAGTCCCATCGGATGCTGGGTATATATAGGCAGCCAGCCTGCGCGCGCACACGCAGACCGGAAGCCTATAGCGACCTCTGTCCATACCCCAAGCCCGAAGCAGGTGTCGCCACCTGCCGTCGGACTGAAGGGTTCGGACTGAGTTCGCAACACAGCATCCAACAGAACCCGTCATATAACACCTCGTATAACCCCAGCCCCTACACTAGCACTAAGTTCAAGGAGATTTATCTAATTTTAAGAATTGGACGAGTTTGGCCAGTTCTCCCTCTTAGTTAAGCAGGCAGCCTGAACCTGTGATATTATACTCTTCCAGTCAAGGCCAGACCAAAATTAAAAAGTTGGTCAATGGATTTCGCGCACCATATTTTCGGAAATGGAAATTTAATTTTTTTGAAAATAAAATTTGTCAATGGATTTCGCTCGCCTCGTTTTTTTTTCAAAATTGAGAATTTTCTTCTTTTTTTTCAAAATTTTCTTCCAGTAATTCCCCCAGATCAACCAATCAACTTTTATGTTAGGGGTTCCCGAAGAACTTTTGTCTGAGGCTGATTAAAAAAGAAAAATTTGTCGCTCGCTCCAGTTTTCCGACAAAATCCATTGATGAAAAACCTTCTTTGAAAAAAATGTTTTCCCTTACTGTATCTGTACTTCAACTACTTGTTTACCAAGCTGACACGCTGACTGCAGGCGTACTTACCGTACAATGGTGAGGGCGGACGGGGCGGCAAGGTCTGCAATCTGCCAACACACTCTCCGCAGTACTTGTTGCAGCGGCTGACAGGATGACCCTGGGGAGGACAACATAACACCTTACTTCCTGCACTTAGGCCTAAAAAAAAAAAAAGTTGAGTTCCGGTAACATGGCCCAGAAAAAGAGGGTCGGTAGGTCGGATTTTTTTTTTTTTTTAAGATTTTTGTTTTGGTAAAAAGGTGAATTTTAATAGTAACCAGCGCCTTCGGCGTTGGACTTAGCCCCCTCCTCCTTATAAATAAAGCAGAGAAAAATGTTACTATCAGAAATAGGGCCTACGACCCCCCCCCCCATCCCCTGGCCGTTCTCTCAAGTCACAGTGCGCAGGAAAGTGCTGCCAGTCCGCTGACCAGCGTCCGTCTGTCCCATATCTCCATGGTAACCCAGCGGCGGCGTGACCTTTGACCCTAACCCGCACCTCTTCTCCCTCGCAACTGCCGAGTGCCGATAGTAAAGTTCTGACGCTGATTTCTCAATTATTAGAATACATTTTAATGTCATCCTTTGCAAGGACCATAATATTGTTATTTCCGGAGGAGTTTTGCTGTAGTTGGTCCTCATTGATGTATAATTATGTTATTTCATAGCCTATTCAGAAGCCAAAAAGATGGCGGATCTCTGTGTCTTTTTCCAGTTCCTTGTTGTCAGGCACTCTCTGCGAGAGTATGTATCATTTATCCCTTTTCTTTGAAATACCATTAGATTAATGAGGATTACATTTGATGGGGTAAGGGATTACAACACATGGGCAACTCTAAATATAATTTAAAGCTGCCATACTACCTCAGATATATAGAACGTTCACTTTCTGCATATTTATAAAGGGTCTCCTTAGTGCAGTGTACTGGTAAGATCCCAATCAAATTTGTGGCTTTTAACTGTGCTAAATTCAAAGATAAAGATCAGAAAAAATAGAATGCTTCCAGCATTCTATTCAGCACTTAATTATATCAACAAGTTGGCGCCATCTGCAGTGTTACACTAGGAATAGTAGACTCTGTTGGTAAGATCAGCGATGCAAGACTTGCAGGTTGCAGTCCACTCAGTGCTGCCACCTGATGTCATTTTTTAACACTAACTTATCAAAGCCCACCAGAATATAAATAGTAGCTGGAATTAGAGTCTTGTATTGCACATATTAAGAATCTCTTGTCAAAATAAATGACAGATTATAATAGGGAAAGGGTTATACAGTCATCTGAGATACAAATGAGGATAACATAGGTTTGAGTGTGCCAAGTAGTATAGCAGCTTTAAAGTAAATTTGGGGAGAAAAATCGAGTTAACTTTGGAAAAAGTACATACTTTTATCTAGCCTCTTTTGGTTTATCTGTTCCTGGCGAGCACCCAGGCCTAATTCAATGGGGTGGTTCGCTGGTCCCAAATATTGCCGTTT
Source organism: Harmothoe impar (assembly GCA_947462335.1). NCBI lineage: Eukaryota > Metazoa > Annelida > Polychaeta > Phyllodocida > Polynoidae > Harmothoe > Harmothoe impar. The sequence continues at coordinate 61,620,938 of OX381712.1, read as the reverse complement.
TATATATAGGGGAAAAACACCAAAAATGTCCCAAAATTAACAAAAAATTATAAAAATAGCTAAAAAAGATTAGGGTCGGCCCCAAAAACGGAGGGTCGGTCGGGATACCGGAACACAACTTTTTTTTTTTTTAGGCCTTAGGCCACACTTTTTTTTTCTTTGGGTTACGGACACCATGAAAATTTTCTCAGGTACGGAGGACGAAATAAAAAAGGAATTAAAAATAATAAATTTGTCTTTCACCTTTTACTACCTAAAATCTTTAATGGTCCGATTTACACGCCATAAAAACTGACATATAGCAATTTAATTGGAGATTTATTTTTAGAGCGGGGGTCATCATGGTAGTGCGGCGGGCCCGTAACCCAAAGAATAAAAAAATAGTGGCCTTAGGGAGTGGCCATTGATAACAACCAGGCCGGGGGGGGGGGGGGGGAGGGGGGTTATTTATACCTTATTTGGTAACCATGTGTCTGCCGTACTATACATGGACGTGTTGGCTATAACACGCCCACACCTGTATCTGTTTACACATGTGTCTGCCGTACTATACATGGCCGTGTTGGCTGTAACACGCCCACACCTGTATCTGTTTATACATGTGTCTGCAGTACTATACATGGACGTGTTGGCTGTAACACGCCCACACCTGTATCTGTTTATACATGTGTCTGCAGTACTATACATGGACGTGTTGGCTGTAACACGCCCACACCTGTATCTGTTTATACATGTGTCTGCAGTACTATACATGGACATGTTGGCTGTAACACGCCCACACCTGTATCTGTTTATACATGTGTCTGCAGTACTATACATGGACGTGTTGGCTGTAACACGCCCACACCTGTATCTGTTTATACATGTGTCTGCAGTACTATACATGGACGTGTTGGCTGTAACACGCCCACACCTGTATCTGTTTATACATGTGTCTGCAGTACTATACATGGACGTGTTGGCTGTAACACGCCCACACCTGTATCTGTTTATACATGTGTCTGCAGTACTATACATGGACGTGTTGGCTGTAACACGCCCACACCTGTATCTGTTTATACATGTGTCTGCAGTACTATACATGGACGTGTTGGCTGTAACACGCCCACACCTGTATCTGCACTGTTACTGTAGGTCACCTTAGTCCTGACTCAGTCCTCAAAGGTAGCGCTGGGACAACCTGCCGTCATACGGGGACATAACGTAGCACTGGTGGTGACCATTTTACATACAGTGAAAAGAGTTTCTTGTCAGAACAGACTTCCATGATTGAAGTGTGGGGGGAGGGGGGTTGTAACCATATTTATCATATGCTGTAATATAGCGCTGGGCGCACTTTAAATTTGACAGAGCCTTACCCTTTACGCTACTACTAGTATAGTGGAATTTATCATATACATTATTTTTTTTACACATTTTCCCTGAGTTTACCAGACCCGCGGTATATTGTCACAATATTATATAATTTCCCTGACCACATTCTTCCTGACTTTCCATGACCCCTGGGAACCCTGTACTTAGATATGTCCCGGTGCACCTACCTGCTAAAGACTTGATGACGTCCTGGATGTCTGCAGTGAGGGGGTGCAGGTGGGCGCTCCACAGTTTACGTTGGTTGATGACTAGTGTGATCTCCTCCTCAGACAGGTCCTACACACACAAGACACAGTGTTAACATCACCTTTACCATGTTTCTATCGATAAACCTTTAAGGGCCGCATAGTGCTTTAATGCAATATGCCCTTCGTCTTCATAATGCATGAATCATGCTGACCCTTTGGGAATTGTAATTACCCGAGGTATGGAATGTAATGGAATACTGAAGGGGAATTTAGGTTCTAACGAAGCCTGGCACCACGTGAGTGCCAGGGGAACATGGGAGAGAGACACCGGAAGTAACCAGTTACTGGAGCGCGTACACTAAGGGAAAAAAGAAAAAAGGGAGTAGGATAGAATTTAGTAATCTACCCCATCCCAAATTATACCTGCAACTAACACCACTCATAGCAGAAAGTCTTCAAAAGACCCACCCCGTGACCCCCCTGTAGTAGACCACCACCATGGCGGAATAGCTTGGGGAAGGCTGGCGGGCCCATGTTCCCCTGGCACTCACGTGGTGCCAGGCTTCGTTAGAACCTAAATTCCCCTTCAGTATTCCATTACATTCCATACCTCGGGTAATTACAATTCTAACTCACCCGGCACCACTACTTCGTGCCGGGTAACCTGGGAGAGCTTCAAAGTTTTCCCCTTTATCTTCTTTCCCTTCTAATCCCCAAACAACAGTCAGGACTAGTAGTGTTGGTGTTTAAACTTCACCGTACTTTTTTATTTCCAACTTGTAGAAAACCGTAAAACAAAACACAACCAACAAGGCTGTGTTACAAACAATCTGCACTATTATTTTTCGTGCTGTCCAATCGTCTCAACTCGGCGTCCCTGAGTAAATGCATGTACTCCACCACACAAATAAACAAACCACTTTGTGGTAATATCACAACCAAAGAAACCACTTTGTGGTACGTATCACAACCAAAACAGACCCTCCCTCAAGAAGGTCCAAACGTATAAAAATGAAAAACACCGCTGCCTTGCTATAGCACCACATTATTTTACTCAAATCATTAGTCTACATCATAGCAATTTTGGCGTCATTCTCAGCATCTGCACTCAGTCATGTTACACATGCCTCCATCTTGCGGTCAAGTAGAATAATCTCATATCCGTACATCTCTTGACCCTTACACTGAGTCTCTAACTTTACCACACAGAACTAGTAACTCTGAACAATGTAACTTAACGTCCCCTTCTTGGGAAAAACAACAGTCAGACCCCCTGATATACAGGCCTTCATCTTGAGTACACAAAATCACCGCTACTACCGGTAAATCACACAGTACCATAGTCTGAACCCACAATTAAGCATAATTGTCCAACAACGCTGTACCCAACGTGACCTCAGGGTCCAGTTCCACCGGCTTGTTGTAGTGTCTGGCCATTGTGGTCTCAGACTTCCACGACCCATACTTCAGCAGAATGTTCGTGGCCAGACCCAGCCTTGCCCCCGAGGATGTCCCTGCTCCCCTGGTAGAATGTGCCCCGAAGTTCTTCGTGTTCACACCACTGTCCTTCAGCACTGACAAAACCCATCTCGACACAGTGTCCCTGGACACTGCCCCAAACGGTCTCCGGAATGACAGGAACAGATCAGAGTATTTCCTCACTGGGTGGACCCTCTTAATGTACTCGTTCAAGGCCCTGACCACACACAGTTTCTTCACCCTATGGTAGGGCCTCAGTGACAAATACTGCAGCGAGTCACCTGTACGAGCAGCTTTCATCTGCTTTGTGAGTAAGAATGTGATCGTGCCATCATCCTCCTGCTCCATCAGCTCAACGTCCAATGCCAAGGCCACCTGGCCCCTCTGTCCTGTTGTCAGTAGGATGAGAATCAGGACCTTCTTCACCAGTCTTTCCAGTGTCAGCCTCTTGTTGTTGGCCCAGCTTTTCAAGCACTTGAACACTTTCCCCACACTCCAGAACCGGCTGTACCTAGGTCTGGGTGGGTTCACTACCCATGCCGCTCTGCATGCCCTAGAGACCCAGTATGCCTTCCCCACTGTGTCTCCATTTGGCCTTCTTTGTAGAAATAAAGAGAGGGCACATCTTGCTGCGTTTATCGCCCCATATGAATAACCATCCTCTGACATCTGTCGTATGAATGTACACAACTGAAACTCTGAAGGATTCCTCCGAGACACTCTAGAAATCAAACAGTGGGTCTTCCACTTCTTATAATAAGTAGCATACGTCTTCTTTGTCTCATCCTGCCAACTTTTAAGCAAGAATTCAGCCGTTGCTCTACTGCACCCGTCCATGTGGACCAACCTGTCCTTTAGTACAGTAAAACATTCAGGGATATTCCTTTTGGGAACCTTTCGTTGTAGTCTGGGTTGCTGTTGATGTTTCCCCTTTTCTTGCTGAACTTGTAACACGTTTTGGCCCTGTCTTTCACTCTGCTGTACCAATGAGCCGATGGCCAGTCTGGGACGACTAGGAGCAGCCTTTGCGGTTTGTCCTGTTCCACCTTTCTCAGCACCCGTCCTATCAGACTGAAAGGAGGGAAAATGTATGCATTAAGGTCAGTCCAACTCAAAGTGAAAGCATCGACATCTTGACAGTAAGGATCAGGGTCCAGAGACACATACAACTCACACTTAGCATTCTCCCTAGAAGCGAACAAGTCTACCACCGGCGTTCCAAACTTTCTACACACCTTTTCGAACAGTCTATCACTGAGACTCCATTCTATGTTGTCCCTGAACTCCCTGGAGGCCCTATCCGCTTCCACATTCAGGATACCCGGAAGATAAGACACCGTGAGCCATGACCTAGTCCTCTCCGCCCAGTCCCAAATCTGAGCCGCCACTGCATGACAAGAACCAGACCTGACCCCACCCATCTTCCTGACATATGCCATTGCTGTAGTGTTGTCAGTAGAAACATGGACATGGAGACCCCCAGCTCTACAAAAGGCAAGCAAGCCCAACCTGATGGCCTCCAACTCCAGCACATTTATGTGGTGCTCCTCCCCTGTGATCCATCTGCCTCCTATTGACTTTCCTTCAGCATAAGCTCCCCAACCTTGGTTGCTTGCGTCCGTGAATAGTCTCAGATCCGGGGAATCTGACCTGATGACCCTCTCAGCTCCCCTAGCCTGTCCTAGCCACCAGTACAGATCTGCCTTGGCCTGCTGTGTAACTCTGGCCTTGGTTCTGGCCTCTGCCTTGGTTCTGGCCCCTGCCTCTCTGGGGCTGAGAGGGACCGTGAAAACCCTGATGTCCACCACGTTCACTGTTGTAGGCACCACGACCCCTGCCTCTGCTCTGGCCCCGGCCGTAACCACGGCCTCTTCCCCTGAATGCCCCCCTGCCCCGGCCTCTAACACGGCCTCTGGGAGGGAATCTGTCCTCTGGCATCAGGTCACGATACAACTTCTTGGACTTCTTCACTTCATCTACCGTCTCCTGTATCTCTTCTCCCAGCAGATACTCGCCACCCACATTTGAGTTCACCAGCGGTGTGGCTACTGCTACATCCATATTTGGCCTCAAAGCATGCCTCCTACGCCTGACTAGGGTCGTGTTGGCAAAGAAGGCCAGCCTGACTGCCTCCGCCACATCATAGCCAATACTGTTCAGTGTACTGTCCCTTGGTCCTCTATGCACTACTAGATCACACAGCGGCATTAAAGCTGCTATAGCCGCCAACACTAGTTGCTGAGTCAGCTGCAACTCTGCATCTGCCCTCTTTACCTCCTGTGGGACGAGGTTGCTTTTGTAAAAAGCCTTATCCATTTTGGGAACCAACAGTTGTTTCAAGTTGTCAGGAGGGGGATAAGCCTCTGCTGCCTCCTTTGCCACTGAGAGATCCTTTGTGTTTTTAAACATCTTAGCGACATATTCAGCTAACCCTGCTGTGACTGGGGGGCCATAAAACTCCGTCTCCGTCTCCTGAACCAATTCTCTGGCCCTGTCAGTGAACGCCCCACGTAATCCATCTGTGATCCATCTGCCTCCTATTGACTTTCCTTCAGCATAAGCTCCCCAACCTTGGTTGCTTGCGTCCGTGAATAGTCTCAGATCCGGGGAATCTGACCTGATGACCCTCTCAGCTCCCCTAGCCTGTCCTAGCCACCAGTACAGATCTGCCTTGGCCTGCTGTGTAACCTGCATCACATCATCAAAACACCCCTTCGACCTTACCAATGCTCTGTTCTTACTCAGCTCTAGCTTTTTGGTGTGTGCCAATCCATAGTCAACTGCCGGTGTGTAAGCTATCATGATCCCAATAACCTGTGCCACCTGTCGAATGGTGGGTGATTCAGCGTATAGCAGACCCAAAACTGCCCCTTCTACTTTCTCCAGTTTTTCCTCTGTCAACCTAACTGTCATGCTAACTGAGTCTATCAGGAAACCTAGAAAAACCAACTGCTGTGCGGGGACCATGCATGACTTCTCTGGGTGTACCACCAACCCTGCCCTGTCTAGCAGCTGCCCTAGAATTCTCACATTCATTCTGCATTCTTCCTCAGAATCCCCCATAATAAAAATATCGTCTATGTATGGGAAACACTGCACTCCTAGTAGGCGGGCTGTGACGAACAGAGGGGTCAGTATCTTAGTGAAGTAGTACGGTGCACAGGAAAGTCCATTAGGCAGTACATTGAATTGGTATAACACTCCTTCCCAATAGAACCTCAAATATTTCCTGTCCCTGTCCCTTACCGGGATAGAGAAATAAGCATCCTTCAGATCTATGCTAGATAGCCAGCTGTCTGGCCTGATCATCTCGACCGCTGTGCCTAAAGACGCCATTTTGAAATGTTCATATTTCACTACCTTGTTCAGCTCTGTCAAGTCTAGGATAATCCTCACTGTACCATCTGGTTTGTCCCTAGTGAAAATGTTGGAAATCCACTGGCCATCCTCATGTTCTACCTGCTGTATTATTCCCTTTCCTAGCATTTGGTTTACCTGCACCTGTGCTGCAATTTTCTCCTTTCTCCCCAACCTGTAGGGCTTCGGTATAACATACTGTTCTGGGCTTTGAGTAAAAGGCAATTGGACCCCTGACACATTTTTCAACACCCAGCCGTCATCAGTAATTGAATCCCAAAATTCTATACAATGTTGTACCTGTCCCCCCACAAAATTTTGAGGGTTATGTACAAAGTCTATTTTGTCAGAATCATGGCAACGTGGTGTTGAACTATATTCAGGCAATACTGTACTGACCTGGCACTCTGTAGCTATGTCGTCTACCTCTTTCTGAAGTCGGGCCCGTTTTGCTTGGGCTGTACATCCTGTAGTGGGCTGTGGTGCTGGCCAGGCTGCCTTCCTCTTCCTCGATGGCTCCTCTGGCCTTGGTTCTGGCCTCTGCCTTGGTTCTGGCCCCTGCCTCTCTGGGGCTGAGAGGGACCGTGAAAACCCTGATGTCCACCACGTTCACTGTTGTAGGCACCACGACCCCTGCCTCTGCTCTGGCCCCGGCCGTAACCACGGCCTCTTCCCCTGAATGCCCCCCTGCCCCGGCCTCTAACACGGCCTCTGGGAGGGAATCTGTCCTCTGGCATCAGGTCACGATACAACTTCTTGGACTTCTTCACTTCATCTACCGTCTCCTGTATCTCTTCTCCCAGCAGATACTCGCCACCCACATTTGAGTTCACCAGCGGTGTGGCTACTGCTACATCCATATTTGGCCTCAAAGCATGCCTCCTACGCCTGACTAGGGTCGTGTTGGCAAAGAAGGCCAGCCTGACTGCCTCCGCCACATCATAGCCAATACTGTTCAGTGTACTGTCCCTTGGTCCTCTATGCACTACTAGATCACACAGCGGCATTAAAGCTGCTATAGCCGCCAACACTAGTTGCTGAGTCAGCTGCAACTCTGCATCTGCCCTCTTTACCTCCTGTGGGACGAGGTTGCTTTTGTAAAAAGCCTTATCCATTTTGGGAACCAACAGTTGTTTCAAGTTGTCAGGAGGGGGATAAGCCTCTGCTGCCTCCTTTGCCACTGAGAGATCCTTTGTGTTTTTAAACATCTTAGCGACATATTCAGCTAACCCTGCTGTGACTGGGGGGCCATAAAACTCCGTCTCCGTCTCCTGAACCAATTCTCTGGCCCTGTCAGTGAACGCCCCACGTCTCATATTCGCCATGGGGTCCTGCCCCTCCTTCTCAGCCTCCACCGGCTTCTCCCCAGTCTGTTTTAGAACTGGCTCCTGTGTCCCGGTGGTGGCAGCTGGGACCTTCCTTTTCTTAGCCGGGGGTTGTTTCTCCTGAGGCTCTTCCTCATACTCTTCATAGAATTCCTCTTCATATGCATAATCACCTGTACCCTCCTCCTGTTCTTCCTCATAACCTTCATCATAGTAATTAGCGGCGACAGCATCATACTCTGTGTCATCGCCAAACAGGAAGGAGTCTGCATAGGCTGTACTGTGAACACTTGACACCTGGTCCTGCAACTGCCTTCTGGCCATTCTTCGCTGTCTCTGTCGGCCGGACTCCCGTGTCATGCCCCTAGCAATTCTCAGTAAGTCACCTCCAGTGTCTTCCTGCTGTTCGCCAAAGGCACCTCCATTCACATTAACTGTGGGCCTGGTAGCAGCCCGCGGAGAGTGATGTTGTCTGATGGGCAGATCATATTCGTCCCCATCTTCGTTGGCCGTGTTGACAGTATTGACAGCAGCACTGTCAACACCACGTGTGTTTGTGACAGCAGCACCGTCAACACCACGTGTGTCGGTGTCAACACCAGCTGTCATCGCCGTGGACTCCACATTTTCTCTTAAAACCGGAATAGTGTAACCAGGAAAAGCCATTTGCGTGTACCTGCGAGTTAGATAGTCATTCTCATACTGCCTATCCATCTCCTTCAACTGCTCCCTGTTTTGCTTCGCATTGGCCTGCTGTTTCAACTTTCGTTGACCCGACGCTTGGCGCTCCGCCAACTTCTGGCGCTGTTTTGCCTCTAACTGCTCAGAAGTCAGTTGGCTATTCGGGAGTAGTGTGGAATCGTCCTGTTGGACCTGTTCCGCGTCCTCCTGCCCTTTAACCGATTCCTCATCATCGAGAGCCGGAGGCTTTCTTTTTCGGCCCGGCTGCTTCTTCGCCGGCTTGCTCGTGTTTTGCCGCTCCGCCATCTTGGATTTTGAAGTGGCACACGAGTCGTTCGTTCAGATCACTGAAAACGTACGAAAAATGTCATTAGACATCCATTTTGCTCTGCGTATGCAAGGAGCTCACCTTCATAAAGGTTTTTATCATAAAAAAGTGAATATAAACGGGTTTAAAACCACAGAAAAACCCTAAATACTCACCAACACGCTCCAGTCCCTGTCACCAATCCAAGTGTGCGCGCGCAACTGGTTACTTCCGGTGTCTCTCTCCCAGGTTACCCGGCACGAAGTAGTGGTGCCGGGTGAGTTAGAATTTATTCATTTATTTATCTATTTATTTATTTATTCATTTATTATTTATTGATTAAACGTATTTATTTATTTATTTATTTATTGATGAAACGTCACCAGCTTTAAATACAATCGTGATTTTCCTTCGTCAATTTTTGCTCTTTTCACATGTTACAAAATCCTTATAATTACTTCTATTACTTTCAGGGATGCGGTATGTACACTTTAGTATTGCTACTATGCAGTATTGTCTCAAAAAGGATTTCAATTTTATTTGGTAAGCATGTGTCTGCAGTACTATACATGGCCGTGTTGGCTGTAACACGCCCACACCTGTATCTGTTTATACATGTGTCTGCAGTACTATACATGGACGTGTTGGCTGTAACACGCCCACACCTGTATCTGTTTATACATGATGTGTCTGCAGTACTATACATGGACGTGTTGGCTGTAACACGCCCACACCTGTATCTGTTTATACATGTGTCTGCAGTACTATACATGGCCGTGTTGGCTGTAACACGCCCACACCTGTATCTGTTTATACATGATGTGTCTGCAGTACTATACATGGACGTGTTGGCTGTAACACGCCCACACCTGTATCTGTTTATACATGTGTCTGCAGTACTATACACTGGTTTCATCAGTGGTCAACAGTAGATGGCGCTAGTGTCGACTGGGTACTTAGTAGTTTCCTTGGTCTACAGGGGCTGATCTGGTTACCCACACTTTCTTGGTCAGCCAAGGGGGCTGCGACAAGCCCCAGCCACCTTGTGGTGACAGGACCAGACACTGGAGGAGGGATACTTACCCCAGAGATAAGATTTTCAGGCCTGTGATAATGATTAACACCATCCCCTGTGGTGGAGTAAGGTACATTCAATCACCTTGGTGCCCCCTATGGGCCGTTTTTGTTTATGTTACCAGTCAACACCCACACCCATTAACCTCCTCCTGCACCCCTCCTCTTGTTATGGTTTTACACTCATATTTATCATGATCTAAATCATTTTTGAAATAAGATAGTGGTCCAATATCAGAGGCATATATGCTTACACTATTTCCCTTTAGACATGAGAAATTTCTAAGCCAGGGGAGTATTATTTCTATATGATTATTGACATATTGTGAGAGGTGTCTCTGCCCCCATGTTAAACCTATGGGGCCCAGGGGCAGTGTTAGGAGTTAGCCCCTGTAACCAGCTGCTCTACAGGGGCTCCCCCTAGTGGAACATGGCTGATGAAACAAGTGTATACATGGACGTGTTGGCTGTAACACGCCCACACCTGTATCTGTTTATACATGATGTGTCTGCAGTACTATACATGGACGTGTTGGCTGTAACACGCCCACACCTGTATCTGTTTATACATGTGTCTGCAGTACTATACATGGACGTGTTGGCTGTAACACGCCCACACCTGTATCTGCACTGTTACTGTAGGTCACCTTAGTCCTGACTCAGTCCTCAAAGGTAGCGCTGGGACAACCTGCCGTCATACTGGGGACATGACGTAGCACTGGTGGTGACCATTTCACATACAGTGAAAAGAGTTTCTTGTCAGAACAGACTTCCATGATTGAAGTGTGGAAACTCATTTCTTAGATGTATAGCGAAAGATTCCTATATATTTAAAAACTTGTGCATTAGCGTTTGAGCATCTAAGGGGCGCATAGTGCCATAATACTTATGTCCTTGGTTGGTATGATGCATAAATGCAGCACTGGTGAGTTACTCGCTAGGGCTGCATCGATCTATCATCATAAGAAAAGGTGCCCAACAGCAGGAAATGTTAGAAAAAAATCGTTTTTAAATGTCATTTCCATGCTGCAATGGTGGCCCTTTAATGAGAAAAATAGCAGTTTTACCTCTCGTGTCTGTAGCGGCAGCGGGAGTGGGAGCAGCTCCGAGATGAGCATGAGACCGCCGAGGAAGGTGTACGGTGAGGTCGGCACGAAGTTAAACAGTTTCCGCACCATCAGCGTCCACAGACTCTTACTGAGGGCTGCAGGCGAGAAAAAAGATACATTCAGTATATAGCCATTTAAGAACAAAATGTAATTCTTTATCCATTTTTTTTGTGCCAGAAGGACGTAAGACTGTAGTCACATATCCAGGGATGAAAGTAACCAATCGCAAAAATAATGAAGCAAAAAGAATTCTTGAAATTTTCAAATGGAGGCCTCTGAGTAGAGGTTCTCCAGATTGCAGGAAAACCTTGAAGATATCATCCATTATTCTATATTTTTTTATATATACATGATGCGGTCATAAAAGGGTTAACAGCTGCTTTAGTTTTGGTGGTCCACTCACCATCCTCTGTTTCCTCGGCCTGCAGGGCAGGCTGGGTGAAGGTCATCAATGAGTCAACAATGTCATTCTGTATCTGTGAACACAAAACAGTTGTTATAAAACACCAAGTTAACATCCACAATGTGAGGGCATTATGGCCACCTTGCGAATGCCCCCCCCCCCCCCCCCCACTAACGTTGGAGAATCCTATAAGCCTCACAAGGCATCTGATAATGGCCACTTTAGTACTGTAGTATACATCTAAAAACTCCTGTATAAGCCACACACGGACTCTAGGCCGATTGTACAAGCCGCTATGGCGATCTGACTTGCTTGCGCGAGAATCAACGGTAGTCATTATACTCTCTTCAAGTACTTTGAAATTTTAAGTAGAAGTTTGCGGATCTTTAAAAACGTTGCAACAAAGTCAAGAACTTATTGAGGTTAGAGACCCTGAAGCAGGAGTTGACTTACGGCTACTATTTCTGGGGTGGGCGCCCCGGTCAGCATGACGGAACACATGATGGTGTGTAGCTGGAACAGGCTGTTGAGGCACGTCAGGTCGCGGAACTGTTCACACAAAGAGCAGGTAAGGCGTTAGTCAATGTACAGAATGTACCTAATGTTGTATATGGGGAAACGGTGGCAAGTGACTGGCAAAGCCGCCAATTATTATTTGACATGTGATTCTGTTACGGCCACACCAAAAAAAAGTTGGGTCTACAGATTTCCCGCACCATATTTTCGAAAATGCAAATTTCTACTTCTTTTTTTTTCGAAAAAAAGTGTCTACGGATGCGCCCGCATCATTTTCTGAGAAATTTGAATTATTTAAATAAAAAATTTTGGGTGGCCCTTTTTCTGATCGATAGCCAGATTTTGGAGTTTGCAAAGAAGTTTCCGGCTCCACTTGATTCAAGGTTAAAATCCAGACAAAAAAAAAGAAAAAAGAGAAAAATTCACTCGCTCACACCACTTTATTATTATAGGAAATATTGTGAATAAAATCATAAAATAAACAGCAATATCATGAATTTTTTTCTTTCCTAACCAATTTGACTATATAGATCAAACATGATGCTACAGGGCATGTTTACTAAGTACAAGGTACATGTGTAGACTATAATGTGATTGCATCAAACTCACCTCTGCGCTCCTTGCTAGTACCAGGTAGGAGATGGTGGCCTTGATGAGTGCCAGTGTAGGACTGACGGTGGCCACAACCACCGCGCCCGCACGCCCCGACTGAGGGATACCCTGCTGCCACGGGTTCTGAATCAACTCTCCCACTTTCTGTAAAACGTGGTGGAACATGCTCTTATTACATGGTGAATATGAGTCCAGAGATGCCACTCGATGGTCTACAAAAAGTAGGAAATCTTACAATTTTGGTCAATTTTGAGTAGGAAAATGAAATAATTTAATCGAGAAATTCCAGCAAAAAAGTAGGAATTCCTGCAAAAGTAGGAAATGTGGCATCTCTGTATGAGCTACTATGTGAAGTACTGGGATTGTTGTATTCCATGTTCCCCACGGAATACAGTGAAGCCATATTCCATAGTTTGTGACATCACTAAATCAAAGCTATTTTAACCTATTTTAGACTTCTTTCACATGTTATTAATGCAAAGGCCCACATAGCGGAGTCTGTTTACATCGTTGTACCCAGGTCAAACTGGCGAAGAACAATGTAGAAAGACTGGCGAGTTACTCAGCAGGGCTGCATCCATGCATCATGATGACCAAAGACATAGCAATTAAATGGTTGATTAACCGTCCAGCTGTTCTCCATACCTGTATAATATTGATGTAGATGTCGAAGCAGCCAGCGCTGTAGAGCTCCACCAGCACATACTTATAGCGCAACTCCTGTGCTTCATCATCAGCGCGCCCCAACCCACTCGTCCCCACCGCCTCATTGGGTATAGCCAGGTGTTTGAGTATCCTCAGTGTGGTAATGATACCCTTGGGGATGTCCTTCAGTTCCTCGTTATATTGTTGTAGTAGTTTAACCAGCTCTGGCAGTTGGTCCATCTCAAATGTGGAGACCTTCCGCAGCGGTTGGAGCCACTCGGCTAGCTCGGAGTGCTTGTCGGCAAGCTTCCCCGTACCCAGGTCTGAAGATAAAAGACAGTTAAATTAGATGTTTATATTTAGGATTATTTCCTGTTAAAATAATTTTTTGAAAAGAAAAAAAAATTATATCAATAGATATATTAGTGTTTTGGTGGGTGTTCCTATAGGGAAGTTTACACCAGGGCCAGTTTAGGTATTAAAAGCATTTATTATTGCAGCCATGAGTAATTTTAACAATTTCCTTGTTTTGTAAAATAGGTTGTGTAAGGGGGAAAAAATAGTCATTTACGACACGCGTGCCTAGGAGTAGTCGAAGTAACTAGTCACCACATAGAAGGAAGGTATCATCAGAAATACATAGGAGACAAATATGGAAACTATATACCACTATATGATATAACTTATACAATGCACATACATTGTACTACCTGCTTTATACCAAAAAGTAGAGTGCTGCATTTCATCACGTGCGACAAGTCAGAGATAATTAATTTCACTCGCTTAGCGCTCCTTTATTCATAAATTAGTCATAGCCAAATACAAACCAAAGACACCAACCACCAGCCGTTTTTGTCTTCAGCTAACTTTTCTAACCATGCCTTGTGGGCATGACTGAAAGCTGAAGTGCACCGTCACTTCTTGTCAATTACAACTAAAACCAAATGATGTAGATAAACCGGCCTTACCTTCGTTGGAGATAACTGAAACGATTTAAGGAAAACAAACAAAACAAGCACGTGAATTTCTGTTGTCGAAAAAAAAAATCCTAAAAAAAAAAAAGGTACTGGATCAAATGAAAATATTAAAAGAATAAACGATTTTTTATACAAAATAGCATGTCAATAGCTAGGCTAAGAGGCGTGAAAGCTTTGAGTACCTTGCTCGGAGAAGTGGAGGAGTTGAGCGCTGTACTTCTCGAGCATCTGGACCTTCTCAGAGTGTCGGATGATGAGTAGTAGGAGCAGGACCGTGTAACTCAGACACACCGACTTCTTCAACTTGGCATCTCGCTCCTCGTCTCCTATAACAGAAGGTAGTTCACATGCATTCTCTGCATTTAGCGTATAACTGGCATGCCCGACCGTATAACTGGCATGCCCGACTTGAGAAAATCCTATTACTCGCAGTTACTGATGAATAGCTTGCCAGCAACTCGCCTGGGATGATGAGTTACTTACCAGGGCTGCATTCATGAATTATGACAGTAAAGGGCCCTCAATGGGCTAACAAGTGTTGACTACATCACTGCATTTATGCATCATGCCGACCCTTTGTGAGTGTATTATGCATGGGCTGCATTCATGCATCATACCAACAGATATTGTATTAAAGCAGTACATACCCCTTAAATGTTTAATCCAATATCCCTCAATAAAATCTCACTCAAATTAAAGATTGTAGGTCAGCTAAATTCGAGTGACTTTTAACTAATGCTATATCACTATTGTATATCATGTTCTGTACATATTCTCTAACAGCTCAGTGCAATCTCTATCAGGTAAGTTCCCCCTGGGGGAGTGCCTGAGTCAGTGAGGTGAATAAGTTACTTAGTTATCTATCTCAAACCATGTATTAATGGACAAATATCTTGCAAATAAGCGGTACTGTGTATCAACGAAAATGATAATGGAACCCATGGAATCCCATTTGAGGAAAACGTTTGAGAAGTGTATTAGCTGAAATACCATCTTTAAACAAACCATAACTTACCTGCAAACTCGATGAAGGGTACAAAGACGCTGAGGTTGTTGTGTAGACTGAAGACGTGTATGATGGCCTGCTTGCCGACCGGCAGGAAGGTCATGGAGTAGAGGTTGTGTAGCGCCACCAGCACGTCCGCGTCATCCACCTCCTTCTCTGCTCCATCTGGGGGAGACAGATATCGATAAGTAAGGGAGTGCTCTTTTTTTTAACCCTTTGCAACACCGGCGAGTTACTCGCCGGGTGTGCATTGTTGCATCACAACGACAAATATCATCTTTAATTGGGGAGTGGGGGGTGGTACATCTAAATTGTATTCAATCTACTGTACATTCTTGCGTAGAATCCGCAGCTTGTGCTAGATTCAGAACCTCAGTGCGACTTTAGACGAGGGTTTTTGCTACCGGTAGTATGGTGCATTACAAAAAGTCGCCATAATCAAACACCAGATACAGCTTATATAAGATTTCCTCAGCCTGAAGCTTATACGTGAAAATCCTATAACCCGCACTGGGGTTCTGAATCTACGCGAGAATTTACAGCATAGCTTATAGGATAATTTGTCTACCTTTCTCGTGGTATTCGCGTAGTTGGTCTATGAACTGTAGGGCCTGCAGGTTGTAGATGAGGTGCAGCCCCAGCTGCTGCGCCCAGTTGTCGTCCGTCCCCTCCACGTGAGAGAAGTCTTGCTGCAAATCAGGAATGAAAAACACATTTCAGTTTAAACTGACACTCTCTGGGTTGTGATAAACGTTTATGATACAGTTAAAAAGACTACTTTGTTCTTAGTGTATTTGTGGAGGTATTTGTGAAAACAAGGAAAATCTTAATTGTATGCATATTGATTGAATTGCCTGAATTTAAAAAAAGAATAGAAGTTTAAACAAACAAACTACTGGGCAGAAATTAACCACATGATAACTCCCCCCACTCCAGTCAAGGGGTCAACCCACCCCGTTCTTAGAAACTGCCGCCCTCCCTTACCTGTATGAGTGTGCGTGTGATGCCGTTGATGAGGTCGGGTTTGGAGCTCAGGTAGAGGAGCCCCTCGTGTGTGTCCATCAGGCGTACCAGCAGCTCCCGCACTGCCATGAAAGCCGAGCTGTGATTGGCTGTAGTCGGGGAGGACAACAGCACAAACACCACCTCCAGCAGCTTACTGTAACAGAAAGAGGGAGGTTTGTGTTATTTAATGTTATTTACTGTATACAAAGGGAGAGCTTCATGTTATTAACCATTTAAGGACGACCTGATACACTAATGCATCATGTCCTTAGTCGTCATGATGCTTGAATGCAGCCCTGGCGAGTAAATCGCCAGTGCTGCATTCAAGCATCCTACCAACCCTATGGGGGTAACACCCCTCAACGGGTCCGCATAATGCAGCACCTGCGAGTTACTCGCCAGGGCTGCAGTGGTGCATCATGACGACAAATATAGGGTGCGGCTTATACAACTCCAGTCCCAACCCCAGTTCGCCTTGCAGGATTTGCCTAATATCTTGTGCGGCTTATAAGAGGGGTTTTACTAGTACATGTATAGAACATTAGTAGCTATATTCTGACCCCAGGTGCGACTTATAGGATGGTCCTAAAATCTAGGTGCGACTTAAACAAGGTTTATGCCGCACCTGGGGTCTGAAAATTGCTAATTTAGTACTTTGGTAGTACTTTGGTATACCAAGAAGATCCCTCATATCAAAGCCAGTAGTAGCTCATAGTAGGTAGAGGTGAGTGGACAATGTTCTTAAGGAGAAGCCGAAGGAAAAATTTAAAACTTACCATGAATTGAACATCTGAAACAGGTTGGGGTATGGATTGTAGGGCTTCAATGTAGAGGAGAATTTCACTTTAGCTGGCAAGGTTCTTCGGGGCTGAGCCTAGTGTTGAAAACAAAGGAAGATACATTGTACTTTACATACAAAGATGCTCTCTTCTGATGAAACATATTGTAAACAATTGTCCTTTACTTTATGCTTCTCGAACATCAATTTAAAACTTACTGGACTAGTGGAGTAAAGGACCGATATTATTTTCTTATAAATTATTTCAGACATTGCGAAACAGTTTAACCATTTAAGGGCCAAATACTGCTTTATTACCCTATGCCTAGAGGGATTGACGCACTCCCGAAGGATGGGCATGATGCATGATGCATTCATAATTCATGCAGCCCTGGCGACTCGACTCACCAACTCGCCAGAACTGTTCATGCAGCATGACAACCAACAACTTATCACATTAAAGTACTATGCAGCCTTTAACCCTTTCACCACTGGGTTTCTTGTAACTCAATGCAATTTTGTGCAATATATTGGCTTACCGTGTGGAAGGGGTTAAAGGGTTAAGTAACACCGCATGTAATAACTCACGATGAGGTCCTCTGCCTTAATGACGATGTTGGTGACCTCCTCCAGGAAGGTGATCACCACCTCCAGCTGTTCCTCCTCCAGGGTCGACTCGCCCTCCGTCTCCATCGGTGACTCGCCGTCTCCCAGCCCGCGGGCGTCCTTCTCACCTAACCCAGACTCGGCCACCCTGTTAATACATTAACACAAGGCTTAGATATTTGTGTATATAAGCCACCCTGTTAAAACATTAACATAAGCCTTAGATATTTATGGAGGTTTGCCATAAATTATAGATAATTACCCGAGCAATTTTTATAAAATTGCGCGGGGGAATTACTGTTCTAACGAAGCCTAAGGCACTACTGAGTGCTTAGGGGGACATGGGAGAAGACACCACCGGATGTAGCCAGTTGCTAAAGCGTGTGCACCAAGGATATTCCTCGGTTTGATTCAGTGAAAAACAATTTACTGTTCAACCTCAAATTATAAACTTTCTCTCCAAATTTTAATATTTTATAAATAAATATCTTTCATGGAGGTAGATAGGGGATGGTTGGTGGGCCCATGTCCCCCTAAGCACTCAGTAGTGCCTTAGGCTTCGTTAGAACAGTAATTCCCCCGCGCAATTTTATAAAAATTGCTCGGGTAATTATCTATTCCAACTCGCCCGGCACTACTTTTCGTGCCGGGCAACCTGGGAGAACTTCAAAGCTTATCAAAAAGAGCGAATAGTCCGTGGTGATGTCAAACAAAACTAGTCACACTGTTTAACTAAATAAGTCACCAGTGGTGTTTTATTCAACAAACAACATTTCACCATCACAGTCTCCACATAATCCACATAAATTTTGTGGTGTATTATCACAGACACCTTTTGTCCATAGATAAATAAATTTCCTGAGTTTTACTCAATTTCTCAACCAATCTAACTGTTGGTACAATCATACATATAACATCTGATTTATAGCAGAGATAACATGTAACATAGAGTTTCCAGTACTCAGGCACAGCCTTACTTTTACTCGTATCTTAAGCATAATTGTCCAACAATACAGTACCCAAGTCTAGCGTTGGGTCCTCCTCCAGTGGCTTAGCATAATGCTTTGCCATCGTTTTTTCCGTCTTCCAAGATCCATATTTCAACAACACATTTACAGCTATTCCTAGCTGCTTACCAGCAGATACTCCGGCTCCTCTTGTAGAGTGAGCCCCATACTTAACTGCTATACCAGCTTGTTTCAATACAGATAACACCCATTTCGATGTTGTGTCCCTGCATACAGGTTCAAATGGCGACTTAAATGACAAGAAAAGTTCTTTGAATTCATATTCTTCATCAACCTCTCTGTATTTTCTAGTCCTTGCCAGATATTCTCGTAGTGTTCTAACCACACATAATTCCTTAACTCTATGGTACGGGTACAACTTTAGTTGTTCTAGACGGTCTCCAGTCCGAGCCGTTTTCATGAACTCAGTCAATGTGAATACTACAGAACCATCATCCAACTGCTCTACACAATCAATATCCAGAGCCATGGCCACCTGGCCTCTTTGGCCTGTAGTCAACAGTATTAGAATGAGCAATTTCTTACCCAATCTTTCCAATGTGAGCTGTCCATTCTTCCCCCAAGCCTTCAAAAGTCTGAATACTTTTCCTACATTCCAGAATTTGGAATATTTAGGCCCTGCTGGATTCTTCATCCATGCTGCCTTTACTGATCTCGCTACCCAGTACTCAGCCCCCATAGTTTCCCCTGAAGGTCTTCTAGGTAACAAAATGGACAGTGCACATCTAGCACAATTAATGGCTCCTGAAGAAAAATTCTTCTCAGAGAGCTCTCTAATGAACGAACAAACTTGAAAATTGGTAGGATTATACTTGTTAACCCTCTTAACTAAACAGAAAGTATTCCATTTCTTGGCATAGTTATCATACGATTTCTTTGTATTGCCTTTCCAACTTGTCATTAGAAACCTAGCTGTTGCTCTATCACAACCCATTTCATTTACCAGTCTGTCTTGGAGTACATCAAAGCAAGTAGACCTACTCCCCTGCGAAACCTGTCGTCGTAGTCTGGATTTGGAAGTATATTTCTTCTTTTTCTCCCAATTTTCATTACTCGATTTGCTTTCTGTAGCAGGCGTGCGTACCAAGGACTGGCGGGCCAGTCTGGTGCTACTACTATCAACCGGTCGGGTCCTTCCAGCTCTATCTTCCTCAACACCCTCGGAAGCAGGCTGAAAGGAGGGAATGCGTATGCGTCAATATTGGCCCAAGACATTGCAAAAGCATCATTATGAAAAGATCCTGGGTCTGGACCCCATGACACATACAAATCACATTTGGCATTGTTGTGGGAAGCAAAAAGATCTACCAACGGTAACCCATACCGCAGACAAATCTTTTCATAGACCCCCGGATGTAGAGACCACTCAATGTTGTCTCTAAAATTCCTAGAGGCCCAATCAGCTTCCACATTCAATACCCCGGGGAGATAGGAGGCAGAAATCCAAGCATTAGTCAATTCCGCCCAAGTCCAGATTTTTGCTGCAACTTCATGACAAGATGGAGATCTAACACCCCCCATCTTCCTGACATATGCCAACGCCGTAGTGTTATCAGTCTGAACATGTACATGCAATCCTCCCTGTTTACAATACGTTTGTAATCCCAAGTAGATTGCTTCCAATTCCAACACATTGATATGTCTGTCTTCATCTACATTCCATCTACCTCCAGTAGTGGTTCCCAGACAACTGGCACCCCAGCCATCTTCACTCGCGTCTGTAGACATCATTAGATCAGGAGTATCCGATCTAATCATTCTAATGGCACTCTCCACATAATCCAGCCACCACAGTAAGTCAATTAAAGCTGCATAAGACAGAGTCATGTTCCTGTCAAAATCACCTTTAGACAGCCCTAATGCTCTATTCCTACACAACTCTAATTTCTTCACATGTAGCATGCCATAATCAACCCCAGGTGTGTACGCCACTAGGATCCCTAGCACTTCAGAAACTCTTCTAATAGTGGGTTCCACTTCGAGAATCAATTTTCCTACTTCACATTTCACCTTTTCTACTTTCTCCAAAGGAAGCGTCACCAGCATGTTTTCAGTATCTATATCGAAGCCTAAGAATTTCATTCTCTTACTAGGCATCAACGTAGATTTTTCAGGATGAATGACCAACCCTGCCCCATCCAAGATTGAGCAAAGCTGCCACACAGCCTCTTGGCATTCTTGTGAAGTATCTGCCATCACAAACAAGTCATCAATATATGGAAAACATTGAATCCCCAGTAACCTAGCTTGCACAAAGATGGGACTTAGCATCTTGGTAAAATACCTTGGCGCACAAGCCAGTCCATTAGGCAGTGCTCTAAACTGATAAAGACAACCGTTCCAGAGGAATTTCAAGTACTTTCGATCTTGTTCTCTTATTGCTACCGTATAATAAGCGTCTTTCAAATCAATAGAAGCCAAAAAGGAATCTTGTCTTATCAATTCTAGAGCCGTACCCAACGACGACATCTTAAAGTGTTGGTATTCCACAAATTTATTCAACTCGGTCAAGTCCAAAATAATACGTACAGTACCATCTGGCTTAGGTCTCGTGAAAATATTGGAAATCCATTCACCTTCCTCATGAACCACCGGTTCAATTACCCCTTTGTTTAACATTTTATGTACCTCAACATTTGCAAGCAAAACATTTTCAATTGACAATTGATACAAATTAGGCACCGAATATTGCACTGGTTCCTCAATAAATGGAATTTCTATTCCCTCTATGCTGTCTAATACCCAAGTATCATCAGTTAAGGTTTGCCAATATTCAATACAACCACTAATTTGGCCTGCTACAAAATTTGAAGGTACATGTTCACAATCAAAAGGTAAAGAGTGATTCTTACCAACCTCCACTCTTTCTAGTGGGGTCCCTACTTCTTCTTGGAGAAGTTGATGCGATCTTGTTGATGCAGATTGTTGAGTGGGCTGTTGTACTGGGTATCGTTCCTGCCTCTGTTGGGGTTGCCCCTTGCTCTGCCCCTGCCCCTTCCCCTGGGGACCTGGGGCACCTGAAAACCCTGGAACCCTTGTCCCTGGTTTTGGGCCTGCGAGTAATACTGCTGTTGCTGTTGTTGCTGGTGTTGATTAAACTGCTGTCCTCGACCCCTGGTTCCTCTACCACGAGCACGTCCCCGCTGCTGTGTTGGGTAACGTTCACGTTCAGGAGCCAAGTCTTTATAAAGCTTTCTTGCTTTCTTGACTTCATCGACCGTACCTTGCACTTCATCTCCAAGCAGATATTCTCCACCAACATCAGCTTGCGTGACAGGATAAACCATGTCTCGATCCATGTTGCTGCCCAGAGCACTCCTTCTACGCCTTACCAAAGAAGTGTTAGCAAAAAATGCCAGCCTTAATCCTTCTTCTACGTCAGCTCCTACAGCATCAAGTTCTGGATCATTCTCACCTTTCTCAATAATTAACTCACAGAGCGGCAGGAATGCCGTGATTGCTCCCAGAATCAGTGACTGAGTTAACTGAAGTTCCACGTCAGCTTTTTTCACTTCTGGATGTACCTTGTTGCTCTTATAATAAGGCCTGTTCATCTTAGGTACCAAAATTTCCTTTAGATTTCGAGGAGCAGGATATCTGGCTGCCAGTTCTTTCGCTGCAACTAAGTCACCCGACTTCTTATACATAGAACGTAGATACTCAGCCAGCCCATCTTCTACCGGTGGAGAAAACAGATCCTTTTCCGCATCAAAAACAGCACTCTGTGCACTTCTAGCAAAATGTCCCGGTTTCCATGACTTCATAGGACTTTCTTTTTCCTTATCAATCTCCTTATCCTCACTCTTATCTTTCTCAGTTTGAGTCTGAGTAGTGCCAGCGTTCTTATCCACTGTCACTTCTTTTGGTGTCACATTGACAGCACGTGGTGTCACATCCTCATGCCCAACTGACACCTCATCCCAATCTTCGTCACGTCCATAGAGAAAAGACTGTGCATACACTGAACCTTCAGACACTGCCATATCATCTGGTTCTGCCGTCTTGCGTCTACGGGCAGCTAACTGCTTCTCCACTGACGAAGAGTAGTGTGGTGACATGTCAGGCGGTTGGTTTTCGTCAGTCACCTGTTCAGAATAGCGTGCTGTCAAATATTCATTCTCAAACTCCTGCTGGGCTATATCACGAGCCTGCATTTTAAGTGCCTTTTCTTCAGCTTCAAGTTTCTTGAGTCGATTAACTCGTCTCATTTTTACTAGCAACTGTTCACGTCTTAGAAATTCTTCGTCCGTGATAGCATCCACACTGTCATCTGACAGCTCATGGTCATTGACATTGACACCGACACTGACATTGTCCTCCAAAGTCATGTCTTTTTTGGCAGATTGTAGCTCCAAATCAATAGTTGCCGTGTTACTTTTACGTTTAAGCGGCTTTAGTTGCTTAGGCTTTGTTGTGGTTTTAGAGCTTTCGTCAGTATTGACATTTCTCTTTTCGCCTGCGCCTGACATGGCGAGCAGGATTGCCGACAACACGTGTGTATTCAGTCAAAGACCTGAAAATACACCAAAAATTGGTATTTAGTAACAACCAAACTTACACCGTTTGTGAATATGATCATAATATTCACATTCCACCATAAATAAACGAGGTAGTTCACTTAAAAACACACATTTTAAACAAACTTACCTCCGACGCTCAGCGTGTGACTACTCCGAACCTGGTGTGCGCGCGCAACTGGCTACATCCGGTGGTGTCTTCTCCCAGGTTGCCCGGCACGAAAAGTAGTGCCGGGCGAGTTGGAATAGCGTAGCAGCTGCCGCTTGTTCTAGAGTCAGCACCCCAGTGCGGCTTGCGGATTCTCCCGGGGTAGGGGTGCGGCATTTACAATTTTTTTTTAGAAGTGTATAGATATTATCCTGTGACCGTGGATTCATTCGGTCACAGATAGCCACATGATCCGCAATCCAACATATGTTCAGTTTATAACCTAGTACCATACAGGTAATATGCATCCCACTGTAGAATAGTCTCGACTATATATTATATATTGAACGGTATTATCTTAAACTGAGCAAAAAATAAATAAACATTTTTTTAACTGAGCATAGAAGACAAAATGTGTTAAAAAGGCCTGATGTAGCAGAGCATACTTACAGTTCCACCGTCTGGGCCAGTTTTAGTAGCACCTCGTATGTGTGGACCTTCCGCATCAGCGCAGTCAGGGCGACCATGGCCCGCACCGACTGTCAAACACAATAATATCTCAGTACTTAATAACCGTTACTTATTTGTTGATTGGGCAATCCTGAGAGGATTTTATTTTAATTCGGAGATAACGACACTTTTATTAACATGTTTATTTGTTATGTTAACAGTAGCTCAGTGCTCTCCTCAGATGGAAAAATTACAGCGCAAAAGCCAGAGCTCCGAGATATCAAATGGATTGATAAATATTTCTCTAAAGCGATCAATATTTTACTTTGGTCATTATATTGTCTACATCGCTGAGAACAATTGCAGATTTAGAAATATTTTTGACCAATAACTGCTTTGATTTTAACCATTTTAGTAAAAGGTACATGGAGAGCTAAAAGCACAGCAGCCGCTACTCGGAGGCTATCGAGCAAAAAGGCCGCAGGTGTATTGAAGCAAGAAACCAAAGTATTAATACCTGTTTGTTGAGCATGATCTCCAGCACCCGTTGGTAGGGGGTGAGGCGCCCACTGGAGCTGGTCTTCACCTGGAGGTGGTGTCGGCCCAGGAACCAGTCTAGGCCGTCCCGCAGCCGAGTGGTCGAGTCGAGCGCCCGGATGATCTGTAGCTTCACCGAGGATGACATATACTGGGACTGGTACAGGTCTACCAGCTTGTCCTGTGCGTCCTGCATCTGTGGCAGCAGAGATTAATTTTAAATTTAAATTAAATTAAAATTTTTCATTTTAAAATAATCTTTCAATCTTATAATTTCTTTGAAAAGTTCTATTGACTCAAGCTCATGAAAAGCAATTGGTTGTTTTCTCTATGTTAAAATGAAACCAAATTACCTCATTTGCTCACATCTCTCTCTTTCCAACGACATATTACATGGCTATACTGATCAGGTGTATTGACTAAATTTACTTTGCAAAATTTTCTGTGGTTATGAGGTAATTTGGTTTCTGAAGAAAACTACGGGCCCGGACCAAAGATTACGGGCCACTGGCTCCCGGGCCAGCATTAATATCTACCCCGAATTTAAGTTTAAAGTCTGGTTGGCCCATGATAGGGAATCCAGACTACCATTCGATTAAACTTTCACAAGTGATGATCATCGTATCCAGGATGATCGAATCTATGAAATGAGCTGAAGAAAGAAATCCCACTCCTTCTCGTTTGAAGAGGGCGGCATATGAATGTAGTCAATTAACTCGCCAGTGCTGCATTCACGAACCATGCTGACCCTCAGGGGTCGATGTATACACTCCCGAAGACTCGGCAGGGTGCATTCATGCACCATGACGACCAAGGGCATATTATATTAAAGCACTATGCGGCCTTTAAAGGGTTAACAGTATGTAGAATAGTACTGACCAGCATGCGGAAGGCGCAGTAGGAGTCGCAGGAACACAGGACGCCCGTCAGCTTGATGCCCATCTTCAAATGTCGCACCTTGTAGGCAGTCTCCGGCTGGGCCATCGCACGCTCCAAGTCCAGCCCTTCTAACGTCCACGCAATCAGCGAGTTAAGCACCTCTGTAAGGGCAGGAGTAGTTCTCTTTAGTAACCAGTTATTATAAGCATCAAAGTTTGTACTTACAAGGTTGAGCCTATCGCTGAAAAAATATTGAAATTCCATGACTTTAGTTACCCTCACAAAGAATTACCATTTTCCGAGCAAATTTACCGTACCGTCCCCACTATAGCACTGGGCAGTCTTCAATTTGACCGAAAATTTCTAAAATCTCTAAAGTGAATGGTAAATTCTAATAGATTTTGTCATAATATTTTTTTCTCCATTTTCCATGACTCGCATCAACATTTCACAAGATTCCCATGATTTTCTTCTCAATGCCTTTCCCTGACTTGCCATACCTTTGTGTTCTGTTTTGTTGACGAGGTATACCAGGCCGGGTACGGCTAGTTGTGGCAGTCCCTCCATGGCCTCTATCCACCTCTCCGTGTGGGGCGCGTCCCGGTAAGTCTCCACCAACTCCAGGATCCGCCGGGAGGACTCCGGCATTTTCATGTCACGTGACGTGATCAACTCCTGCTTCGTCACTTCGTACTCCGTCAGGGCTGGGTCGCTGAACGTCTGATACAGAGACAAGAGTTTCGGTTTACAATATGCTTCTTTGGAAGTATAGTACAGGATTATTCTAAGACCCTAGGGTCAATATTTCCATAGTCTACGTGCAGGTAATACGGGGAAATGGGGGTTATACAAAGGATATTTACGGTAGGCGCATAACTGAACGATCAGGGTTTAACATTTATTCTTACAGAGAAAATATCGCTGTCAATACCATATTTTAAAACTGTTTTGAAAGCAAAGAAATTTCTCTTTCCATAAACATACAGGTCTGGGGATTTTCACATCACTAAAACTTAAATACCGTTTTAATTAAAGGAAATAACTTTTTTTTTACTCACCCCTAGTGGTGCCAGCTCACAGCGGTATGGGTTAAAGTTAGACAAGCCATACTCCCACACATCGTCCATCTCGTACTCCCACTCCATCTGATAACAACACGAAACAAGTTCTTACATACGCTGAACAAATATTGGTAATAAAATGGTAAATGCTTTGAGATTATAGAAATTATTATTGAATTCGTTGAATTAGTGATGTCCATTAAGGTTAGTATAATAATAGAATTAGGGTTTCAATGCACTTATCTATTGACATTTTTATAGAAACACTGTCCATCAAGAGTAGCTTATAGATTGTGCCTCTCTCGGTAGCAATGCACTCACCACAGTCGGGTGGGCTGGGATGTCTGCATCAAACTCAGAGAGATTGTCTTCTCCTGAGGAGATGTCTTCATAACCCTCCTCCCCGACTCCCTCCTGAAATAGTATAAATACAGCGGGTAATTCATAAATACCAAGGATTTCATCCTCTTATCACCGAATTTAGTTAAGCTCAATCAATATATACATATATCTAAAATGATCCAAAGCATGAAATTTCGCTTTTAGATATAAGCTATTCTATCTTATATCTGACATTGATAACAAGCTAATACTACGAAAATGTACATTTGGAAGCATGTATATAGATATATTTTTACTTTTGATATTTAAAAGATTTGCACAATGATTTATCGATTGACATTTTCCTTAACATTGGTTATAATTACCTGAGATATTTATAAGTACATGTACAGACAAATTATCTTATAACCACATGAAGCAATTTATCATGTGAAAAAGAAAGAAATTACCCACCGTAATTTCTCCATCACTGAGAGCACTGAACATTTTCTCTACACCTTCATCCGGCGGTCCGTCAGGACTCAGTGGTTCAAACAAGTCATCTACAGGGACTTCCCGCTCCACCATCTCAACTACAAACACAGCAAGCTCAGTCAGTCAGTGTTATTAACACTTTTAGGGCTGCATAACGCCTTGATACTATATTCCCTTTGTCGTCATGAGGCATGACATTAAATACAGAACTGGTGAGTCTACTCGCCAGGCCTGTAGAGAGAAATTACCATTACGAGTTAGGAATGAACATCTCAGCATTATCATTTATATATTATACTAAGGGAGTGATCATTTTTTAACAACAGGGCAAAAAAATTTGGACCCCTTGACCGGGGGGGGCAAAAAGATTTAGACCCCTCTTGGCGGGGGTCAAAATAATTTTAGCCTGTTTTGAGCCAAAAAGCCCGCGCGTAACTATGCTTCAGAGCGCCCGCGCGCGAGCCGATTTTCGGCCGTAAGGGGGGGGGGGGGGGGGGGAAAAAAATGTTGAGAAAAGATGTCTAGGCCAGCATAGCAGGCCAACCGTCACGCATGTACTTTCAAGCATAATATTTTTTATTGGGCTATGATGTTAGAATGTGAAGAGTAATTTTAGCGACATACCCTTCTTCTTACCTGGCTCTGCTTCTTCAGGAGGGGGTCCGGTATCTATAAGTTTAGTCGGTGGTGGTGTGTTCACTTCCCGAACTTCGCGGAGTTCTCTTAAGTTAGCCTCTCTTACTTCAGGCAATGGTCTGATATTTGGCTGCCTCGTGTCTCTCGACTCGCGTGGTTCCCGCCCACTCGGCTCTCTACTTTCTCTTGTTGAGTCTCTGGGCTCTCGTAGTTCCCGAGAGCTGCCCTCACGTGGGCCACTCTCTCGCGGTTCTCGTAAATCGCCACCTGGCATGTCTCTGGGTTCTCTGGGTTCACGAGAGTCTCTCGAGTCTCGCGTATCCCTAGAGTCTCTTGCCTCTCTCAGTTCCCGACCCTCACGAACCTCTCGTGGCTCTGGAGGTTCACGTATTTCCCTGCGAGACTCGCGGGGTTCTCTTGGCTCATGGAGGTCTCTGGTTTCCCTGCCATCCCAGTGTTGCCTGGAGGCTCTCCCATCTTTCCCTTCCCTTGAGTCCCTGGAGTCTCGTGAGTCTCGTGCAGAGTCACGTGATAGGGGTGAGCGTGACCTTGACCTCCTGGCCTCAGGAGTCCATGACCTCACAGGTGAGCGAGGCCGTGCCCGGTCCTTACTGGGATGGTCAACGTCTCTCGTACCTTTGTCTCTGTATTTGTCATGGTCGCGTTCTCTGTCGCGATGCTCTCTTGGCTCACGCGAACTTTCCCGTGAGCCCCGTACCTCTCGGTCTCTTGTGTCTCGCTCTATCGAGGGACCCCGTTCTGGGGTGTCTCTGCTGTCTCTGCTACCCCGGCGATGGCTGTCTCTCATCTCCCTTTCTCTCTCCCGCTCCCTCTCCCTTTCCCTATCCCTGTCCCGCTCCCTCTCCCTGTCTCGTTCCTTCTCTCGCTCCCTCTCCCTTTCACGTTCCCTTTCCCGTTCCCGCTCCCTCCGCCGTTCTTCATAGATATTCGGTGAATCTCTTGCATCCCTATAGTCATGCACATCCCTTAAGGGTGCAGGCTCCAATGGCATGGGGGCCCGGGAGTCCATTGATGGGTCCATGGGCCCAGGTGGTGGATTGACCAGTGGGTCCATGGGGGGGTAAGTGTCCTGTGGCAGGTGTCCTGAGGGGTGCTGGTGGGGCGGCAGGGGTGCCACATGTTGTAGTGTCTGCATGGGTGGGGGCACGGGGAGGGGGGCGGGTGGCGGGTAGTCGAGTGGCGCTGGTACATACTCATGGCGCGGCGTGACCTCCGACCACTCAGGAGTCCGGTCCACAGCCAGAGGTGGGATCACCGTGTGGGGAACCACTCCGGGCAGGAACTCAGTGGTCTGGGGCGAGGACGCTGGATTCACCGCTGGAAATAAAAATAGAGTATGATAATAATTGAAGAATCATCTTTTCCGACAACCACATTTCAATGTGCACTAATTTATGCACCTGGAAGTGATTCATGTTCATGCATGCATTTACTAATTTCATTCAAGTCATTCGTCTCATTTTGTACAATTGTTTACAACGATTATTATTTAAGTCTTTCATTTGTGTTTCTTTTTTTTATAATTTTATACAAATTTGTTTATTTCAGTGTAAATTTATTTTGTGGGGCGGGGGGCAGTTATACACTTTGTGATATAAATTCAGCTTTAGCATCAGTTGTGTCCTAACCAACTGAAATTAGATTTCCATAACATGCTATATATCTTTTTTTTTGTGGGGGGGGGGGGGTGGGGGGTAGAAATTAAGCTGATAAACAATTAATACTTAGCTTAATCAAAAATGCTAACATCACAATTCATAAACACTCTTACTCTTATTTACTAATGAGAAACTGGTGAACTGTAACAGTAAACAACGAACATTGAAATAAGCAGTTTAATGATTTAGATATGATACTACCGATATAATAACCCGGCCACCGGCGGGAGAGATAACGATAATCATAAACCGCATAAACTGCAAAAAGATACAAGCGACTTCAGATGGACCCACACATAATGTACGAGCAGAGATATGACTCAACCTTTTAAGGGCCGCATAGTGCTTTAATGCATTATGACATTGGTCATCAGGATGCATGAATGCAGACCGGGAAACTAACTCACTCAAGGGCTGCATTCAAGCATCATGTAGACCCTACAGGGTGTATATGCTCCCCCAGAGTCAGCATGGTGCATGAATGCAGCCCTGGTGAGTACTCACCAGGGCTGCATTCATGCTGACAAGGGACACAGCGCATTAGAGCACTATACATCCCTTAAAGGGTTAAAAGCCATGTATGAGCAGCATGTAGATTGTAGACAGTTTAAAGATTTTTTAAAATTTATACATGAATACACACACTACTGTCACTTTGTGAAGGCAGGACAGACTGTGTGCTTCATGCTGGAAAACATCCTATTGTTTACACTGGTTTTATGGAGACTGTTTACAGTTTCGGTTCGTGTATAACCCACGGGTTATATGCGGGAATTTACGCAGTTGCCCTCCCCCCCCCCCCCAACTCACCCTATTCGATTTGATAGAAATATTACTTTTTAGGTACATTTGTGTTCAATGTTCAGTGTCCAGTAACAGGGTTCCCACTATTTTTCAGTCTCAGTTTGAATAGGACCCGCTTTTCGCATATAACTGCACCCAGAAATTTTGGAAAATCTGAAAAAAGTCAAATGGTTCATTTTGGCGTCTCTTGTAATATTTTGAGAACCTCGCTCAGAATATATTTTTTAACTGACTTTTTAACTGTCATTTTCTCCAAATCTAGAAAATAAATGACAAAATATGACAATTTCTTTTTTAGCTGACATTTAACTGACGTTTAAAGAAAAAAAACACAAAAAAAACTGACTTTCAACTGACGGGTGGTAACCCGGAGTTCACAAACAAAATATTTATTTAATTACACATGGCATAATCTCAACATTGGTCAAGCAATAGCATTCTGACCACTTGAGTCACTGAGGTGGGTATTATACAGCCTTTGTGGTAGGTGAGTGGGACTGACAAGCTACCAAGCCTTACTAGGTTTCATAACAAAGAGTGGGACAAGACTGTGTATTTATACATTGAGCGACTGTTCTGACTATATCTATACAAAGGGCTAGCTCTCAACTTACGCATATTAGAAACTGAAAATATGAAAACAAACTAAATGAGTACTGATAGCTTTACACAATGTTAATAGTTGATACATTAAGGCTAAAATATGTAACTGATGAGTTAAGCTTGAATTTTGGATAGTTTCATGTGACAAAAGCATCTCATACAGTTTTTCATGTATATACAATCAATAAAAGTGACTGCTTCGTATAAAACCAGGATAAGACCATAAGCAGAACGGATCATCCTTTATGCATGGCTGCACACATTTTCCTGATATTTCTTTTTTTTAAAGATTGAACATGTGATTGACATCACAAATGACTCAGGGTCATGGTGATTAAGTGATAGAATTGTTTGCTTGAAAAAATCTGTAAATTATTTCAGGAACAGTGAATTATTGGACAATTCTGAGAGCAGAAACGTATTCCTAGGTCAAAACTACCCCCAAATCATGTGTCACACTAAAGTATGTTATCATATTTCAGCCGAACAGGTCGGTATGGGCAAGGAAATAGGTGTGGGCAAGTATGTGGGTGGGCAAGCACGTGGGTGTGGGCAAGGAGGTGCGTGTGGGCGAGATCACTACGCCACAAGCGCCCTCTGGTTCTCATCCAGATTGCCCGAGCCGTCGGAAATCGAGTCAATTTGTGCATAAACAGCTGTCGGAGTTTCTCTCACCACCCACACAAACGCCGCCATGTGACTGAGCTCAGAGAGAGTGAGAGCCCAATTTGGCCCATGCAGATATCTTTCCAATGTGGACATCCCATGTGGACACCCCATGCAGATAAATTACCCAAAGTGGATGTAACTCTGTTAATAGTTTTTTTCAAAAAGTGTTCGCATCAAAATGAAGATTCTCATCTCAGCTATGTTATGCCATCACCATCACTACTGTCCTGTACTGGAACAGCGTTCCGATGGCCCTCTTGTTTGGGGGCTATCATTGGTTCCCAAGAGGACGGAAGCAGAACTGATGCACCTGCGCCGCTGCCACCTACTTAACTCTATAGACGCGCGTTGTTCAGTCGAGAATAATATTTTTTCCCGCGCTGTGTTTTCATCTTTTCCTTTATGTTCAATTCGTCCACAGATTTGCATATTTCAAGATAATTCAAGAAAATAACAGAGGTGGTTGCAAAAAAGGTCTTACGAAAAGTGTCTCACCTTGAGTTGCAAGATAGTTCCCATTGACTTAGCACTAGAATTGTGTGGACCGTAATGTAGACAAAAATCCCTTCTAGTACTTAAGTGTTTAATTTTTCGACACAGAATTCTTTTGCTTTTTGTTACAATTTTTCATTTAAATATTTCAGTGTGTTCCAACGGAATATTGATAATATTGATGCATGTAACATGTAACTGAGTGTTCAATCTTTCAGTTTTTGTTTTTTTTGCATAAATTGCATTCTCCTTTCATGTTTAAATTGACATGCCAAGTTAAAACTTCAACTATCTTCATGTGACGCCTCAGAAGGCGTCACATAAGACTCAGGGTGGTAACCCTGAGTCAATAACAAAATTGATTTTATAGTTGTTATCTATAGGATAAATTTGCCGCTTACCTGTGGATTTGGACCGAGATGGTTGTGGCGGCGGAGGAGGTGGTGGGGACACGCGGTCTCGGTTGACCTGGGTGGGCGTGCCATAGACGGCTATGGTTACGGTAGCGTACCAACCCTTCAGGATCAGCCCATCAGTCGGCAAGTCCTATATATAGTGTATAAAAAGTGTGTATGAATGGATTGGCATGTAGCAAATTAACTATGACAAAAAAAACACTTTCGTCAAGATATATTTTACACAACTTAGAGAAAATGGTAGTAGGAACTTACAGTATACACTCCTTTATTGGAATGAAGCACTCTAAAAGTAAATTTCATCTATAATATATATACCGTAAATTTCTCTGTATAACCCGTGGACTGCAGGGTACTCCCAAGGTGGGAGTGGGGGTTATTCAAGCGTTTTAAGAAATATACTACAGAACTGCAGTAGTAAAACTCAGTTTTATAGGCGAGACGCTGGTTAGATTAGCTGGGAATTCATTGCAAATAAAGAAATACTTACAGTTGTTTCCGATCTGAGTAGGATGTCACTGTTTTCCTTGTAGTCCAAGCTGTAATTGAAATATAGCATTGGATTTGAATTAGATTTGACCACATCGGCAAAGTCATAGATTTTAAAAGAAATTCCTTAATCACTGGAATGATCCGAATGCATAAAGAGAAGACATAATAAAAAAAAGTAATAGACTACCGGTAAGTACACGTAATATTGTAGTATATTAGTAGTGAAATATTATAGGCATATTTTAACGAACACAATGACATACAGTGACAAAAGGGGTTCAATAGAGTCATTTACGAATACAGACTTACATTCCAAGTTTTTCAAAAACTGATGAATTGGGAACCCCAAGGTTGTTGACGAAGAACTCTAGCTTGAAATTTGAAGGCCGTGTTGCTCTGTGGATAATGAAGACGATACATATAAAAACTTAACTACCGGTACCTCAAAGGCACATACGCTGTGGCTTCAACTTTAATAACCTTCATTTCATACCGAACATGCCTATACCATATAGCATAATTTTTAGGGTTCAAATTATGCAAAGGTGTATGAAGTATATTATAGTACCCGATTCGCCTTAGCCAGATCCCCCTGTGCTAATAGCTATAGTTTTTGTCAAAGTTGGGGAGTGCGGCATATACATGGTCGGTTAATACGCGGGACTTTTACATTCCCAGGTATTTGTGGCACGTGTTTCTTATATTCATAGAAACAAATTCAAAAATTCATTGGGCTGTCAACCAATCTATATCCACTATTGATGACAAATTTAAATTTAAAAGAAGGAGACTGTCGTCGATGTGACATTTTTAACTGATTATTTTTCAAAATCTATTTTTTAGTTTTACTTTAATACTCTAGTCTGATTCCACCACTTTAATCTAAGTGATTGAAACTTGCTTTTTTAGGAGACATTTTTAACTGATCTATTTTCCTGCTTCACTTACCCGAGTCGGACTCCACCGGGTACATCAGCGGTCACTTTAGTTCCCAGAGGTATTACGCGAACTTCACTGATGATCACTGGCCTTGCAAACTGTACTAAATCTAAATTCAAAACCTGCAATGGACAGAGGAGAGCTTTCATGAGTATGAGTTCAGACAACCCCAGAGACAACTCACACTTTATCACGGTCGTCGACTGTTTAGTTGATGTCCCCCCTTCGTTACTGCGACCGCAGGCGGCTTAATCAGATAGGTAGACTTGGATGGCTGATCTGATCTGGAGATATGCATATCATACTGTATTTGATCATCCAGACTACCAACTCGATCAGGCATGCTACGCACTATGCTGAGTTGGGTGAAACTTGGTGCTGCAGTTTCGGTTCGCATTTGTCGGAGTGAGCACAGCAGTACGTTAGCAGCAGTACGTTAGGTTGATTAGGTAGAAGTTCCCGGCACCCTTGTACGTTAGCGATATTTGACTGTGACTGGTGGAAGCTTACTTAATCAGAACCTCAATGCAAACTTAGTGCCTCTACATGGGTACCGACAATTTTGATAATGTCAGTGTGTCAATTTTTAGCATAAGCCAGGGCTGCCAGGGCTGTTTCGTTGTGTCGATT
This sequence comes from Harmothoe impar, assembly GCA_947462335.1. Lineage (NCBI taxonomy): Eukaryota > Metazoa > Annelida > Polychaeta > Phyllodocida > Polynoidae > Harmothoe > Harmothoe impar. The sequence goes on along the minus strand of OX381712.1, from coordinate 61,586,700 downwards.
TTTAGGTAGGCCTACATAAGAACTTAGAGAAAGATATCTGCAGGTCCATTTATATCCTTTATTTTTCTGTGTCCATCGTGTTTTTAAAAGGGCGGTGTCGCCCGTCTCTTTTTTTAAAAGGGCGGTGTCGCCCGTGTCAAATTTAACCCATGTAGCCTACAGTGACAGTAGCCCCCAAATTGGACAGTAGGCCAAATTGATTTGTATAATATAAAGAATCTGTCTGGCGAGGAATGTTTTAGCCACACATCGTATGTCACATAGACTAAGTCTAAGTCATAGACACATAATCATGATAATGATACACAATTTGATTTATATTTGTGCATTGTGATTATTCACACTCGTACCCAAAGACATCAGCGAAGCCGACAGGCTGAGTGTCTCTGGGACAGGTGGATTAACATAATTTGCTGGTACCCGACCTCTGAGTGCCTACAGGAAGGACCAGCCTGCAAACGACCATGACCTTGGCCGCGCACATGGCAATTCAAACTTTTACTGAAATAAGATTCATCATGCGATGTCATGTGATTAATTGATCAGGGATGAATGTAAATATAGTAGGATGACCATCCCCACTAGTTTCTACTATCACAACAAGCTTTGATATAAGCTAAATATGACTGAAAAGGAGGCATGCAGATCGGCGCCATGTTGATAAACAACCCAAGTGTGGCCTTGTATGACAGGGTTGCCACCGACAAGGTAGTTTTAAATTCCCTGACTTTTCCCTGACATTTCCCTGACGTTATATAGAATTTCCCTGACAATCGCGACATAAACCCAACGTTTTTAAATGCCCTCCAACTATGAATATGCACTATTTTTTAAAAGTTATCTTCTACTTAGCGAGGGATCATTATCTAACAACAGGCATTTTGTGTATCACGTGCATGCAAAAATTTTACCTTCTCCTTTTTGAGGATTAAGATATTTTTCTTTCTTACAATCATAATAAAATCGGCTTTTTTAGAGAAAACAGGTGACTTTTTTGGTATTTCAAAGATTTTCCCTGACAAAATATTATTTTCCCTGACATTTTCAGAAAATATCATATTCCCTGACATTTTGACGAAAAATCTGAAATTCCCTGACATTTCCCTGACCTGGAACGAAAAATATTTTCCCTGACATTTTCCCTGACAGTGGCAACCCTGTATGAACACGACCAGGAAATAGTCCCAAATGAATCCAGCTGTACATCACTAAATATCATTGCATTGCAGAAAATTCATGGCATGTGTATTGCAATGCAATACACATGCCATGAATTTTCTTTGCATACCCACATCTCCCTTCTTTTATCCAATGCAAATTTGGGAGGAAAAATGAAATAAAATGGCGTAGGATACAGTGCCACTGTATCCTACGCCATTTTAGTGGTGATTCTGCTGAGCCTGTGATCTGTGGCATGTCCCAGTGCCACTAGTCTAGTGGCACTACGCTTCGCCTAGTGGTGCTGGGCTCGAGTGTGGTGATTATTGTCACATCTGATTTGTCCTCGATGAAAATGAGTAGGGACTTGGAGTGAAAAGTATATCTGCTGCCAGATCATACAGCAGATGGAACCTGAGCATTGCTGGCCTTAAGTCCGAGACTGAGTGGCACTGTGTCTTCTAGATGCAGCGGCAGTGCCTGCCAGGCCCAGGGCTGGCAGGGGGTCTGGCCTGCTGGGAGTGTGACTGCCAGGGCACTGCCACTGGGCAGTGACTGTGTCAAGATGCCGGTCTCAAAAACACAAGTAATCTACACTGTTGGGAGAGCATGGTACCCTTAATCATATGATTACAGCGATTAACTAAAGTGTTGTCCTCCTTATTAAACCATGCAACTTGGAATGTCATCACCTACCTCGGTGTTTTCGTGAGAAAATGTATCAAAGAAAAGCAGTTGATTTTCATCCTCCGAGTCCGCCATGATGGATGCTTGATAACCTCAAACCCAGATCTAGAAATAACGCATGCGTAAAATACTATATGCCTTACCATTATTATTGATACACTCCAAATCAAATATCAAGAAACATATTGATTTTTATACACTCTATATATGCCTTATTACCCAGATTTGATTTTATTCTGGTGCTTGAGGCTTTCTATCACATGATCTACATGGATCACGTGATCACAAAATGGCGACCAAGGCAAAACAACCAATAGCGTACCAGTCGATTACTGTGCTACTCACAATTTAGGTTTTGACCAGCGCCTTCGGCGCAGGTAAAAGGACGGTTTGATATTGTCAGGTACGACAGGACGAATTGACAGATTTTGGGGCCATTTGACTAGGTTAAACCAGGGGCCGATTCAGGGGGGGGGGGCGGACCCGGCGTGCACCCCCCCCCCCTATTTTTCTGTAGGCTATATTCTAAATTAATTTTTACATTAGGGAGTGCTCATTTTTTAACAACAGGGGGGGGGCGATGAGATTTCGCGCGGAGTGCACAAAATTTTTTTTCACCCCACCCTCTAGAGGGGTCGAAATTTTTTACCCCCCCCCCCCCGCAGACCGAAAATCGCGCCCGTTCGCGCCCCTTTATAGCATAGTAACGCGCGGGCTTTTCCCCTCAAAACAGGTTGAATTTTTTTGCCCCTCCCCCAAGAGGAGTCTGAATTTTTTACCCCCCCCCCCCCCGGTCAAGGCGTCAAAATTTAAGCCCTTTTTTAGCCAAAAAGCCCGCGCGTTACTATAGTTCAAAGGGGGGGGGGCGAAAAATTTTCGGCGCCTTCGGCGGACGGGCCGGAAAACGTTACACACGCTCTCGAGGGGGGGGCATAAATTTTTTTCGCCCCTGCGCGCGAAATCTCACCACCCCCCCCCCCTGTAATTAATAAATGAACACTCCCTAACTATGCAGGACACTCGGTCCCGCAGATTTTTTTTCTTTGCAGGCCCGGCTCAATTTTTGCAGGCCCAGATTAGCGATGACAGCCTCAAAATAGCATCTCACCAGAATTACACAAGGAATAGCTCAAACGAAGGGCATTGAAAGCAGCTTTTCATAGCACTTTAAAGCAAGTTAAAATTCCTACTAGAAGAGATTCTATGGCACTTTGAATATCAATATTGTAAAATAGTTTCTGCCATTTCCCGGTCGGCAGATTTGGTCAAAATATTGAGATAACACTGACAATTAACCATGCGCAGTTCCAATCTCCCAGCATAGACACTCACGGCCGCTACTGCTGTTCATATATAGAGAGCGACCCAACGGAACTACAGAGCGACCAGAGTCTATGCTTGGAGAATGGCGCAGTGCGCGCGACATATCTGCACCTTTGTACATAAATACTAATAGAATTTGATTGAGAAGGCCTATCAACAAACCAATGGTAGGCCTACCTACTTAAAGCTAAATATTAGCAGATTAACATAGGCCTACATAAGTAACATTAAGTTACTAGAGGGATACATATTTTAATTTCCACATCAAAGTCACCACAAATGTGAAAAACTAGAAAAAGAAAATTACATTTTAACTGTGGCAAATCATGTAATCATGTCTGGGTTAGTGTAGTGGTCAATATTCATGCCTTATGAACGATCTCAATGAAATACGGTACCTTTTGAGGGCAATCTGTTGAGCAAATATACAACTTAGACAAATCCTGTTTACATATCATGTTAAATCATTCGAGATTAATTGTATATAACTATGAAGGAAAGTACATTTGGGCTTACAAAGCAGTTCATATCTTAATTACAAACCATAGTTATCATCTTATAATGTGGCCATATTTGAGGTCTAGATTGGGAGTTTGAAAGCCATTTCTATCTATAAATACTAATTAAGAAATGGAGCAATTCAAATTATCCTAGTAAAGAAGGGTTTGACATGATTAGAAATACATTTTGGTCTTTAAAAGGAATTCATATGTGTATTTAAGACCAAAATTATGGCATTGTGTATGGTGAAAATGGTGTATACACTGGATTTTGGAAGCCATTTGGGATTATGCAAATTAGGACATGATACATTAATTTGGATAATAATTATATACTAGACTGATTAACCATGAACATTATATGGCTTTAAAGTGATCCTAAATGTCTATTCAAACCAAAATTATAGCCAAATCCCTTTGACAGCTGGACATGGAAAGCTGTTTATTTGCTAACGATGATAATGTAATTATGCAAATTATGCATATATTCCTTGTCATGACAATTCATGTAGATGTATCTCTCTCTAATGACATCAATGAAATACACAATGGTGAAAACTCTTGGTTTCAATGTTCATTTTAGAGCAAGGAAGCAAATGTGTTCGATTATTGCGAGAAAATTCCTACTTTTGGATTACTCTCCTAATTATGCAAATTAGGAAATGCACTAATTTGAATAATTCTTGAGGAGAATGATTCTCTATCATGAGAAGTACCTATTAGGCTTTTAAAGTGATCAAAAGAGTTATTTCAAACCCCATTTATGGCCATTTCCACTTAGGTACTGAGAAATCTCGACATGCTAACGAACATATGCTAATTAGGCACTCTTCCACTAATTAGATTTTCCTAAACTCTTGTTATTGACCCAGGGTACCCTGGGTCTCTGTGAGACGGTTTTCCCCCAGAAATCGGTGTTTGGTCACCTGACTTCAACCTTTCCCCCTGCTTCCATATTACTTTGTTTCTACATGAAACAACGCTGGTGGGATTCTCTGAAACAATGTCTGTCTTGCTGTTTTGTTCAAACAGTGCCAAATCAATCATTTCCCTGTGAAAAAATTAATCAAAATATTTCAAAAATGACATAAAACACAGGTCTGTGTGAACTAATGCTGAAGCATAGGCCAGTGACCTTGAATCCAGCCTTTAAAAGATGAGCGTTCACCCAGACTCCTATACCTGCAATGGTGAAGAGGAGGTGAGATAAAAAAATGAGACGCTTTTAAAGAGGTCTGGGGACCCTTTGGATCTGTAAAGGCCACATTGAAGACCACATCCGGAGGTTTTTAATTGGCAATTTCGCTATCATATACAGGTACCTAAGTATGTTAAATGACTTTCTATTGAAAAGTAACTCCTCTAGAGCTATATTTATTTATTTATTACTTGGTTTAGTTGAGGCCACTCCATGAGACCTCAGATCCGAAATATCAGTGATTGTGCTGTCCTCAGTGAGAAGCACATGAACTGCAGTACCCAATACCCAATGTGAGCTCATATTGGGTGACAACCGACCCAATTGGGGGGGGGGGGGGCACTCCCTATATTTTCTATAGTAACTGCAGGTGTGTGAGAACATAAGGCTCACTCTCACCAAATCAGTGCAACTAAAAATGTGACGTACATGATCAGTGGAGGTACATGATCGGTGGACGTACATGATCGGTGACGTACATGATCGGTGACGTACATGATCGGTGACGTACATGATCGGTGATTATTGACTGCCCCAGTCTTTCTGATCATCATATAACATAAGTAAACCTTACCAAGGTGTTCATATAATGTCTGTATTGGTATTTAAAATGGTTTAAATGTGTAAATGATTCTAGTAAGAGTATTTTAAATGACATTTCAATGCCGATCATGTACGTCATGTGACGTACATGATCGGTGACGTACATGATCGGTGATTATTGACTGCCCTACTCTTTCTGACCATAATAAAACATTTATAAACCTTACCAAGGTGTACATATAATGTCTGTCTTGGTATTTCAAATGGATTAAATGTGTAGATGAGTCTAGTAAGAGTATTTTACATGACATTTCAATACCGATCATGTACGTCATGTGACGTACATGATCGGCCATTATTTATTGACTGCTTTAATTACCTTTTCTGACCATATTTAAAACATAAATCAATCATAGTAAGGTGTACATATGATGTAGGTCTAAATATGTGTAATCATAGACAGGTCAAGCAGTGGGTAAATAGGAAATTTTACATGACATTCCAAGCCGATCATGTACGTCATGTGACGTACATGATCGGTTACACATTGAGCCCCCCCCCCTCCGGCCCCTATAAATATTTTGGGAGGGTTTTTTTTCTAATAAACTCCCCAAAGATACATTACAGCCTGTAGGTATGGTTGGGAGAGTTAAACATCGTAGTGCAGGGGGTAAAAGACGGATTTTGGACTCTGCCGATCATGTACGTCCGCCGATCATGTACGTCCGCCGATCATGTACGTCACTTTTTTAGTTGCACTGATTTGGTGAGAGTGAGCCATAACCTAAACCTTGTCATCATTAATACAGGAGGTAGCTCAACAAACTAGGACCCTTTTTATGGGAAATTACCTATGTGCCCTTGCCCATATAGGACCCCAGAATGAACCCTTTCGCTTGGAATCACCAAAGCTGAGAGGGTGCCCCCCCTCTGCAGTGGTCAGTTCCTACCTCCCTAGCTCCCACTGGAGTTGTAGATGTGGGTGGTTCTAATGAACTGTTGACATATCAAGAATTATGAGTCTAGGAGGCTATAGATCAGTGAAAATTCTATGAAACTGATTTTTATAAATCCTATCAGGTCAGGCTCAAGTAGCGCTTCACGTGGTACCATAGTTTTACCCATCTATGACCAATATTAAAGCTGTCAGAGGCCAAAAATGGCCTAAATTTGGCTAAAAACGCATATTGTTATGCATGTTTTTCACCAAAATTGAGTTCTAGACTGTACCATGAAAAGACTGAAAGAGGTATATGAATTCTTTCATCATTTTTCCATGAGAAACCAATGAATGAAATACTGGAGGTGTCTAAATCTTCAATTTTACCAGAAAATGAAGGTCCTGGGAGACTGCAAAAATGTTGTGTACTTTTGAGGCTACGAGTCACTCACTTATTACCCCAATAGACTCACCTCATACCTTTATAAAGCAACACGATAGAATCTAACAAAATGTCATTATATAATACTTAAGGGCCATACATACCTATGCAAAAGGAAAATTGAGAAAATATTGAAAACTCTGGTCGCAGTAGTGAATTGAAAACTAATTTGGAAAAGTTGTGTAGTTTTTTTGAGGCTACTAGTCACTCAGAAATAAAATACAATATCATGATAGTTCTGATGTAATCTATATTTAACTATCAATCTTACACTGGAAGAACCTCTTTAATACAGGGTATCATCCTGCAAAAAAATAATTCAGGTAGATATGTATCAAAACTAGTACAGCAGCGGGAGCTACGCATCACGCGACTACGAGTCACGCTACTACGCATCACGCATTTAAAGCCCAGATCTGGATTCCCAGGGCATTTAGCTACATTTTGGTTCTTGTTGGGTGTAAATCGGACCATTATTAAGGGAGCTGTACAAGAGAAATGCCCAGGTAACAAACGTGACATTATTTCCTCTCATATGAAACGATTTCCGTTTGTATGCATCACGCAACTACGCGTCACGCAACTACGCATCACGCATTTAAAGCCAAGATCTGTCTTCCTTGGACACAGAGCTTCATTTTGGTTCTTGTTAGGTATAAATCGGACCATTATTAATGAAATCATGCAAGGGGAATGATGTTATATTGCATTTTCACTATTTTCACATGAAAATCAATCAATCCAATGGTTGATTTCCATTAAAACAAATGCAAGTAGTAACTCGATTTATACACAAAAATATAACTATAGTGGGGCATAGAACACAAGAGATCATGCTCTTATAGTTCAACCTCTACAGACCTTGATTATAGTCCGATTTCCGTGCTGTAAAAACTGCCATAGAACTGATTATCTCTATTTCCAGACCAACTAGGCTAGGACAATCTTAGTGCAGCATGGCTATGTTTATTTTTTGTTCAAACAAAGGACCCTCCCCCCTAGTCAGGGGCCTGAATGGAGCTGTATTATGAATCCAAAGTATGCAAATACAGCATCTTCAAGTGTAAATATCTACAAGTTCTACCTGGACTAGTATAAAAAGATAAAATAGTGAATACTGCCCAATGTTATATCAAAAGGTGAAGCATATTTAAGAAAACACACCATTGAATTTGTTCTCCCACCCTTACTCTACCCATTCCAACTACTCTCTCCACACCAGCATGCTGCATATGAGGCTACGAGTCACTCATAAATACACCCTTCTTCAAAGACATGTCAGAGGCACTTAGGATATAGAGAGGCCAAAAACCCTTACACCAGTTCAGATGCAATATGCCCTACTTTATATTCAAGTAGAAATTAAAGGTATTTCATAGGGTTCCAGTTTGTAGAGATATTTGGGGGGCAGTAGAGAAAAATTGGTCATTATTCTAATGCCCCGCAAACCTTGCACAATTTCACCCATTTTCTTAAAGAAAGAAAAAATGTTATGGAAAATATGACCAGATATAAGAAAAGTATATAGTTATGATCCACAACACATCCTCTACACATTATATAGGATTTCCATGACTAAGGATACCTGGAGATAAGACAAAATGCTAAATCTAATATAAAAGAATAAGTGAGTGACTCGTAGCCTCACTGAGACTCAAGTGTATTGGTATGGTAACTTTGCCTGGTTGCCATAGCAACAGTTTTAGGAGTTAACTGTTCCAACTTAATACACAGTTTGCCCAAAACCCCTACTATAATGAGACAAAAGGATTTTTATCTGCTTATCTATTTGAAAATTATCCCCCAAAGGCTTCCCCCAAGGCCAAATGTCAACGTTTCGTTAGAACCACCCATTTCACTTATAGGTCAATGGCCAGACAGATGACCAACAGCATAATGACTGAGTGTATATTACCATTCACTGTAAGGCCCTCTTGTGAGTAGTAGGGAAAGCACACATTTTCAATTCAACATTTGGGGAGCCTCACTAGTTTTGTTGAAAAAAACAATGTATCTGTACATTTATGCAATGTCCATTAAATTACTATTTAAAACAATATGTTTGCAAACAGAAATTCTAGCAATGTCATTTTCTTCAAAACCTCCGGATGTGGTCTTCAAAGATACAATACCAGCTAATACATGTCCGGTACATTTTCCTTGAAAGGGATGACAGATCAATGTGATAAGCCCTATTACTTTTTTCTGACACTTAGCACTCAATATTTGCAACATATTGGCTGCTTCAATACTTCAGTGGAGAAGTATAAAATCGTGGCAAATCTCAATCTGTGGCGGGAATCAGAGGGAATGCACTCACAGTATTTAGGGGGAGGAGCTAATTAGTTCAAATCTGATAATACATGAGGCAGCACCTGTATGCTACAGGTGTTATAGGGCAGACATGGTCCATCAGGGGGCAGGCCTGTTACCCTTTAGGCACATCTACAACTAGCCATGCATCATAATCGTCTATACTGCATGCCCCTATACCCACCCCCATGAGACCCTGTGTGTGTGTATGTTGGGTATTGCTGCTTCCCTAGTCTAGCTGAAAGTTGATTGCCCCACGCACCAGTACACCAGGTATGGGCGCAGTGGGGGGGAGGGGGCATTGTACTATTAGGCCGGAGTTACCAGGACCTTCCAATGCCGTCGCTGTTGATCCTCCGATGGACTCGCTTTTCGGCCGAGACGTAAAACGGTGGTTACTTGCCGCTGGGTGCTGATGCCCACAGCCTGCTTGCCTAGACCCACCGGCTCGCCCACACCCACCGGCTCGCCCACACCCACCGGCTCGCCCACACCCACCGGCTCGCCCACACCCACCGGCTCGCCCACACCCACCGGCTCGCCCACACCCACCGGCTCGCCCACACCCACCGGCTCGCCCACACCCACCGGCTCGCCCACACCCACCGGCTCGCCCACACCCACCGGCTCGCCCACACCCACCGGCTCGCCCACACCCACCGGCTCGCCCACACCCACCGGCTCGCCCACACCCACCGGCTCGCCCACACCCACCGGCTCGCCCACACCCACCGGCTCGCCCACACCCACCGGCTCGCCCACACCCACCGGCTCGCCCACACCCACCGGCTCGCCCACACCCACCGGCTCGCCCACACCCACCGGCTCGCCCACACCCACCGGCTCGCCCACACCCACCGGCTCGCCCACACCCACCGGCTCGCCCACACCCACCGGCTCGCCCACACCCACCGGCTCGCCCACACCCACCGGCTCGCCCACACCCACCGGCTCGCCCACACCCACCGGCTCGCCCACACCCACCGGCTCGCCCACACCCACCGGCTCGCCCACACCCACCGGCTCGCCCACACCCACCGGCTCGCCCACACCCACCGGCTCGCCCACACCCACCGGCTCGCCCACACCCACCGGCTCGCCCACACCCACCGGCTCGCCCACACCCACCGGCTCGCCCACACCCACCGGCTCGCCCACACCCACCGGCTCGCCCACACCCACCGGCTCGCCCACACCCACCGGCTCGCCCACACCCACCGGCTCAGCGGAAATCTAATAACATACTAGTGTGACACATGATTTGAGAGTAGTTTTGACCCAGGAATACATTCCTGCTCTCAGAATTGACAAATAATTCATTGACCCAGGGGCACCCTGTGTCTTAGGGAGACGGTTTTGGCAAAAATGAAGTCGATTTGCAGTCAAACTTTGATTTGGATGTATACATTTCCTGTTGCATATTTTGAATAAAGAATAACACTGCAACTAATTTACAACTTATGTCTGTCTGGCCCTTCATCCAAAAATTTGGAAAAAATGGTCTTTCCTAGTGAAAAAGATGGGAATATAAAGGTCAATTTGATGTCAAATTACACCTCTCTGTGAACTAATGCTAAGGAATAGCAGAGTAACCTTGAATCCTTCCTTTAAAAGAGTCACGTTCACACAGACTTCCTATACCTTCAATGGTTAAGACCAGGTGAGATCAAAAAGTGAGACGCTTTTAACATCAAGAGAAACACTAATAGTGGTGCACAAAGACACATAGGGTGAGGGTGGGGTGGGGTGCAGTCTCGGGCCCCGACTGTGCTGGTGGGGTTGGGGTAGGGGTGAAAGTGTAGTTGGGGTTGGGGCTTTGGGTTGGGACTTTGGGTTGAGACTTTGGATTGGGACTTTGGATTGGGACTTTGGGTTGGGACTTTGGGTTGGGACTTTGGGGGGTACTTTGGGGGGGTAGATGGGGGGGTCCCCATGTCGCATGTCGATTTTAAGAAATGGCCATGTCACATGTCACTAAAGGAAAAGGCCATGACACTAGTGTCACTAAGGAAAAGACTGAGAGAGTTATAAATGGGGGTGTTGGGGCCGCAGGCCCCAGGAAAATTTAGGAATTTGAAAACCCACAGGGGCAAAATTTGAAGAAAGGGTTTAGTAGCCTACTTCACTCCATATGAGATTCTTTTTCCATGTCACTAAGTCCCATGTCACATGTCGATTTTAAGAAATGCCCATGTCACATGTCACTTAACTGCCCATGTCCCATGTCGATTTTAAGAAATGCCCATGTCGCCATGTCGATTTTAAGAAATGCCCATGTCGCCATGTCGATTTTAGGGGTCTATACCCATACTTTGGGTTGGGACTTTGGATTGGGACTTTAGGTTGGGAGTTTAGATTGGGAATTTGGGTTGGGACTTTAGGTTGGGACCCTGGGTCACATGTGATGTATATCACACAATCAATCTTTCTATACACAATTCTGAGTCATATGGTGGCAAAATGAATTCTGTTGCATTTTGTGGTGGGTGGACCCTATTTCTATCATATAATGACTGGACTAATTCGGACCTCAAGGAGGTTAGTAGGGGGGAGGGGAGGGGGCGGGGCATGTGGGCCACTTGGCTAGAGGGGGGGGGGGGGGGATTTTTTCCGGGGAGGGGGCAGGAAGGGGTAAAAAAAAAATTCCACATGTTCTGACACAGGTGCACAATTTCAGATCTGTAGGAGGGGGGGAGGGGGGAGGGCTTGGGTAGAGGAATGTAAAATAAAAACAACTCCTAGACTTTAGTCTAGGAGGGCTGACAAAATCCCTTTTTTTTTTTGGGGGGGGGGGAATCAAAAAGGAAAAAGTATAGGCCTATTTTATTTCTTAATTTTCCCGGGTAGAGTGCAGAACATGGGTCCCGGTCAAGCCTACGATTTGTGACGTCATTGCATGGTAACTAATATCCGTCGATTCGCGATCTTTTAGCGATCTTTCAACTAGGTTTAAGGAGGATTTGTAAAATAGAATTTCTTTTATTTGGTAGCAAATATATGAAACCACATCTTGGATGAATAACCAGTCATCTCAAGGGTATTTATAGTTCATTTGAAGCCGTAACGTCATTGTTTATCCATGACGATGCAGATAACCCAAGATGGCGGATTTCAAAAATGACGTCACAGATGTATTGATGCGCAAGAACTAGATTTTACTTTTAAAGCAAATAAGGGGGGTTCGGGGGCACAGCCCCCGATATGAAACATAAAAATAAACACTTCAGCTTGTTCTGGGTGGTTTAGGGGCATAGCCCCCGAAATAAAAGAGAAAACAATACTTCAAAATACCTCACGATTTTTCTAAGTCCATCCTTTTGTAGTTCCGGTAATACTGGTCACATGACATAATAAAAAGTCAATCTTTGAGTAGGCTACAGTTTGTTTACTTCTTCACGTAAGCCTTAATCCTTTCAATTTGGGTTAATACAAGTATTAACTATACTTTTTCATGACTAACCCGAAAATGTTGTCTAAATTACCCGAAAATGGCTCTAAATCATTCCTAGAAATTGCTTCGCAATATTCACTTATAAGAGCCCTTGACAACGTCCTTTCCCGCCATATTTTGGGGACCCAGATACTGCACTAGTTCCATTTTCCCTCCCCCCCCCCCTTTCTTGAGGTGCGAATAAGAATCCTTATTGACACCTCCTCGAGGTGTGAATAAAAATTCTTATCCGCACCTCGAGGAGGTGTGAATAGTAGAGCCTCCTAAGGCCTGATCTATAGGCTACACCTCCTCGAGGTGCCGATAGCAAACCTTACCGGGCCCCTAGATGGGGAGCCCCCCATGTCGCATGTCGAATTTAAGAAATGGCCATGTCATGTCACTTAAAATTCCCATGTCCCATGTTGCCCCTTAGAACCTGCCATGTCCCATGTCGATTTTAAGAAATACCCCATGTCATGTCACTAAAATTTTCCCTCATGTCACTAAGCTCCATGTCGCATGTCGATTTTAAGAAATGGCCATGTCGCCATGTCGATTTTAGCCATCTACCCCCATCTTACCCGCACCTCCTCGAGGTGCAAGTAGAAATCCTTATTCGCACCTCGAGGATGTGCGTATATCACCGGCCCTCTGTGGGGGCCCTTGATAGGGGGGTCCCCATGTCCCATGTCGATTTTAAGATATGGCTATGTTGCCATATCGATTTTAAGATATGCCCTTGTCGCCATATCGATTTTAAGAAATTCCCAATGTCCCATGTCACTATCTAATTTTTCCTCCTGTCCCATGTCACTAAGCCTCAAAATGGTCCATGTCGCCATATCGAATTTAAGGGTCTAGGGCCATTCTGTGAAGCACCTACGCTGCATACAGTGGTCAGCCTGGCCAAACATAGCGTGCGTTACTTTGATGTCTCCATACAGACTTAAGAAGGTACGCTTGAGTCTGGCCTATGAACTAGTTGACATATAGAAATAGCCAAAATATGATGTGAGGGCCTCTTTAAGGAGCGCGGGAAAACACCAGATTACAGTGATCGACTTGTGTGTTCTGGTGCTATGGTCAAACACTGAGCACATGAGACTGCTCCTTTCAAACAAAACAAAGTTCACAAATGCTTTGTTTGTGCATGAGTTTCATTGTCCGCATGATAGTTTGTGCCAGCCTGTATATTAATTGAACACCTGGATGCCTTTCCCTGCTTGTTTTTAGTTGTTTTTAGCTGTTTCAAGAAAAACAAAACAAGTTCTCCCGTGCCTTTGCAGTGTGGTCTTTTTTGATTGGCCATTAGATTCTGTCAGAGACTGCGTTGGCCAATGAAACTACTCGGCACAGACTATCAACATCGACTAACACAACATCCGGGACCTTGTTGGTAGACGAGCAAAGATGGCTGCAGTAGCGAGTACTAGTGCTGGCGATAGTCAAAGCAATAATTCACAACCTCCACCCTCAGATAGACTCAAATTACTCTATCCAGCGGTGCACGAAGAGGATACACCTTTGCCACGATCATGGAGTCCAAAAGACAAGTATAATTTCATAGGATTGTCTCAAAATAATCTCCGAGTCCACTACAAAGGTCAGCCCATCCACTTTTCCGTTCACATTTTGTGCCCAATGTTGTTGGTCATGGCTCGATACTCATCTGTCATACCAATTGTCAATATTGACGTTATTTCGTTGCTAAATGCGACGTTCAGACATTCCTCGTCACTTTCTTAGAAAATGTATAACAAAGGGGGTTAGGTGGGATTTAGCTATGTGTATTGAAGTTGTTTTGATTGAGGGTAGAAACGACAGAATAGATCCAAAAATACCAAATGCAAGTGACCCTCCACTGCTTTTGGCTTTGTTTTTGTTGTGGTGGAATGAAGTATGGTGCTTGATATATCAGATTTTACTTCGCAATAGTCTAGATTCTAAGTGGATAAACATAACATTATCTATATATTACTTGTGGGAATAGATCAGAATATTTAGCTCCTGTGAGTAGCAAGATTCTAAATCCTAAAAATATGTAAAGTGTAAGACTTATATCTAGCTATTGTTTATTCTATAATATTATGAGCATATAATGTGTCATATTAATTATTGAGTATGAGTATGGCCATGTCCATGGTCTACCAAGGATGTGTGGTTTCTAGAGCCTCGATCTTCTCAGTAACTATTAGTGAAGCAGTACCACTCACTCATGGCCTTAGTCAATACCCTGCCCAGGTCACCCTTCGGTTAAGGCTTAGCCTTAGGCTACTGGCCAGGCCTAGGTCTGACACTTAGTTTTTTGTTCTTTTTAATTCATCGCCTCTTTGGTGGGGGTATTCACATGTCCCTATGAATGTAGTACAATAACGTAACTTGTTCTTCAGATAAAACTGAGTTAGATAAAACAGAGGCATTGTCAGTAATGTCAGAGCTGCTTGGTGGGTAGTAATATAGGTTAGGCAAAATTGAAATGCCTATATTAACACCATACTGTTTTACAATGGAACCAGTTCTAGTTAAAACCGTTTTGTTGATGTTAAGTGTACTCTTGCCACTCTTGGCTTATAAGTTATGTCGTTTTCATGTTACCTCCCTGGACTGGAAAGTGACAGTGTTTACTTAAAGGTTTGTTTTTGTGTATTTGTAGGCACTTTAATAATGCGGCTGTGGTGGGCCAGAAAAGGTGAAAGAGGTGTGAAACGTTTTTGATAAGAAGTGTGGGGACCTCCGATTTTCGCATCGGCGGAAATCGGCGATTTCTGCCATTAACACACTGATACTGTGATTATTTGATAGCTAGGTTGAAAGCTGTGATTTCAAGGTACCCCCCAGCGAAATCTGGGATCAAAAAGACCAATTTTTGACCGATTTACATCCATTTTAATTTAAAGTCAAATTTGAAAGTTGCATAACAGTACTAAATATTCAAGAGACTTAAAACATAACCCCCTAAACACCTTTTTATGGTATTAAATGTCCCAGATGTGAGTTTTCATGTAATTCTGAGTTGGGCCAATGTCATTTTTGGCCGGGCCAAATTATGACACATTTCCCTTATTTGTCACTGCACACTCTAGCTATAAGTGGTCCTCCCAAGGATGTCACTAAATTATACCCAGAAGTTTTGAGAATAAAGTTAGAAATGTATAAGGCCACACCAAAAAATAAAAGAGTTGGTCTATGGATTTTGGTCTTCAAGAAATGGTTGGGGGGGGGGGAGGGGCTTTTTTTTTGGGGGGGGGTCTTTTTTTATAAACCTCTTAATCTGCACTGAACTGGACAGCACTTTAGGGTACTTTTTAAAATGTGTTTTCCTAATTATGTTGAGGTGTAAGTTTGGCATCAAAACACTAGATGGATCTAATTAATATGACATGATTAAAACCCATTGTTTTTTTATACAATATGACATTTCAACCAAAACGGCCCTTTTAGATTCAAAGGCCCCAAAAGGGCTTTTAGGTTTCAGCCCAACTAGTAGGTCAACTGACATAATTCAAATGACATGATCTAAATGAATTCAGGCTTGATATAATGATCCATCGATTCTGACTTTATTGTTCAAAGGCCCTAAAAGGGCCTTTTAGGTTCAAAAGCCCCCAAAAGGGCTTTTAGGTTTCAGCCCAACTAGTAGGTCAACTGATATAATTCAAATGATATGATCTAAATGAATTCAGGCTTGATATAATGATCCATCGATTCTGACTTTATGGTTCAAAGGCCCTAAAAGGGCCTTTTAGGTTCAAAAGCCCCCAAAAGGGCTTTTAGGTTTCAGCCCAACTAGTAGGTCAACTGACATAATTCAAATGATATGATCTAAATGAATTTAGGCTTGATATAATTGATGTTTTGATTCATAATAATTGTTGTGTTTTGAACTATATATATATGCCTGTACAAGGATAAAATGCCCCAGTATGTCATTTGAAGGTCATTTAAAGGTCATTTGAAAGTCATACCATAACATGGACTATTATATGGTATTACACTCTACACTCAGGATATGCCCTGAAAAATTCAAGTCAATACATTAGAGGATAAAGATTATATTGATGAAATCGTATGTTTTTAAGTTTGAGCTGTTAAATTCCCGTCACAGAAACTGAATCACTCTTCTACCATTTCTATATTGGGAATAGCCTCATTATTTCGAGCACTAATCGCCCTGTAGATTCAGTTCTAGACAAGGTAGAAACAAAATTCCAAAAGTTTTGGAATGGTCTCTCTAAGCTCTATCAAATATGATCAAAAAGGTGTTAATCTATTAAAAACTTATTTTTTATTAAAGTGCCTAGTATTTGGCAACCATGCCATGTGACTGGAGCCACGTGACATAAACGACACACACAAAGAAGTTGGGTTTAAAACCTAAAACGTGAAGATATCTATCCCTGTGTGATATAATCACTTGAATCAATCTATTTATGGTACTCATTCTTTTGGAGAAAAAAGGCTTTAAAACACACCGAAAATGTAGATTCAAGGGGCCTCTTACCCAATCCAATGGGTCCGAGATTAACATTTCGCTGGGTCAGGTCAAAAGCAAAAAGTAAGGCAAAGGTATGAAGTAAAAAGGGATATAATAGGTACGACTTCAAAGTATGTAATCCGCATATCCGTGGTGGGCAACCTTGTGCCCATATTATCATTTCTTATCAGTGCTATTCGCGAGTCGAGGTCCACACCAGTAGTATAATTCGACTTCGGACATGAAAAGCTATTAGATTTATCCATCAGTTACAATGGAAATTATGTTGAATCCATTTTAATTGACTTGTATTCTTCTTTCCTACAGGAGTTGGGAAAACACACAAAGATGCAGCAAGTGTCCGAGCTACACATGCCATTCCCGCCTCGTGTGGAATATACTATTTTGAAGTCAAAATCATTAGCAAAGGCCGCGATGGGTAAGCTGTTATGCACATTGAAAACATGTACTGTAAATTCCCGAGTATAACCCGCATCTTGCGTATTGTAACCCACACCTAGTCTGTCAGGAGATATCATAAAACTGCACCTGGGGTCTGATACTGTAATGCTGTACATGTAGTATACTTCCAAAACTAGCATTCCTAAACTTCCAATCCAACAATGAATATAATGCGTACCTGGGGTTTGGTTTGGGAATTTACGGTACATGGGTTATGTAAAACTTTACAGTCGTTGATAACAATGACCTTAGTGCATGGATAGTGCCACGTTATTTCAGCTACAACACACAAAATGGTAATAGATGTATCATTAGCAATGTGGGGTGTCAATATTCTAACTTAATGAAATGCACTCTCATAAAGAACAAATACAATACCTATGTCATAGTATGTGGAACGTTAAGTGATTTATGTGCATGATAAAGATTGAGAAACGAATTATATTTCATCATGTATTAAAAGATTGACCTGGGGTTCTATACCTTAGCCTCATCATGAATTGTCCCAGTATAGAATATAACTTGTGATATAACATGGAGAAGCCAAAAAAGGGAAATGAAACAGTTTCCGACCCATCAAGGGACACCTGTAGCAGTGCAGGTGAGGAGGAGAGGGAGTCGAAAATCACCAACTACCCCTAAAGTCTTTTGTTAAATAATGACCACTCCTTTATAAATAAGCTTAAACGATTTAAAAAAAAAGAAGTAAAGTTGATGCTGTGTTCACACCTCTCCCATGTACCAATATGGTGAGCAGGCATTCACAGGCTTGAATAGGGGTGGGGTGGTGCAGGCAGGGCTGGGGAGGTGCCAGGGTGGGCCTGTTTGCTGCTGTGTAGGTGCCTTGTGCTGATGTAAGCCCTGCACAGGCTGCCAGTGTAGCGGCTGAAGGGGTGGAAAGAAGTACAGAAAATACACTACATCCATAGCTAGAGTTACATGTGAACCATCCAAGTTACAGATGAGTTTTCCTCGATGATATAAAGAAAAAGAGGAAAGAAAAAAATCTGAAATAAATGACTTGGCTTCACCGATGAATCAGATGGGCTGGGTTCCCGGGCTGGGTTGGAAACTGTAACAGAACGTGTAGAGAGCAGGAGGGTGGGGGGAGGGGGGGGGGGGGGGCTGCATGGTGATCAAGTCTCCCGAGCAGAATGGTTTGTACCGTAGTAAAATGAAAACAACAGTATTAAGTGCCTTTCATGATCTAGCCATCATGCTGCGTGAGCATACATTACAGAGATTAGAATCGATTTGTAAACATAATAGTACGGGAGGTCACTGTCTAGTACGTTACCTAGCCCACTGTTAAAGATATGATAGAGGCACAAAGGTCAAAGTGCTATATATGTCGTGTCTTATCATTACACATTGTGAGAGCACTCACCACATATATTCTACCAGGTAGTTAGTTAACCCTTTTATAGGGCGCACTATGCCATTTTCATCTGATAGGATGCAAGATTGTCGCCTTGGCGAGTAACTTGCCAGTGCTGCATTAACGCATCATGCCGACCCTACAGGGTTAATAAACTCATGAAGGGTCTTCATGATGTATGAATGTAGACCTGGCAAGTCACTCGCCAGGGCTGCATTCATGCATCATGACGACAAAGGAAATAATACTTTAAATGGTTATAATTAGGATAGAGGTCAAGCTATTAAAGTACCCTGTGGGCGCGGCCATTGCTAAGCTGGTACAGGAGAGTTAAGCATTGATAACCCCCGTCACAATGGTTACCAGTTGTTAAATAATACACCCTAAGAATTCTGCAGTGAATGGTGGGAATTATTTCGTTAATCTTACTCTAAAATGCATCCCGCTAGAAGCCTATACGAGACTAGCATATCCTGGTACTTAAGGTAGTCGGGGGGCTACACCCCCATCTCCTTATCAGGTAAATCCCCTCCTTTCACCCATAATTCACTGCTCTGGTAGGCCTAACTAGAATGCATTGCTCTGATTCAAGATGGTGGCCCCCATACCCTAATGCGCTAGTGGCCTATACAACTGTCCCTGCTGCTGGCGGTGTGTGTGGGGTCCTATGTTGACCGTGTCCGTCCCCGCTCCAGGTGTGGTCACCATGTCCCCCAGCACGACCGACACAAGGTCCCAGCACCCAGCCCATTGTTATATAGCCACCAGTGTAATAACATGGGACACTCCAGAATCAGGTCACCCACCAGAGACTAGACTCTACAGCATGGGGAAAAATAGACAAAAATACAGTAGAAAACAATATAAAGAAAAGATAATGAGAGTGAATGAGGGTGACTGTGTGTGAGTGTGTTGTTCTCGTGCCAAGTTTGTAGTAACCCAGATTAGGTTCTATGTAATAGACTTCACTTGTTGTGAGGGCCCATGTAGGTTATAGCGATGCAGATACCCCAGGACGCATGGTACATTAATACACTGTTCTCCTGTCGTCATGATGCATGAAGACAGATTGGTTAGTAAATAATCAGGGATGATCCATGAATGCACCATGACGACCATTCGGGAGTGTATCGACCCTATAGGGTCGGCATGATGCGTGGATGCAGCACCGCCGAGTTACTCCCTACCAGGGTTCCATTCTATGCATCATGACGATCAAGGGTGTAACCCATTAAAGCAGTATCACGCCGCCTTTAAAGGGTTAGTAATTAGCAACGATAGGAATAGTTGAGCATGTACACTGCACACACAGGGGTGCACTTAGTAAGCAGTATCCTGGGGGTGGGATCTAAAAATAGAAAAGCACCTGGATCTGCCCACCAGCAATAAGCATACGTGTTACCTGAATGGTTCATCTACTGTGGCCAACACAGTATGGGACATACGTGCACATGATGTAATAGGGGAAAACAGGGGCAGCCACGCAGAAAGGATGCTCTGTGCAAATGGCTTCTTACACATATCTACCCATGAAGAGATGCTGGTGTGTTTGTCATAACTAGTTACCGCACGGCTTTCAGCATGTAGGTCGACATGTATATCGCATGTATTGGGTACTATAGGTAGTATATGTCCACATGTGGTTACCATGGCTACTGAGTACTACATCTTGTTCTATTGATGAATATCATTGTAAGGCCCGAAAATATGTTGTGTTCAGGTATCCAGACCGACCCTCTTTTTTTGGACTTACCCAATTTTTAAAAAAAAATCTAAAAGAAAAACAACTAAAATTATGAGAAAGGGAGGGATTACGTCTCAGCATCCTATGATTTAAAAAAATTAAGTTAGAAAACATAAATTCGACCTTCCTACCCACTTTTCTTTTTGGCCATGTTACTTGAAGTTTTTAGTTTTAGGCCGAAACAGCAGAGGTGACGTCACGGCCTTGTATCCATGATGAGGCACAATGGTATAAACCGCGCCTACAAACTGTCCGTGTCTGAGATCTACTTTAGTTAGTTTGTACAGAGATCTGCACTGGGAGATAACCAAGCTGTGCACGCATACCTCTATATTGACGCACTTATAATGTTGTCAGTTATCCAGGCAGGGACATGTTAACCTATGCTACACCGACCTGTGCTAGAGGATATCTGCACCCAAAATAAATACCCCTACAATGTGAGGTATGTATAACGGGTATAAGACACGTTCTCAATACATGTACACACCTATCCTATTGCCACATGGAGTACCGTAAAACTTGTGTATAGCCCGCGGGTTATACGTAAATCAACCCGCCCCCCGTGCGGGCTATAGGATTTGCCCAAACCCAGGGTGTGGCTTATACAAACGTTTTTGCGTGGGCTACATGCATGCATCATAGCGACCAAGGGTATTACCTATTAAAGCACTATGCGGCCGGGAAAGGGTTAACATTGGGATATCTGCAAGTAGGGGCTAATATGGACTGTGTACCTAGACGTCCACACCCAATAACCCCCACCTCCAGTACACCCCCCCCCCACCCCCCGGACAAACTCTAATGGGCACCACCCGTAGCAACCACGCACTCATTACTAGTATATAGGTGGGGAAGGGGGAGGCTGGTTAAGCATGCTAGCATTGCGTAAAAGACCCCAAAATACCACACTACTTTAAAATAATTATCTACTGTTGTTGACGCAGGGTACCCTGGGTCTCTGTGAGACGGTTTCAGTGAAAATGAAGTAGATTTGAGGGTGCCTCATAAATTTCCTGTTGCATATTTTGAATCAAAAATTGCATTATAACTAGCTTACAACCTATGCCTATCTTCTCTTTCATGCAAAAATTTCGAAGAGATATTCTTTTATATTGAAAAAGAGAAAAAGAAAAATGTTAATTTCACCTAAAAAGAAACATGTCTCTGTGAACTAATGCTAAAGAATAGGACAGTGACCTTGAATCCAGCCTTTAAAAGATGAGCGTTCATCCAGACTCCTATACCTGCAATGGTTAATACCAGGTGAGACGAAAATATGAGAAGCTTTTTGGTCAGTCATTAAATCCCCTCGGAATATCACGGGCATTAACTTTTGCATCTGTTTTAGGAGTGTAGTGCATACAACTTACAAAGAGGCAGGTTGAAAACGCTAAGGTCTATGCCCGTGTCAGGGTTAGCGTTGTGGTATTCTGGATAGGAACAAGGGGCGGTTGTGTCGGCTTCTTCTTTTTTTTTCTCTTATTGGGACTTTGGGCTGGGACTTAAGATTGGGACTTTGGGTTGGGACTTTCGGCTGGTACCCTGGGTCACATGTGATGAACATGTATAGCACACAATCCATCTTTTATTTATTAGCTATTGTTACCTACCAACCAAGTCTTTCCTGCTTCACATAATCACAGGTTAAGTGTATTCCTGTCTTACCACACAAAGGACATTGAATCAGTCATCCATTTAGTTCAGCTTCTACTTACTTATACTTCAGCCTGCCTTCCGTTGATGATTGAGAACATCCAACATACTTGTCGAATATGCACATTTAAATAATACAAAAGAGGAAAAATAATCGATACTGTATTGCATAGACGGAATCCACCTTTTTAATCAAGCTATACGTTTGTCTGTAGCCATAAATATAGTGATAATATTGAGATAAAGATTACATGAGATAACTCATGTAACATCTAGTCCATGCTGATCTGTAAGGCCCTGTTGTGTGGATCTCTATTTTCCTGAATATATACCTGACATAATATGTTAACACATAGATTTTACACCGCATTAGTCAACACAGACGTGTATTGATCAACATGCCTGGGTGTAAATAAATATACACTCCTTATAGGAAATAGCTGACTCACTCTTGGTCACGTGATCTGCGGTACAACACACGAGGAACCGTTATATATACAAGTATATATATGTGATATCATTATCTTTGGGAACATTCACAAATGACGTCACCCGGCCGCGAGGGTAGGGATCTTTGAGGTTAATAACGAAACGTGACCAGACAACAGGGCTAAGCAAAAAATAGACGAGTAAATCCCCAATGAAATAACGATGAGGTTCTGGGGAGGGGGGGGGGGTGAAAGAAATGTTACCATATCATTGAAATAATTTGTGATGGTTCCCCTATCAGTAAGATCATGTATTCAATATACCAGTTATATTATGAGGACAGTTTAATTTGGGGGTAAAGCTATGGGCTGCACCATGAGACTTTTCTTTGTCTGACTTACTCTGGTTGGTTGGTGCTAGGGGGGGGGGGTGTTGTGTGGGTGTGTGGGGGCATGGCTTGTGGTGACGGGGGTTATGACACCACCAGTACACAGACTCACTGAGTGACAGTATGTCCTGAGGTTGGTGTACAAAGGGAGGCATACTCTATATAGCTTACATATACCGTGTATATAGTAACGTGTTACTTTCATGGTCTCCATTAGACTAATATACAGCGTGTGTATACTTTAATAGTAAATTAAGCAGTATGGACAGGGGGAGTCAGGTATACGCAGGACTCAACTATACTCTAATTTACAGCGTAAAGTAAATTATCTAGGGTGACGAGTGATGAAGCTTCCATACAACTTGACGCTACCTAATCAACAACCTTTAAAAAAAAAAAAAAAAAAAAAAAAAAACTTGAGTCAATTAGGCAGTATGGAGAGGGGGGGAGGTTATTAAGTTAGCATTGATAGCCTGATACATGTACCAGCAGAAAAAAACAAACCCAAATGACCGGGTCCCAGGGCACAGGGACACAGTGTAGATACATTGTACTGTACTAGTACAGTGACGTGTTCACCACAGGCGGCCCTGCCAGCATGGTGCCCTTCTCACTAGTGACTACCGTAAAGTAGTGTGTTTTTACCAGCCGAATCTGCATATCAAAATACACTCCCCGTGTTTGAGGAAATCATGTGAGTCATGCGGGGGTCTGATTATGTTGACTTTAGTACTGTAGTATACTTTCAAAAACCCTTGTTAAAACTTTACCCTATTATTACAGACATCCTGATATCAATTATATCTGGTCTGAATCGTTTACAAGCCGCAGCTTCTATGCAAGACTTTACGGTAGAGATGGCTTATAGTAATATATAGGCTTTGTGGATTATACGGTACTCTTACTTAAATACTTAAACCAATCTACAGTACGGCACGAGTTGCCTTTGTCCTGGCTGACCCTAGATATGGGCCAAACCCATGTGTTGTCAATAACAAAGGAAGTATAGTGTATGTAGAGAGGCATGAGATGTGCCACAGTATTAATTCATAATATAGGTTGGCCATTGCATTTAGCTGTATACATGTTCTAGCTGACTTCTCTGTCAATTAACTGCATGATAAAACATGTACCTTAGGTCTGATTTTAGCCACTTTAGTACTGTAGTGTCCTTCAAACGCGAGAAGATACAAGAGTATTTCACAATTATTCGTAACTAACTTGTTGGATTCTAAATGAGAAGAAGCCACAAAATCATCCGTCAAATAATCCCCAAGTAAGATATTTATTGACCATTGACCTGAGTGGAGAAGAGGGAAATTAGCATAAATCTGCATACTGCTTACGTCAGCCCCCCCCCCCCGTGTAGAACCCAACTAAACCCAAGTGTACCTGTACACAGGTGAGTCCACCTTTGTATTGGACACTACCCCCCCCCCCCCCCACCCTCCCACACACACACTAGGTCAGGCATTAGCAGGCCTACCAGGGATCTAATCTCACATACATATACAAAGACAAAACTCTCACCCATAGAACACCCATGTAGCCTACCGTACCACCGCGTTTAAGTGCCAGGTTTTAAATAAGCGCCTGTCTTGAATAAACGCTGTCGGCAAAGGGGTCTTGATTTCCTTTTTGAGCACTAAAATGGGATTTTGAACGAGCACCTGTCTTGTATATATGCCGGAGGTATATAGAGCTCCAAATCTATACGCGCCGGGGCACTTAAACGGTACGGTAGCAGGCATGGCGAAAACTTGTTCCAAAGGCAGACCAATGATATATTGAAAAAGCGCCTGTCTTGTATAAGCCTAGAGATCCAGTAGTATTGGAATCCAAAAGTGCCTGGGCGCTTAGACGAGACACTCTGGTAGTAACAGGTGATGTAGGCTGGGTGGGTGGGAGGGGCTCTGTGGACAAAGCAGTAGTTATAAGGTAAAAAGGCGTTGACGTCTGCAGGTATATGGTATCTGGTATGGTAGGTCGATATGTACCAACAGAGTTTTGACATGGACCACCTTCTAATCAACTTCTGTCATGGCAGCTTGGCTCAGTGGCAGTTACACCGATCGCAGACCCTCCATTGTTCCCTGGTTATTCCCCTTAGCATGAATTATCAGGGAGTAGGTAGTCATTAGAGGGGGTGGTGATCAGATATATGATTGCAGACCTGGGGAGTAGCTCATCAATGCATCATGTACCATCATGACGACAAAGCCGACGGCGAATTACAGTCCAGCGACAAAGCTAACCAAATCGAGTCACCCTGACGCTGTTGTAATCTCATGCCAAGACATGTGGCGTGGGGCTCTACACTAGGGGGAGTGTTGACAGGACCTCTTTGGTTATAACAGCTGGTGCTGATATAGGTCAAGATGGACACAACTGGGTCAGAGGATGGGGTAGACAGGGGGAGCCTCAACCCGGCCATATCTAAATATCAAAACAGTGGCCACTGTCCGAGGGTGGCCGGTCCCTGCTCACTTTGTCGCTGGACTGATTAATACACTTTGGGGTCCTTAATAAAGGGTTCATGCTAGCATAGGCCATCCATTCATTACCAACTACAGTTAAAGCCCGCGAGTATAATACCCCCACCCACCAACCATCCCCCTGGTGAAGCATGGTATGAAAACAAACCTACCGTAAAACCTTGCGTATAAGCCTAACTCGGTTATAAACCGCACCCCCAGTTAAGGCCGATCCTATAAGCCGCACTGGCGATCTGATTCGCGTACTAGCCGCGGCTTATCCGCAAGGTTTTACGGTATATCTGCGTCCCCCCTATAAGTGTGAGTTCCCAGAATTGTCTGCTTTGACTTTGTTACAGTGTGTCATCATGTGTGAGGCTGTCCGACCTGACACGAGTCGTGTCCTCACGGTGACCCCCCTGACCTCTGAGTGGCAGCAGCAGCAGCCCTAATTCAGCTGATTATATGGCTGCTGGATGAGCTCCCATAAATGGACACTGGAGATCATATCATACTGTAAATGGAGATATTTTTGTGTGTAAACATTTTTGCCGATTTAGCAAAATATTGGAATATGGTACAAAATGTAGTATACAACTATACTGGATAAGATGAATATTCGCGTTGTACATATTTCCGCGGAGATTCCCATTTCCGCATTTTGTAGAAATATAAAATGGGTTTACAGTAGTGAAAATGGCCATCATAATTAATAAACCTCTGATTTCTGAAACACTTACTATATGAAGAGGATGAGCTGCTCCTAAATGGTCATTAAAATGGGCTGTTAAAACGGTGTGAGGTGGCATCTAATGGTGTTAATGAGATAGCACCTGTACTGGAGCACTTATACCACCTCAGCCTCACCTCTCAGTTGGAGCCCTCGACACTTAATCCTCCAGGCTTGACTATAACTCGGCCACTTAGGGAGTGATCATTTTTTAACAACGGGGGGGGGGGGGGGCAGTGAAAAAAATGTGCGCACCGATTTTCGACCCGTAAGGGGGGGGGTAAAATATTTCAACCCCTTGACCGGGGGGGTGTAAAAAATTTCGTGCGCCCCGCATGAAAACCCACCACAACCGCCCATCCCCCGTGTTGTTAAAAAAGTATCACTTTCTTAGTGCGGTTGGATGTATGGGAGTCAGTCCCATGACACTTGTATACTACCACGTTGTGCAATACACTGGCCGAGATCAGAACTACAGCCTGTCATAAGCCATACTTCTGTGTTCAATAGAATACAAGCGTGCCTAGTCATGGGTAGAGGGTGTGCTGTGCACCCCCTCGCAGAGCATCCTTTCTGCGTGGCTGCTCACTAGTGAGTGTACTGGGGATGCCTTCCTCATGCGTGTCATAGATCTGATCAATCCTCCCCGTGCAATACATGAAGTTAGCATAGAATAGGAGTATAAATAAAGCACAATACCGTAGTATACAGAAGTGTTAATAAAAAAATGGTTTGTTAAAAAAGATTTAAGAATAGCGTGTTTTTTTTTAGTAATTTTTACTTTACCACTGAGGGGAGTTTGATGATTGTAACAGTACCACCCAGCCCTCCCCTAGTCTCCTCTAGCAGCACAAAGCATGTATTGACCTTACTGGGGTGAGGGGTGTACTAGACAACCATCCCAGTCTGACTCAGTCCCTGCTTGCAACATTAACCCTTTAAGGACCGCACAGTGCATTGATGTAATATGTGCAATTTATCGTCATGATGCAATCAAGCATCATGACGACCTCCGGGAGTGTATCAACCCTGTATGGTCGGCATGATGAATGAATAGAGCAGTGTCGAGTACTAGTAGTTACTCGTCAGGTTTACATTCATGCATCATGACGACTAATAGTAATGGCATAAAGCACTTGTGCGGCCTCTAACCTAAGGCTAAAAGGGTTAAAACATATATCTATATCTCTGGTAACGTACAGCTGATCACAGTCCAACTCTCATGGTCGTACGTTGTAAATCCCCCTTTGTGATATTGGTGGGGATTTATCTCTATGTGTGCTGGGTCTATTGGGAGATTTACTAGGCCGTTTCTTTGTAGACTTTGACTTTTACTAAGGTACAGTCACATCGTGACGTTGCATAAAATCAAATATATGAGTATAGGCTTAAATTTGAATACGTTTGTGACATAGAGCAAATACCCTGGATATCACTACGTTTCTATATAGAGTCTTTGTAAATATAATTCATATGTATAGGCATGATTAAGCCAAAAAAAAGAAGGTTTGTTCCAGGTAACATGGGCAGAAAATGTAGGGTCGGTAGGTCGGATTTAAAAAAAAATTGATATGAAAGTACTGGCCGGCCTCTCCGAAGACCCTAAGATTTATTAAAAAAGGGTAAAAATACAGAAAATTCTTCAAAATTGCATAAAAAAACTTAGAGTCGGCCCTGTTTTGATAGGGCCTAAAACTAACCCTTTTTTTGGCCTTAGGGTGAAGGGAGGTGGGAACAATATAAAGACCATTTGTTAATTATTCAAGACTTTTTCCTGTAAATTACAAAAGCTTCATTCCCGCAATCTCTTCACATACTTCAAGTCAGAGCTAATATCAGTTTTAATACTACATATTTTATATTTATTTTGCATGAGGCTTTGACTAGGCTGGGTTGTTGTGAAGGATTGGCTGTTATCCATGTGGTATTAATGTATTGTGTTTGTTCTTCCACAGGTACATGGGGGTCGGTCTGTCGGCACAAGGTGTTAATATGAACAGGTTACCAGGTAAGTACACTTCCTATAACTTACCCATTATACTCATCCATTCAAGTGGGAAGAATAGAATTGAGGGCCAAAATCTTTGATTTGATACCAAACATGCCAAGTATGGTGTGGCTTATACGAGAGGTTTTTGAAGTATAGTACGGTACTAAAGAAGTAATTTTCATACCCCCTGTGTGGCTAATAGGATTCGTCAGATTTGGTGGTGCGGCTTATACGTGTATGCAGCTTATACGCAAGGTTTTACAGTACACACCTAAATGTAGGGGGTGAAGCACCAATATTCATAATTGGCAAAGAAATACAGTTTTAATCAAGACAATCTTGAAGCTGACTTTTTCATCGGGATGCCTTCCTCACTCATTTTATAGATTTGATCACCGTCATTAGGGCAAATAAAAAAAAGGTTTGTTTCATGTAACATGGGATGAAAGTCTAGGGTCAGTAGGTCGAATTTTTTTTTTTAACTTTCTTTTTTTTACAGCCCCTCTACGATACCAAAAAAAAAGTGTAAACATCGGGGGGAATTCAAAAATTTTGTTAACCTAAAATTGACCCCCAAAAAAGTGTAAAAATAATTGAATCTCTTCAAAATTGTATTAAAAAAAAGTAGGGTCGGCCCTGTTTTCAGGCATGCAAACTCCTCAGATTTCTCAGATTTCTCAGATTTTTATTCCTCCAAATTGGTCATTCTTGTGATTCGTCCAGATCCAATGAGAACTCTGTTTACCTTTATGTCGGGGGGGGGGGACTTGTATTTTGATCTTCTTGTCTGATGAAATTACATCAAATTTCACCATTTGCCTTCTTTATTTTCAAAATTTTCTTGGGGAGGCATGCCCCCAAACCACCCTAGTACTGCTGTGACATGTGATTGGCAAATGAACACATAACTATTTCAGTGATGGTTTAAGATGGGGGGGTAGTCATGCCAGGTGTGCCAAAATGCATCAGATTGCACCATTTGAAGTCAAGAATTTCAAAATTTTCAAAAGTTCCATCCCCAAGCATAAAGGTTGGCTTATACAGATCTTAGCTTTGATACATTTCTGGCCAAAATACACCAGAAGGCACCATTTCAAGTCAAGAATTTCAAAATTTTCTAAGACCTTTCCATCAAAAAAGCAAAGGTCCATCTCCCATCATAAAGACAGGCTGGATAATACAGATTTCAGTTGAATTATATTTTTTGCCAAAATGCAGCAGAATGCATTATTTTAAGTCTAGATTTACAATTTTCTGGAAAAAATAAACAAGTTTCCAGCCCCAATCATAGAGAATAATTCAGAGCTGAGCCTTAATATATTGTGTGCCAAAATGCATCAGAATGCACCATTGGTAATCATAGGCTTTCAAATTTTCTTGAGGGGGCATGCCCCCAAACCCCACCTAGTTTGACCACTACACTTCGCTTGCGATGTTATTTCGGAAGCGGGGGCATACATTCCCCGAAAATATCCTGGGCTCAGATTTTTTCCTCTTCAGAGTTTGCATGTCTGTGTTTTGAGAGAGTCGATCGGGTTACCTGAAACAAACCTCTTTTTTTGGCCTTATTATAGCTGCAGTGTAACTAAGCGGACACACCAAACGACCTGCTGTACTCACCTGTAACCAGTTACTCCCCCTCCTGCTCCTAGTGGTTTGTGTGTGTGTTGGGGGGGCGGGGGATCAATACATGTAGAGTAGCAGTGCCACAGTCCACTTGTCTCAGTGATGAAATATTGAATGAGAATACACTACCCTACAACATTGGTGTGGAGGGAGTTGGCACTAATATAATGCTGCATGTAGAAGCAATTGGTAGAAGGGCCAGTCATGTTCGTAGCAACACAAAAACTTGATAATGGTTTATTTAATTTGTAGATTAAATATTACAGTAAATTCTTGCGTGCGTCCACACAAATTTCCAGCCCCCTCACCCCTCCCCTCGTCCTCCGTCCATAGCAACATGCCAGGTTCGTGTAGCAGTATTTGTTTGTAAAGGTATTGATAAGGTGTGGCTCCAATAACAGAATAAAAGTGGGTGGAGATGATTTGTCAGAGTTACTTAAGAATTTGTGACACAAGTGCCATGCATTTATTCTATAATACACACAAGTAGTGCAGGTCCCGTTTGCCTTGTGCACTCGCGTCGAAGTTTTGTGTCAGTGTTAATCTAAAATAATTGGTAACCCCCCCCCCCCTCCACCAACCTTACTCTGCCACCTCTTGCCAAGGCAGGCGGGTAATGTCTTGCAATAAAATGTTGTCGTCCACTTTTTCTCCCCGTTCCAAACTTAAACTATGTACATGTAAATTAGTCTAAATAGGTCCTAGATCTGAAATATCACGGCTCAACTCCCCGTATAAGTAGAGATATGTGGAGATAAAAAAATTCCTCCGTTCCTTCAAGCTTGCGGGCAATGATATTGGGCGCCCATGAGGGCCCGGAAATTGGGGATCACGTGACGAAACTAAGGTGCCCTATTCAATCACATACCAACATTTTTGTGTAGAACGTGTATGATCGTCAGGACTACCGTAAAACCTCGCGTATAAGCCTAACTCGCGTACTAGCCGCGGCTTCAACGCGAGGTTTTACGGTAGTGCGGCTTACAGAATTTGCCCAAACTCAGGGTGCAGCTTATACAATGGTTTTTGCTAGTATAGTATAAGTAGAGTACTAAAGTATCCATAATTCATAATTCATTGGGCAGATGTGAAGTAGATACCCTCTGTAGTGTAAGTGTAAGGTCTGGTGAGGTGACTTCTCTGTCCGATTCACCTTCAGGCCGACCAATCCCTCTGACCCCAGCTCCTTAGCCCCACTGCCCCGTCCACCAAGCACATGCCCCACCCTATCCCACACACCTCTAACTAACCTAACCTGTGTGTGGAGAGTGTGCAGGTGGCACTCTTTGTTAGCATGATGGATGGCCCTCTGGTGGTGACGTCAACACCTGGAGAGGTCAGAGGTCAAGGTCGGGGGTCAGTCCTGATCACTGTGGTACTAATGTGTCTCTATACATCTAAATGGAGCTACAAATTTATATATAGAGCACTAGCGGAATATATTTTAGACCAATCAAATAATTCCCGCCATTTCACTGCTGAATTCTCGGGAGACAGCTGGAACCCATGTTACAACTGTTATCAGTGCTTATCTGGGGGGTACCAGCTTAAGTAATGGCCGTGCTCGTTAGACACTAGGCTTGACCCCTATAGGTACAGACCTCTAAGCCTGCTAACGCTGTGAGTTACACGCGACAGCAGCTCAACACCCCACCCCCTACTGATGGCGAGAAGGGGAATGACACTGCCAGCCACAATAATCATATGCTATTGTAAAATGACACTTCTATATATTAAAAGTGTTACACTATGTGGGTGTAGTCACATAGCCTGCACTGGAGGTTCCCCTCTGCGTGCTGTTACCGTAAAGTCTTGTGTAACCTACACCCTCGTATAACCCGCACCCAGATTTTGAAGAGATCATATAAACCACACCTGGGGACTGATAAGGCTACTTTAAACTGTAATATAACTCCCAATTTTTTTTTGTATAACCCGCACCTCTACTGTGAACAAACCCTATAGCCAGCACTGGCGTTGTGTTTCTGGTATAACATAACGCGCGTGTTACACGGGCGACTTTACAGTAGGTAGATTGGGCAGACAGGTGGTGGGATAAGGATGGGTTGAGCACACAAGGCTCACCGCTGTGCCAACACGGTTTGGGTCTGGGCTCTACCCTCATGGAGGACTCGTGTAGACCGCCTGCTGCCCGACGTGCTGTATGTACACATCTACCGTAGATCCCAGCGTATGATAAAGCAGGGTAGACACTGCCACCTAACGCTCCAATTCGACCGATCTCGACTCTCCAGGCGGGTCCAGTCGGCCCGTGTATGCCTGCTCCCGACCCAGTTGGGTCAGATCGGGACTAGTCGTGAGTTTTCAAGCAGTGTTTGAAATCTGGCTCCGACTGGGGCACAGTGGGGATGGGGGGTATGGGGGGTCCAGATGGGGGTGGTCGGGGCTAAAGTGCCCGTGTAGGGCCAATGGGAGAGCAGCTCACAGCCATGTGACCATTTTGTACAACTTGTGCAGTCGGGTCCAGTCGGCTGTCAAACCTATTTGTATACTAGTTCCCGGACTAGTTCCCACGTCCCGCTCCATCTCAACTCAACTATAGACAACTGGGTCAGTTGAGTTGGGATGCGGCAGATCGGCGCAAAACGTCTGTGTGTATACCCGCTTAAGACGCTGCTCGAACCACAGTGCAGCTTTTAGGGTGTGCCCAAAGTCTAGTTGTGACATTAAGCCATACAGGAACTTTCGCTTGTAAAGTACAGTACTAAGTTAGCAATTTTCAGACCGCAGATGCGGCTTATAGAATTAATGAAAATCCCATGTGCCGCTTATTATAAGAGGGTTAGGCTTATACATGAGGTTTTACGGTAGGCTACCAGATGTATAGATACACCGAGAAAAAATATATGGGTGAAAATATATCGGGCAGCCACTCACTACATGTTACGCTGTAGCCGGAGTAGTGTGCTCAGCATTATGTATCAGGTACAGGATGCTCACTCCACTCACTCACTGCAGGTGGCAACGGTACCCTGCTCACCTAGTATCTGTGATCCTTTAGTATCATCTGTTGCTATATATTATGAATCTTTATTTTTTGGAAATACAAGATCTCCTATGCTTAAGCACTGGAAGGCCGTATTTAATGCCCCCCATTGAATACAATGTGGCCGTATTCAATAGGCTAAGAAGAAGTTGTTTATCCTTCATTAAATGGCTTCAAATAAAAGAATTAACACAAATACCAACTACGGTACATTGATACCGCTCTGATGTATTTCACTCGTGGGCCCCCCACTCGTAAAATACAACAGAGACTGTATCAACGGGCGTTGGCATTTGTCTATTTATTTCACCTATAGTATACTGAGTATGGTGGAAAATGTTTTTTGATAGAAATATTCATTGGACATCCATACTGCTGGGAGTTGTTCCTCACAATTCCAGCTTTAATATGATACGAGGAAAATCTTCTCAATTTTATAACAACATTTGTCCAGAAAACATTTTTTTCAAGCTTTTGGTGATTATGTTCAAAGATATTCATCGCAGGGGTAAAATGAGGTATCATATATATGCATGTATATGGCGGTTGCTGGATATGTAATAACTGCTAAAAAATATTCTACTTTTAATACCTACTGTAAACTTACTCTTGATAAACTAGTTTGACACTTTTCGTGATGTTTCACCATTAATGTATTGGACATACCCCATGATGTTGAGTTGTAATACTGTGATCAGTGGTCTGAGTCACGTAGGGTAGATCTAGGTTACACCAGGAATATCTACAGCAATAACATAAAATCAAGAGGAAAACGTGGGAACTGGATAGCAATGTAAAGAATAAAGGCTGAAACAAACATGAATAATGGCCCATGTCAATCAAATCTGTTTGGCTCTATCGCTGTCAGAGTCACAGAAAGAATGGAGGTTTATACAACCATGAAGGCACTAATTGTGATGCATTAAAGACACGTCTTGAAAACGTCCCAAAAAAAGGTGACTTTATTCGTGAGCATTCCCATAGCAGCCTGACCTAATAAATGTTCACTGCCTAAGGGAGTGATCATTTATTATCAACAGGGGAGGGGTGGTGGGTTTGGGGGGGGGGGGGAAACAAATTTGGACCCCTTGACGGGGGGGGGGCAAAAAATTTTGGACCCCTCTTGGGGGGGGGGCAAAAAAATTTCGACCCTAAGGGGGGGGGTAAAAGATGTTGACCCCTTGACGGGGGGAGGGTAAAAAATTTTGTGCGCTCCGCGCGGAAACCCACCGCCCCCCCTGTTCTTAAAAAATGATCACTCCCTAAAAGTGATGAATGGGCACCAGCAGCAGACGAGGAAGCCGGTCACCGTAAATCTTCACATAAGAGCCTAACCTTTGATAAGCCGACCCGCTCAGGAAGTGCTCATTTTTGAACAACAGGGGAGATATTTGGGTCAATTTCTTTTCTCGCATAGTAAAGTGCTGGCTTTTTCGCTCAAATCAGGTGTCCAGAATCCTCCACCACACTACCCCCCCCTTGTTGTTCAAAAATGGGAGAATCCCAATATCTGATTTTGGTGTCACATTTTGTATGGTACTTCTAAAAACCCTCATATAAGCCTCACCCCCTTGGGAGAATTCTATAAGCCGCAATGTGGTTCTTGACTTCCGTAAAAGCCACGGCTCCTATGAGACAACTTACGGTAATGAGTTCTCTGACCGACAGAGCCCCAACTCCAAGGAGGTGTCCTGTTACTGCTTCATACACGGCGAGAGGGGGAGGGGGGGGGGGGTGCACTGAGATGGGCGATCAGTTACAGCATCCTCAGCATGGTTACTTCATGTAGAGTAGATGGGGATCAGCTATCTGCTACCATGCAGCTTTAAGATGGTCAGAATCCCAGATACAGTTAGTATTAGTAGTAGCAGACGGTACATCCTAGTAGATAGACTAGGTAGTAGAGACTTAGCAATATACTCCATTAACAGGGACAGGCCACCACAACTAGGGCCATCTCTGTTCCCCCCAATATGCTCTATTGGCTGACTATGAAGTACCGTAAACAAACCCTTAGCAGAGGCCACTTCTCAGGGTATAGCAAAAAGGCAGGTTGCCGGCTCGGGTTATACGGTATATCACTGTACTAGAGAAGCTACACAGTACTAAAGTAGCCATAATCAGACCGAAGGGTTTTCACTATTTTCTCGGTGCAGATTACACGCAAGATGTGCATTGTATGCGAGACTACAGTATTGTATACAAATAAATGCAATATCCCCTACGGGGAGACTACGTGGATATACTTGTGGGGTGTGCTGTTCCAATGTGAGTTTGGCATACTTGGAGAGGAGTCCATCTGAGTGCATCCAGGTTGATGACGTCACGGTGACCTTTGACCTGCGGCTGAGTGCCAAGATGTGAGTGCTGCCTGTAGTAGCAGTAACTGATCCTGTGGTCATTAAGGAGGAGGCCTGTTACGTACACTGGTGAAGAGCAGGCGGGAATACTGAACAATGCATGTAGTTACTGTACTATTTAAGTCCCGGGTTTTAAATAAGCGCCTTTCTTGTACAAGCGCCGGGGTAAAGGGGTCTCCAAATATTTCCAAAGCACTAAAATATAGCATCTCGAAATAAGGGCCTGTCCGGCATAAGTGTTGGGGGTATACAGGCCTCCAAATCTATAAGGGCTGTGGTGCTTAATCACGACAGAACGGTAGTTCGCATTATAATACAGTGTGTTATACAATACTGTCGTTCTGAAGCTGGCTTTTTCACCCAAGGATTTGAACTTTAACTTTTTGTGATGCTTAGTATCAGATCTGCTGTTATTACACAGCAGCTACAGCTGGCAGACGGGTAGGGGAGGGCAGCAGCTACAGCTGGCAGTAGACAGATAGGGGAGGGCAGCAGCTACAGCTGGCAGTAGACAGGTAGGGGAGGGCAGCAGCTACAGCTGGCAGACGGGTAGGGGAGGGCAGCAGCTACAGCTGGCAGTAGACAGGTAGGGGAGGGCAGCAGCTACAGCTGGCAGTAGACAGGTAGGGGAGGGCAGCAGCTACAGCTGGCAGACGGGTAGGGGAGGGCAGCAGCTACAGCTGGCAGTAGACAGGTAGGGGAGGGCAGCAGCTACAGCTGGCAGTAGACAGGTAGGGGAGGGCAGCAGCTACAGCTGGCAGTAGACAGGTAGGGGAGGGCAGCAGCTACAGCTGGCAGTAGACAGGTAGGGGAGGGCAGCAGCTACAGCTGGCAGTAGACAGGTAGGGGAGGGCAGCAGCTACAGCTGGCAGACAGTTAGGGGAGGGCAGCAGCTACAACTGGCAGTAGACAGGTAGGGGAGGGCAGCAGCTACAGCTGGCAGACATTTAGGGGAGGGCAGCAGCTACAGCTGGCAGTAGACGGGGAGAGAACCAGTGGCCATCGGGAGAGGGAGAAGCTGTGCCACGGTAGTAGCTACATAATACTTATGTTGGGGAGGGGGTTGTCAGGAGAGGTCAGAAGAGGTAACATTGCAGAGGCCAAATTGCCAATACATATTACATAACTACTAATGACGGATCGATATTGTGTTTAGATAACCTGGTCATGCATCGGTCATGAACTTAGGTAGCCTGCACGTGTGTTGACAACAACACAGGTAGAACTCTTCAGTTAAACAATAACAGATACAATATTCTAAGAGGAGTGTGCTGGCAACCACCCAACACATTATCAATTAAAATTTATATTTGCTTTAGATAGTAGTGGTACATTATTCTGTGACCGCTATGATAATGCTAGGAAGCCTTACGACCGAAAAATGTGTAACTGGAAACACCCATTGCAATACTTGTGTGTCAAGTCGCTCTTCGGTCAAGGCACTGTTATAACTGTAATAACACTTTCCGAGAATAAGTCATCTACGGTGTGATTTGTTTCATAGAATGAAATGAGAACAAGTATTGGTCCACAGGTAGTTTCAATTGCGTGTTTAAACTAAGGGTACCGTAAATTCTCTCCAGAGTTGCCACTTTTCCTGCTTTTGCGACTGTCTCATGTATACGCCGAACCCTGGTAGTGTAAGCCGAAACCTGAGTGTCGGGAAACCCTATAAGCCACACACGGAGTCTAATTCTGGAGACTTTAATACTTCTTAGAACCCTTGTATAAGCCGCTCAACTTATTTCATGGTGAATACGGCAGTCTCATTGACTTTCCTGTATTTCACAGCTTTTTAGGTCATTGAAATTGATGATTTAATCACCATAAAATAGTATTTTTAGATCAATAGAGTGGAAATTTGACATGAGTTAATAATGACATGAAATAAACACAAAGACTTGTATAGTTCCCCACTTGTGAAATAACCCTCAGTGGGGAAGTATACTCGTAAACTGTAGTCTATATATGGTCAGCATGTTCAGTATCAAATCAAATCTTGAGATTGATTCCTCACGTATAAAACCCTGTGTATAAGCCGCGGCTAGTACGCGAATCAGATCGCTGGTGCGGCTTATAGGATCGGCACAGAGTCCAGGTGCGGCTCATACGTGAGTTTTTGCTCCTATAGTACAGTACTAAAGTCACCATAACCAGATCGCTGGTGCGGCTTATAGGATCGGCCCAAAGTCGGGGTGCGGCTTATACGCGAGTTAGGCTTATACGCAAGGTTTTACGGTACAAGCTGCAGCTTCCACACGAGACTTTACAGGATGTATTTTTGCTTGTCAGCGGTAGTGCTGTAACGCCTGTGCTTCTTTGTTTGACAGGGTGGGACAAGCACTCGTATGGTTACCATGGTGATGACGGCCACTCGTTCTGTTCATCTGGTACCGGACAACCGTACGGCCCCACCTTCACCACCGGTGACGTCATCGGCTGCTGCGTCAACCTCATCGATAACACATGCTTCTACACCAAGAACGGTGTCAACCTCGGTCAGTAGAACCTTCATGATATCTTATCTAATTTATGGCAAAACAGATATGCGATTTTTTTTCCTAATTTTTGCAGAAATTCCTGACTCACTCTCACCAAATCAGTGCAACTAAAAAAGTGACGTACATGATCGGTGGACGTACATGATCGGCAGAGTACCAAATCCATCTTTTACCCCCTGCACTACGATGTTTAACTCTCCCAACCATACCTACAGGCTGTAATGTATCTTTGGGGAGTTTATTAGAAAAAAAAACCTCCCAAAATATTTATAGGGGCCGGAGGGGGGGGGGCTCAATGTGTAACCGATCATGTACGTCACATGACGTACATGATCGGCTTGGAATGTCATGTAACATTTCCTCATTACACACTGCTTCACATGTCTATGATTATACATATTTAGACCTACATCATATGTACACCTTGCTATGATTGATTTATGTTTTATATATGGTCAGAAAGGGTAATTAAGACAGTCAATAAATAATGGCCGATCATGTACGTCACATGACGTACATGATCGGTATTTCAAAGGTCATGTAAAATACTCTTACTAGTCGCATCTACACATGTCTAACATCTTACATGTCAAGACACACATCATATGTACACCTAGGTAAGGTTTATTTATGTTTTTCCTTGTTCAGAAAGGGTAGGGCAGTCAATAATCACCGATCATGTACGTCACATGACGTACATGATCGGTATTGAAATGTCAAGTAAAATTCTCTTCCTAGTCGAATATACACATGTCTAACATTTTACATGTCAAGCCACACATCATATGTACACCTTGGTAAGGTTTACTTATCTTATATGATGATCAGAAAGACTGGGGCAGTCAATAATCATCCGATCATGTACGTCACCGATCATGTACGTCACCGATCATGTACGTCACCGATCATGTACGTCCACCGATCATGTACGTCCACCGATCATGTACGTCACTTTTTTAGTTGCACTGATTTGGTGAGAGTGAGCCATCTACATTTTTGCTTTAATTTCAATTAGATTTTAAAACTAATTGGAAGTGGTAAAGTACATGTCAAAATGTTGTCATACTGAAAATAACTAACCCTATGCTCATTCTCTTTCAGGTATTGCCTTCAGAGATCTACCTGTAAGTACCACACAGTTCTGGCTACATAAATTACATATATGTACGGAAGAGTATTACCGTAAATTCCCGCGTACTACCCGAGGTTTTACGCGAACCAAATGCAGCTTTCATTTGATACCAAACATGCCCATATAGGGTGCGGGTTATACGAGGGTTTTTATTACAATAAAACAGTACTAAAATTGAAATTTTCAAGTTCAAAAAACGGGTTAAAGGATTCCCCTGCGTTGGGGGTGCGGGTTATACGCGAGATGCGGGTAGTACACAGGAATTTACGGTACATGAAAAAAATAGTACAATACAACAGGAAATGCATTATAAAATAACGTTGAATGAGCTAAAAAGTATATACATCACTTTATACAGTATCTGCATATAGTAAGGCAATCAATCGCCACTCACTTCAGCAATATCTATCGAATGGACATGGATGTCTCAAAGCCCGTGTGGATTATCCATTCTGCTCGCCTGCTCACAGATGGAAGGCTTTTTACTGCATAAACCCAGGATATGGAGATATACAGTAATAAATGTTTTACTGATTGACACCTTGTCTTTGCAGCCCAACCTCTACCCGACCGTGGGTCTACAGACCCCTGGTGAAGTGGTGGAGGCCAATTTCGGAAACAGCCCCTTCATGTTCGACATAGAAGACTACATGAGGGTATGCACAGTAGATCTGATTCTAGCACTCTTGTAGTATTTGCACCTAATCTATCTCTGCACCTCACAAACCTGCCAGGCATTTACATTTTTTTTGTAAAATATTTGAAATTTGTGTAACTTATGCATCAAATGACCTCTGTTAATAAGCGCGAGACAGATTTGATCATTTGAGACCAAATGATACATCAGATTGTAAAATAGTTTGAGTGGAGGTATTTGAAGTAGATAAAGATGCCTTGTACTGTGCAGAGTTTTAGTATAAAGTAGATGTAGAGGCTGTCGCTGAGTGCTGGGGTTGTCTAACGATCGTGAATGTGAGGAGTCGTCAGATCTTTTTGCAGGAGTGGAGGATGAAGACGCGGCTGACCATCGAGCGGTTCCCAGTCCCCGACAAGAAGGGCGAGTGGCAGACGGTGCTACAGAAGTAAGTTAGAACATGGACAGGGCAACCTTTAACCCTAATGTTAACTTCTCAGCTGCAGTATGTGGAACATCATTTAAATTGATGCATTTACCCACTTACTCAGGGTCCTCACAAGTTAATATATGGAAAGTCATGGAAGTTAAAGTGGACAGGGAATTTCATATGGAAGTCTGGGAAAGTGGGGGAAATATATATAACAAAATCTTTCAGAACGTACTGATTGCTTTTAAGATTTTAGAAATCCCCAGGGTCAAATTGAAGCCTACCTGCACCATATCGCAATGGTACTGGAAATTTGTTAAGGGAAATTGATAACTTTTGGTCATGGAAATTCAGGGGAAGTCATGGAATTTCAATCTGAGATTGTTATCGTAACCCTGTAATACTTAAACAACGTGAGGTACAGTGAATTATTGAATAGCTCTCTCTGGCTACTGGTATTTCAACAACAAAAAACTGAATTCGAGCTGAATGAGATATTCAGTCGTCGTAGCTGCTGCTAGACATCTGTTTCACTCAGCTTTGCCAAAAATCATGCAGCATGAAAATGTTGCAAAGTATGCCTGGCTATGCTCGTAAATGGAGTTGTACATGTTTGTGGTTGTCATTTTTGTAATAATTACTTTCATAAAACATATCCTAAAAGGCTAACATTACCCAGGGACAAAGTTAAGATAAAGTATGATTGCTTATAATATATGTGAATTTCTATGTATGTCATGAGACGTTTTGGTTTGAAACACAGAATTGAATAGGAATAAGTTATTCAGATCTGTGGTAAAAGAAATTCTCTGCATGCAAATATAAATGTTGTTAACTTAGAATACAAATACATGTATTTTTGAAAATGAATGGGTTTAATATATCCATAAAAGTTGACGTGGAATTCACAGTATTGAATTACTACAGCTGTCACTAACATGGATTTGTCCCAGTGACCCCTGACCCCAGTAGAGGTCAGATATGAGGTCGGGCCGGGTGAACTCTGACCCAGGTGAGAAACCTGTGGACGTAAGGCCAGGTGGCAATCTGTCACTTCTTGGCTGTATTTATTACAAAAGTAACACGCCTTGGTTGTCTTGACGACAAGGTCACACCGATGCGAGGTGTCATGTCTACACAACTTGAGCTGTTTCCTGGCAGATTACCTGCCTGTGCACCTGTACGGGCTTTCACCCCTACTGTCACAGATTTCCCAGTGTAAGGGAGTGGTCATTTTTTAACAACAGGGGGGGGGGGGGGGGGGGGTGGATTTGGGGGGGGGGGGAACCAAAAAAAATTAGACCCCTCTTGAGAGGGGGACCAAAAAAATTGCACCCCTTTTTAGAGAAAAAGCCTGCGCGTTACTATAGCTCAAAGGGGTCGGCTGCACTCAATTTCAACTTGCCTGAGGGGGGGGACCAAAAAAGATTTTGACCCCTCCGGTGGGGGGCACCAAAGATTGTTTGCCTTGCTCACGCTAAAATCCACCGACCCCCCTGTTGTTAAAAAATGACGACTCCCTAATGTGTTATACTGCAGCATTGAGGGGTTTCCTAGATAAAATCTACTTTGACTTCACGATTGGCAGCCATTTCACTGGGCGCCATTAATGACTTTTAACCCTTTA
The DNA here is from genome assembly GCA_947462335.1 of Harmothoe impar. Classification (NCBI taxonomy): domain Eukaryota; kingdom Metazoa; phylum Annelida; class Polychaeta; order Phyllodocida; family Polynoidae; genus Harmothoe; species Harmothoe impar. Next base: position 61,545,121 of record OX381712.1, on the reverse strand, counting down.
AGGTCCACCCATTGGTTTAATCTGCTATGCCCTTGGTCGTTATCAAGCATTAATGCAGCCCTGGCGAGTAACTCGCCAGAGCTGCATCACGCCGACCCTTTGGGAGTGAATCAACCCTGTAGGGTCAGCATGATGCTTGGATGCAGTTCTGGCGAGTTACCCATCAGAGCAGCATTCGTGCATCCTGAAGACAAAGCCGGCATCATGCATTAAAACCTCTTTCGATCCTTAAAGTGTTAAACCTGCAGTCCTGTAATTGAAACCAAACACTACCCCACTTGTCCACTGTTCTGATGAGTTGACTGTATTCTGTAGGATCGTGTCCACATACCTGGTTCACCACGGTTACTGCGCCACCGCTGAGTCATTCGCACGCAACACCGGACAAGCCTTCGAGGAGGAGCTAGCCTCAATAAAGAACAGACAAAGTAATGCTTTTAAAGTTATTTCCTAAGTATAAAGAGTGTTTCAATTTTCATTTTGCAAATGATTTACTAGTACTTAAGATACGTGTATTACATGTATCCATAAGCCATGATTGTGAAACTCATACAAGAACTTCCTTGAAAATACACATGTAGCCGATTGTTGACAATGATCAAAATAGCTGTAACCTTTCAGGGTAATATGCTTTAATGCAACATGACCTTTGTCGTCATGATGCATAAATGTAAACCCAAAAAAAAATTCTAAGAAATTGGGTCCAGCCCCAAAAATATAGGGCTTCATGCATATCTAGTAGTACCTCCCTGTATTAATTGTGTTGTCTGCGTGCAGGGATTCAGCGCCTGGTGCTGGCGGGCAGGATGGGTGAGGCCATCGAGACGACCAAGCAGCTGTACCCAGGGCTACTGGAGCGGGATGCCAACCTGCTCTTCATGCTAAAGTGTCGGCAGTTCATCGAAATGGTGAACGGCACGGACAGTGAGGTGCGGGGTCCGGCCATCCGCTCGCCCAAGTCGCGTCACTCGTCGGGGTCGGCACGTTCCTCCCCCAGCATGAGCCCGGTGCACCACCCGGTCCACTCCGGGACCGTTATCTCAGGGACGGCTCGCGCGCCGAGTTCAGGCTCCATGTCGGGGTCCTCTGGGGGCAGCAGCCCTAACCGGATACCAACCTTAGGGAGTAGCAGCAGCAACAACGCTAACAACACCAGCACCAAGAGTCATAGCGGCACAGGCGGGTTGTTCCCAGGGAGTAATAACAACCCTGCCTCGTCCGCATCCATCGCCCCCGGCAACGGTGGGACGAACATCTTGGGTGGTGGTGGTGGTGGTGGTGGGGGTAGCAGTCCTTCACTTATCTTCTCAGAGGCCGATATGAACGCCACGAACAATGCCATGAATGGCGATAATGTAGCACAACAACAACAACAGTCACAACAACCCCGGGGGCCTCTCTCTCAGCCGGCCGCGCCCCTCAACGTGCCACAAATACACATGGACACGTCAGACGTAGACATGGCTGACGGGTCGTCAGAGAACGGCACTGACCGGACTGCTGCCAGTAATGGCACCACCTCTAATGGACTGTGCACAAATGGAGTTACCAATCAGGACATGGAGTGTGATATGGGTGAGTAGGGGACTTTACTAACTAAGGGTATGCGCCCTGGTGGGTGAGTCAGACTTCTTGGAGGTCCGCTGACTTGTATGGTGGTCATAGGCAAGCAGATGGTAAGATTTAGATGTAACTGGATCTGCATGTATATATGCAGTTATACATACAAACTTGACATGTATCTCTCTAAATTATTTGACCTGAAAGGATCAATTTTGGTTAACAGATGATGAAATTAAATTCGTTTTGAAATAAAAGTAAAACCTAGGACGGGGAGCTTTGTGACTCTGTGAGGCTTTAAATCCTGTATGAGTTGCGGGGGGGGGGGTCCATATTTCTATGATAATGTTATACTACACTTCACTATTTGAAGTGTTAGATTAGTTGGAAATACCAAAATGGGTTGGAAACACCCCTGAACTAGGGAATTGTGGATGTCTGACAGAAGTGTGCAGGGATAGTACTTTCCTACTTTCAAAAAATTACTGGACAAAAAATTGACCGAAATCCTAAGATTTCATATCTTTTTATAAACCAAGTAGTAGAATCTTCCAATGTGCTTCTGCTGTTCATTTATGACAAGTGGCTAATTGTGTTTTCTCTTTATAGAAGTAGACCAGCCTTCGTCAAAACGACAGTTGTGTGGGGGCAACCCTTTGGCCATAGAGAAAATGTTGCAGTATGGCCGTGAACTACAATCAATGAGTGTCCAGCTTAGGCGAGAATACGGCAAGAACGAATCCAATAAAAAAGCATTACAGGTAGGTCGTTGCCACATAATGATCTTGTTAATAACCTCCAGGGGCCACATAGGGCTTTGATGTGCTATGCCATGGGTCGCCATGATGCATGAATGCAGCCCTGGCGATAAACTGGCCAGTGCTGCAGTCAAGCATCATGCCGACTCTACAGTGTTGAGACTCCCCCGAAGGGTTGGTATGATGCATTAATGCAGCCCTGGCAATTTACTCGCCAGTGCTGCCTTCATGTATCATCAAGATGATGTATCATTTGTATCATAACGACAAAGAATGTAGCACATTTAAGCACTGTGCTGTCTTGTTTTGAAATATAGCCAAATAAACCAATGGGAGAAATAAATCTACAACGCTAATATATGAACGATGTTACTGCCTGCATATTAAGTGTTACCCTTGTTGTGCCCACAGGATGCCTTTAGTCTCCTGGCCTACCAGGACCCCTGGAACAGCCCGGTCGGGCAGCAACTTGACCCAGTCCAGAGGGAACCTATCTGTGCCGCACTTAACTCATCTATATTAGGTATGATCCAGTATTATATATCTGTTATATACTACATGTATTAAAAAAGGATTGAAATGATTTGATCATGAGGTTCCTTTGCAAAGATACAGTAACGATTTTAAGACTTTCATCACCCTCTATATATCTTTTAACCATAATCATGGCACTGATATCCCTATGGGATTCTATCTGATCAAAAGTATATTAATAAGACCTAGTATAATAAACGTGTGTTTTGCTTCTGTATTAAAAATGATAATGGTAAAACTGTTTTACATTATTTCAGAATCACATGGCCTTCCCAAACAGCCTCCGTTAGAACTGGCGATCGGGCAAGCGACACAGTGTATGAAGTTAATGTCCAAGCATGGCATAGGATCATGTGCCTTTGCTAATGTTTCACAGTACCTACAATAATCTACACTCTACCCTAGCTCTTTGGACATTTAGGTAACTTCTTCGTGTAGGGCACATAATGTCAGAGGTCAAGGTCAATGATAAGGGTCACCAAATGGAATACTGTAATACTGTTGCCATGGTTACCAGATGTCAACATGGTTTCGTGGCAGATAGTTGAATTATTTAAGCTGGAATACACGTCTCTGTCTGCGTCTTAGGAATTTGAATGCAAGAACGGTACAAAAAAACACTCACTGGTACATTTTCAAACCTGATCTCTTTTCGTGGGAACTAAGGTTTCTAAGGTTATTTAGTCACAATATTAAGAAAAACTGTATAAATGTTTCATACATCACGTTTGCAAATAGGGGTGCCGCTGTTGATTAAGGAAAAAGAATAGAAAATTCATGTGAGAAACTCCAAATGTCATGGTGACAGTGTAGGGCGCCTGTACATATGATACATATCATTCTATTTTATTGGTAAACCCCAAGTGGACATCATTACATGAAACTGCCTTTAAAATTAATGCTGAGAATATTGTTTCGATAAGGTTAGACAATTTTCGTTAGTATTTTCCATTTCCCCCCTCCAATGAAAAGTTTTGATTACGGTGGGTTGTGAGACGTTGAAAAAGCCACCGATGCAAGGTTGTAAATGGACTTGTGAATATTCTATCCTAGATACACGTTTGGCCCTCGGAGTACGTTCCTGGCCATTGCTTGATGAGAAAGCTTGTGGCCGCAGCCTGTGATGCACTATTTGATGACATTTCTCTTATTTCGCAAACATTTTAAACTTACTGACAAAATCAACTTTTAAATGAACCCTCATCTCTATTCTATTTTGGATTTGGGTATTTTTTAAAACATTTAGACCAAATTAATTGAGGGATGTTTTTTTGTGCGAAAAGGAAGTATCCTTCTCTAGCACTCTTTTAAAAATTACATAAATTAAAGGAGGGATTTATGCTTGTCGCCTAGTGCGTCATAGGCTGATGCCTCATTGTACAGAGTATTAATCGCGAGCGGAGTGCAGTGGTTCCTTGTAAGTTATCGGTTTATACAGTGTGCGGTGCGACACAACATGTAGCTTGATATGACGCTGGTATGCTATTGGAACGAGTAGAGTCTAAAGATGGTGTTTTCCCTCAAATAAACAAAATGTTGAATATGACTGCAACTGATGTAACATGCAAGTCAGTACTGGGTCTATATAGTACACTTGAAGAAAGAAGATTGGATGGCACCCAGTCTATCCAAGTAAACTGATGTCAATAAGTTATTTTACTCAGAGTACTGATAAACATCCAGGTCTGCGCTTCCTTTTATGATACCTTCAAATCATCAGTGGTACATGAAGTCGACCAAATCTGTATTACGCACAATTGCAAATATATGAAAATTGTGAATTAGAGAGAAACATGAATGAAAAAAGAAAATAAATGATCCACTCGCAATAGAAATGTAAATTTAATTAAATGAGGATATAGATGCTGAAACTTATGTCGGTAGAGATCTTGTATTCTACTCCAACCCTGATTAACATTGCCCTCTCGCATTACGTGTGTATTTAAAAGAAGTTGAGGCATGGCGCTTTGTTCCTGCGTGTGAACGTAGTCCATCCCAGTCGTGGAACTAAGATAAATTATGCAACCTCATTATGTCAGGACCGTTGGCACGAGTAGAGCTGATGACTCGCTACCTTCACCTGTGATAGAAGTTAAGCCGCGTATACAAGGAAACAGTCTTTGTGATATATCAGGTATTCTTACCCAACCATGTACCGAACTGTACAGTGTTCAGTGTTTCAGTTTGAAGGCTTGATTTGTTCAGGCATATTTTTTAATGTTCGTTTGTTTAATAGTTGAAGATGATGATGATGATAATAAAAAAAGTCTTCGCCAGGCCGCAGAGTGCTGGGCGGGACTTGTCGAATCAGGGATGAAGTTGGTTGCACCGAATGCATTGCACGCATACACATACAATACACATGCACACACGTGCATACACACACACACATACAGACAGCGGCGTATAACGGCGGTTTGTCCACTGACAGGTGCTAATGAAGTGAACCTGGGATTCATACAACATACGGAGCAATGGGAGGGAGTGGTGCGACTTGGACGCGTTACGCACCCATTGGCATCAAACACTTACCGTGCCACCATTGGGCAGTGCCAATTACATCACCCCCAATCCCATTGTGAATCCTCAAGGGTCGCTTGTCATTTGACAAATGGCCATAGTCTAATCATAAGGAAATGCACAGACATACCAAGTCGCAAATTTCCCTAATTCAGGTACAACCGAAGACTTTGACTCCTCTTGAATAGCTCCCCAGTCTGTAGTAGCGGTTTGGATTTGGAGCCTACTGTGTATTGCAGAAGTAAGGGTATTTGCAGCTTGCCTGTAGGTAGCGGCGACAATAACTATAACCATGATGATACATTATAGACACTGCTGTTGTAGGGTGGACACTATGGCCAGTTGCTGTAGAAAAGCTGTCTCCAGTTTTGGTCTGTGACGTTTGTTGTTGTGCTCTCCCATCATCACCGTAGCTGTCACCCTCCGGCAGCCTCCAAAGACGACCCCGTTGTGAGTCGAAATCAGCCAAACAGCGACAACTGTACAGATATACCATAACACTGTAACCGACAATATGTTTTCTGTATGGCCACTATTTGCTGATACACTGTTCATGCAGGAGGATATTCAATTGAGGATGGGTGAGAGGTTAACTGTGAAAGGCCCGAACTGTGTAGGTATTTAGTGGCATGGTGTTACTGCGATGAGAGAGGATTCTTCTTTCGCATGTAAAGAGTAAGACTGAAAAGGGTGCCGACGACATCATCGAGAAATTTTAGGGGGAGGGGGATGATGCTGATACATTGTTGGTTGTCAATCTAACCCAATAGCTCCTCACCATGTATTCATGATTTGTGCAGTAAAGCACTGTTGTATTCAGTTACTATCATTACATGTTCAACCACTGAGTTTTGATTCATGCCATGTTGCCTAAACCCTTTTCTTTAAAAACTCCATGACTTTATTACGCGGTTCACCACAGACTGGTGATGAGCACTGGTAGGATTTGTATTGCGGAGTAGAGAGAATGAGGTGTGAGCGTCGTATGGCGGTCGGTGTAAGAATAGATATATCTCAAGAGACGAATGTGGGGACCGTCTGCATCTTGAAAACAAAAAAAAAAGAGAAGAGATATACTAGGATGTGTGATGCCATCTGATGGTGTGGAGGTGTACAGACTGGAGGTAATACTGCAATAGGCCCTGGCCACAGCCCATGTGCACCCTTGTATAGGCCTACTATATCAACATCTACCGTGTGAGTTTACCCACCCACAACCCAAGCCTCACGCGCTAAGTTCAGGGACATGTAGCTCTACCTAGAGCCGCATCTACACCAGAGGTGTCTAGAAAAAGGTCTGTTTGATGTAAATGAACTGTTACTAGCCTGACACAGGCACCAGTCCCATCTAATTAGTGACTAGAATATTTTAAATGAATAAACAGCTATTATGATTGATAAGCAGGACCCATGGTACTGAGACCAATTGTTTCTATTTCTAATTACGTTTCTATTGTTTGACAGCATGCCTACACGCAGGGAAGGCGAATAATATTGATGTTCTGTTTATTTTTGATGATGATGTGTATTGGCAGAGTAATGGAACTTGTAGTATGGTTAACCTCGGTGGGTTAGTTTTGCGGTGATTATCATTGAATTAATTGAGGAGTTTGCAGCGGCCGATGTTGTCGAGGTGGTGAGAGCGGCCCAGCAGACAGCGGTGTCATTTGTTGTACAGAAAACACCCCGCTGCATGGATGTATGTGCCCTCAACTGTTTGACCCTGAATGTATGGTCTTTGGTTTTTGTTCATAATCATCAATCAATATAACATGTACCGATTTGAATTAAGATTATAATAAAATTTAGACAAATACATATGCCAGATGTTCCTTCTTTATATTCAAGAATGACGTTCACATCCATTACTCACTCACTCACTATATGACACACTTCCAGGGTAATTTCCATGCAATCAGCTTAACAAGCATTATTACTGGACATCGATTCTCTGTCTCTTTGTAGCTCTATAGTGATCGATGCCCAGTTTTATACTTCAGACCAGTGGCTCATTTTGGCTGTTTTTCGCCTCACAGATTGCTCCTAGCGCAAAATCCTGACTAGGTGTCAATATATTCTCTATGCCAATGTGTAATATGAGGGTAGAAAACAGTGGAACCTCAGTTAGAAAAAATCCTACTGAACAGTTTTTGAGAAAATTAGGGTTTTGTTGCCCTTTTTTGCTGTTTTTAGTACATTTCCTACATAACCCGTGAACGTCAGCATTTCTCTATTTTCAAGTATTTAGAATAAGAATTTGACATTTTTTTATTCGCAGTAGGATTCCTGAATACCGAGCCATTCTACACAGGGTGTTATTTTGAAAAAATATAAATCATTTGATAGTGTATTTGGTCTCCGAAATAGAGGGAGTTTGGTCATAGTTTAATTGATTGTTGACAATCCAGTCAAGGGCTATTAGGTTCAGTTCAGTGCAAGTTGCAAAACAAGTGACTTGCACTTTTTAACTTGACCTCATGTCCACTATGTAGGTCTTCACTATGCATGGGTCTATCCAGAGTCCATCAATGGGATCACGCATGGAGGCAGATTCCGCAGCTTTTGGCGAGAAAAAAGTTCAAAATCGCAAAGAAGTGAAATTCGCCTAAAATCCCCCTATTTGGCGAGAAAAAAGTTCAAAATCGCAAAAAAGTGAAATTTGCCTAAAAACACCTGATTTGGCGAGAAAAAAGCTCAAAATCGCAAAAAAGTGAAATTTGCCTAAAAACCCCCTATTTGGCGAGAAAAAAGTTCAAAATCGCAAAAAAAGTAAAATTTGCCTAAAAACCCCTCATTTGGCGAGAAAAAAGTTCAAAATCGCAAAAAAGTGAAATTTGCCTAAAAACACCTGATTTGGCGAGAAAAAAGTTCAAAATCGCAAAAAAATGAAATTTGCCTAAAAACACCTCATTTGGCGAGAAAAAAGTTCAAAATCGCAAAAAAGTGAAATTTGCCTAAAAACACCTGATTTGGCGAGAAAAAAGTTCAAAATCGCAAAAAAGTGAAATTTCCCTAAAAACACCCTATGACTGTAGCATGAATGCAGATACTCATGGACACACACTCATGTACACCCACACAGACATACACATAGGCATGAACATGGCCTTCTCCTTCATATAGCAACCTATGTATTTCTACTTTGATGAGACTGAATATAGCTTCCTGTTAGAAGGACTCTGATACATGGATGTCGATGTCCAGTTTTAGATATATACCCATATAGTGCATTGGAGTGCTATAATGTTGGACTGCTGTATATTTTGATATTTATACCGTAGCTTTTTCTTTGGTCCCTCCTCCCACCCTACCTCAGAGTGTTTGGAGCGGGAGCAATTAGTACGCTCTACCCTAGCTGTGTGGCTATGCCTCTGGTAGCGGCCTGTGTGGCTATGCCTCTGGTACCGGCCGAGGTTGAAAGCTCAATTAGCTCTACCCCTGTTGTGAACAGTGAGTTCCCTTGTTTAATTCGGAAGGGTTTAAGCCTATTAAAGGCTAAGGAATACTTTGAAAGTGACCATACCCCAATTGAATAAATTCCCTAGGCAGATTAAGGGAATGTGATCAGGTTAAATTACCACCTCTGAAGCAGGGAAGTCAAGCTCTATTTCTCTGTTCAAGCCATACGCAAGAATAGGATAGCTGGGTGTGTAATTTGTCCATTTCATGGGCCAATAAAAAAAAAGAGTTGTTCATATAACCCCTCCGCACGTCTTCCTAGGCACATACTAGGCTTATACAGACTTTTATTGTAATTTGTTTGAAAGTTGATCATAAATTGCCTGAACTTTGAAGGCTGCGCCGCCTGGTGTGAATCAAGCGAACCATCCTCCCATTAGTTCTGCCATTTCTCGATAGATGTCGCGTCGCAACGCGCACCTGCCGGGAACAAGCTTTGTGCATCCGCTTCCGGCGTCGGCAGATGAAATCGTTTTGTTTTGTGCTCTTAAATTCTATTTAATTACTGTTTGTGGATGCAGCGTTTGTGAACAAATACTGGAGATGGCGGACGATGATGAATACAACGCCTGGGACGGCGATGAATATCCTGATGTGAGTTGCACCTTCACAGTAGGGTTGAAATTGAAGTTTACCGCATTGGCACTGGCACTGTGCCTGGCGCCTGTGCCTGCTCTCACTGTGAGTGTGACTGTGTCTGACTCTGTGCATAGCTATCTGTGCAGCGTGCTTGCCAAATTTTGGCCCAAGTCGCCTAGTCACCGATGTCGACCTAGGCTTCTCTTAGGAGAGCGGGCTATCAGTCTCTAAGCGATCACTTGTTTTAAGCACGTTCAACTAAGGGAGTGATTATTTTTTAACAACAGGGTCAGGGGGGGTGGTGGGTTTGGGGGGGATGGCAAAAACATTTGGACCCCTTGACCGGGGGGGGAGGCCAAATAATTTGGACCCCTCTTGGGGGGGGGGGTCAAAATAATTTAACCTGTTTTGAGCCAAAAAGCCCGCGCGTTACTATGCTTCAAAGGGCCCGCGCGCGAGCCGATTTTCGGCCGTAAGGGGGGGGGGGGTAATTTCGCACGCTCCGCGGGGAAACCCACCACCCCACCCTGTTTTAAAAAAATGATCACTCCCTAAAAGTCGCCAAGAGTCAAGACACAAGCCTTGAAGGGATAACACGGGGCCGCGCACCTGGTAGACTGAATTTCGTCTTTCAACGGAGGGCGTTTACACCCTACTTCTACAGTAGGGCTACGAGAGTGGCTACGCACCTGGCCGAGTCCGTATCTGTCACAGTCACAGTGTTAAACGGTTACTAACCTTACTAGGATCTCTATACATATTCATTTCGAGCCCCTCTATCCCTCTGCTCTGGTGTTGGAGGGGGGGCGCAAATCCATTTCATACAGGGCCCAATACTACTAAGTTTTAGTTAAAACGTCTGCACGTTACCTAGTCTGAGGGAGTGTTCATTTATTAGTTACAGGGCGGATGGGTTGGGGGGGGGGGGGTAAAAATTTACGACCCCTTTTAGCAAAAAAAAGCCCGCGCATTACTATAGTTCAAAGGGATGTGGGCGAAAAAATGTAGCTGCCTTCCGTGAGGGGGCTGAGAAACGTTCCACGCGCTCTCGAGGGGGGGGGGGGACGTAAAAAATGTTCACGCCTCCACGCAGATCTCACCACCACCCACCCCCCCCCCCCGTCAGTACAAATGAACACTTAATTACAAAGGGAGGGGGGGGGGGGCAATATTTTCGCGGGGGGGGGGGGGGGGAGGCACGGAATCAAGGAAAAAAAGGTAGGCCAAAAATACAGGTTCGGTCAGCAAACCTGAATACAACCATTTTATGGGGGAGGGGGGCTTTATAGATAGACTCTAGGTCTAGTACTCTACTACAATAATACGCCCTAGGCTCTACTGGGCCGTTCTATTCATATGTTCTGCTCGTGGCATGTGATTCTGACCCTGCTTTATAATTTATTTCACAGTCCCCAGATGGCGATGAGTTCCAAGAAGACAACACGGAGGTACAGCGGGAGTGTCTCGGTGCCTTCTCTGGTAACGACTACATTATGGAGCCTGGAGTCTTCAACATGCTGCAGCGGTACGAAGGTTTATCTCTTTTAGAAAAACAAGAAGTTTGAGGTTAAGGGTTTCATAAAGCAGTGATGTGCTATGCACACTATCGTTGTGATATATTCAGCTCTTGAGAGTACTCATCAGGGTGGCATTATGCACCATGCTGCAGAAATGCACGTTGTGGGGGGTTGATACACTCTCAAATTAGACTCGATCACCAGGGCTGCATGTATGCATCATGTCAACAAAGGACATATTGCACATTAAAGTACCAAATAAAGGGTTAAAAGGAATACATACAGTGATGCGTCACTTCCACCCTGCCCATGCAAACACAAAAAAAAACCGTTGTCAAACAACATTTTAACCCTGCTGCAGTAAACCTGATATCACAGCATTTGGGTGATCAGATTCAGAAGTGACAAAGACATTTACTTTGATTTTAACAGCGCATATAATACTGTATGTAAAAGCACATAGTTCACATCGGAAACTGATGTTGAATATATTTTGTTGGCAGGTATTTCAAGGCGGGTGGTGCCCCGGAGCAGGTCGTACAACTATTATCAGATAACTACACAGCAGTAGCACAGACGGCGAACTTACTAGCAGAATGGGTGATTCAGGTGAACTATTTACTTAACATTTTGAGGGAAAATTATTCAGAAAATGATGGCTTGAATACAGATAGTTTAATCCATGGTTATCAACCTTGTTCTTTCTTGTGGCAAGTAGTTATCCTATGAGTAGGGATAGGGTGTCCTAGGTTTTTAGAGTGGATATGATATCATATTATCGGTAGGGCGATTTGGCTTTTAAAGTGTTTTTAAATTCTCATGAAGATTTGCAATTGGTTGGAGAATGCATATATTATTATGTACAACGTGTATAAAAGTCTATGGGATGTGTTCTCAGTTATGTTTAGCATCAACCAGGAAATGGACTGTTTAATCAATCTACTTTTATAACTCTTCTCCTCAGGCTGGAGTGGACATCAAGGAGGTTCAGGAGATGGTAGAGAACCACCTCAAGAACATGCTGCTGAAGCACTTCGACCCCAAAAAGGCCGATTCTATTTTCACAGACGAGGTATGCATGATAAGAGACACATTGCTGTCTGATCTTTAATTTATTTCCACTACTGCAGAATATATTCTCTAATCTAAAGAAAGATTGATCAGCTATCCTATTAAATACCTTTTTAAAATATTTTATCATATATATATATTGAACAACATGGATATCAATTTTAAAAGAATGATGCAACAGTTAAACCCCTATCAGACTGGCCAGGTAAATTGCATCCGATTGTCGGATCTGGTCTGTTCGGATCTGCTCAAAACAGCGTAGTGTGGCCGGGGCTAATTAACTGTTGTAAATAAACGTGTGTCTTTGTCACTAGATAACTAAAATGTATTGATATGAGAAAGAAAAAGTAAAACCCATGATGATTGCCATATTTTTCTGCATGATCTGAAATAAAAAAAAAAAATTTCTTTAAAAAAAACAAAAAAACCTTTTGATCTTTAATACATGTATATTTATCATGTCATATTTGTACAGACCCCATCTTGGTTAGCCGAGATGATAGACCACCCCACCTGGAGGTCCCTCTTCTACAAACTGGCTGAGGAATACCCAGACTGCCTTATGTTGAACTTCACAATTAAGGTCAGTCAAATCCCTGTATAAGAACATAGATGTTAGCTTTATGCACCTTTTAAAATTCCTCAATTTTTTACTTTTCGTAAAAATAATAATGTCAGGTTGAAGCGATGTATAGCGTTAACGATTCCGGTCCGTCAATTATTATTAACAGCAGTGATGCCACTTTTCCTACCATATTTTTGTATGCATTGCCACTTTTTCCTAGAATTTCTGTATTAAGTGGCTAGTACTTATCAATTTCCTCCAAAAAAAGTATTTTTATGACCAAAAGAGTGACTTCTCTGTGACGACAGTCATAGTTATATAACAATATAGCATATTCCTTATCTCCCTAGTCCTGATATAGTGATACTAAAAAAAAGATAATAATAATAACCGGTAATTATTCCTTTTGATCACATGTTTCTTTTGGTGATTGTAGCTTATTTCTGACGCTGGTTACCAAGGGGAGATCACCAGCGTGTCCACCGCGTGTCACCAGATCGAGGTCTTCTCGCGTGTACTACGCACTTCCATCACCACATTTCTAGAGGGAGGCGTAGATTCCATAGAGAAAAACCTCCCTGAATTTACTGTAAGTGTTAAACATATCTATACACATCAGTTTATCAGTAAGATACTGCATCCTCTTGGGTTAGGGAAGTCAGCTTGTATAGGCTTAGCTGTGCTTAATCAACCCTTTAAGGCACATATTGTGCTTTAATGTGCTATGCCCTTTGTCGTCATGTCATGACTCATGATGCATGAATGCTTCCCAACTCTTAGGGATTGGCAATATCAAAAATCTTTTTCCACCGTTCAGTCTAGAATACAAGAAAAGTGTCCTAGTACAACTACTTCAAATTGTGAATTATAAACAGTTTTACGGGTATTCCAAAGAGAGCGATGTATAACTTGAATCCATTTCTCGCGTTGTAGAAAATGGTGTGTCACGGGGAGCACACGTACTTGTACAGCCAGGCGCTGATGCAGATGTTGGCGGCCGAGAACAAGGGCGGCTCCAACCTACGCCGCCTGTGTCAGGAGGTGCAGGCCAGCGCACAGGCCAAGTAGGGCTTTTCTACTAGCCTATTTACTTTCTCTTTAGAGGAATCTATTAATATCTAATGATTTTCAGTAACAAAAACCTATAACAAATTGTCAGAAAATTTTAAGATAAATATCAAGCACCATGTTATCTGATAATTTTTTAGCCTTACCGGTATGTGTACTGTTTTAGAAGTATACCTGGGCTATCACACTCTATTGCCCTTTAATTCAGCCCTTCGCTTTAATGCCCTTTTTAAAGTATGTTTGAATCACAAAGTACCTTATACACATATATCAAGTATCTTTCAATGTTATGGTTTTATAGAGGCCTAGACGTGACACCTATAACCTTGGCGCTAAGCGGTGCGGCCGGTTACCCCCGGGCCTGTCAGGCACTGGCCGCCATGTTGTCTCGCGGACAGCCCAACCCTGCCGACATGACGGTGGTAAGTCTCTGTGTACTGATGGGGGTTTAACATGTTAGACAATTTATAGTGTAGTTACAATGTCTGAAAATACAGTTGCAAATACATATTCATCTCTGTGCCTCAAGAATTCTGATTATGAATAATTATCAAATTATTCAGCTATTTCTGACCTGTAAAAAATGCACTTTTTACTGACCCTGAATCTCATCACGGTGGCCACAGTTGTATTACTGATTGCTTTGATTACTTCACCACCTAGTTCCCTGTTTACCTTTCAGCTCTATAAGATGTACAACTCTGCCGATCCGCCACCCGTGGAACTCATCCGGACGCCTCAGTTTCTACGTAAGTCTAAAGTGTAATGTTGATATCATAACCGACCGGCTGGGGTATAGGGAAATCTATAGGCCTTTAATAAATACACATTGTGTAGCCAAAATCAATGACCGGAGACTGACAGTCAAAAGTACCTTTTTTCACTGTGTTAAATTGTCGCGGATGGCATATAAAAAATTTGCGGATTTCCCATTTCCGCGAAAATCGCGAAAATATATACCCAGCGAAATAAAGTACTTTCCCAGAGAAAAGAGAAAATAAGCGCATTAAAAACTATCCCCAGTAGAACGAGTCTCTACATGTTTTCTGATCTGCAGTTGGACTGAATCTGCAGCAACATATTAAGGTCTGAGGTCAAAAGTGTTGAATTATAAATGTTTACTTATCTGTGTTTCAGATATTCTGGTGGACACAATGTTCAAACCCAGTGTGCGGATAAATCCCGAACATAAAGTCAAGTACATCTTCATTCTGAGTTACTCGTCGTGCGTGGTGGAAACGTGGAAAAAGGTGCGTGTGGACACACTCTTTTACCTGTTAATCCTAGAGTTATAGTGATGTACATAGAGCTGCACGCTAAAGTGACCGAGTCAGTGGTTATTGCACGAGCAGGGTGTACAGTGCCTGGCCCGTACTGCACGCTGGCCACAGGCCTAGTGAAATAACCACTGAATAGGTCACTTTTGAGTGACGCTCTGTGTTTATTTCCAGGGTATTTACAGTAAATGCATGGCAAAGAACCATGCTTGTTTACTTTCACGGTGTTTGTTTACTTCCGCGGTGTTTGTTTACTTTTGTTTTGAATTTCCAAAGAGTCACGTGACCCTCGGGAGCGTGAAATACGGCCACAGCGTGCAATACGGCCTAGGCTTATTTCACGCACCCATGGGGAACGGCCCTCCTATTGCTTTAACATTGACAGTCCGTGTTCACCATGAAATAAAAGAATGTATTCACTGGAACACCCCAACACTTTTTGTGTGTGGCGAATTATGTAAGCAACCAAGCAGAAATGATATTGTGTGTAAACTAAAACAAACCCCAAAAAACAGCTCTTAACTGCTAAAAGAAAATTTTAAAAAATCACACCGATTATATTGATGATGGTATAAATGTAATAGTATGTGTCATTTCTATAATATTGTCCCGGGTAATTGGTTTTCCACTATAGATTATAACATGGTCTTCCAGCATGATATAGTGTGTGCGCAACCCGCGCTAAAATACGGTTTGGTAAGTGGAAGGGTTCTCGTGTGAGTTTGGTTCTGTCCATGCAGGCCGTTGGTTTTAACGTCACAAGGGGTATATGCTGAGACCTCGCTAGATCATTATGCCCACATTTATCGTTCCATCCGTTTGTTCATTAGAGTGTTAAAAGTTCATGTTGTCAAAATATATATGGTTCAGTTCAAAGTTCAAAATGAACTGCAGTATTAATCTATCAAACACACACAATATCGGAAGCTAAATATAAAAAAACACAGTAGCTTTTCTACTATCAAAAATGAAATAAAATTGCTACAATAAGTAATACTGATGGTGTGTCTTTTGTGTGCAGGGTCAGCGTAAGTCGATACAGAAGGACGAGTTGAAGGCGACAACGAGCGCCGTAGAGAAGGCGCACTCACTCTGCTCGGAGAACAAGGGTTCCTTCGAACTCATCGCCGATGTCGGCTCTCTCTTCCAATGTATCAGGTTAGTCCAGTGTTTCCTCCATTCTGACAGTGCACTTTAACTTAAAAACTTAATAATGATTGCCTTTTATAGATACATTTAGATTATGCTTTGCCAGCTTGACATATGATATTATGGAATAAATAATTAAAAGTAGAATTGCAAAAAAAAAAAATCTTTGCAATGCTGGGCCATACCAAAGAAACGTTGGATTTCTTGGCTTTAAAAAAGATGCGCAATCAATTTAAACCAATTAATTGAATTAGAAAACCCATAGGCCATACATTTTCTGGTGTAGCCTTTTTGGTTTAGTATAGGTGTGTTGACTAAGGCCTGTTTTCTGATTGCCTGGTGCAGGTTCCCGGTGGTAGCGATGGGGGTACTGCGGTGGGTAGACTACACCGTGTCAGACAAGAGTTACTTCAAACTCAACACAGACCACACCCCGCTCCACCTGGTTCTACTAGACGAGGTGAGTCCGGACTCCTGTTCTACCTACTGTATTCAGCTTAACCCTTTAAGGACAGCATGTCGCTAAAAATGGCAATTATCTTCATGCTGCACTAATGCAGCTCTGGGGAGTGACTCGCCGGTGCTGCAATGATGCATCATGCCGACCCTCCTGATTGAATGCAGCACTGAAGAGTAACTTGCCAGGGTTGCATTCATGCATCATGTCGACCAAGGGCATGTATTTTAGACTCGAAAGTAATGACCCCCCATTGCTTGTCTGTGAGAAGCTAGGCTATTACTTCAATGAAAGAGGTCGTGTTTGGAGATTAGAAATCTCTGAAAACAGTCAAGGTATGGGAGTAATGCTCCTTGTATTTTGGCACTAGTCTTGGTAAATGTTGGAGTTGACTTTATTAAAATAGAATTCTTTGCTATTGCATTGAACCTACTGATGTTTTATGCGGTGTATTAATGATCTGTAAGCCTCTCTCTCTCAAATGCATAATGCATGAATAATAATATATACGGTTATTATTTTCAGATAAGCAGTAACCATACGCTGCTACACCCCAGAGTGTTAGACCTGCTGATCCGGCTGTTCGAGTCATCCTTTGATGAACTTGATGTGCTAGTTCGAGTAAGCATGCATTTTATCTCATTTGCTGGAAGCATTTTCACAAGAATTACAAACAAAAGAACCAGCAAATTACAAAAAGAGACCAATAGGCGTATTTCATGTACCCACTGAAAAAGCAGGGCCAACCCTATATTTCATAACCATTTCTTAACAATTCAATTTTTGATATTATCCTAATCTGAAAACCTCAATACTAAAAAAAGAAAAAATCAAAAAAAAATCAAGTGTTATAATAGCTACATTGGCATTCAACCTATTAAAGCGGGCTGC
The DNA here is from genome assembly GCA_947462335.1 of Harmothoe impar. Classification (NCBI taxonomy): domain Eukaryota; kingdom Metazoa; phylum Annelida; class Polychaeta; order Phyllodocida; family Polynoidae; genus Harmothoe; species Harmothoe impar. The sequence continues at coordinate 61,527,716 of OX381712.1, read as the reverse complement.
ATAGTGCTTTAAAGCAATATGCCCTATATCATTATGATGCATGAATGCAGCCAGTGCTGCATTCATGAATCATGCCGACCCTACAGCGCTGATACACTCCCTAGCGAGTAGACCCACCAGGTCTGCATGAATGCATCATGCCGATAAAAACCATAGCCCATTAAAGCACTATGTGGCCTTAAATGGTTGACCATGTCTGATATCCGTGTGTGTGTGTGTGTGTAGATGGAGTTGAAGAAGACGTTCCTGGACCGCATGGTGCACCTGCTGAGTCGCGGCTGCATCATGCCGGTCATCCTCTACATACGGCGCTGCTGGGAGAACGGAGACACCGACATCTCACTCATCAGGCACTTTGTCACCGAGGTAAGACCTCTACCGTAAACCATTGCGTATAAGCTTAACTCACGTATAGGCCACACCTAGACTTTGAGAATATCCCATAAGCTTCACAGGCGGTCTGATTATGGCCAATTTAGTACTGTAGTATACATTCAAAAACTGCGTACTAGCCGCGGCCGAGGTTTTACCCGAATTTACGGTAATATTAACCTTAAGCCCTTTTCAGCTGTACGTCGGGTGAACAGATACATGTGATATTGTATTCCGCAGGTGCTTGACGTCATCGCCCCTCCATACACCACCGAGTTTGTTCAAGCACTCATGCCACTCATCGAAAATGAAGACATCACAGGCTCTTTACGGAACGAAGATGAAAACGATCTTGTCTCAGAATTTATAGGTTTGTGATTCCTTTTGTACAGTTTTAATTATAATTCCAGGATTACTGTAAAATTAGACAAAAATACATCATGAAGAATTGTGTTCCCCAGTTTAAATATATTTGATTTGATATCACTTGATTCATAAATACTGTACTGACCGGTTTTAGATGATAAACCATGAGCACAAGTGCGCTATTAAAATACATGCATTAAAATAGGCCACTACGGTATATACACGGTCTTTAAAATGCACTTTTAAATCATATCATGCCTAGATTATTGACTGCACTGATACCAGTGTTTCCTTCCCCTTGTCAGGTCACTGTAAAGCTAACTACATGGTGTCATGACGACGCGCTGGGTGCCGCAGCTACACATGGACCCCTCACCCCTTAGTCATTGTACATATTGTAGTCTATACCGTCAACGTCATTCATCAACTGTTGCCATGTTCATAACCCCTTTTGTGACATTGTATCTCCTGTAGGTTCAATCTAATGAATATCTCTATATCATACAAAAAGCTGTCCTCACTCACTCACAAACCATCAGTGGTATGCAGAACCTCCATATTGTTTTATTGTTGATAAAATTATTAATGGTTTGGTAGTCATGCCCAGAAACTCCCAACTTGTCTACGGTAGATATTTCTTTAGACCCACCAGGGTCACTTTTGTGATTCATCCAGATTCAGTGGATATATATTGTCACTAACTGGGATATGGGGTCGGGGTCTTTCTTTAATTTTAAACTGAAGTTACGATTCAGTTTCAATTTTTTTTTAAAAGACTAGAAAGATTTTTTTTGCAAAGGTTTCCTAAAGTTTTATCCATGCCATTGCACACATTTCTGATGCCAGTTTCAGGTTTATTTTAGTCACTACGATTCCAGGGGCCCTGCATGCCAGTGATGAGTGTTGATTAGGGAGTGGGTTCAGCTTGGGAAGTCCGTGCAAAAGGACACTGACCAATAGAATCTCTAAATTATGAGTGAGAGAAAAATTGCTTACGATACTGGAAAAAGTTCAAGTAAGCTCTCGTATTAAAGATGATATATTATTTTGCTATATGAAGAGAAATTGGTGCGCGAGTACGTGAACATTACATGTACATTATATATTGGATAATAAAGAATGTTTACTGAAGTATGGCCATTCTCTTTTATTTGTTTTTCTACCTTCCATTAAATTAGTTTATGCTCTGAATTTTTTAACATTGTACATGTACCGGGTATATATGAGTGTTTCATGGTAACAAAAATCAAAGTTATTGTAAACTATAGAGACGAGTTGGGGAGACTCCCTTCCACCATGACGCTACCTAATCAAAATCTCATTTGCTGGAACAAAGTTATTGTATGCTTTTAAGAAAAAATGATCATCAAATGTGCAATGCACTAAAAAGCAACAATGAAACTACTACATATACACTACATACCCTTTCATCTCTGGATTTTCCACTCCTGGATATGGAACAGCGCTTTCTGTTGTACCATGTTAAAAGAAACTAAAGATCTTCTCTATATATATCTTAATCCAAAATTGCAGAGGTTAATTGTATTAAAGTTAACTAAACATTTTTTTCGCTATGATGCATACATGCAGCACTGGCGAGTAACTCGCTGGGGCCGCCTTTGTGTATCATGTCGACCCTACATGGTTAAGACACTTGTGAAGGATCAGCAAAATGCATGACTCAGCGACGGTATTGCATTGATGCATCATGACGATAAAATTGATTTTGCTTTAAGTCAACATGCCGTCCTTAAAGGGTTAAAGAAGACAGCGGTATGTATAGCAACACGGCGGTATGTATAGCAAGGTGGTAGGAAACCCTTGACACATATACCACAGCTGGAGACTACTTTTTTTTTTAAGTGGGTCATTTATGTATTTGTTTATATTCTCTGTACCCTTGAACCCTCAACCACATTTTTGTATGTGTCTTCAAGTGTACTCTGTGTACCGTTCCGGTCTTGTTTACGAAGATCGCCATTGTCGTAAAAAGTATGATAACCGGATGTCCGCAATAAACGCATGCGCACAACGCTCTTACAGACCACGTTGCCTCATCGTGACAAGTTCTTTACTGTAGATGTTTTGTTAGTTAGAATTATACTTTAACAAGACAACACATGGTGTCAGAAGTGAATCTAAGAAGTGGAAACCAACAGAGAATCTGAATAGGTTTGAAACTTTGATGAACTTTGGAGGGAAGTAAGTGAATTTACTCTAATAATTTCTACAGTACCTGTTTGAAGCAAGACAAGATGGAGGTCTATGGCAAGCTGCCAGAGCCAATGTCATTCCTGGGTAATATTGACAGTAACTGGAAAGCCTTCAAGCAGAGATTTGAACTGCACATTAGTGCCAATGGTCATGATGAACTACCCACAAATAGAAGGGTGGCAATGTTGTTGTCCGTAGCAGGTCAGGAGGCTATTGACATTTATAATACTTTTGAGTTTCCTGAGCCTGAGCCCCCTGCTATCCCAGCTGCTGTAGCAGATCCTCCCGCCGAGGGGGAAGGAGATGGTGGTGCCGGAGAAGCTGGTGCAGAAAAAATCATCCCACAGAATCTGCAATATGAGGTTGTGATGGCTGCATTTGACAATTACTGTGCCCCAAAATCAAATGAGACCTATGAAAGATACATGCTTAGGGCTAGAGTGCAGAAAGAGGGGGAGAGTTGTGATTCATTTGTCACGGATCTCCGTCTCAAAGCCAAGTCATGTAACTATGGAGACCTTATTAGAGATCAGATAGTGTATGGAGTCAGGGATCCTAGTGTCAGAGGCAGAATGCTTAGAGAAGGACAGTTGACGCTTCAGCGAGCCATAGAAATATGCAAGGCTAGCGAGGTGTCCCGCAAGCATATGTCAGTATTCGCAGACGGAGGACTCGCCAACGCAGTCCATGCTGTGAGTAGGGGTCACAACATTAACAAGCACAAACACAACAACAGCAGGCAACAACATGATGGAAAACATGATCATAAGAATAAGAAGAAGTGCACGTACTGCGGTACCAGCCATCCGCCGAAGAAGTGTCCAGCATACGGGAAGACATGTGACAGGTGTCAAAAGCCAAATCACAGCTCCACAATGTGTAAGACTGATATGTCAGGATTGAGCGGAGATAGGCGTAGTACCGGTAGAAGGAACGTCCACGTTGTAGACGAGGGGTCCGAGTCTTCAGACGAAGATCAGCTGTTTGTGGGAACAGTCGATAAGTTCATCAGTGATGTAGATGGTGGTGGCAAGAATTGGATCATACCCATCAGCGCTAATGAACACTCAGTGCCTTTTAAGATAGACACTGGAGCTCAAGTGAACTTGATTCCCATGGAACACTACTCCAAGATGCAGGATCGCCCTAAGCTTGTGAAAAGCAAGATACAGCTTAAGGCATACAATGGGACAACAGTCGAGAACAAGGGAACGTGCATGGTGAAACTGAGCTACAAAGGAAATAAGCTCAATACTACATTCCTTGTCGTTGACAACGACCTACAGCCAGTCATAGGACTAGAGACCAGTGAAGACCTAGGACTTGTAAAACGGGTCCAGACTGTAAGTGGTCCAGTATTTGGCGCTGATATAGCCAAGATCGTACAGGACCAGTACAAGGATGTCTTCACCGGAATCAGGTGCCTACCAATCAAACACAAGATTCGCCTGAAGGAAGGAGCAGTGCCTACAATAGACGCAACCAGGCGAGTGGTAGGACCCATAAGAAAGGACTTGAAAAAAGAACTCAAGAGAATGATAGCTCTGGACGTCATCAAGAAGGTCGATGAACCGACAGAGTGGGTTAGCAGTCCAGTCGTAACCAGAAAGAAGACTGGAGATATCCGGGTGTGTCTAGACCCTCGTAACCTGAATGAGAACATTATGAGGGAGCACTACCCTATACCAGTCAAGTCAGAGCTTACCTGCGAAATGGCAAACGCAAAGTATTTCTCGAAGATGGACGCTAAATCAGCTTTCTGGCAGATCGCACTGGATGAAGATAGCCAGAAGCTGTGTACGTTCAACACCCCATTTGGTAGGTTCTCATACAAAAGACTACCCTATGGGATTACTTCAGCCTCAGAAGTGTTCCACAAAGCAGTCACGCAGCTGTTTGATGACCTAGAGGGCGTCAGCGTTTATATCGACGACCTCATCGTGTGGGGTACCACCGTGGAGGAACACGACCAAAGACTACTCCGTGTTCTCGATAGAGCTCGACAACCCAACCTAAAGCTGAATCGAGATAAGTGTGAGTTCAGAGTGCAGAAAATCACCTACCTAGGAGAGATACTCTCCAGCAAAGGAGTGCAGCCTGACCCCGAGAAGGTCAGAGCCATCACGGACATGCCGACACCCACCTGTAAGAATGACATACAGAGATTCCTCGGCATGGTAAACTATCTGGGCAAGTTCATTCCTCACCTGTCCAGTAGGACCAAGTCAATGCGCAGTCTCCTAGAGGAGAAGAACACCTGGAGCTGGGGACACGAGCATCAGCGTAAGTTCAAAGAGTTGAAAGAGCTCTTAGTGAACGCGCCAGTCCTGAAGCATTATGACTTGGACCGTCATACGAAGGTGGCAACTGATGCTTCAAAGAAGGGAATTGGAGCAGTCCTACTTCAGTCGCACATGGAAGAATGGCATCCTGTGGCGTATGCGTCAAGATCTCTGACCGCCACAGAGCAACGATATGCCGCAATCGAGAAAGAGGCATTGGGGCTAGTGTTTGGCTGCCAGAAGTTTGAAGAGTACGTCTATGGCAAGCACATAACACTAGTGACTGATCATAAGCCCCTGATATCAATAAGGAAAAAGCCCCTTGCTGATGCCTCACCGAGAATCCAGAGACTGATGCTTAAGCTGCTCAGGTATGACTTCGACCAGGGAAGCTGATGCACATACCAGATACCTTATCACGTGCATACCTGATTGACACTCAAGTTGATTCACTGGAAGCAGAAGTAGCCGAGCATACAGAAGGTGTGATCAGGAATCTTCCAGTGAGTGACAAGATGTGGGCACAGTTGGTCTTAGAGACTCAGAAAGACACCAACATGTGCAAACTGCTGCAGCACGTCCGAGACAGATGGGAAACTGCATCCAAGAAAGACCCATACTTTACATTCCGAGAAGAAATCACTGAGGTGAACGGAGTGATCATGAGAGGAGAGCGCATCATAGTCCCGCTGGCGATGCGCCCCGAGATGCTCAAGCTAGTTCATGAGGGACACTTGGGTATCGTAAAATGCAAAAGGAGGGCACGTGAAGTTCTATTCTGGCCCACCATGAACACTGACATTGAAAAAGAAGTTGGACAATGCTCTGTATGTCAAAAATACAGGTATCAACAGCAAAAAGAGTCAATCATCGAACATGAGAAGCCAACGGAGCCATGGCGAAAAGTAGGAACCGACCTCTTTCATCTGAATGGTCAAGACTACCTACTTGTGATCGACTACCACAGCAACTACCCTGAAATTGCTCTTCTAGTGAACACTAAAGCAGAGACCGTGGTAGCCCACATGAAATCCGTCTTCGCCAGGCACGGCCTCCCAGAGATCGTTATATCCGACAACGCTAGACAATATGACTGTCAAGAGTTCAAGGATATGGCTGAGAAATATGGATTCAAACATATAACATCAAGCCCCAGATATCCTCAGTCGAATGGCTTAATCGAAAAAGGAGTCCAAATCGTCAAAAGACTGCTTAAAAAGTCAATGGAGGAAGGAGAAGACCCATATCTCGCTCTTCTCAACTACAGGGCCACACCACTAGATGGTGGCCTATCCCCAGCAGAACTGTGTATGTCACGCAAGCTTCGTACCAGATTGGGCTGTCCCAGGAAAGATCCTGATCCAACGTCTGTCCGCGTGAGGCAGAATCAGGCCCAGAGGTACAATCAGCATGCCGCACCACTGCCACCACTGATAGAAGGAGATACAGTGAGGGTGTGGAACGGTCAGCACTGGGCACCTAAGGCCCAAGTCATACAGAAAGCTGGACCACCAAGGTCATATACCATTGAGACCGAAGAGGGACAGCTACTCCGACGTAACAGGAGACATCTGCTGAAAGCACAGGAGACCGCCAAACATCGCATGGTCCCTGAGCAGGTACCAGAGCCGCCTGCTGTGGTACCAGATATACCTGACAGGCCACCATCACCAGCGCCTGTCATACAACCGGTGCCTGTGACACAGACACCACCAACGCCCAAGCGTACCAGATCCGGCAGGATGGTTAAACCACCATCCAGATTCACTGACTAAACATTGCTATAACCTCAACTTTAACTTTCAGAGACAGTTGTCTTAGGTTCATTGACTGCAAAAATGACTTTCATTGCATTATGTCATGTTTGAATATTTGTAACGCTTTTAAGAGATAACTTCCTTTCAGGACAAAGAGACTATACTAAGACATTGAGAGCTATGATCAAAAAGACATTTGTCTACATTTATGTACTAGTTATGTTTTACTAGTCTAACATGTATATCACTGCCAAAGAGCATTAATCAAGATAATTTCATTACAGAGACTTTGAAAGAACTTTCAACAACGAACTGTTCATATATAGAACACTTTTAGTTACAGGTCCAACATATGTGACTTTACTACAAGTAGCATCTATTGTTCAACATTGCACTTTCTACCATAAAAGGGGGGATGTACCGTTCCGGTCTTGATACGAAGATCGCCATTGTCGTAAAAAGTATGATAACCGGATGTTCGCAATAAACGCATGCGCACAACGCTCTTACAGACCACGTTGCCTCATCGTGACAAGTTCTTTACTGTAGATGTTTTGTTAGTTAGAATTATACTTTAACAAGACAACACACTCTGTAAGTGCTTGGGATTGAATCCTTACCATATTGAGAACATAATATGAGGTTTCTCTCCTGTTTGAGTCGTCATGTGGTGTTTTAAGGATTGTGTCTGCGCAAACTGTTAACCACACTATTTCATTTGCCACACAGCAACAGTGTTGCATTGGTGCATGATGAAAATAAAATTGGATTAGAGACATTAAATTTTAATGTTGCTTCAAAGCAACTAACTTGCTGTCCTTAAAGGGTTAACAAAGACACAGCGGTATGTATAGCAAGGTGGTTCTCTAACTCAGGCTGCAGGTATCCCTTAACACATATAGCACAGTTGGAGTAGTAGCGCTCCTCCTGGGCTGCATGAAGGGCCCTAACATGAGCCTTAAAGGACACCAGGAGGCATTTAGCTCGAAATTTTACAAAGCACATATAATTGTAGCTTGGGATGTTATCTATCACTTCCCAGCTTCATATTGATTTATTACCTCATTACCAATATTATTTTAACACTTTTTATACTCATGCCTCTGAGCCCTCCCTACGCATTTCTGAGGTGTATCTACTTCCTCATTTTGACACTAGGTGGAGTGGGTGTTAGACCCCTAGCAACCGGTGGTCAGGGTTGACTGCACACACCTCAATCTCCATTAAGCTTCTACCATAGTATTGTGCACTAGGGCCAGCTTGGGTGTAGCAAGTCATTCTCTGCTTTGAACAATCTATTTAGATTTCTTATTGAATAATAGAGGGAATGTACCGCTGTCGCTATGTACCTGTCCCAATGCACTAACAGGGTGGTCGTAATGTACCACTGCAGTGGTGGCAATGTACCATTTTGTTGGTCGGAATATACCACCATGCAGTAGTCAGATGTATTACAAAACAATCTTGATGACATTGAGTTACTGAATCCTTATTTACTTTGGATGAATCCTTTCGAAAATCTTTATTCTGGACTGAATGGAAAAGCCTGTCACATTGTCTTGCTTTCTGCATTTTTCATATAAAAAGGGGGTTATTAAACCATGGCATCTCGCTGGGGGATTCAGAACCAGAATCTAGTTCACCTGTGTTTATGGTTTCTAGGTTTCCACCAACAATAACTGCTCTCATGAAAATAGTCTTATGTGTTTACATTTCTGAATACATGTACTTGGCATCATCCATAGGACTACATATGTACGTATATTACATGAGGTAGGATTGAAAACAAGCAAGAATTGAAAAATATTTATTCATTTATATTATATTATATTATATCATATAACATAAGATAGAGGCAGTTATGTACTACTACATTCCGACCATTTGAGTGGTACATTCCGAGCAGGTGATGGTACATTCAGACAGTGGTACATTTGGGTAGTGGTACATTGCGTCCAGATACCTTCTTACATGCTGGTATAAAGCTTACCCTGTGTTACCTACCTCACTTATACATGCATCCCACCATGTATAGGAAGTGTGAAAACCAAAAACTAACACATCACCCCCTCCCCTCCCCTACCGCAGCTCACCAAAGCCCTCACAGTCACACAGCTCACCACCCCCGCCCCTTCTTCATCACAGGTCCGTACCAAGCCTGACATATCAAAGGGGCGGGAGAGGGCACGGGGGGTGCAAAGACAACAATATACAGCTATATGCGGTATTATATAAGTGCCGAGGGTTAGTATTGTATCCCTGCAGGAGCCAGGAACCGCTGCCCCCCTCAGACCTCTCCCGGTCGCCGGGAAAGGCCTGAGGGTAGGGGGAAAGCATGTCAAAATTACAATCTGGAAAATCTGAACTCATCTTTTCTGTGCTTCTAGATTTCCGATGGTACCTATATGCCATTATATTTAAACTATTTTGCAACTTATACTCAAATCATAGAGCATGCCGGACCGTCAAAATCCCTGGTCAGTGTAACGGGGCTATACTTTGAGAATTCAATCAGAAAGCATATCCATTCTTTTTCCACTTTTGTGAAAAGCGTATGGCATGCTATTCCCGATCTCAGCTTTTCAGGGATATTTTCAGATCTGTTCAGAACATGCTGTAATTATGATTAAATTTCCCAGTAAAATGTGTCACCGCCCCTTCTGTAGTAACCCCCTGTAGCAGGGCCAGCATGATATGTGTTGCCACGCCGTGTGACGTCACACGGCCCAGGGGAGCTCTAGTTCACACCTATGCCGTCCTGGGGCAGCACCAACACCTTGGAGATTTATATAGAGGGTCTTGCTCTATAAAATGCTTATAAAGTCGCATATAATAGGTATTTTGACTTGATTTAAAAAACATAAATTATTTTAAGACCACATGCATCGGTTGTATATCTAGAAAACGAGGGGTATGGTGTCCTTAAAGCTGTTTAATGTTCCTGTACAGGGCACCACAGCGGCAGCATGGGTAAGAGGTCCCTGGAGAAGCAACGCGGTATCCGCTAAACCTATGCAAATGCTCACTGAGCTTGAGGCCAGAAGCAAACTGCTGACTACAACAGAAACACCGGTGCTTCCCTTTGAGGTTTGAGTTGTATTTTCCTGCAGTAAATGATAATGATAAATATTTGTTTGGCAAAGAAAGCATCTTTCTTTTTCTGTCTAAGTGAGGCTTGGCTCTTTTCCCTGCAGTAAATGATACTGATGAATCTAAGTTTTGCTAAGAAGGCATCTTTCTTTTTCTGTCTTAGTGGGTCATCATGTGTTTCTTTAGACATTTTGTACCCTTAAACCCTCGGCCACAATGAGAACATGTATGGGGTTTCTCTACTTGTCTTGCAGTAAATGATACCAATGAATCTTTGTTTTGCTCAGGAGGCTTCTCTCCTGTCTTACTCTTTTTTGTGTGAGTCTTCATGTGTGTTCTCAAAGTACTTGGCATTGCAAAATGCTTACCACATTGAGGACAGTGATATGGTTTTCATGTGTTGTTTCAAGAATTTTGCCTGTGTATACTCTTTATCACACTCAGAACATTTGTGAGGTTTCTTTCCTATGTGAGTGACCATGTGTTTTTTAAGGAGTCTGCCCCTGTGAACTGTTTATCACATATACTACACCTGTGAGCCTTTTCACTTCTATACATCCTTAAATGGACTTTCAACTGAAATGCAGTTGCCAGTTTTTTTACCACATTCCAAACACTCAGAAGCTTTCTCTGTTGTATGGATGGTCATTTAAGTGAGCACGAGTTCTAAACTGTTTCCTAAATATCTTTGTTTCACTACAAAGGCATTAAAGAAACACTGGCTTAGGCCGAGGCTAAGGATAGCTGGGGAGACTATTGCCTCTGCCCCAGGGATATTTCTAGGGCCGCGCAGCGCGCAATACACGCATTTATATGCAAAATGGGGCATTAAAATCCCCAATTATGCGCCCATTGGCGCATAAGACATCATGGTATACTAAAAGTAAAAATATATATTCCCCAAAATATGTGTCAGAATTCACAGATGGGGGGTGTAGTATATCGTTGGAAAGCTAAAAACAGTGGGAATTCGGTCATCTAAATCTCAAATAGATATACTGAGAATCTGAATTTTCCTAAATTTTCTAATGAAATAAATAATCCCTCCTCCATTGCCCACTTTGGAAATCTTTTTTTATTGATTGTTTTCCGTTAGCACCTCCAGCCTTCATACCATGTATCATATACATTGATCTTAACTCTTTCCCTGATCATGCATGGTACCCATGGCCTGAGTTAGGACAATTAAGTTTGGATGTTTTTTTTTAGATTGATGAATTTCCCCTAGTCTAGTTTGATTGTTTTCATCTAGTGATATTTTGTTCCACAATTCAAGGTGAGGGGAGCAGTAATTGAAAGTTTCAACTTAAAATTATTTTTGTGGAAGCACTGCCTTTTATAGTAAAATTATCATTTCCAAGAAAATATAGTTAATGGCCCATTAATTTTGAAAATGGCGCATTATTTTTCCTATAGATGCGCCATTGGCCCATTGCATAAAATCCTAGAAATATCCCTGCTGCCCCCTCATACAAATATCTGGGCCTAATATTAGATCTCATGCTAGACTTTGCACACCACCTAGGTACACTCAAAAAGAATGTCAGATTCAACAATAGAATCAAGTACAATTTAACAGAGCGCTCAGCAGTTCAAGTCAAGTTTCAAGTTTCAAGGGTTTTTATTTCACCAGGAAAAATTACAGTGCTCATCTTTACAGTTGATCTCCCTGTATCGATCTCCTGGAAGCCAGCAATAGCGGTCTGGCTTACAGTTCTAATATGCAATGTCTTAATATGTTAACAATTCTTCTACATAATACTATTTTTCTCTTTATAAACAGCACAATCTGATTGCAAACAGTTGCGTCTAAATATATACAACTCCTCTTTGAGGGGTACCATGGGTACATGTTCTTCTAGATTACATCAATGAATGACAAAGTATTCAACGGTAATTTCATATACTCACAGATTCATACTACTGACTAGGTTACATGGACGGACTTGAATAAAAATATAATATAAACAGATACCCTTTTTAGGACATATTAGACATGTTACAGATCAAGTGCGGTACTTCTCACAACAGAAGTCAGCTCAGGGGTGTAGTATACTTTTACCCTCAAAGTAGAGCTGCATGGCGTCTGGTCTCCATTTTGTTTCAAAAAATGTGAACAGTCTCTCTTTTATTTCTACCTTAAATGCCTCTCTACTGAGCCATCGTATTTCTGGACCCAGGGCGTTCCACCGAGCATAAGCCTGGTATATCGGTCCATGTAGTAAGCCAGTCAACTTAGGCCTAGATTGAACTATTATGGGAGCCTGCGTTGCTCTAGTTCCAGTCATGTGCATTATATTTAAAACACCATTAAATACCAATCTATGGCATGCAGTAAGTTGTAGATAAATTCTACGGAGATCCACCGGTAGCATACCAGCCATTACATACAGTTCTTTTACGTGCACATCCCTCGGATCTTTCACTTTAAAACAGGCTCTTATACACGCATTATATAACACCTGAAACTTCTTCATGAGAGAGTTACTTATACCGGTAGTAAAGATTAACCCATAATCAAAGTATGGCATCAGCATACTCTTCATAATTCTTATACTAGTGTACAAGTTTACATAGATTCTGGTTTGTATGAGAAGCCACAGCCTGTACCGTATTGCCGAGAACATAGCCTTTACCTGGTCCTTAAAGGACATGGATCTATCTATAACAATACCAAGATATCTATATTGAGATACCGCTTCCAGAGGAACACCATTCATTTGGAGAGAGATATCAGCCTCCACAGTCGAGATAGTCATGTGTTTAGATTTGTTTACATTTATTGTTAGGGAGTTCTGGTTACACCATCCCGAGATGACATCCAAGTCTCGCTGTAACCCGTCCTCCACCTCCCTCCATGTTTTACCTTCATGGATGAGCAAAGTATCATCAGCGTACATCTTCATTGTACTGTTAGTTTTGAGCTGTGGGAGATTATTAACGTATATAATGAACAACAGAGGGCCCAAAATGGACCCCTGTGGAATGCCATAGGTGATGTCTGCATAAGCTGACGCGGTACCGTTACATTTGGTTTTTTGCATACGATCGCTCAGGTAACTCTCAAACCATAATACCGTGTCCTGACAGAGTCCAATATCTCCCAATTTCTGTAGGAGGAAGGTGTGATTTAGCGAATCAAAAGCCTTGGCAAAGTCTATGAATACAATGCCTACTTTATTTTGATTAATTTTACTGTTATGGGCTTTCTCAATCACTTGAAATACAGTGTCCAGCGTAGATCGGCATTTTCTAAAACCGTTTTGGTCAGAACTGAGTAGGTTATTATCCTCTAGGTACTTATATAGTTGTATGTGAATAAACCTTTCCAAAATCTTTCCTGGGACAGGGAGTAAAGATATTGGACGGAGGTCTGTCGGTTTGGTTGCATTAGTTACTTTAGGTACCGGTACCACAGTCGCTTTTTTCCATCTGCGGGGGAATTTATTATACACTATTGAACAATTTAGTACATGTGTAAAAGGGACTTTCAAAATAGACAGAGCGTCTTTCAACAATCTGGAAGATATACCAGGTATCCCTGAAGATTTATAAGTGTCAATTTTATTAATCTCTTTCTGAATTTCCTCTAAGGGGATTATTGACAGAGAGAAAGAGTCAGGCTGCATTGACCGCATTGGGGGGGGGGGCTCTGTCTGCGGCAACGCGTCAGACAGGTTCTGTCCCACCATAGCAAAAAACTTATTCACCATTTCAGCAGCGTCCTGCGCTTCTACCTGGGTGCCTTCAGTATTTATAAGATTTATCCATCTCCTGGTTGTTCTCTTAGGGAGGACCTGGGCCACTACTTGCCAAAATTTCTTAGGATCATTCTTATACCTCTCAAGCTGCTCTTTTATGTAAGTGCTTTTGGCTTTTCTAGTTGTACTGTTAGCAAAGTTTCTAAAAGTTTTCGCCCTATCCTTATCTTCTTGAAGACCAGTTCTTATGGCAGTAGTTAGCGCAAAATCTCTATCTCTGTAGATCTCCAGGATCTCCCTAGTCAACCAGGTGGGCCTATTAATCTTAACCTTGAAAGATCTTTCGGGGTACAGTTTATCAGCCATAGTCCTAATAGTTCTCTCCATCGTTTCCCAGGCAACGTCTGGGTCCACTTCATGGACAAAATGTTCCCAATCATGCTTTAAAAGCTCAGTCCTGACATCGTTTATATCATATTTAATGTAGGATCTACCAGTTATGACTTCCCTTTTACTGATATTTCTGGGCTTCTTTATTCTAATATATACAGGTACATGATCAGAGATATTAACCTTTATACTTCCAGAGTCGGCCACAATGTGGGAATCAGTTAAAATTTGATCCAAGACATTCACATCATTATATAACGGTCTGGTTGGCTCGTCAATATAAGGATATAGGTTATGCGCTTTACATAGGGAGTCCAACGGTGATATATCAAATACATCAGACGACAAGTTCATGTTGAAGTCCCCTAATATTGTTATACTACAACTCTTATACAACACTTTAGCCTCTACTATGGCTACAGTCAGGGCCTTAACAAAGTTCTCTCTACTACCCTTAGGGGGCCTATACAAGCTTATAATAAATTCTGGCTTACATCCTTTCCGTATTAATTTAATACCCATTAATTCGCAGTCAGGCGTCATAACGTTAAAAACATTATCATTAAGCCTCATGTGAGCAACATCCTCCTTAACGTACATACACAAGCCCCCCGCTATAGTGGTGGGGCGATCCAGCCTATGAAATGCATATCCTTCTGCTTGATAGGTAATATCTAGATCATCCTGCTCCTTCAGCCAGGTCTCAGAAATGGCTAGCACGTCAGGTTTTCTGTCATATGCAAAAAATTTTACTGTTTCTTTTTTACCAATTATACTGTGTACATTCCAGCCTATGAGCAGTAGGCCTTTCTCTCTGTGATTAGGAGAAGCAGTGTTGTGTTACCGGGCCATTACCACTGCTTAGCAGTGTCACTTGTTGGGTATCATATGACCCAGAGGGCCAGCATGTAGCACTTTTCATGATAGTTACAGTGTAATATTCTCTAAAAACCTTAGCAGGTACCCTGCTGGGGCTGAGGAATAAAAATGAAAAATAAAACACATACAAGCATACCACACATTTAACAACAGGAACAGAGAGCAACTGCTCGGTCACCCTCAGCTTGTTACAGTAGCGAGGGGGGGGGGGGAGGGGGGGGGGATAATCCAACCGTACATATTATCCACCAAATACCTCAAAAGGTTAAATGCTTAGCTTATTTATACCACCTCTCACTTCGTTAGTTTGTGAGTCCTCAAATGCACATCAGTACATTCATCTATATTGCTAAGGCGTATACCTGTGTCAGTAGAGAATTTAAGGTCAATGGTAGCCAATTAAGCAGTTATACATAGCAGTATACAACAGCAGTACTCCTTATTTCTAATACTGGGTGGGTATCTTAAAATGTACAGCATATTTTGCACCTTTTTCACAATCAGTCTTATTTTAGGAAGCCATTACTGAGGAGGAAAAAACATACAGGCTGCTGCTGCGTTATGTTCGAGTGGTGAAAACCATGCTTGTCCCAACGGTAGACTACTGTGACATCTTTTATATGTCAGCTAATAAGCACCACCTTAAAGGTATCCAAAGCCTGCTTAATAGAGCACTCAGAGTAGCCTACAGACGTACAGGTGTTACAAGTAGAACAGCTCTCTATAGGAAGGCGAAGCTTAATAGTCTTAAGGACAGAAGGGAGATGCATCTGCACAGGATGGCTTTCTCAAAGTTACTTGTTGCAGAGAATCTTGACAATAGACCTCTAAGAACTAGACTTCATGACCAACAGCTACTTAAGCAACATAGAGCCAAGGTCCCTGCTTACCGTAGAAGCCTTAAATTCAAACTTGCAAGTGTATGGAATAAACTCCACAATGATGTCCGTGCATTGAAAGAGCAAAGTGAATTTGAGACTTGGACTAAAAAACATTTCGATGCTTGTTTGGCTAGGTATAATCACTTGACCTGGGCCTAAATACTCCTCCATCATTGCCTCATCCATGGCCTGAAACTCAACTGACCATTGGGTTTCCTATACCGGACAACAACATCGTCCGTTCTTATTTTATTTGGGAATCATGTAAAATGATTTTTACATCTTATACCAGGATATAACATCCCATATGCCCATAAATGGGCTACTACCACCAGCCCCATGTATGGATATGCACCCAAAGGTCAAGTACCTTTGAGTGTGTACCCATCACATATAATTGTTAAGGATACTCTACTTCGTCTGCTACATTTACTAATATCTTTTTTATATATATATAAGTGGTACTATGCCACACTGAGTGCGCCATTCATGTTACATGTGAAATATATAAACATTCGACTGGATTCAAAATAATTACAGGCAACCATATATGCCTGCAAGGAGTATAAATAAAAGAATTTACATACATACATACTGCAGTCAGAACAAGCATACATTGTATCTGCGTGTCATCATATGTTGCTTTAGGCAGGAAACCCTTAACACATATAGCACAGCTGGAGTAGTAGTGCTCCTCCTGAGCTGTATGAAGGGCCCTAACATGAACATTAAGCTGCTTCATTTTTCTGTACAGGACACCACAGTGGCAGCATGGCTACAAGGACAGAAACAATATATTAACTATAAAACACCATTCTAATGCGTGACAGAGCATACTTTATTAATATATTTCTTTAACTTTGCTCATACCAGAACTAAGTCATTCAAGATTTAAACAGGTCAATGCAAGTGTCAGGTTTTTTTTAATAACATAGTTGATTTCGTTCTTTTAGAATCACCATTGGGAGTAGTGTCGTGATAAAGTTCACAGGGGCTGATCGGTCGGTACTTGCAGCGATATTGGCTTAGCTGATACCATTTTCCCTCACGGCATAATTTGCACTCAGCAGCCTGCAAGGAGAGACAAATTCACAACAAGAGTGCATTTGTTCACTATTGTAGGTAGGTTCCAGTAGTGTCCTGTTACTCCACTATAGAGCTCAGTACTATGTATTATGTACAATGTGCTGTGTTGGGTAGACATATGTATCAAGATCTACACTAAAGAGATAAGCCCTACTTTTAGATTATATAAAAATAAATAATTCCATCTGGCAGCATATCATCTTATGATTGCTCAGATTCTATCATAATTTGAAATGCCTGGAAGTGTCAGTAATACAGGGAGAGGGGAATGACTCCATCAATTTTTCGGAAGCTTCAAAATGTATAAGTTGACAATGGAAAAGTAGAACTTTAGTTAATACCTTGTGCATTTGATTACAATACACTAATTAATATAGATAGGCCTTCTGTGTATTGATAAATATCTATCCTGTCTCTTATGCTCAGTTTTAGATGATAAGGCATCTTTAGGCTACATTCAGTATGTGAAAACTTTATATATACAAGTACATACTATCACATATACTAATTTAGGCTTCATGCCTAATTGCAAGTTACATAATTTTCCAATGAAACCAGTTCAACATTCATTTGTTTAATTGGGTCATACACACACAATTGACTTTGTAACTTACCAAAAATAAGGGAGTGGTGGTGATTTTGCTGTTTTTCTAATATACATTTTTTTTCAAACAAGAGAAGCAAAAGAAATCTGTAAGTACCCCAAAAAAAGAAATTAGACCTTTAGATAAGAATAACCTTCCTGTGTGTGACCCTAACTCAAGTGTGCAATTTCAGCCTTTAGGCCTCATGTTTACAGTTGTTTAACTAATGATGAACAGATACACAAACTAGTGGAAACTTTATATGTACAAGTCAGTTAAGAATAATATACCTATATAGAACATTTCTGCTTGTTTCTTTACAATAATTATTGCCTTGTGGTCAGCTACATTAGGTTACTGTGCATTTCTGTTTTCCTAAACACACAACAGTTACCGACCCTGTGAAGAAGTACTCATGGACATCATGAAGTATTGTTTACAATATAAGATCAGTGTACATACTTCTTTCTATCTTTCCATACCATGCTAGAGGGTGTGCTAAGTATTTAACAACAGTGAGGGTAGGGGGACAAATTTGACCCCCTTTTAGGCTCAGGGGTGTGAAATGAAAAAAATGGTTTCCTCTGAAGATGCTGCGTAAAGTAACGATATGACTCCAAATCCTTAGAAATTATATACTTTAACATTACTAAAGGGGTTTGGAAATTTTGAAATTCTAGAAGCAGAATAGTGAAATTTCATGTATTTTGATGTTCTGGTTTGACAATACTTCTAAGTCCCCCCCTCCCCCTACATAAAGGGAAATAAATATCTCATTGGATCTGGACAAATCTCAGGAACTGTCCCTGTGAAGATAAAAACCACTGATTTCCGCGTTTCCGCAGAGATTTCACACCCCTGAGGGTAAATATTCTATAGATGAAAAGGGGTGGTCGCAAAATTTTGGGGCCATAAAAATTCCTAACTTGTTGGACATGCTGACATGTTAACCCACCGTGTTGTTAAAATGACTGCTTCCTTGTGAACATCCCATGACATGAGGGGGGGGGGGTACAGGGGTTTTGAAATATTCCTTATGCACTGAAATAGGACCTCAAATAAGTGCCTATCTATGGCCTCACCGAATTGAAGTGTGCATTGCACTAAATCGCCACGATACGGTACATGTATATAATAGAGTCTCCCTCATGATCTTCATGAGGTTATTTGAGACTTACACTCAATGCACAGGCATTATACACATAGAACATCTTAACACCTATTTATTATAGCTCTGCAGGGTTCTCCACAGACTAAGTAATGTCTCTGTTATGTTGGCTCGCACAATACAATGGTCGGCTGACAAAAGGTAAAGCATTAATCAAATATTTTTTGCAACTGATGAGTTTCTATCATAAACATTATACTGGTGGGATGAGAAAAAAAAAGAATTTTGGGCATTTGCCTATCCTTTTTAATTTTAACAAAAAAAGTTAGCTTATAAGCTCTATACATGCTCTAAATTCTTTTCCAATTGCTGGATTTACTAAATGTAGGGTATTCACCAATTGATTGTTCACCCACACCGATAGTGAACTTTACACCTCAGCGAAAATACGCTGGCATTCTATGCCACGCATGTGGCTCCTATATGTGGAGAACCTTGGTCTATACAGCACCATAGTTTGTTACGCTCTGTAGTTACATGTTTACATTTTTACAACTCTATTTACACACGTTAATATACAAAAACATTCCTGAGATATAAAAATAAACAGCCTGTTTTCGCAAAAAACAAGACCTTTTTAGACGACCCTTAAACCCCACTTACAGGGACACGAGGCGACATGGGAGGATGCGGGAATACTAACTACTCTCTTCATTGTTGACCAAATAACCTTGTATTCTTACACTTGATGAACAAATAAAATCATGATCTATTAGACCTAAATGACTATAAGTGCTCTTCAGGAGATATTTTGTTGAATTATCTTGAACAAAAGCAAATGACTAAAGCCATATATGTACATCATGTAGGGTAGGATCAAAAGGTATAATACTAAACCAATAATACCATGTATGTTCATAACATAAATTGCAGATTTTTATAGTAGTTTGGACTGTATGACATTCACATTGGGAATTCACTGCTTACGTTATGGGTCTGAATAATTGGAGGATACCAGTATTTTGCTTCTATGATTCATACAAATAATGCCATGTGTAGGCTGTTCATAAATGTTCAAAAGTCGTATGAGGTTAAAAAGTGTAGGCACTGTGTATAAATTCAAGGTTTATAGCAAGCTTTGTTGGATATCATCTGAGGCTGAGCGAAACTGATATATCGACCTGACTCGAACTTGTTCATTCTGCACCCTAATATTGAATATATGGCAAGAGCAATTATTGCGGACCTGCACATATGTCCGAAGTCTTTTTAATACCACATCTTGTTGACATGTTGCAGATAAATAAACACAACTGTTTACATTTCTACAAAAATGACAGGTGCTTCTGGGAGACAAGTGGCCTACAAAGGCTACATAGGGCTTCCCAAGCACACAAGGCGAGTCGGTCACAGTTCACTTCGTCACCCACTTCTTGACTTTCGCGCCGGGCTTTCGCGTCCCTTCTAAACGGACGGTCTACTGTAGATATCGGATGTAGTCTAGATCTGGCACAGAATAAGTGACGAAGGCTGCAGATATGAAATTGTCTTCGGCAAGTTCATAAATGATATCCGTGCTTTCGGCTTTCAGCTTGGCTGTGAAAATGTGTGAAACTGAGAACTATTGGCAGTTCTTTTTGGACCACAACAGAAAGTAGTCTGACTGTACAGAGGGATTGTAAACATCACCAGCTTATAAACCAACTGCCTATATCGTCATCTTCCTCCTCGTCCTCCCCCTCTCCTTCCTCACCCTCATCCTCGCCTGCCTCCCGTCCCCCTAGGTGCCCTTGACGTTTTCTGACGTGACGTCCCTCTCCGGGGGGCGCCTCTGACGTCACACGGGTATAGCTAACGTCATGTCTGACGTCACCGGGTCGTCCTGCGCTGTGACGTCACCGTAGACGTAACGACACGTCAACAATTAGGAAGATCAGTAATATCCAAGCAGGAATCATGACAAAGTACAGCTTTAGTGATTGGTAATACTGCAGCTTTAAACACAGTAAAATCTGGAAGCTGAGTTTGAAAAACATCCCGGCCAGAAAGCCTACCTTCCGGGCCATGGACCAGTCATTATGCAGATAGCGGTCGTAACCGTTTTTACAGTGCCTGACCATGTAAAACGTGATGTAGGCGATCATGATTCCGTCAAAGAGCCACATGGGCAAGAATATCAGGAACCAGTTCCAGTTGACTCTCTCTTCAAGGCGTACCACAAGTAAAATGACGAACATTAAGAGCATAAACCAGGTAAACAGTGCTCGATGGATGGTCGCCATCTTGGCATTTACATCGACTTGCAGTGTAATAGATGGCGCCACATACGGTAGGTGCTGCCATCTAGTGGTGAATGACCTGCCGACTTTTGCCGCGTTGGATGTAATTCAGTGGACGCTGCGCTACTAAGGGAGTGATCATTTTTTAACAACAGGGGGGGGGGGGTGGTTTTGCGCGCGGAGCGCGCGAAATTTTTTTCACCCCCCCCGGTCAACGGGTCAAAATTTTTTACCCCCCCCCCTACGGGTCGGAAATCGGCGCGCGCGCGGGCCCTTTGAAGCATAGTAACGTGCGGGCTTTTTGGCCCAAAACAGGTTAAATTTTTTTGACCCCCCCCCCAAGAGGGGTCCAAATTTTTTACACCCCCCCCGGTCAAGGGGTCCAAATTTTTTTGCCCCCCCCCCCCCCAAACCAACCCCCCCCCCCCTGTTGATAAAAAATGATCACTCCCTAACGCCTAGACTCGGAGCGAGATTGGCGTTAGCCTCATATAGATATTTTAATGAGGACATGGAGCGAAAGCGGATCCATTTCTGATTGGCTGGCTATATAGACTGGTGAGGGCAGGGTCAGCAAATACACATCCACTAATTACCACCAATTAAGGGATTAAAAGCATGCCCCGGCCTTGTGTATTCGGGAATACACATCCAACTTCAAAGGGACCTTACAGTTTGACAATTGAATACACATATTTTTTCTGTGTATTCCACCCTTATAATGTCAAGGTCGGAAATATATGATACCTACGCTATATCTGCAAGTAGCGTGGGTGTCCAAGTTACGTTGGATGCCGCTCCAACTGCACTCTCATTTGGGCCATGCATGCATGGTATACATATATACCCGGGGGTATATAGTAGGCCTACACCTTTATATCCCTGTTTGGGCTGTTTGTACAAAGACTGGGGCTGGCCTCCTGGATGTGTATTGTACAATATACATCCCACCACAAAGGGGTAATGAATTAATTAACTAGAGGCCTGTAAGGGTTTGGGATCTATTAAAACCCACTGCAACAGGCAGCGGAAAACAGGTCAGCCCCATGGGGAATCGAACCCCGGCCCCTCTGCTCTTGATGTGAGAATGCTACCACTACACCACAGGGCTAGCTGCTTCTCCACCGCTCTGCTACGGTACTTGAGCTACCACAGGCGGGCAATGCACTCTCCACGCACGCTCTGGCTGCCAAGAGTGATACGTGCCCGCTACATTAAGCCCCGGCCACACCTACGTAATTTGACCCGACCCAATGTAGTCCGACTTAGATACGACCCGACCCGACCCAACAGTCGGAAGAGTTTGGCATGCACAACTCTATCAGACCGGCCAGTCAAGTTTGATAAGACTGTCGGGTCTAGTTGGGTCGGATCTGCCCAAAACAGCCTGGTGTGGCCGGGGCTTTACTCCCCTTCAGACTTTTGCTAGGTCCGGTATTGATGACCCAGCAGAAGCTGAAACCGCTCAAGTACCACAAATCAGGTTGGTCAATCCTGGTCACCGGCAACAGTGCAACAGGCAGCGGAAAACAGGTCAGCCCCATGGGGAATCGAACCCCGGCCCCTCTGCTCTCGAGGTGAGAATGCTACCGCTACACCACAGGGCTAGCTGCTTCTCCACCGCTCTGCTACGGTAATTGAGCTACCACAGGCGGGCAATGCGCTCTCCAGGCTCGCTTGGGCTGCCCCGAGCGATACGTGCCCGCTACACCATTTATTAATACTAATTTAATAGGGACGAATGGGCACCTGTTCGTTTTGTCAAGAGGTAAATTCGATGATGTTGGGCAATGTGAGAAAAATAGAAAATTCATACTACATAGTGACAGATGGCCCAGCTTGGTGGGTAATAAACAGGGATTCCCACCAATCAAAGAGGAGAGAGGGGGGTCTGATTCTTTGGGGCCTCAATCAGAACTAAAGGAGGCTCAAATACTACTTTTCTATGTAATACAAGCGCATATATGATACATCATCGAAAAAAGCGATGCTTAAAGTAAGTTGGGGTGGGCCCTGCTGAATCAAGATTTGCTTCCTATGCCTATGACTGCCCATCGGTCCCGCTACATTGGGACGGGGAGAGGGCCCCTAATGTCACCCTGCCAGACTACCTCTACAGCGGCACTAGGAGAGAACTCCTCAGTGCAGTCTGCCACGGACTGGCCACCGATTGAAATGTGTAGGAGCGAGATTTCTGTCTTCAGCTCATTTCATAGATTCGATCATCCCGGATACGATCACCCTTGGTCGACCTACCATCAAAATGCAATGTGCCCTCTGGACATTAAACTACCTAACAATCAATCAATCAATCAATCAATCCCGCTGCAGCGGGACGGGGAGAGGTCTCAGAGCAGCCTGCCACGGACTGGCCATCGATCCCACTACAGCGGGACAGGGAGAGGTCTCCTCAGGTCAGCCCGCCACTGGCTACCCGCCGATCCCGGCACAGCGGGACGGGATGCAGTCTCCTCAGGTCAGCCCGCCACTGGCTACCCGCCGATCCGGCACAGTGGGACGGGGAGGGGACTCCTCAGTTCAGCCCGCCACTGGCTACCCGCCGATTCCGACACAGCGGGACGGGGAGGGGACTCCTCAGGTCAGCCTGCCACTGGCTACCCGCCGATCCCGGCACAGCGGGACAGAGAGGGGACTCCTCAGGTCAGCCCGCCACTGGCTACCTGCCACTGGCTACCTGCCGATCCGGCACAGTGGGACGGGGAGGGGACTCCTCAGTTCAGCCCGCCACTGGCAACCCGCCGATCCCTGCACAGCGGGACAGGGAGGGGACTCCTCAGGTCAGACCGCCACTGGCTACCTGCCGATTCCGACACAGCGGGATGGGGAGGGGACTCCTCAGGTCAGCCCGCCACTGGCTACCTGCCACTGGCTACCTGCCGATCCGGCACAGTGGGACGGGGAGGGGACTCCTCAGTTCAGCCCGCCACTGGCTACCCGCCGATCCCAGCACAGCGGGATGGGGAGGGGACTCCTCAGGTCAGCCCGCCACTGGCTACCTGCCAATCCCGGCACAGTAGGACAGGTAGAGGCCTCCTCAGAGCGGTCCGCCACAGACTGGCCGCTGATGCAGCTACAGTGGCACTGGTAGAGGACTCCTTAGGTCAGTCTGCCTCACTCACGACTAGCCTGTAGCTGGCCGGTAGTAAGGTCAGGACAGTTGAACAGATATGTGTGCATGGCCACGATTGGCTGCGCTATGACGTCTTCTATCTTGAGCAGCTCGGACCTGGGGTCTTCCCTGGGATGAATGTGCTGGTCTTCAGACCTAGATCGTTCTGTCGCAGGGCTGTTTGAGACTTAACTCGCCAATGAGCATACATTGGGACTTGAAGGTTGTAGAATGGGATTTCTAGTACTGATCCATAGCAGTTCTCGCTACACACATGGAATAAAGCCAGCTTAGGTCTAGTAACCAGGGGTGTGAAATGGGAAAAATGGTTTCCTCTGAAGATGCCGCGTGAAGTGACAATGCGACTCCAAACCCTTGCAAAGGATATATTTTAGCATTAGGCCACTTAAAGTCAATTATCAGTTTTGCGGACACTTTTTTAGGAAAAAAGGGTGCGGGAGGGCGCTTTAAAAAAAAAATTGTTTTCATATTTTCTAAAGGTGCGGGAGGGCCTTTTTATTTTTTTCTAGAGCATTGTCATTGATGGTCTGCATGTGGAAATAAGATCTAAAGGGCCCTTTAAATTACGTTTCTACCTCAATTAACAGCTGAGATGTTGATAATATTTCAATTGTATTGCTGGTGTTTTCCTCCATGCGGTGATTTGTCTTTTTTTCTAAGAAGATGAAAAAAAGACCAAATGCGGCCCCTTTTAAATGGTGCGCGCGATATCCGCAAAGCTGATAATCAATTTTAAATGGCCTTACCAGAGGGGTTTGGGGGCATGTAGCGAATCTCTAAGAACTGTCTTGGTGAAGATAAAAACCTCGGATTTCCGAGTTTCCATGGAGATTTCACACCCTGACTGGTTCGAGTGCGTCCTATGCAACTATTTCATGTTCTACCATAGGCGGACAGAGAAGACTACTGTAAACGTAGATATTTTCGCGCTGTACATATTTTCGCGATTTTCGCGATTTTTTAAAATCGCGAAAATATGTACAGAGCGAAAATTTATCCAATATAGTCATACTACTACCATATTCCAAAAATCGCGAATTTAAATACTCGCGAAAATGCACTTTTAAACAAAATCGCGAAAATTTATCCACGCGAAAATATATACGTTTACAGTAATCCTGGAATAACGCTCCGGGGATAATGCCCTGCACATTTGTGTCATCATCGACATGCAATGTGACTGTATGCGACTTCATAGATTGTGATTGACAGACCTATGGTAGAACCAAAATTTAGCCTCCACTCTCGGGCATTGTCCCAGGATTATGTCCTGCCCTCGCGCATGAGCTCGATTTCTTAGTTAATCGACAAAATTGCTTGAAAACATCATTTCTAGGGAAGGTGGGAAAGTGCCATATTAGGCACTACATGAATTGCTAAATTAAGCCTAGATATGTGGACCAAAGTGAGCTCCGTTTTGCCATGCTCCCATGGAGTAATGTAGACGTACTGCTTTACTCCATGGCCTATGTGATGATGGAATTGCGTTGAAATAAAAAAAACACGTCTATACACATGTATAATGGGAAACTCCATTGATTTGCATGCTGATCCACGTTCAGGGACGTGGCAACAGTTTCAAAGGGTTCCATTGATTGTTTGTACGTAAATGTGTTAGTTTTTGTCCTAATACATGCACTAACATGCACTACTACGATAAATGAGTCATACAGAAAACACAACACGAGAATTGAGTGCGATTTGCTTTTATAACCAAATTAGTCGGTCCTGAAATCCATTTTGCACCCAGTCTGCTGAGTGAAAATGCCACAATCGTTTGACTGTTGGATATAAACAAAAGTTTGATAAGAAATAAAGTACCACAGTGTACCACTTTAAGATGGCACAATTGTGACCAGTTTCGGACAAAACCAAACCAGCTGATTTATTCGTTGTGAATAGATATCGCCTCAGTTATGGCGAACGTCTGGAATGAATCTATTTTTGTCTTTGGGTTTCCAGGTTTCTTGGCAAGCGGTAGCATCCTGTGACCGTCTGGATACAGAGACATTATGCTTTCTTTGCGCTAAAATATTTTTAACGAGTCTTAAACTTTGTGGCGTTATTACTCACATCCTCTGGGTACATTTCAACATGTTTTCCACAACAACAAAAATGAAGAGCAGTTTCAAGTTCAATGATTTTCCCCCAATACATTATTCGAATGAAGTTTTTAACTTATCATATTACACTTTCTTTGTCCTATGAATGGAAAGACGATATGATGGATAAAATAACTCTAGGGTTTGGTTTCTCACAGCCAAAAAACATGTCACGACTCTTTGATACTCGCTGCAGCAGTGACATGGGTCTTTGTAAAAGGGAACCTGATAAACTAAGTTAGACTCTGGGATACTTTGGGAGGACTTTAAGGCAACCAGCTGCTGATGACTGTAACTCTAGGTGGGTTAGGGGGGTAGGGTATAATTCATTCTAAACCAGATAACAGCCAGAGGGGGGAAAGGACCATACAGACTCTGGCACTCCCAAGCTGGCCAATTGGGTTTTTGGGGTTTCCGTGCCTCCCCAACCATTGTTAGTTAGTTTTGCGTGCGCTAACAGGATGAAGCACAGATTCAAGTCAGTCGTGATCGTAACCAGAAGGTGGGGCGTGGCAGCGCCCTATTTTGCTGCCGTAGCTGCCTCTTGACAAACCCCAACTGCTCGGCCGATAAGACCCCGCACTCGCGTGTATCGCCAAGTACAGACCAATCAACCTTGCATCCCTTAAATATCAAAATGCAAACTGGGTCTAAAGCTAGGTCGTGCTTTGGCTTTAACAAGACTACTGTACAGTGACCCAGAGGACTCTGCATGGCACCCCACACCAAATAGTCAGTGGATATAGGCAATATAGGTTGACCATAGAGTTGACAAAGTGAACACAAGTCTATAGAATACACATTACATTATATTTATCAATAATGCCTTCCCATTTGGTTCTAAACTTGGAAGGAAGTAAGGGGGTTGGGGTTGCTATTCTGAATAGACAATACATTATAATCCAACAAAAACTTGAAATAATAATACAAGTTTTTAAGAGTACAATTAGAGGTTTTTTTTAAAGAAAGCTGTCAACAATTTGGTCAAATAAGAGAACTTGTTCTCAGGATTAGTGACCCGCACATTGCTCATATTGTTTTCCCCCACCTTCTGGGCGTCACTTGCCAAGCACCATCTCACTCATTTCAGAATAAAGACTCCCTTAGTTTTAGAGTAAAGGACCTGCGTTCCCTTAGGGAGAAGCCGGTCAATAAAGTTAATAAGTCATCACAACTGTGGTAAGCCTGCCTTTGCGCGTGGGACCGACCCATCACACTCCTTCCAGCGGGTCCCTTTCCAAGGGTATGACACAATACACTCTTCAGACTGAAGTATATAAACCATCTCTTTTATATAAATACTTTACATTTCAAATGGTACAAGGATTGTAAATTATAATTCTATTGCAGAATTCTACGTCCAACGGTCTATGCCTTTGCCGTTAACCGCTACGCTTACATGGCATCTTTTCGCCTTTCTCCTTCTTCACAAGATTCCAATAAAGCACCAAGTACTGTCACTCTTACTAAAATGACTTATTCAGGTGACAGACACTTGGTAGGTGGATTGTCAGTCTTTGTTCAGTCAAATCACCCCTCCATCCTCAGCTGGGAGACACCAATGA
Organism: Harmothoe impar; assembly: GCA_947462335.1. Classification (NCBI taxonomy): domain Eukaryota; kingdom Metazoa; phylum Annelida; class Polychaeta; order Phyllodocida; family Polynoidae; genus Harmothoe; species Harmothoe impar. Next base: position 61,499,909 of record OX381712.1, on the reverse strand, counting down.
TGACAAGAGAACATCACAAGGATTCAGGAAAATAGTTCATGGTAAATCATGCCAGCTGCTGCACTGTTCCTGAAGGCAGTTCTTTCACCCTGATGAGATCATGCTTTGTAGAGGCTAAATGCATGCACAAAGGTTTGTGAGTTTGTCAAACAGCACTTCTTAACGCATTCCACGAGTGTCCTGGCTACATTTTTTATGTTCCGCAAGGTGGCGACACAATGCCTAGTTTTTTTTTGTTTCTCTCTCATAGAATTAACAATTTGACTTCACGCTATACAGACACCGGTCTTCGCTACCACCAACCATTCAACATCGCTATCTATATGGCTCTCGCCTCTCTGTATTTACAGTTCCAATATAGAAAATATTGTAACATCAATTTGAGGACACTTTCAGAAAGAGTCATACGACTTGCAAGTATTCCCCAGCTCTGTATAAATGCATCCCGTAATAAGTTTTCATGACAATGAGGGGGAAAGATTAATCGCCACGGTTACCCCCCAGAGAATGTTGGCAGCGTACAATGGATCCATTTCGGCGAGTGAACATGGACCTCGAATCCTTTGGATAATCTGTGGCGAGACGGGTTTCTCGACGAAATAAAACGACTTGTCTAGTTGTCCCTTGGCTGAAAGGCGTTGGGGGCAGTCTCGGTGTCTCTTTATGATGGTATTCTAACACACTTGCTAGGTTGGCTGACCGTGCCAGACATTGAGCCAGCTTAGTTCATTCACACGAACTGGTCCACTTGGTTTCTGCAATCATCACTAGGACCGGGCTGCCTGCAAACACACAAAGAATACCGTTATTTTCCAGGCATTTACAGATCACTTTTTGTATGTTGTATGCATGCTTGCTTTTTTGATCTTTACTAATTTGCAGAGATGCCACTCCCTGGTTGAAATCTTACCAGGATGTCATAGAGTACTGATCCAGGTGACAAACGCGAGTGGGAATTCTAGTATTTGTAACCTACATAGCATTTTCAATATTTAGACTTACATTTTTGTTTTCCTGATTTTTCCTGTTGATGCCAGCTGCCTCGTAATTGTAGTCGTAGTCTACCCAGCCTTGGTTCCTGCGGCCCCGGGGTGCGCCTCCCCCACCACGGCCACCCGAATTTGAGTAACCACCTATATTGGAATTTAAAAGGTAATATTTGAGTAAATATAAAGTTGGATTTCACCAAGATGTTTTTATAGTAAATTCCCAATTCTTTAAAATATATTTTTTTTTAATACAGAAAAATATGTGCTGCACCTTAAATGAAAATATTTAATTGTTGTTGGAAATATCAAATTTTCACGATACATGGGATATTTCGCCATTTATTTATACCATCTGCCTTCTAAATAGCAGATCACAATAGGGATATCACACTCTGCGCAAATTGAGTGGTCCCCCCCTACTATTCTAAGAAGTCGGCAGTGAATCGAGTCTCGGCTCTGTCTGTGATGCATAATCTTAAATGGATACAAGAAATGCCAATACACATTTTAGGGAGAATCTTGCTTGTTGAAACACAGTAACACAAACCTCTATAATTGTTCTGTTGGCCGTCACGTGGTCCGCCCTGTTGTGGGCGTCCGCGGCCACCTCTCCAGCCACCGCCGCCTCCCCGGCCGCGGAAACCACCTCGCCGGTTGTAGCCGCCCCGTCGGTACGCGCTAGTGCTGCTGATACCAAACGTCTCAGAGTTCATCTTCCTCTCTTCTCTCCAGTTTGGCCGGTTGTTGATCCTAATGAAGAATGTAGTAAAGCCATCTTTAATAGGTCCCAAAATAAGACTTAGTTTATTGTTGGATGTAAATCATTGTGGGCGGTTGTAATTATTTTTCCCTCAGTTTGCCAACGGATTTCATCCCTCATCAAAAAATAGGAATGGAAGTGACTACTACTTTCACATCCTTTCCCAGCACACAAAAATATTCCATATTCTCCTTTATTATATTCTAAAATTTTCAAAACAACACTTCGCTGTCTAAAAATGATACAGACGGCATCCACCGACAATCCCGCCACACCAATGCTTATCTAAATTTCTCAAATTTAATAAGGCCTTTAATAAGGTGACTTATGATGATCCACAATAAAATGGCCGGCTACTTACCCTTTCTCCCGCTCTGTTGCTTCACAGCTAATGTTATCGAAGAAGGACTTTGCTTTGTCGTAGTAGACGGGTTCAAGTTCCTTGTCCTCTACCTCGGCGTCTGCCTCGTTGGTGGTATCCACGTGCTCCTCTACTTCGCCCTTCTCCTCAGATCCATTAGCCACCTTCTCACCGGAGGGAGAGGCAGGTCCTGTATACACAAATACATGACTTTGTGATAAAGATCAATGTTTCTCTGATTTAAGGTTTTTTTAAATGCTCTAATGATCTGTATTTAACTATAGAGGACCTTTATTCAGGGGCCTCAATTTGAACATTAAATTATTTTTTTTGAGATGGGTAATTTTTATTCCTGTAGTACTAAAGCTATTAAACAATTTGTCTGATCGCCATCCAGACTGCCACACTATTAAACAGTGGCATATCTTTGTTAACGGAAAATGGGGTTCTGATTCAGGAGTTCTTTTGCGCTCATACACCAATGGTGACCATTTTAGAAACTGTTATATTACTGTTTGGCAAACCATACACATTTTATTTGTATCTACACATGTAGCTTGCATTGACCAGAATGTAAGGCATCTTTACTCACCAATAACCAATTTTGTCTTGAGTTCCTTCTCAATGTTTTCTTTGTCAAACTGGGCGTTTGAACTTTCAAAATCGAAATCTCCTTCAAACTTGAGTGGTTCGCGTGGCTTGTTCTGTCCTCCACGGCCGCCCCCTCGGGGCCCACCACGGGGTGCACCTCGGTGCCCGCGGAAACCTCCTCGCTCTCCTCGGTCTGTTCAAACCAAACAATGGAGACAGTTAATTCCTGAGCTACCCTGGATTTATCTCCTCACGTACATGGTTAAATCACTTACTGTAAACATAGATATTTTCGCGTGTATTTTCATGAATTTTGAAATATCATATGATTATTCAGGACAATTATTCGCTATGTGGATATTATCATGGGTTTCAAAATCCACAAAAATATGTACAGCGCGAAAATATGTACGTTTACAGTTTATATGTAGGACAATCTCACTATTGGCTTCTGCAGTATTTATTTTGCAGTTACTCATCAAACGCAGAACGACAAGGCTATAACTTCTTAGATAACATTGCATACCCAAAATATAGCATAGATCCTTGCTTCCAGCCCATGTCAATAGTTTAAATGCTTGTCCATAAGGCAGTTATAAAGACTCACTGTCGTAAAACGACTGGTGCTGGCCCTGGCCCTGTCCGCCTCCACGGCCGCGGCTCGGGGGTCTGTGATGGTGTTGTTGTTGGTGGTCCGGGTGGCGGTCTTGGTGGTAGTTGTCGTTCTGTTCGTTACGCTGATCTCGGTACTGCTGCTGCCGGCCTCCACTAACAGCCTGCGAGTACTGCCGGTGTTCGTCACGTCGCTGGTCGTCGCGACGTTGGTCGTCACGACGTCCCTCCTGACGGTGGTCCGTGTTGCGCCGTTCACGCTCGTCCCGCCGACCGTCATGGTGACGTTCCTCCCGGCGGCCGTCGTGGTGGTTGTTGGGTACTTGGGACCCTTGGTCGACGGGCGACTTTCTTTGGACTGGTGAGTTGCTGCCTCTGGAACCTGAGAACGAAAACAACTTAACTGTTATGACGAGAAGGGAACAACAAAGGATTCCAACTCTTATTAAATTCTAGACTTATAAAATTCAACTTAGCAAATGTATCAAGACATTTTAGTACAATCATCTCTCTTAAAGACATATAAACAATCATCTTGCAAGAAATGCTGCCGGAGTAGATGTGCAGTAGTATAATTTTCGACCAACATATTTGAATGAATTGTACAAACACAAGGGGATTTCTGACAAAACGTGTACAAGTGCAATATATATATTTCCAAATATCTCGCATTTCTTAGATCTATAGAAGTGCTGTGATGTGCATTCCTTATTCTGAATCTTATCAATATTAATATTGTGAAGGCTGCTGCCTGCAGCATACAAACCTTTTCTGGCTCCTGTACTTAACATAGCGTTACTGATACAGGGTGGCCCCAGGGCTCGACAAATCGCTGTGTCCAGTGCCCATGACACAGAAAAAGTCCACCGGACACAGAAATATATGGCAGTTGTGCCCATTGGACACAAGTGAAACTGAGCAAATTTTGGACCACATTTCCATGAGCAAAACTACCAGGCAATTAATTTAGTGTTATGCACACCTGGAAAGCTTGCGGTATCAGGATTCTAAATGTGGAGGTCAATACCTCAATATGAGATCCTAAAATATGATCCTAATTAAAGGCAAAGAGGTGGGAGTACTATCGTGTTCTGTGTTTAAGAGAAAATATATTTCTAAATTTTCATGGCTCAGTCAGGCACAAATTCTATAAGCCGGGCATAACATATTTTGGTCTCTGTGCCCAGTGGACACACATTCACTAAAGGATTTGTCGAGCCCTGAGTGGCAATAACAGGCTATGTGGGTGGTGGTGGTGTTCACTCTTACAACTGGTATTCATACGCTATATTTTGTAATACATTACAGGTGTTAGCATACTAATCTCTGCATGACTACTTGTTGTTCAGAATTGAATCAGATAGTTACAAATGTTAACTGTATGCTTTCTAAAATCAGGTACAAACTACAATTGTAACACGATAAATCGGACCACTTTTTTGTTAAAGTGCGTTGTTTGGGTTACAGCATGCGAGTTTACTCCGAGAACAAAAGATCAAGGCAAAGAGTAGAGAGACAAGCAGCAGGGAAAGACATAAAGCACATGATAAAGGGTAACTTTCCTAAGGGTAGGGGGTTAAATTTTCTGACACATTTTGTAGTACCATGTCAAGGCATGTTTAGTTTCACTTGTATAGCTTGGAATTTCTTCGCGTGTAACCTGAGTATATACCATTTCCACTTAGTAAAATCCGAATTACGTACCATGTCTTAAACATAGGAAAATTCCAGGCTACACAGATAAATTTTGAGTGGTTCTTGTAATTACCAGATTTGCTGGGTGCCGGTCGTGCATTGACCTGAATACCTGCATCGACGGCAGGAGATTGGCGACTCAACCCCGGCGGTGACGCTCCACGCGAGCCTGACAACAAAATTACATCAAGGCCCAATTTGAAGATGCTTCCCCAACACTATCATCAAAATCACAAAATAATCATATTCCCAATAATCCTATCATTGCTTCCATAGATTACAACTGATTTCGTAATTCTTTTTTTTAAATATGACTTTTGAATCATAAAGAGGAACCTTTTGCTAATTTCAAGTATTCAAGAAGGATATGAAATATGGGAAATTGAGCAGAGGTAAGTGGTTGAAATGCATGCATAAATAGAACTCTGATAAGTAAAAAAGGTGCAGGAATGTCTCCATTGTAACTACCTAAAGAAACCTGTAGTATATCTTTGAATTTTATTGAAAAACTATTTTAATATCCTTCAAAACAAACATCTGCGCTATTTTCTTCTTGATAGACCTAGATGGATATAGCACCCATTGTGCACTATTCTCAAAAAGATAAGCACCTCTATCTCTTTTGATCTGTCCCCTTATCACACAGGGTCCTGGGCTGACCGGGTAGCAGGTATCAAACAGGTTAGCAGGATTGATAGCGACTTCACCTGAGTCTCCTTGAGCTTACCTGAGCTTCCGGCTGGGGGTGCGGGTGCTGCATTGAAGGCCTGCTGGGCGGCCTGCTGTGGGGGCGCGACGGGCCCTGGCCCGAACTGGTTGTAACCCGGGCCCGGGTAGCTGAACGGTTGGTAGGCGGGCGCGCTAAACGTGGGGCCGGGGGGCGGTGGGGCTGCGGAAGCACCTGATGTCACTGGCTGGGAGGACTGTGGGGGAAGAGGAACACCCTGTATTTCAGATGTCCAATGGGAACAGACATTGAGTACGTTATTCTTAATGTGATCGATTCAAGCATCAAATGAAGATGGCATTTCATTTACCAATTATCTGAAGCCCTAGATAAATCTACAAATTTGTAATTTTAAGGCTCTTCTGAGACTGGAAATCATATCTTTCGTACTCTCAAAAGCTTAACATTAAATCCATAATTTACATAAAATGTACTACATATAATCTTATTCTATTTTCTGTGTGAATCGATTATCCTGATATTAACACAATATTAGTGTTATACATGAGCGGTGCTCACCTTGATGATGGCTGGATCTTGTGGAAGCGTGGCGGTGGGCTTGGGTGGTTCACAGACATGGATGTCCTTGATGTCTGTTCCCCTGAAGATGATGTACTCAAACACCTCATCCCGGGGAGCCACCGGCCGCTCTGTCGGTCGGTCTTCGGTTCCGAACGATCGAACTGTGACAAACAAAATCACAATGCGGTTATAAAACAGTTCTGTTAATCCAATACTCATTAGGTTGTTTCGGTAGTCTTTTAACACACTGCCACAGGTATTCCTACTCGATATCTGGCACTTTGCAGTAAACTACAGCAAGGACCATCTGTGGGTGATTGATTCGATTTAGATGAATTAAAGATGGCGAGTGTGCCATTACATACAAAATTCCCCACACATGTAGACAGCACACAGAATTGATTTCATCATTATTCCGAAGCATGCACTAGCAATAGATTCAACTGCGATTGACTTCTCGGAGAGTGCTCAATCGACAAAGCGTGTGTGCGTCAATCTGCAGAGACTTTTATGTGTCGAATTGACGGTCTCTTCTAATACAAGATGGTGGGAATGTCACAGCTTCCTTTTGCGCACACAGCTTCTTGAGGGTCTTTCTAGTCATTCAACCATACTGAGCAAAAGAAGGGCCAAACCCACGGAAATCAATCCTCCTGTAAGTTTTAGTGTCTGGCCTACGTGTGACTGTCACTCGGGATTGTACAGAGGAAAGGAAGGGGTCTGTACTCAGTCTCATATCCAGAAAGGGGGAATGCATGATTGTGGACACGATTAGAGTACATTTCTACCCAGTGACACCATTAGGTCGTAACAGGTTCATTCTACACTTCCCACATCTCACAATATTCTAACCTGCAGCACTACACATAATACATATATCGTAGAGAATACCCTCCTAGACATACTATGATGGCAGATCAATTGTATTGATGAATGTACTTCATGTCTAGGAAAAAATAAACAATATCTGAACTTGAACTTGAACTTGTTAGGCGTAGAACTGTTATTTGACTCCAGTAATTTAGAAACCATAGTTTTAGTTTTAATATTCCCTTTAAAACTGTATAGCTCCAATAGAGTTCAAGTGGGGGTGCGGTCAATGTATTGGGTCCATTTACCACCACTCTGCACGCAGCTGATACCTGCTGCTATGGACAGTATTGTTACACTTAGTGCATTCAGTGTGACCTCAGGCTAAACCGTCAATAGTGCAGCAGGTGGCTCACAGCCAGGACACATGACATCAATGATGCGGTAGGAGGTTTGGGGGGGGGGGGGGGGGGTGACAGTTCACTTGAGCATTTAATATACAAACAATTGTTGTTGATATACCTGACCAAGTTTCCTCATGCACTGTTTCAGTTTGAAGCTCACAGTCAAGGATATGGTTTCAAATCTTAATTACAGCCGGGTGATCTTTGCCTTTGAGTTCTTGATTTAAACAAGTATCCACCTGATAAAGAACATGCTTTGGAGTTGATACACTATTGGTGTACATTGGTAGTATGTACATTATAGTGATTCAGCCAAACCCTATCTTGTTGTTTCTTGCTATTATTGCATGCAGGCTTGAAGGGTGGGCGGAAATGTTATCTCTATACCCTCCTTAGTACATGTATTTCATATCTGGAACCTGGTTAGGCTACTCTCCAAGTATCAGGTAGGCATTTTTACTTAGAAAGTGAGGGGGGGGGGGGGGAGAATTACAACATTTTGTCGCGAGATTTTCGCCCCGTATAACAAGACAGTGATTTACTCTTTTCAACTACATATCATATAGCGCGTCTATAATGATAATACTGGTGGCCCTGTGTGCGCGGCCATGTTAGTTCTGTCCTTCGAATATCATATTAGATTTATCCAGGTACCCGACTCCCACATACCATGAAATGCCAGGAACATGGACATGCGTTCCAGGGACAGACCCAAGATCTCATGAGAGCTGCTCGTGTCAGCCTGCATGTGCTGGTCCTAGGAACAAGTTCCCACCCCTTTTATCCTTATAGCCAATATGTATATCTTTTAGAATTTGATATATATATATACTTCCGCTTGTGCCCTCATGAAGGTCAATTATGGGTCACTGATACCGCCTCGCTGCCCCTGCCCCCCTCCCAGCATAAGTGTCTACCCCTACAACAACCTGTCAGTGTCAGTCACTTGCTGAGGGGACCTTCAGGAGTAAAAGAGCTTCATTTGGAGCCTTCCATGATACCAATATTGTAAAACTAAAAGGCGACAAAGTCTTGAAATTGAGTGTTATTGTGGCTTGTTGCAGGTGTGTTGGCAGCCAGTACCCACATGCGCGCTGGGTCTGCCATGTGATTTCCATCCCTCCTCGTGAGATTTTGCGCGGAGCCGGTGAAAAATTGTTACACCCCACCCCCCCTCCGGCAAGTCGAAAATTGCACCTATTCGGATAGTACCGCGCTGGCTTTTCGCTCAAAAAAAAAAGAGGTGGAATTTACCCCCCCCACCCCCCGGCTGTTTAAAAAATGAGCATTCCCTTAGACAAACGTTTATATAGGTTTGAAGGGACATTGTGGAGTGTCTTTGTTGTGTGGAATGTGGGGGGTTTCTTGGCTCTGTCAGTCCAAACAGTGATTCACAGTTACTCATTTACTGGAATTCAATCCAACCAGTCGGACTAGGATGTGTTTAAATATGACAACACTCAACAGCTGACCAGTGTTCATATTGATAACATTAGATTGATTAGAGAGCCATTTGTTGAACTTTGAAGGGACCAGTGGAATGGCTATTGTTTTGAGCAATAGGGTGGGTGTGTTGGGAGGTTTTGACCTAAGGCTGAGAAGAAAACAAACACTTGAAGCAAAAATGTTCTTTCTGCTTTCAGTCAGGACTAGCACAGCCTGAACATGGTACAAAGTTTAAGTAGATATGTTGGCCCAGTGCTGGAACAATGTGACAACTGACAAGAGCTTGTTGAAAGGGCAAACAGAAGTCTCCACTTCAGTGGTACCGTACTTCCAACCTCGTCACCCGGCACAGTGACTGTCAAGTTCCTTTCTGTCGCCCAGTCGTCTTGTCAAATGTGTGTTCTATTTTTCGAGTTGCTATGTCTTAGAGTTGCAATAAACATCTTTTTTAATGTTGGTAGTTAGGAACTGTGTCTGTGACTATCAGTAGGCGACTCTTTATCTGTTAGTCCTCCTGCCAGTACATTATTATCAAGTTTGAGTACCGCTACTCACTTCGCAATAACAATGAAAAAGATTGTGCGTAGGCTACAGCCGAACGCGACTGTCACTGATTTTACCACGGACAAAAAGAATGTTTTTTGAATACATTTACGGGAAGATAGCAACACATTCTAATTGCAACGTAGACTCGATAGTTTCTTTTGGCGAAGAGTGAAGTTAAACTCTAGAATAACTTCGCACTATGAGCTGACAAGTAAACTAGCAACCACAATATTTCAGACATTGACATCGACCGACGACCGACTAGACGCTTACCTTTAGCCAGAGCCACAGTGGATTCATTGGGGTCGATGGTGTACAAAATCCCCTCGTAGCGAATTTCAGCCTTGGAAATAAGGCTGATTTTGCTACCGACGTACGGTATTCCTCCACTCATGATGGAATTTAGACCAAAATGGCCAGCTGGAAGGAGGATGGAGGCGGATTTTGATCCGCTTTGCTCTCCTTTTCTCTCTGACTATAATATAAATATGGCGGCACCCCCGCTTCGCGGAATCGTATTCGCCACCAGGCGGCGCGTCGATTTGAAACTTTACCCAGAATGCAGCGCGTGGCGCGCATGCTCACTTTCATATCTGGAATTGCGATGGCACAGAAAATGGCTACCACCAACCCGTTGGATCAGCTCCTGTCTTCAGATGTCGATGAAAGCGTTATTAGTGCCTTAGTAGGGTCCCTCGAGTCCCAGTTAGCTTCACCAACATCCAAAGATTCGCCTCAACAAAATTCATCAACTTCTATGAACAATAACCACATAGACGGAGCTGGAGTTGGAAATGCTATCACAACACAGAGTCAAGCCGACAATCATGCAGGACAAAAACCAGGGTTGATAGCAAATAATTCCCAGATCACAATAAGTGCAGCAAATGGGAGCAAGGACTCCATATCCCAGCACCAGTTGTTGGCTCTTAATTCAGTTGCTGGCATATCATTAGCATCTACGAACTCTACACAAGGGGTCACGTTGTTGTCAAGTGTCAACTCTCACTCTACAACTCCAGTCACTGCCACGGGCACCACAAGCGTGATCGGCGGGACACACAGCATCCCAAATGTGAAGTTTGCAACAGTTACAAATTCTGCTATTAAGCATGAAGTTAATGCAATCTCAGGTCTAACTAAACAAGTAATTGTTACAGTAGGATCTACCAACCAGGGAACTGTTTTTGTATCTCAGCCAAACAGTATAACCACCGCACAAGGGGGTGTTCCCATCACATCAACAAACTCTGTGAACACAGGTGGAAGCATTGCTGGGACTGCTATCTATGATTTGGCAAGTATAGCTGCCGAACAACAACCTTTGCAAGTGCCTACAACGACACAAGGTAAAGGGTTACGGCCTGGACAACTTACGGTCCGTGAGCAACTCGAAAAGCAGCAAAAGGATGTGAAGCCTCCTTTGACAACTCACCAGGGTAATGTTAGTGTAAATGTAGTCAATGCTGTGCAAGGCACCAACCAATTTACTATCAAACAAGAAGCTCCCAAAGTAAAACAAGAACTTAAACTTCTATCTCAAACTCAAACAGTCACATCCCAGGGACAGAATAGGCCAATTAATATTGTGACATCTAAATCTACCCCCAATAGCTCTGGTGTTATAACCCTAACGAAACAGATGCCAAACCAACAAACTATGACAGTTGTAAGGCCTCAGACTGCACAGCAAGGGCTTCAACCAGGGACACAAACAATTCAGATAGTCAATGCTCCCAGAATGGCTGGGACCAGTGCAGCACAGCAAAAGACATTAGCCCCTCGGATGGTAGGCGGACCAGTACGGATAGTCTCACAGCCACAAGTACGAGCACAAGGAAATGTGGTATGTATCTCCAGAAGAAATAAATGTGTACTTGATCTAGAAATTATATTTTATTTCAAAAGTAATATGCATGCTATTATAAAATAACATGGAATGACTCATTGTTGATTCAATGCTAGCTAGAATCCTATATATCCTAGAACAGTAGGCAATTAGTGTGTAATATGATTTGTTATATGTGTAAAGTCTATTGGCTTATTATTTTTTCTACATATTGGAAAAGGTATGCACAGAATCAAACCAAAGATACCCAAATTTGTATTGCTCCCAAGGAAGTGATTCCACACTGATACCGGTAATATCGCCCTATCACAAGCAGTATTAGATTCCCCTTTTCAAAAATATCTAAATGGTCAATGAGTATACATGTATAATACACATGTAATTAGCCGGTGCATCTCTGGTCAAGGGCGAATACACATCCTATTGCTAGAAGGATGTGTATTAGCCGGCGACCAATGTGAGTAGTATATGGAATGGTGTTTCAAGGGCAAATACACATCTTACTCTTGCATCCATGTCACTGTTAAGCATGTAAGTAGTATAGGAAATGGACATGCATACAAGACCACCCCCCCCCCCCCCACACACACACACACTGGGTGGACACGATAGGGGGTATGCATGTCTATAGAACATTAATTGTCCTACAGGTCTTTGTGCATTTAAAATTCACTATGTATCCATGCTCTGTGCTATTATTGAACTTTTACCAATTAATATAATAGAGGCTTATTTAGTACCAATGGAAAAAATGTATATTACTATTATTAGCCCCATGGTTTTTCTTGGATCGGCAAGATCTACATATCATATGTAATATTTATGCATCCATATGGTGTAAGTAGTATAGGAAATGTATGCTTGTAAATGATATTAACATGTCTATAGACACACAGCCCTCCTATGCATGGTATTACCATTGGATGGGATGCCCATGCATATGTGTAGTAGCCTATACAGACTATACACATGTCAGAATCCTTCACAGGATCAACCGACGCGGGTGTTCACACAGTTCACTGACATTAAAATGCCTCATTGACAATTCTTTATGGCCTTAAACCTGGCATACTGTGTTTTCACTTGGCTGTTACCATAGAAATATTTACTGTATTTATTATGTTTATTTGCCCCTCACTAAGTAAAGCTTTAATATTAGGCCTAAAAAATGTTCTCTTTGGGTAACTTAACTTTCCTATTTCTTGGATCTATTTTAAAATGTTTATAGACTTTTCTGAACTCTTCTTTTACAGTCGGAATTGACTAACAGCATTAAAAGATGTATTCAGTCATCCTTAATACCCGAAAAGAGTTAAAAACCATACAGATCTACCGACATGCCCTATTTCTTTTGGGGCTATGTTAAACCCTAATAGAGCTAATACATGTAACACCCTGTTGCTTACCTGCAAGATATCGTATAATAGGAATTGAATAGGAATTGAAACTCAGTTAATGTGGTCAAGCATTATTTAATCAACCTAGCGACATTTAACTCTGGATTTTAGGGAATATATCTGTTTTCCTATAATAGGAATTGTTGTGACAGAGTAAGATGGAAGTGGTTTGTAATCTGGCAGGATATTGCAACTGTTCTGTGTATTTGGAGATGGGGGTATAAGGGGGTTACACGGTAATGCTGCAGGGTTAAAAGCTGTATGGTTCTCTCATGACTAAATGCTGTTTAGATATATATCAGTTCTCAAATGATTGACATGATAGCTTCGTTCAGAGAATACCATTGCAATACCATCAATGTGCAACGAACCCACTGGCATTTGTTATGTAAAAGTGTTGATGGATTTTATTCTGAGGTCAGGACCCCTGGTTTGGCTACTTCATAATAATGTACACACTGCTGGTCTAGGTGCAGGTTATTTGAGGTGATAGGCCTTCTACTCTACAGTATGGTTAGGTTCTAAGGTATTTCGTGAAACGTCCTCCTTGGTACAATCATTCGTTGTGTAGAAACTTCCCTCGTCTAGAGTTAGAATTTACGGTGTCTTGTATAATGTATGGCTGCTATTACAGGACAGCGTGTTTTAAAGCAGAGCATTCTGAAGTACGGGTTTAATACTTAGTGGAAATTGGGTAAGACCACCAAACCAGCACAGAGTACATACTAGTGCTGCCATCTGGTTTTACCGTGGTCACTGGTGAACTACCCATTGGTATGGCTTAGCTATTACACCTTGGCTATTGACAGAGATATGTTTGGAAAGTTGCCTCATTTAAACAGTTTGAAAAGTGATTTTGATGAAATGCATGTTCTTCCTTTTCAAGTTTATGGACTCTACAGCGACAGCGAAAAGACCGGTCAGTTTATACAATAAGTTAGAGGTTCCAGTTGGTGATAAAAAATTTACATTTAGTACAATAAGTTAGGGTTTACTGTTGGTGGTGAAATAGTTGAATGTTTAATTAAGTTTATATTAGGGTTTATATTTGCCCACTATAATACCTGGTATGTCATGTACACTAAGTTTAGGTACTAGTATACAGTTGGTGATTGAAGTGTTCGATTAGTTGGATTTTACATTTAATCGGTGATCAATACCTCATCAACTTATTATAGTGTTTTGGTGACAGTTCATTTTTAATATCATATCATACTAACATGGATCTCACTTTGGCTAAATGAGATAATCAATGGTTTTTGTCGTTTGGTGGGAATTGGTAATGGCTTTGTGAAATTGAACTTTATCGCTCATCCCCATCATCCCCGGCTAGGCTCAGAGCAGTTACTTAGTTGTGACCTAGTTAGGCCAAAAAAAAAGTTGTCTTCCGGTATCCCGACCGACCCTACATTTTAGGGGCCGACCCTAGTTTTTATGGGCCATTTCTTTACATTTGTGAGAAAAAATTAGGAGATTTTAGACGATTTTACTACTAAAATTGCCTTTAAAAAAAAAAAAAAAAATCGTAAAAAAAAAGCGACCTACCGACCCTATTTATTTTTGGCCATGTTACCGGAACACTTTTTGTTTTAGGCCTTACGTTTGATATCAAAAGTGTGAGAAGTAGAGTGAATACCGATCAAGAAAATGAGTATCGCAAGTGTCCATTTATCGCTCTGTACAAGTACATGGAGAACATGCGTATTTAAAGTTGCATTATACTGTCCACATGCAGGACGGTAGAGTTTAAAGATGCTATATCAACAAGTTAAGGCTCACTTTATTAGGCGTGTAGTGAAAGGCCAACGCAATATCTCTAAAAAAAAATCCCTTTTTTGACAAAAACAGGCACATATGTGGAAATCTCTAGACGTGTACAACATGTTGGTTTGATTCATGAGTGTCTTACTTTACATAGAATCGTCATCACCAACTACTAATAATCTTACACCAAGTTAAGAAGTGCGTTCAAAACTACTACTGGATGCCTGGAGGTTATCAGAGGCCGGATGTCTACCCTCTTGTTAATAGGCTAACAATAGCATAAGTTTGTGTATGTGTGTGTGTGTGAATAACAGCTGTCGGATTTATGACACTTCTTTAGTTTAATATAGAGTGCATCACCCTTTTCATAATTTTGAAGTCACATTCTATGTTGGCCTGGGAGTGGGACCTTGAGATGTCCTAGGTTCCCAACAGTGTAACACAGTCTGTATATATATACCCTTGGCATTCTAGAGGTCTATCCGGTACAGAACAGTTAGACCAACCTTATTTAAGTTCATGTACTGTTCTCACCACATCAACAAACTCTGTGAACACAGTGGAAGTATTGTTGGGACTGCTATCTATGATTTAGTATAATATTAAGTATAGCTACCAAACAACAACCTTTGCAAGCGCCTACAATGACACCTACCATATGGGTTCTGGCCTGGACAACTTATAGTTATTTACAGTTCATGAGAAACTCGAAAAGCAACAAAATGGCGTGAAGCCCCCTTTGACAACTCACCAGTGAAAAAAAAAAATCCAATAAAAATTACCAGGGTAAGGTATGCTATGATTTTGTAGGATTAATAAATAAAATAAAATTAATGTTAAATAAAATTAATGTCCATTAAAAAAAAAAAAAAAAAATTATTGAATAAAGTTGATGTTTTGTGTTTCAGGGCACGGTGACGTTACCGCCGGGGCTGCAGCTGCCGCCGGGGACGGTGCTGGTGCAGAACGAGCAGGGTCAGCTGGTCTTCCTGACCGGGCAGCAGGCGGGCGGTCTCCAGCAGCAGACCGCCACCTCCACCATCCCAGGCACCGCCCAGTACAAACTACAGGTAAAGGTACGCACTCGCACTGCTCCTTTCTACTCTATATTAATCATATTTGATGAAAAAGGTGATGAATTTTTTTTTTTTAATAAAAAAATGTAAAGAACGACCACCTGAATTCTTTATTATAAATGTGTAAATGGTCAATTTGTCTATACAAGATCTATGCTGTACATATCCTTACCCTTTAACTTTAACCCTCACCCCTAACAATTGCCCCCTAGTTACATAAAAAATAAAAATAAATTATTTTCTGTCTGTGTCAGCAATTTTATTTTTGATGTCAAAGTATTCAACCACATCACATCTGAAAATTAAATAATCTGCTTTAAGTGGCATGATTTGAATTTCAATACTGTTGATGGCGAATGGGATTTTAACTGGATTAATTATCAGAGAAGCTTGATGAAGATAGTTGTAATTTTTCCATCAGGGGACGACTCAGGGACAGGCAACAGGCGGTAACATCCAGTCGGTGGTGATCGGTGGGAACACGGTGCGACCGCAGACCGCCATCTCGACCATCACCGCCACTCGGCCTCAGCTCACCACCCAGCAGGTGTGTAATACTCACACTCTTCTACCATCCACGCAGCCATGATACTCCAATCAGGGTTTGCAAAAAGTCAGGGAAAAGAAAGTGTTCAGCGAAACTTTGAATAAACCCATTGTAACAAAATCGATTAGAGTGAACCATTCGGTTTTGAGATTTTAGAAATTCATGTTAAGTACTTTTTATGATCAGTGTGTATTGGTCATCAGTTTGACATGCATGTCTCCCCCACTCCCCAGTTTTCAACATTTTCTGTGTTTTCCCCCTCTTAAACCGCATAGTTTAGATTTATACCTGTACTGACTACTAAATTCTTACTGTAGGTTACCGGTAGTAACAGTAGCCAATGGATCTCCTGAGCCCATTATTTTTTTCTTTTTCAATGAAGAATAACGTCAATGGATCTGATATGCCCCTATTTAAGGGATTGAGGATAGTGAAAATAATGAAAGCTATAGCAGGTTTATAATGAAAGCTGCATAATTGGGGTTATTCTCTAGCCTAAATCTGAGATCCTTTTTTCAACAAATTTAGTCGACATACCCTATATTTCCTAAAGTCAGTTGTACAAAACTACAGTACCGGGTACATCTAATGTGATTTGATTTGCTTGTCATGTTGTAATGCTGCTGCCTTGCTTATGTTAAATATTCGGTTTGATATTAGGATTTTTATTTGCTGAATTCAAATAATGTAGAGATAAATGGAGAGCAGATTCCGATTGGCAAAGATAAAAACACTTGACCTATAATATGTCCAAAGAGTCTTTAAAAGAAAATACACATGTATAAAATTTTCCAGAATAAAATAATCTAACTCATTTTTGAAGAGGACCTATATATTTCCGGTACATGTACTATTTTATGAAGCTTTTTATGGAATTATCTTACCAGGGTTAATGAAACAGATTTTTTAAGTGCAATAAATTGTGAAAATATCTGTTGCCTGTGAATCTGCGTCTACCATTTATTCCCCAAGTGTATTGTGGGAGATGCATGACTCCGTACGGACTGTGGTTGCTTTCTCTCTTTAGCAATATTCATCCATACGGTACCCCGGGTCACCCCACAACCCACCGCTAGCCCGACCTCAATCGGCAACCCAGGTGAACGCAACTATGGTACTAAAAAAATTCAAATGAAAAAAAAAGAAAACAATTCACTACCTTGATAATTCTCTTTGGCAAAAGGAAAGTGTTCTCTAGGATTAATATTTACACCGAGAAAATATATGTAAATATGGTGTATTGTTCGTGCCCCAACACCCCCTTTTAAATTTAAAAAAACTAACTTTTAGATTTCGCGGCTTGATACTAACTAACCCGCAGCCTGTCGCTGTGTACAAATTAACATTTTTGATTGTCGTATATAAACCATGCCGTCAACTTTAAAGCCACTGACCTTGAAATGACCTTGTGTCTGTTCAGATGACCTCTTTTCGACCTACAAATGCAGCAACTCGTCTCCAGGCTCCGATTACAAGCACACAGGTGATTCTTTATGCTCGTCATAATGAAAATAACATTTAGCATAATTGCCCGCAACCGGCCAGCTCCCCTTTAATGCATTGGATGTATTGTCCGCCCCAAAAGTTCCCGTAATATCTTATCGCTATGGATAAAGCTAAGCTTCCCAGCAAAACTAATTGTTACTTGTTTTATAGCATGTTTTACTCATTCTTATTTAAATGTAGATGATCTGTTGTTTTTACACATGAGTTGTGGCTTTGTATATTGGCTGTGTCAACTTGGCTAAAGTTCTTGTCTCCAATGTGTATGCTTGGCATGATGAGGTACGGGAATACCCTGAAATCGGTTACTCGTTTTGGGGAAGGGGGTATATATTCCAAAGAAATCTAATTTCCGGTAATTCAAATCTCATAAAAAAATGTTTCAATATTCATTTGGGATAACTGAAAACATTTCGAATGTCATTAAAAAAAAAAAAAAAGGAATTAAAAAAAAACAAACTTAAAGTTATTAGATATTCTTTTATATGATGAATGCACTCAGTTCACTATTTACAGTGTGAGCATGTTCTATTCCAATGCCAGTCCTAGACTCAGCATCAATACAATCATGTTATATCTAATGATTTACCTCTAGATTTAGTTGTTAGTCAGCTTATCCAATAAGGACAAATTTACTTATATATTCAAGATGTATTGTAAAGTAACTTAACGCCGCTGAAGAATTGTTATAGGGATAGGAAAACAAGCAACAACAAAATGGGGGGGGGGGGGGGGTTACTGTAGACTGTCGTAACATTGATTACATTGAGTTTGTCTAACATCTAACACCCTTTTATTGTGTTATTTATTAACAAGTAGATATTCACAGTTATGATTTTTAGAAGCACTTACAATGTATGACCATTAATTTAGCATAACCCTCATTTAATTTTATTTTTTTTGCTTTTTTTCCTACCTTATTTTAATTTCAAAGATATTTTATCGCCCTTGTAAATCCAATCGAATGACAACAATTGATGTACCAAAGTTAATATTTAAAAAGGGATATTCCACGAACTGGACCCCATGGCAAAGCTGTTGGAATGAAAAAGTCGTTGCGGCCCAACTATTTTAATATATTGTTGTGACATTTTCCTCGCAACCTTCTTCCGACACAAGCGTTGGTCCAGGTCGGAGGGAAAGGTCAGTGTGATGGCCTTGGGGTTAGCTTAGTGGACATAATCGCTGCCCAAGTAAAAATGAATCCTGGGTAAATTCATGAACCAGTAAGCATGGACTGGGTCCTAATCCATATATTGTTCCATCCAGCCATCGATTTGTATTGTAGCGAAGCCATCGTCAACCGGGTCTTTCAACACAACTGGTGTATAACCCCACTGAACATCAAACTGTATACCCCTGCTTACAATGTGTATGCTAACAACAAAAATCTTGTCATTATATTTTTTTGAATTTATTATCTCATTTTTAGGGATTTTGGTGATTTTGGTGTTGTTCGAAATGAGTTGAGTTAATTTCGCCTCCCGCTGTGAGGGATTTTAATGTAGCGGTTAAGCGTTCAGTGTGAACAACCGTAACTCGCTGTGTGAATATAAACATGCCTCTGTAGCCGCTCGTCTTCTCTCTCCCCTTGACTCATCTCTGCTGCTGTTGGCACCTCTGGGTGTTGAGTGGAGTGATCTGGCACTGGAAGGTTTTGGGTTGGGCTGGGATTTCTTTTGATTGTTTATGAAATGATTGGGGGGTTCGGTTAGTGTGTTAGCAGTCTGTATGAAGCTGCCGCTACCTGTTTGACTCCAGCAGATACGGAGGATGGGCCACCCCCCTCCGCAGTCACCTCCACCGCCGCCGTCGCCCATGCGGTTTTCACATCATGGCGGGCCGTCACCGAGGCATCCTTCTTACCCGGGAAGTCCGGTCAATGGGGGCAATGAGGGTGGTTACTATGGTAACGGTGGTGGGCCTCCACGACCCATGCCACCCTACCCGGTGCACCATCATACCCCGCTGCGCCATATGGACCCGCGGGGCCCTCCCCACCCGCCCCGTGGGGGGGAGCTCCGGCACAGTAGGCCCTATATGGCAGGGGTGCGGCCACTGCACCATCCACCAACACCACCGCCAGCACCGCAGCAGCAGCCTCCGGCACCGCTGCATTCGCCTCACATGGGGATACGACAGCACTCAGTGGACGACCCGCAGGTGACTGTCACGGACCATTAGACGTGCATGGGAGTGTTTCAGGCTACGTGGCGGGTTTTTCTCATGGGCTGTTGCTGTTGTTTTTTGTCAATATAACTTTTGTCAGGTGGCCATGATGTAGCAGATTGGTCTAGGGTTAGGGCTTACAACCGGTCCCAGCATCTCCTCCTCGGGTTAGGTTACGGTCGGTGCAGGGTAGTTCATGTACCGCCAACTCAATGATGAATATGCTCCTGTGTTACCTCAACAACAATATATTTACATTAATAGTCTTTTTGATTGCCCTAACCAGCTCTTTTAGGGCTGCAGGGAAAAACATAGTAAAAATCCAATACCCTGGTTAATCTTCTAGGGACTGCATGTGCCTTATTGTGTCATGCTCCCCTTTGGCCTGATGCATGAATGCAGCATCAGCATCACGGAACATCCTGAATCATCGGGAATGTATCAACCGTGTAGGGTTGGCATGATCCTTGAATACAACACTGACGAGTACAATCACCAGGGCTGCATTCATGCATCATGGCGACAAAGGGCAAAGTACATTAAATCACTATGCAGTCCTTAAAGCGTTACCAACTTATATCCTAGAAATTCCCAATGAAGGAAACAAGGAGCATATTCAGGTGTTCCCCGGGTGGATGAGTTCCTACATATACAGTAGTGTGGTTTAATAGAATGTCTGCACACTTGGTGTCTTTCTATTGCAGAGAATGGCAGACAGGAAGGGTTCCCCTGCTTAAGATCCTTCATCCCTGTAGTAGCTAGTCTTTGATTGTTGGGTTTGGAGTTTATTTACAAACATCTGTAGCAGTTATTGGCCTGTGTAGCAGATCATGCAGTATTAAACATGGTGACATGAAAAATCATGCAGAAATGTTATTTAACTTTGATTTGAATTGAAAATTATGTTTTATTTACCACAAAATTCATTTGATATTTTGATGTTAATGAAAATGTCTGAATACAGATGGGCCTGGGTTCGCCGCAGGGTATGCCGCCTGGCGGTATCGGCTCGCCACACCGCATTTCCATGGCATCGACTCAGGTGATTTGTAATGATTATAAGCAAAATGTTTTCATGCTGGTGTTAAAGTTAATAACCAATTAGATTTACACTCACAGAGAAATAGCATACAAGTATGATTAATGCACACATATTGAGATAATGTCTTGGACATTGACTAAGAATTAAAAATGGCTAACAACACTTAAAAATGTATTGCTTAGAAATCCTATGTGAAGGAAATAACATGTAAGTGTTTGTTAAGTATGACTCAATCAAATATTTAAGGCCTGTTGACAGATAGGGAGGAACTTCATAATTGTTGAGATGCAATTGCAAATTAAACCTTTTAGGGGCCGCATAGTCCTTTAATGCATTATGCCCTTTATGGTCATGATTCATGAATGCAGCCCTGGCGAGTAACTCGCCAGGGCTGCATTCAAGCATCATACCAGCGATACTCCCAAAGGGTTGACATGCTGCATGCATGCATCATAACGAAAAAGGGCATAGCACATAAAAGTACTATGCAACCCTTAAAGGGTAAACCAAAAGAGAAAAGTAATAAATTTGGCTAAGAAATAATACAATATTAGGGTTTACTGTGCCAGAGTGCACTGACCAGTGAGTTGTCTATGCACCAGGTGACCTCTGTGCGTCAGACGGCGCCCGTGATGGCGGCACGCCTCCAGAGCCCCGTCAACAGAAGCACACCGCCGCCCGCCGCCACGCAGGTGACGTCACATGCTAAGACACTGCCGCTTTCCTCCGTACACTAATACCTCCTGTTCACTTCCCTCACAATGAGTGCCTTTGTATTAGGAAGTATCTCTGTAACCTGTAAGGTAGATACAGTGGGGTCATGTAGGGGAGACAAGATAGCCGGAATCATACCCCTGCTTAAATACCCAGTCACCAGAGCTAATGAGGAATGGCACAGTCAAGCTGCAAAGGGCTGACTTTCTTTTTTTTACAATTCATTTTTCAAAACGTAGACCATGCAGTGACTTTATTTTGATCCCCCCCCCCATTTTTTTTTCAAAATAGTAATATTTTTTCTAAATTATCAATATCTGACCCCCAGATTTAGTGATACAGCTAAACTCTGTTACTATTGAAGTTTACCCTTTGCACACTCACTGACATTGTGGATATTCTGAATGCAGGTGAATTTAATTCTCAACTCTAAAACCTTGATAACAGTAAGGCAATAAAGAGTAGTGAATCAAGTTTCACCCGTTTCATTTAGACCGCACAACTTCTCTGGCTTTCTACCCTCAATCGATCAACCCGACAAAGATTCTTCCTTTGTTTTAGAAGATTAGTAATAACTAGTTGGCGGTTAAGTTAGTTTCAATGAGAAACATTGAGACTAAATTTAATTGTGATTCAATGATTGGTTTTGGGTGTTTTTAGTGTAAGAGCTATTACATGTAAAGAGTGGCAGATAATGGTTCTCTTAAATAGTTGTAAGTGTTAGGCTACAAGTTTATGCATCTCCTAGGATGCCCACACTATTTGCTCTCTGCAAATTGTCCTATAAGTTCCAACTGCTGTAATTTCCAGCTTTGTAGTTTTACAGCCATAAGTTGTCCAAGTCTTTAGATGATTTGTTGAAAGAATAACAATTGATCAAAATCTAAAACATCATATCCGCATATTCAATAGTATACCAGTACTAGATCTAAAAGAGTATCATCACAACACTTTACCACATTATAAGAGTGTATCATAACACACTCTTTTCCCAATGTCATAAAATGTACAGCTTGATAATTACATCAATAAAACATTCATGACATCAGATACTCACATCACACGCCATGCATTTGACTACTGTATAAGTATTGTCTTGATACCCCTATGCAACCAAATATTTTCAATTGCTATTCCAATGGTAACTAAAATCAAAAACAAAATTTATGCTCCTTTAGGCTACATAACAATTATGATTTGACACATTATTTTCAGAAATGCGGAAAGATGCAACATGTAATTAATTTGAAATAAAAATGTGTCACTCGTTCCCACAATTAAAAAGAAAAAAGAAATATGCAGGCCAACTTTTTCATTTGGAATGACTTTACCAACCGATGTTTAAAAATGAAGTTAATTAGAAATCAGCGGTATAATATGACAAGACAGTATTGGTAATTCCACAGGTAATAATTATTGATAAAAGCCGACTTCACATTTATAAGTCTGAATAGAGTGCTCTTCACAGATAACCAAAATAAATTTCATCTCATTACTCGAAAGCCATATTGAACAATATTACACATTTACATAGAGTTGAGAATGCTATTCTGTGGTAACAATCCTTCACCAATAGAATGGTCTGCTACATAGGTTGAATGCTTTGGACGGAGCTGCATATAAAGCACGTTATATACACATCATTGACAATGTTTCAATCCTTTCTCTCTCTTCAGCGTGAACTCTTGTTGGTGCACTAACCCATTCAACTTGCTAGAATTTCTTCAACACTTGAATTCTATCAGCAGCATTTTTGATACTGTATCCTCGTAGACTATTTGTAAATGATATATATTTCACCTTTTATTCAGATAATGGACTTCTAAGTGCTGTAGACTGTTACATCTCACTACTAAATGCCCATGCTACTTGTTAACGATGTTGATACATACACAGCAAAATGAGATTTAAAAGTGTAATTGGATTGGAGTGAATACGATTTCTTCATTGTTAGACTGGAACTCAGCTGTACCGTCTGAGAGTGTGTATATACAATGTATATATCAGTGTTGAACATGTTTCAGGTGTTATAGCTTGGTTAGCGGAGACTGCAGCTTTTGCATGCTCGGCATGGGTATCAAAGCTTTCCTTGAAAATGCATAAATAAATCCCCTGAAAATCACCCCTGTGTATATGTGCCAATGTTATATGATATAGCGAGTGTTTAACCCTTGCGCGTTGGGTCCCTTCCAGGTGATGAGTGTACCGACGACAAGTACCATGTTGGGTAACGTGCAGACGGTGATAACCAGTCAGAGCACCACCGTAGGGCAGCAGGTGTTCACCACCCCAGGGGTGCAGAACGTCATCCAGGCACCCACAACCACTATACAGCAGAAAGGAGGTAAGCTAGGCTACATCAACTCCAGGGATGAAAGTCTTCCAGGTTTTCCCCTGATTTCAAGTATTTTTTTATGTCGCAAAGACCTGTACTTAGCTTAATACGAGTGGCGTAGGAAAATGGGGGGGCCAGCGGGGCCCGGGCACCCCCCCACCCCAATCCCAGAGGAGCTGAATATGTTTCCCCCCCCCCCCCCCCCAGAATTTGCCAAGACCCTATCATATATTACACAAATTTCCCAAACTAACCTCTACCACATAGGACAAAGTGAGGGCAGAGGGGCATGAATCCCCAATCAGAACTAAAGGGGGCTCAAACAATACCTCTCTTCACAATTCCAATATAAGCATATATATGCGACATCAAGCATAAACGCCGATGCTTAAACCTGGTTGGGGTAGCCCCCCCCCCCCTGGGCCCCCCCCCCAATGAAGATTTGCTTCCTACGTCTCTGTGTAGAGAACTTTTATTCAGGGGGCTCAATTTGAACATTTCAGTTGTTTTTGAGATTGGTAACTTTCATTCCTGCATATTGGACACTTGCTAAATTTTGTCATCATGATGCATAGTTGCAGGCCTGTCGAGTAAGTTGTAATTGGGAGTATAGATGACCCCCGAAGAGCTGTCATAATCTTAGTCACTTCTCAGCGCCGGGTTTAGTGCATCATGGCCCCATCTGTGTTAGCCTACTATAAGTGAATGTCCTTTTGGCCCTTTTATGAACCGCATAGTGCTTTAATGTGCTATGTCCTTGGTCGTCACAATTCATGAATACAGCCCTGGGAAATAGCCTTGCCTTGGCCGCATTCATGCATCGTGACCGTCTGACGACAAAGGACATAATGCATCAAGAGTTAGGAATACTGTAAAATATATGTGAAAATGCATGATAATTACTTTCTCACAGGTACAGGTGCAGGTGTCAACCTGGCAGCGCTAACAACAGCAAACCAACAGAACATCAACATCATAGAGAATGTCAAGAAATGTAAAAACTTCTTATCGACTCTCATCAAACTCGCCTCAAGTCAACCGGCCGACACCGTGAAAAATGTCAAGAACCTCATCCAGGGACTTATCGTGAGTGTCAATAGATATTCTGTTTTGAAATTAATATTTAGTTATTTTTGACAGAGCGGGGAGTCGAAATTAATATGTAACAGTTTTTAAGGAGATCTGATTATTTGTGTTGTCAGATGATAATGTGGGTTTGGGAGTTTAAGCATTACCACTAGGCCCGGGTATGGTCGCCTATGCCGAGTATCCTTTCCGCTTGGCTACTCATTAAATCTGTTTGATGACTTCTGAGAGTGTTTCAGAAAATCCTGTATTAATGGACTGTTGTAATGTTGTAGGATGGGAAGATTCAGCCAGAGGACTTCACAGGGAAACTCCAAGTGGAACTCAAGTCCTCCCCACAGCCATGTCTAGTGCCATTCCTCAAAGTAAGTTCATAACTCTTGAGGGCAAATGTTTGATTACTACTAGATTCATGTTATTCCCATCTGTCCCTCCGTTTGCTAATATTATTGAGAGAAAGGCTATATATTTTCCTCTTTATATGTAATATACGGTCTAATCCAATGCTTTAATAACATAGAAAAACTATTGTGCAGTTTTTTTTTTAAAGATTTGCGCACATTGATTATAGTAACACGATTAAAAAAGAGGTATCTGTTTCCACATGATCTAGATAAGTCACATGCTTAAGGTATTGTATAAACGTGCTGTAGAGACTTAAGAGTTAAATGTTGTGTATATTAAAGTATATTTAGGTAATTCCAATGTTTTTGATAAGAGAACAAAACAAATGACAACAAACAGTGAACTGCAGATCTATGTTTTACTCTATGAAATATTTAAATGCAATGTTCCAATGTTCATAAAAGACAAGCCAACAAGGTAAAAATCACAATTGGTGAATGGGGTGACTGATGCATTTGATTGATCCAACTTGCTGTGCAAGACCCCATTTTGATATATTACTTCCCATGTGGAAAGACTTGGAGACCAAATACTCAAATGTAATGCGCTCGTGTGTTTGATGGTTTTACAGAAAAGCTTGCCGATGCTGCGACATTCGATGAGCCAGAACAAGATGCAGATAGAGGGTGTACGTGCACCGCCCCTCGAGGTGCTACAGGCCAACGCCGCTGCCATAGCCGCCGCCACCGGGGTGCGGCCCATCACACTACAGCCCCGCCCCACAGTCCGACCGCAGACGGTTAGTACACACACTACCTTATAACCCACCTACAGTGAAATCTCGTTATAAGGAGGACTGATACAAGGAAATTCCTGTTATAAGGAACACATTTCCATTACCAAAACTGTCCATTTTCTCTATGTTCAGTATTGGTTATCAGGAACCTTGCTTATAAGGAGCAAATTTGCCTTGCCCAAAGGTCCTCCTTATAACGAGATTTCACTGTAGTATCCCTTTAAGGGCTGTATAATGCGTTAATTGTGTCCTCAGTTGTCGTGATGCATGAATGCAGGCCTGCTGAGTAACTCGCTATTGCTGCATTCAAGCATCATTCCCAGGGGTTGAGACACTGCTGAAGAGTCAGCATGATGCACCAATGTTGCACCAGCGAGATACTTGCCGGGGCTGCATTGGTGCATTATGATGCCAAATTTTTTAGCGACATGTGTCCTTAAAGGGGTAGACACGCTTCTTTTCTAAACCCACTGTCGTTTTATCCCTTTAACCCATTGAATGCAAATGTAGACAATAGTCTTCATCTATCCCACACCGAATGTAGATTATTCACTGCAGCAAGATGGGCCGGATGTCGACTATTATTGACTTAACTCGATGGAATTAAAAAGAAAGGTCCCGGCCCTAGGGAAAATACTTGGGAAAAAAAACGGCCCCTGGCTAGAACACCCATTTCATTACTCAGCCTCATTGTTGCTGTGTAATGCTTTAATGCATTATGTCCTCGGTTATCAAGATGCATGAATGAAGCCCTGGAGAGTATCAGTGTTGCATTCAATGATTCTTGCCGACGCTTAGGCAGTGTATGGAGCCTGTATGGTCGTCATGATGCTTGAATGCAGCACTGGCGAGTAACTCACCAGTGGTGCATCATGCCAAGCTGCAATGCTTAGATCCGGCTTTCTTGTTATAATACACCGCGCTTTGCTGATGTAGCACAGCTCAAAAAGTAACCACTGCGGTTGATCTGAAATCAAATAATGATTCATGGAAAGTTATTGTATATAAGTTAAAATATCATCCTATATCTTCTCTTTCAACAGTCTGGAGCAACAATTCGTCCAACCGGCCCTCAAATTGTCTACCGACCGCAGATGGGTAATAAAGGCACGAATCAGACCAAAGCGTTGCTGTCCAAGCCGCAGATGTTACCGACCACGGTGACGGCCATCCAGGGTCAGGCCGGGAAGTCACCCGTTCAGTCTCAGCAGCACCGCGAGAAGCGGAAATACGAGGCACTAAAGTAAGAATATTGACCTTATGCTAAAGGATAATAGAACTGAACTATTTGATATAGATTAATCCGAGGAAATAGTTTGGTTAATTTAACCACGTTATATCTGCTCATTCAGATATGTATACTTCAAAGTAAAAAAGTGAGTTTTTGACATGATTAGTTGCTGTATTCAATGATGTTTATCTTGGTGTTCTCGTTCACTATGTTACTGTTATTGTTTTTCAACATTTGACATTATAATTACTTCTTCAAAGCGAACTTGAGAAGGATACGTGTTATATTATGTTGCAGACATTGAGCTATATTGAACTAGTAATTAAGAGGAAAATAGTCCCCTGCTTAGATATGATCTGAGCGAGTGGTCATACCTTTTCTGCCCCCCCCCCGCACCTCCGCAAGGCAAATTAGTTTACCCACACCCCACCCCCTTCTGCTATTAAGACCCTCTAAGTTATGAATTTAACAAACCGATACTTTGTCGCACAGAGACGACGATGACATAAATGATGTGGCTACTATGGGCGGAGTTAACTTGTCGGAGGAGAGCCGGAATATCTTGGCGACTAACTCGGAGCTAATGAGCGGTCAGCTTAGGTCGTGTCAAGACGTCAGTTTCCTCTCTACGCAACCACTGCTCGCTCGCATCAACGAAAGAGGTGAGGTTGGGGGGCACCAGTGCTATTGCTTACTCTATGGTTGATGTGTATGAAGTCTGGCAGTTCAGTCCAGCTTGTCGTGATTGATGATCATTGAAAGGAATATAGAGAGAAATAAATCTTTCCGCATTTGTATAAAAACAAGGGTAAAGTCGACCTTCAGCATGTCAAAAGTCTGATGTTGCTCAGCCAACATAATCTACAATGAAGTGAACTATTGTGTAAATGCAGTCCTTGAGAGTAACTCGCCAGGGCTGCATTCATGCATCATGCCGACCCTACGAGGTTGATACACTCCCAACGTGTTGTCATGATTCACAAATATAGCACCGGCGAGTTGCTCAGTGCGGCTGCATTGGTGCATTATGCCGAGACATGTCACCTTTTAGTGACATGCCATCCTTAGAGGGTTAAGGCAATATGCTGTTCTTAAAGAGTTAACCCATTAACATTGTGTTTGGTCACCCTACAGCTAAGAAGCTTGGTCTGGAGGACACCCCTCCTGAGGTGGCACAGCTTGTGTCGCACGCCACCCAGGAGTTACTCAGGAACATGTGCGCCAAGCTCGCCAACATCGCCGAGCACCGCCTAGAGATCTATAAGGTAAACTACTACATTCATTTCAGAGAGATATTGGATTAATATTGTAAAGGGTGTTAAGTTGCCTAACGATCTGGTACATCTAACCAGATATTTTCATTTTTCATTTTTCTGTATATACTGTGAGAGGATCAATAAATCCACACTTTAAAACGTAAAAAAATAAAGCTAGTCGATTTCTTATAGTCTTTGTATGTGTTGTTGTTTGTGAAATGCCATTGATATTAATTCACTGTTGGATCTCTGATTTATGTGATTTTATCGAGCATAAAATGACCAAAAAGACATCTAACCAAATTATGTCCCCAAAATAAGCTTAGTTTGTAATAGAAGAAACTATTGGTACACTAGTGTATCAAAAATACTAGTTTTGTGTACTCTTATTCATGGCCCGGTTTATGAGTAAAGATTAAGCGACAACTAACATTTCGTTACCGTCTTTTCTGTGCAGGGTGACTCAAAACACGAGCTGAAGAATGATGTCAAGACACAACTTAAGTTCTTAGAGGAGCTCGATAAGTTAGAAAAGAAACGCCATGAAGAGGCAGAGCGGGAAATACTGCTACGCGCAGCAAAGGTATGTACCGTGATGATTATGATTATGATGATGGTATAGTTTTAGAACCAACGCAGCTGAAGGCTGGTCAGCAGGTTTTCACGATTACGACAGTGTGGCTAGGATTCCTACTGTTTAATAAGAACCATATCACATAGAAGATTACTACAGAGTATCCTGCAAATTGTTTAATATAGTAAAAATAAAAGTTATAACATTTACACTTTGATAATGACTACCGGTAATATATTCGAGAGCAACTCAACTCACATGCGGGAAAATTTCCATTTTGTTTAATATTGTAACATTTGTTTGATTTGCAGAGTCGATCAAAACACGAAGATCCCGAACAATTAAAACTGAAGGAAAAGGCAAAAGCAGTAAGTATAGTGAAGGGCACTTGTAAGCCTTTTCATTGTAGTGACAATCAAATCCCCCTTATTGGCAGGAGCATTTTATAAATTATACTTAAAGTTTAAAGTTGTACCTTAAAACCTCGTGTATAAGCCTAACTCGCGTATAAGCCGCACCCCGACTTTGGGCTGATTCTGTAAGCCGCACTGGCCATCTGATTATGGTGACTTCTGTACTGTACTATAGGAACTAAAACTTGCTTATAAGCCGCACAAGCGTTCTGACTCATGTACTAGCCGCAGCTTATACGCAAGGTTTTACAGTATTTTTGCAAGCTTGGACACATGGTATCTTATTCCTGAACCCTCACAATAAGAACCTCCCTAAAACCCCTGCGGAAACAAAATGTAATGGCATAGTGCAGAAAAGCGCTCTTCGACCCTTAAAGTGTTGACTAACATTCAAAATGTGCTAAAATATCTGTCTTTTATTTCAGCTTCAACAAGCAGAAATGGAGGAGGTGCGACAACGGGAAGCCAACTTGACGGCGCTCGCCGCCATCGGGCCCCGGAAGAAAAAGAAACCCAACGAGGATGCACAGGTTTGTGAAGAAAAGATGTACCAATATATAATGATACACACTGTAGTGAAATCACGATTAGCATTTTGTGGATAAATGTGACAACTGGATATGAAGTAAACTTCTTATCGAGGGAATGCCATCAGGCCACTACTTTGCGGTGATATATAGGTCTGAATTACAAATGATATTGTATCATGCAAAGTGTCAACGCATTGCAGTTCATATTTACTTTGGTTATTTTCCTACAGAGCACGTACAGAATTTTATCTGTGTATTTATTACCATAGGAGGGACATAGTTTTATTACAGTTGTGATTAATGTTAGGGTTCTGTCGTTAACCAGTTATTTTGTTGCTCTTCGTAGCCGGGTAGCAGCGACACAGCAGCCTCCGGCTCCAGCTCCTCAGCAGGCAACTCTAACCGGACTTCAGTATGTATTAAATCTAATTTATAACTGATAATTATCTGCAATGATGTCTTTTTCTAACGAACATATAATGTAAACATGCTGAAAAGGTTTTTTGTGAGCTTTCACTAATAAAATATAGGCGTTATTTTACTGTACTTTTATAGTGACCGCTCTTCGACAACAAGGTGTCTACGGTTAGTAGGTAGAGATAACCTGAATCAGATTGATACTAATCATGATCAGATCAGCCTCCAACCGATACCATTGATTCTCTGTAGTAGTAATAAAGCAGGTGCAATATATTACAATTCTTCATTACTTAATTCGGCTAATCTATTTTTTTCAGATCTTGAGACCGAGGATAAAGCGGGTCAATCTCAGGGACCTAATATTCCTTATGGAACAAGAACGGGAGAGCACCAAGTCCAACCTTCTCTACCGCACATACCTCAAATGACACTAATATTTGGGTGATTATACTTGAGAATTGGGACATTACCAATCACCCCTGTGCTTGTGGCGGTGGGAGTAAGGGATGGACGTGCGGTGGGGTGCCTGGCGCCCCTCGCTTGGTGCTTGTATCGACAACGAGGAAAAAATGCCGAGTCACCGTCATGGTCGGCGCAACCTGCATTAACTGGTCTGTGACACCAGTGGTGCAACTGTAAAGATGGCCATGCACTGGGCAAAGCGCACCCTACCCAACCGAGGCCAGTTAGGAATAGACATACATTTTCCTTGTGACTTTGAAGAGAAGAAAGGAAAAACAAAAAGCAGCAACCCTTATTCAAAGGCAGCAAAACGGGAATGGAGTACATGGGGTAGTGTTGCGCAGGCCCTGGATGGTGGTCGATACACAGACTCCCCGGAGGGCGCGCCGTGAGTGTGATATTCACAGACGCGCTAGGTCCGATGATGACCGGCTGACAAGCCACCTACAAAAACCACAAAACATGCACAGACAATCAACTTTCAAGGCAGCAGGGTGAATGAGTAGTTCTACCCACACATCATGGACGGCGGTTGTGTCGTGGCGGGTGGCAGCAGGACTAGATATAGAGCGCCCACCAGGCAGCAAGCCGGCGAGACCAGCGAGCTGCTCCGAGTCGCTCAGAGATGCTCTGGGCGGGAGGAGCGTATCAGCCGCTGTGTCCGTATGCACCTTCAGGCACGGGTAGCTCTTGGTGCACGAGGGAGACTAGCTAACAGTGTAGAGGACTAAGGGAGGCTAGCACTAGCACCCTGGCCCTTAATACCTGTGTCGATACAGGACCCTGTTTAGTACCCTCCGGGTGAAGTGCATCTCTTCAGAGCGTTCCGCCAAAAGAAGGAAGCCTGGACCTACGTTCATGAAAATCACTATTTTCATTATTCCGATAAGCTGAATTAGTCATGCGGACCTGCATTCTTGAGACCGCTGGAGGTTGTTTTCAAGAAGGCAGGTTTTGAAATAATTTGAAAGTGGAACAGAATGGTCGCTAAGAGACCTTTTATTCCCAGTCCAATTAAACATACCATATATTATATGTATAATCAGTACAGTTGCAAAGTGAGGGGGAAACAAAAAAGACGAATTCTTATTTTGGATACTGTTTGTAGTATATACGTTTACAGCTGGTGCAGTCATTGCACTGCCGTCAAAACGTTGAACGCCTAGGAAATTGTGTACAAATAGTTGTATTATAGATATAATGTATATTGACGACAAAACTCCCGAGCGCCCCATTCGACGTGAACCTCACATGTACATCATAGAGGTGACCGCCGTATATAGTTTGTCTTGTTTTTGTACAGTTGCCATTGTTACTGCCTTGTCCCCAGTCTATTGTGTACATTCAGAAAGAAATAATGAGCAAAAATGCACTAAAGCCCTTAGAATCATGTATACTACTACCACCTGGGAACAAGATGCTTTAGACATGCAAATGATCTCTGTTAAATATTTAAGGTGTAGATGGAGCGTCTTGGTCTTAGTCGTTGTCTGCTTGCAGCACTGTATATAGTAAGGGACCCCGCTTCTACTCTGCGCGACATGGTCGGATGACTCAGCGGTTTTCATTTGACACCAACTGACGACACCGTGTAGTTGACACCGACTACTAATGTATGCTCAGGTTGTGACTCCACTGTGCCGTCTAGTTTCACGGAGTAGCATACTGAACCCACACCCCAACCCCACCCGTGCCCCCCAACCTAGCCAGAAAACCGCACACAATCGGCATGTCGCTGAGTACAAATACTTCCTCTATTTGCGATACCTTATCATGAAAATCAATAATTTTAGTCAGTAATTCTCCCATCATGTAGAACTACTTTTAGGGCTTGCACAGAAGGTGTAGATACTTGGTAAGGATGCAGGGGACACTGCTAGAGGAGACATCTTGCTGAAGGTAAACCATGTGGTGTGAGTAACCAACACTAAAACCAGGTATACATAATAGACCTACAAGTGTTTAAGTAGCCCTGTCCTGACACAAGTCGAAGACAGGTGTACCGTGGGGTCAGTCAGATCCAGGGATGCCCTCCCTCCCTTCCCCTTTCGGAGTTTCTTTTTCTGTGTTGAACTTAATTCATTTCCCATGGAAAATGGACAAATATTAGACAGGTTTCGAAATTGTGGTTACCAGGGAGTGGCATCCCTAGTCCTACTTGTTGGGTCCGGTGGATGTATCCATGGGGATGGTCATACTATAGCCAAGCATACCTATGTTAGGTCATGCGTTGGTCAGGTGTGTTTATAATAGATATGACCTACTCTAATGATTGCCTGTAACGTTGGTCAGGCCGATCTACCCCATGTGCAGTCAATCTGCTTAGTTGCAATTTTACTTAAGTACTTTTCTGAAATAAATATCATTTATATGTCTGCGCATGGAAATGGAGAAAATAGCACAGTAGCTTTGTATTAAGTAATTTTGTTACATTTTATAATAATGATAAAATAATATTTTGGGATTCAAACGTAGTGTGAAGTCTGGAATTAGCTGACCCTTTTAGGCAATGGGAATTTGAAGTGGAAAATGAGGTAGTGTTTCCTTGGTCCTTATTAATAGCCAATATAAGAAAGGATGAATGTGAACTAAGTGTACAGTACAGCATTTGATTCTATGTTTTAAGACAAAAGCCGGTCTTCAGGTAGTAACGCGTCTATTTGTATATTTATGCACAATTGTTGACTGACTCAGTTAGACTTTTTTTTCTTGTTTGTCCGAGGATTACTGATTGCCTTTAGTTGTATGTTAGTTTAGGTAATTACATCGACTAAAAAGTTGGTGATTTGGGTGTGTCCTGAGTGAAAAAAAAATCAACATCATGGTGCTTTGAAATTCGCTGTGGAGAACTAGCCAAGCTGATATTTGTTGTATTAGAACCATCTCTGGTCAAATGTCGCTCTGTTATGGCTATGGAAGGAGCAATCTAAAACAAGGAGAACATTAATTGCCTCTGTTTTATGGAGATAAATTGAATTATATCGCAACGCGAATAAATTATTCCTAGGGAAACCCTGTGATCTTTATAAAGCACTAATCACGGAGAATGCGACCGCTGTCGATCATGTTCCATAAATGAGTTCACGCCACAAGGCAAGAAGAAGTCTTGAGCACAACATTTGGATACAGAATTTGATATCATGTTATAAAGGTAATAAATGCATACTTAAAAAGTGAATCATGCACCATATATTGTAAATGCTGCTAAAGGGTGTTAGCGAAGTCCCCACCATGTCAGATAGCTGACAGCTTACATTTGAAAAAAAAGTACACTTGATTTTCAAAAGAAAAAGAGAAAATAAATTAACATTGATTCATGTTTAACCTCAGTAAATTGTGAAAAAAATGTTTTAAAAATATATTGACCTGAACACAAGTTATTCCCTCCATACAGTAGACGGGTAGTTGTCGCTAGCTCGGGATGTCTATACTTTTCTATTCACCACTGCCTTCCATTTTGCTATTACAAACTTTAAAAAGTACATAATTTGGAGTTTTCCTCATTATCATCTCTCTTTTATCATAGGTCGTAAAATATTAAAACAGACCAAGACAATAAGGTTTGGTTTTGTGCTCTGTGTTTATTCGTTGGGAACGGGGAAATTGTCGCTCGGCCCGGGTTAGTTATACTGAAGTATTTCCCCGCTGTATATTTGATTTAGAAGGATGTGTCGTCCGGTTACGAATAGCCAATAGTTTCCTGATCAATAAACGGAACAGAATGCATGGGTACAATATGTTAATTGAAATGGAATCTGTGTGATGGAAATGTGAATATTTTGTTTTTACATACTGTACAGAATTGCACATTTCTATGTCATGTGTTATGTGTATGTCAGCCTACAAATCGAGGGAAATATAATCATTTTGACAACTGTCAATTGTTTTGTTTTTCATCCTTCCTTGCAGGTGCTGTGATTATCACATGAGGGAAAATGGTAGTAAAGAACATATCAATGGAATAGATGTCTGTAACATACTGATTCTCCCATTGGGATAACCCATAATACCTATATAGAACATAGGTCTATTCTGCCCTGTTGCAAAATGGCTATTTAGGCGTATTACTATTACTGCCCCCCACTGATAGTGTCATATTAAATGAGCAACCTGGGAATTAATATAGACAGAAAACGACCAATTAAAAGATCAATAATCTAATCCCTCTTCCCTGCCTTTTATGAAGTGCTGAATTTCAAGGGTACAAAACAAACGTTGACATTTTCTTACTAAGTTTAAATTATGTTGGGGTGTTTTTGATGAAAGAATAATAATGATAATGATAGCTTTTATTGACAACAAAAGGGAGGTCATTACTGACCTATGTGTCATACATAAAGTTCACTACAGTACACTATAAAACTATGTTCTACAAAACTAGAGAGTATATGCAATCTACAAATAACGATGTTCAGCACACACAGACAAATTCATTCACACACCTACACACTCACACACACACATACAGTCGCCTCGGAAAATTCCGTGGTTAGTTACCAAAGACTTCCCATTGACTTTTGACACGAATGAACACAAAGGGATCCCTCGGTCTTTTCGTGGTTGTTAATAAATCCAAATAGACACGTTTTTGAGGCCAGACTGGGCCAAGTCGAGGAATCAAGTCGTAGGAAGGTGGAGTGGCTTCATTCAATCTGCACACACACACATACATACACACATATACAGGCAGACATACTTACAGAGTCAACTAAGATATAGATCTAGACACATGGCATACACAACCAAGGTGGGTCACTCACATCCCTAATACTTACATTTAAATACAGGCTATGTAGGCCTATAGCACATGTGTCTCAAAATAATGATAAACTGTATATGTTATATTTGCTGCCATAAGTTAAAGCTGCTGCTGCCTTTGTTTGAAGGCAGAGTATACAAATTTGGCAAGAGCACCCATCAAACTCCAGGTGGAACTTAAAAATGAAAAGAATGTTTTTTAATACATACACCATAAATTCCCACAATCTGCGTCCCAAAGTCTAGGTGGGTAAAACAAAGGTTTGTGGCAATATTCTTAGTACAGTACTAAAATCGCAATTTTCATACCCCCTGGTGCGGGTTATAGGGTTCTCCCTAAGTCGGGGTGCGGGTTATACGCGGGAATTTACGGTATATAGAGCTTTACTCATACCATGGGCGGTATGTATGTCTTAAATATAATGTAAGAACACAACTGGAATGGTTTCTCAAAAAAGAAAAGTGATGTCTATGTCGCAGAGAAGGGTAGAACACAAAAAAGGTTTAAAAAAAACAACACTTTTGACACCAAAGTATGTCTAGAACCCACAGGGGAAAAACGGAATAGGTGCACGGTACCTGTGGTACCAGCTTTGGGAAACTCGGGCATTTTTGAAAAATAAGAAAATCAGTATTCAATTAGACGGTCCTATTTAAAAAAAAATCCAATTATGAATGTAGATAAAGTATTCACCTATTTTACGTCCATGATCCAATGATATAACATCACCCACGTGGAATATAGGTTCAAAAGTGTTAAATACATTCAGTATTGAATATTCATTAAAATAGATTCTGACAATAGGGGCCTATGTTCTTTGTGGAATTTGAGGTCAGGGATATATTTCATCTCATTGATAACTGAGACATCATAATCATTAGGAAGAATAGATACGAAATGCCTTTCACAAGTCTAGACGATCCTCACAAAGGCTTATTTTTTGCAGTTGGATGCGATATTGTAGAAAGTAGGCCAAAATAGTACCAAAAGTGAAACTGAAACTTGGAAGGGACTCCTAAGGGAGTGCTCATTTTTTAACAACAGGGGGGGGTGGTGAGATTTCGGGCAGAACGCGCGAATTTTTTTCACCCCCTCCTCTAGAGGGGTCGAAATTTTTTACCCCCCCCCCCCCCCAGCAGGCCGAAAATCGCGCGCGTTCGCGCCCCTTTGTAGCATAGTAACGCGCGGGCTTTTCCCCTCAAAACAGGTTGAATTTTTTGGCCCCCCCCAAGAGGGGTCTAAATTTTTTACCCCCCCCCGGTCAAGGGGTCCAAATTTTTTACCCCCCCCCCCCAAATCCACCACCCCCCCCCTGTTGTTAAAAAATGAGCACTCCCTAAGCCTAAAAGGCTCCAAAACAAAGACAGGTAGGCCTATGGGTGACTTTTTTTGTTGTTTAATTTATCAAAAATGAAAACTGTTTTTTACATGGATTTCGCAAGAATGTTCTAGTAACCCCGGAGTAACTAGGAGTAACCCACGCTTTCACACCTTGCTTTCACACTTAACCAAGTTCTGTGTGACGCAACCAGTCAGTTTTCGGAGAAGCGGCAAACAGACGGACGCAGCGCTCCCTACCATCAGACGCCAACATCGTCAGTTGTGCGCATGTCGTGACGTCACATCCACACATATTTCTTCCTTCTCCCTCACAGCAAAATGGCCGAACCAGACCTTTACGAAATTTTGGGCGTGGGCCGAACCGCAACTGATCCAGAAATCAAAAAGGTAAGTCACTTATATTGTGGCGAAACTATGATCAGAAACAGTTCTAGTAAAATATGGAAGCTGTGGCCTGCAGGGCGTCATAAACCGATGGGGATCCTCGGGCGTGGGTCCCCCCATTTCATTCATCGTGGGGGTCGAGCACTTGCTTCTCGCAGGTTTTGGAACGTGCTGGAACATCGCAAGTCACGAGAATGGCGCTTTACTAAACAACATGAATGAAAACCCCTTGTATTGTTAAGGCATATCTCTTTGTAAACAGTCCCTACTTATTGGTTCAATTTTAAGGAGAGAAGTAAATCTGTGATCGAATGGAGTCATGAAATGGACAGATGACATTGTCCAATTTCGATTCGATCGAGAGAAAGAAGTCGCCTCGGAAAATTCCGTGGTTAGTTACCAAAGACTTCCCATTGACTTTTGACATGAATGAACACAAAGGGATCTCTCGGTCTTTTCGTGGTTGTTAATAAATCTAAACAGACACGTTTTTGAGGCCAGACTGGGCCAAGTCGAGGAATCAAGTCGTAGGAAGGTGGAGTGGCTTCATTCAATCTGCATCATGGCATCGTTTCCGGACGTGACACCGAGTCCGAGGCTGTCACTCACGGACACTTGTCATGTCACTGGATCATATCCATTCACCACCATTGGGGTTTTCCCCACTTGCTCCTTATAGTACAACTCATGCATAGTCATCATCACAATTATACTATGACCATCCTCAAACCAGAAGGATTGCCCTCGCAGGATGTGACATGTCAGACTAGCCCCACACACAGCCACAGACTATTCGTTGAGACGGAAACTACGTTTCTAGGGTTACGTTTTGACGTAACTACGCACGGACGCCATACTGTCCCGGGTACAAAGTCGTCGCTTATGCTTTGTGCTCTGCGTTATGAAGGGTCTACACTGGCGCCCTGCAATGTTTGAATGGCCGATCATGACCACAGTATAGCTCTAAAACGTTAATGGCTCACAAGCCATGGCCGTCAGTATGATTACTTTCCTATGTAATCATAGGAAGTCGTTAACTATAAGAAAATTAAAGTATGAAGACATTTAACAGCGCCCGCCATACTGACGCACACAAACGTGTACCCGGCACAAGATGGATGCCGTGCTTGGTAACGTCAAAACGTAACCCTAGAAACGTAGTTACCGGCTCAACGAATTATTCAAAGCCCATTTCTGATTTCAATTTCATAATCAAAATTCAAAATACATCTCTTTGCCAATTGTCAGTATTGTATTTGATAAATTTACCCCCTGTAAATCTGTATTGACATAGATCTAATCACTGTCCATGAAGCATGACCCAGTTATTCTTGATAACCTTGTCTAGTTCTAGATCCATATTACATAATCAAAATATGGTCCACCTAGAGGCTAGACCTATTAGTATTACTGAGAAGTTAAAGTACTATAAGGCCTGGTACAGTGGTAGGTGTGTTGTGTCACCTGCTATAGTGAAAATCCGTCCTCTATTTATGAGCTGATACAGTGATAGACATGATTTCACTTGACACAACTTTAAAATATGAAAATGTTTAAACTATCGTACAACCAGAGAATCTCATCTCCAGACTCCACCCATCGTTTCAAGACTCAATCCTAATCATAAAAGAAATCCGCAGTGAATCTTCCAATTTAATTTTTAAAAAACATTGTTGTAGCTATTTCAAGAATAGTAGTAACTTGAGTGAAACATGCATGATTAGGCTCCGGGTAATGACAGTCTGAAACATACGTCCCAGGTAATACCAGACCAATCACAAGAGTCACAAATTTCAGTTTAACTGCCTACATACTAACATAGATCTCATCAGACAGCTATTGGTTTTACAAAGAGATGCCAATGTCATCAATGGGCCCAGTCGATTAAGGTAATAGGCTGAGAGAAGTGGATCTCAATTTTACTGCATACTTAAGTTCACAGAAGGTGTCCTAACATTGTCAAGTCATACTACACAACAATGGTGTTGTATGGAGGAAGTCAAGTCATGGCGTGTTGTGGAGGGTCTTTGTTCATTCCATGGTATAGACTTGACTTCCTTGATGTTTCACCATAGTATTGGGTACGACCTGCCTGTTAAATATAGCCATGGCTCAGTTTATACTAGAAATTAATTCAATTTGCTTTTACAAACAGAAAAGAACAACACATACACAAGGAGTCGAAGGACATTTTATCACTGTAATTTAGTATAATGTTAAAATAGATAGAAATACATTGTAGTCATTGGTCACGACTAAGTATCATTCAACCAGAATAACTCAGCACAGTTGTCAATGTCATTGGCATGGTTCATTGGTCACAGAACTCGCTTGAACTGCAGGTTTTACGCATTAGCTTAAGCTAACACAAAAGTCCAAAAATACAAGAACGTTTTAGCCTAAAAGGCCAACACTTACACTACAGAACTATTCCCCACCGAGTGAACTCAAGACAAAGTGTAATAACACTGAGTCGGTTACCAGTGGGCAGTGGTTATAAGCCATAATCCTGTCGAGGTATGAGTTAACTGATTTAACCCACGGTTCTGCAATATAATCACAGCCAGATTCTTTTGTACTAAAGGTGTCACCGTTGGTTAACTTAGTATATCCTACCCACACACAGCTGCCCACACATACTAATGTGTACAAATATACCTGTTTTTACCATAGCCTTTCTTTCTCCATTGTAGGCATACCACAAACTTGCAAAGACATATCACCCGGATAAGAACCCAGAAGCCGGAGACAAGGTATGTTTAGTGACATCCTATTCATGATTCTAATGGAAATTAATGATTGAGGTATGACTGATTGATTCAATTTCTTTCTCGTTTATACTGATCAGAATTAAGCCAATACAAATAATAGCCTCTCTTCGAATCCCCAAATGGTACAACAAATTGCATTGATAACATTTAACCCTTTACGGAGGCATATTAATTTAATGCAGCATGTCATTGGTCGTCATGATGCATGAATGCAGCCCTGCGAGTGCCTCGCCAGTGCTGCATTCAAACATCATACCTACCCTATGGGGTTGAGACACCCCCAAATGGGTGGGCATGATGCACCAATGCAGCCCTGGCAATTTACTCGATGTGGCTGCATCAATGCACCATGGCGACAAATGTCATGTACTAGCGACATTCCATCCCTAAAGGGTTATATGAAGTTGAACAAAATGATGTAAGTAAACATTGTTGGCTCGACCTATAATATAACAATTCCTCTTTTGATTATAGTTCAAGGAGATCAGCTTTGCGTATGAAGTCCTGTCCAATTCCGACAAAAGGGAAGTCTATGATCGTCATGGAATCCAGGGCCTGAAAGAAGGGGCCGGCGGAGGAGGTAAGCCAAATAACTGCACCCATTACTGCGTAAACATATTGAAATATTGCATTGAATAAACAATGGAGCAGAACAGTTTTATCCCAACTTTTGAATTAATACCGGTAATTTATAGCAGACACAGTATTGACCCTTCAAGGTCGGCATGTAGCTAAAAGATAACATTTGTCGTCGGTGCTGCATCAGAGCATCATGTCGACCCTTCAGTGTCCCAACCCATAGGGTCGGTATGATGCTTGAATGAACACGCACATGTTAAGCAGTTAAATCAGATTCTATATTTACTGTCATAAAAGCATGTCTTTACTCTGAATGTCTCCATGCGCAGGTTTCCCAGGCGACATATTTGGCGACCTATTTGGTGGTCTGTTTGGTGGAGGGTTCAGTGGCTTCGGTGGGGGTCCACGGGGCGGCGGTGGACGTAACAGGAGACACCGCGGGGAGGACACCTTCCATCCCCTAAGAGTTTCCCTAGAAGACCTGTACAACGGAAAGACCTCAAAGTTACAATTGAGTAAAACAATTATATGCAAAAAGTGTAAGGGGTGAGTGTGTCCTTTTTGTCATTATAGCATATTTTATCAACAATTAATCAGCGTAATTATATTTGGAGAAGTTTGTTAAAGCATAACGATTAACGGCCACGCATCTAAAAACTGAATTAGTTCTTACGATACCAAATACAGTTAGCTCTACCAGCATTTCATTGCCCACCCAGTCTTAAAAGACCCCAACAAAACATTTGAAATTAGTTCAAACTAGCTAGTACTATCGCTCAACTTCAACAATATATGCTACAAAGAAAGATTGTAGATCAAGAAATCATCAAAGCTCCATGCCTCTTCAATCAAATCTCAAACTTATGCCACTTTTGTTTATGGCTTTGTGTATATGTTGACTGTGTAGGAATATTTTCCGAGCTGTCTTTTTCTACTCAGTACAAATAAACGGGATTGTATATTCATACTTTCTCATATCAAAAAAAAGCTCTTCAGGTTTAAATTTAAAAAAAATCTTGTCCTTGATAATAGTAACTAGCTATTGAGTAGCACATTGACTGACTGTCGCCCTTAATGTCTTTGTACACAGGCAGGGCGGTAAGCATGGGGCTAACCAGCGGTGTGCGGTGTGTAACGGGCGGGGTATCAAGGTGACGCTGCGGCAGCTCGGGCCCGGCATGGTGCAGCAGATGCAGACCGTGTGTCCAGACTGTCGTGGGGAAGGTGAGTCTACTTTACAGCAACCCATTGTGGGGGGTTATCCTATTGAATCTGTAAGACTTACTGAATCTATAAGAGTCAGTCGCATGAAATTGAATGCAGCCCTGGCGAGTAACTTGCCAGCGCTGTAATCATGCATCAATGCATACCGACCCTATCGGGTTGATACACTCCTCAGGGGTTGGCATAATGCATTAATGCATCATGACGACCATATTAGAGCATTACGCGGCCTTTAATGGATAAAAGGTTAAGTACATGTACTTAAACAATTGTCATATGAGAAGAACTTCCGTTAGAAAAGGATCAGTGCTACCCTGTTAAAAAAAATTAGGGATTTCGATCTTCCATGCGGCTCTGTCAGCAATTTTGACATTATCTGGAACAATTTAGAATAATATTAATACATTTTAATTTTGGCCTATTTTATCACGATACTGACAGCATTTTGATATGCAATTGATAAACTTGCTAAGCAAGACGTATCTACTCAGTGTATTAACCCTTTAACACATTGTGCTTTGCAGGGGAGGTGATAAACGAGAGGGACCGATGTAAGGACTGTCACGGCAAGAAGGTGACGCAGGAATCCAAGATCCTAGAGGTGCACGTGGACAAGGGCATGACCAATGGCCAGAAAATACCCTTCCGTGGAGAGGGCGACCAAACTGTAAGTATTACATGAGTACCAGTACTAAGTGGGGGGGGGGGGGGGCAGTTTTACAATGACAAGGGCTAGTTGCTGTCGGTATGAGTTGTTGTGCAGATGACGAACTTTACCAGGGACGTAATACTGAAATCAGTGTAGAAGCCTTACTGGGACTGATGCACATAACCCAACTCAACATTAACTGAGAGTTAGAAAAAAAGGTTAGAATTTGTAGAAAATAGCTTATGGAACGGTACATTCTTTAATAATTGCCATACAGGCAAGGTACTCGCCAGGACTGCTTTCATGCGGGGCATACCATAGTAAAAGCCTCAGAGATTCCACTTGCCCTACTTTTGCAGGAATTCCTGCTTTTAAAAGAAATGGGATTTCTGCACTAAATGATGTTAAATTTCATACAGAAAATGGACAGAAATTGTGACATTTCCTGCTTTTTGTCAACGACTGAGAAGCATCTCTGAAAAGCAAACTTAGACGTCCATAAAGGTTAAGGGCTTAAACATTATTAACGATCTGTCAACCCTTTTAGGACGACAAATGTCATCTTTTATAGCGACATCTCTCCTTAAAGGGTTAAATAAAATTATGAATGAAAAACAGATTAACTTATCATTTCGTCTTACTCACCCCCTGCAGCCGGGAGTGGAGCCTGGAGACGTGATCATCATCCTGCAGGAGAAGGACCACGACACATACCAGCGCCGCGGGGACGACCTCATCTGTACATACAACGTGGGGCTCACTGAGGCCCTCTGCGGCTTCCAGTTTACTCTAAAGGCACTCGATAGTCGCGACCTACTCATCAAGTGTCCCCCCGGTCAAGTCATAGAACCAGGTAGGCTTGTGTTGATTGATTATTCAATGATTATGATTGTTTTCAAACTAGGGACTGTTTGTTTTAATATCAACTTGTACACCTTGATTTTGATTTTCATGTAAATGCACAGTAAGAAAAATATAAAGCAACAACATAACTATAATTATATGGTCAACAATACATAATGGGCCAGGAGACTTTAGCTGAGATTTAAAAACATGAAATATTTCTGGAAAATTTAAGATTTAAGTTATTTAGATATTCTCTTAGATGACAATAAGATTTAAATTTGATTTACTTAATTTAAATTACAAATGTTTTCCTTGACAGGCTGTGTGCGAGCTGTGATGGGCGAGGGAATGCCAATCTACCGAAGTCCGTTTGAACGCGGGAACTTGTACATAAAGTTTGAGCTTACATTCCCTCCAAACAACTTTGCAACACCAGAGAATCTGCTTGTAAGTAGACATTAGACCATTCTAAGAGAATAAGTGATTTAAGTTGTGATGTTTAAAAAAAAAGTGTCATGAATGCAGTACTGAAAATG
Organism: Harmothoe impar; assembly: GCA_947462335.1. Lineage (NCBI taxonomy): Eukaryota > Metazoa > Annelida > Polychaeta > Phyllodocida > Polynoidae > Harmothoe > Harmothoe impar. The sequence goes on along the minus strand of OX381712.1, from coordinate 61,455,848 downwards.
ACGCATAGTAATTGACAATGTAGTAAAGGAACATTTTCTACTATGCAGAATTGATATTTTCATGAAATAAAACCAAGCTCATACCTTTCCTTTAATGTTAAGCCCTGTTCTTTATTTACCTACAGGCTTTGGAGGCTCTGTTACCGCCAAGGGAACGTGTTGAGATCCCCACAGGCGACAATGTTGAGGAGGTGACGCTCTCCGAGTTCGACAAGGGTCGGGATGGCCCTGGCCGAGGTGGTCGGGGGCAAGAGGCCTACCATGAGGACGACGACAGCGACGAACAGCACGGACCACGTGTACAGTGCGCTCACCAATAATGGGGATAGGCTCGGCTACATAGGCCTGCTGACCCCAATACCACAGAGAACTGGCCGATCCGCAGGTGGCACTGCTAAATGGTCTCCCGTGGTGGGTGGTTTCAAGGGACGACACTACCAGAATGTACTATCCGAGAAAGGAAAATTTAAAACGACGGGAAATTTCACCACCACTATTATCGTTAGGACTACAAACTACTACCGCCTTCTGTTGAAGGTCTTCTACGTCAAAAGCTCTCCCTCGTTATTATTATTATTATTATTATAACAAACCATGCCAGTACCCCCAAAAAGTTCCTATCGCAAGACAATCTGCAGCGGTAGTTTTGTTGCGGTTCAGTTAAGAAATTATCGCTGGTCGACACGGGGTTGCATCAGCGTTGTCGTACTCCGAAGCTAATCTTATTTGTTGAAGAAGTGCATGGATGATATAGACATGCTTCATGAGAACATGTTAAAATGTTGTCTCTACAGAGCGGTGAGGATTTTATCTGAAACACAAAGTTCAGCAGCTGCGATGAACAATGCCACGTTAGGAAAATATTCTGCATCAGTATGGTATGCCATCAACAACCCTCCGCCGGAGTGGCTTCTTTTATCATGGCATGCCAAGTGAGTTGCCTATTGACAAAAACATTTAAACATTAAAACGAACAAGACAAGACTAATGGACACAAATAGCATGGTATGATTATTCTGTTTCTGTTTTAGGATTCCTCATGTGGGGCTTATATTGATAACTAGTCGCGAACAGCCCTCTGTTTGTGAGATATATTTAGCGCTATGGATGGTGAGCGGCTGTATTCCCGATGCGTCCCTGCGGCAGTACTCCTCTGATGTTCATCTCTTTAATATTATAACGAGGGAGCCGCGTCGGGTGTGTGTGTCGGTGGGCGGGTGTGTATGTGACAACGTACAACAGAATGTGATTAGCCAAGAAATGAATAATGACAATAATTATCAGATTGTAATGTCTTTTTTCTTTTTGTATTTAATATATGATATGTATGTATGTAAGGATTTTATCATTACCACATCGGTGTGCGCCCCTTACCATGTTGTAATAATTGGTTCGTGGTCTCGTTGGTGGAAAGACCACAACACGGTACACGACAGACACTACCTGATATGAAATGCACTTAAACCTCCCTTATCGCCGGACAACTTAATTCACCTGCATTTTTCATGAAGGAAAAACTGGAATTTTAAACAAACCAAAGAAATAGTGGGATTTTTTAATTTCTCCTAGAGGATTTTTAAACGGGCCAGCGACATTATTCCTAGTGGCGTTTCTACACTGATGTGTACAATTTGTTGCTTTGATGGACTAGATGCCTAGGTTGGATACTTGGTGACTCTTTGTAGAAACAACGCAAGTAATATGTAAATGATATTGTAAAGGACTAAAATATTCACCGGCCACAAACAAACACGCTGGTAATAAATAATATACATATTACACACATCCTCGTGTTGTCACACTTTTTATTTCTGAGCTATTGATTTACTCTGAAGGAAAACTTGGCAATTGCAATTAAATAATTCGCAATAAAAGCATGCAATCGTCCCGTCTCAATCAGTCATAAGAGATCCTTACCGTAAAAACTTGTGTATAAGCCATGGCTAGTATGAGAGTCAGATCGGCGGTGCAGCTTAAATAAGCCGCTTAAAGCATCATGGTCAGGGTGCGGCTTATACGCGAGTTTTTGCTACTATGGTACAGTACTAAAAGTCCCCATGATCAGACCTTTGATGCGGCTTATAGGATTGCCCCAAACTCGGGGTGCGGCTTATACGCAAGATTTCACGGTAGCTCTTAGGTCTTTTTCGAGGAGGGAAATGGTTGAATAGTTTGGCATATACATGCATCAATAAATCACATATGATAAAGGGTTTGCTGGGATTAAATATTGGAACAGAATGAAAATTTTATTCCGACCGATACGGATGAATCCAAAATCTAAGCATTGGTTGTCTCTTCGGTAATTGGCCAGAAGCGTCCACCGAGTCTCAGGAGACGCTGAGGGTACAGCAGCGGAGAGCATGGGTGATGTAGGTACCGGTGCAGCGAGTCTTGTCGGTGCATGCGGCTGAACCGCCCGAGCCACACGACCCGGCCGCCACCTCCCCAGCGCCACACGTGAAGTAGTCTCCCTTCTTGCCACACTTCCAGTAACAGTTCAGCACAGTCTGCAAGTTTAAATGAAGCACTTTATGAAATGCTTGGGAGGAATGTTAGTAAGTCTGTAAGTGGAAGTTGTAGGATGGAAAGGAACCCTGAATGTTTCATCACCGGTCTAGGTAGTTAATGACAACTGTAGTGAAGCTACTCTCCTCTGCATTAGGGTGTGCTCATTTTTTAACAACAGGGGGGGGGGGGGTGGTGGGTTTGCGCGCGGAGCACGCGAAATTTTTTACACCCCCCCCCCCCCCGGTCAAGGGGTCAAAATTTTTTACCCCCCCCCCTTAGGGTCGAAAATCGGCTCGCGCGCGGGCCCTTTGAAGCATAGTTATGCGCGGGCTTTTTGGCTCAAAACAGTTTAAATTTTTTTGCCCCCCCCCAAGAGGGGTCCAAATTTTTTTGCCCCCCCCCGGTCAAGGGGTCCAAAATTTTTTGCCCCCCCCCCCAAACCCACCACCCCCCCCCCCCTGTTGATAATAAATGATCACTCCCTTAGTCAATAGAAAGTTAAACTACACAAACAAATCAAACACGAAACAATTTCATGGCATAGCCACATTTACATTGAGGCCTATATTGAATAGGCGTTGTTTTGTGTTTGATCATCTTCATGCCATTCCAGTCAAGTCCTTGTCCCAGGATGACACGTCTGAAGTGAAGAGCACCCCAGTGTACTAAAAAGTCTAAATTCTCATCTGCACTACATGCATTAGTGTGTGTCTGCTGCACAGGGTGGCACCACCGGCATGGCTCCTTACTGCTGCTCCTTACAATATCGGGTTTACCTATTGGATAGCATATAGGCCTGTACGTTGTATAATGGCCAAGCCTGAGAAAAAACAATTTCTCGTTGACGTTTGTTAAGCTCAAATTCAAAGGTTCAAACAAAATCTTTGGGATGTGGCTCAGAGGTAGAGCGTTTGTCTGGCACGTACAAGATTGTGGGTTCAAGACTCAGAAGCTCCCTGCTGATTGAGCTGCAACCTCCCCCCACCTGCTGTGGTAGACATACAGCATAACAAAGGCCTGTCCATCTCACACTGTGCCTATGTAGTGTGTTATGTAAAAAGAACCATTGCCTCAGTAAAAGTGTAGGGGCATGCTTTCTACCTTCAGTCATCCATAGATTCGATCACCATCACCGCCCTTGAAATGACCTCAGCTGTTAATTAGGGTGTAAAGCAACCCAACAACCAACCAACCAACCTCTCTCTAGTTTACTATACAGCATAATAATCAGCACATAAATAGTGAGTGGTCTATTTAAGCAAGGAATGTGGAGGTGCCTTAACTAACAAAAGTTGAAAAGAATGTGCTAAAAAAAAAACCCACTGATTTTGATGCTTAACATTTGCAATGAGGAAGAAAGGCGTTTGAACAAAGATTTTGTTTGAACCTTTGAATTTGAGCGTAACAAACGTCAAATGGAAAAGAGAGGGGGAATGTTGAAAAGAGATATAGATGTAGAGAAGATGTTGAAAAGAGAGAGAACTTGCTGAAAAAGAGAGATAGAAATCATATTGAAAAAAAGAGATAGAGATAGCATATTGAAAAGAGAGGTGCAGAGAGGGGTTGATGTAGAGGAAAATAGAGGAACATTGTTAATATAACCGAGCAAGTTGAAGAAAGAGAGATACAGATAGGCCTACTGAGTGAGTGAGAGGATGCTAATGAAAGTGGCGTAATCACCGAGTGTATCCCACTCACAATTCTAGTACTGTTCTAGTCTACTATCTGGTGCGAGTGGTGAGAATGACCCTTTAACTTACCCCTTGGACAGCCATGACAGATGTTGACTGTAGGAGGACGGCCAGCACGAGGGCGGTCAGCATGAGCCGTGTCACACTCATAGTCATCTATGGAAGTAAATATATTTATTTCATGTGGAGAAACAAAGTTACTATGCTTAAGTACTAAAATGGCCGTTCTCCACACCCCCATGGAGAAACTGATGCCCCGGACTGATGCTCATTCTCCATGAGCTGTTTTTCCATGATGACGTCACCAAAATAGCTATGAACCCAACCTCTAATCGTATATTTTGATGAAATTAATCAAGAATTGCATGAAATAAATACAGAGATCCACTCTAATCAGATTGAACTCATGGTTTCTCCACTCGTGGTGTATTGGATCATATCACACTCGGCTCTGCCTCATGTGATATGATCCAATGCACCACTCATGGAAATACCTGTCATTCAGACAGATTATCGTGGATCTCTGTATATGTATTAAACAATGTAGTGTGGTATTGTGTGATGTTAGGGGTACGTTGCTCTATAACACTGTGTGATGTGTCTTGACGGGTGAGACCTGACCCTTCATCACACAAATCTGTACAGTTTCCATTTGTGCCATGGTGTGTGCATTCTGTAGGTATCACATACAATAATGTATATTACACATATTATTTCTAGTAGCATATTGCTCCAAGTGTGGCGCAACATGACACATATTGCCATATGGTGGATGTAAACCTGGAGACCGCATCAATGAGAAACCTCATCTTGGAAATCAAATCAAATATGTATATTTAAAGAAGGGAAGTATGGTAATACATGTACATTGAATACATATAGGTCCTATATAGTCTATAATTAGTTTGTGATGCAAGAATAGTTAGAACGGAGTAATAAGTAATATTGTACCTACTGCTTCTCTGTCTGTTATAAGTATAAGTATACCTAGCACAATGTGGGACCTTGTAGCATCTATTCAACACGCAGATATGAGTCGTATCACTTAATAATTCTAACCGTTATCTGATGAAATCATTTTAGCTCCATTCAAGTGTTTTCTTATCAACACTACCTTTCGCCATCTGGTTTATTTCTCACATTTTTATGTCAATTCCCATAGCTGTAGACCAAGTATATTGCATGGTAGAATCTACGTGTACACTGAATTAAGAGGAGTAGAATTGAAGAATTTTACCGATCAACCCTCTAGGAGCACCCCAAGGTAAGTGCAAGGCATTCGCAGTTTATGGTGTCGTTGACGCTTTTTGGATTATAGTATGGCTCTGCATCATTCTTTATACTCCCCGAAGAAAGATGTGTGTAACCAGTAGCCCCCTGTACATATGATCATTAAGCCATCATTATTAATTAATGCATTGGGACTAATTTGTGTATATCCATTTCATGTCTTCCCATTTCATATGTTGTGTACATCGGCAATGTGGCAATATGGGCAATATGCCATGGATATTACTTGTATTTCCAGATTTCACATGTTTTTGTATAATAATCAACCTTGCAACGTAAAACTCTCATGATGTCAGACATTCACTTCTGTAAAAAGAAATATGCATGTTTCGCATATACATGTATTGATATTCGGTGTAGCCTAATATGCACTCAGATATCCATATCCATTTCCAGATGCGTGGACTGTGGATAGCAGGGGTGGTGTTGTCCGTCCTTCTGACAGTTTCTCTGGACTTCACAGAGGGAGGAACGCAAACATATGTAAATATATCATATACATTAATAATAAATATTCTTATACACTCGAAAAGGACAGAACTGTTTAAAAAGAAGTCTCACTCTCCCACTTACTCACTCACTAACTCACTTATCCACTCACTCAATCACTCACTCAATCACTCACTCACTCACTCACTCCCCACGTACTCACTCACTCACTCACCCACCCACTCACTCACACTCACCCACTCACTCACACTCACCCACTTACTCACACTCACCCACTCACTCACTCACTCACTCACCCACTCACTCACACTCACCCACCCACCCACTCACTCACTCACTCACTCGCTCACTCACTCACTTAATCACTCACCCACTCACTCACACTCACCCACTCACTCATTCACTCACTCACCCACTCACTCACTCACCCACCACCCCACTCACTCACTTACTCACTCACTCAACCATTCACTCACTCACTCATTCACTCACTCACTCACTCACCCACTCACTCACTCACCCACCCACTCACTCACTCACTCACTCACTCACTCACTCACTCACTCACTCACTCACTCACTCACTCACTCACTCACTCATTCACTCACCCACTCACTCACCCACCCATTCATTCATTCACTCACTCACTCACTCACTCACTCACTAATGATTACTATTTCCTCCTGTAGGTAGTGGACCGTGACCGATGTCTGTGGAAGTGTGCCCATAAAGGTGTCCACGTGGACTGCGACCCCCAGGTACCCATCATGGCAGGTCTCTGTGGCTCTGGCTCCAACTCTGACTGCAACCACGACACCTACTGTCCGGAAACCAGCTACAACAGGGTCGTCGTCCTCTGCTGCTCTTACAAGTTTAAGCTCGTCAGTTAAACAGTACATGTCGCCAGTTAACAATAAGGTTGTCAGTTTAACACTACCTGTCGTCAGTTAAAACAATAAAGGTCGTCAGTTAAACAGTACATGTCGCCAGTTAACAATAAGGTTGTCAGTTTAACACTACATGTCGTCAGTTAAAACAATAAAGGTCGTCAGTTAAACACTACATGTCGTCAGTTAAAACAATAAAGGTTGTCAGTTTAACACTACATGTCGTCAGTTAAAACAATAAAGGTTGTCAGTTTAACACTACATGTCGTCAGTTAAAACAATAAAGGTTGTCAGTTTAACACTACATGTCGTCAGTTAACAATAAAGGTCGTCAGTTAAACACTACCTGTCGTCAGTTAAACAATACAGATCGTCAGTCAAACTTTAAAGGTATTTTTATTATTTCATGTATAATTCCCAGGCAATAATTATACCCTGTCCATCCTGTCTAGTATGTGTGAATATCACATCAAATATGGCACCCTTATCACAGGACAATAACTAACCCTAATAAAGGGGCACCTTGACAAGAAATTACAACCCAACAAGGGGAAGTGGGAGGGGAGAACTGTTATAAAACTAGAAAAATCTACCTGTATTGTCAAAAAGCCCACTTTTCTGGTAATAATAATCAAACTATGGCACTCTTAAATGTCTTTCCACAAGTATCAGGTAGATGACAGATGCATTTCAGCTGAGTTTTGATATTGTAGTTGATAATATTATTGTACATATTGGGGGCTCTGCCCTCGAAACCCCCTTTTATCTTTCTCTTTTTTTGGTTAAGAGTACAAGGAATATGTGATTTGTAAGATTACGGGAAATATGCACCTCTGTTAAGATTACTGGAAACATGTAATATATACATCATGTAATCTTAGAAGAAAACGATGTCCCAAATATTTTTTTGGGGGGGATTAATCAAGATTACCAAAAAAATGGCGTTTCAAGATTACAGGTACTAAAAATGCTAAGAGGGTCCACTTAGGTGTTCCCCCGGGGGGGGGGGGGGGGGGGCACTTGATGTTTTTTGACAGGGGTGTGCGGCTGGACCTCTGACAACCCTTACCCTTGTTAGGGCGATTTTGATGCCAAAAAGTTACCCTTGTTAGGGCATTTTTGGTGCCTAGGTTTCGGTAAAAAGCGATAAAATAGCCAAAAAGTTACCCTTGTTAGGGAATTTTTGGCAAAAAGGGCCTAGGTTTCGGAAAAATTAAAGAGATATCATAGACCATGTTATGTAAATCTGCTGAAAAAATTACCCTCGTGCGGAGGTTTTAGTCGAAAACTGCAATATTTTTGGTGAAAACTGGCAAATATTGGTGAAAACCCGGACATTTTTGTGAAAAATAGACCCTTGTTAGGGCGATTTTCAAGAAAGTGCACCCTTGTTAGGGCGATTTTTCCTTGAAAAGTGGACCCTTGTTCAGGCGATTCTGTAGAAAAAGTCGCCTTCCCAGCCGCACACATGTGTATTAGTATACAAAATATACTAAGTGCCCCCCCCCGGGGTGTTCCCCCATAGATTAGCATTGTCCCTCTTCAATCAAAATCCCTCTAAATACCCAAAAAGGGTGATGATATTGCTTCGAGTGTAGCTCCAACAAGCATCAACTCAGATTATTCTGTAAACCTTGTATAGTTTGAGTAATGGTTGATAAAAAAAAAATTTCATTGGATTATTGTATATTTCTGGTGATGTATGGCCTGTGACAGTATACCCTGGTGGATGGAGTGTACAGTCCACTGGCATTCCCATCTAAATACATGTTAACTAACAGCTCCCTGGAGCTACTATTCCTGATAAGATTTCTTCCCATCAAATTCAACATGGATATTGAGAAAAACACATAGAAAAAACATATTGAGACAAAAGACTTTCTCCAGGAACTGAAATGTGGTTTCAGCTGTGGTTTAGTAAATAGGGTTTGAGTGGGTTATGTTGGCTGTACATCCCATCCACCAGAGGGCGCCATGGGCTTCTGAGGGACAGGAAATCGTCAAGTGAACCCTCTTAGTATTCTTTGCTCTTTGTTATGATTGTGGAGTGGTGGTGCATAAATGATGAGAGGCGGCTCATGACCCAGTAAACACAACGACGTTGGTCAGACGTAAATCTACGTTAAATTTTGGTCTGAACTACGTAATTTTAGTAGGTTTATCAACGTCAAAACATTAAGGTTTATTTACCAATCTCAAACCTGCAGGTCTGAGTTACGTAGCTCCTGAAGACGTAAATCTATGTTTAACACATTACATAAAATTCTACATAGTGGGACTCAGACAAAGACTTGTAATATATTGCAGACAAATTTACATTTACAAACAATATTCTTACAAAGTAACTACTTTTATTTTCAATTTCATCTCATTCTACATAGTATATTCTTGTAGTTCAATTGAACAGCCTGACAGTATAGATCTGTTGATTAGTTTTGGCTGCAGAGAGGCTTTGTATTTCTCCCATTACCACCAATGTGGTGTCCTCACAGTAAAGTGCCTCAAAGCAACTATTCATGCACAATACTTTGATCACCTGTCCTTTATATATAAATGTACTATTGAATACGGTTTATTTGCATGATATTAAATTCATAATTAATGAGAATTTACTGCTTGAATGTGGTAGATTTGTTAAAGAGCTGTAATATTCTCTACATAATTGATAGTGCTGCCACCTAGGGTGACAGAGAAAAGTCATCTACCCAAGTGAAGTTGAAAAGTTACGTCTTTTAACGTAGATCTACGCAGAATTTTTACGTCTGAATGAGGTAGATCAACGTAAATCAGCCGTCTACATCTGTTGAACGTAAATAAACCTTAACGTTTTGACGTCTACAAACCTTCCAAAATTACCAATCTTAAACCTTTTGGTTGGACATCTACCTAGAGAAACCTCTGAGCTACGTTGGAACTATGTAGCGTGTTTACTGGGGAGGGACGGGAGGTGGTCCCTGACCTGGCATAGCTTCATTATTGCAACTATTCAATAAACACAGGCCCTTCATTTTACCCCTCCCCCATCAAAAGAGACTCCCCAACATTTTCTAGAAATACATATCTATATAATGAATATTCTGGACTGGCCTCTTATCAATTCAAAACCTGATATCTACAAACCACTTCAATTGCCTGCCAGCTGGGATGTTCACATCACTTCTAAGCCGACCGTGCAAATTCCCAACACAATAAGTATCCGTTCAAAACTGGTGAGTACACGTTCCTTAGAATTTTAGACCAGGTTTAAGATACATACCCTATATGTTAATACTGTGTTAACAATCATTGAATTGAATTATTTGGAAACGCTATAAATCCATTTGATATGCGATGTGTGTGCATAATTTTATATGTAAGGGAGCGTTCATTATTTATGGCAGGGGGGGGCGGGCGTTTGGTAAAACGAATACGTCAAAAAAAAAAGACCCCCCCCCTCCGAATGGGTCAAAAAAAAAAGACCCCCCCCCCCTCCGAATGGGTAAAAAAAAAAAGACCCCCCCCCCTCCGAATAGGTTGAAAAAAAAAGACCCCCCCCCTCACCATAGACGTTTATAAATAATTAATAATGGCATCAACGACATACAAAGTCTACATAGTCCTATTCTATAACCTATTATAGCATGTGCTTAACCATTATTTGAGGGAGTAGTTATAGGGCATCACAATTTGGTAAATATTTTTGCATCTCCCACATGTGGAGAGCGCACATTTTACTGGTTCCCACCAACAAGTCTAGCTAATACTGTTTGGTAGAAGTACAATAAAATGGCTCAGCTCAGGGGTGGCGGAAGGTGGATAAAGTTTGGGGGAGGGCCCAGCTCCCAAGGCTAGCTGATGAGTGTTGGTTGGAGGGAGGAACAGATGGTTGCTTTGGGGCCACAGGCCCCAGGAAAATTTAGGAATTTGACATTTAAATTAGTCTATTCCGAGTGGTCTGAAGTCTACTATATGATCCATGGAAAATTTTGTAATTTTACATTGAAATTGATGTGTTCTGTGGGACTTTGAGCTTGTCATTCAAGAAAATTTTAGGAATTTTACCTTGAGATTGGTGTATTCTTGGGTACTAGAATGTTCATATTTACCAAGAAAGTTGGCTCCCCAACTTTACTAGGCCCCCAGGCCCCCCTGTTCCACTGCCACTGCAGCTTAAAACAAAGATTGATGTTTGATGAAGGGATGTATGTTATAATAGTGACAAACCTGAGGAAAATTTTGAAAATCTAGAGGTCAATCGGCCTATTTTAATGTATCCTAGTATTATAACTTGCAGCTAAATGAACTAGATCACTATTTAAACGTAGTTTGGTTTTCCAAAGGCTAAGATCAGTAAGAAATAGGGAGCTGAGGGTGAGAATTTGAAGTTGAACAAAGAGTCACAGGGGAATGTGTCTTTAGTATATAATAGCACAGATCAATTACAATCGCTGAAGCCATCAATGGTATGCATGGATGTTACGTGCACCATAGTTGATAACTTTCATTTGAGGAAATGCCATAAGGCACCTGCCTTCAAAGTTCTAGGGTAAGGACCCTCCCCTCTGTGTGGGCAGTAGTGCTTGCCTTTCTTTGTGGTAGAAGACCATGTCAAGTGTTGACTTATCAGAAAAAGGAGGATTATAGGATGCATTTAAGCTGGATCCCCAACTTGATGAATTACTCACTGATAACAGAACGTCTGCACAACTTGACCAGTACCAAATATAGAGCTGTAAAAATTCTGATGAGGCCAAGGAGCAACGAGTAGCAATGATAATTCAGTACCTGATTTATGTTGAAGCCAAAGATGAACTGAGAGGGAGATTTAGAAATTGATGATCCGCAGCAGAAAATTCTGTGGATCTTGTGGCTATTTGCTACATTTCAAGGCATTCGGTACACCAATTTATAGTGGGATGATGTTTACTCTATGAGTCTACTGATTTTATAAGCCCTAGAATCTGTGAGAAGCAGGCAGCTATTAGGGAGATGGTGAAGTTATTCTAAAAAAGTTGAGAGCTCTGCCATCAGAACGCTGTGGACCATTTAGCAGGGTCTGGTACAAGGCACCAAGGAAAAGTGTGTATCATGACTGGTGTAATCACGCCTTTAATTGGTGGAGTGGACCTAAGCTACAATGTATCAATATATGAGGTAGATCTGCATCTCGCATACCGTGCATGTGCTGCTCTATTGGGAAGAAAGGCAGGGTCTAGACATTTATAGGCAAGTTCACCCTTGCATATGGACGCCAAAACGTGATAGGGCAAGGCTAAAATCCAATTAACCCAAACTATTTCAGACACCCGGGTACCGTACTGTCATATTTCGGCGCCACAATAGCATTAATCTAGCTGCACACTGATAGCTTTGCTGTTTAGACCCCCTACATTCTGTACTCCTATTCTTGTGTTGAATTAATGTTCTTTCTCCAGCTATTGTTGTTTTAGGAAAAGAAAAGTAGTGAATCATTGAAAGTGTCAATTGGTGAGCAAGAAATTTAGAAAAGTTCTGCTGTCTTTATGACCCCAATTCGCGACATGTGTCGTGAAATTCGCGTCATGTTGTCAAAAAATACCCCCTCCCAAATAAATACCCCTAAAAAAAAAAGACCCCCCCCCTCAGAATAGGTTGGAAAAAAAAGACCCCCCCCCTAAGAATAGGTTGAAAAAAAAAGACCCCCCCCCTCCGAATACCCCTAAAAAAAATGACCCCCCCCCTGATATGCACACCCCCCCCCCTGGCATAAATAATGAACGCTCCCTAAAGGGATGCAAAGGGCACAGCACAGTGTATAATTTTAGAAGGAGGCCTGTATATTTGTATATTAATGGACAAGACATAATTGTGACGAAACCTGGGAAATGGTAACATTAGTATAGGGGGAATAGCCATAAATGCTCTAAACATGATATTTCAGGAGATATGGCTAAAAATGTGAATACTTACGAGAAAATGACCTTAGACTAACTTTTTCCAATGAATCTTTTGAAGCTTTTATCAAAATTCTATTTTCATTCTAAATTGGTCTTATTTGGAATGTAAAAAGAACGTTTTTAGCCATTTCTAGCCCATTTGTTGACATTTGGTTGCCATGGCAACAATCACCTCATTCTTTTGGAATAAAAATCATCCCTATCCAATTGCCCCATCCATGAGGATTTCAGAACTGAAAACAGAATGCCAATATTCCTACCAGATCCAAATCTATGTACAATAATATGTATTTATTGGTTTATTTTCTAATAATTATGATTTGTATGGATTATTTCAAAATATATTGATATGTGATCACATTGCAGTCTATGCTGAATTCCTGCATGTCCCTACCATCCTATGTTTGAGATGTCATATCTCAGCAACTATTTCAAATATTTTGATGCTTGAAGGATCAAATTGTAGCTGAAGACATGAACTTAAATAAAGGTGTTTTCCCCTAATGTCACGTTTTCCCACGTTTTGTCACAATTATAAAGACACTTGGAAAGGATTTTACCATATCTATATCATATCTTACACATTATTTGTACACATTTGTACACATTTTTATCAGCATCTACATCTGTGATGAATACGATCATGTCATAAGTACTTGTATTGTCCTGCCTTGTTGATCCGTTTCTTTGAACTACAGAGTAGCACTAACACAATCTCTAGCTATTCTGGGAGAATTATCTCATAATCTAGATGTAGTGTACAAATACAAATTTAAACAACACCTTATATAAAGTTTGAAACGAAACTCTTCAAAAGCCACCTGTAGAGTTTAAAAACCAATCGCTTCAGTCAAAAATCTATCGATGATTACATGAATTGTATGCGTATGCAGAGAGAAGTACATGCGGCACCATGACTCTTTTACCATAAAAGAATCAACTCTAGTTGAATCTGATAGCAGAGTCATGATGACTCTGGTGGAGGGGTAATAGCTACTCCAGTCATATCCCTTGCTTCTTGTGCAAATTGACTCTACCTCTTGACTCTATCAGTGCAGAGTGAAGTGCAGTTGACTCTTCCCAGAGCAGAGTCATTTGTAGTTTGACCCTTCATGAAGAGTCAAAAAGAACTCGGTTGACTCTGATAATACATGTAGTTGCATATGAAACCACCTGTGGGGTGACCAACACTAATTTGGTACCAGTGGCAACCACAAGGCAGAGCCACTATCTATAATTAAGATATTTGTTACATGTATGTCACACAGCTTTGATTCATTATAGAAAGGTTCACTATGCTAAAATAGTGTGCTTATGGGATGTCGATGGAAAAGCTTTCCAGTTGACTTACCTGAATTAGATACGATGATAGATTACACAATTCATTCCAAGAACAACAATAGTGTAGAGCTTAGTCACCATATTTGTGGATAAGGGAAATAACCATAAGGCTGGGCACTAAGTGTGTGAGGAATAATGTATGACACTATTTACTTTTCATACAGATCTGATATTGGGATCTAATATGTGGCCAATGATCTGCAGAATGTAGTGTGGGGCAGATATAACTTGGCCCTTTCACACAGGGATAAGTGGAGGACATGACAACATGTCTTGTTATTGTCCTCTCTTGGGCAATAACCTCACCTACTCACTTCTCTCACAGGTCCCACATGGCCTGTCTACTAATTATATACACCTGGTGTCCCCAGTCTACCCTGCCATAAGTAACCCACCTTACCTGCATGTCACTCATGCATTTGAGTATCAATTTTGACTCCCATTCTTTTGAGGGGTCAACTGCTGTCGACTCTTCAGAAACAGAGAGTCAAACTCATTTGCCCCTCCTCTATACAGTTGTCACATGGAAGACAAACTGTGACTCTGGCTGTCAGAGTCATGGCGACTCCTTTATTTTTCTGTGTGTACAAGTAAAATGTGTGTACTTATTTAGATATTTCTCACCCATACTTAATTATTAAAGTACATTGACAGAAACCATGGCTGGAACCTGCCTGTTATCCATAAGTGTAGTGGCCCTTTTGTTGGCGGCTACCACTGCCTTCGACCTGACAGACCTACCTCCTGGCAAAGTTCAGGTAAATCCTGCCTTTATACTACACTGCTATTCTTTATGCTAGAAATTGTAGTCAGTATTGACCAACTTCCTCAGTCATTTTATGGCTCCCTATATAACCAACCTAAGTTAGTTAATATTTTCAGGTTGGTCAGTACTGACCAAATCACCTTAGTCTTTCCATTTAAATGAGAATCAGGCTAGGTCATTTTGAGTAAGGCATTTATCATTTGAAGAGCACGTGGGCATGCCTGACCAATGTCGCTCTGACTAACCTGGGATAGCCACTACAGACTAAGGGCCGGAGCATTTAGATTATCTGTGTACCTGTATACTGATACAGCCATCTCTATGATGTCTAATAAATGGCCGTAGACCCCTACATTCCACATGATGGCCTTTTGGGGGTGGGAGGGGGGCAGAGTGACATGGGACAGGGCGAATTAAATGGTGACGTGGGACATGGGACATGGGACATGGGGCATTTCTTTTGATATCACGAAGAGTGATGCCAAACAATAGTATCGAAAGCATATTGATTAAGAAGGTTATTCTGTTATTTAGTGTGTGCGTTTTAACTGAAATTTCAAATTGAAATTAAAGGGTAAAAAACTCCCCTGTGTTTGGCTGCAGACCGTGACTACGGATGAGTGTCACTGGATATGCGGCAAGTACGGCCAGTACATGGAGTGTGCCTTTGACGAGATGGTCACCGGCCAATGTGGATCTCAGTCCTGGGCCAACTGTGAGAACAACGTCTACTGTGCCGGCCTAAACAACATCTATGCAGCCATAAAGGTAAAATTACATATGAAATAATGCATTGGAAAATTCAATTAATTAATTAATCACTAGTGGATACCTGGGTATTATACAATGTAATAATAATTTTTAAGAAGAGAAAAAACCCACTAAGGCTGCTTAAACAAAATTATCAGGTTTACGGATACTTTTCTGAAAAAAGTGGTGAGGGCGGGAGGCTTTTTATTTTAATTTTAATTTTGTTTTTGGTTGACTCAATATTGTTTCAATGTACTATTTCTATACATTACCATACATAAATCCAATTATTAGCCATGTAAATGATTATGTCCAAGTTAAAGACAAAGAACTAAGGAATATCATGCTACTTTAATTATGTTTCTACACCAAATAATAGCTGAGATATGAAATTCATTGTTTTGAGGTTTTTCAGTGGATGCGGAATTTTGATTTACTTTTTGAGGAAAATTAGAATAAAAAGAAATGATGCGGCCCCTTCTAAGTGATCCGGGCGGTCTCTGTAAAGCTGATATTTTTTTCAAGTGGCCTAATTTGGGCTTGGATTTCGAATGCTTCTTCAAGTTCATTGTGTTTTGCTGTAAATCTACCAAGCCTAGAAATCACCAGAAACAGATGTCTGTTATTACAAAAGCTTATTGGTTGGGAGGGGGGGGGGGGGTGATTACCCACTGATTACAACCACCAACAGTGTAACATGGCATGACGCCCTCACATCATACACATTGAAGGGATCCATGCATGTTGTATTATGTACTCGTGCTTAACCCTATAAGGACAACATGGTGCTTTAATCCACTGCCACTCATTCGTACATTGCACATGATGTCGACATAATACAGTGAGACCTTGATAAACCGACCACCTCTGTTTCCCTCAACTAAAGCAATATTATACAAACAGAAAGGGTATAATCAGAACTATCGCCATAAAATAATGACTGATAAGTGAGACAACCGACTTATCAAAGATCAATTTCTCAAGGTCTCACTTCTGATGGGACTGCATGATATACTAATGCAGCATTGGTGAGTTACTCACTGCATCATGGCGCTGATGTATCATGCTGTCTTAACCTATAAGGGGCGCTTATTGCTTTCATGTGCCACATCGTTGATTGTCATAATCCTTCGTGAGGGTATCAACGCTGGCATGATGCATGAATGCAGTCCTAGTGGGAAAACTCACTGGTCAGGGCTGCATTCATGCATCATGATGACAAAGGGCACAATGCATTAAAGTACTATGTGGTCCTTTAAGGGTTTAAAGGTGTAACATGACACAAGGTGTGCATGACTCACACAGACACCACGCTCTCCAATTACCCTCAGATCTAACAAATTAAAATCCCAGACCAACCTTGTTGATGGATCCCTGGGGACTTGGTGTGGTGGGTCGATAAAAACGGACTAACATTGTGTGTTTCAGGTACATGTTGTAACATGATAAGAAAATGTGAGGTACCGTACCATCGCGTTTAAAGGTGGTATATCAGCTATTATTCGAGGGATTTTTACTCATGCCATATTACTATTGTATAAGGTCTCCTATGAATACTCCCTAACTCTTAAAAGGATTGAAAGTCTCTAAATCTATAAAATTAGCACATGTAATGCAATACTTTTTGCTGTAGGTCGACACTAAAATCCCCTTTGTTGTGGTACTGCATGGCTCAGTGCATTCTCTACCAGGCTAGTTTACCCTGTACTCACCTGGGGGAGTGACTGAGTCAGTGAGGTGAATAAGCAACATTGTCTTCTATCTCAAATCATGCATTTATAGACAAATATATTTAACATTGAGCACTGCATATCAGCTAAAATAATAACAAAACCCTTGACATTAAAATTATATCCATTTTGAAGAAAAGGTTTGGGAAGTCTATTAGCTGATACACCATCTTTAAGCGTTTGAGTAAGCGCCGGTTGTAGATAAGAGCTGGGGGTATGAGGGTCTTGAAATTACTCGTAAACACTAAAACTGGATCTTGAATAAGCGCCTGTTTTGTATAAGCACCGGGGGTAAACACCCCTATAATTATAAGCGCCGGGACGCTTAAACACGACGGTGCGGTGGGTAGGCCAGGTGATAATTATATCTACCTTAGAGAATGGTCATATTTAAAAAACAGGTCAATATGCCCCCCCCGAGGTGAGTTCAAATTCATTTAAAAAAAAACACACACCCAATAACAGTGCTCCCTTAAATATAAAACATACATAACTTTGATGTCTCGACTTGTTTTCTGCTATTGATATGAACATGATGTTGGAAATCCCTTTTACATTATGGTCTGCTTTAACCCTTTGTGGATGGCATGCTGCCAGGATTCTATGTTAATTTGTAGTAGGCCTACTAATGGTTAACATGATGCATGATGCATAAAAGCAGCGACTCACCCACCAGTGTTGCATAAATGCATCATGCGAACACAACGATAAAGGGCATTAAAGACAAATGCTAGTGGCTGGGAGGTTGTGATATTCTACTGATTTATTCTAATAACTCTGGATTATATTACCTTGATATTATTACCAAATAGAAAATACAATATTATCCATATGTCACGGTGCTAACTTTTATGGTATGGCCATCCAAACAGAAATGCCTTAACCATGGGAGTGAATGGGTGCATTAAGCGATCACTGTTCATACATATATACCTGTATTTTAAATGTGGTTTCTTATTTACTTACAGTGTTGTAAAGTGAAGGTGACAGTGGAGGAGTAAAAGGGACAATACGTCTGGTATGAAGAATGGGAGACTACAATGCAAACATCGGAGCTCTCTTTGACAGCACTGAAATATGAATGAAATAAATTTAATTTAGATTATAATCAATAACGAGTAAATTATGTATAAGCGAAAGTACGTTTGACATAAGCCGACAAGCATGTACATATTCTAATGGGTATTATATCAAAGGATAGGTCTACTTCTAGGGCCTATACACGTCCACTTAGAACACATAGCTGACACTATGTCTATAACAAGTATAAGCAAGTAGATCTGATTTAGTTTAGGTATCCCCTCACCACTACTCCTCTGTTTGCATGTAGAACTAGGTCTATAGGTAAAGACCGTGTGTTAACTAAATCCTCCAACAAATAGATCGGGCAGTCCACATCTAAAATTGTGATTTTACGATCCCCTGGCATGCAAAACACCCACCATAAGTCCAAATTCCACAAGGCCATTTTGGTGAACGATTGTGTTAACATAATTCTACCAGGATAAATAGAGCAAAGAAGACATCCCAACTTGAAAATGAAATCTTTAGAAGAATCACTTATAACAGTCCCTTCCCTAGTAGACCATTAAAATCGTTTCGCAATGATCTGATATCTCAACAAAATGGGCGAGTGGAATTTGGGCTTTATGCCGTTCACATAACTGTATGGGTAATGGCATGTAGGGGGAGAAGAATGGCATGAGTGTCTATAATACAGCCTTGTGAATGCCGCCTGTGTATAGGAGGTGCACAGAATGAGTGGGTACCTGGGGTCAATACAGGCCTCCCTGCAGACCACTTATGTATATATGGGGGGTTAACCCTTTAAGGGCTGCATACTGCTCAGACTCCTACAAGATGTTATGTTCCCTACAGGGTTGATACACTCCCGAAGCGACGTCATGATCCATGCATGGGCTGCATTCATGCATGCATCACGACAAAAGGCATAGTATATTAATAACTATACCTCCCTTACATGCTTCATAACACATGTCAAATCGTCATCAAGCTTATTATAATCCATATACATTTAGTACTAAACTTTAACACTATCCTATCATTGTGAGCGATATGGATAAACTCACTTTTTTTTGGTATCGAGGTATTCAAATAAGTTTGTACTTATAATATCTGAGAAGGACTAAACATGGTCAACATGGTCCGAAATTTTAGGGTAGGTAGGTCGGATTAAAATAATTATTAGAAATTAAGAACAATTAGAACTAAAGGATTTGCCTGAAACACACGTTTCTTTGCATTTGGCCTTATTGAAGCGTTTTCGACCTGTACACATTGAATGGTAAAAGGCACCCCTGTGCCCCTTGCTGACCTGTTATTATAAACACTGTATAGGGGCCAACTGTCCAGTCTATGGCCCAGCATTGAAGGACCTTACCGGAGGGGGAGGGGTGGGGGATACATCGTCAATGCATTCAGCCGCCTAAATATAAATACCAGCTTAAGCAATATTTGATATTTTAGAATTTTGACTAGTTCAAAACTGGTTCAAGACTAACACTCATGTCGAAAGAAAAATATGCAGCTGTATTTGGGCCCCGAACTTCTAATGGAGTCATTTGCAATTGCAAGTAGTTTTCTAAGCCTATATTGAGCGATACCTCCCTCCCCAATCCCGCACACACGCACACGCACACACGCACACGCACACGCACACGCACACACACACGAGCACACAGCTTAATAGAGTTCCCAGTTGTATCAATATTAGCAATATTTACACAGATATTCCTATACACTGGGATTGAGGTCGGGACAAACATAACACGTATTGGCAGGAACATGCTCTGGACGTGCATTCACATGATAATAGGGTCTATGGATTTCTGCGTGGTATACAGTTAAACATACTGCATAGAGTGAGCCTGTGTCACAGGTATATAAACATATATCTCCACAATGTACTTCAAATCTGTGCGCCAATACAGTTATTTAGATTCATGTTCAAATAAAGTGATAGATAAAACATCGACGTCAACATCGGCATCCATATCCTTCCTGACGGGACTACACGGAACTGCACTTGAATAAAAAAGAAACCCTTTCACGCTAGAATAAAAACGTGTCAAGAGTTTTTTCTCTCTCTTTTTTAAAGCCAAAGTGGGACACAAGGTGAGAGGTGCAAGCATAGGGGATGGGTAGGGTGTGAGGTGGGGTGGGGTGTTTACGTCGGGGGGGGGGGGTCACGGTTGACGAGTTCTGACGAGAGCAGACGACATTTTTCTTTGGCTCCGGTAACCATGGAGAGACGCACACCTGTCTGCATGTACTAGACATAACAAGGATCTACTCCCCACCATGGGGGGTAGAGTTGCCAAGGACAACATTAAAAATGGAATATAATCTTCAAAACCGCACAGAACGATTTGAATTTTTAGACATGAAAGAATCTTAGCATTTTAAAATTAGAATATAAATCTATGTAGGCTTTTATCGCTTTTATTCTATTAAATACAATGGAATAACATTGAAAGAATCCTTTTCATTCCTAAAATAACATATGAATAATTAGTTGATTTCAGAAACACCAGAAAGCCAAGGAACAGTGCCCATAAACAGAGTGCTTAATATTTGTTGCATTTTGTAAATCTATATCAGCCAAAAAGTACGACAATATAGGTCAGACACCTCGGGTTATCAACACCCCAAAGCGGTATTTCTCAAGGGATTTCAACTTGAACGCTTCCTATAAATGGCGTGAATAGACAGGCTTTGAATTGACCAAAGTCCCCAGTGCTTGAGAGCGGCCGTCTTTCATTGTGCTAAAAATGTCGTCTGCACAAAACTTTACCCCGAGGCCTTTGAACTGGGACAATAGCCACCTCCCAGGCAGGCCTACGCAGGTATCTAACCATACCGAGAATAAACAAGAATGGTCTCATTTGAAGTTCAAGAGTTAGCTTGGCAGATCCAAAGTCAGATGGTATAGGGCATGGTGTGTTGATAAAACAATATTAAATGAGCGTTAATTTGTACATTTTGAATAAGACTTAGTAATATTGAACACACTTCAAACCCAGTGTATTTCATGAACATTGAAGTTATACGAAGTTGGTTTAGGGTTTAAATATCAGCTATGATGTGAACATTGAGGATTATTATGATTGACATAGACGATTTCCATTATAAGGTGCCACTATATTCAACACTAAAATACCCCTATGTTGAGGATTTCATAATGTGTCCTCGAGCAAAGAGGTCAAACTAAATAATGCTATTTTGGACGGTGGATCACCTGCAGTTGAACACCTTTGGTGGCTGTATTAACACAACCATTAACATAGCAAAGACACTGCAAAGACTGGGAATCCCTAACTGCATCTAGTATTAGCTCAGGTGTTTGCACTGCTCCGAGAGCTTTACATATACATATAGATTGTAACCCCTCACACCTTAATGTGGGCCAGTGTACAGGCCGCACACAATGTGAGCCTTTAAGGACGGTATCATGCATCAAAGCCTCATGTTGATTTGTTGTAATGATGCACCAATGTAGCGCTGACGAGTAGCAATGCAATAGTCCATCATGCCAACCCTTCAGGAGACTTCCAACCCCACGGGCGTCAGCATGACGTATGTAGGCCTGTACAGCACCGGCGAGTTAATCACAATCGCTGCATTCATGTACATTCATGTATCATTGCAACAATGAGGCGAAGTGCACCAAAACACCATGCTACCTTTAAATGGTTTACATTGATTTAAAACAACATTTAGAAATAGGCCAGGTGCAAGACTACCCCAGTGGGGCGGTCTATTGGAAGGGGGGCTCCCCACGGTCGGCAGCGATCGTTCCAGGCCCGCAGTTCTCCTGGCAGCATTAAGGCCTCTACAGTCATCTCCCCTCTGGTAGGGGCAGGAGGTAGGGGTGGTGGGATGGAGTACCTGTCTCAGGATGTCACAAGTTGGCTGCCTCCTCCTCCTGCTGACAGGTAGGTAGTTGTGTCACCTGTAGCACCCTGCAGACACCTCAGGTGGGGGCAGGTAAACACGGTACGTATATACTGTATAACCTTACTGCTATATTGTATAGTCTTGTGTTATCTGTATTATCTAGATATGTATATCTATATTCTGGGCGTGGGTATTGCCTCTGTGGTTATCTCTGACTATGATGTGCAGTATAGGTAGATGTTAAAGCCTTAAGGACTGCATTATGCCTCAACATTATGGCTTGGCACACCATCCTGACTTTTTGGGGGGGTTATATCTGCCCAGAGGCTGCTTACAATCTAAGGATGCAACTCTTATCAGCGAATGGCTTATCAAAGACCAACATGTCAAGCTTGACTCCACTGTGCAGAATCTTATTGTAGTACATGTTTGTGGATACCCTCTGAGATGTTTAGGCATGCACCTACACAATTTCACTATTCTCCAAATACATGTATATTTTCGAAACAATGCTTACTATTCGCTATATGAGGTTGGCCAGACCTGTCTCTTACAGCAGGCATGGCTGCATTATGTATATTTGTTTAAAGTGGTGGTCAATACATCAAAGTAAAAAAACGAACTGGGGCAACATAATATTATATCAATTAAATTAATCAAAACCATCATCGTTAGAGTGCACCGTACAATATATCATGATTATTTTTTTATACTGTTCATTTTAGTCAGAGGATCAAGATTTATGGTTAGGGCCCATTCCTCACCATCTAGGCAATCACACAGAATATAGAGCCTTTAAACATGTATGGTAACGTTGCTGTATCCGATTTTGACCACGTTCTAAATTCTAACTGAAGATACTCAAAACATTGTGAACATATGTTATTTAGGGGGTGGGAGACAATAACATATTATCCATGGGCAGTAATAGTTTGGAAAGAAGGTCCCATGGTTTTTACAGTATATTCTGAATGGGTCTGATAAAGATTGTGCACGTATTTTTCATCCATTGGCCATAATTGGTTAATAAGAGAAAATATCAGGAAATTAACAGATAATTTGAATATAATTATTGGACGCTCTAAACCATGTGTATCTCACCATGACTGTGCAACACACTGTGAAATATTCTCAAGACTGTTCTTATATTATGTAAACTCTGTATACTATACTCTCCTTTAGCACTAGTTACTTATGTATATACTTTCTACACCTAATATATAGGGTCTCCCTACACGACTCCCATTCAGATCCTCCTTACAATTGCTTCCTGTGGTTCTCTGCCCTAGACAGGCGTGTTTCAGGTTACATGACTGGGAATAGGATACCCAAACATGCAAGGGCCCTCTTTTCACCTTATTTTCAGCAGCTTTCCTTTTCACTTTCTTTTAGGAATAGTAGGTAGGTCTACTGCCAGGTTACTCGGATCCTGGTTACTTATGATTCGGCGGTGGAATTAAAAGAAAGTCCACAGAACGCCAACATGTTTGGGGAGTTGAGTATATAATAAAGAATATTTCAGGTCAGCTCTGTTTTTCTGGTAGCGTCCGGTGTAACCTGAAACACCCATGCCTCCCTTAACCCTTTAAGGGTAGCACGGAGATTCAATGTTCGTTGTCTTCATGTCGATGCATGAATGCAGCTCTAAGTAGCAATTCGGTGCTGCATTCAAGCATCATGCTGACCCTCTTGGATTTATGTATTCCCAAAGGGTTGGCATGATGCTCCACAAGCTGCATGATTACAGCCATGGTGAGTAGACTCTCCAGCGCTACACTAAAGCACGACGCTACCCTTAAAGGGTTAACGTGCCACACAGCCAGTAAAGGGTTAACAATTAGCTGGGATGTCACACAGAGACACCTGAGGAGCAGCAGACGACATTTATCTACAAACCGGTCCAACCACCTCCCCCCCTGTACACAGCATGTGGTACAGCACGGCAAGTAGTGCTTCTAACCACCTGTAGGAGGCATAGTGCACACTGACAGTGTTTGAAATCGTAGATTCTAAACACTGACAGACATTAACTAACCGCTTAGCGGTTACTCTCGTTCCCAAATCCTTCCAAAGGAAGGCTCTTGTAACAGCCAAATGGCCTTGAACTTGGGGGATTTTGCTGGGTCTGGGCAATCCCTGCTGGTAGCCTGGAACCAGTGGACATCAACCAGAATGTATGATGGTAGTTTTACCATCATACATTCTGGTTCCATTTCCTGTTCCTATTCGCTGGTTGCAAGCTACCAGCAGGGGTTGCCCAGACCCAGCAAGATCCCAAGTTCAAGGTCATTTGGCTGTAGAGCCTTCCTTCGGAAGGATTTGGGAACGAGAGTACTTAGCGGTTGACAATATGCATAGAGCCTTAGGTCAACCCTCTCCCCCAAACCCACTCCCCCAAATGCCATAAAAAATCTAATTACCCTCCGACATATCCCCAATACCAGGCACATACTTACAGGTTGTGAATAGCCATTCCACTCCCCCTCACCCCTCACCCTACTAGTATTCTATGGGCTGCATCACTACTAAATACTACTCCGGAACTGGAAGGCTATTACCACGAGGAGACTACTATGTTATGCCTTATTAATGCCCCCTCCTTATTAATTTGTTAGTTTCAAAATGCAAG
Organism: Harmothoe impar; assembly: GCA_947462335.1. NCBI lineage: Eukaryota > Metazoa > Annelida > Polychaeta > Phyllodocida > Polynoidae > Harmothoe > Harmothoe impar. The sequence continues at coordinate 61,430,971 of OX381712.1, read as the reverse complement.
GCACTACTTTTTTAGGATCCTATACCCATGATGCAGAGAGTGAATTGTCAGTGATAACACACAGCTGTAACGATCACGTGTCAGTGTGCACAAAGAGCATGTGGTACTGTACTACATCAGGAAAATTAGTGGTTCTTCCTCCCTGTAGGAGACGTGGCTTATGTACTTGTGTAGTAGATAGGCCTAATAAACTGTCACTGCACCATTACCACGTCCAGAACCATCACTAAGTACTTGGGGTGATGCCTGTAGTGTGCACGGGGTGTGGACACAGAGACTAGAGACTATCGGGTTAGGTTAGGCTAGTAATGTGTTTCAGTTCACGGGAGGTCGGCCAATAAAACTGCCCTCTTGGGAAAAATAATGGGGCCCAGTTTGAGAGGTAGTATCAGGGAACAACTCACTAGGAACGACGTGAGGACGTCTGTCCCGAGGGTAGGGGGCTGAAGGTCCTTCCCTCGGGACAGATGTACTTACGTCCACAATAACAATTACTTGGTTCCTTCTTATTCCATGTTTTTTTAAATCAAAATAACTAAGAAATGCACCCTATGTACTTCCTATATGGCCACACTATGGGGAACAATGAGCCATGTCATGGGACCTACTAAAAGAAAGGACGGACGTGGGAAGTTATTGCCAAGGTTCAACTTCCTGTAGGTTAGTCAAGGTATGGACGTCAACAAGTAAAGCTAAATATGGAATAGCTTTCATATCCTTAGAAAATCTCCACCAATTTTGGATCGAAGCCAAGCCTCAGGGAATAACCTGGAAACAGGAGAACTATCATCGCCATACCTTCCAAACCGACTTACCTATACCTCTGATTTAGGACCACTTAGTTGGCCTATAAGTTATTGACATACCAGAGACTAATAATGCCTGAGGTGCAGCCAATTCCCACCCCCTCACCCCCACATAATGCCACCTAATCTGTCTGTGTGACATGCAGCGTGGAACCGCTCATATCATTAACCATTTAAGGCACCATAGTGCTTTAATATTCAAACATGTACATTTTCTCCTCATGATGCAAAAATAATACCTGACAAATGACTCGCCAGTGCTGCATTCATAAACCATACAATTATATACTAACCCTATGGGTTAATGCACCTATGGTACAGCGCTGCAACGCCGGTGGGTTACTTGGCAACTATGCATTATGAGAATAAATGAGAATGGAACCTCGGGCATCGCGCCATCCTTAAATGGTTAAAGGCTGTTCCTGTCAACGCAAAATTATCTCCATTTTCCTGTCCACCTTTGTAGTTTGTGGGGTGTGAGGTAAGACTACGTCTGGAAGCGGGTCAACACCGTGACGACCTCTGCGCGCTGCATACTAATAAAGCACTCTCCCTTCGCAGCTCTTGACGTATAGCATGGACACCCCCATAGGAATTAAGTGACGATGTGACCATTGTGTTTGAAGAGTGTAAAGTTAAGCTTGACCTGGTCAGGGTAAAGTCTGTTTGGTATACAGTAAAGGTTCTGTACAACACTGATTCCATGAGAGAGAGAGAGAGAGAGAGAGAGAGAGAGAGAGAGAGAGAGAGAGAGAGAGAGAGAGAGAGGGGAGATGGGGAAAGAGACAGAGAGGGAGAGACAGAGACATAGGGACAGAGAGAGAGACAGAGAGAGACAGAGAGAGATAGGCAGGGCCAGAATGACAGACACACAGAAACACATACATAGACACAGAGACAGATCCACAGAGACAGAGACATAGGAGCTGTGCAGGTTTTTACAGCTTTTCTATATAACGTTTATAATAACACGTTGGTTTTTACAAGTCAGCTGATATATACTTAGTGTGCTACAACTGGCCCCTTTTACTTTGGTGACACATCCGCCACCTTCTGAACGTTTGAAAACAGGTCCATCTCCTATGTAAAAGAAAGTCCTGACATAACGCGGTCGTACATACAAGGTCATTGTGCAGGTTCTAATTCCTTTAGAAATCACAAGACATTAATCATGGCGTTTCTGTATTTTCAGGTAGCGCATTGGTGACATGTGGACTATGGAGTATGGACTATGGATACTACCACCCTCTTTCTGACGGCTCCCAACATTGGGAGCCAATGTTGAGTTCCCCACGTGGGTGGACGGTGGCCCTGTGCACCTCTGCATAGATCAAGTATTAGATTGAGGATCTCCTTATTTTCACCCATGGATTAGCAGCAGTAGCATTCACCATGAAGACACCCTGGATACGGCATATCTATGTTCTACCCCAGAAAAATCCCAATTACTTTTGGTGAATAAAACACTGTGAGAACATGATGTTCACCATGAGACCCTTGTTAAGATTCCTCCAGGTACCGCCCAGGAGAGTATACCAACACCGGCGCTGGTACCTAGTTGTAGCCATCCTCCTGCTCTTCTCCAGCCTCTATGTCCTCACACCCTTACAGCAACAAGAGGAGGACCCTGGAGGAGAATCCCCCTTCATTGAGGTGCCCCGTGAGAGGAGACAGGCCCCAGAGTCCTTCCTCCGGGAGGAGCAGATCGTGTTCCGCCACCCTCTTGCCGAGGTCCACATACGAGCAGCTCGAACCGACTCCATTGATCTACTCCAGGGGGAGATCGATCATGAGGGTGGTTTTCTTAAGTTGAGGGCTGCAGGAGGAGCTCATCCTACCACACCTATTCCAATACCAGTTCTCCAAAAGCGGACCACTATAGGTCCTAGGGAACCACATAGGTTTAAGCTGTATGCTAAGCCGTTAGGGGGTATAGGGAACCAGCTCTTCCAGGTGGCCGCCTGCATGGGTATAGCCCTGGAGACGGACCGCGAGCCGGTGCTCTCCCCAGCCTATGAACAGCTCTTCAGGATGTTTAACATGACCTTAAAGGTGCAGCTCCCTCATTGGAAGCTTCCCCACGTGGAGGAAAAAGGCTTTGCTACTTACTCACGCATTGCCTACTGGAGACCCCCAGGCTCTGATGCTGTGCTTACAGGGTTCTTCCAGTCCTGGAGGTACTTTGGGGCTAAGTGGGAGCAGCTCAGACGGCAGTTTATGCTGAGGGGTGAGTTGCTCAAGGTGGCGGGGGAGTTACATGAGGTGGCATGTGCCAGTGTGTGTTCTGGAGGGCAGGCGTCTCCTAACCAAAACAATGGACTTAATCTACCACAGCCTAAACCCAAATGTGGGTCTGACTCCTGTGCGTCATTTACATACGTCGGCGTCCATGTACGTCATCGTGACGTAGGCCCCAATTACAACGTCGTGCCTGCCTCCTACTTCCGGGACGCCATGAACCACTTCCGGCGGAAATACAGGAACGCCATCTTTGTGGTTGTCAGTGATGACGTTGCTTGGTGTGGACGTAACATTAATGGTAGTGACGTATACGTCACACCCCCTATGATGTCAGAGAGACACTTTGCGGTGCTCGCCAGGTGTCAGCACCACATCATGTCGGTGGGCAGCTTTGGGTGGTGGGCCGCCTGGCTGGCAGGGGGCGACACTGTGTACTATGATAATCCTATCCCGACGTCTTTCAAAAACTTGAATGAGTTCACCAAGGAGGATTACTTCCCCAAACACTGGATCCCAATGCATTAATACAAGACTTGTAGATAAAGAGAAATTCCATAATTATAGAGCAGATGCCTTCACGATGAGGACATCAAGAAATAACATATGATAGATCTACCTTGAGTCGGCCACATACCTTTAGAGACGGACACTTGCATTTCTTTACATTCCAGCATTCTAATTTCTCTATCGTACATGGCTAGCTAGATATCTGAGTGCCCGTCTCATTGTAAATGTCCAATTCATGGTGAATCTTCCCTGCAGTACAGTAGTAGATTGCAGGTGCGCTTATTCAAGCCCCTACGGTAGAATATCTCAATGCAATGCAATCGCAATGTACAACATTGTGATCAGAAAGTAGACAGGAATTGGATATTGGGCCCAGTAACCAAGTGGGCCTTTTCCTTGTCTGTTTATAGAATCTCAGCCTCTATATGTTAATCGAGGGAATGTAGCCTATAGCGTTACGTGTTTCATTACAATCTCATCTCATCTCATTTATCGGCAATACACTCACCCTAAGGCCAGGAGGAACTTACAAGTATAACTGTCTGGTACTATGGATATGAAGCATATCCTTGTGCTTATTTAGACCACAGACAGAGTTTGTTATATCATTGGCCAATCTTATAAAGGATGAAAAGTGATGACATGGAGTGATTCTTGTGTTTCTAAGTTTAAAAGGAAAATTGTGTGTTTCAAGCAACCCAACTCAAGCTACAAAAATGTCCGACCCCAGCATTTATTTCTCCAATTTTGGGGGGATTTAAAACCATTTTTTATATTAGATTTTAAAAGAAAATAGTTAACATCGCAATTCACATTGGGAACTGGTAGCGGATACCTCAAACGATGCATAACTATTATTAGCCTGGAACAAAGAAGAATACAATATAAACTACGTACCCTAATTCCCATACCATGTTGCCTGAAACACACCATATTATTGGCCAAGAGGCAGCATGGGCCTCTAAATGACATGTACATAAAGATGAGGAAGCCCCATGTTGTATCATAAGAGGCCAAATCATTTCAAGTCTATTGACCATCATGTTTACCATAATTACACACTGATTACTGTAATTGCCAGTATAACTGTGCATTAATTACTGTAATCAAACAAATGACATGATAATTAGTCCTATTATCATTAGATACCCTCCTCTGAGCATTGGATCCCAGTTCATTTCGCATGAGCGAGAGTACTCTCACGGGGGAGCGTGGACACGATCTTAATCTTGAATTAAGGTTATACCATCTTAGAATTGTACCATCTTAAAATTGTACCATCTTAAAATTGTACCATCTTAAAATTAAGATTATCGTATTATTTTTTGTATAATTCTTAAAAATACATCTTGTAATGTTTTGATATATGATACACTAAACGAGTATACATAGAAAGGAGAAAACGAGGGTTTTAAGACAGATCCTCCGAATTCTACAATATACGCTATAAACTATAATAATATATAGGATATAGGCCATGCGGAAAAAAAAGAAAGAGAAAAGGGGATGTTCAGGAGCGGAGAGCGCACAACACCTATAAAAAGCATACTGTGCCATGTTAATACAAATCCTCCAGGTGGAAGCACTGTATGGAGAACTGTGAAAAACTTGATTATTATTCAAAACATCTTAGAATTAAGATTATAACGTTATCAAGATTATAGGAATTAAGAATATGCAAAAGATTTGTCTACAATCCCCTGTGAGATGTTCACACCACGCATACATTTCCCACTAAGATCTCTAATAATGGAACAGGAGAAATACATGGCCCAAGAACATAATTATGGACCAATGATATAAATGGACCTATGACATATTTGTGGTCTTTCAGAATTGGACCAATTTTGGTGAAAGACAATGATTATAAACTGATCAAATGATATTAATCCATACAAGTTTCATATGTGAAATAGTTTTTTTGCGTAAACTAATATGTAAATCCATCCATATAAACAAACATTGTGGTCATCCAAAAACACTGTACATTTACTGACTGTAATAAACCAACAAATGTGTATTGATCATCCTGTTGTACACATGAGATAATGTGCTAGCAATGTGTAATCATCCTCGTTCATGTTTGTACTACCTGGTAGGTATGTAATAAATGCATTCATCATGGAACAATGCCACATTATGCTGTTCTGTTTCTTGATTCACTATGACAAGCTAGGGTAACACATCATATGATTTGTGGCAACTATGCCTTATCATTCAGTTAGCAAAGCCTTAGACTACATTTATATTATGATATTATGGTCTACTAATTTTCCAAAAGCATTCAATAATGCCGTTCCCTTATTTGTGGCTGCAATGTATTACATGTATAGTTATACATACATCTGTTGGGGAATAAAGGTAAGGGAAGTAATATGTAAAGTATTCCAGACAGACAATGATAATGTCACCATAAATCAAGACACGTCATAAAATCGTCACCTTATTGAGAAAGGTCGTAACTGAGAAAGGTTATGCGTTAAATATTTTTGACGTAAATAACGTATTTCTGTTAGAATGGCATAATGGACCAATTAACTATGATATGCTAGGGTCAGTGCCGGGTGGTTTTAGGGATTGTGGTGATTAGATTGAAAGAGGTAGAAACAAGCAAAATGCAACTGGGATGTGCTATGGATGCATTTTACCGTTAGATATGACCAATCTAGAGGGCGCATACAATTTTGCTGCCTTTCGGCTATAAAAAGATGTGCGGGACAATGATCCAAATGGGGGAGGGGTCTGAAATGGTTGTCCTTGTTGAATTACAAAAGATCGACCGAAAGTTAAACAAGGCAGTATCCACAGTATCCAGCAACTTTATCCATCAATACATTATAAATAATTTGAATAAGAACATGTCAACATTCAAATTCAAATTCAGGAGGGCAGGTCTCATGTCGATTTTAAGGACGGCATGATGTATTAACGAATCATACCATTGGTCGTCATGATGTATGAATGCAGTCCTGGCTAGTAACTGTCCAGGGGTGCATTCAAGCATCATGCCGACCATATTGGGGTGATGCACTCCAAAGGTTTGCCATGATGCATTAACGCAGCACTAGCGACTAACTTGCCGAGGCTGCATTCATGCATCAGGACGATAAATGTCACTTTTTAGTGACATGCGTCCTTAAAGAGTTAATGCTAGGCCTCCCAGGGGTCGACTACAGTCAACGTTGGGAGAGCCATGGTACCTTTTCAACATGCAGGTCCCTCCCAGTTAACCCTGAACAATGTAAAAAATGACAAAGAACACATTGAAACTACTTTGGATTTTGCAGTAAAATGTTCCATGGAGCAGGTCAACAGAAAATGCCGTTCATGTTTATCCCCTCATTGATTGTTGTCAATGCCCCAGTATACATCAGGATGCAATTATTCATGAATATGCAAAATGATTTAAGAAAACAGCAAACTTATCTTGAATTTTACATCAAAATACTGAAACATCACGGTCTACAGACAATTTTATACTTATTGATGTCTTATTGACTATTTCTACCTGTGTTGTGTTGTGTTATGTTGTGAAGTTACAGTGATTCTGGTTTAGCATATCATCCAGAATACCCATTCTCTTTTGGTTGGTATTACAATTCTCACAATAATCGACAGAGGAATAGTACTGATACTCCACACAAAGCTACAACATTGACAATATACACCACCTTGACAATCTACCATATAATTTCCGACTGCTATAATTTCATGGAGAATTTCCTTTGATGCCATTGCAGACCAAATAGTTTTAAACTTATCATGGGAAACCAGACACTTACAGACAATGCATTCTTCAATAATGTCACTGGAAATCACTCTGGGTTTTCATATGATCCAGAAGAATCCTTCTCATTCATTGATATTACCATTCTGACAATATGTGGGATAGGAACAGTACTTAACAGCCTTGTCATAATCGTGATTGTGTGTGGCTCCCTTATGAGGACCTCTGTCTTCATGATCCTGCTGCTTGTCCTTGCTTTTACAGATACTTTAACATTGCTGACTGCTATTGTACGAATTGATAGAATGTACAATTTACTTTCCTTGGCTTCATCAGTCTGGTCCTGCCGTATACTCTGTTTCAGTAATTATACAATTGGTGTTGTCTCCTCTTGGTTAATCACATTGATTTCTATTGAGAGAACCATTGCTATATTCTGGCCATTGAAGGTGCACATCTATTGTACAAAGGTCAAGCTTATTTCTGGTATTTGCTTTCTTGTTGTTGCAATTTCCACAACAGGTATACCACTATTATATACTGGTAATGTCAGCATGGTTGGCCGGATGTATGGATGTCGGTGTTTGAGAGCTCACTCAGTAGCTGAGCCTATCTTTGCACTAACCATTGTACTTATGAAATAGTTTTGGGCTAGGAACTATTTATGTACTATACTATGATGATTCAGACGTCAGATGGCCAGAAGTTTGCCCTTAGAGGGACTTAGCACAGCCAGGAGGCTGGGGAGGATGAGATCTCAAATGCTAGAGTAAAGATATGTGTAGACAAAACCAGACACAGTAATTCATGATTAATAACTATATATTGTTCAGAAACGGTACACAACTATGAATACAGTAATTATGGTCACAAGTCAGCAATATATATCTAAAGATCCCTGATATCACCCATCAAAACTGGAGCTGGAAGCTTACCCTTGTTGTCTTGGTGGATGGTCGTTCAGGAATGGGGACTGGAGGAGTTCCCTCCAGTCTCCAGCACTGACCATCACCCACGTGACCAGCGGCCGGAGGTGGCTGCATTCGGAAACGCCCCTTCCCGTTACACTTACATACAGTGTAATACCCTCAACTATAATCATCATCTTAAATATCCTAATGATAAGAAAGGTGAATTCTCAGAGAAAGTTCAGAACCCAAAACCAGACAACTCAGCAAGCAAAATCTGCTGGTACCAAAAGCCTGACCCTTACTATGTTTGCAGTATGTGTTGTCTTCATCGTGACAACCTTTCCAGCAGAGCTCTTACGGTTTATTGAGTCAGTGTCTAAGATACTTGGGACAGCCTTTATCATTAGGGACTCCTCCTTTTACTTGATAGCCGTAGAATGTATCTCATAAATCATAGCATTAACTTTGTATTGTACTGTGTGACTGGGTCAGTGTTCAGACAGACATTGATCCATCTCTTTACGTATCACAACAAGAGATCATCAACAAGACACAGCACTCAACATTGCCCAACAGTACAGGAAAGCGTTTTATGAAACATGGATTGTCCGGTATTAGGTGAATATTTCACCTCATAAAATGACAAAGATTTGATAATGAATGAAGACATATGTATATGAAACCGAGTGACATTACTGAATCCTGAATTCAAAGTGTAAAATGGACTATAATAAATCCCTGTTTTACCGGTATATGAAGTTTGGATAGTAAGATGTTAAGTGTAGTAGATAATACATCAAGTCGTTGATATGGATGGTATGTATGAGGGTCATCCAATCATAGACCTGAAAGCAGGGACAAAATGTTATGGTCCACGGATTTTACCCATGAGGAACATGATGTAAAAAACTATGCTATTTGTAATCCAACTGTGATGTTATGCTTTCATTCAGAATCTCCCAATACTGACTTAGTAGAAGTCTCTATCTGCTTGACCAAAATAGGAAGAGATCATAAAAGGGTAATTTAACATAGGATCAGATGTAGACTGCATGAACAGCCACCCTACATTGAGGAGGCAGACAAGGTAATGTAGATAGTGGAGCCAGCTGGTGGCACTTGCACTAACCAGGAAACAGTAGGAGAGACTGCATAAGGAGAAGGAACATAGAACCACGTATTAAAACTAGTATTATCTGATTTATATTTATCTGTGAATGTCCTAAGGATATGCGAGCATGGTACTTTTCCCACAAACTGCCATACAGTATTCGACATATGTACAGTGTGCACAATTGAAGCTTGAAGACCACATCCGGAGGTTTTGAATAATATGAGAAAACCAGAATATACCACTGCAGACATACTGTTTTGAATAATCCTTTAGTATATGTGACATAAATATGTGAATAAAGTGGTGTTTTTAGCAAAAATAGTAAATCCCTCCAAATACTGAATTGGTCAATGTGTGCTTTCCTCACTTTGCACAAGGGAGAGGTAAGTGCTTCAGGCAGACTGACCACTGCAGGGGCCCAGGGGGGCCACTCCCTCAGTTTTGGCTAGCATGTGTGACCATGATTCCAAGGGAAAGGGTACTTTCTGGGGCCCTTTATAGATAGGGATTAGGTAGTCATTGCCGTGACCCTCTGCAGCTGATCGGCCTACAGCCTGCTGGAGGGTCACTGGGCGCTCCTAGCCGAGATTCAGGGGTTCAAAAACGTATTCGACAAGAAGTACTTTCCCTGAGTCCCCACTCTATTCCAAACAATAAAAGTAATATTAAATGAATACCTTACACCTTAATCTACATTTCCATGTTATTGTGGGTGCTGGTACTCATTTCTAGCAGCCAAAAAAGACAATTTTGTGATGGATTCCCAGTATTTTTCTTAGACAGCAGCAACAAATAATGAACAATGAAGGCCAAAGTGGTCATCCTATCTATAGGTATGACCACACAAGCTGGTCATCCTATGAAGATAGGATGACCACAGGCCAACTGAGTGCATACCTACGGAAAGACCCAATAGTAGTCCCCCCGACTCCAATGAGCTATCGTGAATAGAGTCCAAAATCCAAGATGGCCACCAAAATATCAGAATTCCATCTCCAATGACCTAGATATGGCTTAAAATACTTTTTTAACACTGCCTACCCCCACTAATTTGGACCCAAGGAATTCAATGGTTCTATTGGTTTGTTTCTAAGACAGCTGGTTGCTTAGCAACAGCTATTCTAATTGTTTATCTGCCTAGCAACACAGTTTTCCATGGTCCTGAGGTTGATTACAACCATACCAACCCCCCCTAAATTGGACCAAAGGAATTCAATGGTTCTATTGCTTTGCTTCTAAGACAGCTGGTTGCTTAGCAACATCTATTTTAATTGTTTATCTGCCTAGCAACACATATTTTCATGGTCCTAAGGTTGATTATAATCATACCTACCCCTTTAACTGGACCCAAGGAATTCAATGGTTCAATTGGTTTGCTGCTAACACAGCTGGTTGCCTAGCAACGACTGTTCTCATTATTTATCTCCCTTACAACATATATTTTCATGGTCCTGAGGTTAATTATCAACAAGCATGGCAAGAACTAAACAGCCTTGGATCCAGGTTATTCTGTGGTGTGAGATTGATAAAGAATTTAGCTCTGTGGACTCTTCAAGTAGCTCTTGGGACCCCTTTAGCGGCTCTTGAGACTCTGCAAGAAGTTCTGGGGACCCTCTCAGAGGCTTTGTGGGACCTTCCAGTTGCTCTTGGACCCCTTTAGTGACTCTACGGACCCCTTCAGCTTCTCTGGGCATAACGGTAGAATTCTAACCACCGGGGGGCTTTATGGGGACCAATCTGAGACAGATAAATTGACAAAAGTAGTGTCCGTTTTGCTCAGAGGCAAACAAAGTAAATATAAGATACACAAAATTTGGGGGTTCGGGGGCTCTGCCCCGATTTGTCAAATAAACTTATTAAATTAACCAGCACTGTGCTTGGAGAGTTCAAATAGTACTAAAGTGGTACACAAACAGAGACTATGGCCATTACCGGCTTCACTTTTGATCTCGTCAAAGAGTGACGTATACTGCCTGATGGTTAGAGTCGTAGCGCTCTGGGGACCCTACAAGCGGCTCTGTGGACCCTTCCAGCTGCTCTGTAGATTTCTTCAGTGACACTCAGGACCCCCTCAGTGACTCTGTGGACCCTCCAAGCAGCTCTGGGGACCTTCCCAGAGGCTTTGGAGGCCCTTCCAGTTGCTCTAGGGACCTGTTCAGTGACTCTGTGGACCCCTTCGGTGAAACTGGGGACCCCTTTGATGACTCTAAGGACGCTTCCAGTAGCTCTGGGGACCCCTTCAGTGACACTGCGGACCCCTTCAGTGACTCTGTGGACCATTCCAGTGGGTCTGGGGACCCCTTCAGTGGCTCTTGGGACCCCTTCAGTGACTCTTTGGACCCCTTCAGTGACACTGGGGACCCCTTCAGTGACTCTGTGGACCGTTCCAGTGGGTCTGGGGACCCCTTCAGTGGCTCTTGGGACCCCTTCAGTGACTCTTTGGACCCCTTCAGTGACAATGGGGACCCCTTCAGTGACTCTGTGGACCGTTCCAGTGGGTCTGGGGACCCCTTCAGTGGCTCTTGGGACCCCTTCAGTGACTCTTTGGACCCTTTCAGTGACACTGGGGACCCCATCAGTGACTCTGTGGACCGTTCCGGTGGGTCTGGGGACCCCTTCAGTGGCTCTTGGGACCCCTTTAGTGACTCTTTGGACCCCTTCAGTGACACGGGGGACCCCATCAGTGACTCTGTGGACCGTTCCAGTGGCTCTGTGGACCCCTTCAGTGACTCTGTGGACCCTTCAAGCGGCTCTAGGGACCCTTCCAGTAGCTCTGGGGACACCTTTAGTGACACTGGGATCCTTTCAGTGACTCTGTGGACCGTTCCAGTGGCTCTGGGGACCCCATTCAGTGGCTCTGTGGACTGTTCCAGTGGGTCTGGGGACCCCTTCAGTGGCTCTTGGGACCCTTCCAGCAGCTCTAGGGACCCTTCCAGTGGCTCCAGGAGGACCTCTGTACACTGTGGTGGCACCTCAGGTGGCTGTGGGTGCATCTTTGCTGATTCTGTGAACACCTCTGCTGACTCTATGACCACCTCTAGCCCTGGAAACACCCAGGTGGGCTCTGGGTATGCATACCCTGGCATCAGTAGATGTCTACTAGCTCTGAAAATCTCTTTGCTTGTACCAAGGAAGACTCTTCCCCTATACTAGAGATGACTGGATCATCTTCCCCTATACCAGGGAATACTAGATCATCTTCCCCTATATCAGGGATGACTAGATCATCTTCGCCAGTACCTAGGACGACTGTACCACCTCCCTCAGTATCCGGGTTGTAGCTGAAGGGTCCCCAGAGTTACAGAAGCAGTCAACAGAGCCACCAGAAGGGTCCACAGAGCCGCTGGAAGGATTCACAGTGCTGCTGAATGGGTCCACAGAGCAGGTGGGAGCCACTGGAAGGGTCCCTAATCAACCAAGCTCTACTATAATACCTACCCCCCACCGTAAGAAGCTCAAGGACTCTAAGGGGTCATCCACATGTAGCTAGCTGTTATGTATACCTCCTAGCTAATAAACATGTCCACAGAGTAGCTGGAGGGGTCCGCAGAGTCACTAAAGGGGTCCCAGAGCAACTGGAAGGTCCCACAAAGCCTCTAAGAGAACTGCTTGCAGGGTCCCAAGAGCTGCTGAAGGGGTCCCAAGAGCTACTTGAATGGTCCACAGAGCTTGTTTCTTTATCAACCTTGAACCATAGAATAAACTGGATCAAGGTTGTTTAGTTGTTGCCATGCTTGTTGATAATGAACCTCAGGACTATGGAAATATGGGTTGTGAGATAAACAATAATAATAGTCGTAGTTATTAGCTGTGTTAGCAATTAGCTGTGTTAGCAACAAACCAATTGAACCATTGAATTCCTTGGGTCCAGTTTAAAGGGGTAGGTATGATTATAATCAACCTTAGGACCATGAAAATATGTGTTGCTAGGCAGATAAACAATTATAAAAGCTGTTGCTAAGCAACCAGCTGTCTTAGAAACAAAGCAATAGAACCATTGAATTCCTTTGGTCCAATTTAGGGGGGGTTGGTATGGTTGTAATCAACCTCAGGACCATGGGAAACTGTGTTGCTAGGAAGATAAACAATTAGAATAGCTGTTGCTAAGCAACCAGCTGTCTTAGAAACAAACCAATAGAACCATTGAATTCCTTGGGTCCAAATTAGTGGGGGTAGGCAGTGTTAAAAAAGTATTTTAAGCCATATCTAGGTCATTGGAGATGGAATTCTGATATTTTGGTGGCCATCTTGGATTTTGGCGGCCATCTTGGATTCCTCGCAACCTTTTCTTTAACACTCACCATATCTGAAAAGCCCATGATCAGAGCTTTCCAGTGGTATATAGTGACCTTTAGTCTTTTTTGGTGATGGGTGTCCCCAGAAATAATGCTCCTGGCTCTCCAATGCTGCAGCACTAAAAAATGTAGCCGGTCCTACAACATTGAAAATTTGCAGAACCGAATGTCCTGTGGAATGGAAAAGTTTTCGCAAAGACTGCCAGAAACATATCAAAGAAATTGAACTAGAACTGCTGTGAACAATATAAATAAAGATTTGCAATCAATATTATCTATACTTCAATCTAAAATATCACAATCTAAAATACTGATAATCTGGAAATCCATTATCCTACCTAACATTAATCAACCTATGGACTGCTGTGGAGCCACTCCACGATGCTATATCAGCAGAGGGGAGTGCAGAAGAAGAAGAAACACAGTATGACATGTTATGTGACTATAAATGTGAGAAATCCGTCAGCAAAAGGATATGCTAGCATGATAATCTTGCTATATATATCTACTAGGCCAAGTAGGCAAGCGCTATCCGCATGCCACAGGCGTGCGAATATGCATCGTTTTTCGCACCCCCATGCCATGTGAATAGCGGGTCTTATTCCCACACCATATAGGGTTGCATTACAGGTCTAATTGGCACCCTATATATAGGCCTATAGGGTGTGGATTGGTGTGTGGAATAGAGTTGTTATTCACACCCTGTAGATGGTGTAAATAGGCATTGTTATTCGCACCCCCATGGCATGTTAATAATGATCCTTATTCCCACACCCAAAAGGGTGCAGGAAAGACTACATGTAAAAATCCCACTCTGTTACCAATAGCCCCTGTGGAGCAGTAGTTATGGTGCCTGCTTCTTGCATGGGAGGCTGGGGTTCGATTCCCAGAAGGATCTTTTCTTTTTCTTCCAGTAAAGCATACATGTGTAGGAGGGGAGGGGCAGGGGAGTGGGTGTAGGCCTAATTATTGTAGAAATTACCCAGAATTGTCTTTTTGATATGTGAAGAAAAAATATTTTGTTTTTCTTAGACACTATAAAATAGTCTTAGTAGGTTACAGAGTGTAGTGTGGGAATAAAATATTTAATTCACACCCAATACAGGGTGTGAATAATACGTCTTATCCACACATAATCAACATCCTGTATGGCCTGGTGTATAGGGTGCCAATAACACCTTTTATATACACCCCACACAGTGTGGGAATAAGGATTCTAATCTAAACCCTCCCCAGTGTGCAAATAAGCATTCTTATTCGCAAATTTTTACAGGAAAAGTTTAGAATTTAGATTACCCTCGCTCTGGAACTCCTTCAAAGAGGATACAAGAAATATTATAGAAAACGTAAAATTCCAGAGCTGGAACAAGAAAAGGTTCAAGGACCGTTTGGGCCCCCCCCATAAAACTGTAAAATGTTATTTTGTTTCTCTTCACTCACACCCCCTACCCCATCACCCAAGCTTAGGAAGAAATTTCTCATAAAAAGTTCATACTCAAAATTGGACAATACCATCAGTCCGTGGGAAATACCATCATCCCACATCATTTGGAAATAACATCATCCATCAAAGGAAATAACATCATCCTATAGGCAAATAACATCAGCCTAACTAGATAATTATTTTGAGTAGTATAGTATGTATCGGAACGGGACTATGGTTAACTACTGTTTATTACTCAATCGACATGCAGCCAATCAGAGGCCTCCATTTGGTCACGTGACCGGAAGTGACCTACTTAGGGGATTAGTGGTGCATTCTGGGTGACCTACTGACCTACTTAGAAGCTCTCAGCCAATCAGAGGCCGGCATTCTGGTAACCATGGTAACGTGACCTACTTACGTCACGTGACCTACTTAGGCTCAGCCAATCAGAAGCCGGCATTCTGGTAACTAGGGTAACGTGACCTACTTAGGGTTTGTTTGTAAACAACACCACGTGGCTCTCTTGTTTGTAAACAACACCACGTGACACGTGACTGTTTGTAAACAAACAATTCGACTTAGTCTGACATTTTCAGCTGTCGCATGCTGACCTGCTGCTATCATAAGAGAAACAAAAGCCCTAATCACGCTTTTCAGCTGGATCCTTCCACCCACCAGACATGGATCCAGATGGGAGGGTGGTTTAAAATTAATCCGTGTACCGACTGTCATACAATAGTGTAATTAGTTGAACACGTGTTACCTGTATAAAGGATTAGCAGGTCATGGGCTTAGAGTGTGTATAGAAAAACAACTACAGGTAGCGTGAACAAAGCGACCCCCTCCCTTTCTGTCACTCTGTCTGTGACTAGAGGGCGCGCGTGTGGTAAGCGGCTTAAATCTAAAGAAAAAAAATCACCCTCTCCTGTCGTCAGCAGTCAGCTGGCCGGCGGCTGGAAAATGCGATTAGAGGGATGATGAGCGCGGTTTTTTATATTCAATATATTAGAAGTGTGCTTTGTTGCTTATATAGTTCATTATGCGTTTAAAATGTTCGCGAGTATCGTAGAAATGTACAAAAATCCTATTGTGGCGCCATCTGACGAAAAGAGCGGAGAACTATACTAGGGTATGGCGAGCTAGACTAGAGCATGTAATCACCAGGCCGCAGAGTGGTCAAAAGACAATCTCGTAGTAGTAGGTCTACTTGGATCTTGAGTAGCCACCCTTGTGGTTGCAATTACCTAGACTAGTTGACCCTGCCAGCCTGGTCAAGTGAAATTAGTAAGGAGACCGCACATTAACGCGCTCCACAGTCTTTAGACAGTTAAGACTATAGTACCGTAGATTCTACTGTGTACTCACACTAACTATTTACAGTGCTACATATTCATACCCGTGTTCTAAGTGTTTTTTTTAGAAAAAAGCGATCTACTCACCCATTTTTTTTAGACAAACTCCTATTAGCAGGTAACCCCTGTATAAACCATACTGCAAAGATCTGCTACTTCGAGCGTCTGCCTCGTGACTGATAGTGTACAACAAGACGAAGTGGGCAGAGGTGAAGTACTGTTCCAAGAAAAATTGAGGCTCTTTATATAGCTGAGAGAGCGGCTAATCCGGATGTTCTAAGCTTGTTTTCACCTAGAGCCCCACCCTCTTCCAGAGAGGAATCAAATTGCTTTTCACCTGGACCCTTCCACCCCTCATCCATCAGCATGAAAAGAGGGATAACAAGTGTAACGTGCGCTACATGTATATGGGATTATAGCTGGTGAAGAGATAAAGCCAGGTCAACTGTGTATACAAAGACTACAGGAGGTGATTAACGACAGGTGTGACGCGCCAGCCCGTGGACGGATTATCTTCTAAGCTGACGCTTATTCAACTAGCCAGCTGCCGTCCGCTCCACTCACCACGGCAAGAGGAGGTGCTTTTGTTTTACACTTAAGTCGCTTACCACATGTACTCGTCTCTACCTCACAGACAGACACCCTCTCGCTTGCTTCACGACCCCTGTAGCTTTTTTTGTATACACACTCTAATCTCATAACCCCCTGATCCGTTATACAGGTAACGGGTATTCTCTTTTAAATAGCTGCCAGTCAGCCTGCGGCAGCTGAAAACGACGGTAAGTAGCTTAGCTCTAGAAGCAAGAAGGCGTATATAAGGAGGCTGACACGTGTATAGGCGCCTTATAAGTCGGCAGGGGGTAAATACTAGTGAAAAAGGAAGGCAGGTGTGCAGGTAGCTTTCTAACAGACACGTGTGTGCACTAAGCTGCTTAAGTCTAAACCCACCTGCAGTAGTCAGGTAGCATGTGAAAACTTACTTAACAGATCTCTTAATTGAGTAGAGACTCTGTACTGAGAGAGTCTTTTCAGCCGTTTAAGAGGATTATCTAGGACAGGGTACATAAGGAGTGAAACGACGCTCTCACCCATCACACTTTCTCGACCCGCCCTTCATCATCGTAGCATCGTCCACTCTACGCTCGCTCAGAATGTTATGATGGTTAGTTCTGCTATTTTCAGCTACTTTTCTTATCAAAGTGTTGACGCTACAGAGCATCGAAACTCTCTCCAAATGAGTCCAAGAAAGAAAAAGCAACTTCCACTTGAAGCAGGAAGAGAAACAGTGCCCTATGATGCATGTGAGGTAAAGAAACATTGGAAGGACGTCACCAAGGAGCAATGGATAGAAGCATGCTTCAACTTCATCGGAACGGAAGTAGTTTCATTTGGACAGAGGGAGAAGATTTTGTTGGAGCTATTTTTCTTAGCTCCGTATACTTGGCCTGACTGTGGTGAAATTCCTTCAGGTATTTGTTCAGTCTTCGCCATAGAAGTTATCAGGTCTTTGAAGGAGCTTCGATATATGCAAGGCACTCACGAGGAGATTGTTCAGAAAATGACGGAATTCGAAACAGGAGAAGACACAATATGGTGCGAGGAGACGACATATACGGACGATGATCTGGAGTACATCATTTGTAGCCCGTTGGAACATTATGTTAAAGACTTTGAGGACATGCTAGACAGCACTGAGATGAACCCGAAAGAGAGATCCCTTACTGCACAGAAAGAGGCCAAAGCTGTGTTGGAAAAGCTCAAGTTTGGTCAAGGATTCACTCTTCAAAGCAGCTGTGTGAGTGTGATAAAAGGCCTTGTGTTGAAACATCCAGACATGAAGTTTTCGCGTGCTGTCGACACACTTCCTTTGCCTGAACTGATGATGAACATGATCGATCCCATCGTACCAACATGTTTCGACTCTGCCAATTGTCCCATGTATAAAATGGTTTCAAGTTTTGCCCGTGGCCGATGGCTAAACGATCCACTGAAGTCAGAAAACCTCCTTGATTTAATCAACTGACTAAATGTATTTTCTCATACTAGTATTAGTAGCATTAGTAATAGCAGCTACTCAGTCTCGTGCAGCACAAGCAGCAGCATCTGTCAGCAGCATCCGTGACATCGTCAGCAGCAGCAGCAGCTGCACGAGCAGCACAAGCAGCAGCATCTGTCAACAGCATTGGTGACATCGTCAGCAACTGCAGCAGCTGCACGAGCAGCACAAGCAGCAGCAGCTGTCAGCAGCTGCAGCAGCTGCACGAGCAGCACAAGCAGCAGCACCAACAGCAGCAGCAACAGCAAATCAGCAGCAGCAGCAGCAGCAGCAGCAGCAGCAGCAGCGGCGGTGTGGACCACTAAATTCGAGATGGCGACATGTCTGTTTCTTAGAATCGACATTCGACATGAGGCCTAGTGACATTTGACATGAAGCTTGAAAAACATAGTGACAGGTGACATGAGCAATTCTTAAAATCGACATGAGATATGAGCATAATTAAGCGACATCGACATGTGCCATGGCTATTTTTTTTTAAGACAAACGCCATAGACTCCTCATTCAAACCCCCACTAGTAGTGCTCTATAAGCGCAAGCTTTGCCTTAAGAGAGCTGTGGCTGTGAACCCTCTCCTCCCCCCGTACACACAGGTAAATATCAGAGTCAGCCAATGTCACCAATACTACTCTCATACAAGGGTCAGGCACTGCTGGACTATAATAGATGGGTCAAGGACCATTCTACTGAGGGTCAGGCTAGGCTGGACATTCAATAACAGGCTGGACTTTGGCAAACTTGCTTGAAAGTCTGGCCAGCAAGAGTCCGTTGAAGGACTATACGGTAAAAAGGCTGCTGTTACAGTCAAGATACTCATATTTCAAGCCCAGAAAACTGTAATTAGCTTTCCAAGTTGTTTATTTAACAATATCCTGGCCTAGCAAGAAGCTGTCAGATGACATCTAAGAAAAATGGGGCTGTTAATTGATCAAGAGAGCTACATTGTTACAGAGTCCTATTCCTCTTTTGAGGTGGGACCAAATTTGAAAAAAGAATAAACTCAAAAAAAAAGCCTTAAGATTGAAACAGTTG
The DNA here is from genome assembly GCA_947462335.1 of Harmothoe impar. Taxonomy (NCBI): domain Eukaryota; kingdom Metazoa; phylum Annelida; class Polychaeta; order Phyllodocida; family Polynoidae; genus Harmothoe; species Harmothoe impar. The sequence goes on along the minus strand of OX381712.1, from coordinate 61,411,504 downwards.
TAGATGACAAATTTAATGAGGAAGTCGTATTAATTAGTTTACAAATAGCCGCTACGAGCAGCACAAGCAGCAGCTGACACTAGTGTCAGCTGCAGCAGCTGCACGAGCTGCTTGTGCTGCTCGTGCAGCGGCTATTTGTAAACTAATTAATACGACTTCAGGCCAGACTTTCAAGCAAGTTTGCCAAAGTCCAGCCTGTTATTGAATGTCCAGCCTAGCCTGACCCTCAGTAGAATGGTCCTTGACCCATCTATTATAGTCCAGCAGTGCCTGACCCTTGTATGAGAGTAGTATTGGTGACATTGGCTGACTCTGATATTTACCTGTGTGTACGGGGGGAGGAGAGGGTTCACAGCCACAGCTCTCTTAAGGCAAAGCTTGCGCTTATAGAGCACTACTAGTGGGGGTTTGAATGAGGAGTCTATGGCGTTTGTCGATGTCGCTTAATTATGCTCATATCTCATGTCGATTTTAAGAATTGCTCATGTCACCTGTCACTATGTTTTTCAAGCTTCATGTCAAATGTCACTAGGCCTCATGTCGAATGTCGATTCTAAGAAACAGACATGTCGCCATCTCGAATTTAGTGGTCCACACCGCCGCTGCTGCTGCTGCTGCTGCTGCTGCTGATTTGCTGTTGCTGCTGCTGTTGGTGCTGCTGCTTGTGCTGCTCGTGCAGCTGCTGCAGCTGCTGACAGCTGCTGCTGCTTGTGCTGCTCGTGCAGCTGCTGCAGTTGCTGACGATGTCACCGATGCTGTTGACAGATGCTGCTGCTTGTGCTGCTCGTGCAGCTGCTGCTGCTGCTGACGATGTCACGGATGCTGCTGACAGATGCTGCTGCTTGTGCTGCACGAGACTGAGTAGCTGCTATTACTAATGCTACTAATACTAGTATGAGAAAATACATTTAGTCAGTTGATTAAATCAAGGAGGTTTTCTGACTTCAGTGGATCGTTTAGCCATCGGCCACGGGCAAAACTTGAAACCATTTTATACATGGGACAATTGGCAGAGTCGAAACATGTTGGTACGATGGGATCGATCATGTTCATCATCAGTTCAGGCAAAGGAAGTGTGTCGACAGCACGCGAAAACTTCATGTCTGGATGTTTCAACACAAGGCCTTTTATCACACTCACACAGCTGCTTTGAAGAGTGAATCCTTGACCAAACTTGAGCTTTTCCAACACAGCTTTGGCCTCTTTCTGTGCAGTAAGGGATCTCTCTTTCGGGTTCATCTCAGTGCTGTCTAGCATGTCCTCAAAGTCTTTAACATAATGTTCCAACGGGCTACAAATGATGTACTCCAGATCATCGTCCGTATATGTCGTCTCCTCGCACCATATTGTGTCTTCTCCTGTTTCGAATTCCGTCATTTTCTGAACAATCTCCTCGTGAGTGCCTTGCATATATCGAAGCTCCTTCAAAGACCTGATAACTTCTATGGCGAAGACTGAACAAATACCTGAAGGAATTTCACCACAGTCAGGCCAAGTACACGGAGCTAAGAAAAATAGCTCCAACAAAATCTTCTCCCTCTGTCCAAATGAAACTACTTCCGTTCCGATGAAGTTGAAGCATGCTTCTATCCATTGCTCCTTGGTGACGTCCTTCCAATGTTTCTTTACCTCACATGCATCATAGGGCACTGTTTCTCTTCCTGCTTCAAGTGGAAGTTGCTTTTTCTTTCTTGGACTCATTTGGAGAGAGTTTCGATGCTCTGTAGCGTCAACACTTTGATAAGAAAAGTAGCTGAAAATAGCAGAACTAACCATCATAACATTCTGAGCGAGCGTAGAGTGGACGATGCTACGATGATGAAGGGCGGGTCGAGAAAGTGTGATGGGTGAGAGCGTCGTTTCACTCCTTATGTACCCTGTCCTAGATAATCCTCTTAAACGGCTGAAAAGACTCTCTCAGTACAGAGTCTCTACTCAATTAAGAGATCTGTTAAGTAAGTTTTCACATGCTACCTGACTACTGCAGGTGGGTTTAGACTTAAGCAGCTTAGTGCACACACGTGTCTGTTAGAAAGCTACCTGCACACCTGCCTTCCTTTTTCACTAGTATTTACCCCCTGCCGACTTATAAGGCGCCTATACACGTGTCAGCCTCCTTATATACGCCTTCTTGCTTCTAGAGCTAAGCTACTTACCGTCGTTTTCAGCTGCCGCAGGCTGACTGGCAGCTATTTAAAAGAGAATACCCGTTACCTGTATAACGGATCAGGGGGTTATGAGATTAGAGTGTGTATACAAAAAAAGCTACAGGGGTCGTGAAGCAAGCGAGAGGGTGTCTGTCTGTGAGGTAGAGACGAGTACATGTGGTAAGCGACTTAAGTGTAAAACAAAAGCACCTCCTCTTGCCGTGGTGAGTGGAGCGGACGGCAGCTGGCTAGTTGAATAAGCGTCAGCTTAGAAGATAATCCGTCCACGGGCTGGCGCGTCACACCTGTCGTTAATCACCTCCTGTAGTCTTTGTATACACAGTTGACCTGGCTTTATCTCTTCACCAGCTATAATCCCATATACATGTAGCGCACGTTACACTTGTTATCCCTCTTTTCATGCTGATGGATGAGGGGTGGAAGGGTCCAGGTGAAAAGCAATTTGATTCCTCTCTGGAAGAGGGTGGGGCTCTAGGTGAAAACAAGCTTAGAACATCCGGATTAGCCGCTCTCTCAGCTATATAAAGAGCCTCAATTTTTCTTGGAACAGTACTTCACCTCTGCCCACTTCGTCTTGTTGTACACTATCAGTCACGAGGCAGACGCTCGAAGTAGCAGATCTTTGCAGTATGGTTTATACAGGGGTACCTGCTAATAGGAGTTTGTCTAAAAAAAATGGGTGAGTAGATCGCTTTTTTCTAAAAAAAACACTTAGAACACGGGTATGAATATGTAGCACTGTAAATAGTTAGTGTGAGTACACAGTAGAATCTACGGTACTATAGTCTTAACTGTCTAAAGACTGTGGAGCGCGTTAATGTGCGGTCTCCTTACTAATTTCACTTGACCAGGCTGGCAGGGTCAACTAGTCTAGGTAATTGCAACCACAAGGGTGGCTACTCAAGATCCAAGTAGACCTACTACTACGAGATTGTCTTTTGACCACTCTGCGGCCTGGTGATTACATGCTCTAGTCTAGCTCGCCATACCCTAGTATAGTTCTCCGCTCTTTTCGTCAGATGGCGCCACAATAGGATTTTTGTACATTTCTACGATACTCGCGAACATTTTAAACGCATAATGAACTATATAAGCAACAAAGCACACTTCTAATATATTGAATATAAAAAACCGCGCTCATCATCCCTCTAATCGCATTTTCCAGCCGCCGGCCAGCTGACTGCTGGCGACAGGAGAGGGTGATTTTTTTTCTTTAGATTTAAGCCGCTTACCACACGCGCGCCATCTAGTCACAGACAGAGTGACAGAAAGGGAGGGGGTCGCTTTGTTCACGCTACCTGTAGTTGTTTTTCTATACACACTCTAAGCCCATGACCTGCTAATCCTTTATACAGGTAACACGTGTTCAACTAATTACACTATTGTATGACAGTCGGTACACGGATTAATTTTAAACCACCCTCCCATCTGGATCCATGTCTGGTGGGTGGAAGGATCCAGCTGAAAAGCGTGATTAGGGCTTTTGTTTCTCTTATGATAGCAGCAGGTCAGCATGCGACAGCTGAAAATGTCAGACTAAGTCGAATTGTTTGTTTACAAACAGTCACGTGTCACGTGGTGTTGTTTACAAACAAGAGAGCCACATGGTGTTGTTTACAAACAAACCCTAAGTAGGTCACGTTACCCTAGTTACCAGAATGCCGGCTTCTGATTGGCTGAGCCTAAGTAGGTCACCTGACGTAAGTAGGTCACGTTACCATGGTTACCAGAATGCCGGCCTCTGATTGGCTGAGAGCTTCTAAGTAGGTCAGTAGGTCACCCAGAATGCACCACTAATCCCCTAAGTAGGTCACTTCCGGTCACGTGACCAAATGGAGGCCTCTGATTGGCTGCATGTCGATTGAGTAATAAACAGTAGTTAACCATAGTCCCGTTCCGATACATACTATACTACTATTTTGTTTGTATTGTAGAGAAATGATCTCTATTTCTTTCCCCATAAAAACATCATGGGAGAATGGTGTATTGGGGCTCAAATCCCACTAACGTGGGTATGGGTTCTCAATATATCATATTATATATTATTATAAGAAATGTAAATGTATAACTAGCCTTTAAGGCAACTATATGTAACATATTCCATATGCTACAACATGAACTGCCATTCGCTAACGGGGCCTGGCTCCACTGTCTGACAGGATAAATAAACGAATAATCAATCAATCAATCAATCAATCATTCCCATATACATAGGGTGGTAATAACACCTTTAATTCACACCCTACACAGTGTGGGAATAAGAGTTCTAATTCACGCCCTCCCAAGTGTCAGGGGTTGCGAATAACCCTGTGGCGTGCAGATAGCATCGGCCCCTCAAGTATGGTAAACAAAAGAATCTTAATATCACTGTAGTTAAAATGTAGAATAGAAATGAAAGAAACAAATATGTTGCTACCCAGTGGGCACAATATCCAGTTTATAACATTAACGTTAACTCAATCATGACAGGAGCACTAATGGGACAAGTCAACAGTAAACATCATTTGTATTGATCTCACTGGCTGTTGTCGATGACCTAGCATGAGCTGAATGCAATGGCTTATGATAAAAGGAACACATCAAATTTACTTTGCACTTTTCATGTAAACCCTGCTTCCTCAATAATGCAGCAGGTCTGCAGAAAATGACATTCATGTTATTTGATGCCTACATTGATTTAGCTCACCTGTGTCGTAAAGCCAATGAAATTCTGGTGCTTTATATCATCCACACGACTTAAGGTGGATCGATACCTGTTGAAAATGAACCCGCTGCACAGGTCTCTGCACATACAGCTTAGATGTATCAGAATAAGCTAATATTGCATACCCTGATACATTATGAGTTCCCAATAATTATATCATAATCAGGATTTAAATCAATTCATATAATATTGAACATTTTATGGCACTTTGAATATTTTATATGTTATTTTGCAGCTCAAAATATTTCCTATTTTAACATGAATTAGTGCATTGACATACTTATTTTATTAACGGATCTTCTTAGAAATACTTAGAGCTTATCTTTATCATTATTAGCCAGATTTTTATAATTTTACCCATAAATATAAAAACGTTTATTCATAAAAATTCCATATAAAAAAGGTAGATCGGGACACCATCTTTTCTTTTCATTTTCCGATTCCAAATGATTTAAACTACATGAAGAAAAGAAGTAGAGAAATTCTGTTGGCTTTGATCAAAGGGTAGCGACCAACCTTAAGCTTTATGGCTGATAGCTTGTATTACAATTCTGATAGAAATTGAGATAGCAACAGCATGCTCCAAATCTACACAAAGCTGCCACATAGACAACTTAACCAGACAACCTGGACAATCTACATTGTGAATTCCGACAGAGAGAATTTCGTTGAAGAATTCCATTTGATTCCATTTAAGGCCACATTGTTTTAATTTCTAACCCATCATGGAAAACCAGACAGCTACAGACACTGTTTTCTTAAATAATGGAACTGGAAATTATTCTGGGTTTTCATATAAACCAGAAGAATCGTTCTCAATCTTGGATATTGTGATTCTGACAATATGTTGCATTGGAATTGTGCTGAACAGTCTGATCATCATTGTGACAGTGTGTGGCTCCCTGATCAGAACCTCTGTCTTCATGATCCTGCTGCTGGTCCTCGCTGTTACAGATACTTTGACATTGCTGACTTCGATATTGAGAATGGAAAGAATATACGGTTTACTTCCCTTCTCGTCTTCAGTCTGGTTCTGTCGTATACTCTGTTACAGTAATTGTACAATCGGTATTGTCTCCTCTTGGTTAATCACATTGATTTCTGTTGAAAGAACCATTGCTATATTCTGGCCATTGAGGGTGCACATCTATTGTACAAGGAGAAAGCTTATTACTGCTATTTGTATTATCATTGTTGTAATTTCTATATCAAGTGTACCACTATTATTCACTAGTCATGTCAGCAATGTTGGCATGGTGTATACATGTCACAGTTTGGGTGAATCAGTGGGTGAGACTATATTTGTTCTCAGTGTTGTACTTACATACAGTGTAATACCATCCACTATAATCATCATATTAAATATTCTAACGGTGAAAAGGATTAACTCTCAGAGAAAATTTAGAATCCAACTCCAAACATCTCAACATGTGAAATCTGCTGCAAATACCAAAAGCTTGACACTGAAGCTTGACACTGACCCTTTGTCTTTATGGTGACTACCTTACCAGCAGATTCCATAGTGTTTATTAAGACAGTGTTTAAGCTTGTTGGGGCAAATTCCAATTTTGGGGACTCTTCCTTTTACTCCGTAGCCCGTAGAATGTATCTCATAAACCATAGCATTAACTTCATACTTTACTGTGTGACTGGCTCAGTCTTTAGACAGACATTGATCCATCTCTTTACGTATCACAACAAGAGATCATCAACAAGACACAGCACTCAGCATTGTCCAACAGTGCAGGAAAGTGTTTTATGAAACATGGAAAATTGCCAGTATTAGGTGAATATATTAGGTGAAGATCAGAATATCAAAAAGCACCCATCAATAACCAACTATACTGGAGGAGTTGAATAAAATCATTGTGATTGAAGGTTTTTACCCCTCCCCCCAACCCACCATAACCCTGTAATTAATAAATGAACACTCCTTCACATTAGATTTTAAAGGGCATCTTTTCTTGACACTGATAATCGGGACCTGCATTATCATATATGATGTCATGGCTCGATTTCACATGATCTGAACAATAAAAGCGCTCTGTCAGGTGGAGAGGGTAGTTGCAGTCCGAAGAACAAAGAAGCCACATCTAGGAGTAATTCATTACCTACCTTTTTTCAGTATAAATAAAAAAAAACAACTAACTATACCTGTTTGTTTCCTCATTTATGCCCATGATACATCCATTCTTATTGCCTATTTCCGATATCAGAAATAAATACCTCATAGTGCTAGATTTTGATATTTTGATATTTGAAGATAGGACACCCTTCACTATGGCTGAGTATAGTGCGAACCCTATATTTTCAACATCTTTGAAGGAATTGACCAATAATATCCCAACAAAACTTCTCAGATGTTTAGAGGAGATTATCTGGGGCATAATCAATAGATACAAATTAATAGTTATTGGTGAAACCAATGAGCCCTGACTGATTTAGGGCAGGAACACAAAATAAAACAATCATATTTTTTCTATATTTTGCAACTCAGAATAGAAGGTTGCCCCTGATTTGTTATCAAAACGTTTGTCATGTGTACATATGATCGTAAGATATACTTCACATTCAAAATAACATGATTCATTGATAAATGACAACAGTAAGGAACTCATTCAACTAATTTCTACTCAGCCCAGACAGGTCATAACAGAATAGCACATAGCTTTTGGCAGTAGCAAAATACAAGATATGTAGAATGCCATAGTGTGACATTCAAAGGTTTAATGAAGCCAGATTAAGACATACACAACAGGGAAACATGCTTTTATCATGGTTGGGATTGCTATATGAGACATTCTAAAATCATTCAATTGTCCAAGAAAATGGATGTTCGACTCTGCTGGAATCACTGCATGAGATAGTATTCATTGACTGCAGATAAGCCCAGACTCCACTAGGGCGGCACAGTGTTCTGCGAAACAGAGCAATCTTTTTTTATGTTTTGATTTACACATTTTGCTTCATTTTGCTTCATTTTGCTTTATTTCGCTGCAGTGTCGCCCTAAATATCCCCAGAAGTAGGGCGACATTCAGGGCGACACTGAGGCGAAATGAGGCGAAATGTGCAAATCAAAACATAAAAAAATATCGCTCCGTTTTGCAGGACACTGTGCCGCCCTAGTGGAGTCCGGGCTATATGAATGTATCATCTATATTGAGCACTGTACATCCCTGATATGCCACACCATACACTGTCAACACTGTATGCTTTCACATTGTTTGTCAATATCATAGCATGCAACCTGAGAGCCAGTGCTATTCATGAGGATTGTCATGATGAAAACAGGGAACTGCTTAGCTTACTATTGACATGTTGCACCATCCCTATTGCAGCAGGTCATAGAAAATGCAGTCAATAATGAGCTCTATTTTGACTCTGTATACCTGTGTCCTGAAGTCACGCCTACAATTTACTTGCTGTACACTTGCAGCAACAGTGGCATGTTGGCATGTTGGTTTTAAATATCATATGGAGGAAAACTATGGAAAATCAGACACCTTCAGATTATTCATTCCTCAGCAATGTCACTGGAAATTATTCTGATTCTTCATATGAGCCAACAGGCTCATTCTCAATCTGGGATATTGCAATTGTAACAATATGCGGGATAGGAATAGTACTTAATAGTCTTATCATGATTGTGATAGTGTATGGCACCCTGATGAGGACCTCTGTCTTTATGAACCTGCTGCTGGTCCTCGCTGTTACAGATACTTTAACATTGCTGACTGCTATTTGGAGAATTGACAGAATGTACAGTTTACTTCCCTTCTCTTCTTCGGTGTGGTCCTGTCACATAGTCTGTTACAGTAATTACACAATTTCTATTGTTTCCTCTTGGATAATTACATTGATTTCAATTGAGCGAACCATTGCTATATTCTGGCCATTGAGGGTGCACATCTATTGTACACAGAAGAAGCTTAAAGCTGCTATTTTCTTTCTCATTGTTACAATTTCAATTATGAGTATACCCGTTTTATTCACTAGTAATATCAGCAGGAGATTTGGCAAGGTGTATAAATGTCATGATATGGAAGCTGATACGGTGGCTGAGTCTATATTTGTCTTCAGTGTTATACTTATATATAGCATCTTACCCTCCTCCATAATCTTCATCTTGAATTTTCTAATGATAAAAAAGTTGAATTCTGAAAGAAAGTTCAGAATCCAACATCAGACATCTCAGCAGAGAAACTCTGCTGTAAATAACAAAAACTTGACGTTTACTATGTTTTCAGTGTGCTTTGTCTTCATGATTACTACCTTTCCAGGATCATTTTTCTGGTTTATTGAGAGTATATCTAAAGATTTCAGAACAGAAAAAAACTTTTGGGACCATATAATCAACAGAATATATGTAATAAATCACAGTATCAACTTCATACTTTACTGTGTGACGGGATCAATCTTTAGACAGACTTTGGTCCGCCTCTTTACATGTCACCATAAGAGAATATCAATGAGGCTCAGCACACAGCAATGCCCAACTGTACAAGAAAGCGTTTTATAAATGTGTGGTCATAATCAAGGACAGTTCCTAACATTAGGGAACACCCTACCTCAAAAGAAAGATCAGAGTCTATCCACAGCTATCTGCATTAATTATGATAGTCCATGTCCACCCGATACAAAGGGGAGAGTATGGATCCTCATTGTAGTGTTTTCCAATAACTTGGGGGGCTGGCTCACAGCACTGTGTATAGCCTGAGCCAAAGGAGACTTAATTAACATGGGGTTCTCCCGGGAACCAAGAAGTAAAGATGGCGGGCACGAGTGGAGACCCAGCTAACAAAAAAACGTTTACATTACCACGATTTAACGTTTGTAGAGGGTTTGCAAACGTTTGCAAAAACGTCTAGAGAACGTTTTTTTAACGTGAAAACGTTGACACTAAATAACGTTTTTATAACGTTGTGGCCAAACGTTTGTCTATAACGTTATATGAACGTTTGTTTAACGTTTCTTTCTATAAAAAAATGACCATAACTGTAGCTATGAATACATAGCAAATATAGTGTAAAACCTAACCAAATAGTCTATAGTTTTATGGTTTTCCCTAGGCTAAGAAAACACTGTAAAATGGTTCTAGATTCGAACCCAGTCTTAGGATTACAAGACAACCGCCTTCCCCATTATACTATAGAATCTGTAGTTTCTAGTGACTGAGGAACGTAGATGAGATGGACCTTGAGCAAAACCTGCTGTAGCTCATTAAGCATAGATCTACCCTTTGCCTTTTGTCCCTGTCCCGTCCCTGTCCCTGTCCCTGTCCCTATCCCTCTCGTCATGTTGTGTGATAGTCAGAACCACAGGCTTCTATGTGACAGGACCAGCTCTAGGGGGAAAGTGAGCCTGATTCTATCCTTGGCCTCGTTAGCTCAAGCAGGAGATTAGGGACCTTTAGCAAACCCGACGTAGCTCATTAAACGCAGACGTATCCTATGCCTTCAGCACTGGTACGTCTGCGTTTTATGAGCTTTTACGTGGTTGCTAAAGGTCCCTAATCTAAAGGTCCTGGGTTCGATCCTAAGGGTGACTTTTAGTGTACATGTTGCTGCAATGCTCGTCTGAATCATGTGCAAACCTTTTGCATACCTCTTGCAAACCTTTTGCAAACGTTTTCTAGACGTTTGAAAAACGTTCTACAAAAACGTTTTGGGGTAACCCTTTTCCAAAGGTTTTCTTCCAAACCAGGTAGAAACGTTTGCAAACGTTTGGAAAACGTGTGTTGTTAGCTGGGGAGGAGAAAAGGGGAAAGCAAGGATGTTGGTTATTGGAGATTTTGCACTTGTTACATTTGACTGGGACCACAGAGATGTAGTACTTCCTGACAGGAAGTGCCATAAGTCTGACTGTTGGTGGAGGGGCAGCGACTTTTGGGCGTTTAACAGCTGGTATTGAATAACATAGCTTGAAAAAGTGTGCCATATATCCAATAAAACATGAAAGGCACAACGATAGTCCTAGGACACCAAAAACACACTGAATGTATCTTTCTAGTTAGAGGTCTTAACCAATTTGTGTTATATCACAATACCTGTGCCAAGGACACAAATGTGTATGGCCATCTATGTTATATCCATATTATTATCATTGTATCAGTAGCTATGTTCCAGGCCTATAATTACTTGTCATTACCACTGTAACATACATTGAGCTTTACTGCGATTATGCATTCTCACATCTATCAATTTCAGTACACAGAGAGAAGTAAAGGTGTCGGCATGACTCTCCTACCATAGTCAACTCTAGTTGACTTGGAGGGGTCACAGCTACTCCAGACATACCCCTTGCTCCTTGTGCAAAATAACTCTACCTCTATTAGTGCAGAGTGAAGTGCAGTTGACTCCCAGACCAGAGTCATTTGTACTTTTACCCTTCATGAAGAGTCAAATAAAAAATATGTTGACTCTGATAATATTTGCATATGAAAGCACCTAATGGGGCAACCAACACTAATTTGGTACCAGTGGCAACGACAAGGCAGGGCTACTATCTATAATTTAGATATTTGTTACATGTATGTCACACAGTTTTGATTCATTATAGAAAGGTCCACTATTTCAAACTAGTGTGGTTGGGAGATGTCCATGGAAAAACTTTCCAGTTGACTTACTTGAATCAAATGTGATGAAAAACTACACAATACAATTCATTCCCAGAACACCAATAGTATAAATCTTAGTCACCATATTTGGGGGAAAGGGAACTAAACCTAAGGCTGGGCACTAAGTGTATGAGCTATAATGTATGTTACTGCTTACTATTTCATATAGATATATTGGCATATAATATGTGGCTAATGGTCTGCAGAATGTAGTGTGAGCCAGATATAACTTTTTTCACACAGGGAGAGGTGGTGGGCATGAAAACATGTCTTGTTATTGACCTCTCTTGGGCAATTACCTCACCTACTCACTTCTCTCACAGGCCTCACATTGCATGTGTACTAACTATCTACACCTGTTGCCCCCACTCTACCCTGCCATAAGTACACAACCCACCTTACCTGAATGCCCCTCATGTATTCGAGTATCTTTAATCCCTTAATATCCCTAGATAATGATAATTACATCTAATAAAGCTGTAGATTGTGAGCTCAAATCCCCATGACACTCTATCTTGGATAAAAAGTATTTTGATTTACTACAAACCTCTCCCCCAACTTAACGAGAAAATCAAAGAGTAGGGGGTCCTTATTATATTGTATTTCTCTAGGGCTAAAGGATAAAATCCTTGATTCGATAGCAGCAATGGTAGTCAACTTTTTCAAAAGATACTTCAGACTTTTTCTAAATTAATGAAGATGATTTTGGTGGATCTGCCAAGCAAATTGGTTGTTTGAGAAGCAGTTGGACTTTCAATGGTTTAGTTGGTAGAATCAGTAGGGTAATGCAAGGTTAAGCTTATTCCAGAATAATTGAGGTTATTTATTTCATATGTTGCATATATGTAAACGTATTCATCAACCATCTTGTACTTTCATGAGAATAACTAAATGCAATGTATCTTAGATTTTATTTATTCATCCTATCCCTCCCAATAATATCACCTAAGAATTCTTAAATTCTCCCAAAATGTATCAAAGATGAAAAATCGGTTTCATGTGGTCGATGCTAAAAGAGATTTAAGGAGTATACAAGAACTTCTTATACCAACTGAGGGACAGTTGAGAACTTTGGAAATTCGCAGAATGCATGTTCAGTATAATGAACAATGAAATTGAAATTGAATTGATTTTGTGATTGCAGCTATGAATGTGTCAGTAATGTAAGTACTATGATATATTATGTCACCATTGCTTGCTTCTCATTTTTTATCAATGACCTAGCATATATCCGAGCACAATGATTCATGAGCACTCAACATACTAATCAGAATACATCAAACATACTTTGCATTTTAATTCAAATACTGCAGCATCACTAATGCAGCGGGTCTGCAGAAAATGACCTACGCATTGATGTTTATATTGATTCTCTCTACTTGTGTTTTGAATTTCTTCACATTATCCAGAAGGCTCTTTCTATGTGGTTGATACTAAAATTCTTACAATAATTGTGATAGAAACAGTACTTTTACTCTACAACAAACTGCAATGTTGAAGACTTGACCATACAAGCTGGACATTAAATGTCACAATTTCTCACAGGAAAAACTTCATGGGAAAACTTGAGGCCATTGCAGATCAAAAGCTTGAAACACATCATGGAAACCCAGGGAGTTACAGACACTGCATCATTCAATAATGTCACTGGGAACTATTCCGGATTTTCAGATCATTTCGAAGGGTCATTATGCTTGATATTATAATTCTGATTATATGTATCTGATTTGCTATTGTATCTTCTTGGCTAATTGTATTGATTTCAATTGAACGAGCCATCGCTATAATCTGGCCAATGAAGATTCATATCTATTGCACACAGAAGAAGCTGATCTTTGCTGTATAAACTATCATTGTTGTAATTTGTACTATATATGTACCATTGTTATTCACTAGTGATATCAGGAAGGTTGGCATGATGTATGAATGTTACAATCTTGAGGCTGGTTCAGTGACTCAGACAATATTCAATCTCAGCCTTGTACTAACATACAGTCTGATATCTTCCTCTATAATCCTCATATTAAACATACTCATGATTAAAAGTCTGAATTCTCAGAGAATGTTTAGAATCAAACACCTGACATCTCGACAAGTGAAATCCACTGCAAATACCAAAGCCCTTACCCATGCTATGTTTGCTCTGTGTTTTATCTTCATTCTAACTACCTTACCAGGAGAGGTCTTATTATTGATTGAGTCTATATTCAAGCTTCTTGGGAGAGATCATACTTTTGGGAATTCTTTTATTCATTTCATAGCCCATGAGATGTATCTCATAAATCATAGGATCAACTTTGTATTGTACTGTGTAATGGGCTCAGTCTTTAGACAGACATTGATCTGCCTCTTTAAATGTGTCAAGAAGAGGATATCAATGGGTTACAGCACACAGCAATGCCCAACTGTAGACTGGTAGAAGAAGGTGTACTATAAAACCATGGTCATAATCAAGGACAATGCCAAACATCAATTGTATCATGTTTTTCATACTAGAATACTGCAGCATACCTAACGAACTAGGTTTAAACAATAAATGTGATTCATATTGATCTTCATAATATTGTATTGACCCCAGTAGCCATGCTACCTAATCCCATTTTTCGACAAGGTTTATGGATGAAAAAATGTTGTTGACATTTTTATTACATTGTTCTACCTCATTCAAACAAGTCTGATCTATAAAATGACCCCACCTGTAGAATTCAGTCTGGATCACTCCAAACGATAGCCCTAGACAACAAGGGGTAATCATCTGGATGTGCAATCTACCTGGATGATTCAGCTATGTATAAGGGTCCTCTGAATTACTAATTGTATGCTCTGAAGGAATGTTTAGTGGGTAATATTAAGCGATATTAAACAGGAGGAATTGTACAGATTTAAGAAAAGGGCACCTGCTTGAAAAATAAAATGTCCAAAAATATTAACCCTAGAATAATGTTTCATTTCCTCATGTCCATGTGTGTGGTAGTTATGGTGGCTGACCACTGTGACATCATAATATCTATATAGACAATGATCTTCACCTTCATGATCTCCACTTAGAGTCAATTCAACTCAAACTCATTTATTTTGAATGCAACCCTGGAACACAACTGCAAATATGAATGTATCATTTATATTGGGCACTGTACATCCCTGGTATGCTATACCATACACTATCAACACTGCATGCATTCATATAGTTTATCAATGCCCTAGCATGCAACCTGAGAGCCACTATTCATGAGGATTGTGATCGTGATAACAGGAAACTGCTAAACGTACATTGTCATGTTGCACCATCCCTAATGCAGCAGCTCGCAGAAAATGCAGTCCATAATGACTTCTATATTGACCCTTTCCACCTGTGTCCCAAAGTTACAGTGACAGTTTACTTGCTCTACCCCTGCTGCAGCATTGACAAAGCAGATAAACAGCCAGCAGTATCATCTAAATTTCGAACTGGTATAGTTTCATAAAAAAAAAGTCTCATTCAGTGGTATGTCAGTCTGTTGGGTTTAAATATATCAAATGGAGGAAAACTATGGAAAACCAAACACCTTCAGATTATTCATTCATCAGCAATGTCACTGGAAATCATTCTGATCCTTCATATGAGCCAACAGGCTCTTTCTCAATCTGGGATATTGCAATTGTAACAATATGTGGGATAGGAACAGTACTTAATAGTCTTATCATCATCGTGATAGTGTATGGCACCCTGATGAGGAACTCTGTCTTCATGATCCTTCTGCTGGTCCTTGCTGTTACAGATACTTTAACATTGCTGACTGCTATTTGGAAAATTGACAGAATGTACAGTTTACTTCCCTTCTCTTCCTCAGTGTGGTCCTGCCGTATACTCTGTTTCAGTAATTTTACAATTTCTATTGTTTCCTCTTGGTTGATTACATTGATTTCAATTGAGCGAACGATTGCTATATTCTGGCCATTGAGGGTACACATCTATTGTACAGAGAGGAAGCTTAAATCTGCTATATTCTTTCTCGTTGTTACAATTTCTATTATGGGTATACCTGTTTTATTCACTAGTAATATCAGGAGGTTTGGCAAGGGGTATAAATGTGATGATATAGGAACTGATACAGTGGCTCAGTCTATATTCATCTTCAGTGTCGTACTTACATACAGCCTGATACCCTCCTTGATAATCTTCCTCCTGAATGTTCTAATGATGAAAAAGTTGAATTCTGAAAGAAAGTTCAGAATCCAACTCCAGACATCTCAGGGGGGGAACTCTGCTGCAAATAACAAAAACTTGACACTTACCATGTTTGCAGTATGCTTTGTCTTCATAATAACTACCTTACCAGGATCATTCCTCTGGTTCATCGAGAGCATATGTAAGGTTCTCAGAAAAGAATTATTTTTCTGGAACCATATGATCACCCGAATATATGTCATAAACCATAGTATCAACTTCATACTTTACTGTGTGACGGGATCAGTCTTTAGACAGACTTTGGTCCGCCTCTTTACATGTCACAACAAGAAAATATCAATGAGGCACAGCACACAGCAATGCCCAACTGTACAAGAAAATGTTTTATAAAAGTGTGGTCATAATCAAGGACAGATCCCAACATTAGGGAACACCCTACCTCAAAGGAAAAGATAAGCGTCTATCCACACCTATTCAGACATCAGTTATGATAGTGCTTAAGTCCCCATCCACCCTATACAAAGGGAAGAGTGTGGATCCTTGTTGTAGAATTTTCCAACAATGTGGGAGGAAGGCTCACAGCACCGTGTATAGACTGAGCCAAAGGAGATTTTGAAAAAGAAATTAACACAGGATTCTCCTGGGAACCAAGAATTAGAGATGGCAGGCACAAGAGTGGAGAGGAGAAAAGGGGAAAGCCAGGATGTTGGTTATTAGAGACTTTGCACTTGTGCCATTTGACCATAAGTCTGACTGTTGGTGGAGGGGTAGCGACTTTTGGGCATTTAACAGCTGGTATTGAATAACATAGCTTGGAAAAATGTGCCATATATCAAATAAAACATGAAACAAACAAGGACAGAAATATGTATGGCCATCTACACTATATCCATCTTATCATCATACTGTAGCTGCCGGCTGTTGAAGATAGCTGTCAGCTATAGAAAACTGGATGAACGGAATATGCTTCAATTCAGATGATGTCTAATGTTACAGGAGTGAAAAACTCATGGTCTTATCTCAAATCTATAGTCGCCGGCTCTCTCGTACACTCGTAAACCCCTAGCACAGCTAGACTCCTCAGAGGGAGTAAAGCTAGATCTGCGTTATGTACCCGTATGTCAATCTCCACTGAATCCCAGAGGGAAGAAGGGAGAGGGACGCAGGGGCAACCAGGGTTCGAGCAGCAAATAGAAATGGCCTAAAGGTGCAGCAGAGTTCTGCTGCGGAACAACCAAGCTGGCAGGAAGGCACAGCAAGACAGCTTCCCATAGTAGAGGGGCACAGGGGTTTATATACCGGAGGTTATGCAACTCCGCTACCTAACTCGTAAACATTTGAGACCCGAAGAATCTTGGGAAGCCGGTGTCAGTCACAACTGGACGAGCAGTATGCTGGGTTGCACTCCACAGCCCGCAGACCGAACCTGAGTCGTGTCGTCACATACAGGTTGGTCAGGTAGAAGTGCGGCCCGGCTACAGTGATAGAAATAGCCAGCCGAACTAATCGCTACGTACAGCCGTTCTATAGAAAGCAGTACTGCCACTCACTACAATAGTATTGGTAGCTATGTTAGGTTTGTTCCAGGCCTAGTTACCAGTGTAACATACATTAGGCTTTACTGCAATTATGCATTCTCACATCTATTAATTCCAGTATTATATAGTAAGCCCAAGTAGCAGATAATGGGGAATTCTTTGGAATAATTTGGGATTCTGTGAGCAGAATCTCCCTGTGATAACATTGGATTTCAGGACAAGACTTTACATATTTAATCCCTTGATATATCAGGATTTACCCCTAAGGTAGATTGTGAGCTCAAATCCCAATGACACTCTATCTTGGATAAAAGGTAGCTAGATTTACTACAAACCTCTCCCCCAACTGAACTCTGATTATTTGAAGCCTTAAAATTAAAGAGTAGGGGGTCCCTATTATATCAAATTTCTCTAGGGCTAAAGGATAAAATCCTTTATTTGATAGCAGCAATGAGAGTCCAAAAGGTCTTAGGAATGGAACATCCTTCCAACTGGGAGTCCTAGTATTGATAGTTTGATAAGCAGTTGGACTTTGGTTCAATGGTTCAGTTGGTAGAATCAGTAGTGTATTGAAAAGTTATTCCAGAATAATTGAGGTTAATTATTTCATATGTTGTATGTAAACATATTCATCAACCATCTTCTAATTTCATGAGAATAACTGAATGCAATGTATGTTAGATTTCATCCATTCATCCTCTCCCTCCCATATAATATCACTTAAGAATTCTTAAATTCTTCCAAAATGTATCAAAGATTAAAACGGTCTCATGTGGTTTATGCTAAAAGAGATTTAAGAAGTACACAGGAACTTCTTTTACCAACTGAGGGACAGTTGAAAACTTTGTCAATTCACAGAATGCATGGTATAATAAAACAATTAAATTAAAAAATTAAATTGAAATTGAAATTGAAATTGAATTAATTTTGTGATGGCAGCTATGAATGTGTCATTAATGTAAACACTATACAGTTTGTACTTTATTATGTCACCATTGCATGCTTTCTTATTGTTCATCAATAGCCTAGCATATATCTGAGTACAATGATTCCTGAGTATTCAAAATACTAATCAGAAAACATCAAACATACTTTGCATTTACATTTATCTACTGCAGCATCACTAATTCAGCAGGTCTGCAGGTTTATATTGATGTCTATATTGATTATTCCTACTTGCGTCTTGAAGTCACAGAGATGCTGGTTCTCACATTATCCAGAAGACTCTTTCTATGCGGTTGATCCTAGGATTCTTACAATAATTGGGACAGAAGCAGTTTTTTTACTCTACACCAAGCTGCAACGTTGATGGCTTAACCATACAAGCTGGCCAACCAATATCACAAATACCAACAGGAATAACTTCATGGGAGAACTTAATGCCTATACTGGTCAAATAGCTTCAAACGCGTCATGGAAACCCAGAGAGTTACAGACACTGTATTCTTCAATAATGTCACTGGGAATTATTCTGGACTTTCAGATCATTTAGAAGGGTCATTATCTTTGCTTGATATTACAATTCTGATTATATGTGTTATAGGATTATTACTTAATAGCCTCGTTATGATTGTGATATTGTATGGCTCCCTCATCAGCTCTATCTATATGACTCTATTACTGGTCCTCGCTGTTCCAGATACCTTAACATTGCTAACTAATGTTTGCAAAATCAACAGAATGTACAGTTTACTCCCCTTATCTTCCTCAGTCTGGTCCTGCCGTGTACTGTGTTTCAGTAATTATACATTTGCTATTGTTTCTTCTTGGTTAATTGTATTGATTTCAATTGAACGAGCCATTGCTATAATCTGGCCAATGAGGATTCATATCTATTGTACACAGAAGAAGCTGATCTTTGCTGTATTAACCATTATTGTTGTAATTTGTACTATGGATGTACCATTGTTATTCACTAGTGATATCAGGAAGGTTGGCATAATGTATGAATGTCACAATTTTGAGGCTGGTTCAGTGGCTCAGACAATATTCAATATCAGCCTTGTACTTACATACAGTGTTATACCTTCCTCTATAATCCTCATATTAAACATATTAATGATTAAAAATCTGAATTCTCAGAGCATGTTTAGAATCAAACACCTGGCACCTCAACAAGTGAAATCCATTGCAAAGACCAAAGCCCTTACCCATACTATGTTTGCTCTGTGTTTTGTCTTCATAGTAACTACCTTACCAGGAGAGATCTTATTCTTGATTGAGTCTATATTTAAGGTTCTTGGGAGGGATTCTATTTTTGGGAATTCTTTTATTCAATTCATAGCCCACGAAATGTATCTCATAAATCATAGCATCAACTTTGTATTGTACTGTGTAATGGGCTCAGTCTTCAGACAGATGTTGCTCCGCCTCTTTACATGTGACAAGAGGAGGATATCAATTAGTTACAACACACAGCAATGCCCAACTATACAAGAAAGTGTTTTATAAAACCATGGTCATAATCAAGGACAATGCCAAACATCAATTATATCATGATACTCATACTAGAATATTGCAGCATGCCTAACGAAGTAGGTCTAAACAAAAATGTGATTCATATTGATCTCCATAATATTGTATTGACCCCAGCAGCCACGCTACCTAATCCCAACCTAGCAGGGAGGTTCCTCTAGGATTTTCTGACAAGGTTTGTTGATCTTAAAATGTTGTCGACATTTTAATTACATTGTTCTACCTTATTCAAATGTAAATAAATGTAATAAATCTATGTTGTTATTTCTTCCACCTGTATATATTATACCTCCCCAGTGTCACACTTGTTGGCAGAACTTCTAAGTTTGCAGACAACCTTCCCAGTAAACAAAAAACGTTATACAACATTGAATAACGTTACTCTATGGCTCCTTATTGTGGCAAAACATTATATAAATGAATGAGTAGCATGTACCATGCATCTTAGGTCATTCATTATTGTTTCTTTGATAGCATATTTACCTAAACCAAACTATTCATGGGCACTGGCAAAATGGGAAGAACTTGAATTAACATTGTATCTTACAATTTCATTAGTGCAGGCAGACATCTAGTGGTACCCACATTGATCTCCACATATTGATGCTATCTGGCCATTTTTACCTGTCCTAAAGGCACAGTCACCGCTTCTTTCCTGCATAGAATCACTGACTCTAATACATCTGAATTTCTGGCTGGGAGAATTTCATTGAAAATTAAATAATAATATTGGAGATGAAATAGGTATATAAACATATCATGGAGAACCAAAAAGTTATGGACAATATATTCCTCAGTAATACCACTGGAAATTATTCTGGATCTTCATATCATCCAGAAGATTTATTCTCATTCTTGGATACTATGATCCTAGCAATATGTGGGATAGGAACAGTACTGAACAGTCTGATCATCATCTTGATAGTGTGTGGCTCCCTGATGAGGACCTCTGTCTTCATGATCCTGCTACTGATCCTTGCTGTTACAGACACATTGACATTGTTGACTGCTATTTGGAGAACGGACAAAATGTACAGTTTACTTCCCTTCTCGTCTTCTGTCTGGTCCTGCCGTGTACTGTGTTTCAGTAATTATACAATCAGTATTGTCTCCTCTTGGTTAATTACACTGGTTTCAATTGAGCGAAGCATTGCTATATTCTGGCCATTAAGGGTGCATATCTATTGTTCAAAGAGGAAGCTTATTAATGCTATTGGTATTCTAATTGTTGTAATTTCTACTATGGATATACCAATATTATTCACTGCTATTGGTATTCTAATTGTTGTAATTTCTACTATGGATATACCAATATTATTCACTGGTTATGTTAGCAATGTGGTACTAATCCGGGAGGATTGGCAGATGAGGAGTGGGTTGAACCCTGGCTTGACCGAATATGACACAAAACCAGAGGAAGATTTCCCTCCACAACTCACAAGGTGCCATGTGACCAACCTAGAGCCAATCCAGGTCAGTGTTTATCATGTTGCTAAGGTGTGTCCCAGAACTGGGCTTTTGATAGGTCCAGGTGCTGGGTCAGGGTCACTGCCTAGATGGGAGACCATCTGGCAAATTTTTTTGCGGAAAACCACTCTCCCCACACTCTCGGCTAGATGCATGACTCCCTAGGTGACCTGGTCACCGCTATAGGAAGGCAAACATTAGGCTGGTGGGGGTGAGGAAATGTCACCAAGAAAGTGTACCCTGGTTATGTTAGCAATATTGGTATGGTCTATACATGTCACAGTTTGGGGGAATCAGTGGGTCAGACTATATTTGTCCTAACTGTTATACTTACATACAGTTTGATACCCTCCAGTATAACCATCATCTTGAATATCCTAATGATGAAAAAAGTGAACTCCCAGAGAAAGTTCAGAATCCAACTTCAGATATCTCAACAGATGAAATCAGCTGCAAATTTCAAAAGCTTGACACTTACTATGTTTGCAGTATGTTTTGTCTTTATAATAACTACCTTACCAGCAGATTCTGTAGTGTTTATTAAGATAGTGTTTAAGCTTGTTGGGGAAGATTCAAATTTTGGGGACTCTTCCTTTTACTTCATAGCTCGCAAAATGTATATCATAAACCACAGCACCAACTTCATACTATACTGTGTGACTGGGTCAGCCTTTAGACAGAAATTTCTCCATCTCTTTACATGTCACAAGATGAAAATATCAAAAAGGACCCAGCACTCAGATCAGATGTTTATAACCCTGCGGGGCTAGTTTCTATTCTTTGTCTATTTTTCATGCAATAAAGGGGCATATTCTCGACCATTTTATTCCCCTACGGGGCTAGCCTCTATTCTTGGTATGTTTCTCCAGGGACGTTCCCTTATATAATTATCATCTTATTTAGGCCCTGATTTTCATCTCAAATATGTCCCTTATTATGTGCTATGTAACCCTGCATGGCTAGCTCTTTTTTGGTTGGATTCTCCAGCAAAAATAGTTGATATCATAATTGTTTTTGCATGCTTTTTGTATGATAAACCTATGAAAACACTCTTCTGTCCACATTGTTCATTACATTACTGAGTTGACCACTGCCAACTGCCAAAATGATGAAAACATTAAATCAACATCTTATCTCATACTAGAATACTGCAGCTTTGCTAATTCTTCAGGTAAACATGCATGTGATTCACATTGATCTCTACATAATATTAGCTGCTGATAGATTAGTCTCCTTTGAACAGACACTCCTACATGCTGTATCAACATTTCTACTACCTAAGATGCCCAAGCCACATTTTCCAAAGCCTCTCCCCACTCAGCTAGTAATAGATGGCCCTGCCCTTGATGATCTCACATGAGAGCCAACAGACATTCTAGGTTCAAGAGGCCTTTATATTACTTACAAAAAATGGGAAACTCTCTACCCCACTGCTTATACAAGACTGACACACTATCAAAATAAAGTGTGTTATTGCAACAGTTTGCTATTTCTA
The DNA here is from genome assembly GCA_947462335.1 of Harmothoe impar. Taxonomy (NCBI): domain Eukaryota; kingdom Metazoa; phylum Annelida; class Polychaeta; order Phyllodocida; family Polynoidae; genus Harmothoe; species Harmothoe impar. The sequence continues at coordinate 61,388,872 of OX381712.1, read as the reverse complement.
CCTGTGTCCCAAAGTCACAAAGACAGATACATTTCCCACACACTAATCTGCATATTGATCCCTACATCTACCTTGTGCCCTGAAATCACAGTGACAGTTTACCTCCAGTATGCAAAGCTGTAATATTGACATCCATCCGTATTGCCTGTCTCTACCTGTGTCCTGAAGTAAGTACTTACCTTTCTCTACACTTAGATGTAACATTGACAACGTTGATGTACAGACAGAAGTGTGAACATACATTGTTTACTGGAAAAATATCATAGGGAACTTTTATTGGATGATAATGTCTACTGAATAATTTGGAACATATCATGGAGCACCCGACGCTGAGAGAAAATATATCCATAAACAATGTCACTGGAAATTATTCTCTATCTTCATTTCAGCCAGAAGACCCATTTTCTTTGATTGATATTATAATTCTGACAATATGTGGCATAGGAACAGTACTGAACAGTCTTGTCATCATTGTGATAGTGTATGGCTCTCTCATGAAAACCTCTGTCTTCATGATTCTATTGCTGGTCCTCGCTGTTACAGACACATTGACTTTGCAGACTGCCATTTGGAGAATTGACAGAATGCACAGTTTGCTTCCTTTTTCTCATTCAGTTTGGTCTTGTCGTATAATCATTTTCAGTAATTACACCATTTCTATTGTTTCCTCTTGGCTGATTGCATTGATTTCAATTGAGCGAACCATTGCTATATTTTGGCCAGGGAGGGTACACATCTATTGCACAGAGAAGAAGCTTATTTGTGCTATATTTGTTATCATTGTTGTGATTTCTACAATGGATATCCCCTTATTATTCATTAGTAACATCAGTGAGGTTGGCTTGATGTATTATTGTAACAATTTGGGGGCTGATTCAGTGACTCAAACAATATTTGTACTCAGCCTTGTACTTACATACAGTCTGCTACCCTCCTTTATTATCTTCACATTAAATATTCTGATGATGAAAAAGTTGAATTCCCGGAGAAATTTCAGAATCCAGCACCAGAAATCTCAGAAGATTAACTCTGCTGCAAATACTAAAAGCTTAAATCTTACAATGTTTGCAGTATGTTTTGTCTTAATAGTGACAACCTTGCCTGGAGAGATCTTTTTGTTCATTGAATCAATATTTAAGTTTCTTGGCACAGATTCTATTGCCATGGACACATCTTTTCTTTATACCATTGCCCGTCGAATATATCTCATAAACCATAGCATTAACTTTGTATTGTACTGTTTGACCGGGTCAGTCTTTAGACAAACCTTGGTCCGCCTTTTTACATGCCACAAAAACACAATACCAACCAGAATTAACACACAGCAATGTCCATGTGTACAAGAAGGCATGGTATAGAACTATGATTATGGCAAAAAGAACATGGGCCTAATCAAAAAGAATTCTGCAATAGTAATGGAATATTTTACTCTAGAAAAGATGCAAAATGGTAGATAAATATATCACATTCCAAAGGGACGTTAATTTGGAAATACTTTGAGCATCAAATCTGATAATTAATAAAAGTATTCATACAAGACCCTTCTGACATTACTGTGTCCTGCATTTCAATGTGAAATGCAGACAACGGAAAGCCAACATTACCCAGTATTTTGAACAAGATAAAAATCAGTAATGTTGACCGTAAAAATCTTTTATTTCTTCATGCCCAAATGTGTTTTAGACGTGTTGTCGACAAAGCCTTGGTGAAAATCAATCCAACTAGTTAGCTGTTCTACTTATGTTACAGTAAAAGACAAGTTTGCTTTATCTAATTATGGATATCATACTTGTAATGTCAACAATAAAGGCATCAATTAAATGCTAGCCTGTGCAAATCATGTTTTACAATACCGGTAACCTAAAATATGTTACCCAATCACAAGAACAAACCTACAGTTTATGCCACCAAGGAACAGGGTAAGCCTAAGTTTGCATAATGTTTGATCCTGACCCACCCACTGCGGACAATAACAGATCAACAACAAATTGCTTTAATGTTATCATTATCATGATTGCCGTATAATGCGTATATTGTGTCTAAGTTATAATTTCATGGTGCAGGAAAAAAAAAAGGTCTTTGTTTAAAGTTCCAATGTGAATATACAAACAAATGAAATATGGCTCCAAGCGAACCCACTGAAATCACCTATTTTACTAGTCCCATGTTCAACAGAGAATTGTAATTTACGTAATGGTAGCTGGACGTGTTCGCTGGGGTTTGAACACAGGACCTCATGACTTCAGAGCTGATGCTCCACAACTGAGCCATGAAGGTTGGATTGACATTCTTAGCCTACCAGGAACACCTGAATGCTCACTGCATGTTTGGGAACAGTACTGCGCCCTGACTGCTATCCAGGTTCACTACATTACAAAGGATTCGTCAGTATTTCTACATCCTGAGATTACGTAACACCGGCCTAACCCCCCCCCCCGCACATCATTTTGCCCCCCTTCTTTGAACTATAGTAACGTCGAGCTTTTTGGCTAAAAAGGGGCATAATGTTCATTGGCTAAAAAGGGGGATAATGTTCATGCCCCCCCCCCCCTCAAGGGGGTCAGACTTTTTTACGCTCCCCCCTCAGGAGGGGTCTGAAATTTTTACGCCACCTCCCCCAGTAAGGGAGTGTTCATTTGTTAATTACAGGGGGTGGTGGTGAGATTTCGCGCGGGGGGCGAAAATTTTTTACGCCCCCCCCCTAGAGAGCGTGTGGAATGTTTCGTGCCCCCCCCTCGCCGAAGACACCGAAAATTTTTCCCCCCCCCCTTTGACCTATAGAAGCGCAGGCGCATTTTTGCAAGGGGCTTACATTTTTACGCCCTCCCCCCTCAAGAGGGGTCAGAATTTTTTACGCCGCCCCCTCAGCAGGGGTCGGAAATTTTTAAGCCAAAACCCCCCCCTGTAACTAATAAATGACCACTCCCTAACTGATAAATGGACCACAGACCACAGGTGCAGGGTATAGATTTCCTCAAAGTCTGAAACCAGGTGGAACTGATTTGTCCCCCATCCCCTCCAAACACCAGTATAACCTCCTTCCCAGTGGGCACAAAATTCAGTCCAATGTTGAATCAACATAGCATCAACATTGAATCAACATTGACAACCATTAAACAATGTTGATTCAATGTTCTGTGCCCACTGGGTTAGGGAGTGGTCATTTCTTAACAACAGGGGGGGTGGATTTTGGGGGGACCAAAAAAAATTGGACCCCTTGAATGTGGGGGGGACCAAAAAAATTACACCCCTTTTTAGCGGAAAAGCCTGCGCATTACTATAGCTCAAAGAGGTCGGCCGCGCTCAATTTCAACCTGCCTGGAGGGAGGGACTGAAGAATTTTTGACCCCTCTTGTGGGGGGGACCAAAAGAATTCTGATCCGCTCGCGCGACAATCCACCGACCCTCCCCCTATTGTTAAAAAATGACCCCTCCCAAAAAGGGAAGACCTGAGGTTGTGCATCCTCTACCCTGTCCAGTGTTCCAAGATCGGATCGGGGTCAGGAGATAAGTCCATTTCACAAAATCAATACATTTTTTTGGCAGGGCAGCTAGGGGGTAGGGCCAAAAATTTGTAAGCAATATTACAGGGATGAGGTGAGAGAAATATAATGTTGCGGAGACCTGGCTGTTAGATGGTGGTGCATTTTCTTTCTTGTATATATATTTTTGGAGAATTGTTATGTAACATGTGGCTAGACCCCCCCCCCTCCCCCCTGTAACACTTTGTAACAAACCTCATGACCCCCCCTCCCCCCCTATGCTGTTACGTAATATTTGAATGGCCCCTTTTTCGGTGACTACCGTAAAACCTCACACATAAGCCGCGACTAGTACGGGAGTCAGATCGCTGGTGCGGCTTATGGGATCAGGACAAAGTCAGGGTCCGGCTAATATTCGAGGTATTAGATGATTAACCCTTTCCCTGCTGGCCCTGAAAATGTCATTTGGGACTTAACCACCGGCCCTATGCCATGGGAATATGCAACTTTGCAAGTATGTGCTCCTTGGGATAGTGGCTAAGGAGTGAAATAAGTTGTATTGGAGACAAAATTTTAACCTTTCTGACAAGGGGACGTATTATTTATGTTAAATATTTTTGGATTGATTCAAAAATTCTTATTCTTTGTTCCATAGCAGGAGCTGTAGTTTAGAGGTATTGCTGCCCTAGGGTAGCAATTCTGCTGCCCTAGGGCAGCAGCGGTTTTTCAAGGGTATTTTAGATGCTGCCCAGAGGCAGCAGCGGCCCTTAAAGGGTTAAAGTCACCATAATGCGATCGCTGGTGCAGCTTACATGACCGGCCCAAAGTCGGGTGCGGCTTATACGCGAGTTAGGCTTATACACGAGGTTTTATGGTACACTGTAAAAATTTTCCGTTGAAATTAGGGAGAATCAGTGCTAAATTTGATGATGTATCACCGTAATTGTGATTTACGGTGAGACACTGTTAAACTTATTACTTTTACATTGAACATCCGTAACCCAATACAGTGAAACAACGTTTTTTCATTTACGGTGAATCTCACGTTAAAAGTTTGCTCACCAGGTGGCAGCTTGGTTTGGTAGAGAGACTTTAGTGGAAGATATCAACTAAAAACATACATAATTGTGTTAGATTTATAAAGTGATCCAACTATTTCATTAATTACACAATCAAATTTGAAGTCATTGGCATATTAAAGATAAAAAATATATAATTTCCTTTTTTGAGACCCTGGATACCTGGATACCATCTGAATTCAGGCCTGGAATTCAGATGGTATTAAGAAATATACAACAATGAATCCAGAGACAATTATAATCATCATTGAATAGCAGAGAATGATCTTATAATAATGATGAATCACCGTAAAAATGCAACGGGAAAGGCCTGTAAAATTTACGGGGGGAAAGCAAAATACGGTGACCGTAAAAAAAACGGGAAACGGTCGGCATTCAGTGATGCCAGTGATTCACCGTAATTTTTACGGGATATTTTTTACAGTGTATGTAACTTTGAACAGCCATAACAAATAAAATCTAATCATTGAACCAACTTTGCATCTCATATCAAGATACTGCAATCTCACTAATGCCACAGGTCAACACACAATGCCATTCATGTTGACATCCACATTATTCATGTGCTCTGCCTATCTCTACCTGTGTGCTAAAGCCACAGGGACAAACACTTTCCTGCACACCTCGCTGTAGCAATAATGCATTCAATACACTGACTGCAATAGAGAGATCAGGGTTTCTGGAAATGTGTTCTGGAAACGGTAGTATTGTAGGACAAGAGGCTTTAAACATAATCATGGAAAACCAAACAGTTATGGATGCTGTATTCTCTAACAATGTCACCGGAAATATTATTCATATTAGCCTGAAGATTCATTGTGGTTGATATTACAATTCTGACAATAATTATGTGGGATAGGAACAGTACTGAACATTCTCATCATCATTGTGTAAATGCATGGCTCCCTCATGAGGACCTCTGTCTTCATGGTCCTGCTTCTGGTCCTTGCTTTTACAGACACATTGATAGATTAGTCTGTTTAGAACAGACAGTGCTATCAACATTTCTACTACCTGAGATCCCTAAACCACATTTTTACTTCAGCAATAATCTCAGATACAGTGGTGTGTCATATCAGGATAAACCAGCAATGTTTGTGTGCACACAATCATCCTTGTACAGAGCAGGATGAATTGAATGCCAGCCTGCAGGAGCAAGTAATTTATTACTGGCAAGAACAACCCTGGGTATGGATGTTTATTTAGGTTCGGCCCCCATACCAAAAGCCTCTTCCCCTGCTAGTAGCAGATAGCCCTGTCGTTAATGAATCGCAGATGGGAGCCAACAGACAAGTATTCAAGAGGCTATTTTAGTCCGGGATTTTAGTATCTAAAAGACAAGTGGCTATTTTAGTACTTATGAGACATATTATGTACATAATTATATGAAGAACCCTCTACCCTAGCGCTTATACAAGACTGACACTCTATTGAAACAAAGTGCATTATCACAACAGTACAGTATTTCTACCTGTGTCCCAAAGTCACAGGGACAGTTTACCTCGCACACACTAATCTACATATTGATCCCTAAATTGACTCTATCCTGCAGTGACCGTGACAGTCTACTTCCAGAACACAAAGCTGCAATTGATAGCCTCATTGCCTGTCTCCACCTGTGTCCTGAAGTTAGTAGTTACCTTCCTCCACACCTAGATGTAACATTAACAACTTTGATATACAGACAGAAGTGTGAACATACACTGTTTATCAGGAGAGTGTAGGAGGAAACCATCATTTGATGATATTGTCTGCTATCAATAATTTGGAATATATAATGGAGCACCAAACACTTAGAGATGAGGTATTCATCAACAATGTCACTGGAAATTATTCTGGTTCTTCATTTCAGCCTGAAGACTCATTTTCTGTTATTGATATTACCATTCTGACAATATGTGGCATAGGAACAGTACTGAACAGTCTTGTCATCATTGTGATAGTGTATGGCTCCCTCATGAGGACCTCCATCTTCATGATCTTGCTGCTTGTCCTTGCAGTTATTGACACATTGACTTTGCAGACTGCCATTTGGAGAATTGACAAAATGCACAGTTTGCTTCCCTTTTCTTCTTCAGTTTGGTCTTGTTGCATAACCATTTTCTGTAATTACACATTTTCTATTGTTTCCTCTTGGTTAATTACATTGATTTCAATTGAACGAACAATTGCCATATTTTGGCCATTGAAAGTGCACATCTATTGCACAGAGAAGAAGCTTATATGTATGATATGTATCATCATTGTTGTAACTTCTGCTATGGATATCCCTTTATTATTCATTAGCAACATTAGCAAGGTTGGCAAGATGTACATATGTCACAGGTTTGGAGCTGACTCAGTGGCTCAGACAATATTCATACTCAGCCTTGTACTAACATACAGTCTGATACCCTCCTCTATAATCTTCATCCTAAATATTCTGATGATAAAAAAATTGAATTCCCAGAGAAAGTTCAGAATCCAGCACCAAACATCTCAGCAGGGGAACTCTGCTGCAAATACTAAAGGCTTAACACTTACTGTGTTTACACTTTGTTTTGTCTTCATAGTGACAACCTTTCCTGGAGAGATATTATTGTTCATTGGATCAATACTTAAGCTTCTTGGAACTGATTCTATTGTTAAGAACACATCTTTTCTTTATATCATTGTCCGCCGCATATATCTCATAAACCATAGCATTAACTTTGTATTGTACTGTTTGACTGGGTCAGTCTTTAGAAAAACACTGGTCTGCCTTTTTACATATCCCAAAAACACAATACCAAAAAGACCTAGCACACATCAATGTCCAGTTGTCCAAGAAAGCATTGTATGCCACCGAGGAGCAGAGTTACCCTAAGGTTGGGCGAAATTATACTTTTTAGCAAATCTGTGAAAATGTATTCCAGTAAAAATAATATTATCTACGCTTACAGTATCCTACTATTACATGTGGATGATTTATATGTGTGATATATTTGCATATTTATCTGAATCCATTCATAGAAATGAGCTCTGTAATCATCCAAATATATATCCAGCAAAATGTATATATTATGCTATCCAAGTGAACACCAAACCTTATCCAACATCGCAAACAGGTAGACATACAACATTAGATATCAGAAATGGTATGTCTTGGGTACGTTGGCTGAATGTTAATTTTTTTTACAACAATGTACAACACACACTAGATTTGTGTATAAACACACCTCCTTCAAGGTCTGACATGTATGCGAACTTAGAATACATTACTGGACTCAGCATACAGCAACATAAGAACTTGTATAGCCTTGGTTGACAAGTTCATTTTATTACCAGATATGTCGGCTTTGTGGCCACACGGGTTGGGTGCCTGCCCTGCAATCCAATCCAATTCATGGGCACTGCCAAACAAAGAGGGGAAAATGAACCTACATGGTACCTTATTGTTACATTACTGCAGGCAAACATAAAATGGCATCCACATTGATCTGTACATTTTGATGCTGTCTGGCTTTTTCTGCCTGTGTCCTAAAGCCAGGACCACAACTACTTTCCTGCATACTTTGCTTGAACATCACTGACTTCAATACATCTGGATGTCTGACTGGGGCAATTTTATGAAAGAATTACATCATAGTACTGGAAGCCAAATAGGTATAAAAATTTATCATGGAGAACCAAACTGTATTCTTCAATTATGTCACTGGAAATTATTCTAGATCTTCATATCAGCCAGAAGACTCATTTTCTTTGCTTGACATTATCATACTGACCATATGTGGCATAGGAACAGTACTAAACGGTCTTGTTATCATTGTCATAGTGTATGGCTCCCTCATGAGGACCTCTGTCTTCATGATTCTATTGCTGGTCCTCGCTGTTACAGACACATTGACTTTGCAGACTACTGTTTGGAAAATTAACAGAATGTACAGTTTACACCCCTTATCTTCCTCTGTCTGGTTCTGCCGTGTACTCTGTTTCAGTAATTATATGATTGCTATTGTTTCATCTTGGATAATTACACTGATTTCAATTGAGCGGACAATTGCTATATTCTGGCCATTGAGGGCGTATATCTATTGTACAAAGAGGAAGCTTATTTCTGCTATTTCCTTCTTCATTGTTGTAATTTGTGCTACGGATGTGCCATTACTATTCACTAGTAATATCAGTAAGGTTGGCGCGGTGTATGAATGTCACAGTTTGAGAGCTGGTTCAGTGGCTCAGACAATATTTACACTTACCCTTGTACTAACATACAGTCTGATACCCTCCTCTATAATCATCATCTTAAATGTTCTAATGCTGAAAAGGGTTAATTATCAACGAAAGTTAAGAACCAGATGCCTGACAACTGAGCCAGCTAAAGCTGCTGATAATACTACAAGCTTGACCCTTACAATGTTTGCAGTATGCTTTGTTTTTGTAGTGACTACCTTACCAGGAGAGATCTTATTTTTCATTGAGTCAACCTTTAAGCTTCTTGGGACAGATACTTTTTTTGGAGACTCTACTATTTATCTTACAGCTCGCAAAATATACATCATAAACCATAGCATGAATTTTGTATTGTACTGTCTGACTGGGTCAGTCTTTAGGCAGACATTGGTCCGCCTCTTTACATGTCATAATAAGAGAACAAGGTAGCAAGGTAGTTTTGTGTGCTTATGTTGAAAAATTTGCCATGATAGACAAAAAATGCTCGGAGGTCTTACAGATGCTCTACGTAGTGTGAAATAATATATGCCATATAGATTGGCTTTTAATAATGTATTTCTCAAATACTATAGCACCAAATAAAAAGGAATAATTAAATAAAATACACAAGTAAAATGTTTGGCATGAAATAGTTGTTGCCCCTGTGGGGTGTGAGTAGCGTCTGGCGAATTGGCGGGAGCCGGGGATTGAGAGAAGGTCCCCCGGTGAGTGTGGGGGGAACTAAGGTAAGGTCTGTCTCAATCAATATAGAACCATATACCCGGTGGCGGGAATATGCTAGCCATATAGATTGGCTTTTAATAATGTATTTCTCAAATACTATAGCACCAAATAAAAAGGAATAATTAAATAAAATACACAAGTAAAATGTTTGGCATTTTTATTTTATATAAAGAAGTTGGTTAGTACAACAATGAACTTCACCATATATAGCATGTCTTATACTCAACATGAACTTATACTTCTGTCTGGAATACCAGTCACTTATGTCAAATCGGGCTGTGTTTTATTCCAATGAAACCGCCATCAAATGTTATGGCATTTACTAAATAAAATATCAGAATATTTGCCTCTGATTTCTATAGTAACATAAAAATTTTGCTGTACCTTATTTTAAACTAAAAATGTTTCTGTTTGTTCCAGTTGTATGATAACAATATGTTGCATCTCTCTGTCTTGTGAAAATAAAGTGATCTTCACTCTGTCCTATGTTAAATGATGGATCTCAATGTTATCAAATAAAACTTCAGTCATTCACTCATACAGTGTTTTCTCTTTTTCACCTTACCGGTATATTAAATGAAATTGTATTTTCTTTCACACAGTAATACTGTATACCATGAAATGCACCTTCAAAAAGAAAGGATTGCCTTTTTCATCCAGAAGCAATACATGCAGTACTATTATCTTTTCACAAATCCCAATTTTAAGTACAGTAGATGTATCTTTTCTCCCATTTTCTTCTCATGTATTAAGCGTGCTATATAACGTCCCAAATAAATCAAAATATTTAAATCAGCTTGAAATGTTTTCACATTTCTTGTTAATGCAAAGTAAATGTATCAGGTAATACTGTTTCTACCCTTTCAGTAACAGAAACGAAATTTTGATGTTCATATGCAACTTATGATATACATTTCTTATGCTGTATTGACACCAATTTCCTCCTTTTTTGGTACCATATGGCTGTCACTGGTTAAGTAAATCATAACTGTTCAGAATTTTCCCATTCTTTAGTTTCATGTAGCAGAAAAATAAATTGTCAACAAAAATGAAATGCACCAACTTTCAAATGGTAGCAGTATATGTTAAACATGTTGTACTGTCACAGACAAACTCGGTGTTTGTGTGTTTGTTAAATGTGAATTTAGTACGTCCAGCGCATCACATTCAGTGTTTTCAGTTCAATCATATTCAGATTCACTGCCTTCAGAGTACACAGCAGTTTCGTCACTGTCTTCTATCTCTATTTCGTCACTGCCAGACTGGACTGCACTGTCATAGTCTTCGATTTCAAAATTGTCAGACTCTTGTTCCATTTGAGAGTCATTGTTGGCTGAAGAAGGAACACTTTGGTCATCACTAGAGTCATTGTCACCAAGTTTGTATGGAACGTAGTCCAACACCACTAACTTAGTGATTGTTATTCCACGTGTCTTTGCCTGCGCTATGATAGGGCAGACGTTGGCCATCTGCTTCAAGTCGTAATTGCTGTAGCCACTGGGTAGTTGATCGTACAGTGTGCTCTGGCTGATGAGACGGGGCTGTTCACATCCGTCTATCATAGTCAGAGCATCTATCATGTCTGGGTCGTCTGTTGGCTTGAATGACTTCAGTGTCACTTCCTCATCACTGTACATCAGAGGATACGCCTGTAAAACAATGTTACTTTTGTTATATCGGGTCAAATCAGAAGTGCATTTAATATTTTCTCACAAGCAATAAAAATATTTTATATCTTGTAAATCTAGATGAAAGAGATGGGTAACGCACTGTACCATATAGTTAAAATTTCATATACAACATAGTGTTGAATTGCTTTAATTTAAACTGTAAAATGCACAAAATGGGGTGAAGAATTAAAATGAGAGCATGCTCCTCCTCCCCTGTTACTTTAATACTGGACTTTTGCTTTATTTTATTTCATTTCGTGCAAGCAACATTGTTATAACAGAATGAGATTTAAATCATTTAGATATTAAAAAAATAGGTTCCTACATTTCTATACATTGTGATATAACACATTTTACTTTTTTTTAAATATTTTACTACTTCTACTACACCATAAAACTTATACTTACGAAGACATTGTCCAAATATCCGTTCCTGAAGATGTTGGCGTTGCGGTGTCTTTTGTAGCAGATAGAACCGTCTTGCAGCAGGACATGCTGTCCTACTCGTATTTTCTTTTTGGCCGCAGTCCCATAGAGTGATGCGTACATGGAAGTATTGTCTTGCCGAATCAGCATCTCTGAAAAAAGGAAATTAAAATGTCAAAATACAATTTCTTTATGTTCAATTTCTTTTGACAGTTTGAGGGCGAGATAACATTGGTACAGTTTCCTGGGTAGGCGACCTTCATTATAGCATATTTACAAAAGGGCGAGGGTTTAATCATTGCCATAAAGATATGATGACCATTCTGTATGGTCGCCTTGACATGGCATTAACTATACTATATACTCGCCCAGCCATGGCCTGAAAGGGTAAATATACTATACGGTGTGACACTGGTGGAGCATTACATAGCAAGTTAAAATTATAGCACATCGGTTTTATTTAAGGAGTGTATAATATACTAAAGGTTTATTTATATCTTGCAGGTTTTTTTTTCCATCTAGTTTCATGTCATGGCATACACGAAATACGTTAAAATAACTTTATTTGGGTTTCAGGAAACAAAAGGACAGCAAAATAATTACCATTGCAGTATATGTGTTGACCCTCAGGTAGAACGTCCTCCTTCATCCCTGTTGCTTTCAGGACTATGCCCTGGATGCTGTAGTACTGGTTTTCTTTGATGGGCATGTGTTTGAGCTTGGAGATGGATATGTAGTCATTTATTGGGGTTATGACGAGGCTGCTGGCCCTACCACGTTGTTCTTTAGAGACATGCATTTTCTTTGCTCTGGAAATATAAATTTTCAATATCATATTCATTTTCTTTTTTTTGTTAAAGTCATATCTGAAAAATAGCAGAAATTACGGCTGTCATTTTCATTTTATTGCCTTTAAATTACGGTGTTAAAAGTACTGAATGTTATGTTGAGTAGAAGTGACATTGAAAAAAGGAAATGAAATTCTTTTTTCCTGCTTAATTCCTGTGGAAGGAGGGATGATGCTGTACATTTTATTCAATTTTATTTAAATCATAACTTTTTTTCCTATTTTATTGTATTAAAAAAAAACATTTTCTTAAATGTGGCAATTTCTTCCCCCAAAAAAAGACTATATAAATATGTCATTTCATTAGGAAGATAAAATAGTTTATACTCACGCCCTGACAATACTGTCCTGATGGATGTTCAGTCTTCCATGTACCACGTTAGCGTTGCTGACAGTTATGGTGTCTCCTTCCACGTAGTTGAAATGTCTGAGGTAGCAATAAGCTATGATCATAGAAGTTGAGTCCACTAGAACCATTCTTCTTCTGATGTTTGGAGCCACTTTGTCTGGTTTCTGGTACTCTGTTAACTCACATATCCGGCCTGTTATAGACCGATCAACATTTTGTCTCTGACGATAACTGTGTAGTTCTTGAATATTTATGTTTGGATTGCGATGCCCTGGGTCACTGCTGTCTCCCTCTGAAGAGTCAGCTTGACTCTTCTTTGGTGCTTTATTTGGTGTTCCTCGGTGTTTTGTGAAGGAGGTACCTTTTCCAGTGTATTTCTTTGGAGAATATTGCTTCATTGGAGATCTTTTTCCAGTATTTTTTTCTGCCTCTTTTGGAAGTGGAAGGTACCTGTGGGCTGGGTTTCACTTTCTTGGGCGACTTAGTGGGCTTCTTCTTGGGCTGATCCTCTTCTTCGTCAGAAGTATTAATCTGAGGGCGGGTATATACCTTTTTGGGCGACTTAGTGGGCTTCCTTTTGGGCTGATCCTCATCTTCATCAGATGTGTAAATCTGAGGGCGTGTTTTCACCTTTTTGGGTGATTTAGTGGGCTTTTTCTTGGGCTGATCCTCTTCTTCCTCAGATGTATTATTTTGTGGGCGGGACGGTGGCATAAAGTGATTAGGTGATTTATGACGGACAGGTGTCACAGGTGATTTAACAGCACTTTTCTTGTGTGGGGATTTTACTTTGCCTCCCCCTTTTTCCATGTCATCATAGTTCATTTTCTTTCTGGCAGCGACAGAGTAGGACTTTGAACGAGATACAGTAGGGGATTTGCTTCCTTTGTTCTTTAATTCAACCCCTGTCTCATTACACATAGCGGTAGGATACTCTTTCCTCTTTAACCCACAGGACGAAGATTTTACAGGAGTTTTTCTTTTCTTTTTGGGCGTGTCATTTGGAGAAGAAAAATATTCCTCCTCGGACATGACTTTTTTTCTCTTATAGGATTTAATAGGTGTATTGTTTTCATCAGAATCAGACACGTCACATGGCAGTGGGGCTTTCATCAAGGAGCTGTAACTGAAACCCTTCCCTGCTGCGGCAGGACTGCCGGTCTGTTTCCCTTTGGTAAGTTGGGATTTCACAGGTGGGCGGCCACGTGGCATTTTGGCGGGAACGGGGTCATCTTTTTCTACATGCATATTTTGGACAGACGTGATTTTCTTTGTCAAAGCTTTACCCTTTTTCAAATTGGTACCTGATTTACCTTTAGCGGAAGAAGGAGATTTTATCAATTTCACAAATTTCTTCTTGTCAGTTTTACTGCGTGTCTGCCTTCTGTTGGGAGAAGACATGTTTCCCACGGCGTCACCAGTTTCACTGTTGGCGGGATTCATATCAAATGCTGACAAAGGGAGCTTCAATGCTTCACGCATTTTCATCATTTTAAAATGATTCACTTGAATTAAATCGTCAGGGAGGGTGGGATCTGCTGTGGCACTTACATTTGAACTGAAACTTGTATCACATGCGTCTTTCGTACCCACGCCACTGTCAGGACATGGGGTGCCGGCGACATTTTGTTGTGCAAGATCTACGTCGATGTTACTTTCCATCTCGTTGCAGTCTGGTATCCCGTCCTCCAAACATACACTCGGTGTAACATTTTGTGAAAGTGGGAAAGGTGGTGTATCCTCCTGTTGTGTGTCTGCCATGTCATCCTCCATTTTGCTGGAGAAAAGGCTGAGAAAGTGGTACAAAATTCCGAGAACTGTCCTCCCTGATCACCCGCCTTGCTTTATGTCGCGTCCTTTTTCAAAGTGTGACGTCACATAAACCGGCGCCTCGTGATGGGACGCGGCAGCTGTGTGGTACCACTTCTCGCCGCACTGGAGAAGTGGCGCTGAGGTAGCAGCGTCTGTGGCATTTGGCGCCTTGCCAAAACGCGTGTGATATAATATAGAAAATGTCAGAGTAGTGCAGTGTCAATGCTTTTGCTTAAACTGAGATGGTAAGACCAAGGTATATAATGATATCCTACTTTTTCCACGGATGTAGTAATAGATGAATACATTAAATCCAAAGCAGTTCCTCCTATTGTGGTTTTTTTCCTGATCTCCTGATTCATTTGTAAAATGCAACCCATTTGCTTGGAAATCTTTTTGGCCTTCCTGTCCAATATGTTCAGATTGAAATCTCCAAATATAACGTTGTTTTGTGTTTTGTGTATTTCATCTAAATCTCTTTTCATTTTTTGATTCATGTCAAGAATTTGTTTCTTTTTACATCTTGGCCTACAATATACTATTCCAAAGCAGAAAATGTTTTGAAGGTATTCCACTTTCACCAATAGGTACTCACATTTTTTGTATTGACCACTTGTAGAATGCACTAAATGGAATTTTTTGTTCAAATAAATGCAGACTCCATTGAAATCTCTTTGTCCAGAAGAGAGGGGAATTGCATCTAACCGGATACAATTCATGTCAATCAGTTTGTAATTATCCTTAGGATCTGTAACTAGCAGGTGCGTTTCACACAAGCAGATAACATCTGCTGACATGGCCGTTCGGTCTTTCTGAAGCGATGGAAAATGTGAAAAAAGGGACTGAACATTTTGGTAATATAGAACAATTTGCTTATTCTTACAAAAATACACAGGAAAGTTCAGTTTCACATTAGCTTCTGTGCGCAATCTTTTCATTTCCATCTGAATTTTTGGGTCCATTTTTATTTGTGATTCTTGGAAATCCACAATACTTAGTCCTTGAGCTGAACGAACTCGACTGCAAGCTACGTAAAATAGATTGCGTACTTTAATATTCTTCAAGCACACCGATACAGCTTCGTAAGTTGATCCCTGACACTTATGAATTGTTCGAGCTGAAGATTGCCTGAGCGGAAATTGATGCCTTTTTACCTGCAACTGAGACTTCGCCAAATTGAATTCAAGTATTCGGGAAAAAATTGGAACCCAATTTTCGTTACATTTTTCAGGGCGATATTCTTGAAATTGTTTTCGAATTTTACTTCCAATTTCAACATCAGCAAATTCTACCCATAGAATGCATGGTTTAGCGTAATTGTGCATGTATTGTATGTGTTTCAGAATACAAGGTGTTCCGTTAGCTAGACCTGAACGCACATCTATGTTGCTTGTTAAATCATAGGGTAGGCCTATAGCTGCATGTAGAACTTGAGGAATGTTGTTGGTGTATTTCATGATGGAAAGTTGTTCTGTAATTTTTTCACAACGGCTACAAGACGTGGGTCTAGTGTAGAAATCGACACATTCAATTCTGTCTTTCTGTTTCTTTGCAGCAAGGAACTGAAGCATGTTATATTCGGCTACCTGTTTATTTTTATAGAAAAGATGAGTAACTTTCATATTTTTCTTTAAGTCTTTTCTTTCGGACATGTTGAGAGTAGACAAGTAATCTAATTCATTTTCGTCAAATGTGCCATCCCGGATTTTGTCCAGTACATCTGCAAATTCCTTGTCTTCAGCTTGTCTCATTGGCTCTGTCAATTCGTAATATAAGAACGAACTTGTCCAAATGTTTTCTTGTAAAGAAGCGATAGATTTTTTTGGACGGGTGTATATTGGTTTGTCACCTACTGGTGGGAGTTGGAAAAAGTCCCCGAAGCAAATGACATGTATACCCCCAAACAACTCATCGTTGGCACATATGTGTTGCAGTCTAGAATTGATAAAATGAAAAAAGCGCACTCCGATCATGGACACTTCGTCTATAAGTATCACTTTTATGTGCCGGAATTTCATTCGCAAAGTACTTAAAGCGTCTCTGTTGAGTCCTACATGGCGGTCATAGTTTTCTTGCGGCTGGACATGCAATGCTGAATGTATGGTTTGGCCTTTTATGAGGTAGGCGGCTTTCCCGGTGTACGCTAAGTTCATCACGGCATCTTCTGTTATTTCACTGGGTCTGTTCAAATTATAGTGGCGAGATAAACTTTGATACAAGCAATGCAGAACACGGGACTTTCCAGTACCCCCACTACCGGAAATGAACAATCGTATAGGGTTGTCATGTAGAAGAATTTGTTTCATGACATGGTCATATATGTTGCGCTGTTTCTCATTTAGGCTATTGACATGTTGAAGTAGTTCACGATGTGGCCATAATTTGTCTATTATCATGGCAGCAGTAGTGTTACTTTGTCGTGCATTGTCATCGCTGTTCCTTTCATGTCTTATTTTCTTTGGAACAAAGAATCGGTCTTTCATGTTTTGTTCACCTTCTTCCAACTGCAACAAAGATTGTTCTTCACAACTAGGGGCAAATTCTGCCGCCCTTTCAGATAAAATGTTACTGTGTATATCTTGTAGTTGTTCTATGTTCCTTTGGCTGAAACGTTGCTTACAACTGATCATATCCTATTTCTCTTGTTCAGACAAAGACATGAACAGTGTGTGATATGATATGTCGTGTTGTAAACAAATAATTTCTGGATCAGTCCTCCATGGTGTAAAAAGAAGTAAACAAACACAGTAATATTCTTCAGGATCTTCGTTCATTGAAACGATGTAGTACCGAAGTATGCGGTTCTTTGCACGGATGCTAAAAGTATACTTACTTTGGATGTATCTCCAGGAGCCTTTATTTCTTATCTCTCCTATGAGACCATTTGCTATGGAGTATGGAGTAGTATTTTTCCTTGTTACTCCAGCAGTGTAATCTGCAAGGGTCCATTTGTCGAAATACAAAGGTCTTTCAGAATATTGATTGAATTTATTGTCCACGTAAATGTCTGTACTTTTGCCTTCAATTTGATTGAGGATGGAATCATTTTTCAGAACATGGATTCTTTTGCTGCGTGTCTGAGTGTTTATTGAAACAACATCCCGACTGTTTCCAGTGAGAGGTATACTCAGGAGAATATATATGGCCTCCTGCACACACACTTCCGATGATTTCATGAAGACACTACCCATTTTACGTAAAGTTTCTTTGATACTGTTATGTTGTTCCTTGCACTCTTTTATCATTGTTTGCATCGCTATACTCAAACCCCTATTTTGTTTATTTATATAATTTATGATGTATATCACTACGCTGTATGGATCTAAACAGATCTGTACGTCCATGTTTGCTTTCCAAACCTGAAGGAGATTAATACTGTACATGTTGACCCTTGAATCACAAGGTGCCCGTTTCAGAAATGCTTTGCTGTTTCTGAGAGAAGAACGTATAGCTTGAATGTATTGGGTATAAGAAATGTTGAAACGTTTCAACATTTTCTCCACAGTATATGATTCTGGTATGTCGTAGACAGTGAGGAACTGTTGTATTCTATACCACAGTTGGGTATCCTGCTCCGTTTTTTCTGGGTTAGGTTCGAGAATAATAGTATGGTCTAACGGGGGAAGAGGGTATCCGAACCTACAAATGGGGTGGCCACCTTTTCTGCATGTTCCACTGTGGCTATGTATTTGACCATGGATGTGGGTTTTGTTCTCTGTTTCTGGGGACCCAGAGCATGATATGTACTGATCTATGTATTCCAATAAGTCGTCATTGTTTTTGTCTTCTTTGTACTGTAGGGCATTTTTGCACCATAACAGCATATGGATATGCGGGCTACCGCGGTGTTGGAATTCAACGCGGAAGAAGTGGTCTGTGACATCTCCCAACGGTTTGTCAGCCGAATATATGCAACCATTCAAGAAAAGACGGAACTTATGGTTGAAATATCTTACACATGTAACTGGGTCTGATGAAATTAACTCACATTTGTGGTTGTAGTTTTTCAGAAGTTTTTCCATAGTCTTAGCACTGGGATATTTCTTGTATTTTGAATGGTACAAAGATTCTAACAGTTCTGGCCAATAAAAGTCAGCTGCTGATAAAGAAATGAAAAAGGTAGGTAGACCAAGCTGTCTCATCATAGCAAATAAGTCTTTTTTTTTCTGTCGTAGATTTTCAGGGCTATTTTTTACTGCTCCAAAGAAATAAAAACCGTTGTCTAGAAGACAGAGATCAGCACGTTTCTGCGTATCCCGTACTTGTTCTGCTGTGTATTGTTTGTCTGGAGACATGTATCGTACACCAAACTGTGATGTCTTCTTTATCTCTGCGTGGTTATGTATGTTATATCGCACAAAAATACTCTCTGTGTTTTGAGCCACTCGACGGTCTTCGTTCATTAGTTCCCAATGTACCCGATCTATTCGGCTTATTTTCTTGCACTTAGGGAAAGTGTCAGAGATATTTTGACCGCAATATTCTGTGGGGAATGACATTTCTTCTGCTTTTTTGTCCATTAGTACATAAATTGGTACTTGGTTCTGACCGGGTGCTATGTCTAGATATAGGTCATCGTAGTCCACGTCAAGCAAAGTGTTCAATGGGCAGGGAACATCAGACTTATCAATTTCAGAGAAATTATCACTCTCAGGTTCAGAGTTGTCTGCTGAATTGTTGTCTGAGGTATTGTTACTTCCTGTGTCACTTTCGTATGAATTGACATTGTTGTATGATGTAACTGGTGCCACATGTGGAAAAGAACGAATGGTGTGTTCTTCCTCATTGTCTTCTGACACATACTGTGGAGGTGTGTCACCACCGTCTATTCCTGTATGTAGTTCTTGAATGTATCCGTCTTTTATAGTAGGAATTATATCATCTATGTCTGAGAAATCAGTGTCTATATCAAAGTGATTTGGAACATCTGTGTCTGAATCACTGTCCATTTCATGATTGAGAAAAGCTAGTGTCTGATGTAGCCATTCTTCATTTATCTGCACCTCTTCATACTGGTATAGTGGGCTATTATCTAACAACCATTTCAGTGCGTTTAGAACTCTAGGAGGATGTACATTCATTGTCCTATATGCTCGAGTGTAATCTAAGCGTCTTTTCAGTCGAATAGCAACATTTCCACTGTGGTTGATGTATCTTGGAAGAGAATATACAGTATCATGTATTTTAGTTGGGACATTTACAACATTTCCAAACAATTTTAGCTGACCACCTTTTGGTAGGACAATTAAATGCATGAATGGAACGCGGAGAGATATCAGTTGTTCTTCTAAGTGTGGAATACGCAATTCAGGTGGTACCTGTGGGAATTGTATTCCATCTGAACGAGCAAATTTGGGTTTTCTGTTGTTATGGACACTAGTTTTGCATCGGTTGCAAGCAAATATTTTCTTCCCATGGCTGAAATTAGGATCTATGTAGTTGTTGTATTGTTGCCTGTCCACTTGAGTAAGTTGATCTAAGAAGTAAATGCAATAACATACACAGCAGACATAGTGCAAGGAGAAGTCTACGTTTAGCAGCATAGAATTTCTTTTGACAGTTATCATGTTCTCCTCGTCTATATAGTTTTGACTGCAAAGAGATTGGACGTATTCTAGTGGTATGTCTTCAGAAAGTAATTCATTTCCTTCATCCTGTACTACAATGCTAGGGTTTTGGTCGTTCTCACTTTCTTCATCTGTGTCACAAACTAGAGCATGTGGGGCACAATGTATTGCACCAACACTTGCATGACCTTCTTTCATTTTTCTTTTTTCTCGGGTTTTCTTCTGCGCTGCTGTCAATTGAGCTCTCCTGCGATCTTTGTTTCTTGCTTTGCATGCGTTAATGTATGCTGAACCTGTTGTTTCAGGTTGTGCTATAGTAGAATGGAGGAACGGTTCTGCACTGGGATGTTCACTGACATGAACATGTGAGCTGTTGTTTGTATTGATTTTTTGAATGTGTTTTCTCACACGTCGTTTGTTTGTGTTATCTAAGAAATTTTGGTTCAGACCCTTTTTTCCTATTTTACAATGCCATACACCTTTTTTTTTTTCAGTTTGACTCGAATAGGAGAGTGAGGAGTAGTGTCGTGCAAAGTAGGGGTAGTAGAACTTTCATGCCTGTCTGTCAAGTGAGGTGTGTCAAAATGGAGAATACAACCGTTGTTCTGTAACACAGCATTTTGTGAACTAGGATGATGTGAAAAAGACTGGGTAATGTTGGGCTGTGGTGGGGAGTGATGTACGTTGTTCCGTGTAGGGCACTGATATTTTTGTTGCTGTTCATTCTGCTTTACTGTAGTAGGTGGTCCAAATGTCATGTTATGTACAGCCTCTTTGTTGGATGTGAATTTGTCAGACATGTCCTTGTGTTGTCCAACAACATATACCATTTCAGCAACAGGTCGGTGGAAATTTAGGTTGAGGTACTGTTCACCCATATCAGGTGCAATGTGGACTGTGATCTGAATAGGAATTAGATTGTATTCTGTGTCTTCTGTATATCCAGGTGCATTGAACAGTGCCTTCAGGTGCAGTATCATTGCCATGAAATGCTTGAACTTGACACATGTAGATTTCCCACAGCCATCTTTGCTTGGCAATCCTGTGTTTGGTGAACGGCAATGTGAATCAAAACAGGTGTATGAGCCTTCTGCATCACATTTCAGCATCACACACATGTTCCGGCAAACAAAGAATGCTGCCTTGTTGTTGGAGAAAACATGTGTCATTTTTGATACAAGTATTTGGGTATTTTCACATATAGTGCCATTTTTGGTAGGAAAATGACATATGTGGTATCTGTTACGTCCCCATGTCACTTCGGAAGGAGTTTCAGATACCATCAAATATTGTGAACCAGATTGCATGCAGATTTGACTGTACATTTGGTCTCCTAGATCTAATGTCCTGTTCAAAAAAGAAGTAGACATGTCTGTCCATGTTGTGTTGTGAGATGTTATGGCATATCCCAAACTCATCGAAACACATTGTTTTCCTGAATTGTGTTTGTACCTGTCACTACCCTGATGCCAACTAGCCGATTGGATTTCATTGTTGGTGATACCTCTCTTCTTGAAGATAGACATCACTGGTATCATGAGATTACTGTACTACTGTACAATGAAACAAACCAGTATAATCGCGCAGGAAGTATGATGTAGACAGTCAAGAAAATGCCTGTAGAAGGGAAAAAATGTTATTTTAATATCTTGACATGTAGAAATATGAAGAAAATGATTGAAGAAAATTAGCTTGTGCGTAAGCCCTTTGAACCATACTGACCCGCTGGCTTTTGGGCTCAAAAAAAGTTAAATTGGGCCCTTTGAAGCATGGTAACCCGCGAACTTTTGACCTCAAAACAGGTTAAATTATTTTGGCCTCCCCCCTATGTGAAGGGGTCCAAAATTTTTGGTCTCTACCCCCAATCCACCATCACCTCTGTTGTTTATGTAGTGATAAAATTTGGACCCCTTGACCAGGGGGGGGGCAAAAAAATTTGGACCCCCTTGGGGGGGGTCTGGGGGGTCTAAATAATTTAACCAGATTTGAGGGGGGTCCAAATAATTTAAACGAGTTTTGAGGCCAAAACCCCGCGGGTTACCATGCTTCAAAGGGCTGGCGCGCAACCCAATTTTCGGCCGAAAGGGGGTGTGGTAAAACATTTTGACCTGTCATTTTCGGCCGAAAGGGGGTGTGGTAAAACATTTTGACCTGTCGCGCAACCCAATTTTCGGCCGAAAAGGGATGTGGAAATTTTTTTGACCTGTCGCCCAGGGGGGGTGTAAAAAATTTTGCACAGTCCGTGCAGAAACTCACCACCCCCACCCCTGTTGTAAAAAAGTGATCACTCTATTAGAAATGATCAATCCCTTAATTTGACATGGCGACATGACATAATTTGGCAGTACAGGCATGTAAGATGAATAATATACACATGTGAAATGGACATCTGTTGAAGTCCAGATGGTGACATGGCTATTTGTTTTTTAGGATAGCGCAACACATGGTTGTTTCATTGTAGGCCTACTGAAGGTTGAAAAAGTTCGCTACATGCACTCCCTGTTTGAACTGACATAACACTTAGGAATAACGAAAAAATGCGACATGGGACATAAGGAATATGACCGTATGAGTTATAGGACATGTCATTGTTGAAGTACATAGCATTGAACCATTTCAAACAAATATTGAGGGCAGTACCAGAAAAACTCGTTCAGCCATGTTTTGTTTCATGTGACGCCACGTGGCAGCTTGTCGTATGACATGAAAAAAGAAATGTTTGGTAACAGGAAAGGGAAAAGGGACCGGAGCACGCAACATTAACACATTTTTCTTGTATAGTACCTTTTCCTGTGTTGTGTGATCACTGTATCATATGGGAAAAGCATGTGGGGAATCAAATCCCGAGCGAGTTGGCCGCCATTTTGTTGTTGATTTGGAAGAAGCCAAAGCGGAGTACGGGTAGCCGTCTGGTGAGAAATATGTGAACTAATCCTCCCGAAGTGAAATGGCCGTGGAAAAAGACAAAACAGTAGTGACGCGTAACCCATGTTTGCAGGGCTAGAATGCAATGTTATGAACTATTTTCCGTAACACAGAATAGAAATTGGGATACTATGATCTGTTTAGGTGATGTTACTACAAATGAGACAGACATCTGCATATGACTAAGGTGATTTTTTTTTGAAAGAAAATGATATTCACTTCTACTCCTACGAGGGTTTGGCCAAATTGTGGTGGTAAATATCAAAAAATGCTATATCTTTGCTTCTTTTTTTTTTCCAGCAGAATAGAAAAGGGAAAGGGAAAAGGTGACATATGCACATAATTTGACATGAAAATGGGACATTTTAGTGGTATAGTACGTTTTTTATTCAGATAAGAAAATTTTGAAACTGCATAACTATAAGCTACGTCGACCCAGCTGGTAGAGTAGTAGCCAGGTGTATATGGTATATAGGTAGAGCTGAGACCTCCTCGCTAATATCAACAATACACAGCATGCAGCAATGTCCAACTGTACAAGAAAATGTGTTATAAAATCATGGTTATGGCAAGTTGGCAAGTATATATATATATAATGCTCTCTGTTGTTCTGAATCTCACATTGGTCCTGTAATGTGAGTCACAGTAGAATGATAGCATCTGCTGAAGCTCATCACCAGAGACCATCCCGCTGGTGGAGATACCAGGGGAATGCTAGATGGTTAGAGCGGTTTGGGTCCTGAGGGTTATTGGAAACGGGAGTGTTCCCACCTAACATATTCTGGGTGTGGTCCAATACTGCACCCTCAGAAAAGTGAGAGTCATCATCGCTAAAACTGCCCTCACCTGAGAGTCGGCCAGTGCCTGACCCTCAGGTGAGGGTAGTTTTAGCGACAATGACTCTCACTTTTCTGTGTGTGTGATGGGTAGTTTAAACGCTGTTGGGGAATAGGACAAGGGAGGATTGGCTACGTCAATATGGTGGTGGATATGCTGGAAGCTGGTGGAAGTGGTGTAGGGGCCCACAGTTCTCCTGTGTTCCCCTCGATCTGGTTATGTGAGTAGCAGCAGAATGTCAGCAGGGGATGTAGCTCAGCAGTAGAGCACCAGCATCGATTTCTGAGGCCCTGGGTTCAGTTCCGAGTATCTCCTAGATGTTTTCCCACGACATTCACAGCAGTAAGGAAGAAGCTATAAAAGGAAAGATTTGACACAGATTTGATAATCAATGAGAGCCTACATGCATAGAACCTACTGACCTGAAAATGAAATTGTTCTAATTGACTATTCTATATCACTGTGTGTCTACGACATTGATTGTTAAGACTGTGTAAGTGTCCAGAATGTTGTAATCTGGCTCTTCTGTATCAGCATTGGACAATAATTGAAGTTTATTGAGTAATGGTTTGAGGACTAGCAATCGGTGGCTGAAACACTTCAGTACCAACTACCTTCTTGAACCGATATCACTCGTCACTTATCGCTACTGCTTGCTATCATGTCCCATCACACAGGAATAGCAAATTTGATTCCACCACCCATACCATTGTGTTTTAGTTTAGTTTTAAAGGCCTATGCCTCGGCACTTCATTGATGTTTGAATCTCTCTGAAACAGCACCAAGGATTACCATAAACGTTGACTCTTATTGTGTCTGATTATACCATTTATGTCATCAAGATCTGTATTCTCCACTCTATATTCAATTGTTACTGTTTTTGATACATGTACTTGACTGAAAATAAAAACCACTGTATAAAACTGACTTGTTCAAGTTGAAATTTCTAATTCCTGTTTTGACACCTAAAGCAAGTTGTCTATTAATAGTTTAATTAACAGAGCAGTGTCAAGCTAGTGCAGTATTGTTAGTTTGTACAGAATCACCTACAGAATAATTATGAGAAACTGAATATTAGCGCGATTTGAGGATGAGAACTAAGTCAATCCAATATGAAAGCAAACATTAAACTACTAAACTCTGTGTAAACAATATAACATGCAAATTGATCCTACATTAGGTCTCCATCAGGGCACATGTGTCGGGTAGTTACGACCACTTTGATATCTTGTCGACAAACAAAACCTTAGTTAAAATCTATCAATGTAAATATCAACATTCCTGACATTTTCAGACTATGCATGTTTGGTGACGAGACATGCAGCATCCGATTACGGCGTATAGCAAACCTATATGGACAAGCAATTGACAGGGTAATATTAGAAGGGAACATAACGCTTGTAGACCCTATGAGATAATGCCCCCGCCCCCCCCCCCCCCCACCAAAAAATAAAAAATAAAAATTTGACATCAAACAATGATATAACCGTGTTTACACATTAGGTTTAGAGTGTTGGTCCCCTGACCAACCCATGAGGCCAAGATGGCGAGTCATCAAAAATGTCTGCTAAAGACAGGGAATCACTGAAATCATATTACTATGTATATTTATGAAACTTGGATCAACACTTTTCACTCAGCTCAAATGTAGACAAATGCACTCAATGTAGACATTGAAAACGCCTTGTATTGTCATGCAGAAGGTAGCTAGAATTAAAAATAAACAGTTCCATACTGCTATTGATCTTGCATTGTATACATATACACTGCTCTCACATTTCACGAGGATCCATACTTTGTCTGTTCTTTGAAGTCACAGTGCCAGTTACTGTATCCCTAGTTACTGTATCCCATGCAAGTTTGACAACTACGATATCTCATGTGCTGGTAGGATTAATAGTTTTCGACATTATTCAAGGGAATGATAGATAATCGTACAGTTACAGACAATGCATTGATCATAAACGTGCCTGGGAATCATTCTGGCTTTTCATAACATCCAAAAGACTCATTTTCTGATTCTTTCTTTTCCTTTTTAACGGATAGTATAATGACGGTCTCGAGTCCATTAATTAAATTTGCCACAAAAAGGTAATTATAAATAATAACAGACTTAGTATGCTTGCAGCATATACTTCAGTTATAGAATGTGACAATTGGCCTGCACAGATAATAGTTAGAGTCGCCACGACTCTTACAACTTCTTAGAGTCCCAGTTTGTCTCCCATGCGACACCTGTAGAGGAGAGTCAAATGAGTTTGACTCTGTCCCTGAAAAGTCAACAGCAGTTGACCCGTCAAAAGAGGCGGGATTCAAAATGGATACTTGAATACATGCAGGTATATAAAGGTGGATTGAGTAGTCTACTAAATTCAAGGTAGAGTGGGGGCAACAGGTCAGAAATATGGTGACTAAGCTATATATTGTTGATGTTCCTGGACTGTATTGTATCTTAGTTTATCATCACATGTAATTCAAGTAAGTTAACTGGAAAACCTGTTCCAATGGCATCCCTTAACCACGCTATTTAGGCATAGTGGATCTTTCTCTAAAGAATCAAAACTGTAGGCATGTAACAAATGTCTGAAGTATTAAAAGTGACTCTGGCTTGTGGTTGCCACTGCTACCAAACTAGTGTTGGTTGATCCATCAGGTAGTTTCATATGCAACTATTTTCAGATTCAACACATTTCTTTTTCTGACTCTTCATGAGGAGTCAAGTTGTACAAGGGCCACAGGTATGACTGAAATAGCTGTGACCCTCTTCACGAGAGTCATCATGACTCTGCTACCAGAGTCAACTAGAGTTGACTCTGGTAAAAGAGTAGTGGCGACGCCTTTACCACTCTGTGTGTGGTCAAACCAGCCATTCTGCCCAACCACAGTTTTTTGAGGTTGCCATTGTTACTGTTTTCGCAAACACTAAAACCATGTATTATCAACGATTCTAGTATGCATTGTAACATTAAACTTGATCCTTAATGCTTAAGCATACACCTGCATCCTATCATTCATGAACTATGCAAAAATAACAATACAAGGAGAATATTTAACTACTTTCTATTTTGTTGATATTCCAGGAGCACTAATGGAGCACATCAATAGAAACTGCTGTTCACATTGATCTCCTTGGTTGTTGTCAACGCCTTAGCATAATCATTGTCTGAATATATTTATTCATAATAATAGGAAAACATCATATGCGCCTTATATTTCACATCTAAACGATGCACCATCACTAATGCAGCGGGACTTGTGAAGCCACAGTGATATGAATGGTACACCTACTCTACACAGAGCTGCTACACTGACAAAATCTGCTGGACAATCTACATTCTAAATTCGTAGGGAAATCTATTTTAATACCATTGCAGGCTCCATAGTTTAAAACTGATCATGGAAACCCAGACAGTTACAGACATTGCATTATTCAACAATGTCACTGAAGACCTTTCTGGATCTCCATATGAGCCAGAAGACTCATTGTCCTTGGTTGATATTGCAATTTTTACAATATGTGGAATAGGAATAGTACTCAACAGTCTTATCATCATTGTGATAATGTGTGGCTCCCTCATGAGGACCTCTGTCTTTATGATCCTCCTGCTGGTCCTCGCTGTTACAGATACTTTAACATTATTGACTGCTATTTGGAGAATTGACAGACTGTACAGTTTACTTCCCTTCTCCTCTTCAGTCTGGTCCTGCCGTATACTCTGTTTCAGCAATTATGCAATTCCTGTTGTTTCCTCTTGGTTGATTACTTTGATTTCAATTGAGCGAACCATTGCTATATTCTTGCCATTGAGGGTGCACATTTATTGTACAGAGAGGAAGCTTAAAGCTGCTTTTTTCATTCTTATAATTGTAATCTCTATCACTGGTATACCACTTTTATTCACTTCTAATGTCAGCAAGGTTGGCATGGTGTATAAATGTCACAGTTTAGGAGCTGTTTCAGTGGCTAAGACTATATTCATGCTCAGTATTGTACTTGTATACAGTATGATACCCTCTTCCATAATCTTCATTCTAAATACCTTAATGATAAAAAAATTGAATTCTCAGAGACAGTTTAGAATCCAGCACCAGACATCTCAGCAGGGGAATGCTGCAGATACCAACAACTCGGCCCTTACAGTTACAATGTTTGCAGTATGCTTTGTCTTTATACTGACTACTTTACCCGGAGATTTCTTATTGTTTATTGAGACACTGTTTGAACTTTTTGGAACATATTCTATATTTCGTGACTCTTCTTTTTACTTTATAGTACAGAAAATGTATGTCTTAAACCATAGCATCAACTTTGTACTTTATTGTGTGACTGGGTCAGTCTTTAGACAGACTTTAATCCGCCTCTTTACATGTCACAATAAGAAAATATCAACAAGATACAACACACAGCATTGCCCAACTGTGCAAGAAAGTGTTTTATAAAATGATGGTAATGGCAAGTTTGGATATCATATACATAGTAAGGAAAAAACTAAAATAAACACTTGAAAAAGCAGACCTCCATTCAATTATCAACACGAGCAGATTTGAGCAGAACATGAAAATGGAATTATAACAACTGAATATTCCCGGGCGAATATTCTACATTATTGTTTACCTTAGGCATTGATTGTTGCTGGACTGTGTTAGTTCCCATGCTTTTGTAATCTGACACTCCTATATCTACGCGACGCATCAAAAATAGATAGTGTTTGAAGATGATTGAGCAATGGATCGAGGAGTAGGAATCTGTGGCTGGAACACTGCAGCACCACATACCTGACTGGATTGATATCACTCGTTTCTCATCACTACTGATTTTCATTATGCCTCATCACATATGATCTGGAAATTTGATTCGAGCCACCCACATCAAGGGGTTTTGTCTTAAAAGGCAAAGGCCTGGAATGTCATTAACCGTTGAACATTTGCCAAACGGCATTAAGGATTGATTTCTAACATTGGCTCTTACTGTGTCTGATAATACCATATACGCCCTGCAAACAAAATCTCAAGTGGAAATCGTACCATTCTCGTGTCAAAACATGAGAATTTTAAAACGTTGTGTCATATTTTTACGGAATTTAACCAGCATACTCAATTGAATTGTAATTGTATCTTGAACATCACACAGTGAATAAATACTCTTATAAACTCAAAAAAAAGAAATTTCTTGTAGTGAAGCCCGGGAAATACAGGTCTTCATTGTACTTGTGGAGTTTCTTACTAAGATGCCCAAACAACATTAGACAGTGATGTTATCATTCCTTATATTAAAGCAACTCATACTTAGAGTAGGTACTCACATACCTCTCGATCAATAAGGCAGGGCTATTTTATTTACATACTTGTTAATCCTTTGTTAGTCACATTTTTCTGAATAATTCTATCTAACAAATTAAGTTAGGTAAGTAGACACCAATCATAATCTTGACCCACTTTTAGGATAAAAAAAAGATTAATGGTAACTCCTAATACTCAAAACATTTTCCTTATGATCAATGGTAACTCCCAATACTTATTGAAAAAGTTATGACATGCCATTACACCAGGGATAAACTATAGTTATTAGTAAAGTATGTGGTCTATTCCCTCAAATCTAATAGTAACTCCCAATACTCAAAATTGAAAGGGCAGCAGGACCCCAGACACCTCCAGAAAATGCTGACTCATGACTTGGCACTGAGCAAACCTGTAGTCACACCCCAGGACCATACCACTACACCCAAAGGGGTGGCTGCAACAATTAAACGGATATCAGATTTCAGCTGGTCACTTTTGCACAATCCAGCTCTGGAGGCGACCCCCAGAAAAATTAAAACTCAAATCAAACTCATAGTTCTAAGCTTAATAGATATGCAATTTCTTACTTAAGACTGTGTAAGTACATAGTTTACTTTTGTAGCCTGACAGCTTAACGCGACATGCAAAAATGATTAAACTTCTTCATGGAATTGAAACGGCACTCGTGGAGAGATGTTTTCAGTTCTGTCAGGTAATTCGCGCTTCTTGACAGGTAGATGCACTTGACATAATGAGGCTCGACTAGGTTAGCATAGAACAATGCAATCCTATAAGAAATTTAAACATTTATTTTAAGACTAATACGGGGTTCCCACAGATTGAAATTCCATGACATATCCATGACATTCCATAACAAAATCTGAATTTTCCCTGACATTCTTGTAGGGGTTCAGGGGCTTTGGATCTATGTTGAGGGGTACAGATAGGTGGAGTACGGCCAGGAACGTGAGTAGTTCTGTGTTCATTTATAACTGTAATGATCTATGTTGAGGGGTACAGATAGGTGGAGTACGGCCAGGAACGTGAGCCTAGTTCTGTGGTCATCGCTACCTCTAAGTCTCTATGACATGTGCAGGGGTACAGAGGGCTCAGGCGGTACTGCAAGCATCATGAGTCTTGGTGAAGTTTTGCTATAATACTCGCGTAGCCCAGCGTGTCTTAGAGGAAACTGCTCCAGTTCCTGTTCCATAGTATGCTCAAACCTTGAATCAGCAGTCCACATCGCACACACACAAAAAGTGCTGTCATCATGATCAATGTCATCACCCCAGTCGGGTCTTACTAGGAAGTTAAGGAGGTACAGGGTGTTCTGGTATCTTAACACAAATCCACACGGAAGCCAGCTCAGTTTAGTTTTTACATCCTGAGCAGATTCCCAAATGGACCACATATCCTCTGACGGGCTGTACAACAAAATATTCATGACGGTTGTCAGGAGGAAGAGGACCTCTTTGTCTTTATACTTCATGACTTGGAGCTCTCTACCTCTGTCCCTTTCTGTTAGAGGCAGCCTGGCTTTTAAACTATGCCAAGTACTAGTTATTGGATTAAAGCAATCCATTCTTTGCGACCAAGGTCCATCATATAACCTACCACCAGCGACATAGATACAGTCGGCAATAACTACTGCCCCATGCTCAAAGACTGCAACAGGCAGTGTATTGGGGATGACACTCCAGGAGTTGGTTTCAAAGTCATATTTCTCAATGACATCAATTGGTACATAAAACTCTGGAGTTCCATAATAATAACCTCCAAGGACATACAGATGCTTGTTATAAGAGACCAGAGCAGCGCCCCCTCGAGGTGCCCTGAGTGGAGCAATAGATGACCATTTCATGGTTCTGGGATCTAAGATGTGCCATTTCTGGTCTGTGCTGAACTTCTCGCATACAATGAGAAAATTGTTAACAACTACTAATGTATCAATGTTATGCTTCATTTCCGGTTTCTCCAAAGCCTCATGTCTATTCCAAAACTTCCCATATGATTCTCTTTGACCTAGTGCATATAGCACATGGCCATCTGAGTTGAAGTAGAAGGGAGATGGTTCGTTTCTGACCAGGTTCTGTTTGGAGTCATCTAAGACCTTGATATGAGTAGGTAGCCTGTGATATTCTATGGCTTTATCCAGCTGTACATGCCATGACCCACCAGACTCTGAGTATAGGTCACTCCTTTTAATGTTTTCAAGTTGTTCTGGTGTCATCAGTGCAAACCGTAGCTGCCCCATGAGGTGGCTGACATGCTGCTGGCGGCTCTCACTGTCCACCTCTAACCACTGTTTGATGGTCAGGTACAGATCCCATTCTGAGTTCTGCCAAATATCTATTAGGTTCTTTGCATCATGGTGGGTCATTTCTTCTGGTGCCCAATTCTTCAGAGCATCATGAAAATGATCTCTCATCTTCCCACAAACCATCTCAATACCTTCATCCAAAGAATATTTTTGGAATAGAGAAAGCATTTGGAAGTAGTCGCTTCGTAGTGCCATTTCCAAAGCACATCGACCTGTATGAATACATTGATTGATAGCTCCCAGAATTTGAAGATATACAGCACATTCTGTCAGGTCTTCTAAACTAGCTTCACTTTGGCCAAAGTGACCCATGTAAATGAATTCAATCATGTTTGATACTGCTTGAGCATCAAGTGTTAGTCTCACTCTGTCAGTCTGACTCTCCAGCATACCTCCTGTAAACATGGCCTTGAAGTAGTCACTTCCAGAGGCCATGACGACCTTATGCACTTTGAACTCCCGGTCCTCCACTTCTATGGTGTAGTCATATAACAATTGTTGTTCGTGAAGAGAGCGAATTCCTTTCAATACTTCTGCTGTGTCTTCAGGTTCCATGACTGTGGGTTCTGCTCAGCCAGAGATTCTCCTAGAATGAGATGAGAAAACGTTTACATTAAGCAATACTATAAAATCAATAGAGAAGGCAGGAAGGTTGAAATTTTACTGTAAATGTTAGTGCTAAAGATCACAGTACAAAAGCAATAATATATATAATTATTGCATTATGAATTATAAGAAATTCCATATCTATTAATTATTGCCTGGGGGCCCAGCCCCCCCCCCCAAAAAAAAACTTCAAAGTTGGGGGAGGCCCAAGTATGTTTGCCCCCCCCCCCCGACATTTTGGGAAACAATAACCTTTTAGACTCCAGAATACACCAATCTTAGAAACACGAGCTCAACCTCCCTCAGAACACATGAATTTAAGTGCAAAATTCCAAAATTTTCTAACCATTCTGAATGTTCTAATATAAACGTCAAATTCCCAAATTTTCCTACCGAACACCCCCAGTTTGTAACTCTCTCCAACCAAAACCCTCCGGTTTTGGGAGCTGGGCCCCCCAACTTTATCCATCTTCCGCCGCCCCTGCGGTTGTCTGTTATTGGCAAATAGCATGAGACATGTGTCCAACTGCCTGCTACCATATTATGTTGTAATTAACTGAACTGCAAAGTGGTAATTAACTGAACTGCAAAGTGGTAATTAACTGAACTGCAAACTGGTAATCAACTGAACTGCAAAGTGGACCGAGAGGGATGGGGGGAAAACAGCAACATCTACTTCCTGTGGCAGTAGATATCAGGTCTGGGGTAATAGATTATCTTTGTGTAATTTTTTGAGGCAGAACGATGCATGTTTCACGTATTAATTTACGGGGGCATTAGACTCGTTCAACACTCCAACACCTTGAAACACGGGTGTTCATAAGGCCTCTTTCCTAGCCTTCTCTTTATGGCAAACGGTCTATACGAAATTCTGCCGGACACCTGCTATAGCCGGCAAAAAACCTGCCAGTCCGGCAAAATGGCTGGCTGTAATCTAGGGATCCTTGCCTACCGTAAAACCTCGCGTATAAGCCTAACTCCCGTATAAGCCGCACCCCGACTTTGGGCCGATCCTATAAGCCGCAGAGGCCATCTGAGAATTGTTAATTTGGTATTGTAGTATACTTATAAAAACTCTCGTATAAGCCACACCCTATATAGGCATGTTTGGTATCAAAAGAAAGCTGAGTCTGATTCGCGTATAAGCCGCGGCTTATACGCGAGGTTTTACGGTATATGTCATTTTTTACGGCTTGTAAATTGGACCATTATTAATGTTTCTACCGTGTAAAACAGAAAGCTTGAATATTTTCTGTAATGTTCTTCATTAATTTACATATTTAAATGATGAATATTATTGTAACATTCAGAGGAACCCTATTCATGTATCCCTATCAGTATAAACACCTTCTTGTTATACTTATTTCCTAAATAACAAGATTGCATGCCAATATCTGGGCCTACAAAAAAGAAGCCGTGCCTGCAAAAAGATATTTCTGCAGGCCCGAATGTCCTGCATGGTGAAAAAGTTTTCGTATAGACTGTGGCATCCCAGAAGGCATCCTTGTCAACCAGCCATCTCAAATGGGGTGACAGAGTTCCAGTGCGAGTCAGCTAGGGCCTCTAATGTATATTATTAGTCTATGCCTGGGTAGTTTAATTAAAGGAGCACCAGTTGCCCTTGTTCCCGTAGGATTAAGGATATCAACTTTTCCCGCATATCCGTTCTGTGGCATGTGCTTAGTTAGAAGTACAGGCTCCTGAGATCTAGGCGGGAGCAACTTCAAAACACTCTTAACGCTATATTACAGTAAAGTTGGAGCTTTTCGAAGTATATCACTGGGAGAGCCATCAAAATTAGACAACCATAATCGAAAAAGGATAAAGCCAGTTTTAAATACCTGTAGTGCAGTGACCTGGATCATATTAATTCTGATCTGCTTGTATAACCAGATTTTCTGTGCTATATTCTTGACCATTACCTCATATTGAGTCAAAAGAACTGATCGATAGTAATCCCTAGATATTTGGACACGGTACAAATAGCTACTTTCTGAATCAAAATAAGTGCATTAGTCAAAATCACAAGGCTTAAAAGCATCAATAATCGTGAAGACTTTTTATATCATTAGACTAACCACTGATTTATTGAACAGGAACACATTTTCCACAATAATCATTAATTGGGTACCTGTTATATTAGACTATAACATAAACTGGAACATCAAAGTTATAAAACTGTTTAGGTTGGTTTCAAAAGTATTCCCATATGCTATATAATCTTAACAAACCAATCAAAATACAGAGTTTATGATGAATACAGAGAATCCCAGGCATATCAGTTGGATCAGTTGGGGTGTATCCATATGTGAAGTATATACCATATTTGACGTAATAAGCGCCCTCCCCCTAATAAGCGGTGGAGGTCAGACTACCCGGTATCTTTGTTTGAAGGGAAGAGTATACTCATCCCCCCGTAGAGAACCCCCTGAATGTGCCCCTAGCCCTCAAAACCTGAACCTGAATATCATGTGTGGTGTCCGCCGACGGTAATGACAAAGTATGAATAATTAGCAATAACATAAGGCAAGCCCGAAAACCAGACAATCTGTGAAATATTTTATGTACTGCCGCCGCACTGGTGATTTAATACTGTTTCACTGACTGCTACTTGTTATATTGTTGGGTTACTGAAAGTGTTGGACCATATGATATTAATTAAAGAAATAATCTGTAATCTTAATTGTGCTCAGCTAGATGTACAAGATATTAGTAATTTGTTAATATAATGTGTTCTAAGAATGTATTGTTATGCATGATATGAAGAATTCATGAGAGGCCATAATTGTACATCTGCCTCACTAGGCGAGTATTTGGTAGATCACTGTACAAGCTGAGAATGCTATCCTAGTATAATAAACAATTTACGAACTTGAACTTGAACTTGAAGCGCCCCTCCCCCTTTTTGGGGCCTAGAACTAGAAGAAAGCCTCAATTTTCACGATTTTGGAGACAACAGGGGGGGGTGGTGGATTTGGGGGGGGAGGGGAAATTTGGACCCCTTGACTGGGGGGGGGGGATAAAAAGCCTGCGCGTTACTATGCTACAAAGGGGCGTGAATGCTCGCGATTTTTGGCCTGCCGGGGAGGGGGGATGAAAAATGTTCTCTGCGCGAAATCTCACTGCCCTCCCCCTGTTGTTAAAAAATGAGCACTCCCTAAGTACTACAGTAGTCATACAAAATAATTTTATAAGCGCCCAGGGCGGTATACACACTCATTGTACATAGCTTTGAGAAATATTTTTGACTTTCTTAACAAACTTCATATCTTCATACTTAACAGATATCAACAACAGTAATATCCCTATTGGATAGGGAGGAAGATAGATTACATTAAAAAAATAAAAGCCCCAAACTCTATTAATAAAGCCAGATTCTTTAGTTAAAAAAGTGGAGGAGCCTCTTAAGGCCGCAGGGCATGTATACATAGATCATACTAGACTGCATGACATTGGTCAAACTGATCCTTTAATAACCAGACGAGGCCATATGAAACAACCTAGAGTGTTCAACATCCATTGTTAACCCTAACATGCTAATGAAAGATTGAACGTGTGATTGAGATCACACTAGACTCAGGGTCAGTTAGAGGTGTGAAGGGAAATGTATCATTTATCATAGTAAGAAAGAGAAAGGGTGCACTCTTGTATTAATGGGATTCTTAAAGATGTGATCTTTGACCTTGATTTTGACCTTTTTCCGACCTAGATATCATCCTACACATAACAGAAATGGATTCAGCACCTTTGGTTTACCCTAGTCCACTATCCATATCCATCCATTGCTCCCCCTATTATATCCTGGCTGGACCGTTTCGGATAGCATACCCAAATTGTGCGTCACAAGTCAGGAACTGACAACTACCTATAGGCCTGCACCACACAACCTATAGGTCGCATGACGCAGGTGCCCTAAGAAAGTCACACCGAGTGAGGCAAGCCGCGCAAAAAAAGGGTATACTCAGAAAAAATGTGTACATTGACTTTTTTTTGGGGGGATACTTGAGCCCAAATTCTAATTTTCATGTCCCCCGATCTTGGCTATCTATGTCTTTTGTCCTCTCACGTCTATGTCCAACACACACTGAATAAAAAGCTCCCATGTCCATATTGTAAACAATTACCCCGGTAGAGAGAGGGGGAGGGGGGTACTCACATTTCCATATAGTCTTTGTTGCGATACGTGCATTGTCAGTGCAAAGTGAATCAGGGTTATCACAACACTGATCTGTTACACAAATAATATCAATTAACCTCCCCTGTAAATTACCTCTAGTACTTAAGTGTTTGATAGATGTCTGAAAAAAAGCGTCTCACCTACCCCTCCCATAGAGATAGCATTGGTTATCACTTCATATCCAAATTTGGGGTTGTCGGTTATCTACACGCTCCCATAGAGCTCTATGCTGAAACAAATTACCAGCAATTACTGCCTAATATTACTTTTCGGTTTTTAGGGGGTTACAGTAGGAATTTGAAAAAACAAATACACCATTAGATAGATATTGTGGAAAGTGATCTAATGACACCATGCAAGATGCAAAGAGTGAAATATTGACCAAATGGGAGCAATTTCATTTTTTCAAGGAAAAGAGGTGTCCAGAATCGTCACACTTGACTCAGGAGGGACCCTGAGTCAATAACTACAGCATGTTGAGAGATGCCACAGGTTGCGGTGCTACTGCAAGCAGTGTCAATCTCGAGAATTTTCTGAGGTATTCCTTTCCGGCATGTTTTCTGACTGGGAAGTCTTTAAGACTGTTCTCTCTGATTTTCTTCTCCTTTCCTTCTGTACTGAGGGTCCACTTTACACACTCACCAGCAGCTTGATCCATGTAAAACTCATCGTCAGTTTCATCGCTACTTTGATCGTCGTACTGTATCGTCATGAAGTTCAGCAGGTGGAGGGTGTTTGCCTGATCACTTAACACTGTGGCATCAATATGCCACATTATGCCACTTCTGCCATAAATCAAATTATTCTTGCACTGCCAAGTGAACCACTGATTTTGTGCTGGACTATAGTACTTGATTTCAAAATGACGATGCATTATGAAGAGGACTTTTTCACTGCAGTATTCCATTACTTGAAGCTTCCTGAAACATTCGTCAGCTTTTGGAAGTGATGCTTTGCTGTGCCAGGTTGCAGTTGCTGTCTCAAAGCAATCGAGCCTTCTTGAAAAATGCTGGCCAGGGATCCTGCCACCAGCGACGTAGATGCAGTCATTCAATAACAGCTGCCCCATGTTGGGACACTGCAACAGGCAGTGTACTGGAGATGATGCTCCATGTGTTAAGTTCAAAATCAAATTTCTCAATGATGTCAATTGGAACTGCGGACTCAGATGTCCCTTGTGGACAACCACCGAGTACATATAGATTCCTGCTACAACAGACGAGAGCACAATTACGCCTAGGTGTACCGAGTTGGGCCATGGATGACCATTTCATCGTCCTAGGATCTAAGATGTGCCATTTCTGGTCCGTGCTGAACTGTTCACACACAATGAAGAAATTGTTGACAACTACAGCAGTCTCGATGCCATGCTTCATTTCTGGTGTCTGAAGGTTTTCGCACCTTTTCCAAATGTTTCTAGGCTTGTGTCCCTGTAAGTTGTCATCCCCTGTGTAGGAGGTATCTTGTCCTAGTTCATAGCACCCATAGCATTGTCTCGAGAAAAAGAAGGGATTAGAGTCGGCTCTCACACTGCATTGTTCGGAATCATCAAGGATCTTAGCAGGGGAGGCAGGGTGTGATATTCTAGAGCTTTATTGACATTCGCACACCATACTCCTTCAGCACCAGAGTACAAGTCAATGCCTCGAATGGCTTCAAGTTGTTCTGGTGTCATTAGTCCAAAGTGGATATAGTCCATGAATTCCTCAAGATACTGTTGGTGGTTCTCCTGTCCACTTCCACCCAGTGTTTGATGGCCAGGAACAGGTCCCATTCTGATTTCTGCCAAAGATCCACAAGGTTGCTAATGTCAGTGAAAGTCATCTCTTCAGGTTTCCAAGCCTCGTAGACTTCTTCAAAGTGAGACTTTATGTACTCAATGTTCAACTCGATAGCATCTGTAGCAGAATAGGTCTGTAACATGGACAGTAACTTGAAGCAGTTGTGTGGATCCAGGTCATCAGACGCAAGCATTGTGCAATGACTAATCGCCCCTGGTATTTGGAGATACAAGGAACATGCCAGAAGTTTCTTCCAAATCAGGTATTGTTGAACTGAAATAACCAGTGTAGAGTAATTGTAATCATGTTTGATATGGCAAGTGGAGTTACACCCTCCAGTCTTACCCTATCAGTCCCACTCTCCACCATACCTCCTGTCAGCATGGCCTTGAAGTAATCACTGTTGCAGCCAAACCACCTTGTGGACTTTAAACTCTTGATCTTCTACTTCTATTGTGTAGTCCAATAGCATCTTATCCTCCCACAGGGAACGGAGCCCTGGTATTATTCCAACAGAATCTGTATCTGTGGCATTAGACATCCTATTTTAGTCAAACAGAACTACCTGGAAATAGATTTACAATACCTTAGTTGACTTCATTCTTAAAGTGTAAGGAACATCAATATTACCGTAAAACCTTGGTTATAAGCCGACCTTGATTATAAGCCAAATGTGTGGTTAAAAAGAAGAATTCCGGCTCATCATACAAGTGCTTGAAATTCACTATATTCCTATATATCAAAACCTCACCTATAAGCCGAATGGGATTAACTTTCGGCTCATAGCAAATAAAAACCCAAATAAAATTTGTCTTATAACCAAGGTTTTACAGGTAAGTACAAAATGATCTCTGCTAATCGTTTATGTCAATGACCTTCATACCTGTCCTTTTTACAGTGTATGTGGGGAGAGAAAAATGTCTAGACCACTCATTTGGGAAACCCCAACTTTAAGACAACACCCGATGTTGTGGGATTTTGGAGCTCAAGACCTCCTCAGAGGCCCCTTCTTTATCAAATTTTATAGATAAAAGCAGCTGTGGTGGCACCAAATTCTTCACCACAACCCATCCTTCTGACTTATTATTTTTGTGATTGAATAATTAACCAAATAAACCACTTGAAAAAATAAAATGAAAACCTGTCTTAAAGGCGGGGCTTTACGGTACATTAATAGTATTAATTACAGGGGGGGGGGGGTGAAATTCTGCACGAAACTTGAAAAACTGAATATTGGAAGTATTGCATTTTGGGTAAAACTATAATAATCATGATATGAAATAGCCTCATCATATGGCCTTGGACATATAGATCTATAAGCACTCTATTCACTTTTACATACATAATTTATTGGTTCATAAAAACAGTGAATAAAAAACCGCCAGAAATGGAAAAAAAATACTTACAATTATGATTCAAAAGTCCAATGTCTAATAAAATGCTCAATTTTGGTCGAAATTGTCCAAAGATTTGTATGGGTAATGAAGGTTCATAGCAGCATACACATACACTGTTAGAAGTAAGTAGTGTTCCTGTACACCAAATACTGGGGGCAACTTAGGTTCCAGTAGATTGTGCTGTAGACCTACAACAAGTGAGCTTTTGTATATTTACAGCACTATGTACTGTATAGGGACAGCAGAATCTTCTGTTACTGTACAGCAAAATTGATTGTAAATCATAGTCTGAAGGTCCTGGGTTCACCTTCAAGTGCTGGTGATATTTCTAAGGCCAAAAAAAAAAAAAGGTGTGTTTCCGGTAACATCATGAAAAAAGCTAGGTAGGTAGGGTCGGATTTTTTTTTTTTTTTTTTTTTGATTTTTTTTTTTGATGGGGCTCGGGAATTGCAAGCCAAACTACTGTGGGTAGAATGTGAACAGTGTTCCAAAAGTGTAGTTGCAGTTAAGATGAGGGTTTTGGAAGTATAAATAATATAGTACAGTATTAAGGAAGTGCTCATGGGGGGGGGGCGTAAAATATTTGGGGTGGGTGTCAAAAAAATCGCACCTGTTGTGAGTGATAAAACCTGTGCGTTACTATGCTACAAAGGGGCGTGAGCACATGCAATTTTCCACCCTTCGGGACAAAAATTTAAAAAGGAAAAAATTATTGTTTTGAAAAAACGAGGCGAGCAAAATCCATTGACAAAAAACAGGGTGGGGGGTGGTGGATTTGGGGGGGGGGGCCAAAAAAATTACACCCCTATTTAGTGGAAAAGCCCACGCG
This sequence comes from Harmothoe impar, assembly GCA_947462335.1. Classification (NCBI taxonomy): domain Eukaryota; kingdom Metazoa; phylum Annelida; class Polychaeta; order Phyllodocida; family Polynoidae; genus Harmothoe; species Harmothoe impar. Next base: position 61,348,574 of record OX381712.1, on the reverse strand, counting down.
TTACTATAGCTCAAAGGCGTCGGCCGGGCTCAATTTCAACCTGCCTGTAGGGGGGGGGGGGGCGTTTATATAAGGAAATTTTTTGCTATAATACTTAGTCACTGCCCATGATTTAGCCCTAGTCAATTTTAGGGTCCGCCCATGATTAAGAATAAGATATGTTTTTTGCTCAATTCCCAGTGAAAATGATATAGGCTACCGGTACATGCGTTTTGCTATTCATCTCCCGTGATTGCGGCACCAAAATCAGGGTGATATCCACGCAAGGTGATTATAGAAAAGATAGGGGACGTGGGTTATACTTAGGTCAAAAAAAAAAGGTGTGTTTCCGGTAACATCATGAAAAAAGCTAGGTAGGTAGGTGTTTTCTTTTTTCACCCAGCCTGTGACAAAAGGTCTTAGTGGACCCCAAACATGAAAATTTATTGATTGACCTGGAGGAATTACTAGAAGAAAAAAAATAAAAAAGGAAAAAATTCTTGTTTTGAAAAAATGAGGCGAGCAAAATCCATCGACAAAAAACAGGGTGGGGGGGTGGTAGATCTGGGGGGGGGGGGCAAAAAGATTACACCCCTTTTTAGTGGAAAAGCCTGCACGTTACTATAGCTCAAAGGCGTTGGCCACGCTCAATTTCAACCTGCCTGTAGGGGGGGGGGCCAAAAAATGTCAACCCGTCTCGCGGGGGGTCGGGGGAATCCACTGACCCCCCCCCCTGTTGTTAAAAAATGACCACTCCCTTAGACCTTTCAAATTGGGGATATTTCTAACATAGGCCTATCTTCATTTAATAGCCCAAAAGAAGGATTTTTTTTTTTTTTTTGGCCCCTGCCCCCTGGGAAATTTTGGGATCCAGGTTCCCCTGTAGAAAAGCTCTCACCCCCCCCCCCCCCACCCCCCCCCCCCCCAAAAAATAATTGCTTTCCCAAGCCGTTATCCAACATCAGAATGAGGTACCCCAAGTATACTACAGTACTAAATCAACGGCATTTTGGAACCAAACTCTTCCAAATTTCTTCTTTTTTTTTTTGAAAATTTAAAAAAAAAAATAAAAAATTCCCAAAATGTCCAAAAAAAATTAGGGTCGGCCCTGTTTTGCTAGGTAGGGTCGGGTGACCGGAAACACAACTTTTTTTTTTTTTGGCCTAACCATCCATGTGAGGGAAAAACGGATTTTAGGTGGATGTAGGTAGACCAAAAGAAGTGGCTCCACCAAGGATTGAACTGACCACCTGTGGTGTTGGAGACAGGCGCTGATCCGTTGCGCCACAGAGCCGGTGTTACAAACATTCATATTGGGATATATCTCTACTCTACTTCTAAACTGATTAATAATAATTTGTAAAGGTCTGGAGTTCGCCTCCCAGTGCTGATGATATTTTTAACCATCCATGTGAGGGAAAAACGAATTTTGGGTGGATGTAGGTGAAACAAGAGAAGTGGCTCCACCAAGGATTGAACTCACCACCTGTGGTGTTGGAGACAGGCGCTGATCCGTTGCGCCACAGAGCTGGTGTTACAAACATTCATATTGGGATATATCTCTATTCTACTTCTCAACTGATTGATAATAATTTGTAAAAGTCTGGAGTTCGCCTCCCAGTGCTGGTGATATTTTTAACCATCCATGTGAGGGAAAAACGAATTTTAGGTGGATGTAGGTGAAACAAGAGAAGTGGCTCCACCAAGGATTGAACTCACCACCTGTGGTGTTGGAGATGGGCCCTGATCCATTGGGCCACAGAGCCGGTGTTACAAATGGTCATATTGGGATATAAGCTACCTCTGCCATACCAGCTAACAAAAATATGTTTTCCTAACGGTCGAAAAACGTTTGCAGGAGGTTTGCAAACGTTTTGGAAAAACGTTTATAAAACGTAAAAACGTTGACACAAAAGAACGTTTGCAAGAAAACGTTTTATAAACGTTTGCAAAAGGTTGAAAAAAACATTTGCAAAAGGTTTGCAAAAGGTTTGCTTGCAAACTTTTACAGACGTTTTTGGATGGCAATGTAAAAGCCAGGCTGAGAATCGAACCCATGACCTATAGATTGGGATTCCCAGGCTCTTCTTCATGAGCTAACGAGGCTAGTGTTATTGAGAACATAATCATAAGCCTAAACCGATTCCTATTACATGTATTACAAGAGCATATCCCATTAGAGTAGGTAGTTCGACTTTTGGGCCAGCACACAACACTAAACTCTTCAATGGGACTATATAAAAAGTGAGATTTATCCAGACCATAATATGAAGAGTTTGGATGCAAAACGACATAAGAGCCATTTTAAAAGTCGGGACAAAAATCGGACAAAAATATAAATTAGGGATAGAGAAATAAAATCCTCAAACTATTTCTCCAAGATCTATTATTTTTCATCTCATTAGGACCTTCTTAGTATACACTCTGTTCCCAAAGGAAAATAATTGACCTCAGAGTGTCCTGACAAAAAGTACTACATGCTTAAATTCTGGGATAGAGATATGTCGTTTTGCATCCAAACTCTTCATATATATATATACATATACATATATATATATATATATATATATATATATATATATAAGGGCCGCTATTCCATGTACCCCTATAGTCTCATATAAGGACTCCCTTCCATTACCCTGTGCAGACATGTCGGCTTCATGGCCACATGGGTTTGGTAGCTGCCTTCAGGCCCAAGGTTATAGCTTGTGCAGGTTCGAATCCTGGAGGGAGTTTTGTAAATAAGTGCTTTATTTTCTTTTTCAAAAGAAATGGTCTAAATCAAATGTAAAAGTTTTGGCATGTAAATAATTATCGATGTATTTAGGCTTAGAGGTTAAATATAAAATATAGCCCTACAAAAGTGTTAGACAAGGTTTGTACAAAAATGTTTGTTTCCAAACATTTTAAAAACGTTTCAAAACGTTTAGAAACAAACGTTTTCTTACAAACCATATACAAACGTTTTAAAACGTTCTGAAAATGTTTTTTGTTAGCTGGGATGTCTGTATTAAATGAGCTACAGCCTTGTTGCTAAAGATCCCTGATGAGAGGTGGCTAGAACTAGGATCGATCCCACGACCTCTCGTGTACATATTATAGGGAAAAGTACTGTAGATCTACAAGTCACTACCGTAACCTGCATCTACAGTAACAGAATTGTACATGTACAGTAGAATTTGCTGTATTATCATTTACAGCGAAAGCACTGTACATGTACAGCAAATTTTGCTGTTCACGAACAACGACTTTTTACAGTGTACTTAATATGAGGTTATTCTGATACATTTAAGGTGGGTCGATCCCATAGAATCAAAGTCATCAGATTTCCACAATTTTTTTTCTGTGGGTACCCTAAATCATTTGAAAACAGAAAATGAAAAGAAAAGTTGGGGTTGCTGCACTACTTTTTAAAATATGGAATTTTGAAAAATAAGATTTTTTAAATTTTCAAGTTCAAGTTCAATATATTTTAATTTTTTCCTAGAGGCGAATACATCAACTTTTCAATCGATCTTCCTGCATGTCTCCTCTAGGGAGGTTTTAGTGTAGAGACAATACCTCGCTCTGAATTTACGCTATTTGATGGCCTTAACTAGAATATGAAGTCTCTACACTGTATCTTTGGTTTACACATCAATGCGCCAAAAAAACACGGAAATAATGTCAAAATTTGTCTGATTTTATTTCCTATCAAAAAATAACCGTAGAATTTCGAAACCCTACATGATCAACACATGGTTATTCACCTTTATTCTAAAAATAATTTTGTAATTTTATCACTTGGTATTTTAGGAGAAATTATTCTTATAAAATATTTTAATAAGCCATATGCGCAGAAAGCTGCGCAGAAGCCCATTCTGCAATGGCCTCGACCCATCTTAAAGGGGGACTAGCACCGTTCCTAGCAAAGACGGGTACTGCCAACTGAGTTCTTACAAAACACAGAGGAACCAGCGGCACCAATTGACCAATCAGGTCGCCGCTATCGAGGTCACGTGACTTGCTAAGGCGGGTAGTCTTAGCCATGCTAGCTAGCTCCCCTTGAACCCAGGACCTAACCCTGCTGAGTTTTGTATGCAAATGACGCGGTGGGTTCAGTGCGCCTTTAAGCTGGATTCGTTGGGCCGGTAACTATGTTTCTAGGGTTACGTTTTGACGTTACCACGCACGGCCGCCATACTGTCCCGGGTACACTTGTGGATGCTTCAGTATGGGGGGCGCCGTTCAATGCATCATATCTTAAAATATATGGCAAGTGAGGGGTTCATATTTATACCGCTGAACGTTATGGCACCCCTGGTCATGCTGTGCGAGCCATTAAGCGATTAAAGCAAAATCATGGCCATAGTCCGTCATTTAAGTATCGCAGGGTGCCAGTGTAAACCCTTCGTAACGCAGAGCAGAGAGCACAGGCGACCACACTGTACCCGGTCCAACATGGCGGCCGTGCCTGGTAACGTCAAAGCGTAACCTTAGATACGTCGTTTTCGGCCCAACGAATGCACAGAAGCATGCGCAGTGGTCCGTTTTTCAATGGTATCGACCTACCATAAGCATGGTTGAGCATGTTAGGCCTACATACGAGGCCTACAAATACACAACATATAGCGTCTTTTAGCTCACTATTGAAACACTCACTGTCCGCCATGTTTGATCGGGTGGGGGGGGGGGGGGGCGTACAAATTTCCGACCCCTCCTGAGGGGGGGGGGCCTTAAGAAATTCTGACCCCTCTTGAGGGGAGGGCGTAAAAAATTTAGCCCCTTTTTCGCAAAAAAGCCAGCGTGTTTACTATAGTTCAAAGGGGGGTGGGCGAAAAAATTTCGGCGCGGCGGGGGGGGGGGGGGCACGAAACGTTCCACGCGCTCTCGAGGGGGGGGTGGCGTAAAAAACTTTTGCCCCTCCGCGCGAAATCTCACCCCCAAATCACTAAGTTCTATGAAAACACCCCTTCCTTTACAAATGTGAGTTTCTAGCCCGGGGTTTCTAGACATATAGGCCTATACATCATACAAGTGGACTCACCTGTCAGTGCTTGTTTGGTAAGATGTTTAAATTGTGTAAAATCGTTATTTTGGAGCAACTTATTAAAAGCCTCTGTAGTTGCCGGGGTTCGTCAGTTGGCGCTACAAAAAACCGGAAGTACTGGGCACATTCTGACCGTCTATACAAAAGTCGTCTCTAATTTCAAGCTATCAGCTTCAGGAGGCACTACCGTGACCACGCTCGCCAATCCGAGAGATAGATATAATAAACGACAATGAACTGTATTTAAAAACAGATGTTAGATGCTACTTCAGTCACTACGGTAGGCCTAGTGTAGGCGAGAGGGGGCGGGAGATGACCGTGAATTCCGAGAATCCTGCCACCTCATGTCTCGTCACAGAACGGCATGCGCGCACCTGCATGTCAACTTCCGGTTACAGACCGCGCGAAGATTTGCTCTGATTTGCTCGAGACGGTACTAGTATTTTACCTATTTTCTTAGGAATCAGACAACTCGTCTACAGAAGGTAGATATGACAATAGGTTGTTGAAGAACATGTCAGGTCCTGTGCAGGTTGGCATACCTACCCATAAGTTGCACGCCTCGCCCTACACCTTTCGATCCACTGCCACTGGGGGACACAGAAACCTGCCCTCTCTCGACCTACACTACACCTCTCGACCGGGGCGCAGCCCCGCGGGGCGCAGCTGACCGATTGCTGCGGCCACTGTAGTCCCCAGGACTATGCGCCGCCGCCCGCGTAATTTACGCGTCGCCCTGCATTTCACGCGTCGCCCCTGGCGTCGCCGCGCCTATGCGTCCGCCGACTGCTGGCCCATTTGGGTGGCTCCAGAGGGGTCAAAAGCGACCTGGCGACCTAGGCCGTTTTGGAGGCGACTTTCGACCTAATGCAATAATAAAAGTGACCTGGCGACTTTTAGACAAAATTTACAACACTCCAAAAAAGCGACTTTGTGACCTGGACCCCTTAATTTCGGCGACTTTCCGACCTCAGGGGGGGACCCCTCTGCACCCCCATTTGGCTCTACAGGATGTTGACTGTATCTGCCGTCCCCAGGACTATGTTTGTTGTCTCTAGGACTATAATTGTAGTCCTCAGGACTATGATTGTAGTCCCCAGGACTACGATTGTAGTCCCCAGGACTAAAACTTGCAACAGGCCCCATATCACATCATAAGGCCTTGCATATGCCTCTGCGTTCCTAATAATTCTATAAATTCGCAACTACTGCATAGTCCTGGGGACTAAATGTGTAGTCCCCAGGACTATGTTTGTAGTCCTGAGGACTACACATATTAAATGTGTAGTCCCCAGGACTATGCCTATAGTCCCCAGGACTACCATTTTATTAGTCCTGAGGACTACATATTTAATACCTGTAGTCCTCAGGACTACAAACATAGTGCTGGGGACTACTACGACCAGCTGCATAGTCCTAAGGACTACAGCGATACGCCTGCATAGTCCCAGGGACTACAGACATAGTCCTGAGGACTTAAACCCTTCATTCCATAGTCCTTAGGACTATGCTTCTGTTGTCCCCAGCACTATGTAGACCTTCCCTTTCTACCTCTCTGGTAATATCAGTCTTGGGTAGTCCCTATAGTCCTGAGGACTACACCTATAGTCCTCAGGACTACACCTGTAGTCCTTGGGACTACAATTGTAGTCCTCAGGGCTGTGCAGGCCATACATTAAAATATTTGGAAGGGCTATAGGCCCCCTATGCATAATGGTGTATGAATTATGCCAGTTTGCGGAATAATAGTCTCTAGGGCTAGATGTAGGGGGCCTATAGTCCCTAGGACTAGATGTATAGTCCCTAGGACTACACACGTAGTCCCCAGGACTATAAATCTAGTCCCCGGGACTATGCTGTAGCTTGCAGTATATGATAATCCTGAGCACCCCCTTCCCCCACCCCCTGAAAGAACCCCCCCCCCCCCACGCTAGCGGCACCTGCTCCGCGCGGCAGATAAAGGACGCGTAGAGAACGCAGGGAGGCGCACGCGGCGAGGTCGTAGTCCTCGGGACTACAGTGGCCGCAGTAATCGGTCAGCTGCGACCGGGGCGGGTAGTTCATCTAATCTGAACTCGTCGCTGCGGACCGTGATCTGATGGGGTCCTGACCTCGCTGTTGTAAATGGTCTGGCACTTACAGACTAGGGGCGGGGTGCAGAGGGGTCCCCCCCTGAGGTCGGAAAGTCGCCGGAATTAAGGGGTCCAGGTCGAAAAGTCGCTTTTTTGGATCCTTTAGGATCCTTTAATCTATGGTAAATCTTGTCCAAATGTCGCCAGGTCGTTTAAGTTATTGCCTTAGGGAGTGATCATTTATTATCAACAGGGGGGGGGGGGGGTGGTGGGTTTGGGGGGAGGGCAAAAAGATTTGGACCCCTCGACCGGGGGGGGGGGGCAAAAAAATTTGGACCCCTCTTGGGGGGGGGGCAAAAAAATTTAACCTGTTTTGAGCCAAAAAGCCTGCGCGTTACTATGCGTTAATATTGTGCTAGTATCATTAATAGCATAGTGGAATAGCATAACATATTCTGACCTACGAAGGTCATGGGCTAAAAGTCCCGGGGCAAAAGGGTTTTTGGAGCGGGGCAAAAAGGACCGTGGAAATTTCTTAATTTTGAATTATTATCTTTTTTCATAATTTTCTTGCTCCCATCTTTTAGCTATGTTATTAGGCTACTCAGTTCTTAAGGTATTTCTTTGTTGTCATGCATAACCATTATCTTACATTTTTCCATTTTAATTGATTTTATGACCTTTGAATATCATGCATTTCAATCAAATTTCCCCCGAATTCAGGAAAAATTCCCCAAAACCCCAAAAATACTCCAAAAAATAAAAATTGGCTTATAAGAAATAATTTTATATTCAAATAAGCATGTCTCATCATTCTTATCATTTTTTTAGGCTAGGCATGGTTGTTTTTTCATGTTTTGATCATATCTATGGGGTTTCACCATAGTAATTATGATTGTGAGGGGGGGGGGGGGTCCGTTTTGCCCCAGCTTCATGAAAAATATGTGAAAAAATGATCTTGCCAAAATAAATAATTGTAGGGTCATATTTTTTTCCAATGACTTTGGAAATATGTTACACAATATTTTAGCTATAAAATATTATTGTTTTAGCCATAAAACATTAACATATACCTATTTTTTAATTCTCAGAAGCTTATAAACTGATTTTTGCAAAATTAGATCAAGATCTCTAGTTTCAGTTTTTGACTCAGGTAGCTCTGCTACCAGAGTCTTATACGACGCCTTGGTGAGACACTTTGCAAAATAATTTTCATCCATAGATAAACATGTGAAGGAAAAGAATAAAGTGAAAATAATTTAATGCATGATACAGCTGAACATTTTGCCAATGCTGTCATGTAAAAAAATTCCCTGTATTGCTACTTCCAGGGGCCTAGAAAATGGAATAAAGAAAACTTGACCAAAAACCAGAGTCCATTTTTTGATTGTAGACAAACATGAATGTACTGATTCCTTACTTGTGTCCATTTATGTCCTTTTTTGCAGTAGTAGTTAATTCAATGTAAATGAAAATATTGGGGACTGTAAGACACTTTTATTAAGACCACAAAGTGAAAAACACAGGGCGGGAAACCAAAAGTAGACAAAAGAGGACGTGCGCTGCATAAATTACTGCACCGCGCATGCCCCTCAGTGCCAGACTTCCAGAAGACGCTACTGCCATGGTGAAACCGAGGACCGAGCCGCGTCCACATATAATTCTTACATAAAACTGAGATGAGACACTTTTTGAGACGCAGCATTTTAGCCAAAACCTTCAGATACCTTCAAAGACATGAAGGTTTCTTTCTGCTTTACATCAAATATACTACGTTATACGGCAGTGGGCACAGAGAAGGCTCCCTCACTGTATTTTGCATACAGCATGGTACTTGTCCTATAACTACTACATAATGCAAGCGGCATCTTCACATGCCTCGTTTATTGTCTGTATCCTAAGAAGTGTTTTGCATGCAGGTGGGGGTGGGGAGGGGGTCAGGCTCGATTATCAGGCTCGATTTTCAGGCTCGATTATCAGGCTCGATTTTCAGGATCGATTATCAGGCTCACTTTTCAGGCTCGATTATCAGGCTATCAGGCACAATTTTCAGGCTTGATTATCAGGCTTGATTATCAGGCTCACTTTTTAGCCTGAAATGTTATGACAGACATGATTTCAGGGTAGTTTTGAACCAGGAATATGTTTCTGCTCTTACAGTTGACAAATACCGTAAAACCTCGCGTATAAGCCTAACTCGCGTATAAGCCGCACCCTGACTTTGGGCCGATCCTACAAGCCGCAGAGCCCATCTGAATGGTCCCTGGAAAAAACTCGCTTTTAAGCTGCACCCCCAACTGTAGCCTAAGTCTGAATAACACATCAGGTCAGAGTCCTCCTAGTGGCCCTGTCTGGCCTCCTTGGCCCATGAAGCCTCTAACAGCTTTCTTAGGCTGTACACCTAATGTGATGAACGTTGCGACTATAGAGGCTATACCAAGACTCCAGTCAGGTTACGGCTTTCTCAGTTTATGGGTGCGTTGGAAAAGGGGGGGGGGCTATAGTAACGGCCCTATTGGTGCAACGTGTACGCCGCACAGATGACCTCACAGTTAGGGGGCTCGCCAGCAGGTCCCAAATTCAGTATAGGGTTGGGGATTGGGACATGAGTATTACACATAATACACTCACACCTATTACACTCACACATATCTGACATCTGTAGCACTCGCCGCCCCGCGGCCGACCGACACGGCGAAACAGAAACGGAGATGGTGTCGCTGCTGACGCTCCGATCGACTTGCTTTTCGACCGAGACGTAAAACGGGGTTACGCGCCGCCGGGCGCTGACGCCCACAGCCACCTGCTTGCCCAGACGCACTTGCTTGCCCACACTCACCGGCTTGCCCACACCCACCGGCTCGCCCACACCCACCGGTTCGCCCACACCCACCTGCTCAGCTGAAATATGATAACATACTAGTGTGACACATGATTTGAGGGTAGTTTTGACCCAGGAATACATTCCTGCTTTCCGAATTGACAAATAATTCATTGTTCCTGAAATAATATTATGGATTCAGTCGTTTAGTCCATCAATTCAATCACTTTATCACTCTGACCCTGAGTGATTTGTGATGTTAATCACACGTTCAATCTTTAAATAAACAGTGATTCATTAAATAATGTCTTCCCTGTTTTTCTTCTCTTTATTGATATATGATATCACTTAAACATTTACTCATAGCAAACTATATTATATTATTACACAAATTGAAACTATATGACATAAAATTACTAAATCAAATTTTTACTATAACCCCAACTACCTGAGTCTCTTGTGATTAGGATCACACGTTAGATTTTTTCTTTATGGAATCCGGAATACCATAGGTAGCATCGAATTTTTTTTTTAAAACATGTTATTTCTATTAATTATATGAGCCAATTTGACAAAAATATGTAATTTATAGCTGAGAACTGAGTTAGGGGTCGGGTCCGTTTTGCCCCGGGGGTCCGTTTTGCCCCGGTCTCCCCTACCTTAGAATCGACAAGGGACATGGGCATTCCTTAAATCGACAAGTGACATGAGGGCTAGTGACATTTTTACAGTGTCAGTGACATTGACAAGGGACAAGCCCCTTTTCTTAAAATCGACAAGGGACATTGGCATTTCTTAAAATCGACAAGTGACACAGCTACCCCGTCTGGGGCCCTACCTATATATCTCAACCATGAGGTACCCATAATCCTTGCCTCTCTCGACCTTGCATCAGAGGACCCATTCCCAAAAAGTGACCCCTACCTTGCACTATATGGTGCATGGTTGGGGCACCTTTTAGGATATGGGTCCTATGGTGCAAGGTAGGCGACACTTTAAAGTTTGATTGAATAATGGCTCTAGACTCCTAATTTCGATATGGCGACATTGGCATTTCTTAAAATCGACATGCGACATGAGGCCTAGTGACATGCAACATGAGGCTTAGTGACAAGGGACATGGACATTTCTTAAATTGACATGGGACATGAGCATTTTAAGCGACATAGACATGCGACATGGTCATTTCTTAAATCCGACATGCGACATGGGGACCCCCCCATCAAGGGCCCCAGAATAGGTCCTACGGTGCAAGGTGGGGACACCATAGGCGATATGCTGCAAAATAGGGGCCCCTTTTCTGGCATAGGTCCTATGGTGCAAGGTGGGCCGCACAATCGGGGCCTCTAGGGCAGGGTATTTTGACTCAGGGTCTTCCCTAAGTTATAGAAACTATGTTGGGGGACTTGAAAGGTGAACTTTTACCTATGGTGCAAGGTGGGGACCCCATAGGCCATATGGTGCAAGGTAGGGGCCACTTTCCTGGTATGGGTCCTATGGTGCAAGGTGGGGACCCCATAGGCCATATGGTGCAAGGTAGTGGTAACTTTCCTGGTATGGGTATTGCCACATGGGGGCAGCACAATCGGGGCCTCTAGGGCAGGGTATTTTGACTCAGGGTCTGCCCTAAGGCCTAAAAAAAAAGAAGTAATGTTCCGGTAACATGGCCAAAAATAAACAGGGTCGGTAGGTCGGATTTTTTTTTTTATAACAATTTTTTTGGTCAAAAAAGTCAATTGTAGTAGTAAAATCGCCAAAAATGTCATAAATTTCCTCAGAAATTAAAAAAATGTCTCAAAAAAATTAGGGTCGGCCCCTAAAACGTAGGGTCGGCCGGGATACTGGAACACAACTTTTTTTTTAGGCCTATTAAGTTATAGAAACTATGTTGGGGGAATTGAAAGGTGAACTGTTACCTACTGGTTATTACCCTGTCTCAATGATTTCTGCCTTCAGTCCCACTGGTTCCCACGCCAAGTCTTAATGGTTCCTACACCCAGTTTCACTGGTTTCTACCCCCTGTCCAACTGGTTCCTACTTGCAGTATCACTAGTTCCTACCCCCAGTCCCACTGGTTCCTTCCCTGAGTCTTGTTGGTTCCTACTCCCAGTCTCTACTGGTTCTCACACTGGTGCAGTGGCAAAACAAGGCACAGATCTGTAAACCCTCAGTAGAAGAGGAGGTCCAGCACAATCTGGGTCAGGCCCATTACATAAACTAAAACAACACAGGTAAGATCCTTAGTAGGGTGGCCAGACCATTTTTATAAAACCATATGAGATACACATGTATCATATCTAACAATAGCCCTAATATTCACGTTTCCGAGACTATTTTTGTTATAGTGATGTTATAGATAGGGAATTAGCTGTAGTTGTTTGAATCTACCTCACCCTGATAAACCTTCTGACAGGTTTTAAACTGGTGCCAATGCCACCATTACTATTCACAATAGTCTTCTCACTGTACCACTATGCCACCTGGGGTGGCTCTGTTGAAACAATAGCCTTCATGCTCCAATGCACCCCATAGAGGCCAGTGTTATACCTTCCTGCCATCTGGTGTTGTACCCTGTTTAAACTGATAAGAACCCTCACATCACCCCCAGCAGATTGCCTGACGCTGGCAAGCGGTAGGTTGTATCATTTCCATTCCAAATGCATCATTTTGAGTTAATTTAGCTCTATCTCCAGTAGTTTGCCATAAATTGCCAATTAAAGATTTCCATAAAAATATAACCCCTGGAAATATACATTTTAGGGGGCTTATCTCAAAAAGATAACAATTTCCTAAGTAATTATATGACCCCACATGAGATACATGCATTCAAGATGCTTCAAACAAAAAAAGAATCTTGTTGATACATGGATTTGCCATCAAGCGGTGCCCATTGTCCCAAATGATAGTTTCCATGGACCACTCAGTTATAGAGCTCAAAACAGCCTCGAAATGTGAAGGACTATCAACTTTGCCCTCAAATTGCCGTATGTAATGCAATTTACTTTGTTTATTTCAGCCAATATATGATGAACCTATTCAAGATCTCATGATACCAAGTGACCAGAGGTTTCTAGCTAATACAACACATAAATGGGAAGACATCATGAAAGGGTCATTTAACATAGGATCAGATACAGATTGGGCGCTCACGCAGACCCTCTGGCCACCCTATCCTTAGTGCATACATATCCTTGAAAGAAAAGAAAATTGTCCCAAAATGCCTAGCCTGCCCTGGGATTGAACTCAGATGATCAGGTTTTGAAAGCGAGTGCTCTATGCATTTGGCCACCGAGTCGGATACAGCAGTGAGCCTTGGCTAGATATTTATACTCTATTTTAATGTATATAAACTCAATGTAGCAGGTTGGAGTACTAGGTTTAATGCAAAGTCCTCTGGTAGGGTGGCCGGAGGGTCTGGATGATCATGCAGTTCGTATCTGATCCTATGTTAAATTACCCTTTTATGGTGTGTTCTCATTTTGGCTAGGGGGCAGATATAGACTTCTAATAACTTGGTATCTAGAGATCTCGAATGGCCCTATCATATACAGGCTGGAATAAGCATTATTAATTGTATAACATAATGCAATTCGAGGCAATATTGACAGACCTTCTGATTTCGAGTCTGCTTTGAGCTCTATAACTGGGAAATCTCTTTACCTGACCTTTGGGAGAATTTGCATTAGTTGATGGCAAATCCATGCATCAATGAGATTCTTTTTCTGTTTGAAGCACTTTGAATGCAGCTATCCCATGGAGGGTCCAATGACTACTTAGGAAATTGTTATCTTTTTGAGATAAGCCACCTAAAAATATGCATTTTCAGGTCTCATATTTTCATAGAAATCTTTAATTGGTAGTTTACGGTAAATTACTAGAGATAGAGCTAAATCAAGTTAAAATAATGCATTTTGAATGGAAATGATACAACCTACCGCCAGCCAGCGTCAGGGCATCTCCTGGGGGTCATATGGGGGTCTCAGAGCCCAATCTCAAGCATTAACATCATATAAATAACACTAGAGGGCACCTTCTGTCATAGGGATGCATAGAGAAATCTTAGTTCCCTCACTAGACACTATAGCAGGTCAGACCTGTGAGTGTGCCTTGAGCAAGGCATGCCTGCTCTATACAGGTCTTCAGATCTGTCAGAAAGGTTTGAGGGGTGAGGTATATATAATCAGCTACAGTTAGTTACCTAGTTACTGTATCAACATAACACTGATAATTTGTTAAATGCGAATATTGAGGCATTCTAGACATACATAATACATGTGTGTCTTATTCATTTAAAAAAATGCTCCGGCCACCCTACCTCTGGCAATCAGATACATGGGGTAGTTAAAAAGTTGATGTGACTTTGTGTTTATATAAGGGACCTTTAGCAGCCCTAGCGTAGCTCGTTATACGCAAACGTAAGCTATACTTTCAACACTGCTACATGTGTGTTTAATGAGCTACGTTGGGTTTGCTAAAGGTCCCTATTATGTCCATTTATTTAGTTAGAAAAAAATCCTATCCTTTAGCAAAAGTAACTGCTGCCTCCGGGAGTCGAACCCGCAATAGCTCCGTCCAAAGACCCATGCCTTATCCATTATACCAGCGAGCTATATGCAAGGTTGAACACCTTCAGGTGTACTTTATCCTGTACTAAGACATCGAACATGATAGAGTAGGTAAGATCTTTAGTTCATGATTTTGTCCCTAGAGGGGAGGACTGTTACACTGCAAACCCAGTTGTGAATGTCAATGTCATGTCAAATTCAAGAAGTGGCTATGCCACCCGTCACTTAAATCTTCATGTCCAATGTCGCCTTTAAGAACCTGCCATGTTCCATGTTGAATTTATGAAATACTCTATGTCATGTCACTTATTTTTTCCCCGGGGCTGGGGTTCTTGTGCAACACATCTCCAAAAATTAACTTGATGGGATGAAAATTGACTGAATTATGCAATTTCTGTGGACCTACTCTGAAAAGTGCGGTCCTCAAGTCAGCACCTATCATGAAACTGCCGCTAACATGACGGCCGCTGCACATGGCATTTGAGACACCTTACCAGCCACTTCAGGGACTGAGATTGTGGGTGGGGGGATGGTTCATAGCCCCATCCCGTGATATATCTAAATCTCTGCCCCTCCCCCTCCACACACACACACAAAGCACACCCATATTCTCCAAGAAATATTATAATGGCGGAAGAGTAAGATGCACCCGAGGGCGTGGGGATTAATCCATTAACATAGTGTTACATAAAAATGACATCGGCACATCGGCTTTAGCGATGTAGAATCGTTATGGCCGATCTGAGGCCATCAAACATAGGCCACAATGAGTTTTTAAGTCTGGTATGGCCTGTGTAGAAGGCAAATGGCCTGTGTAAGATCTCGCGACACAGGCCACATTGTGTGAGTAAAAAGCTTTCGGTATTACACTGATAACACTTGGTTATTTGCCTAGGACAAAGCACACGCTATACTACCTGGCCTAAAGGGGGGGGGGGGGATTTTTCGCGCGCTCGCCCAAATATACACCCAACCCCTCCCACCATTGTTAAATAATGACCACTCCTTAAAGCCCCAGCGCCCATATATATAGAGCTGAGTACCTGTCCCGACTGCACTCTGACTGTTACTGGACGTGCAGTAATATCTGCGGGTTTAAGGGCAGCGCCTATGGCTTCTATATGTAGCACATACCTTCACTGGGTGGGTATGAAGTGTTAGCAACCCTATATAGCTGCCCCAGATCACTGCACTTTGCCTAATGCGACCTGTAGAGACTTGTAGGCGGGTCCTGCATGTAGGTGGGTCCTATCAAGATAATTAGCAAGCTATAGGACCAAAAAGGCGGACCAGAGGACAGGGATACTGAGGCTTTAAACAGTTAACAAAGTCTCATTATTCTTAACATCAAACCACTTTTATTTAATGGTATTTTAAAGTAAGAATCCAAATGTTTTGATTTTATAGGCCTATTTCAAATCCCACACAAAATGACCAATACCAGTATTCCATTGGATTCATTTGGGGGGGGGGGTGCAATTTGTGCATCATGCCAACCCTGAGGAGTGTCGCAAGCCCCTAAAGCATCGGCATGATGCAGTGAGTATACTGTAAATGTAGATATTTTTGCGCTGGACATATTTTCGCGGATCTCGCAAATTTTAAAATCCAGGAATTTAAATCCCAACTAAATTGTACTTTTTAGCAAATCTGCAAAAATTTATACCAGCAAAAATATGTACGTTTACAGTACTGAATCTGGGATCTGCTGGCGAGCCCCTCAACTGTGAGGTCATTATGGTCCACATTGATAATATCAATAAAGATATAGACAAGTAACCCTAAGTGTCACTTAGAGGCATCATCAATAAACTTTGCATCCTACTGGTTACCCCATTTACCATCCGTTTTACAACTCACAGTTGAAACTCTTGAAGATAGCACCAGTCCCACCCCACACTTTATTGCCCTGCTAATTTACCAGACATTGGCTATCCTGTCCAGCTGTGAGCTCATTAGGGAAGCCCTTTGTCGGCCTTGCCAACAGGTCCCAGATTCAGTATAGCGCCTGTGCTCAGGATGCTGCCCGCATTTTCAGCTGCACAAAATTACGACCTTCACCTTGGGAGATGATGGGTGGAGGGTCCCGAGGGAGGGAAAAAAGAAGAGCCATGTAGCCTAGATTAAGGGCACCGTAAACGATGCAGTACACATGACTAGTCTGGAGGACTGCAAAGGGTCCAAAAAAGCGATTTTCGACCTTGTACCCTTAAGTTTAGCGATTTTCCGACCTCGGGGGGGGGGGGGGGGCTCTGCATCCCCAGGAGTTTGGGCCTTTCTTCAATATAATTTATAACTTTCTATAATCCCAGGGTATTCTGAGAATACTATATACCTCAGTGTTGCCGAAAACATTTTATTGATGCGTCTTGGCATCTTAAGCAGGCCATTTCCCTTTCACGCAGGCCATATGAATATTGATCTTCAAGGTGCCTATATAAACTTCATTATGACTGCAAAGAATTTTGAAAATATTTGAATATTAATTAAACAGCTTCACTAAAATTGGCGTAGCTTCGCTTTTGATTGGCCGATTTGAATTTTTTTGCGTCCTAAAGCCCTACGCCGGCTATTAATATTCTACGCCGGCAAAAGCCGGCGTGCCGGCATCATTTTGGCAACACTGTACCTACAAGTCCCTTGTTCCGAAAAAAAGTTTGAGGAGAGAGGAGGGCAAAACATAATAATTTTGAGGAAATTATTTAAATGTAGCCTAAAGTATTCGGAAACGGGTACATCTAGTCTTTTTGATTTGTGTGGGGGCAGGACCTGACCTCCATATTGTCATGGTATCTTTTACAATATTCCAGTTAATATTTGATAACATCAGCAGTAGCTAGACATATAATGCATTGACCACATTTAGTGAAAATCTCAACATTTGTTCGCAAATGCCACTTTCCCCTCTGTGCTACTTGTTTATCATACTTTGCATGTTACTAATGCCAATTTCCAAATTCTTATAGGACTTTTTGTTGAAAAGCGAGTAACAGTATCCTCTCTATACATTCAATGTTCAAATATGATCAGGCTGAACACTCCCACATCCTT
Source organism: Harmothoe impar (assembly GCA_947462335.1). NCBI lineage: Eukaryota > Metazoa > Annelida > Polychaeta > Phyllodocida > Polynoidae > Harmothoe > Harmothoe impar. The sequence goes on along the minus strand of OX381712.1, from coordinate 61,331,057 downwards.
GTCGCAGACAACATCAGTATTATGTATTTTTGCTCCCAGGATAAGAAGTATTTGGAGCATGTATTCTTCTAATGTGTAGGATCAGGTGTCCTTTAACGTGTTCTAAACTTCATTTCAGGATCTGATTCTCACAGTCATGTCTTCAGTGGCATCCTCAACCATAAAAGAGGATTTCTATGGAGTGCTGAAGGGTGTTCTTTCCCTCTGGGAGAATAAAATGCTACTAGACTACACAATAGAAGTCGAAAATCAACAGTTTCAAGTCCACAAGGTGATTTTGGCTGCAACCAGTGATTACTTCAAGGCCATGCTGACTGGAGGTATGGTGGAGAGTAGGATTGATAAAGTCCGGCTGGAGGGGGTGACTGCACTCGCTGTAGCCAACATGATCCACTCAATGTACAAGGGGGAGTTTAGCTCAACAAAACCTGATCTAGAAGAGCTAGTGGCTGCTGCCACGTATCTCCAAATGCCAGGAGCAATTAACGACTGTAAACAACTGCTGGCTGAAGACATTACTCCACAAAACTGCTTCAAGTTACTGTCCATGCTACAGACCTACTCTGCTACAGATTGTATTGAAGAAACAATAAACTACATCAAGTCCCACTTTGAGGACGTCCAAGAAGCTTGGAGACCAGGGGAAATGACATTCACTGACATCAAGACGTTTGTGGACCTTTGGCAGAAATCAGAATGGGACCTGTTCCTGGCCATCAAACACTGGGTGGAAGTAGACAAGGAGAACCACCAACAGTATCTTGATGAACTCATGACCTATATCCACTTTGGACTAATGACACCAGAACAACTTGAAGCCATTCGAGGCATTGACTTGTACTCTGGTGCTGAAGGAGTATGGTGTGAGAATGTTAGAAAAGCTCTAGAGTACCACACACTGCCCACCCATGCAAAAGTACTGTATAATTCAGAACAAATCACAGTCAAAGATGACCCTCATCCTTTCTACATGAACGTGGCTACCCAGGACAACTTTCAACTAAAAGAAGACACATCCGTGACAGGAAGTTACTTGAATGGAAAACCACCGCTTAAATGCATGACCTGGCAGAAGTGTAAAGCGTCAGGGACAGTAAAACCAAAAAGGAATCGTGAAATTGGCACAATTGTTGTCATCAATAATTTCCTGATTGTATGTGAGGAGTATTTATTTGACCAGGATTTTTATATCCTAGATCCTAGAACGATGAAATGGTCACCCATGGCTACACCTAACAGACTCAGACAGGATTGTGCTCTAGTCTTTTGTAAAAAGCACCTTTATATGCTCGGGGGTTGTCCAGAATGGATGGCTAGAGCTGTCCAAGGAACTGATGTCATTGAGAAATACGACTTTGAAACCAACACTTGGAGCATCATCCCCAGCACATTACCTGTTGCAGTGGCCAAACCTGGGGCAGCTGTTATTGATGACTGCATCTACGTCGCTGGTGGTTGGAAGGCACATGGTTTCCTGGCTCGAGAATTCTCCACAAGGCTGGATTGCTTTGATACATCCACTCAAACTTGGTATAGCAAAGCGTCATTACCATTCATGGAAATGAACGATGTCTTCTCCATTCAGGTGATGGAATTGGACAACGAAAAAATCCTCTTCACTATGTGGAGTCCTTTAGAAATAAACTACTACAATCCAGCACGGAATCTTTGGTTCATATGGCGGTGTGCTAACAGCTTGCGAGGTGGAATGAAACTTGACAATCTGGTGTGGCATGATGATACGAGGGTGCTGACTGATCAGAAACACACCCTCTTCCTGCTCAACTCTGGGGAGCAACATCTGGATGCTGCCAGCATCGACAGCAGTGAAGAAGACACAGAGTCCCAACACGTGGATGAAGGAGTGTTTATGAAGTGGACAGTTAGTACATACGGAAAAGAAATTGTTGAAAAACGACTTCCGGAGCTTCCAGTGGCATATGAAGACTGTAGCACAAGACTGATGTTGCTTGCAGTGGCACCACAACCCAATGCTCCTCTGAGCATGTTATCAGGTCATTGATGGGAGTCCTGGTGTGTTTTGTCAAAACTGTCCAAGCCCTTGATTGATTTGATATTACCATCAAATCCTACCTACATGCTGACCTTTTTTTTTTGTTATTTAAAACAATAACAGTTTTATATAACTCTTTCATACTGGTGGGTTGTTAGTTGCTAAACCAAAACTTGATTTGCAACATGTGCAAGCTAGCATTCTATGTACAACATGTGTGGGCTCATCCTTGCTATGGCTATCAATGACAGTGGTGGTTAGTAATACTTATATATATGGTTACGGTAAACTTATATCAAGTTTAACAGTTATCGAAGAGTCCTGGAACAGCATTACCACAGTAGTTTCTACTCTGCAAGAGTTTCCCACAGATCGGTAATATGGTATTGGGAAGCAGTAGTTGCCTTGTCTAAGATTAAGCATTACATTTAATGCAATCATGCTTAAATAATGAGGTGTATGTTATTTAGTCCAAAAGACAAATAGACTCATGACAGTGCGATACATATGCATCGTCATAATCTTTTCGGCATCGTCATCATCTTGGAACTGGATACAGCCGAGTGTGAAATGGGTCCAATGGCTGAAGAACTATGCAAATGTAAACTCCTGAATGGGATTTTGTGTGTATTACCTGCCCTACTGTCTAAGAACAAGAACAAATCAAGGACAACAAGAACAAATCAAGGAAAACATCAGAATTTAACTTGGTTTCAGTGTCACATGTCATATATGGACAGACTGTATGTCATTTAAAACCTGTGTCCTGTGTAAGCTACCCATTCCATTATCTAGTCATGAGGCGGCAGTTCTTAATGACTATCTACATCGCTGGTGGTAGGATATCAAATGGACAATTGTCACCAAGACTGGATACACTTGGTACAGCAAAGTACATATGTTCGAAGCAGACTGTTACCGCGATCTAAAGTATAAAGATGAGGAAGTGCTCTTCATCCTGTGATCTGACATGGATGTTATGTTTTACAGCCCATCAAATGATAAGTTGCTAACATGGAGATCAACACAGGATGTTGAGACTTAACTTAGATGGCATTCGGGTGCTACTGTCGTGGGGTACGAGCACAAACCTTACCTCCTCCACTTCAGGAAGGCAGCTAGCATTGATGATGACAGTGATGATGATGGTGACAGTCAGGTTGCCATCTGTGCAAAGTGGAGTCTTCGGTCATTATCGTTTTAACGTGGAATGGAATCTTGGACAGATTCCCGTAAATCACACTGGGGTAGAAGACTACCAAAGGAACTTTCACTAGGTTCATGTTACTGTCAATACCACAGCAGCCCCCCTCTCATCTAAAGTTGCCATAGAGACTGAATCACCATGGGTCATTGGTGGTTACTGGTATCTTAAATTGACAATGACTCATTTATAGTAAGCATGTTTTGAATTCCAGCCAGTGAATATATATTCAGTATTCCTGAACATGTCTTGCTGGTTCTACCCTCACCTGTTAGTATCATACATCTTAATCATGTGTTCTACAAGTGAGAAACAAAATGATTAAATCCTGTGAAATCCTGTAGAAAGCTGCCGGGATATTTAGCTAGTCAGACCGGGTCACCCATTGAGATATCTGTGTAAGCAAATGAAAACCGTACCTCATAGAACGTGCATTTCAGATGTTCAGATTTCAGTTGATAGTCTAGCAATTTAATCATTCAGTGGTTACAAAATAAAGATGTACAAAGACATATAAATGATGTTTTTAGCCTTCTGTATTGATGATCAAATAATATATAGGCGAAAGAGACATTATTTCAGGGCATGTACCACAAACACGATATTTGAATAAGAAGTTGCTGTCCAAATGTTTCAGATTGAATTCACTATTTATTAACTTAAATTTCTTAAATGCAGTTTAAAGTTACATCAATAAAGTGCTATGCATTTACCAATAGTAAACTCATCTGTATGATTATTATTATGGTGAGATAGAAAGTATAACTGGGAGGTCCAATGTGAAAATGTATATAGCACAAATTTTGGGTGACCACATTGACTGATTTGTTATTTAAGTTTGTACTCAAGATTTCTATTCAGGCAATAAACATAACATTATTTTATACATTCAACCTTGATAATGGACCTGATGAACTGGCCTTGTGTGGAGAGCTGAGGAAGTAGTTTAGCTATTAGATGTAATGTATTCCACATGAATGGAGCATCCTTTCAAGTGTCTGTGTTGCTTCTCGCATCTCTTTTTTTTACATCAATACTCTTCTCATGATATTTTTGAATATATATTGTGTGACTTAACCATGATCTTGTGTTTGTGCAGATTAAGTAAAACAAAGGACTTGAAATGTCTCTATGGTAAAACTAATTACTTTTCATTGCAGATTTTTCCAGCGTGATGACCGTTCCATCAGCCATGCTGCCTGTCATAGGAGACGGAGTGCGTGCCTTGTGGCAGGAGGAAGCCTTTGTGGACTACACCATAGAAGTAGGCGATGAACAATTCAGAGTCCACAAACTTATCATGGCATCCGCCAGTGATTACTTCAAGGCCATGCTGATGGGAGGTATGGCAGAAAGCAGGATGGATAGAGTGAGGCTTATGGGACAAAATCCTCTTGCTGTATCAAATATGATTGAGTTCATATACACCGGTCAGTTTGGCTCCTCACAAGTCAGCACAGAAGAACTTCTATCATGTGGGATGTACCTTCAAATTGCACCAGCTATTGAAGTTTGTTGTAAACTACTCTGTGACAAAGTTAATGCACAGAACTCTGTAGATATCCTGACAACTCTTAAAGCATACAATCTTGAAGATGGTATCCAACAAATTGTTAGTTACATCAGGTCCCACGCAGATGAGATCCTGAGTGTTTGTCAATTTGAAGACATGTCCCAAGAGAAACTTGGAATTCTCCTGGAATGCTGGGGAATGTCTGAGTGGAAGCTGTTTGTCAACATCAAAAAGTGGCTTGAAATTGACTTTCTGAACAACCTCATGAGCCGTGTACGCTTTGCCCTCATGACGCGAGAACAGCTCGGAGCTATAAAAGGCATGGACATTTACTCCAACTCTGATTGTCCATGGCGTAACCTCGTAGCGGAAGCTGAGGAATATCACAGACTTCCGGTACACATGAAGGTTTTAGACAGGTCAGAGCAATGCACAGTCAGGGCTGACCCAACACCTTTTTGCTTCGAGGCAGAGGAAGACTCCGATGGTGTTTTCCATGCTGTGGAGGGGAAAGCTTGGATACAGCATGGGGCACTTAACCATCCTGAAATGGGATTCACTGTCACTGCGTCGGTTGTAGTTAACAACTTTTTGCTCGCTTGTAAAGATGAGAAATGGTATGTGTTTGACCCTCGCACAAAGAAATGGTCATTTATGAATGAGATGCCTGTGACCAAATCAGAAATGTGTGTTGTCCATTGTGATAAGCAACTCTTTGTTTTCGGAGGAATGGGGGCCTCCTTAGACTTTACTGCTAGCATTGAAAGATGTGACCTTGGAACCAACAGCTGGAGTGTCATTCCCAGTGAGATGCCAGTTGTTCTAAAAGGCTTTTCTGCCTGTTCCATAGATGGATTGATATATATTGGTGGTGGTTGGAATCCTGAGGGATATGGAAGTCGTCGTAAATTCTCAACTAGGCTGGATTGCTTTGACCCAACTACGAACACCTGGAGCAGCAAAGCACCAGTGCTAAAGAGCATTAAGACTTGTGTGATGCAGGTAATGGAGTTGTGCAAGGAAGAAATTATCTTCACAATGGATGATGGTTTCTACATGCAATGCTACAGTCCATCCAGTGACCAGTGGTCTGCCTTCGACCCGCTATGCGGTGCTCATACCCCCTTAGTGAGCAGCTGGCGGAATGAAGCTTTACCAAGCAGGAATTCCCTCTTCTTCATTGACTTCCCTCATGAGAGAGTGTATGCACGCGGGCAGGAGCGTGAATACATTACTTATGATAATGATGGTACAACAGTAGGTGCATGTGAAGTGTGGACGACGGGTGCGACAGGGAAGAAAGCTATTGTGAAGAAGCTAGATAACTTTCCACTGAAGGAATGCGATGAAGACAACGAACCTAGTTGCTACTTTCTAGCATTACTTGCATTGTCCCCACAGTGAATAGATGACAATAGAGGCCACTATCATTGAGCCTGATTGACTGTGATTTAGCTATAAATCTGGCAATCAAAGGAAATACTGAGGTCTCATCTCAGTGTAGAAATAGGTGAGAAGAGAAAAATTAATCAGTCGCATAATCAGCAAAACACACATATATATATATATATATATATATATATATATATATATATATATATATATATATATATATATATATATATATATATATATATATATATATATATATATATATATATATATATATATATATATATATATATATATATATATATATATATATATATATATCATATATATTGTCTGCGTAATTACAGAGCATGGAACCTTGTTTAGAATATATGTTGATGACAAGCCATGGTAAATGGGGTCGCCAAAGTGACTTCTCCTATGTCTTCCAGTTGAACCTACTGTTGTCACAAGCATACTTATGTAACGGACCTTTAGGCCACTTAAAGTCAATTATCAGCTTTGCGGACACTTTTTAAGAAAAAAGGGGGCGGGAGGGCGCTTTTTGTTGTTGTTTGTTTTACTTTTTTCTGGAGGTGTGGGAGGGCATTTTTATTTTTTTCTAGAACATTGATTCGCTGCATGTAGAAATAAGGTCTAATATGCCTTTTAAATAACGTTTCTACTCTAATTAATAGCTGAGATATTGATAATATTGCAATTGTATTGCTGGTGTTGTCATCCAAGCGCTATTTTTGGTCTTTTTTTTCTGAAAGGGTGAAAAAATGAAGCCATGCGGCCCTTTTGAAAGGATGCGGACGCTGTCCGCAAAGCTAATAATCAATTTTAAGTGGCCTTAGTTCGTCAGGATATCTAATGATATATATTCTACAAAAGAAAGTGTCAACGACAGTGCGATTCAAGTGTGCAGGTTGCAAAAACTGATGTTTATTTACAACTTCAGTTCACAGTAACCCTGGAACTCTTGGATTTGATCACGGGTTTGTCAAAGGTAAATTGGCGACTTCAGCCGTCATCTAGTTGTGTTCAGGTTACCCGACCTACCCTATCATTTTGGCCGACTCTAAACTTCTTTTTTGGAGTGGGCTATGTTCTCTGTAACGCTGTGAAACTAGGTCAAGCCCACTCTTATATAGTCACCCACTTTTTTCCCGCAGACGTCTTTTCTCTCATCTATTACACCTTGATGCAATATCATGTGAACTATTTGAGCTATATCATTCTGTTGCAAAACACCTCAGGTATCTGTATCTGTCAAAAAAAACAGGAAAAAAAAAAGTTTTATCACCTAAAATAAGACAGTCGAGGGAAAAGGGTCCTCCAAGGTAAAAACTCAATAATGAAATTGATGTCATCAGCTTTCGAGTGATATCTTTTATAAGCAGGTACCACTTCTAGTTTTTGAGTACTGGCTCTCTGAATATGGGTGGTCACTGTCCAATCTTAAATACCAATAAGCTCTATCTTCCTTTGTTTTAGAGATGTTCCTATCTAATTAGCATAATTATGCTAATTACCAAATATCCTAACTTTTTCAAACAATTGGTCACAGCTTTTGATCTAAAAATGGTATTTACATTCTGTTTTCAGCATAGAAATTGTTTTGGGGCCTTCTTTCATTCAATTTTTTTAAATTTTCGATTTAGAATGAAAATCATGTTTCCATGGCAACCAATGTGTGCAAAAACACCAATTTAGGCCCAAAAACGTTCTTTTCCATTCCAAATATGGAATGTTTTCACCAAAAATGGAATCTTCTAATACGGCCTATCATATTTTACATAAAAAAGTAGTATAGACAGGTTTTTGCTATATCTTGGTCCTTTTTGGCTATATGGAGCCCCCTGGTGGCCAAAGTTGGTACTAAAAATCCCCCGCGGAGGTCCCTTCTCCCTTGTTGATCCACATTATTATTGTGTTGAGGATTTGCATTTGATTGAAAGCTTAGAGTGTTCTCTCTACAATTCAACACATTACTACAGAACTATTTGTTCTAAAGGGTATTAGACTGAAAGTTGCCTGAAGAAGAAAAAAGAAACCTTTGTATATGGAACAATTCCTAGTACTGTTACTGTCAGTGTGTGATTGGGGGATAAACGCTACGCCCCTACGTGTCCCAGTAAGCTAAATATGCCCATCACATACATGTCATATTGGTCCCTCAGTAAATATAGAGGAATTGGTTGTAGCTTCTATAAACACAGTATTGTTTTTCTCTTCTACCGACCCCTTCGCCGACTGAAAGTAAAAACAGTAACAGAAGTGTTTATCCCTCTCACCCCAGCCCCGGGCTCCACCCACCTTCGCTTGTGCATTTCACCAATTATATTTTGGTGTTGGTATTGATTTTTTTTGGCATTGACATGTCGCACCACCTTCCGTAGATCACCTTATCTTCGATATATACATTATTGTAGTGGCAATTTATTGCAGAAAAGAATGACCGAATTTTGTGAAATTCTGTTTGTAATTGGGTACACGTTTTTGGTGAAATTTTTTCACCCTCAAGCAGCCAAATGTATAGCTCTCTACGTTGGTGACGGAGTCACTGAGGGAGTTATGCATCTAGCCCTAAGTGGGAGGGGAGCGTTTTCCTGCAAATTTCTTTTTTTCCATTTGTAATAGTAGTATTTGTGTTATGTTCCTTTAAAGTACAATAGGATTCTGAGAATTTGCTGATGGGAAGAGGGTTTATCACCATCTTTTATGTTCCTGTCATTTATCAAATCTGTATATAAAAACCAATACAACCATTATTCATATTTTGATATATGTTTATTAGCAATTAACAGGGTGTAATGCCAGATTGGATTTTCTGTACAGCTTCTGTTCATCCTAGATCATTTTTTGAGTTTGTAAACATGTATTTATTCATGGATGACTTTCAAAATACAGCAGCATCAAAAATATGTCTGAATAATTATTACAATAGTATCCTCTTGAGAAGTGCTCAGAGTAATGTCCATTATTACTTAGTGTCCTGGGCATTCACAGCACTCATCATTGCGTATTCCTAAACCCATATAAGGGCCTATCAATAAAAGACAAGGCGACCCAAGGGTCATTTTATGCTAGTGATATTCCAAGTGTTTAGTACCAGGTACGCAATAAAGGCGACAAATTACAAGTCCAGATTCAGTGTATAAGACTAGGCAGTCTTAGATGCAGGTTTGAGAAAGTGACTATAGGCCTACAACAGTGTCATCAATAGCATCTGAATTCACTAGGTCAGAAACATTTTCTTCTGACCGTTTTTTACATGTGAAACACCATTTTAGCTGGTCCCTGAATACTTTGCCAGTGGCACAGAACACAATGAAGTTTACAGAGTAATTTGTGATATCCAAAATATAAGCCAAATGGATTGCAGCAACATTAGGTCTAACTCTAAGCCAGGAAACTCTTGTATTATTGATCAAATAATTAACCATGTATGGGAATCTCAAAATGACGAAGGCTGTTGCCACAACCAAAAGTGTGATGGTGGCACTGGGGAAAAGTATGTCTCTGCCTGCACTTTGAGTTGGTTCTGCTTTATTTTGTACCTGCCTTGCCTTGATCAAGACCTTTATGATAAGAATGGTCAACACCAGAACAATTGCACTTGGAATTAACAGTTCACCCACAATACAATTTATAATGAGAACTAGGTAGTAATATATATGACTGTTGTAAGCGCATTGGGGTTTACCATGGAATAGGTTTACTTCCATAAGAAATGGAGCATATGAGGCTAGAGCAAAACATATAAAAAACTCACAGCACACAATCAGAACTGGTCTGAACCAGATTGACTTTGATCTCAGTGAGGTCACACTGATGTAGCGTTCTACGGTGATGGCGACAGTAATCCATGAAGACAACATCTTAGACCCATACCTCAAGTACGGAACAAACCTACACATGGAGGTCAACTCATGCATGAAGGAAGGCCCCAAAAGAGGACCATCAGATGTCTGGGTGTTGAGCCATCATAGGAGTTCTCCGACAAGAACAAGGTTATCGGCAACTGCCAAAGACATGAAGTAACGGCCGGTAACGGAGCGTCTCAGTCTGGGAGATGAGAGGAAGATGCTGAAGGCTAAGGTGTTGAGGACGAAGCCCAGTGGGAGGAGAACACCCAGGGCCACAAATCTGACCATTTTCCACCTATCAGCCTCATTCAACCCTAAGACACCACGAGGTGGTATAACCGTTGCACCAAATGTGTGGTTGTAGTCATTTGCACTGGCTTCATGGTAAGAGAAATTCATTGTGTGGCCTTGGGTGAAGCCTGAATTGGTATGATGAATGTTTGGATTCAAAGTCCAGTTGTGTATTTTATAGTTGGCTTGTATCAGGTTAAATCATAATCATTTGCTTTGATATTGTTGCTTATAATTTGTAGGGTTTCTTCTGCTGTTCCAATATTTTAGTTGATACCTGCGAAGGCATTCATTTTTTCAGCATGTGGTAAATTAGTTGTGCAGCTGAAATTGAATAACAGGAATGTTTGAATTATAATTCATATTTGCTTTGTCACTAAAGTAGATCTAATATATAATGGTATATTCAGAGCAACATAAACATTCTTTTACCCGTAAAAAATGTGAATGACAGTTTCGTATGAACATAATGTTCATACGAAACTGGTAAAGTTACACGTTCACACGCATACATTATATATATCCTCATAATGTTTTGTATTAAAAAGATGGTGTTTGACCCCTTTTAGGGGCTATACTTGGGCCCATTGACCACCCTTTTTTCTACGCCACTGTGATACACAGATATCGGGAAACATACCAGCATGTTTGTAGTTCAAAAAGAAATGATATCACTAATTAATTCTATCCTAATATGAAATTGGCTGTCAAATTGGCTAACAGCTGACGTGCTTCCTAAGGAATCAAATAAAAAAAGGAAGAATGGTGGGGAAACGGGAAAGACACATGCAGTGAAGCACATCTACCTACAGATCGAGGCTTATCTGTGTTTTGTGTGAATGCTAAATCCTTACCTCAAAAGTTGGAGCTATGTTAAAGATTGTTGGTCCGCTCAGTAGCCCAGAGACTGAGTGGTGCCTCGCGGAGTGCTCTCACTCTGAGCTGCTCCACACATCTGTGTCAAAGGGTGCTCTATATACATGTGTGTCTAGAGCGGGTGTCCATGAATAAAAAGGTAGAGGGGTACCAGTGGCCATAATCAAGCATGACTACGGAGGGAGGGGTGAGCTGGTGAGGGCTATGTGGTGCATTACATCATGTCCATCATGTTTGAGAAGAAAGGTGAAAAGAAAATGAAAGGAGGGAAAACAAATAAAGGAAAATATTGAAGTTTGCCTTGTCGATTTTGTTAGGCTAGACCATTAGTTCATAATCTCAATTAGGTATGATATTATTATAACTCACCAATAGTGAACAAACAGGGGGGAAGTTTATTACATCTACTACTTCTTGTCACCTGTTACGATTTCCCTCATGAGAGGTTCTGTCCTAGTGGGTACGACATCATTTACCAAGACACTAATAAGTGCTGCACTGCAGTGGGTACTAGTCACTGTCAGCTCCAACAGTGCTAAAAACGACATGCTTGTGTGGTGCACTTATTAGTCACTTAAAATTAGCCTTAAGCACTTATTAAGCAATTTATTTGAAGCATAACTCATAATCCGATGAATGTGTCAGTAATACTTCAAGGATTTGGTGCAACTACGAGCTAGCATTACTTTCCTGATCGAAAACCCATGAAAAAACTCATTAACTTCAGGTGTTAATCTCTAGGACCCCTCCCTGACTTTAATATACCTCTTTTCAAATCTGAGAGGATGGTAGCTGTATATATGTGATGTAGGCACTTTCGCGGATAGGCATTGGCACCAGGCATTGGCATCCACTGGAGGGCCTCTGGGATAAGGATAATTCTGCTTTGAAGTAACGTTGACTCGTTTACAATATAGGGGGTCCCATGTTGCATGTCGATTTTGAGAAATGGCCATATCGCATGTCCATGTTGCATAATATACTATTATTTGATTATACATCTAAAGAGACTGATAGATATGTCATCTCTTTAAACTAGTACAACCTGTTATCTGGCTCATTTCTTCTAATGTGCAATCATCAAGAAGGCGACCAGGATGGTTAATCTCGAGCTTTCAATCCATGGCAAATCTAATATAATCGCACAAGCTCTGGAGGAACCAGACGAATAAAAGTCCTCTCACATTGTTCACGGATCACGACTGATACGCCACCTGGTGATTTATTATATAACTACATTATGTGAAATGGCCTCAGAAAGTGAGTTCAGCTGCACTCTGCAATACGGTCGCTTTATCCCAGATCGTGCACATATATATTATTTCCAGTATTTTCCTATAATTATTTCCATAATTTTTATCATTTCTACCAGAAGGTATAAAGTAAAACCAAATGGTATAATTTGGGATTAATAGAACACATCTCATGTATGCCCATCTCGCAATGTTTTATCTATGAAATAGAATATTCAGGTAGGATGGGACTGTGACCCTGGGCAGTGTGGACTGGCACGTTTATCCCGTTCAGAGTTGAACGTGAGGAAGTTCGGAAGATGCTTGCTGTGGAGAGGGGGCGGATAACTGTGATACGTTGTCGTGACATCCATGAAGTTGACATGGCATGTCAACATAACTTGGATGCCGTCTTCATGATATTATAGATAATCAAGACCCATCGAAGCATTTAATAAGGGGATGAATAACGGTCTATGTCCCCGACCAAGGCAGTCACCATAATCAGGTCCAGTTAACATCCCTTGAGATATTATTTATTTTGTACTCCACAAGATATTTAACTTTGAAGTGACAGAGTTAACCATTTATGCATATTTTGGTATATTTTATTTTCATTTGCTCAATTAGCTGTGCTCTCAGATGCTAAGAGCGGTATTTCCATGTGTTTGTAATGGTTATATGAACATGTGTGTCAGTATACGATAATTATAGTCTCCACTTACAAAAAGCTTGTATTCAACTTCTCTCACTCACATCAAGCCTATAATGGTATCTAGAATATTATTTTTAAAATGTCAGTCAGTATATAGGGCACCTTTTTAATAGTATAACATATTCTGAAAGGTGTCTCGTCGTGCCCAGTGTTTGGAACAAAATCCATAGCAAATAAATGGCATCCATGGATCAGATAACACACATCGGATCTCTGTGTGACCAGTTTACACTATATGTGGTAGATATGGTACAGGTGAGGTGCTGTATAGGTGTTATATACCAATGACCAATGACTTGGCCGATTTTGCCAGAATATCTCTGATTCGATGAGAAAATTATGTAGTGGAGTTCCAGACATAGGTGTACACTGCCCAGAGCCGATCAAAAAATTGGAGACGATTGGGACCCAATTTGTTTCCTTCAAGATTCAGGGAGGTTGATCGTCTTAAAGGGGCAATATTGATCACCACTTGCGTATTTAACCACATAGTAGACTAGAACAGTACTAGAAATATGAATGGGAGACACTTGGTGCTTATACCACTTTAAAGATGGGGCTCCACTACACGATTTTTGACGTTTTGGGTAATTCTCATAATCTGATCATCCCCTGGTACCCTAGCTTTCCCCTCAAAAGAACATGTAAGGGTTTGTTTATAGTTAAATTGCATAGGTCTTTACAGTTTTATCCGGTGATTGCAACATCCAGATCAATAACAACTGAGCAACCTATAGTTAGTCATTTCTTGACTAAGTTATGAGTCTTATTTTGATTTCCCTGGCTCATTTTTAAATACCTGTTCGTCATTCTGACGAATATCCCTCTGACTAATCTGGGATAGCCATTACTGACTAGGCCCTGGAGCATAAAGAGTGTCAGTGTGGTAGACTATCGTAACCCAGGTTCTAGAATCATTGTATATCATGGACCAGACTTGTATAGCATACGTAAGATCAGAGTATCTCATGTTAGAATAATCCAATCTATCAAATGACAACACCTTTCCCTCGGCCATACAGATAATACCAAAAGTTCTTTTTTAGGGGTTAATAACATGTGCTGATACTAATTCGGTTGAAGTCCATCCGCTACAGAAAACGTGCAATATGTTGGCCTATTTTCTGTAGGTGGTTATTTGAGAACAGTAGTGGATTTACAGGATGAGGTGGGCCCTGCAGGTGAGAGCCCGCACCACCCACGCCTTTGTTGTTTTTGTCTCCCCTTTGTTGGTTTTTATTGTATAACTGGGTCTGGGCTATACCGTTATTTTTGTATGTATGACGGATTGTTTCCTTTGTGCATTGCTTCCTCTAGCTAGTATTGGGCATATTGAATATCTTTACAAAAACTGACATAGGACCGCCCACTATATAGAAAGGCTCTGAATAGAGAAATATGGTATAGGATGGTGACTGGGATTTATGGCCCAGTTTCAAGGAATAAAACATAAATACATAAAGTACTTTAATATGTTAAAAGACAAATTTTTCCAGAATTAAATTTATAGTATGTGCCTCTAGATACAAACAGCATACATAGCAGGCACGTTGAAAAACATTCTCAAAATTACAGCCTAAAAAAGATTGAAAGTTAATTCTAAGAAGCAGCTAACCAAATATACCATATTTAACAAACTTTGAAATATATCAAATGTGCCATTCCAGGTTCTATTGGCCTCCATACAAGACAAGGCTGTGAATGTCCTGACTTGCCCCTAAGCCAAATCTAGTCTCACCTGCCATTCTAAACTTAGTTTTTGCATGGATAGTCTGCAGTCCCCACTGGGACACAGTAAAGACACCATCAATGCTCAAGGGGAAAAAAGCCGTTGTGACCCCGTCATGTGCACGTAAAACAAACAAAAAACAAAAAAACAATTTGCATTAAATTGAAAAAAGAAAACCCAGGTATTTCCAGGTAGGAAGCCCAACTCATATCTTACATTGGAGAAAAAGGACACCCCTCTTTACTAGTGTATAGGCACAGTGACACACTATAAATCTAGTAGGACGGGGAGAGTTGTGTATTTGCTAAATGCCTGGAGGAGTGTTCCTCTCTGGGACGGCCTCCTGACCTAGTAGGTCTACAGAGGTATACGACAAGCGGCGGGAGAACCAGGAGGACTGCTCTGTCTGACTATCGATCACAGCCACAAGAAGCTCCAAGGGAAAGGCAAGGGAACCACTGGAGCCACTGGGGTAATACTCAAACCCAGAGGTAAATATTTTCTATAATAATGATAATAAGCTTCATTTGTGTATTATATGGAGAGGTAGTTTTAGTAATACACCTTTATGCTAGTTACCTTGGGATAAAGTGTCTTATGTAGGTGTAAATGGCCGCCAGCAGTTTACCCAATTAGACATGCAACAAGACAAAGGGACTGTAAATTTTCAGTCTAGGCCTTGTTTAAAGTACATCCGAAAATTCGATTTTGTGAACCTACATAGATTTGATCCCGTTGGTGTGACCATGTCGTACTGAAGGAATATATATGGCAATCAAATGTGATCTATGGCCAGTAAGTTCTCAGATATGGGGTGCCACACTACTACTGTATTTCTAATGATTGCAAATTAACCAAATGTCGCATCATGGTCTCAAATATGGCTATTACGACCATCTGATACAAGTGGCAACAAAGCGAAATTGGACTGGGTAAAGTTTATAGAAAAGAAAGTATGGTCTTTCTGAACACCAAACATGTCTTTACGAAAGACAACTCTAGCGCCCGAATGGTTAGATGTACTAACCTTTACTTACCTAACAAGAATATATAGTATCTAATTAACATTCATGCCCAACTCATATTATATCAAATGTGCATACACAGGATGGTGTTTCTCCACAAATTTGCGGAGCTCCGCAAATTTGTGGAGCTCCGCAAATTTGCTTCCATAAATTTGCGGAGCTCCGCAAATATATATGGAGCTCCGTATGTGTATGCTTAAGTACTAAAAAACCATTTCCATATATATTTGCGGACCTCCATAAATATATGGAGAGTCTATTTACGGACCTCCGCAAATTTGCGGACCTCCGCAAATTTGTGGAGAAACACCATCCTGCAGGATTAAATCAAAGAATGGTCCATTTCCATTACTATAGAAGACAATTTCCCTTACTACCATTGGTAGTCTCAAAGCAGCCATTGGAACTGGGGGATCCAACTCTACATAACTATGTAAAAGGTTAGAACCAATATTGTATCTTTCAAGACCCGTTGTCACTACAAAGTACGATAAGCAACAACCCTTATGATACTGTGCATAGCCATGCATCCATTATACATTGTCTACTGAAGTTGTGATTGAACTTGAAGGATAAAATATTGATTCTAACCCTTTACATAGTATATATATATATATATATATATATATATATATATATATATATATATATATATATATATATATACATTTGGAGTCACAGGTCCGATGGCCTAGAGCGTGTTATAGTGCCATCTGGTGCTATATACATAAACTACCACAGACCTACAGTGGAGAAGGGTATACTTCAATGAGGTACTTGGCACCCTATTATATTATATTATATAGACCGTAAAGCTTTCTCTGTGGAAGGTATCCTGTCCCTTTCTTTTGAAACGACCTGTGCCACTTAACCATTTCCTGTGATGTGTAGGGGAAGCTGTATATTCACATACATGAAGGCCATATTGTACCCATAAGGATGTACTTTATGTGTCGAGGTGCATCTTATTTTAGAGTGTTAAATGGTAAAACTGAATAAATCTTGTTTATGGTTTAGGTCTCTATAGCATAAATCTTATTAGAGATCTACTGTAGGCACAATGCTATTGGTAAATTAAGTGAAATGGATCAAGGCTGTGTCAAACTTTAAAAGCGTAATACTATTCATGAATGAACTTTGCTATATATCAATGAAATAGTGTCTGAAAAACTTCATATTTATTGCAGTAATAAAAGGAACCAAGAGCATAATACAATTTGTATTTGACATAACATAACTTTCCCTCAATACTCATCATCTTAATTAATCAGTAAATGTGTGCGTCCCTCTTAATTCCCACATTACATTGGCTCTTGTAACTTTCCCTCCCTTCCTCTGGGAATGTATTTAACATTATTAACTAAAATACTTTAACATCCAACAGATGACTGCAGCGGCCAGTGGCCTCCTCCTGTTGGCTCTGCTCCTGATAACTCTACAGGGGGCCTTCTGTGGACGTTTCCACCCTGGACGTCTCCATGGACCCCCAATCTGCAGCATGCGGTTCAACAACGGCTCCCTGGCCTGCTTTGAGAGGTGTCAGGAGCACAGGACATGCATATCAGGGTACCCCGGGCACCTGGCCGGTGCCCTCAGCAGGCTAGGTGTGGATATCAACACCGTCAGGGTCTGTTGGGAAATGGTAAGTATTCTGGTAACATTATTTTCTTGAAAATATGGCTAACCAATATAAGTGTGTGCCATGTGGGGATGATTATATAGGTAGTATGTTTTGATACTGAGTCTAATCCTTTAGAGTTTGACTACATCAGCTGTACATGTGAATATCCAATTTACTGCACTTCACAAGGGTTCTTAGCTGATATTGGGTATATCTTAGTCGATATCTCTGAATACCCCCCTGAATTGGTCAAGGGAGCCTGCATGGTTTCCTAATAAGCAACGTGTTACTGTCTCCTTCCAAGTTGTGGGATATGGGCTTAACCAGTTGAGCATATCTTCCCAGCAAACTAGTGTGAGCTTCCGTAGGCTTTATTATATACACAAGGACACCGAATTGGGTTGACTTGTGTATACACAAGACTTGCCCAAATTTATGCTAAATTGCTGGGCTAGGTACATAGATCGATTTTTTCTCTCACGGATTTATGAGAAAAGCAAAGCATGGTTCATCTTTCTCTCCACTATTAAAACATGTTGACTATTACGAAACAATCAGAGCCAATACTCTTTTTGATGGAAATACTTTTCCTAATTGTATAATTGCAGAACTATTTAGAGTTTGTGCTCTCGTTATAATCTAAACAGTTTGGTGGTGGGAAGAGCCTTATCTAACATGTTTTATAGACGTATATTTGTGAAATGCTTTCATTTATACTAGATTTATGTAGACTGAAACAGTGTGAAGTCTGTAGTGAGACCTCGATAATCCGACCACCCCCTTGTTCAGGAAAAAACATGGCCGAATGATGAATCTGCCGAATTAGTAAAGCATATCATATGCCTATGTATCCCTGACAAAGACCGGCTGATAATCGAGGGTGCCGGATTGTTGAGGACCGGATAATCGAGGTCTCACTGTAAATCATAGAATTTAGAACAACATATTAATGCCTGCATGTAACTTACCATCACCCTACCTCCTGCAGCCCTGCACGTCCAGAAGCTGTGCGTCAGGCTTCAGTTGTGAGAACCACTTCTGGAGGAGGCGCTGCTACCGATCACCCTGTCAGAGAGACTCCCAGTGTCCCACAGGCACTGAATGCAGAGGCTGGCCCAATGAAGACAAACGCTGCTTCCCCCAACCCTGTGGAGCCTTCGACAGCTGCCCTTTCAACTTCCGCTGCATCAATAGAGTTCCCTGGAAGGCCTGCTATCCTAATGAGTGCAGGTCGTCATCAGATTGTGCAGGGACGGGGGAGACATGTATAGGCGGTTCTGGAGGAATGAGGTGTGTGGCACCCACAGGGCAATGTGATAGCTTCATGGACAGGTTCCATGAGGAATGGCATAACCCTGCTAAGTAAGGAAAGGGGAGGATTCAGGAATTTGAAAATGGGGGTTCACTAAACACCATTGTACCGAGAAGTGTTTCATCAAAAACAATTGGAAAAATCTTGAGAAAAAATGGGGGGCTCCAGACACCCTGGACTCCACCCCTCCCCCCCAGATCTGTGCCTGTAAAGGGGATTGCAGTCTCAGTGAAACATCTCAACTCAAGTCCAGGTCTCAAAATTCTTATATATAAGTAACAAAGACTTTCCTATCAAATAGACCCCTTGTAAAGAAAATGTACTGTCCTCTAAATTCTGGGGCTTTTAGGGCAAACAATTTAAAGTTGTTAAGTGATACTATTTCTGATGTGAGTTAAGTGCGGGTTGATTATTAACGTGAGAATGTATTTTATGAATGTATCTATGAAGAAACAGTAATGATATTAACAGCTAACTAACCACCTTTGATATACAGGAGTGTAAGCTGTGATAGGTATGACAGTGTGGCAATTCCCAGTCCATACTTCAGAGGTTGGTCATGGAATATACTTGGGGAGTGATTATCATATAACACCATTGGCAACAGCAGGCTTTTCAGCACACACATCACTTTGAGAAGGTTGAACATTCTTCTGCCTCCTATCTGTGAACCATAGTAATGTGTGGGCCTTTTTTCTGAAAGGTTTATGGTCAATAAACCATTCAAACCCTCCCAGACAATCTTTGAAAAAAGTGAGTTGTAGAGGGATAAATGTAAACTAATGAATTCAATTGATGTATTCCTGGATATCCATTTGATATTTAAGTAAATAGAATACTTCAAGTCAGTTTTTGTAATGTAATTTTCTAATTATGAGGTATTGGCACAATCCTCATGATATATTTTTGCTTTCCTACCATTGGGACCTCAATATAGTACGTCCTTCTTGCCTATCTAACATTTACTTCTTAAGCTTATATCTGGACAACTCATGTTATAAATCACCATGTAATTTACTTTGAATTATTTATTAAACAGATGGATCGGATCCTATCAAACTTCTTTCCTGGTTTGTGACTTATCCCAAATTGAATATGTTTACAAATGTGAAATTTGAATTTGATTATGAAAGAATTATTATTTTCATGATACTGTTTCATATTGATATGATGTACTAAAATGCAGCAACAATTGAAAACACCTTTATTGAAAAATGTTTTTTTTTATTTCATAATAACAAAATTATATATTATGTAAAAGTAATAAATATGATGCGCTGAGAAACGCTATTATATTTCATAATGAAATAGTTGATTTCTTCAACCTTGAATAGGTCTGGCTTGTAGCAGAGATATCACATTGCTGGTGGGTTCAAAGATCCATATGCACGTGTTTTGAAAGTACAGAGCAGTGGTTTAGTCCATATCTCAGGCAATGATAATAATACAGACATGGACACCATATGGAATATTGATTCAATCTACTGTGATTAATTTTAGTCTGAGATCAACCATGAATTGTTACTACAACAATAACTATAGCTAGACATTCTCTCCAGACATGCAACAAGTACAGATGATTATGGCACCTTGTGGATAACATCATGCCTTTATACATATATGGAATTGTATCCTTCCAATATCATAGGATTTACACAATTATGACTAAGCATACATTATCAATACCTATATTAGGGCAATTGATTTAAAACCAAGTGTGATGATGTTTTGTATAACTGTGGGGACTCCCAATGACTGTGATTGATATATGACATTTGACTGCAGGCTAGACCTGACTCTCAACACTGCAAGGTTCTTTAAACTCCTGGTCTCCTTCATCAACTGATTCAAATCATCAATAACGTCCAGTGGGAGATTATTCCGCTCGTGATGGTGATGAATAGCAAGGACATTCCCAGTATTGTGGCAGAAGCCTGCCTCATACATTTTATACATCAGATCATAGGTCTGGTTTTTCCCCAGGGTTTCGAACAATGCTTTAACCTTGCGCTGCTTCTTCTCATCATTGCTTCCCAACTCCCAGAAGCCTCCATAGGCACTGATGCAGAGGCATATGACCATCTTTGAATCCATTATGCCATTCCGCAAAGAGGTACAATCACTGAGGATGGATTGAAAAAAAGGATCAACAACATCCACACCGTATTTGCTTATTAGAACCTTGGCAAAGCCATACCTACTGTCATTGGCCATATTGTAATTCTTGTGGAACACCTTGCCTTGACTCCCACTTACGATGTCCTTTTTCCAGGACTTAGGTGCCAGAGCCATCTCCAAGGCAGATGGCAGGTTTTCCCCTGGAGCATGCAATTCTTCCACGCCCCTGAACTTTATGATATTATCAAAGCAGGTCCAGCAGTCATTTTTAATTGCAATCAAAATTGGGTGGTAGTCTGGTTGATGGTCAATGTTAAGGGTTGACATCCGTTCTAGTATGGCATGGGCAGTAGCACAAGAGTTTTGATGGATAGCCCAGGAAAGGCTGCTCAATCCTCTGGAACAACGCTGGTCTAGGTCGTTGGAGTGCTGAACCATCACAGAGCACATCCTACAGCCTTCCTTGTCCAGGGACAATGCCCTTATGAAGTCAGTCTGACCAAACATATCCCTTCTGTGCGGATTTGCTCCTGCTTTGAGCAAAAGATCCACTATGTCCTCACTATGTCCACTCACTGCGAGTCTCAAGGGCGATGTCACTGATAGTTTCTCACATTCTGGCAGATTCTCAGCATTGGCTCCATTTTGCAGTAGCACTGATACTATCTCTGGGCTCTTCTTGAGTGCTGCTATATGTAGAGGAGTCATACCCATGCTGTCTATGACATTTGGGGAGGCTCCACTGGTGAGGAGTGCACCGACAAGTTCTTGATTCCCCTCTCTGACAGCTAGGTGAAGAGGGGAGTCACCATTCCTATCAGGTACATTCAGGCCAAATGCATGTCTGGCAAAGTGAAATGCAGTGTCCAGGTAGCTTTCTCTGATGGCTATACAGAGGGGAGAGTCACCGGACGCTGTGTACTCTGGCTGCAGTGGTCTTCTCTCCATGGTGCAATAAAACGGTAAGAGGGACATTCTGAAAATAACAATATAAATATATATAAATATTTATGTCATTATGGAAACAGCAGCTGTATCTCACCCCCTCTTATGGCTTATGAGCTCATAAATTACATTCATATAAGTATAAGGATGACAGATGTGTATTGTTTACAATTTAAAATTGTTCATTTAGTTGTTTTAGTTCATAAGTTCATTGAAACTAATACGGGAGACCACACCTACGATTTGCTCACCAACTGTCACTAATGAACGTTTGTGTATTTATGTAATTCTCTGTAATTTAAACTGATACACTAGACTCGAATAGTGTAACATCAAAAAGCGATAATGTAACCTAATCTACGGAAGTGTGACCCAGAGATTGTTTTTGTAGACACATATTTTTAAAATATCTATGTCAGAAAATTGTTTACATATTATTTTATAGAGACCCTGAAAAATGGTGAAGAATGATATCAATTCTCTCAAAATCAAGTAAATATGTATGGGTGTTTTAAGGTATTAAATTAATCATATATTATGTATAACAGGTTTAATCACAATGTCAATCTACAATGCAGATAATATCGTTCCAAACCCCCTTAAGTTGTGAGGTGTAATGGCACAATTAAGTTTACAGTAGGCTTGCATAGCATCAATCTGGCGCGATCGACGAAAAGAGTTTCAGGGACCTAATATCAAGGTACACTAAGGTGCCTTTTCCCAGACCATATCATTGTAACGATATCAGTGTTTGTGATGTAACTGTGACTATAGTTTGTATTTACACTACACTGTAAATAGTTAGTGTGGGTACACAGAAGAATCTAATGTAGATCTACAGTAGAATCTACTGTAGATTGGATTACCTCCGGGATTACCTACAAGGGACTGTGCACCTACAGTATACAATCTACTGTACACCTACAAAATTGTCAACCAACTTTTTAGAAGTGTACAGCATAAAGCCAATAATCGTGTATCCACATTACATACATAGATTGTATAGGCAATGGCCTAGTGGTGTGGGTCATTATATAAAATTAGATGGACAAGTAAATGTATTCTTACCTTGATATCAAAAATGACAGTTCCGGAATATGCCTGAACAATGTCCACAATTATATCTCAGAGATCCAATTCCTGCGTATTGCAGGGATATCCATGCACCTCCTGGATGTAGGATTTTGTGTTATCAAAGTAAAAAATACAGTATGATTGAATGGGGAAATCCCGCTCATGCACCAGCAACAACGTCTGACCACTTTTACTGGAGCTCAGTGTTTACATCCATATATATATGCTAGTATACCGACCCGGGAAACCTGGAAGTGGGCCAGATTCACTCTCCACGCATGGGCCAGTGTGATTGCCTGTTATGGAGAGTGGTGTACAGCGGTGTGATTGGAGAGTGCGGCCACGTGGAGGTGGCCAGGTAGGAGGTTATCACGTTAAGGTGTGTGCCAACCCTGGAGTAAGACCAGAACACGTGGCTGTAGACAGCAGCACCACTGGTGATGTATGCTGGTCAATGTTAAGGCCTAGTCCTATAAGGTTACATGGTTGTAAGGTGCATTGCATCATGCGCAGTCAACTCGCATAAAACTCTGTTAGGTAGTGCTATAGGTACTCAATGAGAATGCCATATGGCGCAGTGCTACGATCGGCTATACATTTGGTATCAACAGAAAAATGTTAGCTAACAATATTACACAAATCTTGATTAAGAATTCTCACAAAACATAACATTTTCTATATAAATGCAATTGCCCCAAAGAAGGGTTGGGCGTACACGCTATACCATCCGTGATTACTTGTATCGGTGTTTTATGTCATGTACATTGAATGCTGACGCTATGTTGAAAATCACCTGATGAATTACAATATTTTTATAGTTCAAATTATACTGTAAAACCGTCTTCTAACTTTCATGATCTGCGGATTTTCAATTTAAGACCAGTATGAGCATAATGCCCAATAAAAACATGAATAATTAGTTGAAGAAAGCAAACGAAGAGCATTACAAATGGGATGGGAAAATGAAACAAGATGTGACACCATTTATGGACGCTCCCCTCTCTTATCATCAAATAAAATCTTATCAGTGACGTAAATAGAATTATTTATCGTATTGATTTTGTCTTTATATGGAGTAAGAGGTCCAGTCCTCAGGCACGTTCTCAGAATGCGTCATCGCTTACGTGGGAGCATAGGGATTGGCACGCCGAGATATACAACAAACCTACAGCAGGTATCAACTGCTACAACTACAAGGACATCTACAGGGAAACTAGTGAGCTATCATACCCATGTCCAACTCTTGTGAAATTCCGCGTTTTGGTTCTGGACAGCATGCCCCAACATGTACAGCTTGACCCAGACCATGCTCTGTCGATTTCAATAACACCCATATGTGACAAGGCCAGTGAAAAGGGATATAAAGTGGGGTATCTGGGTATTCATAATTAAAGTCTGTGTCAAGATCTTTAAAATTAGATAACATAATGTTAGATTATTTGTAGTCTTGCAGGAATCATAACTTGAACATGAGTCCATGAGACATGAAAACTAGAAAATGATAAATAAGCTCTTAATTCACTGTATCTCATAATAAGCAATAATTTGGGGATGCTCCACTGCAAAAATCTGGTTTATTAAAAATATAGATAGGACAAAGAAATGGTTTCCATGACAACCAGAAAGAGGCACATGTGGCAATTCCCCATATAAAACTTTCCATTTACATTCCAAATGTAGAGTGTTTGCATCAAAAATGGAATATTACTAAGGAGACTACTGTATTCTGCATTAAAATTACGTCAACACATTTTTGGGTCTACTTCCCACTATTAGAGCTCATATTTGCCATTCTGATGCCCACCTAGTGGCCAAACCCGGAACTCGGCTGGTTTTCTGAGGACAGGTCACACATGCAGCTGACATATGTCGCCATATCGATCTTTAAGAAATCTCCCAAGTCATTATCTATCTACTCCTCCCCATGTCACAAAGCCCCAAAAGGGCCCATGTCGCCATGTCAAAATTTGGGGGTCTAGATCTATACAATACACACACATCGGTGGAGGGCAATTCAATCTATGTTGGGACTGACTATAGAATGACAAGAGGTCTGTTATAATTAGGTGTACATATAGGATGATAGGGCCTCCTAGGGGACGCTATGTTTGAGGGTGAAAATTATGATAAACATGGTGGAAAGATCAATCCAGTACCATTTCTATGCAAATCAATACCTGTAATGCGCACAGGGTGGCACCTCTGTGCTGTAACCTTCACTGATGTTGGTCTCCTGTTATGGTCTCACTGAGGGTAATCCCGCAGAAAACTGAGGGTCATATACGATTCTGGTCAGAAGTGAATACTGCAGGGGCATTGAATGGTCCATAATTAAAGCTTGACCGTCATGGTTGAGGTGAGGCCAAAAGCACTTTTGGATATAGTTCAGTTTTCATCCACAAAAGGGCTCTTAAGGGCTGGGAGCTCAGTTCTTACACGCACAAGATAGGGTGAATATGTTGTAGCCGGACAATGCTCATGGTCCCCTGTCCAAACACTGCTGCCCTCTAGTGGAACTGTTATTTTAGTCCATGAATAGAAAATGCTGAACTTATTCCCTGATTGCTCTTGATTAGAAATGGAACCACTCCCCCTCCCCCCGAAGGCTGGTTTTCTGAGGACAGGTCACACATGCAGCTGACATATGTCGCCATATCGATCTTTAAGAAATCTCCCAAGTCATTATCTATCTACTCCTCCCCATGTCACAAAGCCCCAAAAGGGCCCATGTCGCCATGTCAAATTTGGGGGTCTAGATCTATACAATACACACACATCGGTGGAGGGCAATTCAATCTATGTTGGGACTGACTATAGAATGACAAGAGGTCTGTTATAATTAGGTGTACATATAGGATGATAGGGCCTCCTAGGGGACGCTATGTTTGAGGGTGAAAATTATGATAAACATGGTGGAAAGATCAATCCAGTACCATTTCTATGCAAATCAATACCTGTAATGCGCACAGGGTGGCACCTCTGTGCTGTAACCTTCACTGATGTTGGTCTCCTGTTATGGTCTCACTGAGGGTAATCCCGCAGAAAACTGAGGGTCATATACGATTCTGGTCAGAAGTGAATACTGCAGGGGCATTGAATGGTCCATAATTAAAGCTTGACCGTCATGGTTGAGGTGAGGCCAAAAGCACTTTTGGATATAGTTCAGTTTTCATCCACAAAAGGGCTCTTAAGGGCGGGAGCTCAGTTCTTACACGCACAAGATAGGGTGAATATGTTGTAGCCGGACAATGCTCATGGTCCCCTGTCCAAACACTGCTGCCCTCTAGTGGAACCGTTATTTTAGTCCATGAATAGAAAATGCTGAACTTATTCCCTGATGGCTCAGCTTTAAGTTGGAAGTGATGCCAATATGATGAAAACGTGTACACATGCTGCTGTTTGTCTGCCAATTTCAATCAAATAATAGGAAAGGGATGCTCAGTGAGTTTAATTTTTTTTCGAAGATTAGATTGGGGATCAGTGAAAATGCTAATTGTTCAGTGCAAATTCAGGCGGAATTCAGGTGGTTTTACGCTACAGACCAGTGCTCAAGTTTTCAGTGTTCAGTAGCTAATTTTGGTTGGAAATGTTTTGTAGGAAATATGCATCTTTTAGGTCAAGGGTGATTTTCAGAAATTGTAAATGTCCTGTTAGCTGTTATTGCGTTTTCCGCTATATTAAAGTATATAGTAAAAGGATTTCCTTCGCTGAGACCTTATGTGCTTTAACATAGAGGCCACCGAGAACCGTTCGTTCTTCTGACTACCACAAGATGGCAGGCCGCTTTCTAAGTATTTTCTACTGCCCGCATCTCTAGCGTAAAAGCTATAGCGATGACTCTGGTTTCTCCGTATGGGCGGCCATGTTAGTTCTGAGCTCGCAATCTATCGTGAGAGTTAGGCAGTGACCAGACAGTCACACACCATAGCTTCCGGGGAACAGGCTACAATACTAGAGCGGAACCAAGGTCTCACGAGATTGCTGGTGTCAGTGTATACAGAGTGGTTGCGGGAACAAGTCCGATCCCGGTATAGCCTATAAGGCGTCTAGCTGGATGCCTTATCAACCAATGAGATAATTCCCTGGCCTTCACTGCGGAATTTTTAGGGTGCATTATGTAACAGCTTGTACCCATTGTGATTGCTGTATCAGTGCTTATCTCGCCAGTTACCAGATCAAGCAATGGATGCGCCCACAGGGCGACCAGCCTGACCCCTATACAGTGGCCCCCTCGGTAAGTAAAGGGTGAACTAAAGAAACCACTTACATTGCGATTTTGGACCAGTGTGTGTGTGGTGGGTCGTGCGGGTGAGAGGGCGAGGTGTTACAAATTTCGACTCTTCTAGGGGAAGGATGAAGGGTATGCTATGCATCCGTGGGAAGTCTCACCGCCCTTTTTTTTTGTTTTAAAAAATCGCTTCTTAGTGCTAAATTTACGAATCAGACCGATCCAATTTGGATGGACAGTTGCATATCGAGGATTCCGAAATGGGGCGGTGCGCTACTTTGGGGAAATCGTTCCCCAGCAACCTTTTGCCAAGTTTTGGTCAGATTTTACATTACAAAAAAATGCAAATTTTTCAATATGGATATCAGAGAACCTGTGGAGCTGGATCAGATGGCACAGTAATCTTCTAACACATGATACCATTCCTGTTTTTTTGCATTCCAGAAATACCTACTGGTAGTAATCTGTGGTTTATTGTAAATCCCCAATAACCCCTATATAGGTACCACCTGCAGCCAGAGTTAATGTCGACATAAACCATCCTGTACACCCTGCTCAATGATTTTCATGGGGTATATACACGCACATAGCTTTGATGTGGGGTATTTAATCCTGCTAAGGGCCACCGTCCACAGAGCATAAATTTAATCAGCCGTATGCAGCCATTTTATGCGCAATTTACATAGGAAATGTATGGCAATTGTATTCCTATACGGCCGACCTATGCTCTGTGGACGGTGGCCATTAGAGACCTGGTCCAATACGGGGTACACGTTTAGTAAAAGTTCCATATATTTTGAAAGGGCTATTGATCAAATAACTCAAATAAAGTTCTGATATTACACATTTGCATGTACCCGGAGTAAGTAATCCCTGTCGATTTCTTGTAGGATATCTGGAAACAGAGACACATTCAAGGTTAAGCCAGAGCCAATCATCTATTTTTTGATTTTGCAATGTGTATTTATTCATGAATGATATTTCAAAATACAACAATCCAAAAATATATGTGAACGTCATAGTCACAATAAAGGGTATAGTGCCCATCTCTTGTTGTTTGCATCTATAGAGGCTCTCATTATCGCCAAAATCAACCAATGAATGCCTACTATCATAAAATAGAATATAAATCCGCATTTGTGTCTACTTTCCTACATTCCATTTTCTTGAAGTATACCAAACCTGGATAGGTCACCGCCTGCCTGAGGAAGTTCACCAAGGTTAAACGAAACGTTGCACACAATTATGAATCTATCGTTAACCATCTTATAAATGTAATCTAATCCACAAATAAAAGTATATTAACTTTATGTTTATCTTGTCTGGTTTTGTGTGGGCAATAATTTCATTATCTCAAACTTCTGCAGTATAATCTGTCTCCTGATATAATAATAGCATCTGAATTATTGCATGCATTTCATTATTACCTGTTAGTTCAAAAAGCAAAAATAGTTTATGAATAAAATAATGGTGAATGGTCATTGTTGATATAATAATATCCGTTGTGATATACTCCAAGATTTTTGTATGAATCCAGTTGATTGTTGTATTAGTATAGGGGCCTGGTGTTATGTTATGTATATGATAAGGATACCGTAACATACGATCATCTAATATACATGTTTACTCCATTTACAAATATCTGATCTCATTATTTGAATAGATGCTGTGAATGGGATAGGATGCGACATGGAATTTGTAATGTATAATAAATGACACAACATAGTGTACAGGCACCAAGGTAGTGAGCCGCTTCCATGCAGCTTTTGTCAAATCCAACGTTTTTGATTCGATAGATATAAGGGAGAGTAGGTTACAACCATGCATACATGGTCTATTTTCATCATATCCTTAATTAGGAGCGCCAGTGCTTTCTGACATGGGGCTGCCAGAACGTATTAAATAGTGAAAAGCAGGGGAAAATGGCAGATTTCGGCAAAATTTGGACCATGTTTCCATGGTAACATATTCAACATTTTTGACAATTTTTCTCAAATGTGTAAAAATTGAAAAAGCTTATTGTCATAGCTTAAAATTGATATCTAATCGTTGTATGGAGTTGTTTAGATTGCAAAATTATGAGCAATTATGTAAAAGCAGGGGAAGAATTTCGAAATATGTGA
Source organism: Harmothoe impar (assembly GCA_947462335.1). Taxonomy (NCBI): domain Eukaryota; kingdom Metazoa; phylum Annelida; class Polychaeta; order Phyllodocida; family Polynoidae; genus Harmothoe; species Harmothoe impar. Next base: position 61,301,791 of record OX381712.1, on the reverse strand, counting down.
TCACAATTTAGTGCAAACAACTTTAATAGGAGGGCGGGGCCAGGGAGAGGTAGGGGAGGCGAGTCGAGTCTCCAATACATGTACATGTACATCGATATAGACAAGACAGCACTGTTTAATACCCACGAGCCTCGGCAGGGTTGGGGTCAAAGATGTGCCTCTACATGGGTACCCACAATTACGACCGTGTCGCCGTGTCGGATTTTAGAAAAAAGGGCCGTGTCATTGTGTCGAATTTTAGGTGTATAGAACATACTGGGGCCTTATAAGAATCCCTGTGTCCGTCGATTTTTAAAGGGGCCGTGTCGCACGTGTCGATTTTTAAAGGGGCCGTGTCGCCGTGTCGCACGTGTCGATTTTTACCCATGTAGAGGCACAAAGATGGTCCAAAATATTCTGGCGTCATTTATGGACTGTCTCTATGAGCTCTGTGTTCTGCTGTGTTCTATTAACAATACTGTTGTAAAACGCCGTCTGTTAAAGGTCATCTTTGCACTGATATTCTTTGGCTTCCTATGCGACCAATCTCTCACTCACTATAGTGCCTAACGAAGTTTGTCATTTTTTTGGGCTTCCTATACGACCAACCTAGGTTAATTAATGTTGTCAGCTGACCAACTCAACTTAGTCTTTCCATTTCAGGCCTTTTGAGTAGGGCATTAGTCATACAATGTTTTGCCTCAGTCATTCTTGAATAGCACTTAGTCATGCCTGACCAATGTCCCTGTGACCAACCTGGGATAGCCACTAGAGACTAAGGGCCGCAGCATTTAGATTTGTGTGGCTTAGGCATTGGATGGTTACAGAATTCCTCCAGTACGTGTCACCTTGAAACCAGCCCGCCCCCCTCAGACTACCCCATCCCACCCCATAATGTCAATCACGTCACTCAACCTCACTCACGCACTGTGTTACTATATTTAGCAAACCCGCCTACATACATGAGCCAATCACAGCCCACGATACAACTGGCCATGTGGGAAATAGGTCAGTGAGCCAGAAACGCGCATCGTGATTGGCTGTTGCCATTCATTGAAGGAGCAACTCCCGCGACCTGCTCCCACGGTTATTAATAGAACAGAGGGCAATAACCGTCTCGTCCTAGAGTTAATGGTCAGAGAAGAGAATCGTAGATGTATCGTCGTGTGCAGTTATAGACTGGACAACTGCCTGGAATCATTTGTAAGCTGATCTGCACTAAGAAACCCGGAAGAGGATGTGATCGTGTTTAGATTGCTGTTCTATAGGGCCAAGTCGGGACTGGAGCTTGTTGCGGCGGCCAGCACTGATAAGAGCTGATAAGACTGTTACTAGCCTGTCCCCTGCTTGTCCCCTATTTGTACCCATAGTGGGATGTCTTATCAGTGAGTATAACTGCAACCAGCGAAATATGAAATGGCGGACCCATAGGGTATAGCTCCAGATTCCTATTGATTTGTTTAGCTGATAGCATGTGTGAGAAGACTAGTATAGACTTGCCCAGGTCTCCTTTACAGACCCCAAGGGACCGTCCATCTATGACGTCATAGAGAGGGCAGGGGGGGGGGGTGTCTAGCCGCCCATACATTGCTATAGAGAAGAGCAGAGACTAAAGGGGGGAGGGGAGGGGGTCAGAAATGGTCATAAATAGCATGACGTCATTTATGGACGCCCCCTATACATCTATATTACCCCCATATTGAACCCGGGCTCTAAATTCATTCCAGAGCCGATGCCATGCATTAGATTTGTAGCAAAGGAAGTAATAGTACAACATAATCCTGGATGTAATTTCTACAGAACAGATTTGATATATCAAGATTAAGAGCAGCATAGAAAATAAAGAACGAGAGAAACAGACAGGGAACAGGGACAGAAACAAAGAGACGGGGACAGGAGACAGAGATATTGATGCAGGCGGAGAGGGGAGATAAAGACAGGTCTGTGCATGTATCATGTCTATCATAATTATGACTAATGGACTGAGGTGAGCATTGCCGCTATACATCATGTCATTGAGAGAGAAATCCCAGTACGACAAGAAAGGCGAGCAGTGAGGGATGACAGGTGGAGTCTGAGAAGGGGGGGGGGGGGGGTAAGAAACATGGGGGTCTGGATGGTGTGGGGGGGGGGGTCCCCATGTCCCATGTCGATTTTAAGAAATGACCATGTCACCCTGTCGATTTGAGGAAATAGCCATGTCACCCTGTCCTAAGAGCAGGAGGGTCCCTCCTGTTCTTAGCCCTGTCGATTTTAAGAAATGCCCATGTCACTATCTCTGATAATCCTCATGTTGCATGTCACTAGGCCAAAAAAAACGACCATGTATGTGTGCCAAATTCAGTGGTCCACACCCATATACATGACTGATTACAACCATGATTACAGAGCAGAACGACGTGCTACAGCTATCACTATCGTGTTGTGAAGCAGCACCAGAGCAGGTGAGCAGATGGTGAGGGATCGCCGCCATCTGCTCACGGTCCCCATCTGCTGTCCACCATCTGCAGCTGGCCTGCTGCTGCCTGCCTTGATCCTCCCCCTGCCCGAGCTGCTCCGAGTACCTCGGCTACTGCTCAGCAGCAGCAGCAGCGGCATAAGTGAGTGGTGGGGCCGGGTCAATCCCCCTCCATGGCCTGCTGTTAGAGCCACTACAGGCCTACAGTGCTAGAGCTCCTGGAGGCACCCTGGAGGCATTTACATGTACCCTCCTTCTGCTTCCTCCTGCACCTAATAACAACAAACAGCACCAAGGACGAGTTAAGGACATCGGTAACCAATACAGAAAGGCGGTCTCTGTGGCTACTGCAGGCGCTGCCCTGTGAGCTGCTCTGTGAGCTGCTCTGTGGAGGCTCTAGGAGTAGAGCCACGCTGGAGTAGAGCTCTAGACCCCGCCCACGTAGAATAGCGCAGTTCTAGCAGGAGGGAGCAGTACATCCCCATGACACCTCCCACAGGCCCAGGACGGCCTGGAATATAACCGTTACAGGATGAGAGACAGGTGACTGCTGCCCGAGCCCGTCAGACCTACCGGGAGCTGACTGGACCAGGCCGGGGAGGAGCCGCCGGTCGTGGTGCACACTTCTAGCCCATCCCCTGACTGCCTGGCCATTCATTAAGTAGTGCAGCAGTCGGTGATGCAAGACGAGGACTAGCTGACCTCACCAGGCTCAACAACACAGGCCTACTAGTACTCGTATAATTGGTGACTCACGGCACGCGCCACACGCACCTAATCATACCTGACCCACGTGCATGCATGAAGCACCCATTGACACATATGGGTTAGACTGACTGCACACACACAGTACACACACACACATACACATACACATCCCCCGAGGAGGCTGACACAAGGATGCTGCTGCTGAGGTAGTGACGCTGACAGCAGTACCTTAACCTTAATACTCACCCTGGAGGACACACACAGCCATCCAGCATACAGAGGTAGGTCTCCGGCACGTCACAATAGCTAACATATAACCAGATCTAACAGATGGTATCTGTACACCAGGATGTCTACACATTGTCTCGTGGTTTGCATTGTCTGTGGGGCTGTATACACCGTGTATAGGGGTCCACGTGGTACCTCCCTCACCCTACCCTATACTATAGAGGCTAGACCAGACAGCTGTGCGTACAGGGGGTGCCCCGGGGGTGGGGGTGAGGGAGGGGGCAGGACCCAACCGTCGGGGGCGGGAGAATCACCTCCGGCATTGTTGTCATATTGACCTGCCACCGTCTCTTTGGTGAGAGACTCAGGACTAGAATTGGCCATATCATACTGGTCTCTGCATTACTAGTAGCACAGAATCCGGTTACATTATTCACTATTTTATACCAGTTGGGACGAGGGCAACTCTACTACTCTCTATAGTCTCATATTCTCTATGCGAGTAGTATAGTGAGAGAGACCCGTCTATCTATGTAATATTATATCATCCACTATAACACACCAGTTTGGACTAGGTCAAGTCTATTCTCACATTGTTTATGCTAGTAGTAGTAACACACGGTGGTGCTAGCCGGCAGTAGGCCCCTCCCACCCATGTCCACACACGCTGACGGGACTACCCACAGGCCCCTCCCACTCCACCCATCCCACCCCCGTCCTCCTCCTCCTGCCTCCTCCACGGCATCACTACCCACACCGCCTGCTGCGGCCCCTCCAGTGTCCTCATCACTTCCTCCAGGCCCTGCTGTGACTATACCATAGGAGACAGGTAGGTCATAGATTACCTCCTCCAGGGAGTCTAGATTATATACAATATTCTGTTTTGTATTTTTGTGTCTGACAGTATAGTGCTCATGAGGTTTGTTATACAGTGGTATTCGGCAGTGATGGGGATGTGTTGGGATGCTCTTGAAGACAAGGTCATTGGAGCCTATGGTCCGTGTAGATGCATTTACTTCCTTGTCCATGTTTATCTACACTGCCTTCCACCTACCATTATATAATGCTAAGAAAATAATCTATCAGGGTTACGGGGTATTTGGTTTTGTGACGAATATAGTGACACAGCAGTTGGACCGGGTTTCAATCTGTGACATCACTTTTATTATGGAACTATGCAGGCTTGGGAACAGACAACTACAATGTCAACATTGATAACAACGAATGAAAGAGTGACTAGAATAGATGGAGAGAATTATCCTTATACATGTACTAAAACTGCTTCTAACGTTTGAGTATATGTATCTCTCTCTGTCTGTCTCTGTCTGTCTCTCTGTATTATATATATATATATATATATATATATATATATATATATATATATATATATATATATATATTTATATATATATATATATAATATGTATATAACTGATTCCAATGTATAATGTTATCCTTGCTATCTTTGTATTTATAATAAGTCTTTGATACCCGACCTTCCCCACCCTCACAGTGTCCCTATATATCTTCCAGGGACCTGTTAGACCCACCCTTACCTGTTTTTACCTTAGTACGTAGGATCATGTATCCATACCTGGATGTGGGCTGCCACCTGTAGGCCTGTGATGTGATCTCCCAGGCGATTTGTCCTTATACAAAAAAGTGATCGTGATGATGATGATCATGATGTCGCTTAAAGCCCCACTCGGGAAGGAATTTTTGTTTTGAAATACTTTCAATTAATGACCTTTTAAAAAAAGTACTAGCTAGATTCGTCCTCTGTCAAGTCAAGATTATTTGCTTCTGGATCATTCTACATACCCACCCCTTCCTCTCCCCTCACCCAACTTCCCAAGTTAGTGCACTAAAGACAGATACCTGGGTCCCCACCCACCTGCCCTCTCAGTCGTCTCAGGCAGCAGCACTAGGCCCAGGGTCTAGACAAGTAGTATCTAGAGTTGGCGGTTGTTGGCGACGGGTGCTGATCTGTATTAACCCCCCACCTCCTCTATAAAGGCTCAGAGTGCCGATCCTCGCTCAGCTTTGATTGTTACTGGAGGGGCAGCAAACGTTTAAGTGGGATTTTAATAGGGAGAGGGTAGATCGAGCCTTGCGGTGAGGGTAGGGGGTATCCAATCAAGGCCTTATCCCTTTCCTTGGCATGATGCATCATTATATAATACAGATTAGCTTGACTTAGATATGGGACCTGGGTTAAGAAATCTCCCGGACAAATCTCAACCCCACACGAGAATCCACAAACTAGACCTGTCCCTTAACTGGACCTAAAGTAAGGCGCATCTACTCCATTAGAGCCACATGTTGGCCTAATGCTGGCTGAAGAGGCTGAGGTGGGGGCCTCATCGACTATTGACATGGGTAGCAACAGCAGTGGCGGGAGACGAGCCCTACAAAACATCAGCAGACGACATTTTATCAACCCGATATTTAAACAAAAACAGAGAGCTCTCCCCGAGGAGGAGTGCTCAGGGCAGCTGGCAATGTTATAGAAAAACAACAAAAGATGTTACAGTCCTGTTAGGGCGGCCTTTTTCTATGAATGATTATATATATCGATAAAATGTTGAAGGGGGTGGTGTGGAGCAGGGGAGGGGGGGGGGGGAGTCAGTCACTGGGGTGATTTGGTAAACACCAGGTCATCGAAAAGTGTTGGGCCGCCAATACCCAAAATATCATATATCAGAATTATAAATGTTCCCAAGAAGCTCCCCCGGCCCTGTATCTGCCATTAGTAGTCTTACAATAGTAATAAAGGCGCACAAACTGGACAGAAACGTCTAATGATGGATATACAGCGTGGCGTTACGTAACAATGACGTAAGGCGTGACGTAAGTCGGGGTGGGAGTGGGAGAGGCAGCAGCAGCAGCATGAGTAGTAGTAGTCGGAGCTCGGACACGGCAGAGGACGGACGCTGTATCTAGCCTGCACAACCACCCTACACATCTCACCCACTCAGGACGCTGCCGTGTTAGAATAGAAAGGTAGGAGCTTTACGTCATCTGAGTCCTGAGTTTCAGATCTGATTAGCTGGCTTAGGGTTTAGGACTATGAGAGGGGGCTATTTTGGTTGAGGGTTTAGGATTGAAGTGTATGGGCTTTGCAGAAACTATACAGGGAAGTCCCTATATATGGCTTGATTTACAATAGTGAAGGAGTTGATTTAGACCCATACAACAATGCTCATCACTTAGGCTGGCATATACCTCGAGTGCCGGACTCATTATCTAAAATCAGCAGCGGTTATCCGAGAGAGGGTGTTGGCCTGGGTATAGTGTAGCCTGCTTACACCCACGGCCGCAGCGCACTGCTGTGGGTGTAGAAGTAAAGTTTAGGGTCCAGAAATCACTGGAATTTTAGCCTAAATGCGAGGTTGGTTTGATCCGCACTCCCCTGGGCTTAATAAACGGATTTCTGGTCTGAAATTACACAATGGTATTCTTATATATGTCGCCTATCTTTCTATGTTTTTAGAATTTACAGTTTATTACCCATCTCTACAGATTTGAGTATTTTGGATAGGGTAGTCTGTACAGGGATGAACTATTTACAGCAGTAATGCCACCCCTCAATTGGTCTAGACATGCCTTTAATTACCAAGTTGTACATTTCACACCATCCAATTAAGCCTCAAAACAACATGAACAGCCACTCATTGCTTTTCCTGATTGGGTGTAGAAATGTACATGATAGGCAGGGATAGGCAGAACCAGTAGAAAAAATGACACTTCTCTCCGTAACTCGCAGACATACCCGGCGCCCTTCTAAGAATTACAACACGTAACTAGGGTATGGAGGGTGAGGAGTAAATCAAAAGAAAGTAGGTGTTCCTACTGTATGATTAAACGCCTTTCTAATACGTTTATATAGTTGCATAGACATTCTTGTCCATAATCTAGCACTTATATATTGATCTTTATCAACTTTCTGGGAGACCTGCATGCTGTTCAATTACCAATCCAAGTGCATCATGCTATACGACTGACTGAACCCCTGTCTGAGAACCTAGACCTATATATTTAGGTACGTCATGAACCGTCTGATAAAGTGAGCGACCCCCTCCCTCCCCCCCCCCCCCCAACACACAGGTTACTATGGGGGTGGCATTTTTCTAGTACAAATGATAATATATTTTGTTCTGCAGAGACTTCTTTAAATATATCTAATTGGCACAGGCATGTATATGTCTCGTTAGCACAGAAATAACACATATACACAGACGTTTATTGTTACCGATATTGCATAAGTTTGATGATGCTTGGAAATAGATTACATGTGAAAAAGATGGATCTATACATAGGCAGTTAGCGTTATACGGGCACTGTGAGATCCTGGTCTAACAGCTTTAGAATGTCACCAGCATTGAACACCATGTCCACAAGAACCCACATCATTTTGACACGCTACTGCGGCCATCAAACTTTACCAGGCTATGGGTACATCCATGTTTGGTGTCAATCAACAGATGGACACCCCAACCCCCGATCAGTAGAATAGCACCCTCTTATGGTATATTAAAACTGAATCTTCTTTTCTCTGTGGCCTGGCTAAACATGGGGTGACTATGGCTGTGTCTCATGAGATCGATACGATTGAAATTCCTTTGACTGGGTGTCGTCTTTGACTGGGTGACGTCTTTAGCTGGGTGACATCTTTGACCATCAAGATTCAAAAGGACTGAAATGGGGGCTACAACATGGTTATCAATAAAAGTCCTGAAGGGGCCACAGATAACCTAGGTCAAATATGATCAGGTGATTGTCTCCCAATGAGACCAATCCACTCACATGAGAGATATATATGAGGTAGGATATTACCCATAGTTGTCCATTATGGCTCGGGGGCTAGAATCCAAGATGGCGGCCCCCATAGCCTAACTGTCCTACAAATATATCATATAGGCTGGATTGAGGTGCAGGCATTATGCGTGGGTTATGGGTTGTTGGCTGCCCTATCGCTATTTCCCAAATGATACTATCCCTCATATACAGAGACAAAGGCTCCATGCATGCATATATGTAGAACGAAAGTAGGAACTAGCGACTATACACTCCATGGCAACCCACTTACCGCGACCCTTTCACCCCCGATTGTATCAATGCGCGATTACAATAGATGCGCACAATATGCTTCCGCAGACAGTGGTGTTAAGTTAACCCTTTAAGGATGACATGTCGCTTAATGTGACTGTCATGTTAATTGGTCATCATGATGTACAAGTAATGCCAGCGAGTAACTCGCCAGGGCTACACTTTAATGCATTATACTGACCATCCTGAAATATATCAACCCCAAATAGTCGGCACGGGGCATGCATACACCACTACTGCGGAGCTTCTCACCAGGGCTGCACTCATGCATTATGCTTACAAAAAGGGCAGAGTGCATTAAAACGCTGTTCTGACCTTAAAGGGTTAAGTGGTTTCTTTGTCTCATGTGGCCTACAAGGTGGATGTGTGTGGGCTGGCCAACTCATCTCCTGTTCCCGTGTGATTGTGGGTCTGAAGTGTTCATCGTATACAGTGCAGATGTAACCTTCCTCCAAGGTGCCCTTCAAACACTATAGGCTTATACACTACATGCCAAAAGACAGGGATTTACTGTGTCCATAATCGAGGCAACGCAAATATTAATAATTGGGGTGTTTTAGGGGGCATTGCCAGATAATCTGATGCAGGTAGATAAGCATTTAACATTAAAGGAAGCGAAAATACTAAAAGGTGGATAGTTACTAATGTAAATCACTGTTTTGCTGAAGGGTAGGGTTACCTGGGACAAATAATTAATAATGGAGAGGCCTCATTTAACTAGGTGTTGCCAAATATGGATTTTCCCATCAACACTATTTTATAAACTTGGCAGGCGAATCTGTTAGGGTATGCTTGGACCCTCATAACTAAATAGCACTTCCACAGTTTCAATTAAAAGAAAAAATAGTGAAATAAAATCAAAACTTTATGATACAATGAGATAGATCAAGGTCCACTAATGTATCATGAAAGTAGGTAATGGCAGTTATAGTGTTATAGTGTATTACGAACGCTTTTGAAGTTTCAGGGATATTTTATACATCAAACAACCTTTCTTTTAGATTTGTAAGTAACCTGTAAATGTGTCCAAACGACCAAAATATCAGCTCTGTTACACATGTAGGCTTCTCCGGGAGGCTTCTACTTCTACAAGGTCAAATCCCACAACGCGCAAAAAGCGGTCAGAAAGAGTTGATTATTGACATAAAAACAAGGGGCAACTGTTGCCAATATTGTAAATCGCAACACTTGTCCCATGCTCTTATGCCTCTCCAAATCCCACAGTGGTCAATAATAGGCAAGCAAAGTGTTGCATGCAGGACTGGTTAATGGCTCTGTTTGAGGGGAGTTACTTCACAGTATTATTTGTCCTCACTATTCCCTCTTTATTAGGCTAAAGATATTTGGATTGTCCCCCTATATAAACCAAATCGTTGGCATATTCCAATAAGCAACATTTTCTAGGCCTTCTGGGGAAAAATATCTAACTCTTTTGATCCTTGCAATTTCCCAAATCACAAGACAAAGGCAACACTTTCTCACCGATTTGGGCAGGTCTTAGCCAATATAGGGCCCAAAATTGGCAATAAGACCAATTCACAACATTTTCTGACCCTCTCTCATGTTGTGGGATTTGACCTATAGGGCTGCATAGTGCTATTTCATTTGTCGTTATGATGCATGAATGCAGCTAGCGCTGCATGCATCAAAGCATCATGACATCCGTACGGAGCTTACACCGGAACCCTGGCGAGTCTTCCTTAGCTCGCCAGCGCTGGCTTCATGCATCATGTAGACAAAGGGTCTGTAAAGAGTTAGGGATTAACATGCAAACTTTTGAATATTCATTCAGGAAAAATAACAGAGTTAAAATTGATAATAAACATATAGAATGAAGCACATTTTAACTTAAAGTATACATGTGCATTTAAACAAACAACCTCTTGATATTGGCTTTATCACATGACAACGTCATATTCAGTGACCAGTATTTGGTATTGTAGCATAGTTTGGAGTTGATATCCACATCTCAGAGCAGCTCATCCCTCATGATGAATTAACCAGTAGGGGCCTGGAGGCCCGGGAATTTACAAGGAAGTATCAAGGGCATTATCTAGGTTGAAGCAGAAAGAAATGTTGTTCTGGTTACCTGACCTTATTTAGCAAAATAAGGCAATACTTCCTAGTATTGTCCAAGTGATGAACTTTAAACAGGAGGTCTGAGCTCGCAAGACTAGGAAAGATACCCATATGTAATAATATGTGAAACACACAATTCCTTTGTGGCCTTTGCCTGGTCATCAATACTGACTTTATGCTGGGGAGGAAAGCAGAACTATGACAGGCTATACAATGTCTGTATTCTGCCTGTATGGCACGTTGAATTTCACCCGGATTTCATCATTGGAATACTGTTCTACAACATTGAGAGGGGAAAACATTAGGATGTTATAACTAGATAACATTGTCATAACGACCCCATCCTTTTAATGAAGTTCTGTGGAATGAGAGACCAAGGCCTGCTGCATATGTTTCCCGTGGAGCTTGCGGTCGTGAGTTGATTTCTGAGTAATTCTAGATAAACCTTTTTTTCTAGCTAGAGTAGAAGCCCCCAATTAGCAAACAGTATGTTTCTGATGACACTGTGCAGGCCTGTAGAAGTAGCTCTTTTACTGTCAGAGTAAATCAGGCACCCAGGCATAAGGCGTAAGCAAGAACAAGAAAAATAGGCTGACAGTATCAACAGACTTTAGCCCAAGCAGGTTGTTACCGTGTCTCTTTCCTGTAGCACCCTCTGGCAGACTAAACCTAATCCGGCCCCGAGTGGAGCAACTCTCGAGCATCTCTGAGCAGGTCTTCCAGGATGAATTAACCAGTAGCAGGCAGGGAGTACTGATCAATCAGAAAGTTTCAAGGACATTATCTTTAAGAAAACAAACATGACTGTGATTTGGGATACCTACCGTTATTTAGCAAAACAAGACCAGCTCACCGTCCTGGTACCATACTTCCAATGATATCTTAAGGTAATCCCAGCTAGATTTTTCAAGCATTTTGTAATTTTGCAAAGTAAGATATCTTTAAATGTTTGTCTACGTAGTGCATAGCTTAATATAACCTTCTCATAGAATCTAAAGCACACAGTTGCTCTGTTGCCCTAGCCTGATCATCAAAGGGAACATATGTAATTTTAGTATAGGTGAGGGAGGACAGCAGGTGAAATGTTATACAATATGCGTGTATTCTACATAATATATGACACTTGATGTTTATTGATGCCAATCTATAACCTTGGTAAGGGAATAGGTTAGGACATGTTTAGATCGATAACTAGTTCTGAGAAATAACCCCATGCTTTCAGTGAAATGAAATCAGAGTAGTGTTGAATCTAGGATCAAGGCCTTCTTATGTAAGGGTCACAAAGGTACATGTAGCATATGGACTGGGACTCATACTCTCCTTACCAAATTCCTCCGAAGGAAGGCTCTGTTAACTGTCAAATGACCTTGGACTTGGGATTTCGCTGGGTTTGGGCAATCCCTGCTAGTAGCTTGGAACCAGTGGACAGGAACCAGAATGTATGATAGTAGTTTTACCATCGTACTTTCTCGTTCCATATCCTGTTCCTGTTCGCTGGTTCCAAGCTACCAGCACAGATTTCCCAAACGCAGCAAAATCCCAAGTTCAAGGTCATTTGGAAGTTACCAGAGCCTTCCTCCAGAAGGATAAGGGAACGAGAGTATGGAACCCACGGCTATGTCAGATGCTTGATTCGAACTTTTACTTCTAGCTCCCTGTGATATCACTTGAAATACTCCCTCTCTTCCCAGACTTTTCAGGACTCTAAACAAATGCCTAAACTATTCCTTCAATTAAGGAAGTAGAGAACTAAGTTAAATCTGAAAGTGCTAGAAGTTTGAGAGAGACGTTTCACACGCCTAAGAAAGACTTTTTATTGTGCAGCCTAATTTCTGCGAGCGCCGGTTAGAATCTAAGCGTCTATATTTCATGTTATGGAATGCTTTGCAAAGGTGCTTTGTTTACTTTCCATTTATAAATACTTTGTAAAAAGACTTTTTGCTCATAATATGTAAATGTTATTAAAGGCGACTTCTCAGTGTTAAGAGATGGACAGAAGATAACACCAACCAAATCTACAATTAAACAGATGCATACAACCGACGGGTGCGTGCATGTATTTATTTAGCCTCTAATATATCAGTGTATCAGATAGAGATATAACATGCAGTTGTATTCATATAATGCACAGTAAAAAATGATGTGAATTTTAATGGTTGTATAGGGGCAGACCAGAGGTCACATTCCATGTCTTTTGAATTCCTATACAACTTTTATACTGCTGAGTATAAGTACATGAAACTAGTAGCATAATACCAACATTATGACACTGGAAAAGTCATAGTAAAAGTAAGGACACATTTCCTTGGCAACCGTTCAAGAAAAAGGTCATACTGATGGCACAGTACGGTTATAGGATATAAGTAAAAACACGTATCATAAGTGTCACCTTCTCTCTGGGAGTAGCCACAAACAGTAAAGGGGAATAGGGACATTGCTGTCATTGCTAGCCGCCTCAGGCTACCTTACCCTAATCTTGCCGTGGGCTGAGAGGCTCCTGAGCATGTCTGAGCAGCTCATCCCTCATGATGAATTAACCAGTAGCCAGGGCCTGGGGCCTGGTCGACAAGGAGGTGCCAAGGGCATTATATAGGTTAAAGAGAATAAGATGCCGTCCTGGTTACTTACCTTCTAAGACCAAGAGTTCCTAGGTATTGTCTAAGTGATGAAAACAAGGGGAATCTGGCCTCCAAAGAATAGATGCTCTACCCATATAATAATATCATGAAACACACAATTCTTTGGTGGCCATGTAATCCTGGTCACCAGTACTGAATAAGGGAGATGAAAGAAGACATAAAACTGACAAGAGCAAATAGTGTTAAATGCTGTAGAAACCGAAGTCTGTGACGGTGTAAACATCACAATTAAATATGATATGGAAGTAAGCCGATCATTATTAGTCAATGAATTGCCAATGAGACAGGTCGATACGCACACCCTGTAGCCAAACATTCAAGACCAGATCAAACAAGTGCATTTCTCCCATGAACTGGCCCTTCTGCAAATTTTTCATGTTCGGGAATTTCTTGAGCTGGGGGGGGGGGGGGGGCTCTTAACATTAACTTTTCTTTATGCCTCCAAAGAGCATAAAGGACCTCACCCTGGACATCTTCATCCCATGCCGGCGAGATTTTAAACTAGATTTGATTGTCCACAAGTTGAGGCCACAGTCTGCAAGCCAATCTCTGAGTACTATTAAATTGCTCATTTTCCTAGGGTAGAGGCCCTCAATTAGCATTTCTTGCCATACAGGATGTCTCTGATGACACCCTACAGGCTTGTGTAGGTAGCTCTTTCACTGTGAGTGTAAATAGATCAATACAATCAGGTATCCAGGGCTGAGGCACGAGCAAGCCCAATAAAAAGGGCTTGCAATATCAACAGACTTTAGCCCAAGGCAAGTGCAAGTTGGTATGTAGCCTCTTTCTTTAGCTGCCTCTGGTGAACTGAACTTAATTCTTCCCCAGGCCGAGCAACTCTCAAGCGTCTCTGAGCAGCTCTTCCCTTCTGATGAATTAACCAGTAGTAGGCAGAAGTACTGATCAATCAGAAAGTACCAAGGACATTGTCTAGGGGAACACACAGAAGTGTAATTTGGGATACCTACTCTTATTCAACAAAACAAGGCCAACTCACCATCTTGCTACCATATTTGCAATATAGTATCTTAACGTAATCCCAGGTAGATTTTAAGCAGAGATTTCCCGGTTATTTCCTAATTGAGGTATGTAAAAATAAGGATTTTTGTCTACCTAGCCTAGAATAATCTTCAAATAGAACCTGAAGCACACACATTTGGTCTGTTGCCCTAGCCTGATCATCAAAGGGAAGAGAACTTATTGTAAGCGAGAGAGCACAACAGGTGAAATGTTATACAATATACCTGTACCCTTTGCAAATAATACTTTGATGTTTATATATAATTGATGCCGATCTATAATATACAACATTGACGGGGGGAATACGTTTGGGCATGTTTAGGCCAAAAACGAGATCGGGAAAATGACCACATGCTGTTAGAGATGCCTAAAAGAAGTTATGTTGGGACATGCATATTGGCTGTTCATGTTATGAAATACTTTATAAAAGGTCTCATTGAATTTAATAGTAACGTTTCCTGCTTATGTATGAAGTTAATATTACTGAAAGGGCCTTATCTTTTGTTAGTGGCTATCACAGAGTGGATATAGCATTCAATAGTATAATATATTCATTGGATACATGATAGTGAATCACGATGATACATGTTAAAAGTTATATATGGGCTTCCCTGATACCATGTTTCGTCACCTCTAGAATAAGCCTACATCTACAGAATGATAATACTTTGATACCAATGAGTAAACTATAAATAATGAAACTAAAAACACGTCCTTTAATTTGTACCGTAAACCAACAGTATATTCTAATGGCCATGTCTGTGGGGGCAATGTACACTTATACATGTACTGTAGATTCTACTGCTCAGCAACATTAACTTCATGGGAATACCTTTGAACAGTTATAGTTAAGACACATTTCCCTGGCCATCATTATAGCCTCAAACTCGGCCTGTCAGACTGAAACCTCTACATCCACACTTTATTTCATGGTAAATACGGCACTCCCATTCACTTAACCAAGGAAGGCCGTATTTAACACCCCCCGTAAAATAACCCTTTCCCGTATTTCACAGCCTGTCCAATCATCAAAATAGTTGATTTAGCCACTATAAAGTAGCTTTTTCAGAGCAATTAAGTGGAATTTTGACAAATATTGTTAATAAGGACATGAAATAAACACAAAGGAGCACTCGCAGAGTTCTCCACTGAGGTATAATAATTATTATATGTCTATCATTAATGGGTGCCACCACGGAGTGTTCATTTATCAATTACAGGGGGGGATGGTGAGATTTCGTGCAGAGGGGTGAAAACTTTTTACGCCCCCCCCCCCACTCGAGAGCGCGCGAAACGTTTCACGCCCCCCCCCCCCCCCACGCGGAAGGCTGCGACATTTTTTTTGCTAAAAAGGAGCTAAATATAGCTACGTGAATTGAAAAATGTATTCTTCAGAAATTATATTATTTAATACTGTTTCTAATGGAACAAGACCCCAGGAGCTAAATTCTTTTGGAATTTAGTAAATAGATTACGCCCCCCCCCCAGTGGCGTCGGAAAAGGGGGGGGGGCAGGGGGGGGCCCGGGCCCCACCAATCACAGAGGAGGGGGGGCCGAATATGTTTGGTCAAGACCCTATCATATGATACATACATTCCCCAAATTGTACCTCTCACACATAGAGAAAAGTGGGGGCAGAGTTGCTTGCCCCCCCAATCAGAATTAAAGGGGGCTCAAAACTACTTGTTTACACGATTCCAATACAAGCGTGCATACACTCCATCGTACCTAAAATCTGATATTTAAAGCTGGTTGGGGTGGGCATTTTTACGCCCCCCCCCCGTAATTAATAAATGAACACTCCCTCCCCTGCCCTGGGCCGAGCAGCCCCGAGCATCTCTGAGCAGCTCCTCCAGGGTGTCCCTCAGGATGAATTAACCAATAGTGGCCGGAGGGGTTGGGGGATGGGGGCGGGTCTCGGTTACACGGAAGTGGCAATGTCGTTATCTAGGCCAAACGTGTGCTCCCAGTAATCCAACTTTATTGGCTACCAAGGCTGACGAAAACCGTGTTAGTTACCCAGCCCAGGTACCCATCCCAGATTGCATATTTAGATAAATTATTGCATATTTACAGCCAACAGTCCGTATTTCCTCAAAAAATATGATCAATATCAAAATAGATGGAAGTCCGAGCTACCTAACCTAAATATTCTGTTCATATGTAGGCCATAAAATGAAACAAATAATGCATTGCTCTTTGATGAACCGGTGGCCATAAAAGGAATTGATTCTGTGCGAGGAAATACAATAAGTGAAATACTATACAATTCCTGTCCTAACCACCTGTTCCCACTAGCTCCCCAACCCCTTGGAAGTAGCATTAACCTAGCTGCTTATACAATGTACTACACAGTGCATACTATACCCCTAGCATATTGCTAAACAAAGACAAATAAGGAAGCATGTTAAGCCTCTGGCAGCCCTGGATATAACACTGTAAAAAATTGATTGTAGGTGTAAAGCAGATTCTACTGTAGGTGTACAGTTCATTATAGATATAAACAGTATAATCTACTGTACATCTACAGTATATTCTTCTGTAAATCGATTCCACAGTACGTACTGCTGTAGATATACAGTAGATTCTGCTGTGCGCATACACTAACTATTTACAGTGTATTGCACGGCCTGAGTCAGGCAGGCTCAGCGGCATTGATTTGTTATCGATTTGCCCAAAAGGAAACCATAGCCAAGAGGTACAGAGCAAGGGCATACTTGGCACAGGGTTAACCTTGGCATGTTCCAACCTCATATATACGTTACTTATGAGCCACAAAGACTTGGCATGGATCAGGCTATTTAGGAGCAATGTCCTGAAGGTGATACCTTACCAATTGAGCCAATAATGACGATGTAACCTAATGTTATTCATCTGAAATATTATTGATGAAAATAGAGGGCCATTTTCACAAGTACTATTCTTTGGCCTACAACTTTTATAGTTGTCATTATAATGCATATACCTAATCGTGGTTGTTAGTTTGTGAGAATACAGAGCATTGCCATGTTGAGATATTTCCACGGTTATTGATTGAAGGATGTATATCGATTACTTATACTATAATGTATACCAAACCATAACTACACGTGTAATAACTTTATCCTGAGAATGTGCATAAGGGAATGTTCACAGATAATGTCACCCACTATGGGGTGGGGGGGGGGGGGCGTCATTGGGTTTAGTAACAAACCATCACTGGAGTTACACTGTATTATCAAATCTCCAAATGTTTTGACAAAGATGTGAGCGTGGGAGTAATCTCAGTGGCATCATTTGTGAACGTTCTCTATTTCACATTAGCATGTCTCAATCACTCTGCAGACCCATGTCTTATGTATAACTCTTCAATACAATGGGACCATAAAAGAAACCAGCACATAATGCTGCTGACATCTCACTATTCAATGCTTCAGTCAACACATATTGGAGAATGTTCACACATGGCGTTGCTTGTTTTGGGAGGTTTTGGGAGGTTTTGGAAGGTTTTGGGAGGTTTTGAGATGTAAGGCCGGGGTAACTTTTTGCCACTCAACCAAAACAGCGCCCCATCCCTCCATACTATACCATCTATACTACTCTGTGTAATGCTTTGTAAACGTTCCCTTAACTAACTTGTATGCTGACAATAGCAAGGATAAGAACAGGATGTATTCAGACCACCAAGGTCAAAGCCGCAGCTCTTTGAACCACTCCTCTCCAGCTTTGAACCTTTAAGGATGGCATGTCGCTAAATTGTTGTCATGATGCACCAATGCAGCCCCGACAAATATTGCACCCGTGCTGCATTGATACATCATGCCGATCCTTCGGGACGGTCTCAACCCTGTAGGGTCGGTCGGCATGATGCATGAATGCATCATTGGCGAGCTGCTCGCATTCATGCTGTTATCAAGAAACTTTATATGGCAAGGTGGTACCCTGGCCACATTGTCTGACGTGACCCCGGTGCCATCGAAACATGTTATTAATGAAGAAGGCGACCATAACATCATACACTTCATATACAGATTCCATTTTACATGTATTTATATCCCAATATTTTCTGGTTATTCATGAGAGTGAACGGAACTTTACCGGCATACTCTATACACATTTGAGATTGTAATTGTATTTTGAACATCACACAGTGAATAAATACTCTTATAAACCTTAAATGTATCATGACGACCAGGAGCATGAAGCATTAATACACTATGCCGTCCTTAAATGGTTAAACTAGCTAAAGCAAGCCATTGGAAAGAAACGGCCTACCAGGCATCGGCAAATACCATCGCATTAAACCATTTGACGCTCCAGCAAATGACACATTTCATTAGTAGGACTGTAAATGAATTAATTAACAGGAATTAGGATTACGACAATTAACTAAAAATTACGGGAGATAATGGTGATTTGAAAAGTTTTTTTTCTTCAATATTTGTGTTTTTGCCCTGGGCTAGTGTGACTCTGCACAGCCTAGACGGCCTGGGCTGTAAAAGGTCATGGTATTTGGGATATCAAAGCAGGTGGCCCACCTTATAATACCATTGGCAGGTGAGACGCTGGTGAAATGCTGATAGAACGCTGGCAAACAACTATAACAAGATTGTCATCAAAGCTATTACAGCCACTGTATAGTTACAAGGTCACCTTAAACGATGTATTCAGAACGGTGCTCTAATTGCTTTATTACCTGCAAGGCAATTGCATTGATCAAATTGGTCTGGTGAAGACTTCGAGAGCCAACGGAGCTAATACAGCTATAGTGCTATAGTGCCTATAAATATGGATCAGATTTTTAAAGATCCATATAAACATCAAAGCAAGAAAGAATGCTCTAAGATGCATTTGATATCCGTATGCAATATCCGTATGCAATATGCTCTTTATGTATCTTTATGCGACGCTTGCCTTCTTATTCTAATAATAATAATACTCTTTCGAGCAATGCCATTTGGTTGACCTATACAGAGTATGAGCATTGTACAGTTTTTGCTTACAAAGGCTATCACTAATTGCTCTGGTAGTAATTAATCTAGAGTGAGGCAACCTATTATCTTCAGCAGTCCATGCCATCGTTAAGGCCACCATTCTCATATACAAAGGCACATAGAAATGCCTTAGTGTTATGCCACTAGCTTCATAGAGAGCATTCTGCATGTCTAAACCTTTAATGGTGGCATGATACCTTAATGTATTTTCATCCTCCATGAAGGTAGCCCTAGTGAGTAAAATGCCAGGGCTGCATTCATGCTTTATGCTGACCCTACACCATTGATATACTTCCGAAGGGTCCGCATGAGGCACCAATACAGCACCGACGAGTTACTCGCCGGGGCTGCATTGGTGCATCATGATGACAAATGTCGCCTTTTAGCGACATGCTGCCCCTAAAGGGCTAACCAACGAGAAAATATGCCACAAACGTCAGCATAAACCAGAGGCAGAACAACAGGTAGCTTTAACCACATTAAGGACCGGATGATACAATGTACCTCAATATTCATAAGTCACCTTGATGCAATACTGTAGCAGTCTTTGCGAAAACTTTTTGGGCATGCAGGACAGTCGGTCCTGCAACTAGCCAATTTTGCAGGACCAGATAGATTATTGCAGGACCGGATATCAAAATCAAAGTTTTGCATAATATTTAGAATAGAATAGCATTTATTAAAGGAAATAATAACAAAAAAAAGCTTTAATTTGCCAAGAATATTAGTGTGCACTCTAGAACTTGTAACTTCAGTTCTAGTTGGAATATCTGGAAAAATTGTTTCAGTTTTGGAAAACCAAGAATGTGGAGGACATCTGGTCCTGCAACACTCTGCCGGACCAGAGCCATTTTAGGCAGACATTGCCACTGTCTGGCATGTTTTGGCAAAGACTGCTATAGCGATATGGTGCATCATGCCGAGCCATTGGGACTCGTGTATGCATCCCTGGTGATTTAGTCATGCGACCAAAGAGCAGAGTACATTTATTATTGATCTGCCATTAACAGAGAACATCAATTAACGATGAATTGTCTCAGACAACAAGGGGTAAAACAATATAGGTATTAACATCTTTAACCGATTGTGGTCATGATGCATGAATGCAGCCTTGGCGACTGCAGCTTCTCGTAAATGCTGCATTTATACATGATACTGACCCTTATGGGTTGATACACACTTATGATGCACCAATGCAGCACCAGTAAGTGATCCGTCAGAGTTGCGTTGGTGCTTCATGACGACAAATGTACATGAACTTCAAAGCAGCATGCAGTCCTTAAAGTGTTAATACCAGTAACACCAAGAAGTATGATCCTAGTCTTATCAATGGATTCAAGGGTAGCTTGCACTATTGCATAAGCACATGATGATATCATATCTTAAGCTATTTTAGGGGACAGGATATATTACACCCCGGGAGAATTAGTGTGACACCGTGATGTGTGGAGTAGGAACACAATCATACACCATGGCACAGAGGAGAATGGTGTCATGTTGTGTTATAAAACTTCAAATGATGTCTGAATATATCTATCTATTATGGTGTCTGTATTGGCAAAGCGGCCAGCATGAAGTAAGATGCACTGCCTCTGGCGCAACTCATATATCCTAAAGATGCGCATTGCGTTCAGAACCGCAGCATAACAGATGTCCGAGCGTTCACAATTGACATCACCGGTTTTGGGGGAAAAAGATTCAAAGATGTTTTCTATTAAAAACCGAACAAAGTTCATTGTATAACGTAAACACAAACTACAACAACAGAATTAAGTATTTATGAGGTGTTCTTTATTACTTGAAAAGTAGTACAATATCAGATATCACAACGTTTCGGCGATTGGTGTGCCTTCGTCAGGTTTACATCAGGATTATTGTTATCCTACACCTATTGGCAGCCATCTTGGTTATCTATTGGACCATTGTTCCTACAGATTAGGGCTGCAGATAAGGATGTGATAATTGGCTTTGGATGTGATCAGTGATCATCAACCTATGATAATACAGTTAGGAGACAGTATGATTGCAATCTATATACAATCAGAAAAGTGAGCGTCACTGTCGCCGAAAGCACCCTCACCTGAAATCCAGGCAGCTTTTGGCGACAGTGACGCTCACCTATCTGAGGGTGCTGTCTGAGGGTGAATAGTTTGGAAGGTCCTAGCCTTTTGGTGAATACGTGTATTGGAATCCCATTGGAATCCAATCTGCATCCTGGCATCTCAATGTCCTTCCTCCAGCTGCTTACCTGCTTACCTCTCACATCTCTCCCAACTCTCCCTTATCCTGCCCCGGGGAGGAGGGTGTGTGTGTGTGTGTGTGGGGGGGGGGTACTGAGTCTATCTCCCTGGGTATACCTACCCGGGGGTACCTATCAGAGGTTAGGAATTTTGGCCGCCCTGTGTATGTGGATTAAGCTGAATTTGGTCTGCCCTACTCGGGCTCTACTCCAACCCACCAGTCCTGTCATTTCAGCGTTGACTGAATTTAATATTGTGACCACCCTACTTATCAGTGTCTTAGTGACATCTGACTCCCCCCCCCCCCTTTTTTTATAAGGATCTAAATTATAATGGCAACTGACCGTCCCCGCTCTTGAGAGTCGTGCTGCAGTGGTTATCCAATCCATGGATGGGGTTGGTAGGGGTGTGGCTTAGCAGTTTCATCAGGTCAGACAACCAAAACAAATCAAAGCAGCTTTGGCTTATAGAATTTCAAAATGTACTCCAATCCCCCAAAATGTATTGTTCAAGTGTGCACCGAACCCATATAGCTGGATTTCGCTGCCCAGTCTTCCCCTTTTCGGGGGTTGAATTTGTGGACAATACGAATTATCAGAATAAAGACAAAAGAATTGGAACCACACACGTTTGTGTTATGATGCCTAATGCACATTACATGTCCCCCTGTGCAGTAAGTTGACTTAAGAGATGAGTGTTGTCAGACCCAATGTTATATTCCTCCCTCCCTACACCCCTGCACGTCCCTGGCAGCGACTTGAGCAGGCTGGGAATCCATATATATATCATATAGGGTGCATTATCGGCCCTCAATACAAACATAGTACTTGATAATGTTACTTTCCGAGTACATTGACCGATAATGCATCCAAATCGGTCAGTGGGTTGTGGTCCTAAGGGAGATTGCATTAGGGAATGATCACAAATGTTGTCACTAATGATATTATTGTCTTATTATTTGTGATCTTGTGGGACATTAGGATGACGCATCTTGGAACGTTTGTGAGTGTGAGTGTTTCTGTTGCATATACTATCTATATCTATATTATCGATCGCATATTATATACATCACATCTAATGAGCATCTAACCTTTTGTATCTTTATGACTAATGAAATTAACAGAAGGATGTTATTCGGTAAGCTTAGGCCCTTTTTAAGGAATAGAGGTTTCATTGATATATTGAGTGGAATACTATGTTTAGGAAGCATGTGTTTATCACAGTTCACCGTCTCTCTAGATGTCACCTCGACTCTATGTTCACACACGTCCTACCTTTGAAAGTTGAATTCTCAGTACTGTAGGCTATCATATAGGGCTGTTTAGTCCTATCGGTCTGTTATCCTCAGACAATGGACTCCTGGAGGCCGGATATCCTAACGATGTTGAACAGATCGTGTGATGGTTGAGTTGCATAATTGACAAAGGCGGCCCAAGTTGCCCCAGGGAAGGAAATCTTCAGGCACACCACACTGATTGGCGAAAACGTACCGGTAATCAAAGGCTAACTCCTTCCAGGCCCCTTCCATGGTTTGTCATAGAAATACATCGAAAGATAGAGATTAACCATTATTTACGTATACCAAAGTCAAACGCTTAATGTCGTCACGATGCGTCAATGCATGCGCAACCCGGGCGAGCTTCTGTTTCGGTATACATCATGTCGTTCTTTAGTGAATCAATCCCATATATGGTCGGCATGGCACATGAATGAAACAATGGTATAGTGTACTTGTACTATACTGCCCTTAACAAATGATGAAAAGATGAAATTTAATGTCACAGTGACCGCAGTTTATACGAAAACCTGCCGGACACCGGCTATAGCCGGCAAAAAGTCTGCTGGTCGGGTAAAAAGATCTCTAGTGCCTACAATGGCTGGCTGTCATCTAATCTACATCTTAGTTTTCACAGCTTGTACATCGGTCCATTATTAGGGTTTCTACAGCATAAAACAGGAAGCTAGTATATTTTTGGTAATGTCTTTCAGTAATATACATATATATTATTTATATCGTTGTAACGTGCTAGGGAACCATATTCAAAATAATTATCGGTACAAACACTTGCTTTATAATTTATCTTAAATTACAAGATTGTACTCCAATATCTGTGCCTGCAAAATTTATTACAGGCCGGCAACAAAAATAAATCTGCAGGACCGAATTTCCTTCATGGTGAAAAGGTTCTCATATAGACTGAACTCACTAGGCTATGGGACTATTATCAGTATAACAATAATATGACAATATTGAAGGAATGGGAATTATACCTATATCTATCCTTAACCCACGGTAGAGGGTATACTGCATACCCGAGGCTTAAGTCAGATAGATGGCCCCTGGCCAGGGTCCTTCCACATAACCACTGCCCACTGGTCATCGACTCGGTGTATAACACATCGTCTCGACCTGGTGGGGCAGTGGTTATATGGAAGAACCATGTCCAGGTGTAGTCTATCTAACACATATAATATTATCATGGTACATATCAGACTCCTCAATATCTCTGTGTGATAGTGAACTCTTGCCACCGACGTGTGACATGTACTCCACCCCCACGGACGTATTCATATTGTGTAAG
The DNA here is from genome assembly GCA_947462335.1 of Harmothoe impar. Lineage (NCBI taxonomy): Eukaryota > Metazoa > Annelida > Polychaeta > Phyllodocida > Polynoidae > Harmothoe > Harmothoe impar. The sequence goes on along the minus strand of OX381712.1, from coordinate 61,277,773 downwards.
TGGCTTTAACACACCTGCTACCGGTAAGACCCTACCATTGATAAGGCATATCTATACAGTTCAGTGGATCATCCGTTGCCCCCAGAGCCATTTCTGCTTGTGATAACTGCACTTCAGATTCTTAGGTCAGTATAGGGCCTTAGCAAGATGATCAGTGGATAGCGCCATTCCCACTGGTACTAGGTCTATTCCCAGTACTCACAGCAACTAGCTTAGCCAAATCTCGTGGCCGAGATTAGGGTACAAGCAGGGTGCAGGTATTGTGAATAGGTTGTACCTGGACACTCCTAATGTCACCTGTGTCCAGTTTAGTGTAGTGGTTAGCACTGTGGATTTATGACGCAGAGTACCTGAGTTCAATTCTCTTCCAGGCAATGCCTGGTAATCAAATTCATAAGTAAAGCAATTTTGGAAACAGAATACATTATTCACAATACTAAAGAAAATTTAGAAATATATATTTAAAGGACATACTGTTATTTGGCCTGGTGGGGATTTGAACTTGGGCTCCCAGCATTATGAGTCCACAGTGCTAACCACTACACTATCCTGGACAAGGTGATACAAGTATTGTCCAGTAGCAACCTATTCACAATACCTGCACCCTGCCTGTACCCTAATCTCGGCCACGAGATTTGGCTGAGCTGGTCCTTGCAGAGCAAAGGGTTATGACTGTTAACAGTGGTCCAAAAGGTGGAGCCACTGTATCTCGCTAATGCGGAATAGACTGAAACCCAACATTTTGATCCGTCTTGGTCACTACATGTGCTGCTACTGTTATGCCTGACGTAATTGGGATAGTTTATACAGTGACATGGATAAGTATAGTGCTATTTGTGAAACCTTGGCGGAGGGGGGGGGGGGGATTTATGGAGTCAGTGATTGGGCTATTGTTCTTGAAAAGTTATTGCTATTAACATATAAAAACGCTGTAGTGTAGCTCTATGGCTATTGAGAAGACAGAGGTTCAACCGTATAACTCACCAGGCCGTGAAATACAGAAATGAAGTCATCTATGAATAAAACCTATAAGCTAAGTTATAAAAACCGTTAAAACAGTTTGATGGAGGGATAACCTTTCTTGCTTGTCAATATTCAGTGTCAATGACCCTTAGCACAGAAGGAGCTCCAAGGGCGGAAATCACAAGTAGGCTGTTATCTTACATGCACACTTGGTGTCATATGTCTATGTCTATGTCACACTAGCCCTTTAAGGACCGCATAGGACGTTAGGTGTATTATGCCCTTGGGTGTCATGATGCATGAATGCAGTCCCGGTGAGTCTACTAGCCAGGACTGCATTCATGCATCATGACAACCCTCCAGAAATTTAGCCGCTCCATAGGCATATGGTCGGCATGATACCAGCTCGCCAGGGCTGTATCCATACCCGGGATTCATACATCATGGCGGCAAAGTAGATACTGCATTACAATGTCATGTAATGCACTATGCGGCCCTTAAAGGGCTAGAGGTCGAGGTAAACTTACAACTTCCCTTGTCAAGATAACCATTGAGCACATACTACGCCTGTGCTATCTTATAATAACTTTCACCTTAGCCGAAGGTTATCAGTTTATATTTAGAAATGGGTAGCGTATCAGTAACTGATAGAGTATCAGTAAAGTCATTCAGCCATCTAGTCATATCATCTAATGCTGGATATAACATTGCAGGGGTCCAGAGTGACAGTGTTGGTTTGTATGTGTTAATGATAGTATTTCTAAATATGGATCCATAAGGATAAAACCAAAAAGAGACATGTTGTGTTAGGCTACATACCCAGAAATTAGGGCAGTTATGTAGATTTTCCTGTTATAACTTTTCCTAAGGATGATCTTATACATTTGAGTACAATTACAGGAAACTTTAGAATTTTGGACCGTGTCCCCCCTCCCTCTCCCCCAACCCCCAACACATAGCAAAAAGGCCAAAAATAAGTTTTTTGGGCTTAAGAGGGCGGGTATAGTGCAGGGAGTGTGTGTGTGTGTGTGTGTGTGTGTGTGTGTGTGTGTGTGTGTGTGTGTGTGTGTGTGTGTGTGTGTGTGTGTGTGTGTGTATTGGGGGGGGGGTAATATGATAGATGGGCAGGAGTGGGATGTGGGTGGGAGGGGGGGGTAATATGATAGATGGGCAGGAGTGGGATGTGGGTGGGAGGGGGGGCATGATGGCGATAAGCAGGTGCTAAAACACCTGAGTTATCTCACCCACTCTCTAGTCAGCTCATTGCCATCAGGGAGACCACACAGTACTATATATACCACAACACTGAGCTACAGCCTTCACACAAGGTAAGGAGCTTAAGCAATATTTAGGAGTAGTATCTTACAAAAAGTCCCAGGGAAATCTCCTTACATAATACCTTTGTTCCATAAAATTTAATGTCTGCAGGATAGGGAATTAATTAGGGGATAATTCAACTCTCTTTGTGACTCATATATGTGATAAGTTTCCTCTAAGGCTCATTCCAAAGTTCTTATAGCCTTGCATGGGCTGGGTATTATGCTGGCCCATAACTATATAGTCACGGGGATTATTTGAATGCTGGAACTGGACCTTTCTGATATACTTTAGTGGAACTTCATGTGATTCATTTAAAGGAAGAAAAACAGAGTTTTTATAGTATCTGATCATCCTCTAGAATGCTTAATAAGTGAACAATCAACAAGCCGTGAAAAAATATAGACATTGCTATCTTCTTAACAGTGGACGTTTTGTGTACATAAGGCACGTGGGGCAAATTACATGAAATACCACTATAAAAATCAATCCCTTGCCTTGTTGCAAAAGTTGACAAGGCAATATATTGCACAGGGTGATAGCACACTCTACAAAGGCAACCCATTGTCCTGCGTCCATACCACTCACCCTTGTGGCATTCCTACCCTATTCTCCCACTCAGGAGCCATTGTTGCACCAATATAATCAGGGACTTGTACCTGTCCTGCATGTCCCATTAGCATACATTCCTGTAGCATCAAATCAGTAACTCAGTGGGCCTTTAGCATATAAATTCTAAATGTTTTAGAACATCTTGAGGGGGGGGGGGCTGTTCTACTTGGTTAATGGTATGTTAATGGGATAACTTAAAAACAGACATTATTCCTTTTGTCTCTATCAGATAAGAAATCAAACTATGTATATACATATCAATAGCTTGCTTCCCTTGTGTTACTACGATCTAATATACTGTGAAGCGACCATCAAAGTAGGTACATATAATTGGGGCTCAAAATACAATTTTCTTAAAGATGAGTCAAGTAACATGCTTCCCTTCCTATCTATTTCATTTAATTTTATTCCCTACCATTTTGCTCAAATTTTATTTTATTTTCCAATATAATGGTCATTCTGGAATGGGATCGCCCACCAGTTTATGCCCCCATGGGAAATACACCATTAAATTCCATGGTTGGGCCATATCGGATCCCTTTTTGAACTACTCAGGAATCACATCTGATTGACCTCCATTTCCTGAGTGTCATACTGTTATAGTGTTTAGAACACCTTTAAGAAAGATTAAGAAGTTGAAAAAAAATGGATATAAACACTTTAAACTGCTTCAGATCGTCCTGAAACTAGGTAGTTTAAATTTCAAATGTGGACCATAGATTTATTTATGAAACCAAACTAAGTTGAATAAATGGGTTTAACTGCGATTTACTGCATTAAAGTTAAGAAAAGATAATTGAAATGTCAGTAAACGACAGATAATGCATTAATTGAGAAGTATATAAATAGTGATGGATTGAATATGCCACAGACAAAAATGTTATCAAAATCAGATCTCAAGGCAAGAGTCAACCATTATTAAACTGCTAAACTCCTAAATCAAACGCATAATCTGCCCCTTTAAGGTCCGCATTCTGTTTGGATGTGAGGTGATATGTGCCGTTAGTCTCATGATACATGCATGCAACTTCTAGACGATCACCATCATAAAGACACTTTGGGAATGTATCAAACCTTAAGGGTCACAAAGGTCAAGGGTGCGGCATGATGCATGAATGTAACACGTGAATGTAACACGTTAAAGTATACGGTTCTTAAATGATTACCGGTAATGCCCTGGTTAATGCCTTACTTCACGCAGTGCTCACAGATTTGGAGCTTTCTGGGGGAGCCGCAAGGAAAACCACTGAAAACAGTAGGAGGCTAAAATCCTCACCAAGGGATGAGTAGGTGGGAAATATGTATAAAATATAGAAAGGGAATGTAGCCATATCCCACAATTTGACAATAGACAACCAGAATATTTCTTGCTTAACTTAAGAAAAAAAAAGAGAAGACAATGTTCAGTTATAATGCAAGAATAAGAGAGAATTTTGACAATTTTCAAACGAAAAATAAAACCCACACCAAACTGACAACATGAGTTCTATTATGTCCCTATGCCACGAAAAAGTATTCCATAGAATAGATCACCAAATCAGTAGTCTGGTCTGCCTACCTGCACTGTAAAAAGTTGTTGTTCGTGAACAGCAATATGTGCTGTAACTATACAGTACTTTAGCTGTAAAAGATAATACAGCAACTTTTGCTGTACACATACAATTCTGTTACTGTAGATGCAGGTTCGAATCCCATAACCAGCAACCAGAGGGAGAGAGAGCAGAGAGGTTGGAGGGAGTACCATACTACACAGCTCAAATATGACCTGATCTTTTCAAAAGCCTATTGATGCAGGCTACATATAAGTGATTGCCCCTCTAGCTGGTAGAGCCGTGGGAGATGTAGTCTGAGGGTCAGCAGTTCCAGTCCCAGCAGGAAACTCTCACACAAACTACATTTCTCCTGATGCAATTCTAAAGTATAATATATTTTGGTACACTGAAATGTTACTATTGAAAATATGCAGAGGATAAGACCAATGTATCTCAACAATCTGCATGAAAGATAGTAAAATTTACTTTGAAAAACATCTATAGGCCATCAAGATTATACTCCAACTAATGATAGTTCAGTCCTTATTAGTACATTACTGCAATAGGGTAATTTTCATATTAACCCATAAGACATGAAAAGTCTAGTTCTAAAATTGTCCCCAGGGATCCTGTGCTGTGTTGACCTCATTACCATTCACACATAAGTAGGAGGTGTTTCAATGCACCTGACATGCAGGATTCACAGGTGTAGTGGTCATAGTTCAGGACTATGGATTGGAACCTGGGGGTTCAAATCTCCAAGATGTTAAATATGTGAGCCATTTTAGAACTCAGGTCTGCATCTACAGTAGATTCTACTGTAGGTCTACAGCAGAATTTACTGGAACCAAAGTTGCCCCCAATAGTTGCTGTACAGGAACACTACTTACTTCTAACAGTGTGACTATGTACATGAAGCACATTATTATTTAGGGAGTGGTCAGTTTTTAACAACAGGGGGGAGTAGTTGGATTTTCGCAGGAGTGGGTCTAAATATCTTTGGTCCAACCCACGGGAGCGGTCTAAATTATTTCGTTTCCCCACTGGGCAGGTTGAAATGGAGCGCGGCCAACCCCTTTGACCTATAGTAACGCGTGTGCTTTTTTTGCTAAAAAGGGGGTGCAATTCTTTTGGTCCCCAACTCTAGAGGGGTCCAAAATCTTTTGGTCCCCCCCTTCAAGGGATCCAATGTTTTTTTGTTCCCCTCCCCCCAAAAAAATCAATAATCCCTTCATGTTGTTAAAAATGACCACTCTCTTATATTTACATAATACACAGTCACCAGGAACTCTGTAATGGTAACACTTCCTGGTAAGCGGATGAGGCGTTCTAGCTGCCACCAGCCTTAACCTAAGATTACCCAACACTACAATCACCCATAGCCATACTGCAATACACCCACCAATAACCGGGCTCTGGCAGTAAGTAACCAAGGAATATCACATTAACCCAACGTATCATATCATATATCAAATGCAATATGCTCAGAATGAAATACTAATGCAGATGATATTTTCTTTTCTCTTCAGAAAGCCAACGAAGTATTGCCAGGATATACTCCATTGGAGGTAAGAACCTGTTTCTGTTCTATACGCTATTTCTGTCACGGCTGGAGTGCTTGAGTGCAGCACTGACGAGTTTCTTGCCAGGGCTGTATTCATGCATCATGACGGATATAGATGGAACTCTACTACCCGATTTTGTCGTCAGATCGGAGCTATTCTCACAAATCGGACCCAAACAAATGTAAAAAGAATACAAATATTAACAAATCTCACAACTGACCATCCATGTCACGATGATCTGACTGATTCACTTTCTTGAGAATGGACCAGAAAATCGGTTAGTGGATCCCCAGCTTATTACAGGGCATATTGCATTAAAGCACTCTGCGGTCCCTAAAGGGTTAGATCTGGAGTTGATGTGCCGCCTCACATCACCCAGGTCTGGTAAATGTTGACAGAACATGCGCTGCATCCTCACCGCAGGCAGAGCTATGGACTAGGGGCATGATTGGGGCTTACCATTAGAACTTATATGTCACTATGTATATTACTCATAATCTCTAATCCCTTCTAATATTATAAGAAGGGATTAGAGATTATGAGGCAGGGCAGATCGAGAAATTAGAAAACAAAGCCGCTTTCCTCTAATAACTTGGATTATGGATCCGCCGCTGTGTTTATTTCTCTGGGAGGGGGGTGTAAAAAAGAAATATATATATTTCTTTGTATTTTTTGGCCTTTGGCCACCTAGATATTTACACGATTTCCCTTAATCCAGAAGGCTTATGTGAAAATATCACATAATTCGCCCATTCGTTTCCTAATAAAGAAATTGAAAAGGTATTTTCTCGTGCCACTTTTAACCTCTGGTCAAAATCTAGCTTAGAAATTCCGTAATCCAAGTTGCCAGGAGTCCAAGCATCTATCCACCATAACTTCCAGATATTGAAGACGAGAAGTGTATCTGTCTATCAATTTAATTTCTAATAATGGGGGGGGGGGGGGGGGTCAGCTTGTTAGTGCAGAGTTAACCCACTAGGTGGCACCTTAGCTTGGTACTGCATCTGTAACCACACAGAGCACCACCCCGCATGGATGTGAAGGGCATGGAAAGTGGGGGAGGAGGGGTACTCACAGTATTATTGATCATGCAGCTGTTCGGCTGGCCCTTCAGCTGATGTAGGTAATCAGAGCTGTATGGTATCTGCAGCCCTGGGTGTGCACCACTCATTAGAACTTTAATGATCAGTCCATTTATGGGTAGGCTACAAATACTAAATGAGTACCCCTACTCGCAGGGCTGGAGTAGGGAGCCTGAGGTGGGGAGTTGTCGTGGGTGGGGGTGGCAGGGATAGAGATTGGTGGTGTAGGAGAAGGGAGAGGGGGTGATGCTGAAGAAAGCACACTACCGTCCACTTGTTTTGTAGTGTCATTAGTCCCCCCCCCCCCCGACGCACACAAATGTCAATCCATGTGGGGTTGTGTCACCGACACCATAGAGCACCGAGCTAGTTGTGGGCTGATTCCTAACACGGACCCAGTCACCCCCGACACCAGAGTTCAGTGTAGTGGGGGAGCCAACTCTGTCCTGTCACTCACTGAGGTGGAGGGTATATTAACCATAGTCCCCTGCCATAGTCCAGACCCCTTGGGGCAGCAAAGCATCTAAATCATCACACCACCAGTATAGACTATTACTCACAGGTAGGTTCTCCCTCAAATGCATTGTAAGAAGGCAGGCTCAGTCAGTATTCACTTGTATCTGGAACTCTAAAGGGTGTGCCTGGGGCGTGAGTATCTAGTGATTTTAGTACATGTTTAATGAATTGTCATTTGTGTCGCCATGTCATAGAACAGTGGATCTTAGGATTTCGACACATGCAACCACCTGGCAGAATTTCTTAGTATTACATAGCCTACTCCCTGGGAAATGACTTTGGGCAGAACCAATCCGTTCATGTGGCCCTCTCGTCGTCCACCCCGGTAGGTATGGCTGACTGTAGAGGTAGGAAGAGCACCCAGGAAAGGACTACAATAGGCGAGGTTAGAGTTTCCTCTGCTGCTAGAGGATGGGGGCAAACCAAGACATCAACGTGGTTAGGTAGCTGTACCATGATAGAACCATTAATCTTAATTTCATTATGATATATTCACCATGATGATGCATGGTACATGTATACGGCAGTTTTTAATTCAGGAAGGTATTCCTTTCTTTATGGTTCCCTTGTATATATGGTATTTAATTATTGTTGGGTGAGACATGGTCAATATACTAGTACCTTGTGATATATCATCCATGTGGCTCATTCCAGCGTATTGTTTGCCCCCCCCCCCCCCCCAGAGTTCTATCATTTAGGTGCGATCTAGAACTCTAGAGCTTCCCATTGGGCTGGTAGCATATACTGTATGATATTGGATCTTGAAACATGTACAGGTTTGGGAGTCTCCATTCCATAAAGCCCCTAATAAAACGTGTCTTACCAACTAACCAGCCTAAGTACCATGTAGGGTGGTTGCACATGCGTATGTGGAATGTAATACAAGGTGGCCGTCTTTGGGAAACTTTGAACCACATGATATTCCCAACTGCTTAGTAATGAAATGACTACTGACCCTCACACATATTTGACCCGGCCAAGGTATGTGGATGCTCTTGAATGTATACATACCTTTGGATGAGGTGCTTTAGAATTTCTCAATTTCATTTTTCTTGAAGCCGGATGGGGGAGGGGGTGGGGGAGGGGGGAGCAAAATATGTTCTGTTGATTTTATTAGGAGGAGGGGAGGGGAGGGGTCGTCCCACACACAAATGCCTCAGTTCAGAATCGTCAGAGGTTAATTCAAATTGGAGATCGCATAGAACCACACTACCCTATTGTCAAGTCAGACATCCCAGTTACAAGTATGTTCTCAATGACAAGTCATTCAAGTATTCTAATCTATTTGATGGGAGAGGAGAGGGGCAGTATAGAGTTGTCCAGTTGTGCTATTTATGGGTGATTGGGGATCAAACAAACGCAGTGCCCTGTCATGGGTGCAGTCAGTAGGGTCAGTCCAGCTAAAACCAGCCAGTGGGGATCACTTCTAAACCATGGCAAAACTGATGCCTGGTCATATTCGGTATAAATAAAGGAATATCAATCAAAGGTTACTGTAGACTGGGGTCAATTACCTCTACCACCTCCATTAAGCTCATGTACCAGAGACATGAGTTATCTACCTTTGGTAACCATTTTGGATATGTATAACTACCTGGTGAGATTTGATGGTTATACACACACTGGGATAAGGGAGTACCAGAAAATGGAATGTGCTCTGTAGAGCATGTATGCATATTGAGTACAGCTGTGTTTTGATCCCCATATTGACCCTCAATTGGCACCATTCACCCATATAGTAGGGTGGCCAGACCATTTTTATAAAATCATATGAGATACACATGTATCATATCTAACAATAGCCCTAATATTCACGTTTCCGAGACTATTTTTGTTATAGTGATGTTATAGATAGGGAATTAGCTGTAGTTGTTTGAATCTACCTCACCCTGATAAACCTTCTGACAGGTTTTAAACTAGTGCCAATGCCACCATTACTATTCACAACAGTCTTCTCACTGTACCACTATGCCACCTGGGGTGGTTCTGTTGAAACAATAGCCTTCATGCTCCAATGCACCCCATAGAGGCCAGTGTTATACCTTCCTGCCATCTGGTGTTGTACCCTGTTTAAACTGATAAGAACCCTCACATCACCCCCAGAAGATTGCCTGACGCTGACAGGCGGTAGGTTGTATCATTTCCATTCCAAATGCATCATTTTGAGTTAATTTAGCTCTATCTCCAGTAGTTTGCCATAAATTGCCAATTAAAGATTTCCATAAAAAAATAACCCCTGGAAATATACATTTTAGGGGGCTTATCTCAAAAAGATAACAATTTCCTAAGTAATTATATGACCCCACATGAGATACATGCATTCAAGATGCTTCAAACAAAAAAAGAATCTTGTTGATACATGGATTTGCCATCAAGCGGTGCCAATTGTCCCAAATGATAGTTTCCATGGACCACTCAGTTATAGAGCTCAAAACAGCCTCGAAATGTGAAGGACTATCAACTTTGCCCTCAAATTGCAGTACGTAATGCAATTTACTTTGCTCATTTCAGCCAATATATGATGAACCTATTCAAGATCTCATGATACCAAGTGACCAGAGGTTTCTAGCTAATACAACACATAAATGGGAAGACATCATGAAAGGGTCATTTAACATAGGATCAGATACAGATTGGGCGCTCACGCAGACCCTCTGGCCACCCTACATATAGCACTGACTGCTCCCCACTGGCTTGTTTTACCTGGACTGACCCTGTTTACTGCTCCCAGCACAGGACAGTGCGTTTGTTTGATCCCCAATCACCCATAAATAGGACCGACTGGTTACCCTTATTGGACACCAGGCAATGAGGCCAGGCATGGTAATATCCCTGGATTTCAGAGTAGTACTCAGCAGTACCCCAGCCCAGGGAACAGAGTGAGGGTAAGACGGAGTTGAATGGTTATTCACAATCTATAAATAATTATGTTCCTGGTACTTGGTAAGTTGATTGTTATGGTATTGGCCCAAGAATCTATGCATATATCTACATATCATTAACCATCAGAGGTTGGCTACCTAGAACGCAAAAATCCAATTGTCAGTTCAATTGAGACAACTGTAACGTTTTACTTGGCAGTACGCCACACTACTTTCAGTTTCACATTTCCCTCAACTTGCATGCATGGCTATATCATAAATATAATAGATGCACGCAAATGCATTATACTATGAGTATGCAAAGAAGTACCCGACCGTCATAGATGTGCGTGCTATAAAAGCATCTTCGTGTATAGACAAACTATGATCCAGTTATAGGAAGGTCATTGACAACTAAAGTTCAGGATCAATTCCCTTTCTTTCGGAATTTCGTCGTTGGGGCAGGGGACGGTGGGGGCGGCGCTCGTTATTGAGGCTCTAAAATAAAAATGGAGAACTCTAAAATAAAAAAGATAGGGGGAGGGGACCATCCCGAAATAGGTTCCAAAAGTGTGTACCATTTATCAATATTCCATTTGACGTGCCGTTTAGCAATAATCATGTAGTACTCTGAAAATAACACCATTGTACATAACGTTCCCATCCCCTCTTTGTGTCACACTTGGCACTCACACATCAACCCTTTAAGGGCCGCATACTGCTTTCACGTTCTTGGTCGTCATGATGCATGATCACCGATGATACATTCACGCATATGGTCATCAAGATGCATCATCAACACCGTACGATGGACATGATGCATGGCTGTAGCCCTGGCGAGTTGCTCGTCAGGGCTGCATTCACGCATGATAGTGCATTAATGCACTATGTGCCCCTTAAAGGGTTATCAAGAGTCACCCAAGCAGTCAATAAGTACCCCTGGCAGACTGACAGTTGGCGTCTCAGCACATGTGGTGGGTGATAAGGTGTTGTTTGCCCCATAACATACTCTATGTAAATACCACAAGTACTTATTCTTAGCGAGTGATCATTTTTTAACAACTAAGGTGGTGGGTTGTGGGTGTGGGGGGGGGGGGGGTCGTTTCTCAACCGCTTTTGAGAGAGGGGGGGGGGGGGGAGAGTAAAGAAAGAATTCATCTATTTTGGTGAAATGGGCTAGCAATTTCCAACCCATTTCGGGAGGGGAGAAGACTTCTTTTTCGCGCCTCCCCGCCAACTTCCACCACCCTCCCCTGTTGTTGATAAATGACCACTCCCTTACGCACTCATTGTAATGATGCAGTTTGTAATACTGTAGTACTAGTAGAAGAGCTCATGGCTATACTCTGTATTGGCAATAGGTCTCATTGTCCTTGTCGTTGGAAGAGGGGGTGGAACTATAATCTATGCATATCAATTACTAATACACTGTAGCGTAATCTAGACCCTGAATGCACTGAATGAAGACACTGTTCCAAACACGTAATCAGTATGATTATGATTAGAAACTACTGCATAGGGCACTTGGGAGCATACATGTGGTTATCTCATGAGCGGGTGTGTGTGTGGTGGGGTGTGTAATATTGGCCTCTGGTATAGTTGTGTTTTTATTACACACATAACTTGATATCATGTAAGGGAGAAATGCACTGTCCCTGTGTCTAGGTACTCTGACCTGTGACCTTGTGGTTTGCTGTCCCCTGTTTTTGGCAGGAGGGTTATGGCTGTGGTACTGGGATGTGGGGAGGGGGGTGGTGGAGTGTGCCATGAGGTCCCTTTCTGACACTATACTACTTACCCCGCCAACCACAACCATCCACCGGACACTATCGCCTCCAAGCGGCACCGCATGCAACTACATACAACTTGCTATAATGTGCCAACATAGAGATATACAGTAGAATCTCGTTATAAGGAGGACGGATATAAGGAGCAGACGGTTATAAGGAGCACATTTGCTCTGCCACTTTCTTTCCCCATACATTTCTATAGTTAAAAACCCCTGTTAGAAGGAGCCATTCTCATGAAAAATCGTTTATAAGGAGCACTTTTTGACCATGAATGGGATATATTTACAACAAACTTCCTTAAACGAAATTGTACCCATACATTTCTATAGTAAAATCATGGCTTAGGAAATGTCCTTAAACTAAAGTCATGTCTCCACACTACACAGGGAAGCCCTGGCAGTGGGTAGGCGCTCCTACACTACACAGGGAAGCCCTGGCAGTGGGTAGGCGCTCCTACACTACACAGGGAAGCCCTGGCAGTGGGTAGGCGCTCCTACACTACACAGGGAAGCCCTGGCAGTGGGTAGGCGCTCCTACACTACACAGGGAAGCCCTGGCAGTGGGTAGACGTTCCTACACTACACAGGGAAGCCCTCGCAGTGGGTAGCCCCCCCCCCCCCACAACCCCCCTCCCTTTTTTGCCACTGTAGGGGTGGTGGGCTGTATATATGACCAAAATCGGTTACAAGGAAGGTTGGTTACAAGGAGCAAATTTTCCTTGCCAAAAGGTGCTCCTTATAACGAGATTTTACTGTAGCAAGGGGGAGAAGGAGGGGGGGGGGGGTCAATGTCGTTGCCATTGTGTGCCCGGCTAGTCAAATGGATTTTGATGAGAAGTGACCCGTTGTTAAAAATTTAAGAGGCATTTCAGTCAGAAATCATACCCCTGCCACCCCCCCCCCCCAGCTTACAATATATATTATAATGTGGCCCCTCCCATCCGATAGATGTGGGGATGGGGATGGGGGGTCGAGTGGAGGTCGTATATATCTTGCCAGAAAAGACAACTAGGTTCGCCTGCCACATGGCATGATATATTGTCCTTGTGTCTATTCTATTGGTGCTAGATTTAGTCCTGATAATGATGTAAAGCGTGGACTTAAGAACCCTATACCTTGAGGATTATCTGACTATTTTTGGTGGAAGTATAATCTGGTAGGATCCTATAGTTTAACTCGCATTGTGCTTTAAATGTGTAATGCTCTTTATATGTAATGCTCGTCATCGTCATGATGCATGCATGCAGACCTTGGTGAATAAGCTCACCTGGGTTGCATGAATATCATCCTTATCCTTCATCTACCTCCTAGGGTTGGCGTTATGTGGCTACATTCATGCACATTGCATCATGAAGACTAAGGGCATAGCACGTTAAAGCACTATACCACCTTAAAGGCTTAATACGAAGGGTCGGTGTGATTTCGTGATATGGATTAATGAGGCGGGTATCACTACCTGAGGTCCTAATCTATCTCAACTAGAAGCTTAAAAATATTTCGAATTCCTTTCACAGGAAAGATGGCTTTTGAAAAATGACTGTCAATCATCCATAGGCCTACACCAACGTCCATGAGTCTATGCTATTAAGGTGGGTCGCTACCCTTTGATCAAAGTTAACAGAATGTCTTTATTTTTTTTCTAAAGACAGTCTGAACCATATAGAAACAGAAAATGAAAAGAAAAATGGGGGGTCCCGACCTACTTTTTTAGATACAGAATTTTGAAAAATTAAAATATTTAAATTTTTCTCTAAAAATTAGAAAAAAGTGTGAAAACTTCAATAATTTTTTTAAATATCAACCATTATGCACAGAAATGTAAAACTTCACATGAAAAATGGCTATTTGTTTTACTTTACTGCAAAATTAATTTTACAGTCATATGCCATGGAATTCTGGGTAAAAATATGATGTTTTGGGGAAGAAAATGAATAAATTGCTATCATTTTGTAGCGTTATTGGCTAAAAATGGTATTCAAAATTAACAGAATTTTTTAACTTTCTCAGAAAATAGTTCAGATCATTTGCTAACATATGAAAGTGATTTTGATAGGGGGTCTCGGGCATATTTTTAGTTTTTTTGGCCTTTGAAGTTAAAAAATATAGCAAAATCGGCCTAAATCTTACATTTAAAGCTAAAAATAAAGTGTAAAAAAGCTAGAATCAGGGTAGAAAATGGCTACAATTTATACCCTTGGTTATTCTAAGTTACTTAATAAGATCTACATCATTGTAGATAATGATTTATTGGTAAATAGTTTCAATATTCTAACTTTTGATAAAAATAGCAAATATCACTGGCTACAAATATATAAAATATTCAAAGTCCAAAAAAACGCACAATTTTGCTCGAAATCTCCCAATTTTTTAACATAGCTTAGTCAGCATATATATGTATCAGATTATGTAATATTAGCTAATTCTGATACATTTAAGCTATATGCGCATATACCTGCGCAGTGTGTCCATATTCAAGAGGTAGCGACCCACCTTAACAATTTAAGGACCGCATAGTGATTTAATGTACTACTGCCTTTGTCGGCATGATGTATGAATGTAGCCCTGGCGAATCAAGTCGCCAGGGCTACAACCATACATTCCATAGGGTTGGCATAGTGCTTGTATGCAGAGCGAGCTACTCACCAAGCATGCATGATGACGATACTGGTCACAATACATGCACGCACTACGCTGTCTTCAAAGGCTTAAGGCCTTTCAGTAAAAAGTAATGCGGGCTAAATTCCCCTAAGGGGCATTGTCGTGTAAGGTGCTTAGAACTCAGGGATTAGGATATTTTATATATTATCGATAAGGGGGCTATACATAATGGGCGTGTACATGGTACATAGATCCGATACTAACTAACACTCTGAAGTCTAATACTGCTTAAAAAATTGGAGATCAGCAACTGGTCCGTTTCCGTCTCACATCAGTGCTACTCTAACCCTTTAATAAGTTGGTAGCATAATGCCTGAAGTTGATACAATGCCAAAAGTATTGGCATGATGTATGAATGCAGTCCTGTCGAGTAGACTCACCAGGGCTGCATTTATGCATCATGACGACAAGGTGCAGTCATTAAAGTACTATGTTGTAGACCTGGATTCATGCATCATAACAGCAGCGGGCATAACATTATAAGCACCACACGGCCCATATAGAGCTATTCTGTATTAGATATGGTACAAGTGAGTTGCTGTATAAGGGTTATAAACCAAGGACAGGGTAACTGTCCAAGGTGTGAGCTGTGGATAATTACTTCCAAGGCGTATAACACTTATGCAGCTACTCACGCGTACCATATCTGACTTACACTCACAATAGGACGGTGTGCTCAATGGACAGCATCCAGATACAGCCATGTGTGTAAAATACTGTCACACTGAAAAAGTAAACTTGTCTCAGACTCCTCGAAGTGACTATCATAAAATAAACGAGTCAAAAGTTGTCTAACCTATCAGGTTGCCATCCCACAAATAGAAACTGGAGCTGGCAAATGTCGGGTTTTGGGCTGGCAGATGCTAAGTGGGTCTCCAGCTAGAAGACCCGCTTCCTTGTCACTTAGACGAGTTATTGACTCGTTTATTTTATGACTGTCACTTAGAAGAGTGTGGAGACAAGTTTACTTTTTGAGTGCAGGTCCTTTTTTTGTCTCTCAGCCAACTCTGGTGTAATTAACAATGCATGCAGATATAGCCAAGTGGTGCCTCTAGAATTGCATGATATAGTCATGGACCCATCCTCCCCTTACACGAAGTGTGACGGTTCATGACCCGGGGTTTATGCCGGGTTTATGACAGAATCAGTGATTACTAATCGTCATACTGCTCACTAGACGTCAGACGTCACGTCCATGGCTAGCGGTATACGTCATTTTCAATCAAGATTTCAGCTTTTCTAGACTTGCCATCAAACCTTTAAAAGGAATTTATTTTAAAATGAGTTTCTAGTATAGTCCATCCAAAGAGTAACTTTGATATCAAATATTGAACTTCTGGCTGATCTAAAGCTATTAATCCAAAAACGCCTAAATCGAACATCAAAACGTATGTTGACTTTGTTCTAGAAGCACTCATATATATATATATTTTTTTTATTGAAACTCCGATATTGAACACTGAAAGTTCAATTTTGAATATTGATCAAAATAATATCAAAACGTTGATGTATAATTATTAAGACTGTCATCAAGAATGGCCATTTGACTTCAATATCACACTAGTCATGTCACCTGATCTAATAAGTGTGATATATACGAAAAGAACAGGCTGGCGTTCATTGCGCAGACGACCTTTCACTAAAAAGGTTTCAGACAGTGTTGGTGGATTGATTGGCGGGAAGTTGTGTGTGTAAACCTGGATGATTGTCGTCTGCACGCCCACCTGTAAGCATAATGCCTGACTTTAGCCCTTTAAGGGGCGCATAGTGCTTTAGTGTGCCATACCCTTTGTCGGCATGATGTATGAATGCAGCCCTGGTGAATAACTCACCAGTGCTGCATTCTAGCATCATGACGACCCGATGGAGTGGATACACTCCCGACAAATCTGACCGCATGATTCATGGGTGATCTATACTCGTCAGGGCTGCATCCATATACATGATGACGACGAACGAGTATGTATAGCACCATGCGGCCCGTATATGGTTAGTGGTATCAAGTTACTGTAGAGGTAGTCCATGGTGGAGGGTGGGGGTGGCGTTTGTGTCTGGGGTTCATAGGTTAACAGGAGGAACTGTTTAATTGCAGCTGCACATGCACAGAGAAAAGAAACAGCGTCAAAAGAGAGTCCAGAGGTCAGCCAGAGAGTCACCCTTAGGCTGTGTGGGGATGGCAATAATGACAATTGACTCTGTATTTAATGTCATACATGGGTCGGTGATCAGGTTAAAAAACATTATATATGGTACATGTACATGTCCTCATATATTATTCTTTATTGCCCAGACCCCAAGGATTAGACTACATGTATCTAATTGCAGACAGTACCTATAAATACCAAGGCGGGTTGAGTAACCAGAAAAAAACCCGTCACCTCCTTGTATAGGGGAACGTTCACAAATGACGTCACCGGATAGGGGGCGTGGCGGCACGTGGAGGGGAGGGGACAGGCACATTTCCAAAAAATGTAACAAAGAGGAGGGTTGCATCATTTGTGAACGTGCCTTAGTCATGTTTGCGAATGCCATGGGAGGGATTTTTTTTGAACAAATTTAACTTTATTTGCACTTTTTATAAAGATACCGGTACATAAATATTATTGTGTCCAACGTTGCTCGTCAAAGACGAGTTACATTCAATATCTAGTCGTCATCATGTAATCATTTATACCTTGATTTTCAATTATTATCATACATCTGTATACATATATTAGGACACAAAATAGTCTATATACTGCAAATAGAAGTTTGTGTCGCTCCATCAGCAAGCTGTTGTTACGGTAGCGACACATTGATTACCAGTCATATAACCTTAATGAAAATCAACAATTTCTTACAGAAACATGAACGGTATTTCTTGTATTCTTTTTACAGAAATTTCCCTTTCCCTTTAGAAAAAAATTAATTAAGAAAAAATCCCCAGAAAATTAAAAAGAAAAACTTAGATTAGTCTACAGTACTTTACATCCCCTGAGGTTTTTCAGGAACAGTTTTCATCATTAATTCCTTCATTTTTGCTTTGAAAACTTCAAAATCATCAGAATTTCTTAATTCAACGTCAAGGGCATTCCATTGCTGCGCACATATAACTTCTACACAATTTTCATAGGCAGTACAATTAATTTTTGAATAAGCTAACGTGGGTGCCTGAGACAACCGTGTCGCTCGTACCTTTTTTTCTTTAAAACAATTAAATTGGGCCCTTTTAAAAGCATGAAGTCTTGTATGATAAACTCTTCTATTATCTAAAGTGGGTAAGCCCGCTAGTGCATGTACCAACTCAGTAGCTGTTAGAATATGCTTAGACAAGCAAGTTTTTAAGCACTTATTTTGGAGTCTTTGAAGTTCACTCAGAGAGTTTACAGTTGCACCATTATATAAAATATCACAATAATCTATGGCTGACAACACATGAGAAATATAAATACGAAGTAATCCAATATTACCTATGCAGTCCTTCAGTTTATATAATAGAAGTGACTTAAATCTAGTATTTTTAATCAAGAGTCTTACATGGCTCTCCAGGCTTAATTCTTCGTCGAGCATTACACCTAGATACTTATATGATGGAACCACCTTCAAAGGTTTGCCATTTAATAAAATATTAGGCTTATGTAAATTTTTCTTTTTTTTACTAGAACTAAAGACCATAATTTTGGTTTTATTTTCATTAATCGTTAACTTATTTTTTGAAGACCAAGAAGAAAAATTGTTTAAAGCCAAGGAGAGTCTGTCAGATAGCCTATTGATGTCTTTACCTGATACATAAAGTACTGAGTCGTCAGCGTATAAAATTGTAGAGTGATCATCATTTACAGAAATACAGTCATTTATATATAAAAGGAAAAATAAGGGGCCTAAAATAGATCCTTGAGGGACTCCACAGGTGAGGGGAAGCATGGTAGATTTAATAGAATTTGCAACTGAACACTGTTGTCGTCTGGATAAATAATTTTCAACCAACGTTAAATTTCTATCTCGTATGCCATATTCCTCCAATTTCTTAATTAATATAACATAATTTACGGAATCAAATGCCTTTTTGATGTCGATAAAGGCTGCAAGGCTTATATTACCCTTGTTTCTATTTTTTAAAATATCATTTATTAACAAAGAGATTGAATCCAAGGTCGACTTATTTTTTTGGTATCCGCCTTGATTTTTACTAAGTACAGAATTGAATTCCAAATGTTCCGAAATTTTCGTATGCATTAATCTTTCAAGCACCTTGCCAGGGACAGGTAAGACACTTATAGGTCTAAAATTTGAAACATTAGTGAGGTCCCCCCCCTTGGGAAGAGGGGTGACGGTAGCTATTTTCCAGGAATTTGGAATTTCAGAATTTTCAATCACTAATTTAATTATTTTTATAAATCTAAGAGGCTTATGTAACACGGCTTTCTTAAAGATATTAGTTGGTAGATATTCTATTGCAGACGACTTAGATACATCAATATTATTAACACATTCAATAATATCCTCATCAGAAAAATTAAAGTCTGGCATAGGTACATTACAGCGAACGCCATTAAACTCATACTCAGCGACATGTGCTTCGGCAAGTTTTGGACCGATTTCTGCGAAAAAAGAATTTATAAAGGACGATGTATCATCAAGTGCTACCTGCTCACCAGTATCATCAACTAAATTAATAGCCTTGGATTTACCCTTGCCTGGTAAAATATCCTTAACCACAGCCCAGAAAGACTTTGAGTCCTTATAATTAGCTGTACTTAAATCTTTATAATAATTATTTCTTGCATCATCAATTTCTGCATTTACGGTATTCTTTAGCAACCTAGCTCGTCTCCAAGCAAGTATGCAAGTTGAACGCCTAGCATCTTTTAATAGACTATTCTTATCAGAAATACGTTCAATAAGATAATTTGTGAACCAGGGATCAGGTTTATCCAAGACTCTAAACTCCTTCACTGGACATACTACATCCAACATACGCTTGAGTATATTGACATAAGTTTCCCAACACTCTTCAGCACTCTCGCAATTGTCAAAATACTCCCAACTACACTCCTCAATACTTTGTAAATAATTCTCCAGGTTAAAATTCTTATAGGATCGGCCTTTAAATAATCTGTAACCATGTTTAACATGCTCGTGACGTTTTATTATATGTACCGGTAAGTGGTCACTCAAATGTACATTCAGCGGACCAGAAGAAATTATATTTTCACAATTTGTAAAAATTAAATCTATACATGTGTTGCTGCCTGAAGTTGTGGTTATTTCTTTAATAATTTGTACTAAATTAAATTGATCTAAACATTCTATTAATAATCTCTTTTCGTTAGTATTTTGTAAGACATTTACATTAAAGTCTCCAATCACGAACACGTCATATCCAGTTAGATTTTCAACCTGTAGCAGGAGTGCCTTCATTATATTACAGAAATTTAATACAGAGCCACTAGGTGGACGATAAACATTACATATTAAAGAGCGCTTGGAAATACCTTTTATCGACAATAACCATTGACATTCTATATCTGGGTTACAGCGATTAAGAGCACAAAATTTATCAGTTGAGCAAGATACATTCTCATCGACATAAGCACAGAGACCACCTCCTCTATAAACACTTATCCTATCATATCTAAATAAATTATATTTCGGGAAGGAGTACAATGTGTCTTCATCGTCATTATTTAACCAAGTTTCAGAAAATAATATTATATCAATATCACAATTCATTAATTCAGTCTTTATACCGGTAGTTTTATTTCGAATACTCCTAGCATTCAAATGAACAAGGGAAGTGCCCTTTTTGAAATCAGGCATAGAAGCTTTCTTTGAATTCCTCAATGCTGACATTAAATCCTCTCATGATACACAGGGACATGTTTTTTCCTGTCGACATAATCGCAAAAAATCCCCAAAAAAGAAAAATAATTCCCCCCAACATGAGTTTACTGCTCTTATGGATAGTTATTGTAATAACAACGGGGGGCACCTATAAATGCTTTGCTTCATTTTGACGCACCACCCACCCCAGTGAGCAATAAATGACTCGTTCTCAAGTGTCCTTAGCAGCCAAGTCACCCCCCCCCCCTATGTGAAGGTGTCACTTGGCTATACGTCAGTATAAAGGATGGACAGGGGTAGGCCTACTGGGATCTAGGAGCTGGGATGGTCCGTAGAAAACGGAGAAGGTAAAGCTATATCAATTTACACTAGTTAGTATTCACAGCAAGGTGCGCACTATAAGTTAGTCTAAGTAATGGCTGATCGGTTAAGGTGATAATCCCTAGGTTTTATGTTAACCTTTCTACAGCTTGTAAGGCTCTTCCTGTATGTGTGTTAATATACAGTGTTTGCCTGACAAGTACAGATAGAAAGAGGAAATGTCTTCAACTACGTTTAACCTTTAAGGCATCATTTCATGGCGTCATGATGCACCAAGGTAGTGCCAGCGAGTAACTCGCCGGCATTGCATTGATGGCTAATTCTCACCAATCCAGTGCAAGTAGATATTTTGACTTTGGCAGGCTGAAATTTTGCAAGAATTATATTGTTTGGATGGATCCTGATCCTATCGGGTCGGGCTCAGATAGGGCAACAAGGGCAACCCCAGTTTTGCCCATCTATGAGCAATATTAAGGGTATGAGAGGTCAAAAACGGACAAAAATAGGGGGTTTTGGGTGATATTTTGCAAATAACGGATGTTGCAGCATGTATAATATGGGATTCTGAAGGAGCAGGTGACTATTCTCATTGTTTTTTAGGAAGAATACCAATGGATGACATGCTAGAGGTCTTTAAAACCTTCATTATGTCCATATTTGGAGGTGTTGCTTGACTGAATCTGTTTGTGTAGTTTAGTGAGGAATCGAGTGACGCATTTTAATGTCCCCTAGTTTCCCCCCAATAAAGACTGCATATTCAAGCCAAATGTCCCTATGGAATAAGTAGTACCCATATATATGTGAGTTTAAAAAATATTGAAAAAATGTTGCAAACACCTAGCTGTGGAACCAAATGAAACTCACAATGGCAGTACTGTGTAGTTTTATGAGGAATCGAGTGACACATTATATATGACCATAGCTGCTGTGATAATATTATTTAACTATTTTCTTTAAACATAAATTATGTTTATAATATGGGTAACAGTCTGGAGGGAAAAGGGATTCAGCAACATAACCTGAGAAGTGGTAGCATTTTCTTATGTGTATCTGGAAGAATCGAGTGATGCACAAAATCGAGTGACACCTGTTCAGTATGCTAGCCATAGCTCCCATGATAATTATATCAAGTTATTCATTTTGCACATCAGGTACCTCTATAATAAGGGGAACAACCTGGCAAACACACATGATTCAAAAATAACCCTGTGATGTTGTAGGCCTGGATATTTATGGGCGGAAGAATCGAGTGACGCAATCGAGTGACACATAGTAGCTAGAAATTGCATCATGCAGACCCTCAAAGTTTAATTCAGTCCCAAAGGGTCAGCATGATGCACTAATGCAGTGCTGTCGAGCTAAACCACCTATATATATATATATATATATACATATATATATATATATATATATATGGATATAGATATAGATATATAGATAGATAGATATCCACATATCCACATCTCTGGGCACTCTAGGGCTACATGAAAAAAAACCCTGGAATAAGGGTATGCTTGTCGTCATGGTTAATAATTTTAAGAGCCTGCCTTGTACACTGTTTACTGGGAAAGTATAACTAACCTATATATATGTACATCTCTCAACAACAGAATTAATTTTTCACCCCCAACCCAACCATGAGGATTTGATGACTTTTACCCTCACCCCCCAATCAAAGGGGTCAAAATTGCCCCCCCCCCCACCCCTGAAAAAAACACACACACTAAAACCGCGCAAAAACAACATTTCTGGACGGCTGTTGTTTGAAATAAGGCATCACCCCCTAAGACCACATAGCACTCTATGTTATGCCCTTTGTTGTAATGATGTATAAATGCAGCCATGTTGAATAGTTGCCCTGTTGCCAGGAATGCACCTATACACCATAAAGATTCATCTTTGATTTGCTGAAGAATCGAGTGATGCAGATACGCAGCACATAACTAGGACAAATAGATATAATTGTACTTGTCAGTCATTAACCTTAATTATCGTGTCTACTCTATATTTTATTTATACTTTCTTACCTTATTTCTCTAATATATACAAACATTTCCACCGTTATGAATAAAGAAGTGTGCGTTGTCTGCTCTATTTAAGATGAAGTATGAAGAAAATGCAACTTAATTCAAATATCTGAGCAGACTAAAGCACATATATATATATATATCACGATTTATAAGTATTTGGTCATTATATCCCTGCATATTTGATAGTATAATTATGTTTAGAAATAAACACACTAAGTAAATAAAATCCCCTGGATAGGTTCAATGTAATGTTTTTATCTGTTCAAACCACTGTCTATGAGTCTAATGAGGAATCGAGTGACGCATATCAAGAGCCCTGGGGGGAGCACTAGGGGTATTACAGAGCTTATGTAACATCTACCATCTGAAATGATATGTTTTTCTCAATATAATCTAGTAGGAATAAACAATATTCAGCAAGGTTTCAGGCTTTAAAGCTATCCGGAAGATAGTGTAGTGAACAAGTTATGTATTTTTCACCATATCAGAATTCTACCCATTTCGTACATTACAGAAAAACTTAACAAGATACATGGCAAATTAAATGTAAATGCTATGAATATGACGCCCAACCTCTTTGCTACATGACATGAGTATGCACTGAGTCAATATACACCTTAAATATAGAAAATGATTGATTATCTATGAGAAAGTGTGTGTGTCACTCGATTCTTCATGATTTGTTGACATAGTAACTTTGCCTGGTTACCATGGCAACAGTTTTCTGAATTAGTGGTGCCAAGTTTGTACATAGTTGGCACAACACCTCTAGTATATATAGGCAAAGTGATTTTTACCTGCTCAAATATTTAGAAATTACCCCTTCCCTGGGCTAGTTGCACTGGATTGGTGAGAATCAGCCGGTCAATCCATCCTGCACGAATACAGCACTGGCGAGGTACTCATCACCACTGCATTGGCACAATGATGACAAAGGGCGTAGCAACTCAAAGCATTATATAATTTTTATATGCAGCTTTAAACGATTAATGGCATCATGTGTACTATGTAACAATGTATTGTGGGTCAAGGGGCGTCTTCTCTTGCAAATTATGTGTCCTACACTTACAATATAGATGGGGGTCATGGGATAAAAACATATGTCCTACCTGTACACGTATAATCTGTCCAAAAAGCCATTCAAACGTTGGTCGTGTCAATCTTTCAAATAGCATTAGGATATAGACTAAGTGCTCAGACACAGATTCTGGTCCTAAATCCCTTAAGGGTGGCAAAGTGCTCTATTGCCTTTTTGGCTGTGAGGAACTTCCCAGTGTTGTATGATGCACGATCACTGCAGCACCAGCATGTTACTCACTGCCACTGTTAATGCATCATGGCGATGAATTAAAATGAGCATTGAGCCATCATGCCATCCTTAAATTGTTCATCCTGTCTATTTTAGCAAAAGTCCAGTTCATTGGAGGTCACATAATACCTTCGTGACATAGCAGCTATGAAGTAGGGTATACGATTAAATTAAAGTAAGTTATGAATGCTATTCATTTCAGCAGAAGTCCAGGTCATTGGGGTGACATAATATCTTTGTGACATAGCACATGTGAAGTAGGGTGTAAGATTAAGTTTCGACTCCAAGATTAAGTGGAAACAGGATGTGTGGTAGAATGATATAAGGTTCCAAAGAATTAATCCTGAGACCAGTAAGCAGGTCATAAGGTGACACCTCCAGTAGGTGAGTGTCAGATTCTCACTTTAAACCTTTAAAGGCAGGATAGTTCTTTAATGTGGTATGCACTTTGTAGCCATGGTGCATTCTTGCAGCCCAGGCGAGTCTATGTGCTGCATTCATGCATCATGACAGGCCGTCAGGAGTGTATCAACCCTTTATAGTTGGCATGATACTTGAAGGCAGCACTGACAAGTTGCTCCTCAGGGCTGCACTCATGTATCTACGGAAGCCGACAAGGGCCACATCTATACAAAAATATATATCACTTCAAACTGTCCAATTGAAAAAAAAGTTGCTGTCAACATAGTTTTTTCAGCTGTCAAACTGTCAAGTTGAAAAAAAAGTTGCTGTCAACATTGATTTTTCAGCTGTCAAACTGTCAAATTGGATTTTTCACCTGTCAAACTGTCAACTTATGCAAACCAGTTTGTGACAGGTATCTTTTACCATTAGCAATACAGAGTGAGGTAACTGATTGTGCAGGGAGTGTGTATGGGGGGGGGTACAGAGACAGAGTAGATACTCAATCCCTAACTCATTCCTTTAATGGGTTCCTCAAATCCTAAACCACTCCTTAAATCCCTCACTCCTTAAATGCCTTACTCACTCCCTAACTTTCTCTCTCAATCTCTAACTCTTTCCCTAACTAACTTCCTAAATCACTCCCTCACATGCTCCCCCACTCCCTCACTCCCTCCCCCTCACCCTCCCTCACTACTCTACCCTCTTACTCACTCACTCACTTATTCACTCCCTTACTCACTCACGCACATGCTCCCTCCCTCCCTCCATCGCTCCTTCCCTCCCCTACCCATCACCCTGCCCACTAGTGCTAGTCCCTGCCCAACCCTGCCCATCCCCTACCTGTCACCCTGCCCACTAGTGCTAGTCCCTGCCCAACCCTGCCCATCCCCTATCTGTCACCCTACCCACTAGTGCTAGTCCCTGCCCAACCCTGCCCATCCCCTACCTGTCACCCTGCCCACTAGTGCTAGTCCCTGCCCAACCCTGCCCATCCCCTACCTGTCACCCTGCCCACTAGTGCTAGTCCTTGCCCGTCCCCTGCTCTGCCCCGCCCCTGCCTTGCCCCTGCCCCTGCCCTGCCCCTGCCCTGCCCCTGCCCTGCCCCTGCCCTGCCCTGCCCCTGCCCTGCCCTGTCAGTCCCTACCAATGCCCTGTCTATCCCTGGCTTTACCAAAGGTAATTGACAGACAGACAGGGGATAACTAGCATTGACAGCAAGTTCAATACAGAAGTTTACAGCCTGACAGCAGTTTTTCACTGTTGACAGCAATACAAACATGTTATCTGTATACCTTTGTATTACAGCCTATATATGAGATCACTAAGATACATAGTGCATATGTATGGCCCTCGTCGGCTTCCATATGTATCATGCCAACAAAAGACATACCCCATTAAAGCACTATGCGGCTCTTAACGTGTTAATCTGACGCTAGGGTTACTGTTACCATGATTAAATTGGCTGATTGAAGGAGAGGGCATTCCTCAATGAGTCGGGGTGTTCCTCCTTCTTTTAAGGGTTTCTAGGCCGCCATGGAACGCTTCATTATAACTCTATCTGTATTATAAATGTACAGTAATGCACATTATATATACCATATAGGTGTTATCGCTCTATTGCTGAACAGACCATCACTCCCCAAGAGCGCATCAGAATCTTTCTTAAAACTAGTCAAGAAAATTACTTTTGGCCGTGCTAGCATGCAAGTGAGACATGAGCTCTCAGGTAATATGAGGGTTACATTAATGCATTAATGACATGCAAAGTGAACTAGATACTTTAGTCTCCCAATCCAGTCTACATGATGCACTGACCCTATGAAAAGGTCCTAGATCTCTTATCAATGTATCAATCTGTTTTGTGAGATAACCCTGTAGCATGCAAGTGATCCATGAGCTCACAGGCTATATTCTTGCCATGTATTCACTAATGCATCACGACAACCAAATGACATCAACCACTTCACTGCTCCTTACCATCAGGTAATGGCATGAAGTTATATCTTATCACATTGCACCATAGGTGCGCACCCCTCCCAGTCTCCCATTCCCATCTTAGTGATGAACTGACCCTAGTAAAGGTGGTTGATCTGGTACGAAATGGTTTGTATATATTGGTATGCTCCAATTCACGCCAAGAGGCAAGGGGGTCAAAGGGAAAGAAGTAAGATCACAGACTTAAGCACTTAGCGATATGTAAGATAACATACAACATGGTATGGTATATGTCATGTTCAGTGGTGGATGGAAGAAATGTGCACTTGTATGCTCTATATCATGTGACCTATGACATTGATTTCTAAGCAGAATCCCTACTAATGTGTAACTCCTGGTATTAAAAAAACATACCAAAGACACATTAACATGTCAAGTCTTTTTATCGTAAATCGTAGCATATTTGTCAGGTTTTTGTACACCCGCTGTGTCTCATGTCACCTCAGCCTAGTTTAGCCAGAGGGGCATGTCAATATACTTTAAGACATCAGGCGGTATACTGCAATAGAACTGAGCAGCCAACCCAGTCACTGACTGCATTATAGCACTGGGTAATAGTTGTCTCTGTAGTCCAGGTGCTCTCAGTCATAACCCATGCTATAGCTGTGGCACAGGGGTCAGGGTTATGTGAGTCCAGTGTGACCAGATACCAGAGGGGGAGATATAATATAAGACACTGGCCGCACCTTTAAGGTGATCCCAGATACTGCCTGTGGCTATATCCCATTATACAATGGATTAGAAAATGCAGGATGCGGCTCCGTGGAGGGTGATAGGGAATGTCGCCACACAGAGCAGGTCAGTGTAATTATACAAGTGGTTGATTGGCTCCTGAGGCTATTTTGGCTCTGATATCACACGATTTAGGCTGGAATCATTCTGATTTGCTGGCAACCAGCAACACAATGAGACTGGAGCTAATCTTTCGTGAGATGAGCATTTACAATCATGTGGTGTCTCGGGAACCAGTGACGTCCAGTTACAGGATCTTATACTTAGATCTTCCTGGTTGATTGGGAATGTACAAGTAGTTTTGTGTTAAAGGTTAATGGGGGGAGTTAACTTGTCGTGAGAGTGGATTGCGACTGAAATGAGCATGCATGTTCTGTCTCGGGTAACAATCCCTGAGACACCACAGTGTCCGAGTGTCCAATCCAAAGATGGGAATGATGCATGAATGCAGCACTGGGTAGTTATCTACCAGGGCCACATTCAAGTATCATGACATAGTGGATAAAGCACAACGCCATCCTAAAGGGGTTAACTAATATGTAACTGTGACAATAGTTTGTGGGCCAAGGTTTTCTCTTTACCGTGTTGTGCCATCAACTTAATTGACTTGGTCCGTTGACTTGATTATTGCCCATAGATCACACTATATCGCACCCTATCATCCAAATATTATATTGCACTAACATTTGTGAGACATTTAAGTCGATTTTGAAACCTACTGTGGTGTAAAACTATGACCCAGAATTATCTGAACATGCAGTACATTTTATTATATTCACTCATCACTGGTCTTATAAATATTTCAGCATTAGGCTCTGGACTATGTGTTTGAAGAGCCTTGCATTGTTATCAATGCTGCCTTTATACATCATGCTTACCCTACCTCTTTAATATGATCCCTAGAAAATCCCATCTAAGGGAATTGTATGACATCCTATACATTTTATTTTCAATGATTCAATCAAGCATTGCCATGATCCACTGATGCAGCACTGGTAACATTGCATATATGATGTAGAATGTAAGATTAACTTCAGGGTCAAGTGGAAACAGGGTATGTCGAATGGTGTAGGGTTCCACAGTATCAATCTTGAGACCTGTCCTGTTAGCAGGTCATAAGGTGACACCTCCAGTAGGTGAGTGTCAGATTCTAACCTTTAAGGGCCGCATGTGCTATGCTCTTTTGTCAGCATGAATTTAGCCCTGGCGAGTTTACAGACTGCTCTCATGCATCATGATAGCTCTTCAAGAGTGTATCAATCCCTTAGGGTCGGTATAATGCATGATTGCAGCTCTGATGAATTGCTTACAAGGTCAATACTGTTTTCATGCATCACATCAACCACTTAAGAGGTATATCCCATTAAAATACTGTGCGGCTCTCAAAGGGTTAACCCAGGGTTTCTATTACCATGATTAAATGGACCATTGGTTCGATTCCCACCGGAAGGCAATAAATTAGAGGCCATTTTAGAAAGAGAAGGCGGGTGCATTATTGGCCGGCGACGTAGTCCCCGGCCATGGTTATGGAGTTCACTTTTCCGTAAGGTTTCAACAGCAGCTGCGCGTCCATAGGATTAGCATTGGCTCGTTTGCTTTTTGCACCCTATATACACAGGCTCTATGGTCTCCCACCCCTCAGCACTGCACTCCGCCAGAGTGATCCTCTAACCCTGCGTCGTCTGCTCGTTCCCCTACGCATTAGACCGTACCTGCAATCATTCTATAGATATGTTGATCACAGGTCCCTCACCCGGCCCCTACTCACAAGCCGTCATATACATATAAGGGAACATAAGCTTTCCTGTGTGGAGTGTGGGATGTTGTTAACACGTCACAAGCCGTCGGAGGGGGGGGGGGTACTCACTCATATTTCGATACCATGTGTGAACACAATTTCAAGGGAAAGTGTCCGTTTTTGGGCCCTAGGCATGGACCCGCTAGGGCCCTTGAAAAGTTTTTTTTTTTTTTGGTAATTATGGAGTAAAAGGGGGTACATTTTAAGCCCAAACGACTGAAAAAATACTAGAGGTGATGGTCACACAGTTACTATAGAGAAGATAGGGAGTGGCCCCCCCGGACCCAGAATGCACTGCTCATTCCGGTCTACTGAGTTTTCAATAGGTACAATGTTGTCACACGTCTACCCTCCCCACTCTTGCGCTTGCCATAATAATGCTGACACAGCCCGCTCCGGCCTGCTGCACACCAGTCAGACGATGTTGTTCACACGTCTGAGTCCCCACAGAATAACCTCGGCACCTTTGCACGGGGGTGGGGGTAGAGTATTTGTTTTCTGAGAGCTGCCTGACCAAGGCATGTACCGGGTATAGGCGTCTAGCCGGTTGCATTATCAACCAATGAGAAAATTCCTTGGCCTTCACTGCGGAATTCTTAGGGAACATTATGTAACAGCATGTACCCGTTGTGATTGCTGTATCACTCAGATACATGGATGCATAACAGTATTCCATTGGTCATTATAGCATGGCGCTCCAGGTGAACCGTGATGCATTCAAGCATCATGACCTCGCCACACTAACCCTTTCAGGACAGCATGGCACTTCAGGTGAACCACGATGCATTCATGTATCATGACCTCTCCACACTAACCCTTTAAAGGCGCGTTTAAAGACAGCATACATGTATTGCTTAAAGTGAACAGTGATGCAATCATGCATCATTAGTGCATCAATTATAATTATAGAATAGTATATGTGATCCAGAATCCTTGATGGAAGCCGGCCACCACACCTACGGTGTGGATTTCGTAGATCATATACCTTTTAATCCTAGTATATTTTGGGAGGGGGGCATGCAAACTATCTAAAACTACATACATGTCTCCCTAGAGAGACCATCACTCTAGAATCCTCTACCCTGCATATGGGGCATGCACTCTCTAGTAACAATATGCTGGCCAGGGTTACAATAATGCACCATGGCGGCCAAATGCCATGAAAGTACAATAGTGCTCTTAATGGCATGTAGAGTGAACCACATAGCTCACAGCCTCCCATTCTAAATGTTCATAGTAGAGTTTCTAGCTCTCTCATAAAATGGTTTGTTTAGGCCACTCAAAAAAAGTGGTTTCTCATCACCAAGGACACAAAAACATGATGAGGGCGGCTTTTCCCCCTTTTTCTTTTGTTTTAACTCACCGTCTAAAATGTACAGGAAAAGACATGTTTTTCAAAAATTCACATTTTAGTAGCTAAGAATTTATCTATCTTTAAAAGTGGGAGAAATGTAGGTTATTTGTATTCTACTGCATTACTGGGAGTATTAGCTTTAATTTGATACCAAATATGCCAATATTTGTCCATGTTTATCTTTTCCCCCCTCAAAACCTGATTTCTATGATGTGTGCGGTGATGAGAACCCATTTTATGTTTTTTTGAATGGCCTTAAAGCGGTTTGCTCTGATTCACGCCAATGTTGTCAAGGAAAAGGAGTACGATCACGCACTTAAAAACTTAACAATATGTAAGAGAAGCTACACTGTGGTATGATAAATGGAATGTCCAGTGATTTATGGGAGAAATGTGTATATGCTCTATATCATGTGGCCTATGGCATTGATCTCCAAGCATATTCATACAACTACATGTACTCTACTGGATAGGCCCTGATATCAATAAAAACATACTTAATGCTGACCCATCTTATAGTTCTATAATGATGCCGGGCACAAGAACTGTCCAGCTTTTTTTAAACCTTAGGATGTAGCATATTGGTTAGTCTATAATTACACCACACTTGCCCTAAGCCTAGTTTAGGCAGAAAGGCATATCAGAAGGCCAGACGTTATAGTGGATTGGATCTGACTGTACAACTATCCCAGTTACTGGCTGCACTGACTAGCACATGTACTGGGTAATACCAATAGTTGTCTCTGCGGTACAGATGCCTTCAGTCATACACCCATGCAATAGCTGTGGCACAGGGAACAGCGGTATGTGAGCCCAGTATGACCAGATACCAGAGGGTGTCACATCTTCGAGACTGTCTAGGAGACCCTACACACTGTGTTCCTGGCTGTGGATATATCCTATATGAGAGGGATAAGCACTTACTATTAACAACAGAATGTTGCAGATTGGGCTTGGTGGAGACAGTCAATGACACAACACAGATCAGGTCAGTGTTATCATACATTGTAAGTGGTTGATTGGTACCCAAGGCCATCTTGGCTCTGATATCATGAGATTTAGGCTGGAATATTCTGATTTGCTGGCAACCAGCAGTACAATGAGACTGGAGCTAACCTCTCGTGAGATGAGCATTTACAATCATGTGGTGTCTTGGGAAGCAGTGACGTCCAGTTACAGTATTATTATACTAAGATCCTTGTGGTGGATTGGGAAAGTAAGACTAGTTTTGTGATAAAGTTTAAATGGGGGATATTTCTAAAGTTCTAATATCCAGTACCGACCAATCTTTTTTTTTTAAATACAAGATTTCCTATACTTAAGCACTGAAGAACCGTATTCAATGCCCCCCCCCATTGATTACAATGTCATCATATTCAATGGGCTATAGGATAAGGTTTCGTTCCTTCATTAAATGCTTCAAATAAAAAAAATAAAAAAAATGCCAACTACATTGCTACCGTCTCTGACTTATTTCGCTCATGGGGGTTGGGGCATATCCCACTCAGCCTGGAGCTTCATGGGATATGACCCCAGCTCCTACTCATGAAATATGACAGAGATGGTATCAATAGTCGTTGGCATTTGTCTACATATTTCTAATGAGGTCGGGCACCAAAACAGCTGAATTGCGTACTTTATAAACATAGTACCAAATAAGATAGAAAGTACGTTTCAGCTTACCCGACCCTATAGGTAACAAGATAGGGCCAACCCTAGAAACTGTTATCCAATATTGAGAGAAATTAGGTCTTTTTGGAATCAATTCGATGGTCCACAGATTCCTGGGTACTTTTCAGGCCTAAGTTTAAAGAAAAGGGGAGGGGGATTAAAGATGTTTAGACCCTGTAACCTGAAACACCTTTTTTACCTTAAGAGTGGGGATATCTTTTTAATGATCTGATGATGAGAGTCTTGGCGCAGGGCATATTATACAGATGAGGGCAATCAGGATTATCTCATAACTGGGCAATTTTCCTCCTAATTTCTCAAATGAGGTACTAAATCACAGCAAATTGCCAACATGGAGTGTCCTGTACTAATTAGACTAGTCATTGCTGATTTTCTTTTCACACATTAATCAAAAAAAAAATTTACATTAGTGAATTCCATACCCCATAATGATTTTAATTGTACATCAAACTTACATTTTGGACACCCGCTCCCATTGTTATGATTCTCTGTTCTCCTATTTCCTCTCCCTTGCTCCTCATACCAGTAATGACTTTGCTCAGGCCCATGCCAGGTGGAGAATCATGGCTAGAAAACATGCCCAGTAATTTATGACCATGACTAACCAAGAGGAGGAAGGTGGTCCAGAAAGCATCACTAGCTAGCAGTAAAGACATACCAACGAGATGCCTGGACAGAATGCTAGCTCGTTTAGCCTATGCATGTCCTATGTATGTCCTACGTAGTTGTAAAATACTAGAATCAGGGGCAGACCCAGGAATTTGAAAAGGGGGTCTATCAAATACCAAAGTACCAAAAAAACGTTGCGGTGCAACGCACGGCAGATCAGAATATCACTATAAAAATGTTATTTTTCAAAATGGGGGGGGGGGATCCGGACCCCCTGGATCCGCCTCTGAGAATGCATGTGGACCACCTTCTTTCAGATACAGCATTAAAAAGGGGCATGTAATAAAATATAAGGAGAAAGGAGGGGGGGATTCGTGGCAAAGCCGCCGATATACGTCTAAAAATGATATCATGATCAACTGAATAGGGCACCATTTTGATGAGCAGTTTTAAGACTACAGGGGTATGGTAATAAGTAGTATATACTACACAGAATATGGTTCTGTTCAGGCACTTCGTTGGTTAGTCCAAAGGAGTGAGAATAGCTCGGTACAGATCCAGGGCAGCAGAGCACTGGGTGGTATGTGTACATAGTATACATACAAGTTTGTGTCGTATGTAGTGTGAAAAAAGGGAGAGGACGCTGCAGACGTCTGCATATACTCATCTCCTATACTATGGGCCATAGTCTCCAGCATATTTGCACGACAGAAACATAGCTACTGTCAGTGTCAGACAAATCACAGATACAGTGTAAGGCATACCTGTACAGACCAGATCCAGACAAAAATAAAATAAACCAAGGGATAAACCTGTGAGATCTTAAAGTTAGTATATCCGATGATAGGGGTTCAAGATTCAATGTTCTTGAAACTGATCCAGGATGTTGACTAAGACCACTTCCAGTCATATCTATTCCATTCAAGCTTATTACCTATTTTTTCTTCAAATTTGATCTCATTGACCAATAATGGTCAATGCGTGGAATAAACGTGTGCATGAGTAGACTTGCATGCTTTCATTCTCCCCATTTAAAATACATTGTAAAGCCCTTGGCTGGGACCCTCTTTTGAAGCTGTTACTGGCGATGGATACCATTTCGATATCCCCCATGGTGTTAACACTATACATTTACAGTATTTGGAATATCTTTAGGCAGGATTTAGAATTTGGTACAAATCAGATATAGCAACTTTAATTGTTAACTTATCTTATAAACTAATATTAGCTCATCCCTGGTTAGACTTGGTGGAAAGATAAGGAACCTACACAGTATACACTGCGTTAGAATAGAAAAGAGATCTATTTCCATCTGGGCATCATATAATAGGTCATATACATACCAGAGATAGTATTTGTCAACTTACACTATGGTAGAGCCTATACCACAACGTTATAAACCTAAATATTCCCTCAATGGAATCTCTGAATATTAACCTTTTAGCCTTTAAAGGGTGTTTTAATCGTTTATAGTGTTCTAATGTATTATGCCTTTTGCCCTCATAGCCACATATGTTCACTCACACACCTCAGGCTCCTGGGTGGAGCATCCTGTGTGTGTCCATCTTCAACAATGGCTGCAACTTGTCAGATGCTAACTGATGTTTCTAATCATATCATGATGGTTCCCCTACAACCTGTCCTGCCTCTCCCCAGGTGTTCTGTGTGGTAGTTGTATATAATGTAGACATCTCTCAAGGCCACTTGCTGACAGCTTGGTGGGAGAGGGGGGGGGGCATACCAGTGAGCACACTATGACACTTTGACCTTTCTCCCCATACAACTAAATAAATAGGGGTATATTTCATTGATACGCCTAGTTTGCTATATCAGTAGGACCTTTAGGGATCACTTTATTGAGAATGTATTCTTCACATTGTCAACATTGCCAACATTGCAGTGCTGGCGAGTAACTCGCCATAGCAGGCGTCTATTAAATTTACATAAGTACATATTGTTTGCACAACTATGATATGTTCCCTTGCAGAACAATTATCAGTATAAGCTGTTGGAGCAGCTCATTGGCATTCAATCTCAAAATAATTCATGACCCTATTCACTCCACTTGCTCCCACCTGCTCTGTTTTCCCACACATTGCCCTGTATTCACACCTCGTGCCCTTCACCTTGTCCCTGACCGCTAGACCTAGTTCCCATCAGTGATGGATGACCATACACCTTGTTTCCCATCTTTCGTTGTGTAAGGTTACTTAAACCTTTAAGGATGGCATAGTGCGTCAGTGTGTTATGCTCGTTATTGCCATGCTGCATGAGTGCAGCTCTGGTGAGTAGCTCACCAGACTGATTTCATGCACCATGCCGATCCTATGGGGTAGATGCACTCCTGAATGGTTAGTGTGATGCATACTGTCAATGCTGGGAAGTTGCTGGCTGGAACTGCATTAGTGTATCATGACAACAAATTTCCTAATACAACATGTCGTCCATAAAGGGTTAAGTACACCCAGGATCCCACGGAACAGTCCCTGGGTGTAGGTTAGTAGGGAACAGGCTGACAGGTGGCTCCTGTGTGATGACTCAGCAGTAATGATTTTGGACATTGTGACGTCACAGTAACCCTTTCATCTATTTGGAGATAGGCTGTGATGAGAAACTCACATCACTTAATAATAGTAAAGATAGAGTCAAATATAATGAAGAAGTAATATCAGCTTCACTAATGCCTATTTATAGTACGGTACCTTGGAACCTCGTTTACATAAAGATAAATGGATCTTTTTATTGACATGGGTTTTGATTTCCCAAACATGTAATGAACTAGATTCTGGTTTAATTGTAGTCCCTATATGTAATGATGAACCACGAGCCGAATGTACTTCTACAATGCCCGTCTGTCTGAATGAGGGTCAGGTTTGGATACTAACGGCCTGTGTTCAATGGGGGCCATTTTGACCTTTCAAAAACTATATTGTCTCTTTGGCCTAATAGGCTCACTTATTTGACATCTTAGCGGATAGGTCCACACCCTAATCCCTGAATATACAGCTCTCATAAAGAATCGTATGAGAAGGCTTTAGGTATACAAATGTATACTTAACAATAGTATGTAGTAATTATGTTTCTCAGACAATTGTTGCAAAAGCATAGGGCATTTATAACGATGTAAGTGTAAGGAAGTCTGGTATTGTGCAAATATACTGTTCAGGAGCAGGTGTATCTACTTAGGCCAAAAAAAAAAAAAGGTGTGTTTCAGGCAACATGGTCCACAAATTTAGGGTAGGTAGGTCGGATTTTTTTTTTTTTTTTTTTTTTTTTTTTAATGTTGTAGGTACCTTGAATGAGTCGCGGACTGCCATATCGACTCGCGGGTCATCAAGACGACTCATCGATTCTTACTATAACTAGAAATATCATGAAATTATTGGACATTCTTGTTGATAAGCAATTTCCTGAGGCTGGACAGTTAATTAGGCAGGTGATCTGCTCTTCCTGACCAAAAAATTGCTAAAATTTCCGAAAAATATGAATATTTTGCAAAAAAAAAAAAGAAGAAAATTCTCCAAAATCGGAAAAAATGCTAGGGTCGGTCCTTTTTAGAAACTAGGGTCGGGTTGCCTGAAACACACCTTTTATTTTTTTTGGCCTTATCTGCACCTGAATTTTTAATATATTACTGCAGCTACTGCAGGTGCTGCAATAAATTACATCAGATACTAAATGATAAATTACAGTAGAATGTGCTGGTATTACAGCCAGTATATTTAATACTTAAGGTTCCCCATAACCTGTATAACCTACAACATGCAAGGTACTGAACTTTGTATGTTTCTGACACGTAATAAACGCACTATATCCATGTATATAAAGCTCCTTATAGCTTATCCAAGGGTGAATGGTCGATCCGTAGCTTAGCTCTGGTAATCGGGGATTATCGTAGTGCCCCTCCCATTGCCCCACCAGGTTGATATGTTCAAGATTATGTTGATACAGAGATACTAGGTTGCTAACTATATATATATATATTGTTACGATACACAGCCATACTGCTGTCACGTATACATTGTCATTTATCACACCTGATAGGCTTAACACATGATTGTGATTGTTGCATGACATTTGTCACTTGCAAAAACAGAAAGTACAAACATACATGCGTACATGGCGGTATAGCGAAGAGAGTGAGGGGGAGAGAGGGAGATGAAGAGTGGGAATATAAAGAGACACCGAGAGAGTGAGAGCAGAGACAGAGAAGGGGGGGGGGAGAGAAAAGGGAGAGGCAAACAAACAGAGACAGACCAATAGAGAGCACCAGGGAGAGAGACAGCACGACAGACAGACAGAGAGCTAGACAGCTAGACAGACAGAGAGACAGACCGACAGACTGACAGACAGAGAGACAGAGCGACAGAGAGGCAGACAGAGAGACATGACAGGCAAACAAACAGAGACACGCAGAAACAGACAAGAGTGGAAGGGACATGTGTATTAGGGAGTGATCATTTATTATCAACAGGGGGGGGGTGGTGGGTTTGGGGGGGGGGGGCAAAAAAATTTGGACCCCTTGACCGGGGGGGGGCAAAAAAATTTGGACCCCTCTTGGGGGGGGGGGCAAAAAAATTTGACCTGTTTTGAGCCAAAAAGCCCGCGCGTTACTATGCTTCAAAGGGCCCGCGCGCGAGCCGATTTTCGACCCTAAGGGGGGGGGTAAAAAATTCTGACCCCTTGACCGGGGGGGGTGTAAAAAATTTCGCGCGCTCCGCGCGGAAACCCACCACCCCCCCCCTGTTGTTAAAAAATGATCACTCCCTTAATAGAGAGGAGAACTGGAAGAGAAGAGCCGAATGCCACCCTCCAATAGGAAGTGCATGCAAAAACGTAGTAGCTCCTTCGGTCCACTTGATCCTCGGGTTACACTCCTATTTATACGACATCTAAAGGAACGAGGTATAAAGAAGATCCACCAGCACAGCTTCATTTATATCCCTCCCCAGGTAAAAATACAACATATGGCTAAAAGAAACACCTCCCTGACTCACCACATGCCATATGTCACTCTCTACAGTGCACCCTGCTCATACGTTGTAAAGGTTCTTTTTGACCACTACCAGACTACACTACAGTGACTACATGTATTAAGGTTCGTCCTGGTGTCATTCATCATTTGTCAGTTCATTGCAAAGCACTCGATATGTACGTCACAGTTGTGATTAAAGCTTTAGCAATATTGATATTGTGTACATCATTCTATCCTATACATATCACCATAATGTCCCTGGAACCTGCTGGAACTATATAATATAAAAATACCCAGTATGAATGAGTATACTATCCAGGCCTTTTAACATGGATAGCATTCCCCTCCCCTCTATAGTCTAGTGAGTGATGTGTACATATTTCATGTTTGTGTTCAGGGATGAGCAGTCCTGACTAGCTCAGTCAGGGGAATGACCTGCTCGCACCCAACACAGCGTATAAAAAAGTATATATCTAGGCCACTAGGGTGGAGCTTCCTGTCATATTTTAGGACCTCCCTATTTCTAGGACATCCCTACTTACCCCCGGGTGCGTACCCCATTGTAAATTGTTTCTCGTGGTAATCGCTTAGAGAGGGGGAGAGAGGGCAGGGGGAGGTGGGAGCTTATCCCGGGAGAAATACACGGAATATATTCTACTGAGATTGCCAGCCTCATATAAAATTGATGTAGAAATTGCAAAAAGAACCACGTCCCTCTATTCACTATTAATCTACGTTTACTGGCACCCAGACCTATATTCACAAACACGTTCACTGTTCCTATCACGCAGAGCTGCATGTTTTCAGAGAGTAATCGTATATAGTGTAGGGCCCGGGTTTACGGTTACTATATTATTGCGGGTTCTGTTAGACGTCATACTGCGAACTCTGTCCGAACCCTTCAGTCCAGCGGCAGGTGGTAGCACCTGTCTCGGTCTTGGGTGTAGACAGAGGTGGCTATGTAGGCTTCCGGTCTGCGTGTGCGCATGCAGGCTGGTTGCCTATAAATGCTGGCATCCAGGAGGACCCACCAACTAGTGTTAGGCTAACCACCTCACTGTTCACCCTGAGGCGAGGGCCAACTTACCTGGAATTGGGTACGGACACTAAGATGGTCTGAAGTGATTTAAGAGCTTGCTGTTGAGGTTCCGTAATAAAGACTATAGTGTACAGGTTGCAATAAATTTTATTGCAACCTGTACACTGTAATCGAACTGTGTCAAACGTCTTCCGTCATCTCGGATACTATTAGATAAATATTATTCGGACGAAAGTAGGTTCCCTACAATAACCCTAACCGGCTAACTCCATATATAGGTCTGGTGGCGAGCAGGTCGTTAAGCCATAAACATCGGCGGCCAGCCGTCGGCACCTCTGTTATCTTCTTCAAAGATAACGCCGCCTTAATGACCCCTGTGGGGGTGTAGGGGCAGTTTGGGGACAGGTTGGGGGTCAGTCTCACGCCCCAGTATTTCATTCTCCATAGGAATAGCATTGGAGCTGCTCTTTGCATTCAACAAAACGTCTCAAAACTATGAAATTAAATGGTTGCCATAGAAAAGCTCAGAGCATATAACATATAGGATCATAGGGGTCCCACCCATCTAAGAAATTTTAAAATCCAACCAAAAGTAACTATTCTGCCACCATTTTTTTATGCATTCCCCAGTTAATTCCCCATACATGTACACGTATTATTCCATATCTCCACATCCTACAACTCATGAAACTATTAATAGAGACTGTATTGTAAGTATCTACACCTATGTAAACCATAATACATAACCAGTTATACAATACATGTATAATTGTTCAAGATATTGAGGTATACATTAAGTATTGCACTGGAAGCCTTTACTACAGCATGCATCAGCAGGGGCTGTTTGACCCCCATGGGCGTGGCAGAGGGGTGTGTGGTCATCATGGGGAGGGGAGGGGTAGGTGGGGGTGAGGACAGGCCGACCACCTCCGCTATATATAGACTTAGAAACTCAAACCTATTGTATAAAGGGTTGTACCATTTGCTACTACAGTATACAACACTCCCCTGTCTCTAGTTCCTGGGTTAGAAGATGGATTACACAGGGTCAATGCCCTACAGATGAGGTTGGAGGAGGAGGAGTAGGGTTCTGGGGCAGGGTCAAAGTGATAAACCAGGATGGGGCCTCCAGCTGCTCCTATAGGTGTTACAATGTAACCCGGTAAACCTGGGGAGTAGCCAATGATTAATGTAACTGTATGTAGGAGGTTACAGGGCATGAAATCAAGTGGCTGAGGGAGGTGACAAGTGGCTGAATTAGATGGCAAATGGCTGACGGAAATGGCAAGTGGTTGAGGCGGGAGGGGTGAGGGGATATGGAGGAAGGGGAGGGGGACATGGGGAGGGACAGAGGCAGACAGATAGGCAGACAGAGGAAGTGGAAGGGCATATAGGTACTATTAAAGGCCAAGTATTCAAAGGGGTTCAGTGAAATACAAATGGAAAATAACAAATGGAAAATAACGCCCCTCCATTAGCTAATGTTACATTACACGTATGGGAAAACTTGTGCGCATATCTAATAGACCATAGCAGCAGAGACATGGAGGGGGAGATAGGACACAGGAGAGAAGGCCCAGGATGCCTGCCACGGGTGTTATGCAAATTAGGTGTCATGGCTGCCTACATGGTAGGGGTCATGGTTGGCTGCACACACCACTAAGTACCACAGTATGCTGTTCCTTTACACCCTCCTTTGACAATTAATTCTGAGAAAACTACTTATCTCACATAGTAATGCAGTATAGGATTAGAAAGCCCTGACCTTGGTGTCTATGAATAAATTGAGTTTTGTTCAAGTTTCCACTTGGAAAAAAAAATTGGACACTGATACCATATCAGCATTACTCCGCAGATATGAAAACGGACCCATCTTTGACAATTAATTCTGAGAAAACTATCTATCCCACATACTAATGCAGTATAGGATTAGAAAGCCCTAGCCTAGTTGTATATGAATAAATTGAGTTTTGTTCAAGTTTCCACTTCAATCAAAATCTGGGGATGGGTATTGATAACATATCTTAGGGCCGACCGGTCGGGGGGACTCCGCAGATATGAAGATGGATCCATCTTTGACAATCAATTCTGAGAAAACTACCTATCCCACATACTAATGCAGAATAGGATTAGAAAGCACTAGCCTAATTGTATATGAATAAATCGAGTTTTGTTCAAGTTTCCACTTCAATCAAAAACTTGGGATGGGATACTGATAACATATCTTTGGTCAGACCCGTCGAGTTGACTCCGCAGATATGAAAACGGATCCATCTTTGACAATTAATTCTGAGAAAACTATTTATCCCACATACTAATCTAGTATAGGATTAGAAAGCCATGGCCTATTTGTCTATGAATAAATCGAGTTTTGTTCAAGTTTCCACTCCAATAAAAATCTGGGGATGACATACGGATAACATATCTTAGGGCCGACCGGTCTGGGGGACTCCGCAGATATGAAGACGGATCCATCTTTGACAATTAATTCTGAGAAAACTACCTATCCCACATACTAATGCAGAATAAGATTAGAAAGCACTAGCCTAATTGTATATGAATAAATTGAGTACTGTTCAAGTTTCAACTTCAATCAAAAACTTGGGATGGGATACTGATAACATATCTTTGGTCAGACCCATCGGGTTGACTCCGCAGATATGAGAACGGATCCATCTTTGACAATTAATTCTGAGAAAACTACCTATCCCACATACTAATGCAGAATAGGATTAGAGAGCCCTAGCCTAGTTGTCTATGAATAAATTGAGTTTTGTTCATGTTTCCACTTGGATCAAAATCTGGGGATGGGGTACTGATAACATATATTAGGGACGCCCTGTCGGAGTGACTCTGCAGATATAAAAACGGATCCATTTTTGACAATTAATTCTGAGAAAACTACTTATCCCACATACGAATCTAGTATAGGATTAGAAAGCCATGGCCTAGATGTCTATGAATAAATCGAGTTTTGTTCAAGTTTCCACTTGGTTCAAAATCTGGGGATGGGGTACTGATAACATATCTTTGGTCAGACCCGTCGGGTTGACTCCGCAGATATGAGAACGGATCCATCTTTGACAATTAATTCTGAGAAAACTATCTATCCCACATACAAATGCAGTATAGGATTAGAAAGCCCTAGCCTAGTTGTCTATGAATAAATTGAGTTTTGTTCATGTTTCCACTTGATTCAAAATCTGGGGATGGGTATTGATAACATATCTTAGGGCCGACCGGTCGGGGGGACTCCGCAGATATGAAGATGGATCCATCTTTGACAATCAATTCTGAGAAAACTACCTATCCCACATACTAATGCAGAATAGGATTAGAAAGCACTAGCCTAATTGTATATGAATAAATCGAGTTTTGTTCAAGTTTCCACTTCAATCAAAAACTTGGGATGGGATACTGATAACATATCTTTGGTCAGACCCGTCGAGTTGACTCCGCAGATATGAAAACGGATCCATCTTTGACAACTATTCTGAGAAAACTATTTATCCCACATACTAATCTAGTATAGGATTAGAAAGCCATGGCCTATTTGTCTATGAATAAATCGAGTTTTGTTCAAGTTTCCACTCCAATAAAAATCTGGGGATGACATACCGATAAGATATCTTAGGGCCGACCGGTCTGGGGGACTCCGCAGATATGAAGACGGATCCATCTTTGACAATTAATTCTGAGAAAACTACCTATCCCACATACTAATGCAGAATAAGATTAGAAAGCACTAGCCTAATTGTATATGAATAAATTGAGTACTGTTCAAGTTTCAACTTCAATCAAAAACTTGGGATGGGATACTGATAACATATCTTTGGTCAGACCCATCGGGTTGACTCCGCAGATATGAGAACGGATCCATCTTTGACAATTAATTCTGAGAAAACTACCTATCCCACATACTAATGCAGAATAGGATTAGAGAGCCCTAGCCTAGTTGTCTATGAATAAATTGAGTTTTGTTCATGTTTCCACTTGGATCAAAATCTGGGGATGGGGTACTGATAACATATATTAGGGACGCCCGGTCGGAGTGACTCCGCAGATATAAAAACGGATCCATTTTTGACAATTAATTCTGAGAAAACTACTTATCCCACATACGAATCTAGTATAGGATTAGAAAGCCATGGCCTAGATGTCTATGAATAAATCGAGTTTTGTTCAAGTTTCCACTTGGTTCAAAATCTGGGGATGGGGTACTGATAACATATCTTTGGTCAGACCCGTCGGGTTGACTCCGCAGATATGAGAACGGATCCATCTTTGACAATTAATTCTGAGAAAACTATCTATCCCACATACAAATGCAGTATAGGATTAGAAAGCCCTAGCCTAGTTGTCTATGAATAAATTGAGTTTTGTTCATGTTTCCACTTGATTCAAAATCTGGGGATGGGGTACTGATAACATATAGTAGGGCTGCCCGGTCGGAGTGACTCTGCAGATATAGTAAACGTATCCATTTTTGACAATTAATTCTGAGAAAACTATTTATCCCACATACTAATCTAGTATAGGATTAGAAAGCCATGGCCTAGGTGTCTATGAATAAATCGAGTTTTGTTCAAGTTTCCACTTGGTTCAAAATCTGGGGATGGGGTACTGATAACATATCTTTGGTCAGACCCGTCGAGTTGACTCCGCAGATATGAAAACGGATCCATCTTTGACAATTAATTCTGAGAAAACTATTTATCCCACATACTAATCTAGTATAGGATTAGAAAGCCATGGCCTATTTGTCTATGAATAAATCGAGTTTTGTTCAAGTTTCCACTCCAATAAAAATCTGGGGATGACATACGGATAACATATCTTAGGGCCGACCGGTCTGGGGGACTCCGCAGATATGAAGACGGATCCATCTTTGACAATTAATTCTGAGAAAACTACCTATCTCACATACTAATGCAGAATAGGATTAGAAAGCCCTAGCCTAGTTGTCTATGAATAAATTGAGTTTTGTTCATGTTTCCACTTGGATCAAAATCTGGGGATGGGGTACTGATAACATATATTAGGGACGCCCGGTCGGAGTGACTCTGCAGATATAAAAACGGATCCATTTTTGACAATTAATTCTGAGAAAACTACTTATCCCACATACGAATCTAGTATAGGATTAGAAAGCCATGGCCTAGATGTCTATGAATAAATCGAGTTTTGTTCAAGTTTCCACTTGGTTCAAAATCTGGGGATGGGGTACTGATAACATATCTTTGGTCAGACCCGTCGGGTTGACTCCGCAGATATGAGAACGGATCCATCTTTGACAATTAATTCTGAGAAAACTATCTATCCCACATACAAATGCAGTATAGGATTAGAAAGCCCTAGCCTAGTTGTCTATGAATAAATTGAGTTTTGTTCATGTTTCCACTTGATTCAAAATCTGGGGATGGGGTACTGATAACATATAGTAGGGCTGCCCGGTCGGAGTGACTCTGCAGATATAGTAAACGTATCCATTTTTGACAATTAATTCTGAGAAAACTATTTATCCCACATACTAATCTAGTATAGGATTAGAAAGCCATGGCCTAGGTGTCTATGAATAAATCGAGTTTTGTTCAAGTTTCCACTTGGTTCAAAATCTGGGGATGGGGTACAGATAACATATCTTTGGTCAGACCCGTCGAGTTGACTCCGCAGATATGAAAACGGATCCATCTTTGACAATTAATTCTGAGAAAACTATTTATCCCACATACTAATCTAGTATAGGATTAGAAAGCCATGGCCTATTTGTCTATGAATAAATCGAGTTTTGTTCAAGTTTCCACTCCAATAAAAATC
Source organism: Harmothoe impar (assembly GCA_947462335.1). Lineage (NCBI taxonomy): Eukaryota > Metazoa > Annelida > Polychaeta > Phyllodocida > Polynoidae > Harmothoe > Harmothoe impar. The sequence goes on along the minus strand of OX381712.1, from coordinate 61,232,979 downwards.
TGGGGATGACATACGGATAACATATCTTAGGGCCGACCGGTCTGGGGGACTCCGCAGATATGAAGACGGATCCATCTTTGACAATTAATTCTGAGAAAACTACCTATCTCACATACTAATGCAGAATAAGATTAGAAAGCACTAGCCTAATTGTATATGAATAAATTGAGTACTGTTCAAGTTTCCACTTCAATCAAAAACTTTGGGATGGGATACTGATAACATATCTTTGGTCAGACCCATCGGGTTGACTCCGCAGATATGAGAACGGATCCATCTTTGACAATTAATTCTGAGAAAACTACCTATCCCACATACTAATGCAGAATAGGATTAGAAAGCCCTAGCCTAGTTGTCTATGAATAAATTGAGTTTTGTTCATGTTTCCACTTGGATCAAAATCTGGGGATGGGGTACTGATAACATATATTAGGGCCGCCCGGTCGGAGTGACTCTGCAGATATAAAAACGGATCCATTTTTGACAATTAATTCTGAGAAAACTATTTATCCCACATACGAATCTAGTATAGGATTAGAAAGCCATGGCCTAGGTGTCTATGAATAAATCGAGTTTTGTTCAAGTTTCCACTTGGTTCAAAATCTGGGGATGGGGTACTGATAACATATCTTTGGTCAGACCCGTTGAGTTGACTCCGCAGATATGAAAACGGATCCATCTTTGACAATTAATTCTGAGAAAACTATTTATCCCACATACTAATCTAGTATAGGATTAGAAAGCCATGGCCTATTTGGCTATGAATAAATCGAGTTTTGTTCAAGTTTCCACTCCAATAAAAATCTGGGGATGACATACGGATAACATATCTTAGGGCAGACCGGTCTGGGGGACTCCGCAGATATGAAGACGGATCCATCTTTGACAATTAATTCTGAGAAAACTACCTATCTCACATACTAATGCAGAATAGGATTAGAAAGCCCTAGCCTAGTTGTCTATGAATAAATTGAGTTTTGTTCATGTTTCCACTTGGATCAAAATCTGGGGATGGGGTACTGATAACATATATTAGGGATGCCCGGTCGGAGTGACTCTGCAGATATAAAAACGGATCCATTTTTGACAATTAATTCTGAGAAAACTACTTATCCCACATACGAATCTAGTATAGGATTAGAAAGCCATGGCCTAGATGTCTATGAATAAATCGAGTTTTGTTCAAGTTTCCACTTGGTTCAAAATCTGGGGATGGGGTACTGATAACATATCTTTGGTCAGACCCGTCGGGTTGACTCCGCAGATATGAGAACGGATCCATCTTTGACAATTAATTCTGAGAAAACTATCTATCCCACATACAAATGCAGTATAGGATTAGAAAGCCCTAGCCTAGTTGTCTATGAATAAATTGAGTTTTGTTCATGTTTCCACTTGATTCAAAATCTGGGGATGGGGTACTGATAACATATAGTAGGGCTGCCCGGTCGGAGTGACTCTGCAGATATAGTAAACGTATCCATTTTTGACAATTAATTCTGAGAAAACTATTTATCCCACATACTAATCTAGTATAGGATTAGAAAGCCATGGCCTAGGTGTCTATGAATAAATCGAGTTTTGTTCAAGTTTCCACTTGGTTCAAAATCTGGGGATGGGGTACAGATAACATATCTTTGGTCAGACCCGTCGAGTTGACTCCGCAGATATGAAAACGGATCCATCTTTGACAATTAATTCTGAGAAAACTATTTATCCCACATACTAATCTAGTATAGGATTAGAAAGCCATGGCCTATTTGTCTATGAATAAATCGAGTTTTGTTCAAGTTTCCACTCCAATAAAAATCTGGGGATGACATACGGATAACATATCTTAGGGCCGACCGGTCTGGGGGACTCCGCAGATATGAAGACGGATCCATCTTTGACAATTAATTCTGAGAAAACTACCTATCTCACATACTAATGCAGAATAAGATTAGAAAGCACTAGCCTAATTGTATATGAATAAATTGAGTACTGTTCAAGTTTCCACTTCAATCAAAAACTTTGGGATGGGATACTGATAACATATCTTTGGTCAGACCCATCGGGTTGACTCCGCAGATATGAGAACGGATCCATCTTTGACAATTAATTCTGAGAAAACTACCTATCCCACATACTAATGCAGAATAGGATTAGAAAGCCCTAGCCTAGTTGTCTATGAATAAATTGAGTTTTGTTCATGTTTCCACTTGGATCAAAATCTGGGGATGGGGTACTGATAACATATATTAGGGCCGCCCGGTCGGAGTGACTCTGCAGATATAAAAACGGATCCATTTTTGACAATTAATTCTGAGAAAACTATTTATCCCACATACGAATCTAGTATAGGATTAGAAAGCCATGGCCTAGGTGTCTATGAATAAATCGAGTTTTGTTCAAGTTTCCACTTGGTTCAAAATCTGGGGATGGGGTACTGATAACATATCTTTGGTCAGACCCGTCGGGTTGACTCCGCAGATATGAGAACGGATCCATCTTTGACAATTAATTCTGAGAAAACTATCTATCCCACATACAAATGCAGTATAGGATTAGAAAGCCCTAGCCTAGTTGTCTATGAACAAATTGAGTTTTGTTCATGTTTCCACTTGATTCAAAATCTGGGGATGGGGTACTGATAACATATAGTAGGGCTGCCCGGTCGGAGTGACTCTGCAGATATGAAAAACGTATCCATTTTTGACAATTAATTCTGAGAAAACTATTTATCCCACATACTAATCTAGTATAGGATTAGAAAGCCATGGCCTAGGTGTCTATGAATAAATCGAGTTTTGTTCAAGTTTCCACCTGATAACATATCTTTGGTCAAACCCGTCGAGTTGACTCCGCAGATATGAAAACGGATCCATCTTTGACAATTAATTCTGAGAAAACTATTTATCCCACATACTAATCTAGTATAGGATTAGAAAGCCATGGCCCATTTGTCTAAGAATAAATCGAGTTTTGTTCAAGTTTCCACTCCAATAAAAATCTGGGGATGACATACGGATAACATATCTTAGGGCCGACCGGTCTGGGGGACTCCGCAGATATGAAGACGGATCCATCTTTGACAATTAATTCTGAGAAAACTACCTATCCCACATACTAATGCAGAATAAGATTAGAAAGCACTAGCCTAATTGTATATGAATAAATTGAGTACTGTTCAAGTTTCCACTTCAATCAAAAACTTGGGATGGGATACTGATAACATATCTTTGGTCAGACCCATCGGGTTGACTCCGCAGATATGAGAACGGATCCATCTTTGACAATTAATTCTGAGAAAATGATCTATCCCACATACGAATGCAGTATAGGATTAGAAAGCCCTAGCCTAGTTGTCTATGAATAAATTGAGTTTTGTTTATGTTTCCACTTGGATCAAAATCTGGGGATGGGGTACTGATAACATATATCTTAGGGCCGACCGGTTGGGGTGATTCCGTAGATATGAATATGGATCCATCTTTGACAATTAATTCTGAGAAAACTATCTAACCTACATACTAATGCTGTATAGGATCAGAAAGCCCTAGCCTAGTTGTATATGAATAAATTGAGTTTTGTTCAAGTTTCCACTTGGATCAAAATCTGGGGATGGGGTACTGATAACATATATTAGGGACGCCCGGTCGGAGTGACTCTGCAGATATAAAAACGGATCCATTTTTGACAATTAATTCTGAGAAAACTACACTGTAAAAAGTTTCCGTTGAAATTACGGAGAATCAATGCTAAATTTGACGGTGTATCACCGTAATTGTGATTTACGGTGAGACACTGTAAAACTTATTACTTTTACATTGAACATCCGTAAACCAGTACAGTGAAACAATGTTTTTTCATTTACGGTGAATCTCAAGTTAAAAGTTTGCTCACCAGGTGGCAGCTTGGTTTGATAGAGAGACTTTAGTGGAAGCTATCAACTAAAAACATACATAATTGTGTTAGATTTATAAAGATATCCAACTATCTCATTAATTACACAATCAAAATTGAAGCCTTTGGCATATTAAAGATAAAAAATACATAATTTCCTTTTTTGAGACCCTGGACACTAGTACGAATAGTATAAACACCCATGTTGTGGTAATTAGAATTATACATATTGAGGCTGTTGTCAGAGTTTCTTTGTATCATTCCTAGAGTACCTTTTTCTCATGGATTGTAATTGTATATTGCCATGAGGCATTCAATTATGCATCTCAGGCCTAATATATATATATATATACAGGCCTGGAATTAAGATGATACAACAATGAATCAAGAAACAATTATAATCATCATTGAATAGCAGAGAATCATCGTATAATAATGTTGAATCACCGTTAAAATACAACGGGAAAAGCCTGTAAAATTTACGGGGGAAAGGAAAATACGGCGACCGTAAAAAAAAAACGGGAAACGGTCGGCATTCAGTGATGCCAGTGATTCACCGTAATTTTTACGGGATATTTTTTACAGTGTATACTTATCCCACATACTAATCTAGTATAGGATTAGAAAGCCATGGCCTAGGTGTCTATGAATAGATCGAGTTTTGTTCAAGTTTCCACTTGGTTCAATATCTGGGGATGGGATACTGATACACTGATAATAAAACCTATAGTCAGTACTGACTATACCACCATATTTTGACCCCCGTAGTCAGATGATTACATATGTTAGTCACATATTAGTCATAAAGATAGTCAGTAGTGACTATATGTAGATCACACAAATTGATGATGTCACAGGAATGTGTGCACATGAAACAGTTAGGATTCAAAATTGAATGCTCAACTGACTTCAGGTAGGCACATCTTATTCTATCTAAACCACTCCTTTACACATTTCCTTGTGTGTTAGCTCTTGTGTTAATGTTGAGTATGTTTACTTAAGGCATCATAGGACACATGCATTCATGATTTTGATTGAAGTATCATGTGTTTTTGTTCAAATTCTGATCATGTAACTGTGGATCTCTAGGCTTCCAGACTAGAATATACAGAGGTTGACTGTGTGAAGGGTTATAGTGTGCCAGGCATATGGCCCATGCTCATCTACTTCACCCAATGGTGCTAGGGCAGGTACCCCCGGACATCTACCCCCCAGCCCAGATCTACCACCAGACATCTACCCCTGGACATCTACCACCTGAGAATCTACATGAAAGTCCAGGGAATAGATGTCCTGGAGGTAGAAGCCGTAAGGGGTTAAAAGTCCAAGGGATGGATGTCCAAGGGGTAGATGTCCAAAGCATGCTAAACATTACCACAACATTAACACCCGGACTTCTACCCCTGGAAATCTACCCCCTAGGACTTCTCCCCCCTAAGACTTTAATCCCCTTAGACATCTATTCCCTGGACTTTTACCTCCTTACAACTTCTACCCCTGGGGACATCAACCCCCTCCAAATGCCCATAATAAGTCATATCATGTGGAGGGGGTAGATTTCTCCAGGGACATCCGACATCTATCTCTGGACATCTATCCCTGGGAATCTACCTAGGGCATCTACCCCCAGGACTTTTATCCCCTTCGACACCTATCCCCTTAGGACTCTACCCCCTAGGACATCCACCCACTTGGACACCTACCCCTGGACATCTACCCCCTTGACATCTACCCCCTATGACATCTACCCCTATATTTAAACATCTACCCCCAGACTTTTACCCCTTAAAACTTCTACCCCCTAGAATATCCATCCCTTTGGACATCTACCCCCTTTACCCTCTAGTAGTTCTACCCCATCCACATGCCCATATGGTTGAGCCATATCATGTGGAGGGAGAAGATTTCTCATGGGACAGTGGGCATCTACCCCTAGGACATCTACCCCCTGGGACTTCTACCCCTGGAGAATGCTACCCCATCCACATATGACTCAATCATATGGGCATGTCGAGGAGGTTGATGTCTCCAGGGGTAGATGTCCTGGGGTAGGTGTCCAAGGGTGTGGATGTCCTACGGGGTAGAGTCCTAAGGGGGCAAAAGTCCAGGGAAAAGATTTCCAAGGGGATAAAATCCTAGGGTGTAGATGTCCAAGGGGGTAGATTCCCAGGGGGTAGATGTCCAGGGGTAGATGTCTGATGTCCCTGGAGAAATCTACCCCCTCCACATGATATGACTCAACCATATGGGTATGTGGAGGGGGGTTGATGTTCCCAGAGGTAGAAGTCCTAGAGTAAAGGGGGTAGATGTCCTAGGGGGTAGATGTCCAGGGGGTAGATGTCTGGGGGTAGTTTCCATGTCACTGGATATCCTAAGGGGTAGAAGTCCTAGAGGGCAAAGGTAGTAGACATCCAAGTGGATGTCCAGGGGGATGAAAGTCCTAGGGGGTAGACATCCTAGGGGTAGATGTCCAGGGGGTAGATGTTATGGGGTAGGCATCCAAGGGGGTGGATGTCCTACAGGGTAGAGTCCTAAGGGGCAAAAGTCTAGGGAATAGATTTCCAAGGGGATAAAATCCTAGGGGGTTGATGTCAAAGGTGGTAGATTCCCAGGGGGTAGATGTCCAGGGGTAGATGTCTGATGTCCCTGGAGAAATCTACCCCCTCCACATGATATGACTCAACTATATGGGTATGTAGAGGGGGTTGATGTTCCTAGGGGTAGAAGTCCTAGAGGGTAAAGGGGGTAGATGTCCCAGGGGTAGGTGTCAAGGGGGTAGATGTCTGGGGGTAGGTGTCCAAGGCAGTGGATGTCCTAAGGGGCAGAATTTCTAGGGGGTAAAATTCCAAGGGGTAGATGCCCATAGGGGTAAAAGTCCTACGGGGCAAAAGTCCTATGGGGTAGATGTCCTGGGGTAGATGTCATAGGGGGTAGATAGTAAGCCCCGGGGGTAGATGTCTTGGGGGTAGATGCTAGTGGGGTACTTGTCTTGACTTATTGTCCTGCCGTCTCATGATTGACTATATTTAGTAGTCGGAGTGACTAATTTAGAGCATGAAAGCATTAAATTCATAGTCACTTGACTATATATCCCAAATTAGCCGAGTTAATGCTTGACTATAGGTTGACTATATGACTAACTTACGTTAGACATAGGTGACTAACTAAGTATAGCCCTTTTTGCTACGTTCACGCGACTATAGAAATGTAGTCCGTAGTGACTAACATTTCCAAGTCCATTATTATCAGTGTAATATATCTTTGGTCAGACCCGTTGGGTTGACTCCACAGATATGAAAACGGATCCATCTTTGACAATTAATTCTGAGAAAACTACTTATCCCACATACTAATCTAGTATAGGATTAGAAAGCCCTAGCCTAGCTGTCTATGAATAAATCGAGTTTTGTTCAAGTTTCCACTCCAATAAAAATCTGGGGATGACATACGGATAGCATATCTTAGGGCCGACCGGTAGGGGGGGGCTCCGCAGATATGAAGACGGATCCATCTTTGGCAATTAATTCTGAGAAAACTACCTATCCCACATACTAATGCAGAATAGGATTAGAAAGCCCTAGCCTAATTGTATATGAATAAATTGAATTTTGTTCAAGTGTCCACTTGGATGAAAAACTTGGGATGGGATACTGATAACTTATCTTAGGGCTAACCGGTTGGGGTGATTCCGTAGATATGAATACGGACCCATCTTTGACAATTAATTCTGAGAAAACTACCTAGCCCACATACTAATGCAGTATAGGATTAGAAAGCCCTAGCCTAATTGTATATGAATAAATTGAGTTTTGTTCAAGTTTCAACTTTCTAGCCCCTTGCACCTAGGCTAGGGCCGGGTTCAGAGGCTCAAAGGCCGGGTACAGAGGCTCTAAGGCCGGGTACAGAGGCACTAAGGCTGGGTACAGAAGATCTTTTTTAAGATCTGGATCAATTTATCCATTAATTACATATGCACCAAGGGGGGTGGGGTCAGGCCAAATGCGTACAGATGCATACAGGGGGGGGTTGGCCTCACCCCCTAAACAGACTTTCTCCCCCAACATAAGCATCTTTTAACCCTAAATATTTCTCAGTAAAATTTTTAACAACCTTTCATTTTATCGGTAGGGGGGGGGGGGTCAAATTGAAATGAGTATGTACGGATGGGGGGGGGGGGGGGGTGGGGGGGGGAGTTTAGTCCAAATGTGTACATATTGCCGAGTACAGAGGTAGGGTCTAGCATAGAGATCTTTCACGTCCTTGCTAGTAGGGAGTTAAACTCAGTTTCTGCTCACTGGTCACACCCCACTGCACCCCCCCCCGCCCTACCCCCCCCCTAATTTGCATAATAGCCACAGCAAGGAAGCAGAGTGGTCACGGCCTTCACAGTGGCGGACGCCAGTCCCCTCCTCAACGTCCATGATAGCAGTTTACGTACAACGTCCTAACACATGACCGATCCATTGCTATGTACTGATGTATTGCTATGTGAGGTATTTACCTCAGGTCGGATATCAACTAGTAATTCACACCCCTGAGCTCATGCTGCGCAGTTTCATGCTTATTGATAAAGCCCACACTCCCCATGCTGTACCTACTAGTGAGGTAGATTCACCTTAAAGTGACATGGTCCGATGATTAGGGATCAAATATCAATTTTGTTAAAAATGAACTAGAATATTCCCTATAGACATACTTCATGTGCTACCTACTTTATCTCATCTCATTCCCTAAAATTCAGCTTGGAATTCGGCTAATCATCAGATTATGGTTCAATTTACTACTTTTGGAGTGCACGCTATAACTCCACCATTGAAAATACATTGTAAAACATTTTACCTGGGCCACATCGTACCATCTAATAGGCCTCTTCGTGCACATAGATGACACTGTATCGTGCCCTTTTCTCGAAATATAATAATTATTTTACTAACATTTGGATTCATATATTTAGGTAGGATTTAAGATATGGAAAACATCGGACCATGCCACTTTAAAATCAATGTCTGTATATGCAAGCATTCTGATATCTTTATTTTTAAACAATTATAAAGTTTAGGTCTCATTTTATCCAACAAAGAAAGGCATGATATGTGTCCGACTCATGGTGATACTACCCTATATATTGTTTATTGTAAATTGGAAAAAGTTTTGGAAAAACTTTGCGAGAAGTATCAAGCCCGTAGGGTCGGCATGATTCATGAATGCTTCCAGGACTTCATTCAGGCATCATGCCGAAAAAAGGACGTGGCTCTTGAAAGCAATACTTATAAAAGTGTGTGATCCAAAGAAGGATAAAGATTGTCAATGGATGCAGAGCCTCGGGTTACATCAGTTCACGCCTGATTTAAGGCTGAAGGTTAAAAGGTTTGGGGGTCAGGAGGGCTCAGACTATTTTACTTGAACTTGCGTGTGGGTGATTCAAACAAAAACCGACGGAAATGCCCAAACAACGCAGTTAGCTCCTTATATAGTTCATTCGGAGATGGGCATAGCCTAGATGTGACACCATAGCAGTTTAACGGTCTAATAATAGTCTTATTACGAAGTAAACTTTTAAAAATGATATGATTGTGGTTAACTATAATTTAGTTGGAAGTGAACCAAATGACAGGAAACAATGATGCACTTTCGAGAGCAATAAATGTCATTGTCATGTCTTGCAAAAATACTACATTTCTCGTTAGTATTCAGCCTATTTATTTATGAAAATATAAATCATGGATAGGGTATAGTTAATTTAATCCCCCCTCACTACTAGGGTGTCGACCCCATTGATCCTATGCCCTGTAACTACCACCACCTCACCCCCTGATAAAAAGCCCCGGCTTCCGCTGCATAGCTGAATAGGTGACTTTAACCCTGGGGTTTAACCCTTTAAGGAGTGAATATTACTTCAATGCGCTGTGCACTTTATCAGCATTGCAGCCCTGGACGGTGAGTCAGCTCGCCATTGCTGCACTCAAGCATCATGCCCACCCTTTGAGAGTGTATCAACCCCCTTGGCATGATGTATAAATGCAGCTCTTGTGAGTAGACGGCACAAGTGCTGCATGAAAGACGATCATGGATAAAAGGGACATTAAAGCACTATTATGCTCTTATGGGGATAATGGTGGGGGCATCACCTCTCCTCATCATGTCAAGTAAGAGTGACAGCCATTTAGTGCTGCATGGCCACCCAGGGTACCCTACCCCTCCTACACCCTCTATAGTACCTTCTGTAGATTTAAGATTCCCTTCCACCTGTAATCCCATGCTTAATGGTGTATTTCAGGTCACCCAACCTTTCTCATAATTGTTTAGAGACATTTTTACTATTGAGTTACGTATATAATACATGCAGAACTAAACGTGTGAAACGGGCCAGTAACCTTGCGTTTTTTTCTCTGATTTTAGGAGTGAAATAATTATGTTTCCAGTAGATTTTTACTATGAGAGACTTGGGAAATGGTGATGTATAAATGCGTTTAATATCCCCGGTCAGTATATAGGTCAAACAAATGGCCACTATGCCCAACCTGTTTTAATTGGTAAATTTAGAGCTTGATTTTGGTAATTTTTTTATTGGACAAAATTCCGCAGCAGTACACTGCGTCTTTCAAAAAGAGCCAAAGTACATGTTCATGGTCTCAGTTAGTACAATCAACTGTATACCTGTTGGTACAGTACACAGAAAACACAGATTCCTACACAACATAACGGCCTGGTTCTGCCTACACACTCACTACTTCTGTGTTTTAATAGCATTTTGTCACAGAAACGATTCCACCAGCTGCCCACTGTATATGCAATCAATTAACTTTGTTTGTACGAGTTTCTTAACAAAGGTCATTTGTAGGAGAGAGGCAGGGAAAAAACACATACTCATTAACGTCAGAGGCAACCATCCACTTAGCCCTGATATCCTCTCAATGCAGACTGTTTAATTTTTTTTCTCTTTTCTATTTGTATAATAGCCTCCGTAATATGTCATTGGCGCCGCAGTTATCGTTCATAGCCGGCGATAGAGACTGTCACAAGCCATTTAATTCTGATAATTTTGGCGGGCAGAACCAAAGGACAAAGTCCCAGAGTAGTATTTTTTCCCAGTACTGGTACCAAGAAAAAGTGAGAAAAGGATGACCTAGAAAAACTCATTTTGTTTGGGGAAAATGTGGGCATAATACCCTCAATTGGACCTTTCTTTTTTTTATATAAATTTTGGAAAAATATGGGCGGACAAAGGCAAAAATAAGATAAGACAGCGGTTGCTCCGGATAAGTCAGAATGAAATGGCCTTTAGACTTGGCCAGCCCTGGACCACTCCTGCCCAATAGTTCAATGCAGAAATATGTGTGCTCGCACCTAAATCTGTGGCCCCGGAATAATTATTTCAGTTCTTCCTGGGAGAAAATTCAAATTACGGGTATACATTCATGATGCCAAATTAATTAAATCATCTGCTCCCCTGTGCCCCCCCCCCCCCAATGACCTATAGCATGGCTCTAACAATACACACATATATGTGAGTTAACCCTCACTGATCCATTCTTCTTGGCTTATACATGTACATGTATCACTACTATAGGTTTGCCTTATTCATAGGTTGACGCTTCAAATGGAATCATTTGATTAACTGAACGCAGCATTATTTTGAAGGTTTATTATTACTGAGTCAATTCCGTAAGATTGCAATAGGGTGGGTGGGGGTTTAAATGTGGGTAGGGTGTGTGTGTGTGTGGGGGGGGGGGGGGGGTCGGTGGGGATTTCAGCCATTTTCTTCCCGCATGTACCCTCACCCCTTGACACTGATCACTCCCATCACCCCCCCTCCCGGCAGCTACCTGTACACCTTGACCCCTCCCCCCCCCCCCGCCCACCATCTCCTGCAAGACGCAGTATACATTACAACAAAGCCAGCTCTCTAACAAAGCATTTAGCACCTTGAGTCGGACACACCCTTTTATATTTGTACCAGTTTGAAAGCTACACGCCTGTAGACTTTAAACAGCAAGCTGGTAAAATGGTCTGTTAGGTGATGGTCTTTGTCTAAGGCCTCTCTCTGATGGTCCGGCCACTTTCTGGGGCCAATTTCTAGGACGCCGACCTACCTAATCTTTCTCGTTGAATAAATACATGTATAACATATGTCCTGATTGGAAAAATATTCATGGAAAATGACTTGTATCATGCGGAATCACATTCTAATTATAAATACACACACAATACCTCAGATGCAACGTTTATGGTTACCCCTGAATGCTATCATAGGAGTGGTTTCTCCGAAAGTGATTCAGATTTTGAATCCCACCTCCCACACAAAGGGATTGCTAGGTCCAGTTTTTAAACTATTTTTTTTAAGGATTATGAGACGAAATTTCCGCATTTTTAGCTCAAAAAAATTCGGAGAAGAATTAGGGCAGGACCAAAATGATATTATAGGGTCGATTGGGATGCAGTTCTGAACACAACTTTCTTTATTGGCCTAAGGCCCAACGTACGTGTCAGTACTCCACGCCGATTCTTGATATAGGCGTAACAAGACGCCGACCATGTCACTGTAAGCCATGATGGTAATTGTTTTATAAGATCAAAAGGAGAAAGGTGTCATGATTGTACTGTAGCTCGCCCTGCTAAATAATCCCACCAAAAGCCCACCCAATTTTGTGTTACAATAGTCTCCTAGATGAGACTGTCCTCTGCTATGGCATAACAATCAAGCATGGAAATGGGGGGATCTGTTCGGCCTGGCCAATTTATCCAGACAATACCAATTACATGTATAGACTGGGGATGTGTGGTTTGCTCTTCAAAGAGTACCTGTGAACATGTATACAAATTAGTTTGGACAGGTGTGGGGCCGAAATAGCATGTCATGTACAGGTGAGAATTGAGTCTTTGAGCGTTCATTGTTTGACTAGAACAAAAGCAGCGGGGCGCCAGGCATCCCCATACATGTAGCTTGCCTTTTCATGTCGTCTACATGATTCGTTTCTGCGATTGACACCCCCTCCCCCCGGGTCTGATGGCCATTTCACACCAACACCCCCCCCCCCCCCCCCCCACACACACACACACGGGGGGCGCTGTGCATCATATTCAAAGGCCCAACCCTTGCTACCCCTACAACAAAAAGTAGGGCTAGGACTCGGCAGTAACATGTCCCTTATATAGCCTATGAGCGCCTTTAAAAGAGGAGAGCAGGGGGTGAGTTCGGCCACAGGTGTTTCAGTCCTTCCCGCGGCACAACCTCTCTACAGATACAGTCTCTGTACTGACCTTGTCTGTCTCCCTCAAGAACGAGTAAGTCAGGTAAGAACTCCTTGTTTTTTTGGGATCATTATCCGTTACTTTGCAGAGAGCTGGACTAAGTTGTAGGTTTTGTCGAAGGCATTTTCAAAAAAAGCTGGGCTATGCATGAGACTCCATCGCTACTAATTATGACAAGGTTTTCCTTCAGTGTTATGGCAGATTCACCTTGAGTTGCACGATTTGTAGTAATTCATATACGCTACATGTAATCCCCCTGGTTGCTCTTTGTTGGCAAGAATGGCACATAATGCTACTGACTGTGTCCGGCTCACGGTGAAACTACCCTATACTCAGTTCATTTCAGTAGCCCACATTGACCCCCAGGTCGATTCTGGCCTTTTTTACCCTTATCGGCTTGACCTGTTACACCTTTCTATAACTTTCTTTCTAGGTTTGGTCAGAAGTGGGGGGGGGGGGGGGGGCATGCGCCCCTGGGATAAGGGAGTTATCAACAGATAGCGTACCATCGCAATAATGCGCCAGGTTTTGATAAACTGCCGGTCTTGTTTAAGCGCTGCGGGTAAAGGGAGCTGAAACCTGTTCCTAAACATTAAAATAGGACTTTGTATATAAGCGCCGGTCTTGTATAAGCGCCGGTGTAGACCAAGTGGTCTCAGGACCAGTAAGAGACGCTAATCTTTCTGACAAAACCCTGAGACACACCCCTTAACCCTGTAAGGACCGCCGAATACATGAATGCATCATTACCTCGGTCGTCATGATGCATGGATGCAGTCCTGACGAATAAATTGTCAGTGCTGCATTCAAGCATCATGCCGACCCTACAGCGTTAAGAAATCCCCGAAAGGTCTGCAGGAAGCACCAATGAAGCACCGGCGAGTTACTCACCGGGGCTGGGTTTGTGCATCATGACGACAAATCTAGCGACATGTCGTCCTTAAAGGGTTGATCGAGGTAGCAAGCAGAGACTATAGAGAGGTGTTTTTTTTCAGAATTAGAAATCTGAACCTAACATTGCTTGTTCCAAGAGGACCTCTATTGCATGACAGCGCTCATGTCACGAGGGCCTGGCTCATGCTTGTCTAACATGCATCTACATGGGCACAGATGTTAGAAAGGCACCGTTGTAGACATACTGGCAACTCGGCAGAGACCAATGCATTCCTCCCCTCCTCCCAACAGTATACAATACAATAATGGAGGTCCAGTAGACATAATCCAAAGCCGGTGGCTGTAAACCTATGTTTATACTATCATGTTAACGCATGCTAAGGCTTGATATTTATAAAGGAGTATTCTGGGTAACATTGTAAGAACATCTGAGGTAAACTAAAAAATGCCCAAAGGTGATTAAACAAACTGAAGGGACGATTTTCTAAACTGAGCAGGATCAAGTGACATGGAACAATGATTTACTGGAGTCATATTAGGCAATGTATTATGTCTGTCTGTGTGGGTGGGTGGGGGGCAGGTGGGGGGGGGGTCTACCACCATGGGTGCCAGAACAAATGTTTGAATAACTTTTAGTTGCACTCACCACTAACGTCATACATTAACACTGTAAGCATCCATCTAGCTGTCATTACAAACACTAACATTTATTTATATAAGTGAACTACCCCCCCCCCCCCTTCACCATGTCCATCAACTATCAGCCCTGGCTCTAATGTAAACGTCGCCAGCAGCATTCCCAGACATTACCCGCAAAAAGGAGACCAAACGAGCCAAGGTCTAATCTGTTTGACAGTAGGTCTCCCTTTCTTACAGTGTTTCCTCCCCTCTGATGGCTGTAGCACATGCTGCTACCATTTTAGCATTGATAGCAGCTTCTTCTATCAGCATCCTCCTCCCTTCTCCCAGCCACTGGCCACTATTATTTTCTATGGGTCTTTTCCTCTAGTCTAGCAGCCTCAGGGTGTTTCAGTAGCATAGTACGGAGTAGACTTGCTCGAGTCCCTGGTAATTACTAGTATAAAGCATTTAATGCACTATGTGAGAATGTCCTAGGTTCGTTATCATGATGCATTGGTATGCAGTTCTGACTAGTAAGCATTCATGTATGGGTCGGCATGTATGTGTACTATGAATTCAGACACACGAATACATGCATAATGATTACCAAGGATATAGCAGATCAAACTAAAATGCAAAAATTTTTACTAAATATTGATATTCATGCCTGAAGATATTCCACTGGACACCCCCCCCCCCCCGCCCCCCATTTCCATCATCCCTACCCTCCCTATGGCTACATATAGGTGCCTCCGGAGTGGTAATAAGCGACCTGGCTACCTGGACTGTCTTCCAGGCGACCTGGCGACCTAATATTGTTATTTAAGCGACCTGGTGACTTCTGGACAAATTTGGCTATAGTATAAATGGTCTGAAAATGTAACTTTATGACCTGGAGCCCTTAATTTAGGCGACTTTCCGACCTGAGGGGAGACCCCTCTGCACCCCCGTGAAGTAATATGCTGGAGACTGCAGCCAGTCTAAGTACAAAGGGCAGTGGCTATCATTACCGCACGCCAGGCGCAGCACTGTCTTTTTCTTGGTACACGTATAGAGATAGATGGAGTAGCATGGACAGAGATTCATTACTCCTGATGTAATACGGGGCACGGATAGAATATATGCTAGACACCATGGTCCGCACTTGGGGCCTTGGGCCAGCTGTTCACTGTAAATTGCATACCCATATCCTAGTGATATTGGATGCTGAATGCACAGTTTGCTTACCCTGTATGAAGAATATAAATACCTATGAATGATATCATCATACAATATATTATGAATATATGCATGGTTATGCATAATTATGTTCCCACTGAAGTCTAAGTAAAGTTTGTCTAATTCCCACAAGCACGTCAACTTATATACACAGAATGAAGAAACAGCGTCAAAAGGGAGTCCAGGTTGCCTACAGAATGACTTCCCTCTTTAGGGGAGCCCAGGCTGCCTGTAACTCCCCTTGGTGACTCCCTGGCCTACCTAAGGGAGTCACCTGGGGAGTCACATAGTTCCCTGACTCACATAAGGGAGTCACATAAGCATAAGGACATAGGCTTCCCTATTATAATGAGGGGAGTCATTCCGGAGGCAACCTGGACTCCCTTTTGACGCTGTTTCCTTTCTCTGTGTACAGGATACCATGGGGGTACCACACCTGGTACAGATGTCATGGTGGTGCCATCTTGGACACATACTGCTACTCTGACCATGAGGGTTAAGCAATACTGCCACCATGAGGGCTCTTAATTATGTCTATATGTCAATGTATGGGCACACGTGCAGATGTATGTGTCCGCGTGTGTGTGAGTGTGGTGGTGATGGTGGTGGTGGTGTGTGTGTGTGGGGGGGAGGGGAGGGTTATGGACTACAGCATCCACAAATATAATACCATGCAGAAATGAAAATTACGTCTATTCTTTGTATTTCCATTTTCTGATGGTCTGCCTATGTAGTGCTATGTATGTGTGTTTTTTTCTAATTTAAACAATCATATGTATGGCCAAATAAATCGTCAGGCCGAAGGCAAGAAAATTTATTGTGTCAGGTCAAAAAGTCGCCTCCAAAACGGCCCAGGTCGCCAGGTCGTCCAGAAAATCATCTGCACCCACACTGGGCCATAGTATTTTTCCTTTCCTTCCCTCCTCACTTCTTTTCAGAACCATCTGTTTTCCTCTACTTTTACTTTTATCTCTTCTAGACCGTCTCCTGCAATGTTATCTCACTTACTTTCTTACCAAATATCTCCTTACCACTCACCCCTTGTCTTCTCCACTCCCCCTTTCTCTTATAATATACGAGTAAAACATCTATGTATACACACCATATTTACACAAGTCTATTTGTCTATCCTCAGCTCAAGACTCAGCGAAAGGGAGGCCGATAGTGCATCCCGACTACAGCGCTCTTTGGACACCGCGGCAGCTTCGGGAACTAGCGCTACGAGCATCAGTTGCGCCCAGCCCCTGACTTAGAGTTTATTACCGCGAGGTACGCCACACGGACAAGCAGCAACTCCGTCTTCAACTTCAATCCTTCTCCTCGACTACTCCATAAATCAACCATGCCTGCCGAGTGGGGATACGCCAAGACTAATGGTGAGTGGTTTACCTTTGTTTAAGTACCCATCATTTTCTCCATTTTTTTTTTAACATTTAAAAAGTTTTGAGACTCCAAAATTTGACCCCCCCCTCCTCAACACTTTGGAGTATAGAGGACCGATACTGTGGAATGCAGGCTGGGGGCTGGTCAATCCACAAACTGTTTATATTCATAGGCCTATAGGCTTATACTTTTTATTCACTCTCCCCCACCTCTCCTCTGCAACCTAAAAGTAACCCTAGCCAAGTCCACCGTAGCCAAGGAAATGGGGTATATATGCACGGAGGAAAGAACATGGTAGAAAGGATTATAGCGACCATAGTCCAAAATAATATTTGGATACCAAAGTTATTGTTTATTCAAGTTGAGTATAGACGCGAAGGGATGTATACCTTGTTGGTCTTCCTGGGTTGATTTAAGGATTACGGACTGCCTTCAATGTACTGTGTATTGTAAAGAAGAGGTTTGATCTGTAAATCTCCCACTGTAAAGGAAACATAAAGTATCGGTACCCAGCAGAATTGTCCGCAGTCCTCCCTTTTTCTTACAATATGCCAACACTTTCCATAATTCAGAATTATTTATACACAATGAACTCGTTATGCACAAACTGGCTACTCAATGAAATAGAAAATAAAGATGTGACAACAGTGGCGTGGCAAGCAGTTTCAAAGTAGGGGGGCTGAGGGGTATTTTGACCCTTTTTAATCCATTTTTACTTGACCGTTTTGGCGTGACCTTTTGTAGGGTTGGTCAAAAGTGGAGGGGCGGTGCCACGCCCCTGTACAGGAGCAAAAGATCCCTCGCCAAAATCGATCTTTTTTTCACGGGATGAACAAAATTGAATCTAAGGAGACTATCAACTTGATCTATAGAGCCTAATCAAAATTAATCTCAGATTTGAAGATATAAAATTTATTCAATGTGTTAGAAAAGTGTCTGAGGGGCGGTGAGTGGTTGCAAGCCTGGGTGAAGGGGTGGGGTTGTAATTCAACTTAGGGGGGTCGTGTCAAGAAGATGTCTACTTTTGAACGATGATGCGGCAATTATTTCTAGTAACCCTTTAAGGGCCACATAGCACATTAGTGTAGGGTGCCCTCTATCGTCATGATGCATGAATGCAACCCTGGTGGGTTCAAGCATCATACCGAAGCCATGGGGTTGATACACCCACATTGGGCCGTCATGATGCATGGTTGCAGCCCTGGCGGGTTATTCACCAGGCTGAATTCATGTCATAGCGCATACACTATGCGGCCCTTAAAGGGTTAAGGTGATACCTATGTATTATATGCATACTCAGGGCTATCCAAGGGAATATAATTTTGTCAATGTGAGAGCAATGCCAACTTTTAAACATTATTATTTGGGAGACTACGTAATTCAAGAACATTATTATATATCCTATAATCACCAATATGGATCATTGGAATGTCTACTATCGTTGCTAGACACCGCCCCTCCGGACAATTTATTGAACTTCAGAAGTGTCCTTGAATATAGGGAAATTCAAGGTTAAAAGTCCCATCCTAGCAAGTCTTTGGATGTGGAACTGGAGAAGGGACAGGATGCTTTAAAGTCTAAGCTTATGTAAATACACAATACCAGTCTGTTAGGAAGTGGGAGAAAATAAGTTGCCATTCACAGAAGTGTTTCGTGTTACCTTCAGGTAACCCCCCTTACACCGGGGCATCCTTTATAAACTGAGAGAACAAAAGGTATAAAATGTGCAGGGAAACCTGAGAAGAGACTCCCGTTAGTATATGCTACTTTGTCACCCCGACATTTAAGGAAGAAAGCCTTGGGCATTCAGACTTTTAGCTTTTTCCTCACGTAGCTGTCCAGAAAGATTTGGTAGCACCCGTCCTCGAGATTTTTAATCGTGTTAAAATTAACAATGGGCTTTTTGTCTCCAGCCTCTTTTTGATTACATTCATGACTTTTTACAAAGATTTACAGACATCCATTTTGTCCAGAATAGAATCGTAATGTCCCTCTGGCACTAGACATACAAGTAGTATTACACATATATTGTATAGTTGGTCACACATGAATTGGTCTAAGCCGATAAAATTAACACAGCATCTCATCTGATCATGGCCATTTCTTAAAATCGACAGTGCGACATAAGCCTATAGTGACAAAAAAGAGGAATGAACAGAGAGGTAGTTGCAATAAAGGGACATGGCCCTTTTTCTTTTTGAATTGCCAGGGGGCATGGGACAACCCCCCTTCTGATCTGGCCCCCCAAGAACTGCCTCTAGAATTGCCCACTCCAATGCCAAGTCATGGACAAACATCATCATTTCATCCCGAAAATAACAGCACCAAAAACCCAAATTGCTTGTCATGCTTTCTTATCATGTAACACTTAAACAGCCCAATATTGGGTGCCTAGTTGTCCGACAATGTGTCTATACCACCCGTCTACTGTCACATCTACATCAGCCACACATTAATACTACAAACGCTGGGGGATATACACATCATCATTTCATAAAATATTAATTGAAAAAAACCACCACACATCTAATTGCTTGTCATGCTTTGCGCTTCCCTAATGGGCAGACTGCCCAGCTGTTGTTGCCTGTTTGTCTAAGCTAATGGAGGGTCAAAGGCAGTAGCTTTATTCTGTGTGACCCCAGACCACAAAAGTCGTCTGCTGTCGTTATTACGGCCGTTAGCCATTGTTACAATTGTCGTCTGCCACTGAAAAAGACAACAGGACCGTTGCCTGGTGGTGGCCATGTTGGGTAGATTCACACCAAGCCAGGCACATTACGTGCCTTGGGTCGGGCACTTTGATTTGTTCATGCATGGTAATTCCTCTAGTTAGTCTTTGTTGGTAACAATTACAGATTTAAAGTACTTTTATACATGGTGTATTTCTGGAAATTGAAGAGACATAGGCCTATCAAGACTGCTCAAAGTGTGTGCTGTTGTTCCGATGAAGCTACTTTGGAAATCTGGCTGTTCCTATAGCCCGACCAAAACTATAGGAGCAAATTGAAGATATGGGAAATGTTTTGTAAGAATTGCCTTCTTAAGATCAGAGGTTGCAAAAAACAGAAATGGATTTCGTAGAAGATAAGGTCTGCGGTTATACGGATTCTTAGGAGACAGACAGGGGGAATAGTTTTTAATAGTTGTTGCAGAGAAAATAGCTAAATACTCGAAAATGACCAATAGAATGGCTAAAATTGGGAAAAGGTCAAAGGGATAGTGGCCGGGGATATATATATAGCGGTTGGTGGGCAAATTAGCTGCCACTGAGAAACAGAACAGACACTATAGGAACAGAACAAAATCTGAGAACAGAACATAAAACACTGTGGGAACAGAATAAACAGAACAGAACTGAGAACAGAATAGAGAATATTGAGAACAGAACTCACACAGAGTACAAAAGAAATTGAGAACAAAACAGACACTGGGAACAGAATTGACAACACAACGATTTAGTATGGCGGGTAGCTAACGACAGGTCAGGTCCTTGACCTTGGTGTTTAATACAACATGGCGCAGTGACAGGTAATGCCTTCTGAGTAACAAAATGT
This sequence comes from Harmothoe impar, assembly GCA_947462335.1. Classification (NCBI taxonomy): domain Eukaryota; kingdom Metazoa; phylum Annelida; class Polychaeta; order Phyllodocida; family Polynoidae; genus Harmothoe; species Harmothoe impar. The sequence goes on along the minus strand of OX381712.1, from coordinate 61,212,172 downwards.
AACCTGAAGGTAACCTTCACATTCAGTAGCAAGCTAATAGGGAAGCAGACGATATTTATGTCTGTAGCCTCTTCCCCACCTGTTGTAGTCTAGTGTTGGTCATTCTGCCTCTCACAACTCTCTAGCATTGTTTGTTATTTCTATCTCTGTCCCAACGCAGCTGTCCAAATTATAACTGCACAGCTTATGTCCACTTTACATCAATTAAAGTAGATCTTACCAGTGGCAGAAATTGCTGTCCAAAAGTTGCAAAAAGCAAATACTCTATTTCAATGGTGCACTCAGCGTTTTCAAAATCATGGGTCAGCCACTGCTTACTGCATGGCCATTCAAAGCAAGATGGACTTTAGCATTTCAGTGGGTAAGAGTAGTGACAGCATTCATTATTAGCTAGACATACATGTAGTTGAAAAGGTGGTTGTGTGGAGGTTGGACTCTAGTAAATCTAGCCCCAGATCTATGTTCAGTCCCCTCCTCACACATGAGAATTCTGGACTGAGGCAGAGTCTTAACACAAGCGCACAGCAATCACACATGTAGCACCTGTCTAGGAGAGTGAGGAGTCTGGACCTCTGTTCAATTATAGGCACATCCCTCCACCCAGACCTAATATGGCATTGTGCTGGTTAATAGAGATGTCCCCCTGCCTCACCAAGGTAATAACGTCGTGCTATTCTGTCTGCAGTCTGAAGATGTCGATCATGTTAATCATCCTCTCAGTCACTGTCTCTGGAATGAAGCTTTCCTTTATTACTACGCATTTAATAAAAAATACACAACGTACTCCATACCTATACTATTAATTAATCAGTTTTCCTATAGTCAGAACAGTGTGAAAGTATATATAATACAGGGGATATCAAAACCAGCCCTCTATATTGCAGTCAGAACAGTATAGGATATTATGTAGTTCCTTATTATATAGATTCAGCTTTTTGAGAATAGTTCTTAGACATATCTGAAATATAAAGCTATCTATACGAAATCTCTCCAACATGACTAATGGTTTGTAAATCAAATCGACTTCTCATAAATGTACATAAATATGCAACGCTGCTCTTAAAATACTATACTGTCACACAGGCTTTGCGCCATGCTATGGTTGTCTCTAATTAGATGACAAATCCTCAGCTCCGGCCACTATTGCACACTTTTGCGACTTGGATATTAGGCTGTGTAAGAATTATAGGATATGATAAAAGGATCACCTCATATACCTACATCCTGTTCAATTTAAGCACCTGTTTTAGACCAGGAACTGCTTAAGTCATATTCTTGGTTTTTTGACTCCAGAAATAGCATGGGTGGCTAGCCGATGGGCCCATCCTTCTTTGGGATTCTGCTAACAAACACTCAGAAATGACATTAGCATACTTGCATAACATATATTACTTGTCGAAGGAAAAATCACTAGTGATACTATTCATCATTGTCCTCGGAATCTCTCAGGAATCTCCAGGTCACCGGTGAAGAATGTTTGCATGTGGGTGTATATTGCAGAGAGAATTACAAGCATTCTGCTGGAATCAAAATACATACCTAATGTTTAAAAGAAAGGCCATACGTCACTATACGTACGTCCGTAGTCCATAGACTATACCCCCACCACCCCCCCCCCCCCAGTTCATCTTCAAATCATGGGGTCTACCTAAAAAGCACAATACTCATGTCTAATTAAAATCATATATCATATATCCATATATATAATTAGGCTAATATGCTCTAGGCATTCATCCACATTCACAGTTTGGAGTCCACACCAATGCACCATATTGTCCCGCAGTGACTGATGCACCACTCTGTGTGTCTTGACATCTTTATTTCCCAGGCTCTCCAATGTACATCCCTACACTAAATTCACATAGGACTTTCACAGTAGGAATTTGGCTCTAGACCCAGTCTACACAAAATTCGTTTATTTACCCTTTATTGGCTCCAATATAAATTCACATGGGACTTTTCGACATGAATTTCTATTAGAGCCAATAGTGAAGACTGGATAATCATAGAACCAAATTCTGATTGTAAAACTCCCATGTGAATTTATATTGGAGATAATAAAGGATATATGAACAAATTTTGTGTAGACTGGGTATACTGTATAAAGCCAAACTCCGACTTTCACAGTCAGAATTCGGCTTTATATCCAGTCTACACTACATGGAATACCTCCAATAGAAATTAACATGGGACTTTCACAGTCAGAATTTGATTCTATTGGCTCTACTAGAAATTAACGTAGAACGTTAACAGTTAGAATTTCACTCTATCTGTACATATGCATTCTACACTATTGGTTCTAAATTCAGATAGAAATGCTCGTATGTGGGAATATACTGATCCCCATGAGTCTGACCTCTGGTGGGGTCACTTGATACTACAGCGTCCATGAATGTGGCACATGAAGGTCGGTCACGTGAACGTAATCTGGTCCTGGAACCAGCCTTTTTCTGTGTCTGCTGACTGTGTGAAAAAAAGATTTTAAAAAAAAAGATGGTATAAATAAAGCCAACGTAAAGGGTCAGAGTCTGGAAAGCGTGTTTGGAACGTTCACACATGACATTACTTATATATAATAACGACCCTTTTGAAGACCTCCATCACCCACTTGATTTGATTGTGACTATTTTGTGCAAATCGGCATAAATAATGTGGTCCCTTGATGTAGCCTATAGCCCGGGTAATTTTTTGTTATTAAACCCAAAGCACACCATTAGCATATAGCTGGCCCCTCTCTATGTTTAACGTTCCTTCCCAGATAAGAAACGTGATATAGGAGTGGTACTGTGACAGTATGCAGGATCTAGCTTGGACTGTAGCAACCATGATTTATTAGATGAGTACTGTGAAGTGCTATATCCCTTGTCCTCATGATGCAACCCTGACGAGTCTACTCTCCTGGGATGCATACTCATGCAATATTCCGAGCCTTTGGGAACGTATTAACACAGCAAGGTTGAGATGCACCATGAATACAGCCTTGGTAAGTTACTCGCCAAAGCTGCATTCATGCATTTTGGCGATAAGGGCATACTGGATTAAAGCACTCTGCGGCCCTAAAAGGGTTGGCATGTAGGAGCGCCTCACATAACTGAGGGAGAAAAAAGCATCCCCAAGAAGAGAACATTGTAAAATAAGTAAGCATCAAAACAGATAGAGTAGCCAGTAAATCTAAATCATGTTCTCTGCAGGGTGGCAATGTGCATTATGATCAGAATATATGAAATGAATAAGTGGAAAGTCAAGGTGTTGATAGGGATGACGGGCAAAATAGTGGCATTTCTGCACAGTTCAGATGGTATTCATACTGTGTTCTGCAAACATTAATTTAAGGTCTACCGGGTATATGTTCTTTATTATCATAAATAGCATAAAAAAAGACCTAGAGCTTCTTTCTTTAATTATAAAAAGAAGACAAAGAAGTCAGCATTAATTTAACATGGGCTCATACATTTGGTTCTGATTAAATGGTAAACAGGATGCCAGTGTTCTTTGATCAGTACACAGGTCAATCTGTTTGGTTAATTGTTGCTGTGTGTGTACAACATTGTACACATTCTGACTAATGCTTCTAGACATTACCCTCTCCGGTCACTGTTGTCTTATCCCATACCCAGCATCGAAATACTGATATTTCTCTGTGACAGAACTGCTAGCACAGCCGTGAACAAAATTCATATAAGATGCATAGGTATTGAGGTAAACCCGAGGACAAATATTTGGTCAAAGCTGTCACAGTCATGGGGGATTGTCCATACTTTCACAGGTGCTTGGTGATATCATAGTGTTCAGGTTGCAAGAACCGCTGAATTGTTTTATTAAAACTTTTATAAATATTGAGGTGATGTTATTGTGCATAAAGAAAGTATGGTTTCAAATATTTGTACTTAATAGATAAGACGGGCAAGAACATTTAGAAGTTATTTGGAGGAATGATTTACCATAGACGTAAAATTATAATATCAAGAAATGTAACAATAATCATTTTGTTTTAAAATATAATGGACTTCACAAACTTAAGTCAGGATGGGAAGGGAGCGATTCTACCCATTTGACACAACGCTATGTTCACCTCAATAAATAAAAAAATAAAAGGCCATCTTCCATCTGAATTGGAGCTACAGTCGACTGACATTCCTTTCCCTTTCATTTAGTTACTGAGTCGTCGTTTAGAAGATGCCATAGTGTCATTGGCGAGGATAGTTGGCACCATTTTGGACACTTAATGCTATTATAGCATTGATAAAGGGTATTTATAGCTGTGTAAAAAAGTCTGATCATCCTAACAACTTAATTAGTGGGTTCTATGATTGTATCTATACCCTTTAAGGATGCCACGGTACGTTAATGTGCTCTGCCCGTCATGACATGTTGCATGTTTGGGAATGATATACCCCTTAAGAATCGGCATGAGCCAGGTCCGGGTCTCCTGCCTGGCACTGCATAGGTGTATTTCTTTTTTCAGTATGACATGATGTAAATAGATCAAACACCGTTTATTAACGTGCCAATGTAAATACGCCAATCCTGTTTATTAATGTGCCAATGTTTGGTTTCTAGCTCCATCATCATGAGCATACTATGCTTAATTCTGACTTGGCTAAGTTTATGTTTCCACCCTTTTTTTATCGTGCCAATGTTTGGTTTCTAGCTCCATTATCATTAGCATGCTGTGCTTGATTCCGACTTGGCTAAGTTTATGTTTCCACCCTTTTTTTATCGTGCCAATGTTTGGTTTCTAGCTCCATTATCATTAGCATACTATGCTTGATTCCGACTTGGCTAAATTTATGTTTCTACTCTTTTTTTCATGGTTAAATGGCCATAGCTTTTCCTGTAAGTGTTCTTTTCTTAAACTTTCTGGCCCATCTATTAACTTTAACTATAACCCTGTACCATGAGCTTTTTGAGGGGGAGGGGTTGCTAAAATCATTATAGATTGAGACAGTTTGATTTGCATCATGCCATTTTGCCCTTGCCCACTTTCAGTTTTTGTGCAAATACCATACAGAAAAGCAAAGATAACACCATTTTCCTGTATGGGACATTGCTTTTAAATACATATAATGTCTACCGCGGATCGGCTCCATCACTGTAATATAATTTATTTTCATCTTTGGTAAAGTTTTAGATATACTATTAATTTTCTAAATATAAAATCAAGCAATATCTTCATTTCTACAACACACTGCATATTGTCAGTTAGGGCATAGAAATAGTTTCCATGTAGTAGCAATAAGTGCATATCTAGATGCACAACATATGGGGGCAACACCCTGTGTTTGAAAAAATATCAATTTCTCTCCAGAAAGGTGATATTTTGTCCACCTTAGTTTTCACTGTACTCATGTCTTGGTTGGGACCTGATGTCAGATTTGTTATGTAAACAGTGTTGACACCTACTACCATAATTCAAATTACAGTAACTCCATTTCTAATTCATTGAATTGTACAGAACTTGTGGCTATTTGAGGCCTGTACTTTGTTATATTAGAATCAGACACGTACTGTATGATGGTATGACTGTAATTCACCCAAGGGTATACATGTAACTGTATTACCGTAATTCCTCCTAAGGTATTATCCCTTCAGATCTATGGGCTATTTGGGATGAATTATACAATGTGAATCCAGAAGTCCATATAGGTAGGGCTTAATTGGCAATGTTCTATAGTATGGGGGTAGACCCCTAAATTTGACATGGCAACATGGCCTTTTCTTCAAATCTACATGCGACATTGAGGCCTAGTGACATGAGGCTTGAAAAGAGTGACAGGGGACATGGACATTTCTTTAGATCAACATAGGACATGGCCATTATTAAGCGACATAGACATGCGACATGCGACATGGCAATTTATTAAAATCTAGATGCGACATGGTGACATGATCAACTGTCCTGCTGCGATATTGGTTTACCGTAATTTGAATTACGATAGTAGGTGTCCTGGCACTATACATAATGATAATATAATTATATTGATAATTTGTGTAAAGCGTCACATTTCAATGATGAAGATGCATGTTGTTTTAAAGCAATATATTCCGTCATTATTAACCAAAGGATAAATCACATAACTCCCGTTAAAGGATTAATCATTTTAACCTCCCGACTGTTTTGCACTAAGACTCTTGCAAACTAGGATCGATTGCGTGATTGGTTGGATAAATGACTGCTTATATCCTTCTTGTTGTCAGGCTGCGAACGAACACCTCTTTATGTTAGAGATTAGAGGAAATAGCACATGCGGTTAATAATATTAATTATCACTATCAGCAAATAGAGATCTCTACTGGAAATCCTTTCACATAGTTGTGTGTCAGACATGCTCCCTGCTGTACCTTGAATGCCTTATATAAGGGATTCTTCTGGAGGAAGAAATCTGGAAGTTTCTGTGAGTCCCCATACCTAATACGTACTGTGCCGTACCGTGGCTTTCTAGCCTGATTCGACGTTTTTCGTCACCCGCACAACTAAAAGTAAACGGGTAAGCTTTGGCCCCTATTAGATATAGAAGAAGAGAAATTGTAGGTCATTCTGAGTCAGTTCCCTATCCTAGTAGACGTAGCTAGACAGCACAACCTCTCATATATAATACAAAAAAAAGAGGAAGATAAAAACCTTATTTCAAAAGTACATACTTTCTCTAGGTATTAGATATTATTACATATAAACTGTGATTTGTCAACAAAATCGATTAAAACCCTAGAAATATAGGTCTAGACATAAGAAAAGAACTTTTAGGTCATTGGACTGTTGGATGTCAGGCTGCCTATGCGAGTAGACATAGACAGATAGCACAACCCCTCATGGATGCTGTTTATCAGGATATATCAGGTTGTGTCTGGGTAGTAGTTTATTTTGGCACCACCAGAGGGGTCTCCCAGCGTCTACTGGTAACATGAGCAGTTGTCTTTTTTATTTGCATTCTCCTGCTCCTCATGGCACATAAAGAGTAACAGAATCTACCTAACTTCTTTATGTACGTACACCTATGTAAATAGGGATCTGTGGGGGGGCCTGGGTCCTCCTGTCTGCGATATCTTGGCATCTGTCCGATTTAACCGATGCTATGTCTACCGTTTTTACCTGGGAGAGAAGGTCCCTATGTATATTTCAATAGGCGTCTACGTTAAGGATAGATCCCTGCACGAGGGGTCTATGGCATTTAGACACTGACCGTAGGGAGGCTGTCTAAATGAGATCTATCCGACTTAGGACCTGGTATTTAATTGCTGTTTTATCACTTTTTAATTACCCTACATGAAAGGCAGGAGACCACTTGGTCTACAGCATGTAGACACCCGCAAATCCAGCTCTCCCATTGGTCAATTTGAACTACTAGGTTCTAAATTTTTACTTGTGCCTATAGCCAACGTTAACAGCTATTTTTAAACTCTGATCCCAATATAAATTATACTAAATAGGTTTTATTATCGTAATAACCCCTTTAAGGGCAGGGTAACCGAATTAGCACCAATTTACAAAAGTATTGGAATAAATATTAAATGCTAGAACCTGTATGTTGAATAAGCCCTCTGTATGTTTTGTACCAGGGAATCTGAGGGATACAAGGTGTTGAAATCTATAAGCGTCTGGGCGCTTAAGCAAGAGGCCCTGGTATGTGTAAATTATCTGCCATTGGGATGTATAACAATACCAGATATTTCACCAGACATGAACTTGTCCTTATAGATACAGACCAAGCATCTTTATTATGATTTATCTATTTAACCTGACTTCATTTTTCATCTTTCAGGCCCAGCCACATGGGGGAACATTGCTCCAGCCGCTAAAGGTAAGCGTCAGTCCCCGATTGACATCCAACCAAGCCAGGCGACGTTCGAGAAGGCACTGAAGGACAAGCCACTGCGCATGGCATATGACCCCTCCAAGGCCAATGACCTTATCAACACTGGACGCTCGGTACAGGTCACTTATGACCCAGCAGGATCATGTGAGTGATTAATTCACACATTTATTGCATGAAAGTTGGCATTTAATTGCTAAGATTAGACTGCTTAAAGTCACACTTTAAGCATTTTTAATACAAGTAAATGCCACATAAAGCCGTTTAAGTGTCAGTAGATATTCTCATATATTAACTATATGATGTATCTAATGTATAGCCCGTAATTAGACTGATAGTTTCAAATAATGTATTCACTTAAAGGCTGTGCCTGATTAGATGGACAGTTCTGAATCCAAATTTATTTATTACATCAGGGTTTTTCTATCTGCCCAATAACTTCTGCAGTAATATTGAGCTTTTCACTCTTGTTTCCAGTCCTGGAGGGTGGTCCCCTGTCTAACAAGTACCAGTTGGCCCAGTTCCACTTCCACTGGGGACAGACCAGTGCCACAGGCTCAGAGCATACAATAGATGGACAAACCTATTCTGCAGAGGTGAGTCTGGAATCTGAATTCTTTGCATTTCCTCAGTTGTTCATAATTTATTGACAGTAACCTGTCATCTAATTAAGAAGATACAGGTGGACATTGCTTATCGTTAAACAAAAATACTTTACAAAATGATATATGATCTATGCCATGTACATGAATCGATGGAGTGTATCAGTCAAATTTGCACATTAATTTTGAGTTTTACTAAAACAACATTTATTTCACTATGTATACTTAAAGACATGCAATGAACAGAAAATATTTTATAATCTGAACATGTGTTGTGAGATAATTTGATTTATTCCCTACCCATGTGTCCTACAGGCCCATCTGGTGCACTACAACACAGATAAATACAGCAGCTTCGGTGATGCTGCCAAGGCAGGGGACGGTTTGTGCGTCCTCGGCATTTTCCTCAAGGTCAGTCATCATGCGGGAAGAAATGTTAGCAGTTGGCAGCTGTACAGTAGTAGTTCCCCAACACAAAGAAATAGCCTCCAGCAAGTCTGATATTCTGTAGAATGTCTTATCAGTTTTACATATTAAGTTTAATTAGGGTTTGAATTCAAATAATTTGATTACACATGATATATACTGATATCTTGAAAATGTGTGGGCTGGTAGCCCAGGACAAAGACTCTTGATATTATATGGCCATTGCAGTTAATGTTTGCCAAACATCCTCTGACCTCACCAAGTAATCAATAGATACATAGAACATATATACAGTAGTTAAGTACTTAATTGCCTAAGGATATTATGATTCATTATGATGTTTCAGTGCTTGCGCTCTTAGTTCATCACTATGACAACTGAAAATATATAAGTTCAGTAATTATACATGACATGTAACTATACAACATATTAATTTTTGTCTATGGATCGGTTACTCACATGGCTTTTGTACATAACTACATTTATTTATTTTTTCTCTAGCCGGGAGCAGTTCATGCAGGGTTCAAGCAACTCACAGACATGCTCAGCCTGGTCAAATACAAGGACAACAAAATCCCAATGAAGAAGGGCTTCGACCCAGCCTGCCTTCTCCCAAGTAAGTTGTTATAAGGTCAAGGAAAAAAAGACAAATTTCAAAATGGACCAAAAAAAACTTAAGAATGAGGCCAAAAATGGGGTATGTAGCTTTACCCGAACACAACTGTTTAGGCCTAACAATATTGCATTTTGATCTAATTTATTGTTCCTTCTTTTCCACAGCTTGGTGTATGATAGAAGATATTATCAATACATTTACAGATCTGAGCTCTTAAATCTAAATCCATGGCAAAGAATAAGCCTACTTATGATTTTAATTAGCCCTGGGAAATGGTTTGGTGTATCATCAAGTGTCACAGTTTTACTAAAAATATACATACATATCTTTTTAAGGAATTAGAATAGATTCATTGTAGAGAAACCTTTATCATTCATAATTTTATGGTTTACCCACCAGGTGATTTGGAGAGGTACTGGACATATCCGGGTTCATTGACGACACCACCCTGCTTCGAGTCAGTCACATGGGTAGTTTTCCGCGAGCCAATAGAAGTCTCTGAAGACCAGGTAACATTCACATTAAAAAGAGCAAGAAAGCTTATATAATATGTAGAAATGCCATCATTTATGTGGATGAAATTAAGATATATACATATATACATGAATTATCCTAGCTCATAATTTTTACATTGTGGAATTTCAGTAGTATGATATACAAATTTAAAAGAGCACTTTATCATGATAAGGATAAAACAAGAAGGTATTGTAACGATATATTCCGACCTTCTGTGGCACATGCATCGGCTGCTTTCATTGTTATCATGCAAGGTAGATCTACTGGGGCACTGGGGTTTTCTCTGTATACACTCACTGCATTATTATTGGTATTTAAATAGACCATTTCCAAGTATACCAGCCATCCTGTACTGAGCCGAAAAGTCTAAAAGCAGATAAAGAATTTGAACATACTTTATACAAACATAATATATCAACATGTTTTGCATGTAGTGTATAGTCCCCTTAGTTGCCCTTATCCCTATTCAAATCTGCTTTTGAATGAAGATTTTCATATCATTAACACAGCATGTGTTTGCTCTCATTTGCAGACAGTTCAAAGATCCCCATCCTCTTGATTTAGCACATAGTATAGTTGCTTATATGTTACTATATTCTGATAATTTACCATGTAAAAATATTATGTTCCCACTCACACATATCCCAAACTGTAAATTCTAGAATTTTGACTTTAGGGCTACTTGAAAATGGACTATTCTCATTTGACAAGGTCAACTACCTATGCTTCATGTTACACTCAGCTTCTGCCAAAGGGTCTGGCCAATCGAGGACACTGTAATTGCAACATGTACTCTTTTTATGTTTCTCTATCCGTGACACACTCAATGAGCATTTATATGAACTTGAAATGGGTGTAAAATTTAGATGGCCTAGATAATGGCTCAAGTTAAAGAGCTTTATTCAATGATAAATTCATGAATGTGAATGAAATACCCCAATCATATTCATTCCAAAGTTCATACAGTGTGTCACTGACTTTAGATGCACAGCTGATCCAGTTCTTCATTATAGGTTCTGGTTATGCAATGATCCCCCAATTTTGTCCATATTCGTGGACAGTCTCTTGAAATTCCTGAAAATGAAGTGATTTATTGGATACAGTCAAAACGTTCATTTCTTCATTGACTTGTATGTTTCCATAATTAGAAATCCCACCCCCATTTAGATTGCTTTGATGACAAATTTGAGATACTTATGATGACCTCCACCACAGTTCTTAGATTTGCTGTCAAGAACTGTTGCTTGTGGTAATCACTGATCATACTACATGGATGTACCAAAATGTTCACTTTAGCTGATACAAAACTGATGTCACTGATGAAAATATTTCAGCACATAGTCCATACTATCAATAGTACTGAGATTATCATTATCTATTTCTACAGCTTATCCACAATGCTGTCCAAGTATCAGGTATTCTGGAATAATGTGTGTCGTGCACATGTTAAATAACAAAATGTACAGCTATCACAGCTAATATCATATGTATTTAACCCTTTCCTGCTGGTTGTCTTTTGCCATTAAAACCAAGCAACTGGAAACTTGTTTCAAAATTTCCAAAAATGGTATAATTATGGACTATGGAGTAATTAATTAATACAATCTGAAAGGAAATGTATACTATTTTGATGATTCTGAATTGCCCATGCAAAGTCTCAGACAACTTTGGAACTGAATAATGTAATTCCATCTGAAAGGGTTAAGTGTGAGCTGTTCTTGGATGAACATATCTTTTGCTCTGTTAATCTTGCAAATCTGTGTGGCTGTTATTTTGGTTCAATCTTTCTGATTAGATTTTAATGTTTTATGTGTTACTCTTCTAAAAAGGAGTTTGGTTCAACCATCTGTTAACTGATGCACTGAGCTTTCTTTCAGTTTTAAATTGTTTCTAGATCTGTTTTTCTTCAATGTGCTTATGTCTGAGCAGTAGGGAGCTTGCCTTCTTGTTGATGCCTAGAATCACAATATTTTTTTTGTATTCTTCTTTCTTTTCCCATAATGGGATCTTATTGGTGCTGATCCATTGGAATTTTTTTCACAACAGCTGGAGACACTGAGACACATGCGAGACTACACCGGTGACGAGGAACCTGCTGCCGGCGCTTGTTGTGGCCATGGTCACATTGTGGAGAACTACCGACCCCCTCAACCCCTCAGCGATAGAGCAGTAACTGCTAGCTTCAGAAAATTCTTTACTTAAGTGCAAATCATCACCATATTTGTTCATTACCTTGGAGTATAATATGTTTTGCAGCGATCTGGGAGCATCGGTGCAAGAGTCCAGCACCGGTGTCACCCAATGCCAATAATCATGATTGGGTTCAGTTTCATGGATTGTGTCAACTCACATTGGTCTACAAGTTTGTTTGTTGACTATGGTTGAAATAATGATTTCTTTCTCATCCCATCAAATATCACCCTAGCATTTATATACATTACAGCTTCATTTACATGGGGCAATTTCTGATTTACAGTTTTGGTAGCAGTTCACAAATCAGCATTCTATTTCACATAGATATACTGTTACTTAGATAGTGCTCACTGGCTAGAATCACCAGTGGCCTTACTATAAAAAAAACCACCATCCTCATGATTATTGAAATATCAATGCGTGTGTAATAAAAATCATTCCCGATGACATCGAGTAGTGGTATGAAGAACAAGTATGAAATATGTGTCAGAACACTGAAACAAACTTGGTTTCTTTGGTTTTGAATACCATACCACCTCTCAGTGTTATCGTGCAAAATAAGTCTGTATCTACAAGTGATTTGAGAGAGGTGGATTGCAGACTATGAAATAACCCTTCTGATTCATTAGACTGGACAGAATGTATATACTATAAGTATGTATATGTTGTTGTAGAGTAAGAGAAATGCATTATGTGTATTCATTGCATCATGGTCACTGTCAACGAAAGCCAAAACTTGACAATACTTAAAGTTGCAAAATGATACCATGTGTCATTTTCGTTCTGTAGTGATTATTGAATGTACATTTATCTTGATCATAGTAATTGTATGATTTCCTTAAGGTTCATGTAAAACACTTGATAACCTTCTTATATTGGGGATTGTATGTGTGACCTCTCACTATAGGCTAGATTACTAACCTTCAGTAGATCGACCCAGGATATCTTTCCATGTGTTTCGCTGTGGTAAGACTGTATGCCTCACTAGTACAACTTTTAGTGATGACTTGGTAGTTTAGTGTCATGAAAACACTGTTTCATACTGCAAGCCATCTTCACCAATAACCCATAACCCCAAAAGTACTAAATTCCATTTCTACCACAGGTTTGGCCCTACAATTCACCAACCAATAACCCAGTAACCCTGGCACCAAGGACTACAACGCTTCTAACTGTGTAACACAAAACTAATGAATAACCCCTAACCTTTCCAGCACATACTACTTATAGTGTTTAAGTGTTTTAGACTTATGTTCACAGTTACTAACTAGTGCACTTATATGTTTCCAATAACTCTAGTGTTAATTCTCATTGTTTCTTATCATTGCTCACTGGTATAGCTACAAGCCCTGCGAGACCTTGTTGAGTTCGAGCAGGGCTGCGATGCTCCAAACGATGAATTCAAGGGTCAAATCGTTGAGAACTATCGACCTCCGCTTGACCTTGAAGGGCGCACCCCAAAAGCATCATTTGAGTGAAATTCCACCTGAAATGTAAAGTTTACTTCCCCTGAGGAGTTCGTTCATATCAAGTGTTCCAGACAGGGGTTTCCACATCAAGCTGGCACAACGATGAGAGAGTAAATAGGTGCAATAATTGTTGTGACGGTGTAGAATAGAACATTATAAAGGATCGTATAGATTTAATTGATTGCGACGTGAAGCCAGTAAAATAAAAGTATTCAATACGACGACAAGCCAGTAAAACATAAGTATTTCATTCTCACAGTTTATGCTAATTTTTCCTCCTAGAGTCAGATATAGATTAGATTTAAGTGAGAAACTTGTGTGATACCTTAACTTGTATATGACATAAGCTAAGATAATGATAAGGTTGTGATGCACACATAAGTACACACTTACAAACGAGATTCACTAATGATTAACTGTCAAGTTGCTGGTGGTGAGTTAAGTAGGATATGTGGGAAGACTGATGGTTGTTATTGAGCTGGAATGGCATTCATTTACTATCAAGTAAGTTCAGATTGGTTCTATCCAGCAGATGTGTGAACCAACACTGTACCTGCATGTATGAAGGAAAGGGGATTGAGAGCCCATTTAAATTGAATGATAGAAAAGCTCCTTTGGTGAAAATGGGAAATGTTAACAGGCAGACTGAAAGCACTGGGTATACTACAAATTTGTTTGTGAATTTTTTTTTCATTACCATGTGAAGTTTCCCGTTAATTGATTATGTATTCCAATTTTAGCTTGGTTTCTGCTCTTATAGTTTCCCCTGTTACAAGTTGAGTAACACATTTATCCTAAGAATTGCCAATATTGATTCCATTTACATGCAGCTTATGCAGTGAAGGTTAGCAACACACATCATCCAAACGTCATATCAGTACGAAGCCACTAGACATGCCAACTTCTCTTTCTTATTGACTTACAGTCATAAAGCCAATGTGATAGCATCTCTTAGCCAAATAACCAACCATAGGGTTTGAAGGTTAATAGTTTATGAAGTAGTGTACATCCTTGATCAATTATGTGCAATTTGATTAACATTTTACACATTCAAAAGCAGTTTCCTGGTGTTAAGTCCTTCCGCTGTGGTTACTATTAAACATATCAATACTGTGGTAAGTTCTCTCCTCTTTGAGATGTGGATCATGTAGATATTCCATCAAATAGGTCTTCACCAGGTATAATCGGCGATGTGTGTTAGTCTAATAAGACATAGGTTACTGACAATAGAAGAGAGGGAATTATTATTTCAATTTTGTGTGCCAATGTTGTACTGCCAATTCAGTATGGTATTTGTTATAGATTTAAATATTGGGTGCTCTACTCATGATAGCTGGAAAATAACAGAATTGAAAGAGACAAGAAGTCTACCAAGAATTTTGTATTTTGGGTCAAATAGGGGTTAATTCTGCCAGAAATTTCCCGACGAAACCATTTTGCCAGGGTGGTTCTTTCAAATGTGGGCTTCTGAAGTAAGTCACCATGATGCAAAGACAGGCTCTTGTCTAATCTCTAAAATCATGGCCATGGTATTGAAGTGGGTGTGCTGCTTTCCTAGAATTCATGCAGCGATAGTAAGTCCATTACTAAAGTAAAACTTAATGCCAATTTTCAAATGGTTGTTGTAGACGTTTAGATTATTTCACGTCCAGGTTATACATTTGCAAAAGATGTTCACTGTACACGTTGACTATGGGAAATAGATAATGCGGATAAGGCAGTTATATGAAATTGATAAAAGAAAAATCAATTATAATTCCTACAAACAGTGTCTGGTTTTAAGAAATGAGGTTTATCCATTGTGTCAATGAGTTTCTAGCAAAAGAAAATACTGCACTAATTACAGAAGGAGAGTGATTCCTATACCATCTTTAAATGTGGTGCTCAGTATTGTGCCCTAAATCTTGTCTCTAGTTCCTGGCAGCTATATGCCTGACAACACCAACCTCAAAGTGCCACTACACTATAACTTACAAGATGCATATTATATTTGGTTTCATGACCTGAAGTTTCATTGATTACTGATGACAGAAGTTGTATATTTGTGAAAAAATACAATATTAGAAATTAACCTGTGTAATTCTCAATATGCACACAAATGATCACAACCCATTACTGACTGATTAATAGTATGTGGGGAGGTATACACCATACATCCTAATCTAGAGATGCAAAGAAACCTTAGTGCTGCTGATTTATATTATTTGGTTGTACATCTGTTTGGAGCTTGGGAGTACTCCCTGTACCGTTACTGTTCTGTACTTTGGTAGAACTGCTTTAAGATAGATATCAGGAACTAATTATACAATGCTGAGAGAAAATGGTGTGTAAATAATTATGATAAAACCAACAGCAATACTATGGATGAGTTTTTACAAGTTGAAACAAGTCTAGTGTTACCTACCAAGAATGGAAGTTTCTAAAAAATCTATTCAAACCTGTGTTAATATCTAACAGGAAACAAGCTGCATAATTTTAGGAAGTACATTCATCATCGACGATATAGTCTCAAAAAGGTATTGGTACCACGGAAGTATACACCAAGTCATATTATAGTAGTCCGAACAACCAACACATAGCAGTAGGTACTAGGATGGGACCTAGATATACTTAATCAGCCCATCAAATAATGGTAGACCTCTGTATATCTATGTATTTTTACAGACAAGATTTTACTATGTTTATTCTATTATCAAACAAATTGTGAATATTAGATAGCATAGCATATTGGATAACAGAAACCACTAATTGATGACCACGTTTATAACTGTGTAATCCACCGGGATCTTTAGTTCAAAGTTCTCCCCTATGATAGTGGCAATTATTTCGGACGCGACAGCCAAAACCTCAGACAAAAAGCTCTACACACATCAATATATATATAGATATCCAGATGTCTGCCATTGGACCCCATTTAGGGTTCATCAGAGAACTGCTACTTTGTTAAAAACCAGTGTTGTAATAATTATTACAGGTTGTTCTGTATATTGTGTAATTGTTTCCTCATCATGTCATATCTGCAGTAGTTAGCATAGGGCAATCCCGGTTTGTCTGCACAGACGCTTGGTGACAGTGATGGATATAATACCGGTGTTTCAATCGGAGGCGCAGAAGGGTTTATGTGGTGTGTTGATTGTTATAGTGTTCCGGTGAATTGAAGGCTTTATATCTATACTTTGTTAAACCATATATTTCACAGAAGGTTAACTGTTAAATTGATATTGTTACCTACCATGTGATATATCATACAGTATGACCGGTATGTTATTTGCTATTAAGCTTAAAACAGTCAAGACTTTACTTAAGAAATTTATTGGGAAAATGCTGTGATGGCGTAAACCATTTCAAACAAAAAGCACTTTTAGGAAATTCCTGCAGTTATATCATTATAAACTTTTTCTCCATAAAAAGATATAAAAGCCTGAAGGATGGTACATAATATGAAGTGATAATGAGGGGAGTTAATGTCGTGGGCTGTAGTTGGTATGTGTTGGTTACTATAGTGTTGAAGGTATTACGCTTGATGGGATAGTACTTTGTTATTGTTGATTGTGCTATTCCCGATTAAATGACATTTGATGAGAGCAAGTAAAATATGTTGGAGGTCATGGGTTTCACATGATGCACTGCAAGTTGAGTCGTAGATGCATCATACATGGTATTAATCACAAATGCGACAAACTTGTTTTTAATGTTGTGGCATAAAGCATTTGTCTCACTAAAAGGATATAAAGAAGGTTGCAGACGCATACAGCCAATGCACATTGTTATCTAGCGTTATCAATGTAATTTAGTCAATGCTATTGTATGTATATCTATATATCTATACTGCCAGGGTGAACATTTCCATTACATTCAGTTCAAGAAGTGACATGATAATACATTGTGCCATATATAAGTGTTTCAAAAATATCCAAGGATGTAAAAAGGGAGTATGAAATATTCAAAATTGAATTTAATTATTATCATGATTAGATGGCGTACTTCTGTCCAAGATACAAAATGAGATGAGAAGTGTTTAGTCATTTGGTGGCAAAACAGTTTTTGCAATGTAAGCAATATATATTCTGTGCATTATGTATTGATTATAGCTGTTGAGGCTGTGATAGATTTCATTTTATTTCCCATTATGCTATGATTACAGTCGCTAATAGTGTTTTACCTCTAAGCAGTGATAGGACATAATAAAGTAATGCACCTTCACATTAATATGACTTTGTGTTCTCTGTTTGGTTGCAGAATTAAAGGAATTTAAGGAACTCATTTTAATTAAAAATATGATCCATGTATGCATGGAGTGACATTCCAGCGTAACTAAATTTCGCTATTACCTTCTCAGAATATAGTCGGCAATATTTCACATTACCAAAATATGCTTTTAACATATTGTGACACAACATGGAAGACAGCAACACAAGGGGAAATAGGCAACATGTCCTAAACATAATATCTCAGGAGATATATGTATTACAAGAAAAGCAAACAGTTATGAAAATATGGCCCGAGCCCAACTTTTTCTGATCATTCAGATATGCCATAAAGATTATAATTTCTAAATTCTAAATTGGTCTTATTTGGAACGTAAAAAGAATGTTTTTATCCACATTTGGCATAGTTGTTGACATTTGGTTGCCATGGAAACCATTCTTTCACTATTCAATAACAAACGGCTTCTTTTATCTTCTTTTATCCATTTGCCTATTCCGTAAGGATCCCATAATTGAAAACAGAATACCATCATTCTTTCCATACATACAATTATCATATAATTCACATTCATTAATTTATTTTCTAGTATGATTACTATACAGAAATATTAATAAGAACCACGATCTATTCTGAATTTATACATGTTCCTGCCTATCGTAACTAAAAGCACCAAACTGTAGCTGAAGACATGACCTTGAATAAAGCAGGTTTTCCCTAATGTCACCTCATGCCATGTCTTGTCACATATGATCATATTTCATATCTCACAGGTTTCTGATGGTTGAAATTAAAAAAAAGAAAATTGGAGGAAAAACATGTTACACAAGTTCATGTCATGAAAAACCGGAATTTGGGGGGAAAATCTCTTAATTAAAAGAATTGTTGATGAAAAATATGTTACAAATGGACTGATATTGGCATATTTGGTACCTATCAAATTAAAGATTATACAGTCAGTAATTCAGTCAACTAGAAATACCTTGCATTATAGCAACTTTTGTGGATCAATAAACTTCGAACTACTGAAATGTAAAATATATTATGAAAATAGTCAAAATTTCCCTATGAATGTTAGCCCCCATTTAGAATTTTAATGCGCACATAAAAAAGTGCCATGTTCTGCATGGGATGCACGTGGGGACGTACTCTCGTCCCCAAATCCTTCCGAAGGAAGGCTCTGGTAACAGGCAAATGACCTTGAACTTTGGATTTTGCTGGGTCTGGGCAACCCCTGCTGTTGGGCTGGAACCAGCGAACAGGAACAGGAATTGGAACCAGAATGTATGATGGTAGTTTTAGGTAGTTTTACCATCAGTCTTTCTGGTTCCATTTCCTGTTCCTGTTGCCCAGACCCAGCAAAATCCCAACATTTGGCAGTTACCAGAGCCTTCCTTCGGAAGGATTTGGGAACGAGAGTAGTGGGGACGAACCTGCGGAGTCACTAGACGCCTCCCATTCTGTGCGTAATCTTAAAAAGTCCACTTTTCTCGTAATCTTAAATTTTTACCACTAGTTGACGCCACGCCACTCTTTATAAAAGGGGGCGCCACCTTTGATTTAAAACTTCCAACGCCCATCATTTTCACTACACCAATTCTAGGCGGATAATTCTCATTTTGGAGCCAGAAAGAAGAGGGATCAAAATGAATATGGGTTGTACTGTATGATTGGAGATTATATGATATAGAATGAAAATTATGCAGATGTTATAAAAAGCTTTTGGGGGCAAGATTAAGATTACGAGAAAAGTGGCGATTCAAGATTACGCACAGAATGTGCGGCGTCTAGTGACTCCGCGGGTTTGGGCTATTCCTGTTGTTATCTTGGGACCAGCGAGAAAAGGAACCAGAAGTGGAATAAGAAAGTATAGCAGAAAAACTACCATTCTTTCTGGTTTATGTTCGCTGGTTCCAAGTAAACCGCAGGGATTGTGCAATACCAGCAACAAGTTAAAGGTCATAATAATTGTAACAAGAGCCATTCTAGCAAAGAAAATAGAAAAGACAATGGGATTGGGGGCACAGCCCAAGATATATACAGTGATATCAGTGTGCATGTATGTATAATTATTATGAAGAAATATGTTGATATCTAAAAGAGCCACGATCTATTTTGAATTTCTACATATTCTTACCATCTAGTGTTTGGGAGGTCAGTGTTCTGCAACCATTTGATTAACAATATCTGTAGCTGAAGATATGAACTTAAATGAGGCTGTTTTCCCCCAATGTCGCATTATACCCTATCCTCTCACACATGATCCCAGTCATATCTTACAGGTTTTTGATGGTTGGACAAACTCCCAACATATGGGACAATTTATTTTAGTATGTTTTAGGACCACAAAATCCATGGCTCATCCGCTCAGCATGGGCCTTCGACTCAGGCGAACCAGGGTTCAAATCTGATGCAGGCCCCTTTTAATATAGAAATAAAACGTTTAATTTATAACGTACTAATCTCAGACAGAGACCGCCTGGTGTTTTGTAGAAGAACTGCTTTCACATAATTATGGGCAGAAAATAGTGGAGACATTCTGCATGGAATTCAATCACCTTAAGGCTAATATTCCTGTTGTTATCTTGGGACCAGCGAAAAGAAACCGAGACTGGAATCAGAAAGTATGTTGAAGAAACCACAACCATAATTTCTGGTTCCTGTTCGCTGGTTCCAAGCTAATAGCAAGGATAACGCAATCCCAGCAAAGTTCATGTCATAATAATTGTTCTATTCTAGCAAAAACAAAAAAGAAAAGAAAATGGCATTGGGGACATAGCCTAAGATAAAGACAATGATATCAGTGTGCATGGGCCCATATTCAGAATTTTTGGTTGCACCACCAGGAGGAAAGATACAGGAGGTATACTTGATTAAGAATACGGGAGATATGCGCATGTCCAGGCACCTTGAGAGTCTTTCCCTTCGAGCACTCTCTATTATAGACTCTGTATCATAGGTCATATGTCCTCTTTATCCAGCTTCTGTCTGGTATTTTTGGCTCTAGTCCCATCTTCCTAAATGGTTCCATTCTATTATTCCATTTGATTAAAAAAAAACCACGAATATAAAGTTCCCCTCTTGTCCATTTATTCCATATACATTTCTAAATCCCAGATATTATTGACTCAATTTGTTGTCCATAGACGAGAATATCTATCCACTGTCCATCGTCCTTTTATGACATTGGGGATAAATTCGAACGTGGGTTTGGTGGTTGATAGGCAACCACTGTGTAACTACATAAAGTGTCACCACATGAAAGCAAAACAAATTGTGGTGCATTATATCGATCCGTCTAAAAGCTTTGGGTAAAGTTATTGCTTATAAATGTGTTTGCTGAGTGAATACAGATAAACCCGCACTATTGGACTGAGAGAGCTGTTACAGTATCCACAATGTGGTTGACACTCCAGAACGCTAGGTGAATACTAGTATTACACTGCTGGAATCTTCTCCTACAAAAATAAGCTGCAGGTAATTATATGATTTATTCTGTTCTAAAAATGCTTTGCAACTATTATGGATGTCATCATCACCGGTTATTCATCACATTAGAAGTGATTAACCTATTTTTTACCTGGTTTGTTCTGGTGGTTATAGAGTTCTGACAAGGATATGAATAACATCATAATATAGGTCTGATAATGAACTACAGTATCATCAAATCCTTTTGGAATATCCTATACCTTCTGCCAAGCAGTATTGACTTGACGTCATAATAGTGATTCTCTTGTTTAGTAAACTTCAATTTTCTGCCAGTGTATACACTGTACAGTGGTGACAAAGGTGTGCATAAAAATATAGGCTAGACAAATAACTTGTGTATACACATTTCAAGATGCAGGAATCATAACCTCAGAACCACCTTCCAGGTCCATTGAAATTGCATACTCATCAGAACCCGGGAGTTTGTCACGAGAACTTTCGAAGATGAGTGGTTCTGTTTTAGACGGATCAGCTTCTGAAATTCCAGAAGAATTGTTGGAATCCTGGATAGAAGCCATCAATGCAGACAATGCAATGGAGGTACTGTATCTCCTTGACAATGTGTCAGATACTATGCGAATGACCTTATTGTCTGGAACATTACCTGAGTGGAAACCTTCAGTGTGTGGGCATTCTTCATGTAATTGCTACCCTGTTTTTTTACCATATGTTGCACGGCATTCAATGAATATGGCCATGATATCTGGTTCATTTGAAGTCCTCAAGCTATTCCTGCAACAGAATGATGCACATCTTTTGTCCCAAGATGTTGAGTCATTGAATGTGATTCATATGCTTGTTTATGCCTCCTACTTTGCACCCCATAACCAAAATAGATACATTGAGTGGTACCACTGGTTTTGTGATAAATCTGATACAGTTATAATTAAAACTCTTCTTGGTCAGGAAGACGAAAAAGGACTTTATCCCCTTGAACTTGCTGCCCATCTCGATCTTCACTCTATCTTCAATGTCATTTTCAAAACTCCAGGGGTTTATCTAGTCAAAACTGAAACCCGTCATTTGTGTACATTTAAGTGGTTTGATGTGACTGATTATGAACATCCAGATTCGGAACGCCTCAGCAAATCACCACTACTGATGCTGAGCTACATAGACCATGATAAACTTTCTCAACTTCTGACCCAACAATTCATTCAAAGTCAATTGATACAAACCTGGTTCAATAAGAAGTTCCAGGTAATGAAGCCCTTTGTTTTCATCCAGGTCCTTCTCATGTCATCTAGAACGATATTTATGAGTCAGCTCTTTTTCTCATTGATTGTTAAAGATGGTCTTTTCCTCAAAAGACCTTTCAATCATGAAAGTGCTAAAAATCTGACAGAAATCCTAGTTAAAGAAAACTGTTCATGGAGAATACAATCCCAACCACTTGATATCTGTATTCTGTTATTCACATTTTTGCAATCACTATTTTGGTTCTGTTTATCTGCAATCTCAAGGATTAAGAACAGGAAGCAAATTCATAGTTTAAAAAATAATTTAAACCACTCCAAAGAGCCTGCTACTGATCCAACATTTCATCTTCATATTGAAATAGTATTGAATTTCCTAGTCATAGTAAAAATAATCACTGCTACCATTGGCTATCTAACTGAGCTTCCAATCCCTGCCTTACTAACGCACATCACAGATATGGTCTTACTCTACACATTGGTATGGACAGTCTTGTATATTGTTCAGTTAACAAAGATAGGCTATTTTGTGGTGATAATACAACATATGCTACGAGATTTAATCAAATTTGCAATCATCCTCATAATTTTCCAGAACCTCTTTGCTTTTTCCTTTTTTATGATTCTTACTTCATATGGTAGTGATTGTGAAAAGGGAGCGCCAGGATTCAGTGACCCTGTAGAATCTATTTTCAGTATCTACTCTGTTATGGTTAACACACTTCCTATACACGTTTATAAAAGAGAGGACAAGATAGGCCTCTATCTGTTGCACATCCTATATCTTATGATGGTACCAGTCCTGTTAATCAATATGTTAATTGCGCTATTCTCAAACAGGGTGTCAAAATTATCTTCATATGGATGTCATATCTTAACATTCCATCGCCATCAAGTGGCTCTCAGTGTGGAAGAATTAGTAAAGAAGTGCCTACCAAGCTATTACAAATATAGACTAAGGTCAATTTACCCAAATCAAAATGGTAGGCTCTTTTTAATTGTTGCAGAATACGGAAATTTAGGAGAAACCTGGAATCCATAGTAAAACATTGAAAAATTGTTCTTATTTTTCATGTATGGTAATTCACTGATTTGCAGATTTATAGTAATAAAAGCATCTCTGTTGGAGGTTGGGAATATTTGGTCAGACTTGTTATGTCCACCATACTACCTCAGATGTATAGATAGTTCACACTCTGCATGTTCATGTTAAATTAAATAGTCTCCCTGGTGCAGTGACTTTGAACTATGCTGAATTCAAACAAATATATCAGAAGAAATAACATGCTTCCAGCATTCTATCCATTACTCAACAAGGTAGCAGCATTTGCAGTGATACACCAGGTATTAGTAGACTCTGTTTGGAATATCTAAGCGAAGACTCAGGTCAGTTGGTCGGTACAAAATTAAATAGCCTGACAAAATCAAATAACCTAGGTTGGTTTTATAGCAAGCCAAGGAATATCATTGTGGAGCCTAAGAATCCAGTGAAAGCCAATGAAGTCTCTCAGTTGCCCTACCGTCACATCAATCAGTGCTGCATGCATAATGTATGAAGCCCACTGTGGGTCTCTATAGCATGATATCAAATGTATTTTAAGGATAATGTATGAACTTTAATGTATTATGTATTTTTTTATTGTTTTCATAATATTTGTTGTAAAAGGATGTAGTGAATTGTCATTTGGAAATTTATTACATTTGTAATATCCATTATGTTATAATCGTGGCTCATGAAAATGTCAGGAATTGAAGTATGTATTGTGAATATTGTTCCTGTGACTTGGCTATTTTATTCATTGTTACTTGATGTAACTGCTTAACACATACATAGAATATAATAATGTATTATGTTTTTTATTGTTTTCATAATATTTGTTGTAAAAGGATGTAGTGAATTGTCATTTGGAAATTTATTACATTTGTAATATCCATTATGTTATAATCGTGGCTCATGAAAATGTCAGGATGTGTGTAGTATGGCAGCGAGTGAGTAAGACGTGTCTCAAGGGCTCCGCACATAACTCCTGATATATCATGGAATAATCAAGGATCGGTCTTGAAAGTTGTCATATGGATTACTAAACATAGTGTGGTCACCGCAAGGTAAATGTGAGTATCCTTATTGACTTATTGACTGAATTATTTGTACTCTTGTGCTATCCCTGGTTATGCCTCCCAAGCAACCAACCGACAGAGCGACGGTTACACCGAAATCTGCTACCTCCGGCAAACCTAAAGGTAAAAATAGGCAGGGAGATTCACCACCCTCCCCAAACTCAGTCCCCACTGCCAAAAAGATCCGCCAAGTCAAAACCCGCAGATCCATTTCCAAATCCGCAATAAATACTTTGCCAAATTCAAATATGTCGCAAACCCCCATGAGTGGTCAGCCCGCCCAGGCGGTCGGCCTGCCTGCGCCCCCCAGCCAACAACAAGCCCCTACCGCCCTCCCACCTGCCCCTGGAGCAATTATGACCGGACAAGCCCAGCTGAATCAACTACCACAACAATTTGGTGGCAGTTATGCGCCTGCAGTTAACTCTAGCCTAGTAGCACTCCAACCATGGCAAATGTCCAGCCAAATGACACCGCAAGTAAATCTTAACCCGCAAATGAATATGCCCGGAGGTTTCGATATGCTCCAGTTATTAAACAATATGCAGCAAACTCAGCTGGCTATGCAAGGTACACTTAGCACTCTCGCCACTAAAGATCATATGGACAACAATATGAAACTGCTAGAAAATAAAGTTCAAACTGTGATCGCTACTGAAATATCTGCGGTTAAAGTGGAACTTCAAAGCAAAATCGATTCCGACAATGATCTTAGAGTGGAGGATATGGCTTATAGAAGAACCATGGAGGAGAAGCTGGAGGAGGTGAAGAAAATAGCCGAGTCTAAAGAGGCCACGGACATGCCCATTAATGCACGACTGCGACTATTACGAGCCAATCGCGCAGAAATATCTGACAGCAGCGACAATGATAGCAGCGACGCAGAATCTACCACCTCTTCAGTGACTGCTACTGCCCCAGCGAAGCATATGAACCTGATCATATCTGGCTTATCTGAGGAAGGAGGAGATGACGGTGAAAATACAGAGGAAGTAGTACTGGCCCTATTCCATAAACTAGGTTGCTTTCTCAACTCCAGCGACATTATTAGGACCAACCGCCTACGACCAAAAGGTACCAGACCCGACCCTGCGACAACCAACAAAATCCTTGTATGTTTCAACAGTGTAACTGCCTTGAATGAAGCTCTACAACATAAAGGCGCCCTACGCCCCCAGAATGGCCCCCAACGTGTCTGGTTCAACCGGGACGAGAGTGACAAGATGAGAGAAACCCGTTGGAAAGAAAGGCAGATTGCCAGGTATCACCGCGACTCCACTGATTTAATTGTGGAAGTCACTGACGATGGTATTATAATAGATGGTGTACTCCACGGTCACGATGAAATCGACAGGCTGCCTGGCTATATAATCACACCTGATTTGGCCCACCTCCTACAGAGCACCAATGGCGGCACGGGCTCAGCATCCACTGACTCAAAAATGAAGATGACCAACTGTGGGCTTGTCTTTAACGGGCCCAAAGCACCACTAAGCAATATGTACCCTGCTACCATCAACTACTCCCCCCTACTGCCCTCAGGCTACACAGGTGAAATGCGCCCATTCAACTGCAACGAGCAGGCCTATATGTATACACGGGCCCTGTATGGACGACGTCAAGATATCGCTGACGAAATACTACTAGAAACCTGCCCCTTCAAAATCAGAGCAAAAGGCAAGGAGGTATACTTCCCCGCCAATCACAGGTGGTGGACGGTCAGATTCACCATACTAGCAGACATTATAAAATGCAAATTCGATCAGCACAGAAATCTAGCAGACATCCTATTAAACTACACCTGCCCTCTCATTGAGAGTACCCTCTGCAAGCGGTTCGGAGCAGCTCGATTATTCTCTGATGACGCAGGATGGGCCACAGGTGTCTTTGAAGGTGAAAACAAATGTGGAGAATTACTGTCTGATCGGCGGGCCATAATAAGACGGGAACGCAGCCTAGGTAATAGCATGGTCAGTGATATGATTACCCCTGCGGCGGCTCAATCAGACGACTTCCCTGCCCTGCCTCTAAACAGTGCAGCCAGCATGCAGCCTGCCACCCACACGACGACTGCAGGCACCAACCAGCCACCTACCTATGACCAGGGACCTACCACACTGCCGGCCACTCCGTCACGACCAGTCCAAGGAACAACACCTGTACAAGTTGTTAGTCCCAGTATTGGATCATAGACGTCTATTCCTCGTGAAACAGACTCTCTACAATGTGGCAACAGAATGTCAATATGAACTATGAAGTAGCACTATTCGGAGACAGCCGAGTCAGGTCGCTGGGTATGTATATCAGACACACTTCTAACCACCTAGTTTGTGTACGTGACTGCCCCAGCGCGACTATTGATGAGGTCTTTAACTATGCCACATGTTACCTGAGACAGCACCGCAGTGTTAACAGTCTAATAATCTCAGCAGGAATATGCAATATTACTAAGCGCATGCCAGATAAGTCCATAGTATTGCGACAGAGCAGCAGGAATGTGGTTGCTAAAACCTCAGAAATAAAAGGGATGTACATAGCTGGGGTTTGCAGAGTGCATCAGGATGTGCCCGGGGTTCAAGTAACACTAGCTCCAATCTATGGGGTGGACCTTAGTAAGAAGTGGCATGGGTTTGGACTCAATAGGGACCAGCGGCTTCTTGATGAAATAGTTGTATCTGTGAACGATGTGATACTAAACATCAATCACTTGAATGGCGTGGGATCACCCCGTGCAGACCGGCTGATACACACCACTGACGATTCTGGACACATTGTAGTTCCTTATGGCCACCTACCTGACGGAACCCACCCTGACCTACATGCCAAGTCCCTCATTGGGAACGATATAGGCTTCTGTATGGAATACAACGAGACTCGCCCAAGAGTCCCTTATCACATTCTGGCCTCTCTACCGCTCCCATACTGAAGGTACTGACTTTATCATGCCAATGCACATGTACATGTACAATAATTCATATAGTCATAAGTCAAGGATACAATTACCAAGTATGATCATCGCTAACCTGTTATCTCATTGAACAACTCACTCACTTAAATGACTATAAATACATTAATAGTCCCTGCCATCTGCTGCCACCAAATTTGAAACATTTATTTTTTTCGAAATTTATTATTGTTTTGACCAGGACAGTAGCAGCAGCAGCCGCATACATGGACTGCCGCTCGACATCATGGCGGGACAATGGGCTATGCAGTAGGACGAGCTTCAATAGTGATGAGTCATCATTTTACACCTCTGCTTCCAGTGTCCTCGTTAGATTGTTGGTGCTAAGGTAGGACCCACCTTATGAACTTTCCTGGCGCTACACCTTATTGTGGCCAAGAGACATTGACTGCAATTAAGTATTATGATCAATCTAATGTACGCCTAATTGTGAACATTCCTCAAGTCTGGAACCCAAACTGTGCGCTGTACTAGCCAAGTACAATGAGATAATCATAATCATAATGAGTCATAAACTGCCCGCTGCTAATTAGCTACATGGCTGCCGTCATTATGCCCGCAGCGCGAGCCGAAAGTCATTTATGAATGCACAGAAATAGAGGTGCACTGTGAGCCTCATTCAGTAAGCTCACTGAACAGTTATCGTGCTTAATTCATATATTGAATGCGGTATGAGAACGTTAATCTGATACATAGCGTCAGTTTATTTTTATTTTTTCACAAAATGATGCGTGTGTAATTACATACAACCTGTAATCTCAACTAAACATTGATTCTATGTGCAAGGATGTAAGCCGAGTATTATACTAATACATATGCTCATAAGCCGTCGCATACGATGTGAATTCTGGGGTATTTATCACTTGCCTCCACTAGAATAGCAATCTATGTAAATATGTTAATACTACCTAGACTTGGACCTTATGGTCACCTGGTAATAATGGTAAATCCATATCTAGCTTGTAAGTGAAAAATGCTAACTGAGGAAATAGGCATGAGTGTACTGGTCCTATACTAATACATTCAGGGATTACGTACTCATATACGCATAAATCCATGGAAGCTGACGCACATGCGCACATTCCTGACATGCTGCCTTGACAATATATTATATGATTCAAGCACTGAAAATATGTCACACAGAAACAGTGCTAGGATGTGCATAGGTTTAAGTTACATGGAGTTATCTGTTTTGTGACACCACTTAATGTCTCATACATGAATATAAAGCCAACCTTATTCATTATCCACTATGTATTGTTCTAACACCTTGTTGAGAAAGGGCTATTTATCGCCCAGTGAATCGATTAATTGCTAGGGATACGTATGGTAAGAGCAGCTCAATGCTAAAGATAACCTGACATGAATTGTTTGAGCTTCGGCTCTGTACGGGTTCACTTTGTGACGAAACTGATTTACATAATAAATTGGGTCAATCCTATTGGGCGCATAATTTGGACTTCTAGTGCCAATGAATTCAGTAGTTAATGTAGCTGATTGTTCACAAATATAAATTTTTCTTTCCTATTGTTCACAGTTCTGAACTTATCCCTATTGGACATATACAGGGCTACCGGACACGATAGGGTTTCAAGTCCATGAATGTGTATTCCGTGCTATTACCTAAGCTTATTATGTAAATATGTTAATGTTACCTAGTTATTGACCACACGGTCACCTGGTGATATTGGTAATTCTTGCCCAGAAATTCACGGGCTAAAGCGTTTATCCGAGTCAAAAATATAATCACGTAATGGCAGCGTACTTACATACTCTCAAACCACATACTTGTGTTGGATTCTTGTATAGATGAACTTAGGCAAAATGGCGCCTCGGTAAATGCTTATTATGTGACGCACTCGTCCTAAGCATTGACAGTTTGCTCGCCTTGTATATTCATCCATGTCCTCACTTCCTCATAAGCATCACCTCTGTATATACCTTAGGTTTTTACTCCAGGTGATTAGGGGTTGCGGAGCCCCATCCAAGCACTCACATTAATTCTAATACAGCTCTCCACTGAGTGCTGATCTGGTTAGAGTTATACTCACCTGGTCATCACCCTGGGAAAAGGCGCTGGTGACACAACTCGCGTCCAATCCCCCACCCCCCCTTCCCCCCACCTCACCCCCCCCCTCACCCCCTCAGCCCCCACTACTAATATGGACCCGCAGCGTAGAATTACCCTTGTAAATACGCAAAATTACATCAACTCCTTGAAAGGTGTAGTAATAGCCAGCTGCAATGCTAGAAGCACCAATAGGCGCACCATGCTGGACATCAAATTAAGTCTGAGTTGTGACATATTGTGCGTTTGTGAAACCTGGCTGAATGACACTAGCGACCATGCTATTATTCATTGGCCAGGTAAAACTATCTTCAGGCTAGACAGAGTCACGCACACCGGGGGAGGACTGATGATGTATATCTCAGACACCTTCAGCCCATACTGTATGAGTGACCCAGCCCTACAATGTATGTTGCCCCATATTGAGATTCAGGTCGTAAAAATGGAACAGCCCAAACACAAACCCCTACTAATCATGAATGTGTACCGCCCACCCCAAGCTGACGCAGAAGAGTTTGACACTACATTGTGTGCCACCCTGCGGCTAATAGACCGCGTTAAATATGAGGTCTGGTTAGTAGGTGACCTGAACATCAATACCCGCAACAGAAATGACCCAGCTTCCATTAACCTGTTTGATATGTGCCGGGAATTCAGCTTGTTGCGTCTTATCGATGAAATCACCCGACCCAATGAGAATGATTTAGGCGGCACTTGCATAGATCATATCATTACTAACTGCGATATTGTAAGTCATTCGGGTGTACTCAATTGCATGATAGCAGACCACTATTCCGTTTACGCTTGCCGAAAAAAGGATCGGGAGAAGAATGTCAGTCTGACCTTCACTGGAAGATCATACAGACATTATGATCCAGTTGACCTGAAAGCATGCCTAGGCGACCTTGACTTAACCCATTTCCGCGCCTCCGAAGATCCCGATGAGCAGTGGCTAATCATTTATGAGTTTTTAATAGCCTACCTTGATCAGCGCTGCCCTATAAAAACGATTAATATCAGAAAGCAATCAGAACCCTGGGTGAGTGCTGAGACTATAGAGCTCTTGAACGAAAGACAGGAGCTGATTGCCGAAAATCGTATTAATAAAAACAGGGAGACGCTACGTCGTATTAGACGTCTGCGCAACAGAACGCAGCGGCAGTTAGAGAATGCCCAAAACGATTATGTAATGCTTGCTCTAGAGAATGCCAGGGGTGACCCGAAAAAGTTCTGGCGTATGGTTAGTGCCCTAATTAACCCGGTTACAAAGAATCTCAATATACAGCTGGTCAATGATATAACTGGTGCAGTCATTCCTAAGGAAGAGACAGCAGCATATATCAACGACTACTTCGCCAATATTGGGCATGATTTGTTCACTAAGCTGCCCCCCACCGGCATCCTCATCCCTGACCCTGACATTGATATAAATGCTGAGGAGCTGGACCTGGAAGAGATAATTGACGTGGATAGTGTTCGCCAATTAATATGTAAAATTAATGTTGACAAGTCGTGTGGTTTGAGGGACATCAATAGCAAAGTGATTAAGGATGCCATGCTATGCCTGGTACCTGAAATAACTTTAATGTTCAAAAACTCGTTAAAACATGGTATTTTCCCGCTCTCATGGTCTAAAGGCCTACTTATTCCAATACCTAAGAAAGGTAACTTGACAAACATCAAAAACTGGCGCCCAATCACCCTGCTTCCATTGCCAGGCAAATTGCTAGAGAAATTGATACACAAAGTACTTTCGGACCATCTGGAACACAACAATATTCTAAACAAAAACCAATACGGATTCAGGCCTGGTCTCGGGACCGCTGATGCTGTATTCGCCGTAGTTGAAGATCTCTTTGAGGCTCGAGATGAAGGTAAAGTGACTGCTGCTTGCTTTGTAGACTTCTGCAAAGCGTTTGACAGTGTACACCACCCCACTCTCATTCATAAAATTCATCGTCTGAACATACATGCCGCACTGAAAAAGTGGTTAACGGACTACTTGGCTCACCGCTCGCACGAAACGCTAGCGAACAACTGTCGGTCTACTCCGTCAGATGTGCACTTTGGGGTCCCCCAAGGGTCTACCCTAGGCCCTCTTCTATTTGTCCTGTATGTCAATGACTTGCCTGACACCATAACGAACTGTAAATATGCCATGTACGCCGATGACTTGGTGCTCTATGCCTCCCATGAGGACCCCGCCACTGCTCAGCGCCTACTACAGGAAGATCTTATTTCTGTAGGTAATTGGTGTCTCTCCAACTACATGACTATCAACACAGCTAAGAGCATGGTAATACATTTTGGTACTGCATGTAAAATTGACCGGCTTGCCGATCCTGTTATTACTCTCTGCGGGCAGGTCCTTCCTTTCTGTCATACATACCCCTACCTCGGCATAGAATTAGACAGTAAACTAACCATAAAGCCTCACATTAATAAAGTCAAGAAAAGTTTCGGCAACAAAAATATCAAATTAACCCGCCTAAGAAAATGCATGAGTAAAGAAGTAAGTCTCTCATTATTTAAGGTAATGATTTCTCCTGCTGTGGAATATTGTTCGTTCTACTCAGGCAGTGCCCTGAAGACTGAGTTAGACAAACTGCAGCGCATGCAAAATCAAGCATTAAGGACCTGTCTGCAAGCTAGAGTTAGAGAGATTAGTATTATTGCCCTGCACAAACAATGCGGGGTGGAAACAATGCACGTTCGGCGCCAAAAGCAACTATTATGTATTATGTGGAAAAAGGCCAAGCGAGGAGATGCCTTAATACAGCGCAATATCCGAACGAGGGGAGACCTGAAGGTTAGGTTTGCTAAGCGTCGTGCAAAATCAGCCTTTTATGAGAGATCACCTTACTATAGAGCCGTTACCCAATGGGATAAGCTAGACCATACCACACAAAAGCTGCCAACTTACAATAAGTTTAAAACTGCCATTAACAAGCTAAATTTAACCAACATCTGACAACGCTTACTCACCTACCTCCATGTAGTCCTTCACGCAAGCTGACCTACTCATACGATATAGCACCACATACATCGCTACAGTATTGTATAATATGTCCGCAATCAACTAATTGCTCTTACTCACTGTTCTATTGCATGTTATAAACTGTACTGTCACTATCCTGTTACATACTCTATACATACTGATGATTATGTGATACAAATCCTACTCAGCGCCTACAGTGCCACATTCGAGCAAGGCATGAAATCGGTGTGGTGCGCGGAAGACCGTCCCCTAGGGACGATTGTGCATCAATAAATTTAATAATAATAATAATTGAAATATTTATTGTGAATATTGTTCCTGTGACTTGGCCATTTTATTCTTTGTTATTGATGTAACTGCTTAACACATACATAGAATATAAGCCTAACTAGATGTAATTTTTTTTACAATGCCCACTGTGTTGACTGAGTTGTAGACATTAAATATGCGCCGCCATCTTAACTCAGAGCAATGCATTCTGGTTAGGCCCCCGACTCCAGAGCAGTGCATTATGGGTGAATTTCTTATCAGTTCCTTTGTTCTAGATGTGATAGGAGGGGATTAACTTGATAAGGAGATAGGGGTGTCGCCCAAGACTACCTGAAGTAGGGGAGACCGGGGCAAAACGGACCCCCGGGGCAAAACGGACTCGACCCCTAACTCAGTTCTCAGCTATAAATTCCATATTTTTTTTCAAATTGGCTCATATAATTGATAGAAATAACATGTTTTTAAAAAAAAATTTGATGCTACCTATGGTATTCTGGATTCCATAAAGAAAAAACTGAAATTAGAGATCTTGATCTAATTTTGCAAAAATCAGTTTATAAGCTTCTGAGAATTAAAAAAGAGGTATACATATGTTAATGTTTTATGGCTAAAACAATAATATTTCATAGCCAAAATATTGTGTAACATATTTGCAAAGTCATTGGAAAAAAATATTACCCTACAGTCAGGATATGCTAGTCCCGTATATAAGGACAGGTTTACCACTCTGTAGTCAGTGTGTCTTAGGCCCGTGTGCTGACCATACTAGTTACCTCACCTGCTTGCAGTAGTTGATTTGATTGATTTGATTTGATTGATTTGATTTGATTGTGACATGTTTTTATTCACGTTTTCATTTGCATGGTCTACCTACTAGTGAACTTGGGTGACCAACCCTTACAATGTATTGATGAATAATATTTGTGGATACTGTTAATAAATGATGATAACAACATTTGTGTTTTCATTTCGTAATGAAATACATTCCAGAGAGTACATTGATGATGATGATTTCAACAGTAGACTCACTTTTTATTGATCAATTAACACCTCTCATCTAATATATTTGCCCGATCTATCTATATAAAGTCCCTAATTCTGAGCTGTAATAATATAGTAATGCACCTGAACACCACTAGTAGGGTGGCCAGACCATTTTTATAAAATCATATGAGATACACATGTATCATATCTAACAATAGCCCTAATATTCACGTTTCCGAGACTATTTTTGTTATAGTGATGTTATAGATAGGGAATTAGCTGTAGTTGTTTGAATCTACCTCACCCTGATAAACCTTCTGACAGGTTTTAAACTAGTGCCAATGCCACCATTACTATTCACAACAGTCTTCTCACTGTACCACTTTGCCACCTGGGGTGGCTCTGT
The DNA here is from genome assembly GCA_947462335.1 of Harmothoe impar. NCBI lineage: Eukaryota > Metazoa > Annelida > Polychaeta > Phyllodocida > Polynoidae > Harmothoe > Harmothoe impar. The sequence goes on along the minus strand of OX381712.1, from coordinate 61,177,839 downwards.
TGAAACAATAGCCTTCATGCTCCAATGCACCCCATAGAGGCCAGTGTTATACCTTCCTGCCATCTGGTGTTGTACCCTGTTTAAACTGATAAGAACCCTCACATCACCCCCAGAAGATTGCCTGACGCTAGCAGGCGGTAGGTTGTATCATTTCCATTCCAAATGCATCATTTTGAGTTAATTTAGCTCTATCTCCAGTAGTTTGCCATAAATTGCCAATCAAAGATTTCCATAGAAAAATAACCCCTGGAAATATACATTTTAGGGGGCTTATCTCAAAAAGATAACAATTTCCTAAGTAATTATATGACCCCACATGAGATACATGCATTCAAGATGCTTCAAACAAAAAAAGAATCTTGTTGATACATGGATTTGCCATCAAGCGGTGCCCATTGTCCCAAATGATAGTTTCCATGGACCACTCAGTTATAGAGCTCAAAACAGCCTCGAAATGTGAAGGACTATCAACTTTGCCCTCAAATTGCAGTATGTAATGCAATTTACTTTGCTAATTTCAGCCAATATATGATGAACCTATTCAAGATCTCATGATACCAAGTGACCAGAGGTATCTAGCTAATACAACACATGAATGGGAAGACATCATGAAAGGGTCATTTAACATAGGATCAGATACAGATTGGGCGCTCACGCAGACCCTCTGGCCACCCTACCACTAGATGTAAATTATTTTTGATGTAAATAACACAGTTGATCCTTCTCCGTTTTACTTTAAACATTATCAATGCAGGTTATATCAAACATAAACACTTATCAAATACAGCAGTAGGCTTGATAGTTGCTATGGGCAACTACAGTACAACTACAAAACATGTCACCACATGAGAGCAAAGTTAATGGTAGGGCAAACATGATACTGATCTTGCTAAAAGCTTTGGGTTTGGGGAAAGGTATCCATCTTCTAATTAGAGAGGCAGAGAGAGTAAGTGCGAGGCAAGGTGGGGGGAGGACATTTGATAGGCCACCTAAATATTTATGTATCGACATTTCTAGTTCCAGTCAATCCCAGGAATCATTACTGCATGCTCAGTCTCATCGATTATATCACCCTCCGCCTCAGATTCCAGGGATTCATCGGCAATTTACAACATGAGTGATTCTATGTTAGGTGGATCAGCTTCAGAAATGCCGGAGGAATTGCTGCAATCCTGAATAAACGAAATTAATGCAAGAGAGGTAATGGCTGTTCTTACAGACGTTCTTGGCAATGTGTCAGATACAGTATGAAATACTTTGTTAAATGAAATACCGTATTCGACGTAATAAGCGTCCTCCCCCTAATAAGCGTGCCCCCCCCTTTGGGGCAGTTTTAGATTACAGATGTTCCCACCACATATGGGACTCAGCAATTAAGGTGTATTCATTGAAGGAAATTATGAGTTTGAATGTGTTTTTCCAGTCAATTCATTTTTGATCATACAGTAGAAGCTCTGCACATCATTTAAAAGCATAATCAATGGAAAATGTGGATAGTTTCTGAAAAGGAAAAAAATATCCATATAAGAAATTTCATGTCATAATCCTTGATAGCCTGTACGAACTAGTATAATATAAAAATGGCACAAGTAACATATTATTTCAAATGTAACATCCTTCACAGAAATTCGAGTGTAGACATACGATTTGGCCTAAAATCGGGTCAAATCGCCCACCTCTTTTATTATAACAATAACAATTAATAAGCATGTAAAAAAAAGATATATAAAAAAGAATGCAATTGATATTCGCTAGCATTTCTCGTGGAGTCTGTATCGTAATGGCAGATCACATAGAGTAGCATAGAGCAAGGCATTAGGCTCAGTCTCACGACTGTGTAACAATTGGATCGTCTTTGACCGGGCAACGTCTTTGACCGGGTGACGTCTTTGACAGGGTGACGTCCTTGACTGGGAAGCGTTATTATAGCATGAATTAGACCTATATAGTGAGAAATGGGTGGGAAAAGTTAAAGGATATTTTCACACTATGTGAAAGGAAGTTTATTTAAAGTTTGTTATATTTATATGTGGGCCCTTTGACGTGCATCATAAATTTGTGTTATTTTTTTCCCTCTGCCCGTCACTTTCTATATCATGTGGACTTTGAAGGGCTACACTATCCAAAGTATTATGCAAAAACCATTGGCATATTTTTTCAAATAGCAGAGATTTGGAAAAAAATAGAAAAAATATAAAAATTGCCTTTTCTAGCCTCAAAGACGTCACCTGATCAAAGACTATCCAATTGGTACAAAGTCGTGAGACTGAGCCATTAGAAGGTGGTTGTCCCCAACTACTCAATATTACACAGTAAATATCATTTACCTTTGCTATTCCCTGTTATGCAATGGCTATATCGACCATTTAGAGGTCCCCACATTAAACAGTGTTAATTGTAGGGCACATATGGTATCGACCTGGCTAAAAGCTATTTGGTCAACTACATGATGCAACTCTCCAGACTGAGGGTACACAGTTTGGAGTCTTCATTGCTTCATGACTACACCTTGCTCCATGCTGTGGTAGACTTACAGCATACCACTACACCAGAGGCCTATCCCTCTCATACCATGTCTATGTGATGCTGGAGGTTAAAGCGTCCTTGCTTCCATGAATGTGTAGGAGCAGGATTTCTGTCCTCAGCTCATCTCTTAGATTGGATCATCCTGGATACAATCATCCAAGGTAGGATTTTGGCCGACCTTTACTTGTGAAAAACTCAAACTTGGCATGTTAAACTACACAAACAAACAAACAAATATAGTTAGAGAGCTCGCGGACACGCAGGCGCATAAAGAGGAAACCAGCATCACACTTATGGAAACTGCAGAACAGTCTCCATTTGCAAGAAAGCTGCAGATAACATGGCTATAAGTTGTGAACCGTCACGGTTTTTATAAAAGTAACTGCTCAGTGGCAATGATTATTCTATTTGAAAAATGTAAAATGTAAAACATTTTAGTGTTATGTATCAAGCAATATTAAATCATTTTGGTATATTATTGATCTTCTGTTAATATAATAAGAATGAGGGAGAGAAAGGGAGAGGAAGAAGGAAAGAATTTGATAGGCCACCTAATTTTATGTAGCTTACTTTTTAAATTCCAGATATCCCCAGGAATTGTTAGCTCTCACTTTCATTGAGGATCCGCTGCAGTAGTGCCCATCAAATCCAAGTTTGCCTATCAACTTTAGAAGATGAGTGATTTAGTAGTAGAATTATCAGCTACTGAAGTTCCAGAAGAATTGTTGGAATCCTGGATAAATGCAATCACTGCAGACAATACAACGGAGGTAATGCATATCCTTGACAATGTGTCAGACACAGTATCTCAGATTTTATTACATGGGATATTGCCTGAGTGGAAACCTTCAACATGTGGGCATTCCTTGTGTGATTGCTATCCTCCTTTTTTATCATATGTTGCACGCCATTCAATCAATATGGCCATGTGGTCTTGTGCATTGGAAGTTCTCAAGCTATTCCTACAAAAGCATGATGTTACAACACAAAACTGTAAGTTACCGAATGTAATTCATGTTTTTGTCTATGCCTGCTTCCATGAGCCTGATCACCTGGATAGATACATTGAGTGGTACTATTGGTTTTGTGATAACTTTGATGCAGAAGTCATGAAAGATCTTCTTGGTCAGGAAGAACAACATGGACTGAACCCACTTGAACTTGCTGCCCATCTCGATCTTCACCCTATTTTCAATGTCATTTTCAACACCCCAGAAGTTTATCTTGTTAAAACTGAAACCCGTCATATCTGCACATGCAAGTGGTATGATGTGACTGACTATGAACATCCAGATTCTAAACGCCTAAACAAGTCACCATTACTGATGCTGAGCTATGTTGACCATGATAAACTTTCTCAAGTTCCGACACAACAATTCATTCAAAGTCATTTGATACAAAGCTGGTTCAATAAGAAGTTCCAGGTAATGAAACCCTTTATTTTCATCCAGGTCATTCTCATGTTGTTGAGGACATGTTTTATATTTCTGGTTTTTAAATCACTGATTGTAAAAGATGGTCTTTTCTCTGAAAGACGTTTCAATCCTGAAAATCTGAATAATGTGACAAACACTTTAGTGAAACAAAACTGCTCATTGAGAATATCATCACAACCTGTTGATATATTTGTTCTGTCAATCACATCTGTGTTTTCATTAAGCTGGCTTAGTTTATCTGTATTCATAAGGATTAAGAAAAGAAAGCAGTTTGATAGTATGAAGAACTATCTAAATGAGTCAAAAAAGTCTGCAACAGTACCAACATTGTATCTCAATATGGAAATAGTGTTGAATTTGCTAGTTCTACTAAAGATAATCACTGGTACTTTTGGGTATCTAACAGAGCTGCGGCTCCCCATTACTTTTACAAATATTGCAGATATTGTTCTTCTCTACACAATGATATGGTCTATCATGTTTATTGTCCAGTTAACAAAGATAGGCTATTTTGTGGTGATAATACAACATATGCTCCGAGATTTAATCAGATTTGCAATTGTTCTCATTATTTTCCAGGTCTTCTTTGCTTTTGCCTTTTTCACGACTCTTACTTCATATGGTAGCAGTTGTGAAACTGGAGAGCCCGGGTTTACTGACTTTTCAGAATCTATGTTCAGTATCTTCTCTGTTATGATAAATACACTTCCTATATATGTGTATCAAACAGATGACAAGATAGGCCTCTATTTGTTACACATCCTATATCTCATGATGGTGCCAGTCATGCTAATCAACATGTTAATTGCCCTATTCTCAAACAGTGTATCCAAATTATCTTCATATGGATGTCATATCTTAACATTTCATCAGCATCAAATGGCTGTCAATGTGGAAGGAATAGTAAAGCATTTGCTACCAAGGTATCACAAGTATAGACTAAGGTCGATTTACCCCAATAAGAATGGAAGGGTCTTTTTAATTGTATCAGAATACGGAAATATCCCCCAAATTTGGGGTAGACAGGACTGAGGCATGACGGCCTTCTCCTATGTATACTTCGCCTCTAGGCAGCACGCACCTCATGCTTAAAGTTTAACCTTTAAAAAGTTAAAGTTTAACTTTAAAGGGGGAAGATATAGCTCTGACCCACCAGGGGGATCTACTGTCGCAACTAATTGATCATGGTCACCTGCCCCTCCCCCTTTACCATATAATAGTCCAATGAATGAAGATAAAAAAGCAGTCTAGTGTCAACAAAATTGCTATGTGGGATTTTCCAGTGGTTTTGGGCTCTATAATATGTCTACTTTCCAAAAAAAAATAGTTGTCAAAAATTCTCCCTGGGGAACCCCCCGAAAATAGGCAGTTTCTAGGTAAGTCTGATATCTGAATGGAATATGCCTATAGTCCAGTCGATGAGGACTTCAGGGTGAGAGAAATAGTCCCACAAACGGTTTGTCAATGATTCTCAGCTATTTAATACCCACATATTTCAGGGAAAAGAAGTCCTGAAAAATTATTCTCGGGAAACCCCCTAAAAAAGTTTGTAAAGTGACTTGGGTGTCTGAATGAAGTAAGCCAACAGTAGACATGATGAAGACTTGGTTGAAAAGGAAGTCACAGAAAAAGGTTCTTAATGATTTTCAACTATTCCATACCTACATATTTCAGGGAAAATAATTTTTCAAAAATCATCCTTTTGGTAGGGGGTCCTAAAAGCCCAAATATCAATATTTAAATTGATTTGGACTGGAATGCAATAGTGTCTTTGAAGGTGAATTTACCCTAATTTGGGTATGCTGGATTCAAAGCTGGTGTGTATAGAATAAATTGGGTGTAGGAGAAAGGTCAAAAATAAGTTCAAAGGTCAAGGTCGCATTGAAAATAGGTCAAATAGGCAAACTTACTTCATGGGGCAGTGCTCAGTTATCAAAATAGCATGAATCTCTTACCTTGTGTGACAATGAATCTTTATGGTGTCAACATCCACAAGAGTAGTTACATGACCTTGCCCAAGGTCATGGTCAAGGTCATAATTTGCAAAGGTCAACCATGGGAATACATTGGTTTGAATTTCACCAATAGTCGGATATTCATTACTAAGGACAAACACTCTTGAGAACATGCCCAGGAAATTGACTTTCGTTTCTTGCCATAAATTCTTGCATCAACCCAAATAGTCCATGAGCCAGCAAGCCAGATATTGCTTGCCCGTACCATTCTGAGGCATTCTGTAATCAGAGGTCAAAGGTCAAGGTCATGCAAAAAACTTTTCACCATGAAATGTTAATGAAATTTCAATGAATTGAGTATATTTCAGAAAAGAAATTAGCATTGGTATTCACTATTGAATATTCACAGGAATTCTATTATTCTGGTATTGGTCTCATTAAAATTTCAAGATGACTGCCATCTAACTTCTCAAAAATGATAAATTTGAATTCCTAGGCCCCACAAATGTATTTTGGAACTTTGAACCATGTTTCTATCTTGAATATACCCAGCGATATACATTTTCAAGAATTTATGACATTTTGGCAGCCATCTTGAATAATTCAAACTGCTCAATGGTGAGATCGCCATACTGCACTAGAAATGTTCATACAGACCCTATAGATGAATAATCAAGGGAGAAAACATTATCAGACTTTGGATTAGTCTTTGTTTTCTGCCAGACTAGAAAGTTCTTCTGCAATATGCAGGTGACCTTGACCTTGGTATTTTGTAAAACGGATGTATTTGTCTCATGCAACTGCTATCTATTTACTCATTTACCATTCTAATGCTGTTAATAATTCCACATTATAGCTTACATGTGGTTGCCATTATAGTTTCCAGACAGACCTTCTTAATAGCCTTCTAAAGGGACTTCTTTATTACTCTCCCAATCACCCAGCAGATATCAATATGTCGATAATTCACTAAATATAGTTATAGACTACATTTCCTGTCAGCCTAGATGACAATAAAGTTCTTTGTCTGAGAATTGGTACTTTCACTGATTGTGGCTGCCTAATCGCTATATGACCATGTGACCATATGACCTTGACCTTGGGAAATAATTCTAATGTCTGTATTATTTCAAGCTGATGTCAATTGACCCATCACGCAAGCAAATAACTTGATTAGAACCAATATAGGACACTTAAACATTGAGAGACATTATAAAGGCGGCCATATTGGATTTGAGGCACTTCCACAAGGAGGATTTCTGACAACTATTTTTTTCTGAAATGTGCATGTACCAAAGAGGTGAAAACCATTGAAAAACCTCACATAGCAATTTTGTTGACCCTGAAGTGTTCATTCATTGAACTATAAGGGTTGGTCTTGCTTTCTCTTCATGTCGGGGATGTGTGCTAGAACTCTAGGGTGGGTTGGGTATGTACGAGGCTACTGACCACCCCCCACTCATGCCAGTGCCGACAGGAGGGTGTATTCACTTTGTAGTACTCAGTGAGGGTTTAAAGTGAATGGGTTGTTCTCATCTCCTCTAGTGAGGAAGGGGCCGAGTCATTTATTACTAGCGGGGGAGGGGGATAAGGGGGGCTTGATAGATTTCCCCCAAACTGGAATTTTTTTTCCGACCCCCACATTAATCAGATGAAAGATTTTGAGAAATGGCCCCCTCCCCCCCCCCCCCAAATATCATATGCACCTGTGGAATCAGACCATATTTTATTATGACCCCCTAGCATTGAGTCTTTTCCAGTTTTGTCCCTTGTCGATTGTAAGAAATGGCCATGTCACCATATCGATTTTAGGGGTTTAGGGCCACCTAACTCGTCGTAACAACACTCACCACTCCTATCCCTGCCCTGACAACATGGGTTCAAAGTAGCGCCCAGTAGGCCCTAGTACCTGTACTGTTAGTAGGGTGGCCGGAGCATTTTTTTAAATGAATAAGACACACATGTATTATGTATGTCTAGAATGCCTCAATATTCGCATTTAACAAATTATCAGTGTTATGTTAATACAGTAACTAGGTAACTAACTGTAGCTGATTATATATACCTCACCCGTCATACCTTTCTGACAGATCTGAAGACCTGTATAGAGCAGACATGCCTTGCTCAAGGCACACTCACAGGTCTGACCTGCTATAGTGTCTAGTGAGGGAACTAAGATTTCTCTATGCATCCCTATGACAGAAGGTGCCCTCTAGTGTTATTTATATGATGTTAATGCTTGAGATTGGGCTCTGAGACCCCCATATGACCCCCAGGAGATGCCCTGACGCTGGCTGGCGGTAGGTTGTATCATTTCCATTCAAAATGCATTATTTTAACTTGATTTAGCTCTATCTCTAGTAATTTACCGTAAACTACCAATTAAAGATTTCTATGAAAATATGAGCCCTGAAAATGCATATTTTTAGGTGGCTTATCTCAAAAAGATAACAATTTCCTAAGTAGTCATTGGACCCTCCATGGGATAGCTGCATTCAAAGTGCTTCAAACAAAAAAAGAATTTCATTGATGCATGGATTTGCCATCAACTAATGCAAATTCTCCCAAAGGTCAGGTAAAGAGATTTCCCAGTTATAGAGCTCAAAGCAGACTTGAAATCAGAAGGTCTGTCAATATTGCCTCGAATTGCATTATGTTTTACAATTGATAATGCTTATTCCAGTCTGTATATGATAGGGCCATTCGAGATCTCTAGATACCAAGTTATTAGAAGTCTATATCTGCCCCCTAGCCAAAATGAGAACACACCATAAAAGGGTAATTTAACATAGGATCAGATATGAACTGCATGATCATCCAGACCCTCCGGCCACCCTACTGTTAGGGTTGAGTGGAGTGACAGTCAAAAGTCAATCATGCCATGCCTCCCCCCCCCCCCCCCCTCAGTCTCGGACTCTCAGACCAACACTGCTCCGGTCCCTCTGCTGTCCAACTGGTAGGATAGTCGCTGGCCGAGGCTGCCCCCCCCCCCCACCTGCACCTCCATGGACAGCTCGTTCTGCGTGTTGGGTGGTGATACAGGAATGGTCATTTTATGATAGAATGGCACAAAGGGGGGTGGGTGGTTGGCTTGTAGAGGAGAAAACCAAACAGCGTAATTCATTGCGACACACTAGGGGGGGGGGGCTGATGAGGAATTCATCCCCTCAGAGTGTCATAAAAATATCAGGAGGCTACTCCCATGTTTTAAATAAATGTTCCAAACATAAACTCAATTCCATTCCCCATAACCCTTTTCATAGAATGATCACTCCTGATAACTTGTCGGTTTGGGAATGCACAATGGTTTCTATATATAGGTCAGGCCTCTACCAGGTGGGTGTTATGAAGTGTTGGTTCCCCCATACAGCGGATCCAGGTACCCTGCATATATATATATAGTGATTTGTGGGCGGGTCCCACTGCATGTAGGCGGGCCATACTATGATAATTAGCAAGCTATAGGGTCAAAAAGGCGGGCCGAAACATAGGGATACTGCGGCTTTAAGTTAAAGGTTGTGCTACCCAATGTGGCACCGGCTTTAATGTGACTGCTTGCTGGACTGGTTGGTGCACAGAAGGTACAATAGTGTAACTAATACCTGTACCCAGTGGGCACAAAATTCAGTTCAATGTTGAATCAATGTTGAACCAACATTGATACAATATTGACAACCATTATCGACGTTGTTTCAATGTTCTGTGCCCACTGGCTATTATCGTTCAACTAAAGGTGGCAGCACCTTCTCAGTGTTTGGACCATTTGGAGATAGACATATTGCACTATCCAGTGTAGGGTGGCCGGAGGGTTTTTAGATATCTATCAAAAATATATACATGTTATATGTACAGAAAGCCTCAAAACTCACATTTAACAAACTATCATTGTTATGTTGAGGCAGTTACTAGGGAGCTGATTGTAGCTGATTACAAATCCCTCACCTCCCGAACCATTCTGACAGATCTGAACATCTGCATAGGGTAGACATACCATGCCTATATCTCACTCATAGCCCTGTCATGCTACAGTGTCTAAGGAGTGAACTAAGATTTCCTATGTAACTCTATGACAGGGGAGGCCCTCTAGTGTTATATATATGATGTAAATGCTTGAGATTGGGGTCTCAGACCCCAATATGACCCCCAGGAGATGTCCTGACGCTGGCTGGCGGTAGGTTGTATCATTTCCATTCCAAATGCATCATTTTCAGCTCATTTAGCTCTATTTTCAGTAGTCTACCGTAATCTACCAATTAAGGAGTTCTAGAAAAATAATTGAGCTAAAAATACATAACTTTAGGAGGCTTATCTATGCAAGATATAATTGTCGCAAGTAACTATGTGACCTCCCATGACATGCCTGCATACAAGATGCTTCAAACAAAAAAAGAATTTCGTTGATACATGGATTTTCCATCAAGCAGTGTCAATTCTCCCAGAGGATAGGCTCAAGAGATCACCCAGTTATAGAGCTCAAGACAGACTCAAAATCTGAAGGTCTGTCAAGATTGCTCTTAAATTACATTATGTAATACAATTTATGAGGCTTATTCCAGCTCATGTATGAAGGATCCATTCAAGATCTCTTGATACCAAGTTACTAGAGGTCTCCATCTGCTCCCTAGCCAAAATGAGATTCCATCATAAAAGAGTCACTTAACATAGGATCAGATATAGATTGAGCGACCAGCTAGAGCCTCCGGCCACCCTACAAATATAACTGAAATGACAATATGAGATGAGCTCCTTTGCTTCAATTGTAACCGTACTACATCATGTCTTGTTCTCTGGCTGTCCTAGCAGTGTCTACATCAATGATAAGAAATTATGTATTTGTTTGAAGTTATAACTAATAACAAGCACTGTTTTTGATGGCACTATTTAAACTGTATTCTATAGTATTATTAGTATCATTAAAATTTTATTTTCGCCTATATTTCATAGCTTATTCGCAATTTTGTGTTCACTTATTGCGGGTTCCTTTTCAGCAGAGACAAATGAATAGTGCTAACGATGTTATGTTTATAACTCATGTACAAACTTGTTCCCCATGGGACTCATATATGTCTCTGCATTTTCAAATCGCTGATCTATGTGTGAAATAATAGTTTTGACTTCTTGTTATGAAATTGTGTCAATAATTACATGTACATATATATTTATTTGCAATTCGCAATATATCATTGATTGTAATATATATGTTCATATCAGGTCTCTTCAATAAAATCTCTAAATGGAATGTACGCTGCAACTGTTTGATAAAAGCTGGAAAACTGAGGTTTCTGTCATTCAGGGGAGCGGTCATTTTCTGACAACGGAGGGGGGGGGGGGGCTTAAAGCTGAGGTTGGCCGCGATAAATCCGAACTCTGTGATAGGGGGGACGGAAAAGGTTTGAAAATACTCTCCCTCCCTCCCTCCCTCCCTCCCTCTTTAAATGACCACTCCTAGCCATTCCGTTCTACATATTGAATTAGAAATATCAACATGATAGAAGTACTCGTCCAAAACATGCCAGAGGAAATATTGTCAACAAGAGGACGACAACAATTTGAGATAATAAAGATAATTTGTTCTCCTTCAGCTATCTGTATGTACCTGTGTAGAGAACCAGTATGTAGGTTAGCACAAATAACACCAGATGGCGGCACAGGCAGCCTGGCAGCCTGGCAGCCTGGCAGGGAATTCTTAATTTCTGCTATTGCTATCCTCTGTGTTAGTCTAACGTTGTTCCAGGCTGGTATTTATTGGGCTAGGTACCTCTCTCAGTCTCTGTAGCATGTCATGTCTTCTTCATTTTAGACAGTATAGAAACATACATGTATTAAAGAAAATACCACTCAGCAGGGATGATTGGGACGGTCACTATAGAGAACTTACTCTATTATATTTAGAATGTGTTGTACACACAGCACGTAGGCTCTGCTTTAACTGCTATTACCCTGCTTAAACTGTTTCAGTCTCAACCTTACACCGAATTGTGACCTTTGACCTTGAATTTGACCCTGTTGCGACAAAGATATCACTTTTCACATTGCAGATTCGGAATCAGCACGATTAGAATACCCTAATCCAAGTTTCAGACAGAGTATTGGTCACCACACCAACCCCCCTTACAGTGTTCGCCTGGCCCCCGCCAATGTTGTACAGCAAACACATTGTATAGTCTTTTTATTTTACCAATTATTTAAGGATCTATGGCCAGAGCTTCACACTAGAATTTCCAAGCCAAGAGTTTCTTCACTTCACTTAATTTCTAGGTACACTCATACTACTCTGTAGTTTATCTCAAAACAACACGGGAGAACTATCAATCATTTACTTATTTCCAGTAATTATTAAATATTTTTACTTGAAAAGGACATTTAAATATTGGTTTCATAATTATTTGTATGACTACTGTGCAAGATGTGGCCGTGCAGAACGGGATTTAGTTTCTGCATGAGGGTGTGGAGAGCAGCGATTCTAATACTTATTTCTAGGTTGGTCCTTCCTGGTACATATTATATACTATTACCAGAGGCCCTGGGAGTAAGACATGGCAATACTAGCCTATGGAAACATGAGTCCGAGTCCTACCCCCAGTATGTTGTCTTATCTACTGAGAGACAGCCCACTAGGGGAGCTACCTATGTATGACAAGAAGCCCGGAGATTGACATCCCTTCACATAGAAGCACTATATCCCATGGCTATCTTTTGGCCTGGTTACCATACTATCATATAGCCCTTGTCTGTGTCTAGTTATTGGGAATAAGAGTACTCCCTGCTAATAGTAAGTGTTAGAATGTTATTATTACTTTAGATTGGTGACAGATTTGATTACTCTGCCCACCTAGAAGTTGACATCCATTCACATAGAAGAGCAGGGGGGGGGAAACGCCGCGGCTCGCCCTGGTGACAAACGCGTGCGTAATATTGTCCACTGCAGTATCCAAGTGGGTGGTCAGTGGTGAAAGACCCATCAAGTGGTGACACCACTGGCATTTAGAGGAACTAGCTACTATGCTTCATAGTGGCATGCTGTGCTGATTAGACACAATCTAAAATATTCTTTTCAACCACAAGTACTAATGCTCCCATATGCTCCACTGGACATTTTCAGACATCATATATCATTCTGATTGTTTCCAATTTTAGCTTCAGTGGAACATCCCTTAAATACTTACAGAAACAGTTCAAAGTTGACTGATTTTAGGCTTCATGGACAGCCCAATGTCAGGTGAACTAGCATAGATTTCTCTATTCTCCTACATTGCCATGCCTCTAATATGTATCAGACTCAAAGGGGAAAGTCTTTTTGGTGTGGATGTAGCATTGACTACTTCTCACATTTAGTAGTATTTGAGTATTATGGCATTTTACCAGACATGCTGAGTTGAAGTGCTAACAGGTAAGTGGATAAAGTTACGCATGCGTTTGACACCAGTCGGAGCCGCGGCGTGGGCCCCCCCTGTAGAAGAGCTAGGTCTAGGCTATATTTTGGTCTGGTTTCCATATACATTTTCCTTCCCCTGTCTACAATTATCTAAAATAAGAGTCATAAAAAAAGCCTTGAATTGTTATTATTTATTTGGTGGCAGATTTGATTAACCTGACCACACCATACCATTTCCATAACATAAACTGATAGTAACTTCTCAATAATCAGATGTTTTGATTAATATACAAATACACAGAAAGATTTGTCAGTTGATGAGCGAAACGCTCTGTTCTTTATTTGTATCTCATAAGACCAGACTACTCAGTCTAAGACAAGTATATTTCTTGAAGACATCAATCAATTGTGAATGAGTTCAGAGTCAGCACAAATTAGCAACATTTTGAACACATAAACCTTTCCCCAGTACAAAATGAAATTGCTCACAAAATGAAAAGACAGTGAAAACCCTGGTAATTCCTGATCTGGCTGCATCATTACTCCTTGGTTACACCTGTGTGGGTGTGTGGGTGTGTGGGTGTGGGTGGGTGTGGGTACAGGTAAGTGACTTGTTTCAAGGAGTGCTGACATGCATGCTTATTGACCACATGAGATGCTGCCTTTGGTGTACTCAGGACATAAACAATGAAGGGACAGCACACTGACCAGCAAACACAGCATAATTGTGACATGTATTGGGAAAAGGGACCTTAGTGCAGGGTGCACTAGGACATGCTTTCCTGGTGCATGTCACATATAGACAAACCTCATCAAACACCACTAGGTTGAGAATCAAGTCACTATGAAGTTGGTTTTTTGTTGACCAAGTTTCCTTGAAATTATTTCAATTTGAAGTTTACATTGAGGCTCAATTGCTGAAATACTAGTTGTGCTACTGTTATGTGTGGTTTGCATAAACCATGCTAACATATTCTGGTTGCACTGTTATAGAATAAAAGTGCATTTCTGTAACATTGATTTCTTTCAAATCAAGATGATCTTCATATACTTGGTCATTTTATTGGATCTGAGCAAATGAAAGCCCAGTATTGTGGTCACATGATTAACAGTGGTTTTAAGGAAATAAAGTCACCTTTACAGTATGGGGAATACATTAAGCTTTTGATAGCAATCAATATGTTTCACCACCTTCTTATATAATAAATACTTCTTGCTTAAATATCCATAAATAACATTCGAGATTAAATGCAAATGAGGATAGGTCAGTTATTTAATGCCACTCAACTGTCATGTGTAGTTATGTATTGCTTGCGTTTATAACGAAGAAGAGACAAGTATTCCTATGTACAGAAAATATTGTGAAAGTCAGCATAAGTCCTACTTGGCCATCCAAGTGTTTATAAATCTGCTCTGTCATTTGAGACCATCTACGAGTCTAATGTGAAACATTGCGTCCGTTACTGTAGCCATAATTTTCTCTATAATATTTATTTGTAAATATTCTTTCAACTGTAGCAATTTATATAAAGATCCATGGAGATCTTTCTCTCACTCGGGGTATTTGATTTATGTACAACATTTCCTCTGTCCGCAGTAAGTTTTGGCTGACTGGGTTTCATAAAGTGGAAAAAATAATCTATCACGATGACGATGTCAATTAGTTCATATCACATATTCACATGTTCGCCCAGGACACAGGGTAATGTTCATTCTTGTAAATTTACAAGTTTATGAGGGCCAGGATACACACAGAAAAAAACTCATATATTCATCTATTATGCAGTACAGTAATTATATATAACATAACACATAACATTGTTGTTTAGCATTCACAGATGTCCATGATTACCAAACATTATACCAACAAAAAACAATGTTTCAGAAACACATGTGTATGCCTTAGCTGCTAGTGACCAGTTCTGGTTGGATTTGCTTGGATGGCACTTTATATACTCACTATCAGGTCATAGTCTTAGAGACAATTATAAACTACACTATATGAGACAGAATGATTGCCTTGGGCACCACTCTTGGTGTTACCAAAGGCTGCAAAAGGAGCTAAACACCAACTACAGGCTGCTAGGCTCTTCACAACTAGAATACAGGTATAAGAATATTTAAGCATAACTAGGAGGAGGCAAATATATATGCATATATAATTATGTTCAACATCCGATAATCCACCGCGGGTCGACACCACCGTCTTAGATTAGAATATGGATCAATGGTACACTGGTGACCAAATATAAAAACACAGTTACAAGCACAGGACACTGCTGTGCGTTTCAGGGACTCTTGTTCTCCCAAGGACCACTACTAGTCCTTGTTTTTACATGACATTGAGCCAATTTGTGCACAGCCTATGGGTCACACAGTCAGGGTGACCCTGGAGAGCATAAGTGTGGTCAAGTACAGGAATACAGCACCTCCTGTGTGGGGTAGGACAGACAATTTGTGTACTGTAAAACTAGACGCATCACTTTCTTGAGGTCAAGCCACTTGCTGACCATGAAGGCTTTAGGCTTTGGAGCCTGAAGTGTAAGCCTCATTTAGCTTATAAGATCCCTGAAGATGCTGCCATGCAGGTATATCACTATTCATACCTGGTTGCCATGGAAACCAACTGCCCAATAGAGTAGCACTTTCAAAGACCAGCTCTCTCTGTCTGGACTGGAGGTAGTGGTGTAGTGTCAAACATAATATTCATGTCTACTATATCTACTGTACTATAGTTGTGGAAGGTTTTCTGGTTATTTTTTTGAAATTTTAATAATGGCACTGGTTATATATAATCATATATTTCCTCTCTTTTATATGATGCAAAACACAACAGATGTACAGATTTCTGTTACAACATCCTATACAAGGAAAACCCAACAATTGACAGAGCACCGTATCACTTGACCTAACTAGATATAATAATATAACTTTGTACAGTCTTTACCCAAGTATATATCACTGGTTCTCTCTCCCTGCCATATATGTTTAAGCGTATAAGCAAGAAAGAACAAAATGAAAATCCCTATCAATGCCCTTTGTGATTTACAACAATAGACTGGCAACAACATAAGTATAAATATGATGCATCATAGGAGGATACCTTGTATATATACAAAATCTCTATGTCGGAACAAATGAAACTAAATAACGGTAGAAAGATAGAGAATATGTCCACTGTACATGTCACATGATTACTGGCTCCTTCCTTTGGTTTACAGCTTCTATCTCTATAAGACCATACCACTGCACCTCACAGGGCACCTAACAGTTCATAACAGTGACATTGTAACAACAGTTCTTAACACTTATCACAAGGAACTTGGCTATCTATTATATACATATTATATCAATGGCTACAGCCCATGGTTCTCTCATATAAACCATTATCATAATCACAGTTTATCCAATAGATCAGCCAATGCTAATCTGAGATGCAAGCATGGGTGAATATCATCATCTTTAAATATTCTTTACTTATAGTCTTGTCAGTACTGTACTGGAACAGTTATAGGATTCCTTTTTGATTCCAATAGCAAATGTCATATATCATAATTTCCACACAGAGCTATTTCACTTGTTAAATATCAGTTTGATACCATGAGACCTTATATTGAAGAATTTGACAGACTCATTATTAGCACTATAACTACACATCTTGTACTGCATTTTAACATTTTGTAACACTGATATTTTACACTAAAGTTGTAGGCGGCAGGAACCTGTAAGACTGTGCTTTACCTACTGTTAATTGTTCATCTGCCAGTAACATAATCATTTTGACAAATCTGTGATTTTCTACATTTGAAATTCCATCTGCTTTACAGTTACAAAAAATACATATCTGACTCTCATTGAATACCATTTCTTTCTATTTTGTTAATACCAAGGTAAATTTTCACCTCTGTGGCACAAAGACTCCAATCTCTTACATTTTCATTACTGTATTGCAAAAATCTTTCTTACCTCATCACCATTGCGTTGCAAAAGCAATACTTCGCTAAAAGACGAATCGGTTCGGGTGCTTTTCACATCCACATCAGACTTTATCACTGTTGGGTACCATATAATTATTATGCTCACCTTTCCATATTACATAGTATATTTGATAAATGATTTCTCTCTCGTACCCTAGTTAAAGAGCATTTCTAAGTGCAAATGTGCTGCTATAGCACTAATGCAACTTACTATTCTGTCATCAGAACACCACAAGGTGTTGTCACATCCGAATTCATAATCCTTGCCTTTCGCATTTTGATCATCATTCCTTAAATATATCTGGAGATCCTTTCTGTATTTTCAGCTTATGGCACAGACACTTTCTAACCACGTGTCCATCACTTATCAATAAGTTACAATCAGTCATCATTGACATCTTATCTGTGAGCAGATCCTGTTCATCACTACCTTGTCCTCTTCAACATCTGACACTCTCATTGTCCAGCATCCTTGAAACTGGTTAAACCCTTGTGAGTCAAGCTGAGGGAGCATGGCACTATGGACTAGGTGATTCTTTATACCAAGGCAGTCTCTGAGCTTGTGCTGAGCATATGGTTCATGTGTGCATTGTACTTGTTTACATGCAATACCATAACCTACCTGGCCAGTAGCCCTTGTGGTGTATGCAGCCACTGCTTGGTTCATAACCTATGGGGTGCAAGTGTTTATAACACTCTACATAACCACTGTGGTGGCATATTACCCCTGTGGTATATCTTGGTATAAATCTAACTCTGACTCATCTGTTTCTCATAGACCATATGGTACTAACCACAGCCTTTAGCTCTAGGTCTACATACTCCACACCACATGTTTGGCATAATTATAGGTATTTGTCACCTGTGGGTATTAGATTTGACACTCATGTGGTCACTGTATGGTCATTATAGCATGGACTGAAATACCCTGTGGTGGAGACAATAGGAACTAGCTCGCTCCCGCCCCACTGACCATATTCTGTTTTTGCCAGCGTATTCACAGTAACACTGTCCCTGTGGCACTTCCATAACCTTTGTCACATTTTTTGTGTTTAACGCCATCAGATATAACCTTAGCGGCACATAATGACACTGTTCTGTGCTACCCGGATAACCTGAGGTGGCTTTGTGTGCACTGTCTATAACTTATAAGGTATTGGAGCGCGTCCGCAGTGAGAGTGTGGCCTGGATGATGAGTTGGTGTTGCTCGGTGAGGCGGGCGGTGATGGAGAAGGGGTCCACACTGGACGGCAACTCAAAGAGCTTGACGAACGAGTCCTCATCTTGACAGTTCTCCTTATTCCACTGAGGTGGAACAAAGGACGCTGAGAGCGACCGCTGTGGGCCTCGCCTACCGGTAACGATAAGCTGGTTATCAACAGTCTTGATCTGAAGATCATTGAATTTGTAGCCAGGTGGTACGCGAAGCACAAGTTTCAACAAATGTGATCCATCATCTTCGATGACGATCGGACACTCGTCTGAATCATCGCGTACACACCTTGCCGCGGCTCCCCTGAGGAGAGCGTCTGAGGCGCGCAGACCTGAGGTAGTGTAAGACATTGAGAGCTGTCGCCCGAGTACCTTATTGGGAGGCGGACACTTACGCTTACTCTCCTTGACCTCTAGAACACCATCGCGTACTATGCAGATCAGTTTCTGGGGGTTCACCTCTGTAGGGAGGGCGATGATTGCTGGTAAGTCAATTTGGTCGGTAGAGCAGTCCTTGCGCTCGGAGAAGACTTTGAGTTTATGATCCTCTACGAGGACACAGAGGTCTTCAATTGTATGATCACCGATATCAATGCTCGTCTTGAAGTATGGGAAGCCGTGTATGGCACGTCGCTTAGTACCACGCACTGCTGCGGCAGCCACTGATGGCACTGACTTGCACTTACCGCCATCGCCATCACTAGAAGATGTCGAGGAGCGACTACGCCGTGGGCTGCGGCAAATGTAGTTGAGCTTCTCCCTGAGCTTCTCTTCACTCTGAACATGGCGGATGCTCAATAACTTCCCCAAATCACCACAGCTCGCCTGATGCCTCAACGCCTCGGCCGCTGGAGGCCCCATCAAACTGGCGGGTGAGGGTGGTGTGGCCCCACTCGACAAGACAGTCGTCGGGGATGTCGGCCCGGAAGGTGGGAGCTGCGTCGCGACATCAGCGCTAGCAATGGACGACACGCTACCACCGGAAGTGGCCGCTGCCGCTGGGGGTGGAAACACTGGCATGTCATAGCGGTCGGGGCTGCGGCAGATGATCTGCAGATCACGTGACAGTTGCATCATGGACTCCTCCCATGATGTACAGGAGGGACTGGACGGGGAGCCAATCGGTGAGAAGGGGTTACCCGAGCCGCCGCCCTCCGAGCCGGGCTTGTTGTAGTTGATGTCCACCCCTGGTGTGGCCCCAGGTATGCTGCCCATCTTGAGGTTTAGCTGCGGCGGGCCCGCCAAGGCTGCAAAGACAGAAAGAAAGATGAAGGTTAGGTATTTGTAGATGATTTCTTTGATTGATGCAGAATTGTGATCATATTATGCTAATTGTGGCCCTAAGCAGTATGACTGATTTTTATTTTTTAATGTCGCCATTAGCAGCATATTCATGTTATATCAACGGGGGAATGATGACTCAAATCCTTGCACATGTTAACTTATGGCCATGATGAACTAACATGGTGGCAGGCAATACATTATCACGACAAAAAGGGCACGAAACATTAACACATTATAATGGTATCAACAGATACACATAACATAGTATGGATAACCCCTCGTAACTGTGGGTATCTTCTCAATGACTGAGTTACTTGTGCGTTATACTTTAGAAAGATTAGAAACTGTTCCTGTACACCATCTCAGAAAATCATTATTGTCAGGAAGGTGTGTTTTACGACACATACACTGATGTATTATAGACACATCAGTAGCTACTTCTTTTATACCCAATCACACCTTCATGATAACATATACCACTATAAACTATATCATTCTGCTGTAATCACTTCTTAGGGTAAAAACCTGCCCATAGTCTAACAAACAGCCTTCCCGTGGCACTAAATACAATGTAGGTAGAACAGCCCTGCGCATACGAAGCGATTAAGGGTATTCTAATCTTAGAAAGGGGCACCAACAATGAGAGGGCTGCACAATACAGAAGCCTTGTGTTATATCTAGATCTCCTTATTACATGTAGCAACACCTATACTGTACTATTAGAAGCTGCTACATGTATATGAGTAAATGCTAATTCAAAAAAATGGCACATATGGAGATGATGGGGTAACATATAAATTCCCTGTGCCATAGCACCAGCTGTATACTACTTACGCCAGTCGGTGGGGCTGCAGTGGCAGCGGGGAGAACCAAGGGGAGGGGTGACACAGATCTCAGGTACCATGGTAGTACACAGGTGCCTCTATCAACAGGTGTAGCGAGCGGCTCAACAGGTGTATAAATAACCCTGTCTCCAGGCAGCCTTAAAGCACTGAACTGCTCCTCTGTATCTCAGTATCTCAGTATCTCAGTCAGTGTGGTTATAACTTATATATGGGATGTGTGTATGATCCTGTGTGTATACTGTAGTGTGAAGGGGATATAACTGAATAGAGCTGCTCGGGAGTAGCTCGTGTTCCTATTGACAGTTTCCCACTGTGCATGTACTGCTTAATGGCTATAGGTATATCCAAGTGTGTACATATGTGTATGGAGAGGGATCCTATACCACAGATGGGTCGGGTGTCCTATGCTATAGATGTGTCGGTCATTAACCGCTCGTTAATCTGTCTCTTCCAGAGAAACCCAATACTATTGTGCTCCTCTTGTTAGGGAATGAGCAACTCAGAAGACTACAATGAGCAGTTCATGATATTCAGTGTCCAGGTATAAATCTGTATGATATGTCCTCCTGTTTGGCTCTAATACTATATACACCTAGGAGAGACAAATCAGAACCTCTGTCCCTCACAGTGAGATGAGCAGATATGAGTTGCTCCTGTTGTGGTGAGGGGCCGCCCCTGTGAGGAGTGTGGAGGCGGTGTTGGATATCACGCCTCAGGACGTGACTCACACCGTCTATGCTGTACTAGGGAATCCCTCTAAAACAAAGGGAAATCCGCCTACACCGTTTTATAGAAACCACTGTTATTATTGTGATGACGGCTGCGACTCTGTATCCTGCTTATAGACCACAGCTCGCGAGCTGCTCCTGCTAGAGGCAAAGTGGGTTGAGGATCCCTAGAAGCTGCTCCCCCCTACGCCTTATGCCTTACGCCTTACGCCTTACGCCTTACGCCCACCCACCACGGCCCTGGAGGTGTGGGTAGGCTGTGGGAGGTGGTGGGGATGTCATAGGACTCAGTGCTATCTCCTCAGTGCAGCTCTCCCTTTAATTGCCTGTGGTGGCCACTTCAAAGGGACTATCCTCTGCCTAGGCTCCTCTGTATGGCGAGCCACTCACTATTATCCTAAGCCTTTGCGGCGGTGTGTAGATGTTTGGGGGACGAGTTGGCAATGTTTCAAAAAAAGGTATCTAGACCCTATTTCAAAATATTTCAGGAATCTCACAGGAATATATATATTCTGATCTGCAAATCTGATTGCCTTTATTATACCTGAGCAGCAACTGTGGGTGGTACAGATTCTAGTATCTATAGTCTAGACCTCCTCACATAATCAGAATACTGGCTTCTAGAAATAGACTGCACCAAATTCCCTCCCACTCCACTGACTGAGCCGCCTTCCTATAAGTGGGAGAGCTGCTCGGTGAGTATTTAGACCGCTGTGTTGGGCGGAGTTGGAGTAGCTCGTGCCCCTCGTGTCTGTGTTGTTATGCTCAGCTGTGGTGGAGGGTTGGTGTTGTGAGTTGAACTGCTCAGGGTAGATGTTGGAGGCTCCTGATGACCCAGTTCTAGGATCTGGTCACTGACCCCTTCGGGTGAGCTGCTCCCACGCGCTAAATCATACCCGAACTAGGTCTGTGCTCGCTATAGTATAATAGTGTGAGCAATAGCTGAGTTGATACTGAGGCAGTGGGCCAGTAATATTACAGTGAGCAGCTCAATGTGGGGTCGATGTACCCACCTATAGGTCAGCTGGCTACACAGGGAGGGTATAGGGTCAGGCGATTAACCTGGATAATCTGTGGTGGCAGTAGCCTAGATATTACCCCACATATATAACCTGTGCCCTCAGTGAACTATAGCCACCACCTCATCATCTCGTGATGCCATCCACCTAGTTATCGAGCTGCTCTCTGTGCTATAACTGCTGACGGGAGCAGCTCTGGTGGGAGACAAATACTGTAATCCTAATGTCAATAGCCGCCAAGGCCACTGCCACTAAGTGCCTCTCAACTCAGCCGTATCCAATAATGAGGATTCTGGCAGTGCTGAAATTCCAGAAAGCTGTGGGGAACTATTTATAATGTTCCGATGAAAGCAGCTATGTGAGGATGAATCTTACCAACCGGTATTGCACCGTGGGATATTGCTATTCTCCTTATAATGAAAGCCTCCTTTCCTCTGTGTGTATTTATCTATGTAATCCTCAGTTGTTACCACAGGTGCTCTAGTCCAAATGGTACAATTGGCCAGTGTGATGGTATAAAGGGATGTTATCTCTTGGGTAATTAGACAAAGAGTGGCAATTCCTCACAGTGAAGGGTGTCCAGTAGTTCTGTGGTAGATACTGGCAGTACTATAGAGGTTTATATAGAGACCCAATCTCAATCACTGTCACCCAGGTCTCACATCAGAAGGTGATGAATGGCTATTTATTCCTGAGTTGCTCCCATTGTATAAAGTCCTGAGCAGTTCTCCTGAACCTCCTGAGTTACTCTCACTACACCCGACTGGACACTGACTGAGCTCCCACCCTTACCGAAGGCTTAATAAACAAATCCACCTCCTTTGTTGGGATACTATTGTTATCTGGGCTAATTCTAAACGATTCTGTAATGTTCATTAACAGCGACTACATCAACGGTTAACAATTAATGTCATTTTTGTTGATTCCCCAAAAGATGTCATTCCCCTTTGCATATACCGGATGTAATTCCCCAGACGTCAGATGTCCCACTTTTAATGAGCTGCTCAGTGGCTAATAATGGCCTCTAAATAAATGTATTTTCTTTCACTTCTTACAAAGCTTACTTCTTTACTAATTCTCCGTCCTTAATTAAGGAGCGGGAATTACATGTGATCGGGCGGGCCTGGGGGAGGGAGGTGTAGATAGCCTGGGAGGAGTCTGGGATGAGCCGCTCAGAGCTGCTGCGTGAGCTGAAATAAACAACCACAGGAATAACCTGATTATGGAAGGCCCGGCCACCATAATTTTATTTGCCGTTTAGCAATTGGCAAGGAGCAGTTACCCAGTGCCAAATGAGGAATATACATGGCGCACAGGCCTTCCATGCCTAAATCAGGAGGAGCTGCTCTCCAACTGCTCTTAACTGCTCTTAACTAACCCATTAATTAGTGATTTAATGCAGTATGTTCTTTGGTCATCATGATGCATGAATGCAGGCATTCATGGTACATCATACCTCTTTGGGAGTGTATCAATCCCGTACTGTCCGCATGATGCATGAATATTGGACTGGGAAGCTACTGGCCAGAGCTGCTTTTATGCATTATAACGGCAAAATGGAATAAAGGTTATATTTAGTTTCATTCTGTGATTTGTTCCTATCGGCTCTGTGCACCTCATAGTGTTAGCGTTTGGCTACTTGAGCAGCTCATGGAGCGGCAGGGGCTGGTGGAGCAGCTCGCCATGGCAGGTATCTGTGGTTACTGCTGTGGTCTGGGCCTCACCTCGCCTCATGTCTCACTAATGAGAGCTCATTGACGACATCATAACAAACATGGCCGCCGACATGGCCATCTTACCACTTCCGCTTTGTGGGACTTAGAGATTAAATATAATAAAGATCCAGTATGGGAAGTGGGGCGGACCGCACCCCCTGGATACGCCTCGGGGAGGGGGGGGGGTAAGGTGATGAAGGAATCATCACAAAGCATGAATACAGCACCAAACTAGTCACTCAATAGTTCTGGATTCATGTACCATGATGGGCATGCCAACCCTGCAACATGGTGCGACAACGCAGTTATTGCCATAATACGCGGGATAATACTACACCGGCGAGTTACTCGCCGGCGCATTCTGAAGACAAATGTACACACGTAAAACATTGATGCACCTGCCGTTCCTACACTTATTAAGGTTGACCAGAACAAGAATAGCACCACACTTCTATTTTCTGCGCACGATAGCATGGGCATGTCCCCCTTCCCAACCACCCACAACCTCTACTTCTTAATCCCTACTCCAGGCAGTGCATGGCACCGAGCTATTCCCGCGTCAGAGCTAATCATGGAACTGATCTTTTTATTTTCCCCGGACGAAGCCTATAAAGAGACTGGTCCCCTTTCGGAGCGGTGTCGCCATTTTGGTCGTGCCCTATTTAATAATGGCTGCATTGAGGTGGTTTCCCAAGGTATTGGGTATTGCCGGATATGACGTTTATGATATTGACGTAGTGACGTAGTCTATGTCATCTGAGGTCATTGCACTATGTGAGGTAATCATTGGAGGTCAGAGTTGATAATTATAATTATAGTAAACACTATACCAGTTGGCAGGGGGGAATTATGCAATTATATAAAGGAGTGGTAACGTGTCTTGATAATAAGCTATATAAATGCTCCCCGTCCCTCATACAATACTGTTTGATATGTCCTTTGTCGGCACAATACATAAATGCAGCCCTGGCGAGAAGACGCAACATACTGATACTTCAAGAGTGTATCAACCAGAAATACCAGAATTCCGTGTGAAACTGAGATGTTCACGGACAATCGAGAAAAAGATGGATTGACTAATAATTTTTGCCCAGAAATTCCCTAGGGATGATCTCAGTTTCGCCCCTCATCCCTACCCCGGGCTTTCACTTCCTTGTCCTGGGAGGCCCTACACACAGTATTAAATCATCTCCGGGAGTGTCGTACTAACATCCCTGAGTCACTGGAGGTATATGGGTGGGAGGGTGGGAGGGTGGGTGGGTGCTACCGTTGTTAGTCCAATACGTCAGGGAGGACCTTGGGGAGGGAGGTCGTTAAGACCCTGGAGGACAGTGTTATGCTGTGTATTGGTTAGCAACGGTATCCGCCTCATCAGGTGCTCTGCCCACCACCCAAATATGCAAGGACAGATCCCTGCAACCAAGGGTATGATGGTGGTGGTGGTGGTGGGCCGGAGTTTTAAAGTGGATGGTTGGAGGAGGGGGGGGGGGGGGTAAACATCAAAGTACAGAAAAGTGTTGTTAAAATTGAGGCGAAGATCAGACGAAGAGGTTTTTAGTTGACACCAACATGTGCGGAGGATAATGTTCTGAGCAAATCCTCATGGGCCAACATTTTCTGGAAGTGACAAATCATGGGTATGGTTAATACACCATCTTGAGAGCACTGCATGCATAGGGCATGGCTACAAAGAGATCCAATAACTATCAAAAATGACCTCTCCCTTCTATTACACGAAATGTCCAAGAGTTCAAGTCTAAGACTAAATCTAAGATCTTAAAGATCGAGTGCAAGCATTATAGAATTTGATATATGTTTGCTTGGGTGTAAATGATATAAGCCATGGAGTGCTATGTCAGGTCGGCTGTCGTGAAATATACGACATTCTACCTTCATCAAAGACGGTTGCTGGCAGGTCTTTTGTCATCAGTGCCAGAAATCATATCCAGTCGGATGAATATCCCAGAATACACATGACCTAAGAGTGCACGACCAAGGTTCTTTGTATGATCTATAAACTGTACAATTGCCAACCACAAACCACGAGCCAATCTGTGGTCAGCTTTGGCATCGAGGCCATAGGGTATTTGGACAAAGAAGGAATTGGCATCAGAATGACTTGCTACATTTGAGTTTTGGTGCACTCATTGCCAAGAACAGATCATGGGAATTTTGAACATGATTGTACAAGAACAAGCATCAGGCTAGCAATTTTAAGAGGTATAGTCCAAAGAGTCGGACATTGATTTAATTGTTTTTGTGAGCAATTATAATCTATAATTAGTGCTTTACAAATAGAGTAACCCCAGCCCGCTCTCTATGAGGTACCTGCCCCGGCTCCACCCTGACTGTAGGGGTACCGACATTTTGGTATATGATTCATAATTAACTACAATGTATAATTAACGGCGCTGCTGACCAGCTCAGTCTCGCTGGTCCAAAGTGTACAGCCTTTCATAAATGGTATAGATTCATAATATACCTCTAACGCTTTTTCTAACAGATCTAGGAGCTCCAAAGGGGCAGTCAACCCGGCCTCCACCTTACTCCGCCTCTCCTTGTAAGGGTAGCAAGAGTTAGGGCATTCAAAGGCAATGGAAATAATTCTGCTCGGGCAGTGGAAATATACCTGTACCCATAACCAGATGACGTCCGGCTCAGTGAGCATGCAGGTTACCAGTAGTAGTGTGTACTTATGGTGTAATGGTGGGGGTGGGGAGGTGGGTGTTGAGTAAGATCCAGGGCTCGGCGGGGGGCCAGGTGGGGGGCCACTCACCGGTCACTTTACTGCTGACCAGTAGTACTCTCAGGTAACCTGACCTGGATACTGACCACCAGGTGGGTGCGACTTGGGGGGGGGGGGGGGGTCTGCCTAGCATGGAGGTAGCATGGAGTATTCCAGGAAGTGCCACCCACAGGGTCCCTCCTGGCTTAGCCCTTTAAGGGTGGCATAGTGCGTTATTGCATTATTCTCTGCACTACTCACCAGGGCTGCATCTACTTGCCAAGGCTGCGTTCATGAAAGCATCATGCCAGCCATTCGGTAGTGTATCAGTAGAACGCCATGGTATTGTCATGATGCATGAATGCAAAATTCCTGCATCAAAATGACAAAGATCGTGGACGCACTCTGCGCTCCTTAACGGGTTAATTAATGTGCTTCCCATTTATGACTCAGTCACAAATACAGGTGTAGTAAAATAATAAAATAAAAGTTTGAAGAAAGCTTATCACCACCTGGACTGCCCCATCTCAAGTAAGGAAAAGAAGTGTAATCGTTTGATGGCTTGGCAACCACGCACCTGGGGATGGGAGCACTAGATGGTAGACTCATGGTTGCTTGTGGTATATCACGTGCACATATAAATACCATATATAATTGTAGTGAGAGCACATGATTATAAAGTATAGTTTTTAATTACTAGTTTAAACTTGATGTATGCATTATAAGCTATTTCAAATCTAATAAACAATATTTCCTGGTTAGATAAGTCGTAAAGTTTAAGATGCCTGGATAAGAAACCGCTATTAAATATATTATAGTACATAAATAGAATGGCGGAGGGGTCCTCTATATAAGCATTGCCTGTGATCTGGCCTACTTCTAACTTGACCTTTTAGCCTGGTAAGTTTTTTCCCTTTCTTACCTCAAGAGAGTATCATAGCTGAATAAATAGACTCCTAGTGTTAAGTTTCACATAGCCACATGGGTCCTACCAACTGGGCTGTGTTTCACCGGCCGGTGGGCTGTTTATATAGGATGAAGTAAGAATGAAAAAGATATCAAAAAGACATTTTAAAAATTCTAATAAAACGTTGAATGAATTATAAATATTTATCTACAGACCGGTTTTAAGGTGTATGAACTGAACCAGGCCAAAAGAGGAATGTCACTAAAACATCTTCATAAATTATGGCAGAGATAATCATCCCATATCAAGGTGTGCCAGGTATCTGACTGTTAGCCTTTTCTTAGCAAGTCACTAAGTAACGTTATGGCCTTGGTAGAAAGACTTGCAGTTCTAAGGCTAAATATAACTAGTCAGTACCTTGACATGCAATGCATACTATATGTAATATGATACATGACTATATTACATCTCTAAAATACGTTGTACACGTTGTATCCAGGGCCCCCAGAAGTCCAGGGGCATCACCTTTTTCATCTACATCATACACTCAAACCACAAAGAAGGATACAGGCCAGCCCATTTAAAGAGAGCTCAGATCACAAAATAGCCACTTGACATTAGCATTTGATGTTACCTCTGGGGGTCGGTACCCAAATAGATGTAAACTAAAGAGCTGCTCAGTTATTAGCGTTAATTTAAGGGAGTGACTCAGCAGTTGGTACGGGAGGAGGATGGGGAAATGTCAACCATGCTGAATGTCAGTCCAGTTTTAAACTGCATACAGATTAAACAGAATGCACTTCCCATAATTAAAGGCACGAGTTTCTGCACTGTTGATAGCTGTTGATGGGACCTATAGATATATTGCAGGGATGGAACCAGGGGGGAGATTAGTTATAAGGGGCCGGACCACCCGCTTCTTTTCCTGTGGATAACTTTTTTTTTCTAAATTTTTCTTATGATATTTTGATCCTACGATTATTTGGCATCCCCCCCCCCCACACACACACAGACTTCCCGTCCCCAATACAAATTCCTAGCTCCTACCCCTAAAGCCTATCCCTGAAACACACATAGCTTGGAGACTGTACCCTCATGTAAATACCTTTATAATACGAGCATCTTGGTTATGATGGAACCAGGAAAGGCCTGAGTCAGTCTACAATGCACCTGTCCACCTCCTGAATGAAAACAACACCAGCACCAAAAGCAGTGCACAACCCAGCCCAATCTGGTTAGAAGCTGATAAAGAAAAAGCTTAGTAAGCAAGGGAGGGAACTATATTTAACGGCGGAGGGGGCATGCTTATAGCCTGTGGTGGGGCCGATTAGACAAGTAGTTCGGCTGTAAACCGCCGCACCAGCTGAGTAAATACACCTTTTTACTGAACTCTATAATGCGCATGCGCACTGGATGACAGGAGCAACTCTAAAGAGGCACTCAAAGATGGAAGTGCGTTTAAATAATACCATCCGCATATAGTTTAATGTCATGCTGAGCTCATATTTAGGGCCTAAACTCAGGGGCATTATCTAAATACTGTAATATTCGTTTGTCCAAATTAACAGATTACTATATACATATAAATATTCAGGAAATACTGCTCTACATGTTATTCCCACATCTCCCTCTACCTGCTTTGTTGGTCATGTGTCATTATTCTTGATAGAGATTATTCTAGGAGTTGTTATGTCTATAATAGATCGGTTTACCCATTGTTTTATATATAGGCCTACTGTAGAAAGTAGTATAAATGCTTAAAGCCTTCTTATTGTTATACTAACTACTGGAAGCTTCATAATTTAGTCACCTAATACACAATGAGTATCCACGAAATGGATGACTCCCAAATAATGTGCAAATTGGCTGCAGCTATATAAGTAGCTTTGTTTTAAAATTGCTTTGTTTATCTTTCACATAGATCTAGTAGTTAACAAAGGCAATTCCATTTTAAATAGGGTATAAATGCTTTGTACAGGAATCCTGGATATACTAGGCTTTTCTATGGGGTAAGCCTATATAGTATATCAATGGAGCTATGTTATAACAACTCTCATTGAAGGAGGGGAAAACTTTGGATGCACCTACAATCTCCCTTCCCTTACAAACTCCACATTATTTCAACTTCAAAACACACTCTGACAGAGTACACATTAAACACGGCTTTTTTATCAGACCTGGCCGCCTTATTTACTCAGCTCCCACCTGGACTTTGACAGGTGTGCTGCCGACAAGGCAAAGCGAAAACAATTTTTTATAACCTGGAATTTTCCACTCTAAGATATAAATAGATAGATAGATAGCAACCAGGACTAAGACTCCTAACCCTTTATGGGCAACATACTGCTTTAATGTGGTGTGCCCCTTGGTCACCGTGATGCATGAATACAGATCTGGCGAATGACTTGGTGGTGCTGCATTCAAGCATCATACGGATCCTACGGGATTGATACACTCCTGAAGGATAAGCATGATGCACCAATGCATCATGAGGATCTAGCACATTAAAGCAGTATGCGCTGCTTCAATGGTTAGGTGTGCTCAGTCTAGCGTGCCATTATAATGTATCAAGTTTAATTCAAGGTCAGCAGAGCATGGATGTGTCTAGAACTTCTTTTTGCTGGTGGTAGATTAATGGCTCTGTTTAATGCGAATAATGCCACGTGTGCACTCAGAATATGTGGGCAGAGTAACTGTGAGCAGCCAAGCAAGAAGGATGCTCCCTGCTTCCCCCACGGGGCATCCTTACCCTAAGGTTACAATATCCATGTTTATCAGGATTATGCCATAGTATGTACTATCACACCATAGTATGTACTATCACACAACCATGGTAGCATCTCTACAGCTTTAGGTCTGATTCTCCTCAATGGAATATTCCTCTCAGTTTCTTAGATGGTTGCCTCCCAGATCCGCCTTCTTAACCTATACACTGGTAATGAGTCCTTCCTCCAGATGTAATATAAACCTTTCAACATTAGAGAAACTTACTGGTTATTACAGTTAGGCCTATTAACCGATCTGGTGTACACATAACAATGGAGGTAATCAGGAAGGTGCAGAGGACTGGAATCAGGAACACATGTAAAAAAACACCTGTGGGAGTAATTAGAGGAAGTAGGTGTGTATCTAGGGACTAAGGTAAGTAGGGGAGGTGGTGGTGGTGCAATGACTAAGGTAAGGACTGAGTACAGCTCGTCTATCCGATTCACTAAAGTGCTGACTGTACTAAGAGTATTAACCCTTTAAGGGTAGCATAGTGTGATTTAATGCACATTATCAGCATGATGCATCCATGAATCCAGCACTGCCAAATTACGCTGTGCACATCCCAATAGGATGAATAATTATGATCCCAAAGGCTCGACATGCTGCACCGATGCAGTGTTGGTGAGTTACTCGCCGGTACTGCATCGGTGCAGCATGGCAACCCATATGCACCAAACCTTGATACATCATGAAGACTTTAAAGGGTTATATTCATGTAATGTGATCCCTGAAGATAACACTTATATGAAAGGCTTAAATATATATTGTTTATATGAGTTCTCAAATATAATGAATACCCACATTCAGTTGGAAAATAATCTAGAATCCTAGGCACAGCCAGGCTAAAGCAGGCAATGCCTATATATGATTGTCAACTACTCCAATTTATATGAAAGTATCTGCATAAAAATAGTAATAAGTGTATAACATTATTTTCAAATAGATTATGATGTGGCAGTGCATTTTTGCCAATGCCATATCATCATCACAAGCCAATAATTGAAACTCAGGTAATAGAACTTGTATGTTATAATATCTCCTCATCTGACAGGGGGTATTTAACAGTTACTCGGTGAAAATGCCATTAATGTAAAGAGGATTCTTCTGGATGTGTTTTCTACCTCCGCAGGCTGTCACAAATTGTCCATTGTCTGTTATTTATTGTGGAGGACAATCAAAAACAAGTGTTCAGTAGATAAAACAAACACTCACACCAGAGACAATACAACCTCTTGTTCCTCCTCTCCCTTCTAAACATAGAGCTTGTCCTAGTTATAAGAGCTGAGCCAAAAGGAAAAGGAATGGCATGTTTTCTTTTAGGGATCGAGGAAGAGGGTGGAGGGGGGGGGATATACATCCGCCTCTTTCCACATCCCTCATACAGATACTATTTTCTCTGTGCATCTCTTCTTTCCCCATCAACAAAGGATGTCAACAACACCCACGTCAATAGAAGGGCATTCATAAAGACACGGTAGTAACACAACAAGCTGGATTAGCCCCCATCAAACAATAATTGTTAGAGGGACCACAATAAGATATAATATCACTACAAATGTTCCTTCCTCATTGTGGTATGATGGGGGAACCTATTCTAGACTATAAACTCATGTGGCTACTGGAACCAAACTAACAATGCCCACCTCTCAAGTCTCATAATTCAATAATCCAATTTTTAAACCACATTGTCATCATAACGTAATTTAAACTTGAAGATTGCATTACGTAGATCATTTGGGTGCACCTTCTAACATACTTTCATCAATTTTGAAGAAATAATCCTTTAAGAATCGCACAGTGCTTTAATACAATATGCCCTAAATGATCGTCATGATGCATGAATGCAGCCCTGGCGAATATCTCGCCATGGAAAAGTCTATATTCAAGCCTCGTACGGCCCTTAAAGGGTTAAATTGACCAGTTTTAGGAAATTAGATATGTTCAGTAAATAGCAGACGACAATTGGCCGGCCCCTATTGAGTAGTAGTACCTAGTTGTTGTTTGTTACCTGCGGCGTGGCGCCTGAGGAGCAGGGCCACCTCCAGGGGGGAGCAGCTGACATGGCGCCGACAGCTCCCACCACCTCCTCCACGGTCCCCTCCTCCATGGTGGTGGAGGTGTCCACAGCCCAGGGGGGCTTCTCTCCTGTGCCGCCGCATCACTAAACCACTCCTAGCAGACGACATTCAAATCCATTCAAATCCACGAAAGCAGACGACTTTTGGTGTTGGTTAATAACTCTAGGGAATAGTATGGGGAGTGTATGATGATCCAAATAGCATCCACAGCACTGAGGAGTGGGTGTCTGCTAGTAGTAGTACTAGTACTAGAGTCCTGGTTCCTCCTGGCCCTATAATATAGCTTACTCCATGAATTCACTGGTATTACTAAGGCTGGCAGTATTGTAGCCTGGAGTTAAGTCCTGATCCCCTATGTATAACCATGTGAGCTCAGTGGCTGGTCGATGACTAGTGCTCTCAGAGCTCGCACTAGCTATATATATTCTATTCTGCTGCCTCCCGATACGTTTGGATGGCTATACGTGTGTGTGGTTATAATATATCCATCTAGCACCCACTCCAATGGGAAAGTAACACCTCTATATGTAGCCTCCAGACATACCCACCAGGCTTCAGGATTATCCACAACTGTCCCCAATTGGTGCTAGTTATTATGTAGGCCTGTAATCCTCTCTCTCCCCTTTGACATGGCTATATGAGTGAGTCCCTTGGTAGCACTGGTCTATATGGTGGGCAGGTAGATAGCAGTGGTAGAGGCAGGGCTGGTGTGGCTATGGTAGTATGGTACACACACACTGGTGGCCACAGATAGCATTGAGGTGCAGGAGGAGGCACACACTTGGTGGTAGTGGCAGTAAGTAGTATAGTATAGTGGTAGCAGTGAGATAGCTGGTGACTTGCTTGTTACTGTTGGGTCCCTGGTGAGGTCCACAGTAGTCAACACTGGAGCTTCTGGCACCACCAACACCACCACCAGCCACCACTAGCAGTACCAGCACCACTGCACCACTAGGAGTAGCAGTAGTAGTAGAAGGGGCAGGCAGCTCTTGACTGACTAGAGGCAGAGCACAGTGCTCAGGCTGCTCAGTGCTAGAACAGGAGTAGATGTGCTCCCAGCCCTCACTCACCATGATTTATGGGTGTTGATTTATTCATGAGAAGGTGCGTTTGCCAAGTCATGTCTGATTTTAAGACAAAATTTAATCTGTTTGTAACTTCTAAATATACATTTCCCCTTCTATGCATATATTGTATCACATATTAATTCAACTTGTTACCATAATAAGCGATATAACCATATAATAGCGTTATCACATTTGAAAGAAAAACACCAGGAATTTGTTGGTGGATTGTGAATTTATTCTTATGCAGTGTTCTTGTTTTCTTCCTGTTTTTCTTAGTTCTGATTTTCTTTCTCTCCATACTTTGATGGTAGGGGTGGGGCAGTGCAAAGGTACTAATATAGGCGCTGGGCTCATTGTATAGGTACCACACCTGCACCTTGATTTCTACCCCCCCCCCCCACCCCACCTCTACATCCCCACCCTATACCCCTACCCAGCGGATCCACTAGAGATGCACCTGCCTTGGATAACGTTACAAACACAGCAAGGCCAACACGTTTGAAGGTTTTCTTTAGGTAACATAGCCAGAATGGCCAGCAAAACTGAGGTTAGCACGTAGTATTTTAATGAATATTATCATATGAACACATAGGAAGTATTGGTGTTAATAACAACAAAAGGCTATTGCCCTTATAAATCAAGGTCGGATACTATTTAAGCCGGCAAATATCGGTGACCTGACACAGTATGTGATTACCAGGCTCTATAGCCATGAGAGGTCGTCCACCTCTGAGGACTCTGAGAGAGTTGTTTACGCGCACTGACACCGACACACAGGTGTGCATCGCCTCTATTATGTACCCCACCCCACCCCTCCTCCAGGTAACCCCCTCCAGTGGGTACCCAACCCCTCCCCCAGCAGGCAGGTCACAGAGTGCGTGCTGCAGGTGTTACATGAAGAGCTGCTCAGGTGCCCATCACTGAGCCACTCACACCTGCTCATAGCTACCCCCCCCCCCCCAAGTACAGAGACAGGGACAGGGACCTATCCACCCACCCCATTACGGACAGGGTCCTATCTACTCACCCCAGTACAGAGACAGGGCCCTATCTACCCACCCCAGTACAGAGACAGGGACAGGGTCCTATTTACTCACCCCAGTACAGAGGCAGAGGCAGGGCCCTATCTACTCACTCCAGTACAGAGACAGGGACAGGGTCCTATAGATCTACTCACCCCAGTTCAGAGACAGAGACAGGGCCCTATCCACTCACCCCAGTACAGAGACAGAGACAGTGCCATATCCACTCACCCCAGTACAGAGACAGAGACAGTGCCCTATTTACTCACCCCAGTACAGAGGCAGAGACAGTGCCCTAACTGACCCCCAGTACAGGTATATAGATATTGGTTAACTCCAATATGCAAACTGCCCCAAGGGGATGCTATTGACATAATTAGCTCCTCCGTGTTGGGGACATTTATTAAATTGTCAATCATGAATATCACTTTCATTAATGGGACAGCGATGCCATGCCCATTGGTTATTGCTTTACTTGTTCTGTTGGTGATTTCCTTTCTTCACTTTGATAAGGGGAAAATGTATTTGGTTCATCCTCTGTATAGCAAATGGTGGCAGGACTTGAGAGGATGGACCCTTCTCTCCAGACAACTACAAATGACATGGAACGTGCGTGATTAACTTGCGTCCTTCCCTCTTTCCCAAAAAACACTTCCTCTCAGAAGGCCACAGCCATGGCAGGTTTTTACATCGATGTCTGGTTGTCTTGCTGAGCCTGTGTCTATGTGGAATTAAGAGATAAGAGAACGATAGACAAAAGAAAATTAATATCTAGTGCATTGGGATGAGATAATGAGGGGTCAGAGAAATATGCTCTTCACGTTCTCGTTGATAGTATACATGTAATCCTTTGCTGACAAATGAAGTGTTTGTCGATCATTTTGCCTGTTAACCCTCTAATGGGGGGGGGGGTAGATGGGGGGGGGGGGTCCCCATGTCACGTGTCGATTTTAATAAATGACCATGTCACATGTCACTAAGGAAAAAGTCATGTCACTAGTGTCACTAAGGGACTCATACATTAGGGGTCTTGGAGCCACAGGCCCCAGGAAAATTTGGAAAAATTGACAACCTACAGGGACAAAATCTGAAGAAAAAGTTGGGTAACCTACTGTATTCCAAATGAGGGATATTTCTTTATGTCACTAAGCCCTATGTCATATGTCCATTTTAAGAAATGGCCATGTCGCCATGTCGATTTTAGGGGTCTATACCCATTCTAATGTACTATGCCATTGACCCTATTTGGTATATTTACTACCGAAGGATTTGGCGCCATGCACCAATCCAGTGGTAACGGCACAAATACAGCACTATATTATTGGCTTTAAACATATCAGCAACATTTTGTTTTTAATTAAGAATTAAATAGCTAACTTCATAACCAGGATTGTGTCTTGAGCACGTCTAGTGAATGACTGGGCCGTCACATAGTAACGACCTCCGTCAGTTCAAGCTGTACACTCAGCATGACCTCCACAGCCAGTGGAACTTTACTCACAACCCACCACCTGGCCTTCATCCAGGTGGGGAGGATTGGGGGGGGGGCTTGTGCAACTCTAGGTCTGGAGGCTTTTGAACTTCTTGTTTACCTTTTCATTTAATCCTCTATCTTATCCTTATCGTTATCAGCTCTTGTGGTCGTGTCCTTTTTCCTGGGGCTGTGATGGTATGGCTTCTTATGATAACAGGTCCTGTGATAACCTGTTCAATTCTTAATTCCGATCATTGTTTGATGGCTTTGTATTAACTTCCCTGTTCCAGAATGCTGGCTGTGTCTTATGTCGTCCTTTCTAGCATACCTTCCTGTTTGACACATCTGACCACTCATGATGGATCAGTTGCTCATTCCTACCGCCCCCTAAAGAACTTATTAGCTCACTCCCTGCTGTCCTTTGCCTGCCTGTGGGACTTATTGTCTGCCTAATTGCCTGCTTGTCTGCTTCTCTCCCTGCCTGTTTGCATGCCTGTTTCTCCTTCCTTCCTTCTGCTTGCCTGCCTCCTGCCTTGCGTGTCCTCCCCTTTTGCTGGTTACCTACCTTGCCCTGCCTGTCCTCTCCTTCTGCCTCCTTGGCTCTCTCCTTCCTTGCCTGCCCTCCCCTTAGCTTCTGCCTCGTTGCTGTCTGTCCCCTTCCCTGCCTGCACTATCCCTACCTTGTTGTCTCTCATCCGTTTCCCACAAGGGAAGATGCTATCATCACTCAAAGGTCAAACTAATAAACTCATCCCACCACACTATTGGTGCAAAGAGCATCTCTGCCTTGAACCTTTACACGACAATCTGACAGTTTTCCCTGATTTCAGCAAATTTGACTTCTTTAGAAAGTTTGTAAGAGGATTCGCGTGTCATGGCTGCGCTTCTAATGGAGGTAATTAAACATGTGATTCATTGAAGATTTTAGCAGTTGAATCGGAGACTTCCACAGCTTTCAGTTATTGATTCTGTTGATACTGAAGTTTTCAATATCATTCAGCATGTTTGAAAGTTTGTCTTTCTGCTCATTGAAACTTTACCAGAATTTATAACCTCAAAATAGTTTGACTGAAGCTTCTAGTAGGGTAAAAAGCCGCAGGCAGTATACTATTATCTTTAGTTGAAATAGAAATAGAAATAGATTAATTATATGCCCTTTGTATATAAACACTTGATGTTTCATTGCTGCAATAGTGGATTGAGGGATTATTCAGATTGCATTTGTGCACTTTGGTGCACTGTACCCTGGGCTTCCCCATTGCCAATGCCATTGCTACAAGATGCAGAGTTGGACTATTTACACGGCCGACCTGCTGTTTGGATTGGCACGTATACCCTGGGCATGTGCCCTGGGACATATCTCGGAAGGAAGCAGTAAAATTAAAAAGGTCTATCGCTATAGTTGCAGGTTCAGTCCCCTATAGTACTAAGACCTTCCTTCGTGACTTTTTTTGTCTTCATCTTGTCTACCCGCATATCTAAACAATGCAAATTAAAAAAAGAGATTACTGTATGCCTACCCACCTAGTTCTTTCCAAGCTTAATCCTGAACTACACTTTCTTTGAAAGGCTTACCACTTTGAGGGCTGCTATATGCATGATGCAATTCTGCCCACCTGCCAACCTGCCAAATATGGGCATGTATACACAACATACACCGTATATGGGCATGTATACACAACATGCACCGTATATGGGCATGTATACACAACATGCACCATATATGGGCATGTATACGCAACATGCACCGTAAATGGGCATGTATACACAACATGCATCGTAAATGGACATGTATGGGGCCCTTGATGGGGGGGGGGGGGTCCCCATGTCATATGTAGATCTTAGAAATGCCAATGTCCCATGTCGCTAAGGAAAACCCCATGTCCCTAGTGTCATTAAGTGGGATCTTTGGGACCACATGCCCTTGGAAAATTTAGGAATTTGCCTATGAAATTGGCACATTCAGAGTGGTTTGAAACATGTTAGAATCTATATCTTCAGAAAATTTTGGAATTTACACTTAAATTGATGTGTTTTGAGGGAATTTGAACTTGTCATTCGAGAAAAAGTTAGGAATACATTTTGTATATCATGAGATTAGTGTATTTTAGGCCTTTATGAGGTTCTGATGCTATTCAAATCCATGTCACTAAGGCCAATGTCGCATGTCAGACTTAAGAAATGCTCCATGTCCCATGTCACTAGTATGGCCATGTCCCATGTCGATTTTAAGAAATGGCCATGTCGCCATATCGGATTTAAGAAATGGCCATGTCGCCATATCGAATTTAGGGGTCTAGGGCCATATGTATACAAACCGTATGGGCACATGGCTAACCCTACTTGGATGATGCACTCCCAACATATGCATTCATGCATCATGCCAACGAACGGCAAGGCTCGTTAAAGCATTATGATACCCTTAAAGGGCTAAGGTTTCAAGGATACCAATCTAGGAAGGTCAAAGTTCTCTAGAGACTACATCTTTATCCGCATCATCTTCCCTTTCTCCCGGATATTAGTTTTCTTAATTCAGTTTACCTAAATAGGTTGGAGAGGCAAAGGCTACTGCGCCTCTCCCCGCCCTAAGATCCGCGAGTGTACCTCAGTTTTGTTTTCATACATCTGACAACAGAGCCTTGTCATAATTACTCACAGGTCCGAGGTGCATTGTGGGAAATGACGTCATATCCTGGTAACGCCCGAGTGAGCAGCTCACAGAATAGGATGTCACGACTGTCAGTAATAACGCTTTAACCCTTTAAGGGCCGCGTGATGATTTAGTGTCATGTCGCCATGATGCATGAATGCAGCTTTGGTGAGTTACTCGCCAGTGCTGCATTCATGTGTCAAGTCGACCTTAAAATGGTTGATACACTATATCATGCCGAAGGTTTGGCATGATGCACCAATGCTGTATTGGTGAGTAACTCACCGGTGCTGCGTTGGTGCATCATGACGGCATGCCGTCCTCAAAGGGTTAATAGAGTGAGTCAATGTGAGTGAGTGACCCCTTTGTTACAGAGAACGGGGGAAACTGGTGAAATTAGGTGGTGAGAGGTCAAACCATAATGATATTTCCATGAATTTCCCTTTCTATAAGAAAAAATAGTGTCGTATATCAAGGGACGCTTGTGTGAAAAGATATTACAAACAATTAGGACTTTATATAGTGACATGTACTGGGAAAGAGACCTTCAATGTGAGAACCCTGCAAGGATAAAAAAATGCCCAGTGTTATATAGGACGCGATAGCCAGCTATTAATAAACTCAGATATATTGTTTCGGGCGTCTGGATAGCTATGGGGCCAGAGCCAAATTTGACACAATGACAGAATCCGAAGGGTAGAAGGGGCGGGGGTTGAGCCTCTAGGATGCCCAGGAATAGATGAGGGGATGGCTCTGTACTGAGTTATGGCCTGTCTAACCCTTTAAGGGAAGCATATTGCTTTGTGCATGAATTCTACCCTGGTGAGTAACTCGCCAGAACTGCATCGATTCAAGCATCATGCCGATCCTTTAGAGTCGATATAGTCCCGAAAGACCAGCATGTTGCATGAAAGCAGCCCTATTGAGTAGATTCACCAGGATCGCATTCACAAAGACCAAATGGATCAGTGAGGATAGCACATTAAAGCACTGTGCGGCCCTTCAATGGCTACTAAATCCCCCTGCCACCCTGTACCGTTCATCATTGATGCTATGGATAAGGGGCTTAGCATGTAGCTCTATGTCTAGGTACCCGCCTGCTTAACCCAATACATTGTTCATCCCCCTCCGTTGCTATTTTGGGCCATCTCCTTTTTTTTCTTAGCAGCTAACCAATAGTCATAGGACTATAGTCTGCGCCCTTCACTTCACTCCTCCGTATAGTTGACATACTCCTCCTCTTTTCTTTGCTATTCTTTTTCTCTAAATCGTCTTTTTCTTTCCTTCCCTTTTGACCACTGTCCACGGGGCTCTAATCGGCCAATAGCATATAGAAAATGCATGCACGGGCTAATATAAATCGGCCGAGGTTCCCCAGTGGACGGTGGTCATTTGCA
Organism: Harmothoe impar; assembly: GCA_947462335.1. Taxonomy (NCBI): domain Eukaryota; kingdom Metazoa; phylum Annelida; class Polychaeta; order Phyllodocida; family Polynoidae; genus Harmothoe; species Harmothoe impar. The sequence goes on along the minus strand of OX381712.1, from coordinate 61,137,678 downwards.
TCCAGGCTTTTTAATACATATGGGTCTCTCCTTGTCCTTTTCATTCGTTCCTTCTCCCCCTACCTCCTTGGGCTTACTTTACATAAAACCTAAGATGACAAATCAAAACCACGCCTTGTGGAGATTTACATTACTCTGAAAGGCTCCCCGACTTTACGTCTACACTTGCTGACTCACCCACCCATTCCCCATGTTTATATTTCCGTGCAATATGGTCACTTCCCAGAGTGGTTTGTTTGTTGATAGTGGTCAGAAAACAGGCCGGTAGTTGACCAGTCACCAGTATTTACGGATCAGCACGCAGGTCACCAGTACTCACCATTGAACACGGCAAAAGGCTCAGGTAACCCAAGCACCAAAAACACAAAGCATGGTGCAATATCATTCCAGAATCAGAAGTGTGTCCCAGAGATGGGTATGATTTAGTTTAGACTACACCTGGGCATGGTTCTTCCATATACCCACTGCCCCACAGGGTCAAGACGAGGTGTTATACACCTAGTCGATGAGTATCTTACACATAACCGAAGGTTAAGTCAGATACATGAGGCCACCAGTCAGTTTGCCATGGTTATTTTGACATACACTCAGTTACTCGTAGGGTATCTACTACATACCCTCTCGTTATCAATTAACCCTTTGAGGACCGCATGGCAGTAAATTCTGCTCGATGACCTTGAACACTATAGCAACAAAAAGTACTTGAACTAAATGTGGGACAGCTCGGGAGTACAGTGTACCAGACGTGCACCTACAGTGGTCAAGTCGTCCCTGGTCAGTGGCAGCATGTGTACCCAGCCCTGCCCCGTGTTGACATGCACCCAGGCCGTTACCACACAGCTACTGGTACTAGTGCCTCAACAACCCTCTCTAGTAGTTAAATAGTAGGAACTGTTTAAGGTGGGTCAATACCATGGTGTAAAAGTAGCTAGATTTTCATCAGATTTTTGCCATAAGACCATAATAGCATACACTTTCCAACATAGCTGAGAAAGTAGGAGGGTCCCGAGCTGTTTTCTGAGATATTCAAGCCTTAAGTCAGTGTTTCATATAATAGGAGTATATAGTGCTTCGCCAGATATGTACATAAAATAGTATTGAAAAGTAGCTAAATATCTATATAACTCTCTCAGGATATAGGTTTTAATGTTCTCTCACTAGACAATCCCTTTTGAACATATGGTCCCGGGCATATTTCTAAAGTTTTTGTTAATTAAAAAAAAAAAGTTGTAGGGAAATAGAAATATACTAAGGGCTGGTTATGTATTACTTCTGAATGAGAGCCACCACCACAGACTCCATAGCACAGTGGCAGAATGCATGCCTTCATATCCAAAGGTCGGTGGTTCTCGCCCCGGTCAGGCAACACCTTTGTCCATTTTAGAACAATTTGATATAACTTGTTCCAATATGAGACAAAGGTCCCCTGGTCATCTATGGTGAAACTAGAGAATGTACCTGCGCAGAAAGCTGCGCAGTGAACGGAAATGGCATCATATTGACCCACCTTAATAACAAAACCTGCCCAGATTCTGAGGAAAACCTCCCAATCTGCAGATTTAGCTTGCATTGATTTAAGATTGATATAATTATTGAAAGGCTCATTTAATTGAGGGGCAGGCGTCTGCAATTGAATTTGATCTATATTCGGTAACTTTTCTTTAGACTCATTTTAGGTCGTAATACCTAACATTTTCTGGGCCCCTTTGAATGAAGACACGACATTAGGGTGCAATAATCTCAAATTAGCTTCATGGCCTTCATAGTGTACTGACCGTCCAACTACCCATGGACATGTAGTTTTGACATGTTACATGAACACAAATCCTTGTTAGGCTCAACTAACCTCTAGCTCCCTCCACATTATCCACCCACTGCACATGTAATAGATAGACTATGGTTATGAAAGGGTATGTAGAATTAACCACGGTATGCATTATAACCAAGGTGTGAAGCCTTTGTCTTAGCCGCCCACCGTGGGTTAAAGTACAGTAGTTGACAAGACCCCAGTATTTCCTGTTAGTCTTACAGGATTAGTGTTCTTGCTCAGACCACGTCCAGCCTCATGTTAAACACGTGTTATGTCGATAACTGTGGTTTGTGGTCAGCATACATGACAGCTAACAAGACATCTGCTAAGTAATTCGTGACTTGATCATCGATTCGGTCAAGGACAACCAATTCTGCTGTTTCATGTCCCTACCATGAAAAAAAATGCTCGCGAATCACGCCCCTGGGGACGCAGTGCAGTGGATGAATGGCGGTATTTGAGCAAACATTGATTTAAAGTTTATGCGAATTGTCATCAATTAATTTCTTTAATCAAACAAAATATTAAAGTGTTTTTCCTACCCACCTCGATTTCCCCAACCTAACCTAACACGCAGGTCTTTTTTCTTTCGCCTTTAGCAGACGACAATTTCCACTGTTTGGCACGACTCGTGTTACGTACGGCGGGAAACATTGCACCACTTGACACATGCGGTTAGCAACCAAAACCACTAGAGGTTCCTCTAGTACCCATGTACTAGACTACCCAGACATGTACAAAGACGTATTAATGGGTCATTTTGTCGTCTGCTCTTGGAACTTCTGTGGACATTATATGAAGGCATGTTACGGAACAGCAGCACTTAATTTTAACCCTTTAAGGGCAGCATGGCACTTAATTTAACCCTTTAAGGGCAGCATAGTGCGGTAAACACCCAGTGCCCTTATAAACAGGACTGCGTACCTGACCCGGTTGCACCCGACTGTCGCTGGAGGGGTACAAAGATCTAGGCCTTTTTAAAATGCACTATGGCTTTCTGTGGTCATGATGCACGAATGCTGCACGGGCGAGTGACTTACCAGTTTTGCATTCAGATATCATGCCAACAATGTTGAGTATATCAACTCGAGGGTCAGCATGATGCGCCAGTAGATACGCTTCCGGAGTGTTGGTAAGATGCACCAATAATAGAGATGCACCCGCCTAGAGTTGTCCTGTTTTAAGGTCAAGACAGACAAAGGGGCCAGACCCCGTGGTGAGTAGTATACTACAGAGGCATTTGGGCATGGGCTCAACTTTGAGGTAATTATCAGTTACTTTGATACATTGATATTGAAAGTACTGTAGGAGATAACCCCCGTGTTATCGCCCTGACCCTATCAGTGCCTGACCTCACTTATACATGAAACACAAACTGTTAATTGAATTTACCTGATAAGTAATGACAATGCTCATTTATCACAACCAATAGCAAGCTCTGCTTTCACAACAAAACAAGACCGAAAGTGTAAAGTATACTGCGCATCAAAATTACACAGCCAAAAATCATTTTCTTACCCCAAGAAAATACTAGAATCAAGATTACATTTTCTCGATTCAAGGAATAAACTCATTCTGAGTTTTTACGTTTATCTTGTTTTCAGAAAGGGGAAGCTAAAAAAAAATTCTTATATTTTCTAGTATTCTTCTAGAAACAAGTATTCAAGATTATTTTTCTTTAGGAATTTTCTTAAAATTGGTCATTTGTGCACCCAACAAGATTATATCTTATATTCCTGAAAGAAGAAAGTTCTATTTCTAGATTTAAGATTGCTATGTCTTGAAAATCTGCTCAGTTAAGAACCATGTGTCCAAAGTGTCAATTAGGGCGAAAAAATATGCAAGTATACTCTATTATGTGATGGTCATGACCATGCTTAATGCCTTCACCAATTTCCTTCCATTATTTGGGAATTTTATAGGTGTCGAATGTGAGTTCAGTTAGGTTCCATAGGGATCAAGTATACATACTACTAAATAAGAATTATTTTCTTAAATTAAGAACATTAGTTACATGTTGTGCCACAAGAGGCCACCACTATGCAATACAACAACTTTCTTATCAAACAGGGTATACATTTCTGCCTCAAATTTAATCCCAAAGAAACAGAAGAGGGTAAAAATATGTGGGAAAAGGGGAAATTTGTTAGGGATTAATTTGGTGTAAGAACTCTTGTTCCAATAAATGAATTAAAATAACTATAGGGAGAAATGATAAGAGACACCATTTGTTTGATAATATCATTTGAATAAAGGGAAGGAGTACCTGTCCCATTACATGAAGTGAAATGACTTTGAATAAAGGTCTGTTTGCTTGAACTCTAATGTAGCTGCAAAAAGCTGCATTTAATCTGATGAACCTCTTTCTGATGCTCTGGCATCAATCCCTTCTCTCTAAGACTAAAACTAAATATAATCATACCCCTTTCCCAGGCAAGAACATCAATCTTGTTTATCTATTCAAATAAGAAATTAAAACTTACTTAAGAAAAAGGTTTTCTAGAAAAAAGGTCAATTTTGTAAGAAAGATTTTCTTATTTTGAGAAATATATCAGGAAATATCATCTTGATTCTAGTATAGAATACTTGATTTAAGAATGTTTTTCTTGTTTGTTTTTCTTGTTAGTTTTTCTTACTCTAAGTATATTAAACTCAACCATGCTTTCAAGTAAAATTTTGTTATCCTACGGACAAACTTGTTTTAAGTTTATTTTACTTAAAAACAAGGAATATTTTCTAAAAATGAGAAAATTATTTTTGGCTGTGTATTTTAAAGTATACTTAACCTGTACTTTCAATTATCTCATTGTATGTCATTATTGATAAGAAAGACGTGTGCCTACCTGTCATTAACAACAGGGAAAGGGAGAGCACACTCTCAACTTAGACAGAGAAAAAGATCCCCTGTTTCGCTACTCTATATTTGAATTTAAAGACATATGCTTTTGCTAACCTCTCTTATTCATTATTTATTCAATTTGTGTGAATTATTCAATAAGCCATGGTCTCCGCCCCTGTATAGCGTTGCGGTTAAGCTCAAGATATCAAGGGTATTGTTCATTTTGTGATAAAGACATGGAATTTCTACCACAGAATCTAGACATCTCAGGGAACATTTTAAGAGATAGAAGCACCCTGAGCTCCTTCTGGAACCAAGATGGCCGCCATCTGAACATAAAGTACCTGGGAAAGGACAATCGGACACTTTTTATTGGATTTCCAAGTGTGATTTAGCAATATATATGTTTTAGAGGGTGGGAAACTCAAAAAAGAGGCTCACAAAATGGTTTTGGTAAACACCTGTCAACAAAATAGTTCCCATAGCAACCAGCATAACTACCAAACATATTGAAAACCATCTATTAAGCAGTTCTTATTGCATTGTTTTCTGAAATACTATCATACCAGGGTTTCAGGGATGTGATGTGACAGGGGATGTAGCTCAGTGGTGGAGCAAGCGCTTGGTTGGTGAAAAGCCCCAGTTTTGAGTTCCGGTGTCTCCAAAAACATTAAAAAAATAGTTCCCATAGCAATCAGCATAGCTACCGAAGATATTAAAAATATGTATGTAGCAATTCTTATTTGACTGTTTGGTGTAACACCATTATACCAGGATGTGGAGGTGGTTAAGGTCCCAATTCCATCATTAATCATTGGGAAAATATGTTTTCCCAGCAACTATTATATTCGCCCGGAAAGAAAAATCAAAAAGTCACTTGGCAATCTTTATTTGATGAGTAATCAAATTACCGGGAGAGTAGAATCCTTTTGATTATGACAAGTTTTTGGATCACCAGCACAAGTGACTTTATTTATATATATGACTTTATAGGAAAACACTTAACATGACAACCATACCATAAATCAACACTTGTTTCAGATTCTATGTGCAATGTTATGTATCATTTTGGTCATTTCCCTGAACCTTTATGGAGAGTGTTTCCATGGCAAGCAGACTGTCATATGCAAAGTGAAAAAGTGTTTCAAATTATGTGCACAAAGAGTCACAAGTGAAAATTGTTCCTTAGATGTTTGCTTTGGACCACATACACTATTCAGGATCTGTGTCCATTCATATTTGTGATATGGCTGCTCTTCATAAGAAGCACCCTGCTAATGGGGCTGACTTTCAGTCTGGCAAATATGCTGTCAACAAGACACAAAGCAGATTCCCTTCAATGACACTTGATCGGTGTCATGCAAAGAATAATGCTTTCACCAAGAGTTTCTGTGGTGCAGTCAGACTGACAGATAGTCCTGCAGCTCTGAGAAACTGGATGGTGGCCCAAAAAAACTAATAGCAGAATTTCAGCAGCTGCAACCACGCCTGCCAGAAGGTGAAGCTCATGCACAGCATGATAAGCTATCCGCTCAAAATGCATTGCACAGGGGATGTTAATGAATTAACACAGGCAATGCAAGATATTGGTAATCTATTCATGCAAGAAAGCAAAGACCTGGTTCTTGACATTAGAGACATTATGATTATGGATGACATTGTCTGCAACACACTTCGAAGCATCAAGGATATTTGTTAAGAAATGAACAAGTAGTTTGTTAAGGACAGGCTAGAAAATCCACACAAAATGAAAACAATCAAGCAAAGCAAGCTGCCATTTTTCAGAACATCTCCCATGAAGACTTAATCGAACCAAAAGATGAAACTAAAAGCACTTAGGAATGACAGGTATGTTTTCTCATGACTGTATATAGTTGCTAAACATGCAATGGAGATCTTGACCTGTTCTTCCCCTATGTAAACCATTTAGCACGACCAGCACTGGTATCAAATGGTAAGCTCCAGCCTGGTGTCAAGGCAGACATCTTGAATTGCATATTACTAGATGCTGTGAATGTGCCAAAGAAGTCCCCATATCCAATGCATCATATTTCACTCCTTGGCCACTAGCCCAGGGCATTACCTCTATGCCTATTTGCATATTCTCATGGCATAGGGGCGGTGGTTAAGGCCAAAATTACAATTTTCAAGACCAGCAGTTAATGGCTTGCCAGAAAAAAATGCCCAAGTTAACATTTGGATCAAAGCATTGCACTCCAATCCTGAATTGCCAGACCTGTCTGAGTGGGGCTGGCAATGGGACACACTTGCATGGCACCCACTGTGGATAAAACAACAATAAGCAACTGTCTAAATCATGCTATGAGCTTATTCACTGAGGATGCAAGAAAGTACTGAATGTACTGGTAATATCAGCGTCAAAAGGCTTCCCTCAAATGCACTGCATTATGCTGGAGGCTCTTAGACTGCTATCTCTGAAAGGTGCATATGTAAATGTAATATTTCTTAAAGGGAATGAGTCTTACTATGCATTTGGTTTCATAGTGGTTGAATAATTATTTTTCATTTTGCATATTACAATGTGGGTGATACAGTAACTCAGAAATATGATGTTTTGGAAACACAAAGACTCGAACCTGAGGCATTTCACTTGCCAAGTGATTGCTCTACCACTGAACTACATCCCCTGTCACATCATATCCAGGCAACCCTTGTATGATAGTGTTTCAGAAAACAATCCAATAAGAATTGCTTAATATATGAAGAGTTTGGATGCAAAACGACATAAGCGCCATTTCCAAAAAAGAGACAAAAATATGGCAAAAAGATTGGTTAGGGATGCTCAGATGTAAGCCACAAACTATTCATCAAAGATTAACCATTTTTCATGGTATTAGGGTCCACACAGTACACAATCTGTTACCAAATTACTAAAATTGACCCCAGGGTGGCTTTACAAAATGCACTATATGCTTCAATTCTGGGATGGATTTATGTCGTTTTGCATCCAAACTCTTCATATGGTTTTCAATACCTTTACTGGTTGCTATGGAAGCCATTTTGTTGATAGATGTTTACCAAAATATTTTTTCCCCTGCCGTCTAGCCGATATTACCCTCAGTGTGCTTGGTGTATCCGCTAGTGCAAGGGACACAGTTTCTCTGAAAATGATGTTTTAGAAACAGCGGGACTCGAACCTGGGGCCTTTCACCTGCCAAGCAATTGCCCTACCACTGAGCTACATCCCTTATCACATCACATCCCAAAAACCTTTGTATGATAATGTCTCACAACGATCCAATAAGAATCGCTAAATTCACAGTTTTTAATATGTTCGGTAGCTATACTGGTTGCTATGGGAACTATTTTGTTGACAGATGTTTACCAAAATATGTTTTGAGCCTCTTTTTTGAGTTTCCCACCCTCTCAAATCTATATATTGATGTCTCACACTTGGAAATCCAATAAGAAGTGTCCGATTGTCCTTTCCCAGGTACTTTATGTTCAGATGGCGGCCATCTTGGTTCCAGAAGGAGCTCAGGGTGCTTCTATCTCTTAAAATGTTCCCTGGGATATGTAGATTCTGTGGTAAAAATTCCATGTCTTTATCACAAAATGAACAATCCTTCGGCTTAACTGCACCGCTAGTATGGCTAATAGAATAACCAGATGATAAATAAGCACATTACACATCCAACAACGCTATGACTCGAAGTTCCTATCATATCATAGGCAACATATTATACCATACAGCAGCTGATACTATCCTCACCCTGTAACCGTTTATACATGACACCGAACCCCAATAATGTGGTATAATTTCACCAACAATACCCGGATGGGGAATGATTGTTGGTTGCCTGGTTACTGTTACACAGCCTCTCTGGGTCACATGACCTCATCGGGTTAACAGCGCATGACCTCAGGTTGTGGTCACAATGTACACTGGGTTTTTGTACCACCAGCTGGGTCTCACCACTGTTATAAGGTAGAGTAGAGGAACCACAGGCGACTGTGCTTATCCCATATGCAATCCATGCTAATAATTATTTGTATCCATAGATTTGATTTCGTCTTTTGTTGCCCTTAATGACTATTTCGGAGGATTGTATCATTAGATTTTTGTTTTCATATGACATCACATTTTTAGGACCCTTTTCAAGACCACCACCCACCCCCATCTCATTCGTTTTTGGAGCTTATAAACGTAGATATATCGCTGAGTCACTCAAGAACCACTATCCAGCCCCTTTCCCTTCCAGGTGCCATATTTTATGAACGTTCTCTTACAAGTCTTAGTAAAAATTGAAGTAAAACGAGGCTCATATTGAAGAAGGACGGCTATGCAGACACAATCAAAAATACATGGCCTGGAAGTACAGAGGAAGGAAATGTAGAGGTGGGGTAAAGACATTATATTGATAATCGATTTGCAGAGAGTAGAAAGAAAGCTATAAGGACAATTCTTCCGAGGGTAACCATTGGATACTGATACCACTGATAAGGATTACACCTTTGTATAGTAAATCATTGAGTGGAAATGCGTCGTCAACCTCTCTTATCTCTTAGTACCTGGATCTCTTATCTATTGATTTACCCTTGATGTCAGGTCAAGATAGTTGTTTTTACTCAAGAGGATCTCCTGTGGCTCTATTATGGTTTCTTGTCTCCAGGGAAAGCGCCTAAGATATGTCTCACAATCTTATCTACTTATCTTGTGTGCTAACTGCGTTGTTACAAAGGTATGGTTAACATCTAGATCAGGCCCTAATAAGAATAGACCTGTGTTATTACCTGTGTCACAGATATTGACTATATATTGTACATATCAATGCCTGTATATAAGAACCAAGAGGTCTACTCACCCACCATCATCAGTCGAGTTTCTCGGGCTACATTCATGCATCATGACGACAAAAGCAAAGGATATTAAAGCAATTCGGGGTCCCTAAAGAGTTAGAAGTATCCACATATATAGACCTAGCTTAGACTTCCGGCCGTGCCTTCTGCATTAAGCGTAAAGAAAACTCCATGACAAAGGCAGGATAGGGGGTCCCTGGATTCCTCCCTGTTACGTGTACTTACTTCTATTAGAAATGTATTTTAACCTCTGTCATAGTGATGTCCATACACTGCTTCATTGACAGATTATTATCCATGTTCTATAGTAGAATTTCGTACACAGTTGAGTGGCTCCAGACGGGTCAAAAGCGACCTGGCGACCTGGGCTGTTTCTCAGGCGACCTGGCGACCTGGTGCAATAATTCATGCGACCTGGCGACTTTCGGATAAATTTGGGTGTAGTAAAACATTAATGGTCTAAAAAACGACATTTGGACCTTGCGCCTTTAATTCCGGCGACTTTCCGACCTGAGGGGTGGGGCCCTCTGCAGCCCCAATTGACCTAGGATTATGAATTCAGGCTCTTCTGTGACCATGGACTCAATACTGTAATGACGCACATGTACAGAGATAGATACTTAATTCCCTTGTCCGTCAGTGAGTTTAGACATAGAACGTGTACCACAGTAACTAGCTACAGTAAACACATGACTGACCTAGTAACCATGCAGCTTCATAATCTATCCGTAAGTAGCACACAAAAACGGCATGTGATAGATGGAGCTCTAATCAGATTAGGCCCCGATTAGGCCTAATTCGGTGTAGCCCTGCACAGCCCTACATCCAACACGTAAAGCACCTAATAGCCTATACCGTTATATACGGTGGTATCCTAGAAGATTGTTCGCAGTAAAGGTCTTGGGAAGCAAACTTGCCATATTGATTATCACCCATAAAATTAAGGTAATGTGATCAGGAATCAAATGAAACGAGTTAAATACTATCGGGTCCTTGTTTTAACGCCGTGGATGGATATGATCACATCACGCTACCATTAAGTAATAGTTATGTTTTAATTAGGTTAAGAAAAACGACTATTTCACAGATTTCCCATATTGGACTACTGCAGTTGGCATTAAATTTTGTTGAATACTATCCAAATACATCGACCCTCACTTCTTCCTCGAACAATTACTACCTCCGATCCCTCACCCCCTCAGCCATTGGAGCTGCCCTCATGAATATGTTCCTTCATATTTGGACCTAGATCCTTGGATAATTTGTTTCACCAGACAGTTCTGCATCCTTTTCTAAATTAGAGGTAGTGAGGGCTGACTGTATGTTTATCAATACCATGAAATAAATCTTCTCTGAGTATCGCTATACGGTCACAGGGCTTACGTATACGACACCTAGTGGCAAAAGGTGAAACTACCTTAAGCCATGATATTATAATATTCTCTTGTTCAATTATGTTCTAATATAATTCTATTGAACATTTAGACCCCACTCTAACTAGCTCTACCATATCTTTACATGTGTATTACCTCTACTAATGAATCCTATAGTTAAGGACTAGAAATATTAAGGTTAATCTGATTAGATTTAATGCACTAGTCCTATTTACCTAGATTTGATTTGAACTTATACTGATCCTATATTCATGTCTATACCATAAGTCTGGCTGACATGTCGGCAGATTTTCTTTCACCGATGAAAAATCTAGAAAATGTCACTTCTGATAGCTATTAAAGATGATAATGCTAGAATTTCAATGAAATCTACCCCAATAACATAGAGGGGTTTCTTTCCTACTGTGATATCTATGTGCATCAATCCAATATCCCCAAGGTATACCAGGAGAAATGTGCATGGATGCAAGATCAACTATAGATCATCCAAAACTTCCTCGACTTCCTGGTTTTAGAGCCCGTGCTACATAGATGATACATGGCTTCATCGTGAACTGTTTTTTTTTTCATTTGTCTGTTTTATGATTCATTTCTAATCACTTCTATTCCGTTTCAATATTCGATAAGTGTCTTATCTGCCTTTAAAGCAGCGTCCTTAAAACCATCCTTAATTCTCGGTTGTACTCACCCAAGTTAAGTTTCTGCCAAAGGCCGCTCAGATCCATTAACCCTATTGGTCGGTGGGGCAGATTCTTCAGTCGATCCTTCATTTTGCCTTTCTTTTCTCTTCCTCCTCGTCACCTCTCCAAATATAAGAACTAATCCTTCCTCTTTGGCAAGAATATTTTGAGGGAATCCAAATCTTGAATATTATTTTCTCCTTCTTTAAACCACAATCTGTTTAACGAGAGTCATATATCACCAAAATTGGCCACTTTGGGTTGTCAAAGGTCTGGTCGCCTGCCAGGTAGCAGAGAGTGACTGACAGTGAGTGGCGTGTGGAGAGCTATGTGTGGAGAGTGAGTGACTATCTTTGTGCTGGGAGAGTGACGCTGATGCTGGGTCCTAACGTGAGGGCAGTCCGGAGGTTTCTGATAGCGCATCCCCGGGAGCTGGCCCTTATATAGGGCGGAAATCGGCATACATACAGCAGCTTATAGAGATAACGGGTTTGTCAATGTCAATGGACTTTGTCATCCTAACCCATATATCGGTGTCTGCTATTATAAGGGATGCGTCATTTAGCTAACCAGCTGGGGGGAGGGATCTGGTGGGTATACATGGGGAGGAGGTGGGGGGGGGGGGGGGCAGAGAAAGAAACACATTGTGGCGGGGAGGGGGGCAAATACCTTAATACATCTAAAGACTCCTAAAAATGGCCTGAGGGTGCCTGGGAATAATCATATAATAATATTGTAGTGGCTTTAAGTATTGTGGCTCCAGAGGGGTAAAAAACGACCTGGCGACCTGGGCCCTTTTCTAGGCAACCTGGCGACCTGTATGGCAAGCCTACTTTTGAACAAAATTGATAATAGGCTAAAGAGTCTAAAATAACGACCTTGCGACCTGGGGGCCTTAATGTCGGCGACTTTCCGACCTCAGGGGGGGGGCCCTTTGCATCCCCATTATTCATGACACCATACCATTCTCATTGTCTAGGCCCGATGTGAAATTCTATTCTTTTTATTTGGGGGGGGGGGGGGAGGGGGGGGTGTAAATCAATAATTTATGGAGCGGGCAAAATGCCTATCAGACCCGGGCTATCAGAGGGGGGTCGTTACAAATTGCTTTCGTAAAAAAAGCATATATAGTAATAAATGGATTGTTCCTATATTGACTGCAAGACGAGTACTATATATAGCAACTGAATCCAATAAATCAAGACCTCATGACAATCTTGACAGGCCTAAGAAGGTACTCTATCTCCTGATATCCAACAAATGGAACTTTGCTCGGTAATGATAAAAATGAATTCATATCGAACGATGTTACAGTGTTATACACGTGTTTTACTCGCACGTGTTCTTAAAATATCTTACATATCTATAGATCACCGTTCAGTGAGTAGACACTAGCTAGATTACTATATATATATCATAACAATGTATATCAGTTTTCTCTAGAAAAGCACTTAAGTATAGGCGTAATAGGTTAAATATACTCAAACCAATGTGTTATGTTCACTTTGATTAGTAGGTTAAGCCCTGCTCCACTTGAAAGTTGGAGCCGGAGTATATTAAATATCACCAATATCTATTTCTTTTACATATTGAGTCACAGAATAAAACTCTGCTATAGGAAGGTATACATAAAGCCTATACCCTGTTCTCTAACCCAATTCTTCTCCCTCTATAAAAGGATTCAAGTCACAATTCAGGTTAAACCTCCTTCAATTTCATGCTGAGAAACACTTGTGGGAGATTATGTGGTGAGAAGGTAAAAAGGGCAGCTTGCTAGGTCAGTTTCAACATTTAAAGTTGTAAGCAATGCCAGTAAATGATATATATAGAGGTGGTAAACAGTCAGGTGTTTTTGGGGAGTTTATTTATCGGTGGTCATGCTTTTTATGTGGTCGTGTGGTTGGCTAGCAGACCAGAAGGGGCCCTATTACTTCCACCAGAACCAGAATCACCCCACAGTTGGCCGCATATGTGCCAAAGGCAGAATACCTAAACATAATATTATGTTATTGCTGCGATATATTATGTTGAATTATGTCTGAAGAGGTCAAGTGTAATGGGGGGGGGGGGTCCGAGGAGGTTATCTATAAAATCAACAGTCTGAAACGCCCCAGTAACTTTAACAATGTCCAGAAGAAAATGAATATATTTTTGAGGTAATTAGAGCAACAATCGTTGGTTCAAATGCCTCTTTTCCATCAAATGGCATGTCTCCTATGTTATTCGCCCACAGCTTTCACTTGACATGACATATATGATTTGTATGCCATATAAATTTGATTATACTATACTAAAACTTATGTTTTTTTTTTTCAGTTTAGCCCCATCTATCTGTCTATAAGTCTGTTCGCTTACTTTCAGGTGAGGCCACTCTTGAATGACACAGAGAAAATTTTTATTTGAAGTCACGCAAACATATTACTCCTTGTACAGCCTTATGCACGAATGAAGCCCTCACAGATTAATCGCCAGTGCTGCATTCATGTCGGCATCGTTCATTAACGCAGTATGCTGTCCCTAAAGCGTTAACATTGCCTCCATTCCTACCACATCACAATATATGTATAGGGGTACAGTGTGAGGCATGTCCATCGGCATTATTGTTAACAGACCCGAGGACGAACCAGAAACTGTGGGTGACTGACCCAGTGCTATACCATCTGAAAACGAAACTGATTGACCACATGGTGACCGCCCTTTGAATAATGCTAATCTACCCTCATCCTTCCTGGTAGCCTATCCATGTATCACTGCTCTATCTATGTGTTAGCCCTTTAAGAACCGCATAGTGTTTAATCCTTCATGCTTTTTATGATCATAAACATATATCCTTCATTTATCAATCAGGCCAAAAAATTAAGGTTTGTTTCAGGTCACCCGACCGACCCTATCAAAACAGGGCCGACCCTACTTTTTTAAATGGAATTCTGATTTTGTTTTTGTATTTTTAACCTTTTTTGGTCATTTTTAGGGTCTTCGGAGAGCCTGGCTAGTACTTTGATGTTTAAAAAAAAAAGTAGTAAAAAAAAATCCTACCTACTAACCCTACATTTTCATTCCATGTTACCTGAAACAAACCTTCTTTTTCTTTTTTTTACCTCAGAACTGGTAAGAAATTCGGCAGTGCTACATTCCTGCATCATGCCGAGCCGGTGGGAGTGGTATCATCATGATGCTTAAATCCAGTACTGGCGAGTTAATCACTATGTTGCATTTGTGCATCATGGTGACAAAGGGTGTAAACCGTTGAGGTGCTAAGCGGCCGTTAACGGATTTGGGTGTAACAGTTCATGGGACACTCCACCCATATATCACAGAATTGCCATACATATGGACAACAATACATAATATGTAGGCCTAAGGGGTCTATATGGTATGATCTATGTGAACACTCTGCACAATCCTGCATTGCCCGTCTCTGAAAGGGAGTCTGACAATAAATACTGGTTTCTCCAAAATGGAGTCAATTTGGTGACTTGGCTGCTTTGTCTAACCTAGTAAGGGTTTTATACACGGATATCTTTTTAGATAAATGACATGGTGTGTACACTGTTAGCAGTAAATGTAACGGAGCAGTAGAATCTACTGTAGTTTGACAGTATGTACTACGGTATTAGTCTGTATGGACAGTAGAATCTTTTGTTGGTTTGCAGTATAGCAGGACGTATTCTTGGGTTCACTATATTTACAGTGTTCAGTTTCAGTCGAATTGGAATAATACAATAACTCCTTCGTATACATGAATGGACTACCCACTATTTCCTATCCCTAATAAAATACTAATAAATCGACATACCACCTCTGCTAGTACAGGTAACATCCTGATGATGCAACTTTGAAATAGTAATGGCATACCCTCTCCACTCCTCTGTCCCTGCATGTGGCAGATGGTAGGTGGCGTATTTGAACTTAAGGATAAAAAAGTTTGTCTAACCTAGGTATGCAAAACACAACACGGGAGTGGTGTAAACACAACGTCACGTCACGTCGAACCGTGTTGACACCATTGCAGATGACCCACCCTTCCTTCTTTGAACAAAAAACGAAAAGCCTAAGCCATGTCCTGATATCTATGACAACTAAGGGGAACAAAGGGAAAGAGTGGGGAAGCTATTTTCAAATGTATTTTAAGATGTATTTTAAATTTTCAAATGTGTTTTGAATTCTTAAATGTTTTTTTAAAAGATTTTTTTAGTGTATTTTAAATCTTGAAATGTCATTTAAATCTTTTAATATATTTTGAATTGTTAAATGTATTTTAGAATATATTATATATACTAGGAGAAAAATAATTATTTACAACATGAAAACATGGAGATATTGGTGTCCTTGAAATAGTCCGATCTGTCATTAATCCTCGAGCAATATAATATGAAAATATATACATACATAACTTTCTGAGGGTGTAACAAAGGCATTTAAAAATAATAATTCATATACGATCCCGCACTCACAAAACGGAGACATATGGATTTAGACAAATGGGAAACTATCTCGCACAAACCAAGAGATTTATGATTACATCTTTGATCATAGGAATATTGATAATATCCTTAATAATGAACCTTTGATGGTGGCTGGGAGGTAATTGCATCACTGGGTGGGAAGGCAGTGGGTGTATGCAGATGTGACATATACTGGGAAAAGGGGGCTTATTGCACCACCACGAATGAACTCTCATCATGCTCATTATTTACATAATTATAGTATATTACTTCATGTGATTTCTTATTCTTTCTGTTACGTTCCGTCCCATGAATTGCTCGGAGGAGCGTATATCAATAGATATGAGCTATTTGTCAATAAAGTTATTTTTTAAAAAGCTCTCTTTTCGCTGATCTCATCACATATTACTCCATACTGACTTGAGGTGACGTGGGTAAATATAGAGTGGGATTGATCGCTCATGGTCTAGGGTAAACATAGCGCCGACAAAATGGCCGCCTTAAACAAATACTAGCTCTTATACAACGACGGCCACATCACGAATATCAGAGGCATATATGTATGTGTGTGTAGTATGACAAAAAGTAAAATATAGGGCGTTCTATATCACGAGGCCTTACTTATTGCCGTTAAAATGTGCTCTTGGGCGTGGCGTTCATTGAGATTGAAATACTTTAGATAGAATATGTTACCACGAAAATCACCCAAAACATTCTGCATAATCATAATTTGATTCAAATCGATTATCAACTTCCTCAGATTGTTTGACTATTCTTTACATGAAACCAAAGTTATATTTATTGTGCCCTCAGAATAAATAGGCATGACTAAGCTTTAATTAAGTATGAGGTAATATATCAGTATAATTATATTGTCCAGGGCCTAATTCAAAACTATAGAGAGATGGGTAGAATATAGGAATAGAAGAGTCAATAAGACTAGGGAAGTGGAAAAAAACAAAACACCTCCAAGACGATACCCATGGCAAACTAATATCATGAGTTGGCGGATAAAAAGTTACACACAAAGAGTTGGATTTATACTAAACAGGAAAATAATCAGATGTGAAGATAAAAGCTTAATATTTGTCCTCAGATTGGCCAAGTGTATGCATAATCCAATGCACACCCCGCGAGGGATCCACACAATCGTATATATATATATATATATATATATATATATATATATATATATATATATATATATATATATACATACTGGCAAATACCGTTGGAAAACATGTTTGTGCGCTCGGGCTGACCCCCTTGACCTTAGCATTGTCCAATAGTCAGTTCAGCCATATTCCAAGAATCAAGAGCTGGGTATCCTAAGGGAACGTTCATAAATAACGTTACCTTTTTTTTTTTGGAAAATTTCCAATACCCCCCGACGCCGTTGTCACTATTTTGGGCATGTTGGCCATTACAAACTAATGTTTCGGGTCATGTTTCGCCAAGAAATAAGATGCCCTCTGCCATCCTTTAGCTGGTGACATCCTTTATGGACGTCCCGTATGTGGCTATGGTGAATTCTATCGATAGTTCAATGTGACAAATACGATCAAAACAATATGCAAATCAGTCAGATCATACTCATGTCTATCTCAAGAGCAATTCTGATAGTCCAGACAAATATGAGGGCTTGGAACAAACACATTGGGAACCTACTGGTATAGGCTCCTGATTTATCTGTAAGTAGTGTCATCCATACCGATTATATGGTAATTAGGTATTTAAACTGTGGTTGTCACCTACCCTTTGGTCACCCAGCCCCTAGACATGATGCACAGGTGTGTAGGGAAGGTGATCACTTGGTGATACCTCAACCCCCCCCCCCCACCCCCCATCCCCGCCCGCCCACACTCCCACCACCATCTCACTGATACTTGTTAAACCTTTAAGGGTGGCATACTGTATTAATCTTAAATCACTTTGCCCTTGGTCCTCATTATGCACGAATGCAGTTTACTGACAAGACCTACCTATAGGAGTGTATCAATCCCATTTAGAAGGTCAGTATGATGCAGGAATGCAGCACTCGCGAGTGCACTCCCCAGGGCTGCACCCATGCACGATCCCTGCATGTCTCATGACACCCAGGATCACCACATATTAAAGCACTGGGTCCGCCAACAGGTAGTGTATCCCTCTCACCTGTCCGTGCTATTTTTAGCCTATCACCGCCCACCTCGTGCCAGATATAGACCACCTAAAGGTGCACGCATGTTACTTATACATGTAGCATCCCCTACTGATAACACTCCCATTACACTATCTATAATCTCCTCCAGGGGCTACCCATGTCTGTCCATGTAATCAACAAACATGTCCTCCAGTAGACTGAATCCAGGGTGGGAAATGGGACCTATCTACTGATCTACCCCCCCCCCCCTCCGTCCTCTGAGAAAATGGCCTTAGAGAAAGATACATATGGATACAGTACCACCATTGTGCTAAATCAGCTGATTCTCCAAGGGCACCGGATTGATCTAATTCTATTGTATTAACATTCTGTAAATATACACTTGATTCCAAGGCTATACAGAGCTATATCAAAAACTGTCAGCCACCATTGATCGGATGATTTATGGATTTATACCCACATGGTTATATCGGCCTGCTGTTCCCATATACATCATACAGTATAGGTCCATACAGGTAACATTATTACCTGGTTGTGGCCTGGGTTCAGTAGTACCCTATCCACATACCCTATCAGCTGTCCATACCTAAGTGCACTAAGTAGTATATAAAACCAGTACACTGGTAATACTCACCTGTTGGGAACCGACTACAGTAGGAGTAACTACTAGCCACCGCCATCCACATGCCATCAGATCAACCAACCGTAAATACACATCCCTGGATCCTTAGCTACTGATAATGTACACGATATAAAGTCTCTGAATACTCAATAATCACAGGGTATAGATGCCAATTATAAGCTAATTCCAGCGTCTCTCCTCGTGTGCTCTTGGTACAGTACTGGGAGCTTCTAGGTGCCGGCCTTTATAGCTAGTTGCATGTTGAATGGAGGGAGTAGGACTATAATGTGGAACATGGCGGTGTACATGTGGGTGGTGCTATACTGTGTGTCTGTATGGAGTGTGTCGAGGGCACCCAGTGGGTGAGTTGAGGGGGTAGTGGTAACGGGGGGGGGGTGGTGGGGGAGGTGGTGAGGGGGGGGACTACATGGGTGCCAGCAGACTCGTGCTGCAACCAATGCCTTGCTGTAATGCAGATAGCAATTATGGAGTGCCATGCAGTTAAAGTACTTGATCTTCACTCAGCACATCATACGGCTACAAATGAATGGAGCAATTTACCATCATGGCAATCCATCCTACCTTTATTCTACACAAGTAGGGGATTGTCTTCTGCTATATTTAATTGGCCTATTCTGGAGTAAGGGTAAGTAAGTGGTACCATCAAATCCGACTACCTCTCCGTAAAAGGCCAAAAAATGGTTACCCGACCCTGCCTAGCAAAACAGGGCTAGTATAATTTTTTTTATCCCATTTAAAAAAAAGAGAAAAATTTCAAATATTTTTTGGGCTATTCCAGAGTCGATTTTATAGTCCATAAGCCGACACTGTTGTCAGCGAGTGGGCGCAGAGGTTTGCGAGTCAATTTTTTACCCTACTTAGCAAAAGAGGGCCCACCCTAGAAATTGTTATCGAATTTTTTTTATTTTTTTTTTGGACGTGTTTATTGCAACAATCCATCTTGACGGGGGTTTACATGATGCTTACAAACAAATACCATTTTCAAATTTTATGTAGCCAACAAACAAGATTAGGCTATGAACAGTAAGTATTATGAGTATTATATGCAATTAGTATTGTGAACGTATGTACTGATTATGGGTATCATTTTGAAAAACATGTTTATATTCCAAGCATTTTTTGGGCTATTTCAGAGTCTATTTGATAGTCCATGGGTCAACGCTGTTGTTGGCGAGTGATGAGTCATTATTTGCTACTTTTCAGGCCAAAGTAAAAAAAAAATAGAATAAAATCAAATCTGACCTACCCTACCTAGATTTTCAGACTATGTAACCTGAAACACACACTATAATTCTTATATTAACTTGATCAGCCTTGGGAATGTTCGATGTAGAGAATGCCGTTAATTTGCTATGTTAGAAAGAGTAGAGAAAGGGGAGGGAGACAGAGGGACAGGGGCATAAACAGATAGGGGAGGGGTAGAGGAATGATAGAATGTGCTAAAAACAGCAGGTCCTGTTTAAAGGGGATGTTACAGGGAGGGAAGGCACTATGGACAATACCTTTGTAGGAATGGCGAGTCACAGTAAGTGGGTAACTTTGCACAGCTTCGGTAACTGGAGTGACTTAATCATATGGAAAACTATACAGCCTACCTAGCCATGGGCTATAACGCGGAGCTACAGGAACTGTATTGATTACAGTAGTTTAACCTCTGAGCAAACCAAGTCAATGCCCTTAGCTTTTTATATACAGTGTCAATTGTTTCATCCTTATCCTCTAACATATATCTTTATTCCTAGATGCCAGTATTGAGAAATAACCAAAATCAATGCTCATTCTTGAACCAATAACTCTATTCCTAGAGGTCAGTAATTGGGAAAACACCAGAACTACACCAGAAAGGAAAACTCTAGAAGAATGATGGATCTAGCTTGGAATCCAGCTCAAACTGGATCTCCTTTCTACCTTTAACAGCTAGTATCCCCCACCCCTCCACTCATCCCCCATCCTACAGTATAACGCCAAAGGTCGGAGGAGGGGCGACCCTCGGCGACCGGCCACTAATTGAATGTTTAGATTAGGCGGCGGTGGGGCTCCCCATGTCTACCCCTCACACCCTTCCCAATAAGGGTGGGGCTGGTGGGGACCAGGGGAGAGGGCTGGTGTGTCCCGTGGTCAGCTCTGTGTCATTTTAGGGTAGGTATGTCGGTGAGATGAAGGGCACAGCAGGTGATATCTGTCACCTCATCCCTAAATGAGCTGCTCTGGTGTCCTGCTGTGAGGGGGTGATGGGAGAAATATCAAGGACTGGAGTGTGGTATTGATCTATTGGTATTTTTTAAAACCCCATATTGTATTGATAGACAATCGGTATCGAGATCTCCTTGACCTCAGCTTTCCAAATGTGAAAGAATTTTTCTAATATTCCCATTAGAAGCTGAGATAGGTCCATGTAATTATCATAACCTTGGAAATAAAATGTCATTTTAACCCAATATTTTTTTACATATATTTTGTGATATTGAGATCTCATATGTTAAGTTTCATCATAAAAATCAACAAACTGTAGCAGTAACAATGATACTAAGTGAGCTACTCAACCCCTATCACACCACGGGTCCCCTAGTGTAGAGCCCCACACCACCGGCCACCAGATGTCTGGGGATCAGTTTACAACAGCGTCCTGGTGACTCGGCTTGGATAGGCTTGTCGCTAGAGTGCCTACCAGATTGTTCCTCCAGAGTGCTGCCCTAGTTCAGGTGAACCCTCCACCTGTAGCATGGCTGTATTGGCATCTATCATGCATGGTCAGATCCATTACCTCACATGCACCTATACTGAATATAATTTTCACAATAAAAGCGCCTATATCTAATAGGCCACTAAAAGATATAACTGGTTTCTCACCATTGCAGCCATCCAATGAATTATGTTTCATGATTGTTTTCTTTTTTGATACAATGAAAAACATAATGATAGTTTACAGGTATTGGCATATATTTGGTGTCAAATTATAGCTTATACTGTCAGTAATACTGTGAGCTAAAAACTCATTATACCCTACACTTTGTTTACAAAATACCTATATCTAAGCTTCAATATATAATTAGAATGCTCACTCGTCATGTCCCAATACTTTCTAAAGAGAACCCCATTTTTGAGTGGCCTTATAGGTTGTGTGTGTTGAAAATGACAGAGCAGATAATGCACGTGTTCAATTATCCAGGCAAAGAATTGATCCAATTTGTGGTATACACCGGGATGGGCTGGGATGCATGTACACACCCAGGGTGGGATACCTAAATGCAAGGCTCTCATTGGTAATACAACACTATAATGTATATGTGGTGCTATTTAGGAGTAATGCCCTTTTTCTCTTTTTTTTGTGCTGTGGGCCTGGAGCTGGCCCTGAATATGAATCTGGAAGTAATCCAGCTGCATGTGAATACAGGTGTCATGTGTATTCAGAGCACGTGGCACTGCCATGAACTGAACTAGATATACATGACATATAATATAGGGTTATTAGATAATTACCTGAAGTTTATATAACTATAAAATGTATACACCACTTAACACCATTTACTAGATATGAGACATGCCAATTGCTGTAAGAGGAATTTTTGTCCTCTGTGCAAAGGGGTCATACCCCACACTCTTAAGGCGTATATCTATAACACATACCCCAACTTCTAAGGTGTCATGCCAAGTGCGCACACCTTTCCCCTTTCCCAATATAACTATTTTTTCTATTCTTTTACCATTTCTTTCTGTTAGCACCATGTAAGGGTGCTAGGGCAGGTGTGTGGCCGTGCCAGGAGGGAGGAGACCACCACAAAGTAATCATTTGTTCCGACTGAGGAACAACAAAGATGTGAGTAGTCTATAATACAAGCCGTGCATGTTAGATGGAGCCACACAGACTCATGTACAACCTATGGACTACACCCTTTCTAAGACTTGCAGCCCATGAAATGCAGTCACCCTTCAGAGCAACCTGTACACTGTCCTGCATTCTGGTACAACACTGCACTTGTAAATACTACTATGACTTTGAACTTTAACTCTTGCTGAGGATGGACAAACTGTAACCAGAAAGTATAATGGGAAAACTCCCATTATGCATTCTGCTTCCTATTTACTTGTTCCAAGCTACAAGCAGAGATTGCCCAAACCTATCAACATCATAATTATGTTGCAAGAGATGGTGCCGTCAAATAGTCAGTTTAATACCTCGCTGTACTGAAAATGCAATCTTTATCCACAGGTGGATAATATATTTTGTCAATCCCCATCTTAATTTTACACTCTAGATACTTGAAGAAATCCAACGATTTGTTTCCCCTAGGCTTCTAGGTAACCAAATTCCTTGCTTAAAGTAGAGTGTAATCACCCCCAATATTTGATTGGGGGGGGGGGAGGTAAAAAATGACATTAATCAACTTTGTCCTGATATAGTGTCATTCAGGACCATGTAAAACAGAATGATGATATCATCTATACATGGCACTAACACTGCACCATTCCATCCCGAGCCTTAAATGGCGCTTAGCATCCCTTTAAGGGCCGCATAGTGCTCCAGTGGGTTATGCAGAGGCGTAGGAAGCAAATCTTCATTGGGGGGGCCCAGGGGGGCCCACTCCTACCAACTTTATGAATCGGTTTTTATGCATGATGTATCATATCCACACTTATATTAGATTGTATGGAAAAGTAGTATTTGAGGCCCCTTTGGTTCTAATTTGGGGGACCTGCCCCCTCTGTGCCCACCTTTCCTTATGCGGGAAAGGTAAGAATTGAAAATTATGTGTATCATATGACATGTCTTGACAAATTTTGGGGGGGCCCAAACATATTCAGGCCCCCCCTCCTCAGTGATTGGGGGGGCCCGGGCCCCCCTGCCCCCCCCCTTTTCCTACGCCACTGTTATGACCTTGGTTTGCATAATGCATGAAAGTGAAACCAGTCCTAGTGAGCCTACTCACCAGGACTGTACCAATGCATCATGTTGACCCTTCGGGAGTGGATCAATCCAGTGAGGTCGGCATGATGCACGAATGCAGCCCCTGTCTCGAAGACTCGCCAGGGCTACATTGATGCATCATGACAAACAGGTACATACATATTGCATTAAAGCACTAGGTGGGTTAATTCACATCTAATATGTTATAACTAGGGTAGCCCTGGGAGTCATCTAGGGGTCAATAGTTAGAGCACTCCTAACCAGGCACCTGACCTGACAATGACCCTATCACCCAGTAGGACACTGTAGCCAGTTGTATTGTATTGTATTGTAGATAGTGGTGGCTTGATGATATAATAAACCTTGAAGTTAGGCTATGGACGCATCCATGTTCGGGGGTCAGTAAAGTTCAACCAGGCAACAACAGGTGGACACCCATTAGGCCATATTGAAATTGGGGGCGCCTCGGTGACGTGTCAGGTCAAAAAGATCACAGGCTAGCTATCATATGTGATACTACAGGGGCGTAACTATGTCTTATGCTTATTTATCATTACGGAAATATGATGGTCAAGGATGACATATATTTCTTCTGCTGATTTTGATATCTTTATTATGATAATTCGGAACTAAGTATTTGGTTTTTGATCAACTGGTAAAATCAGCATAGTGCTTGAATGATGCATTGATGCATTGAATGATGCATTGATGCTGCTCCCGTGAGTAACTCGCCAGGGTTACATTGGTGCATTATGCCGACACTATCGGGTTGATGGCCACTCCCCCACATAGGGATGAGCATGAGCTACAAATACAGTGGCAATGATTTACTCAACCGCGCTGTGTTGGTGTATCATGCAGACCAAGGGTCAAACCTATCCAAATCAACCCTCAGTATTGAGTACAAGTACTCTATGAAATAAATCAAATTAAATAAGACCAGCTTACCACCATGGTGTAGGTCCCTCCGGCCTATCAGTCTCCGCCTGGCTATCATAGTCCTAGAATCTAGGCTAGATGTAGTGCAGTTGTATAGTGATACAGAGATGCCCTAGTAACGACCCTTGGGGGACCCTGCACTGACTGTCAGACACTGTGTATATAGAGTTACTCAACACTCCTCGCTCCTCTAACCGTCATGACACCTCCTCAAGTGTTTACATTCTCTCTCATCCGGGCATCCCAGACTCGTGCCGGAAGTGACGTACTGATGGAGGTATGACGTGTATGACAAGCAATATTTTCTCCCCTGGTAACAGATCTTATGGATTTGATATCAAAGTTTTTGATTTGGAAACAGAGTTATTAGATTGACATCAGTTGACATCGTACATTGAAACTCTGATGTTGAATATCAAAACTTCGATATGAAATAGATAAATTTAAAGTTTCATTTACGATATCAAAGTTTCAAAATTTTGTGATCGAGGGTGAGCGTTAATTAGAGTTGCCACAGAGGTTCCGTCAATGTTACCGGTAAACAAGAGAGGTAAAACAGTAGAACAACAATACAACAACAACATAAACAGGCAATAATCATCACCAACAACAGCAGCAGAGGCAACAACATCACCACTGGGCACAACATAGCAAGTGAACAGGAAAACCAGTATAAATATAACTGAATATAAAAAGACAGTTGTTCCAGCTTTCTCCCAGCTTATCTGGATGGAAACCCTGCGGTGGAACTTCAGTACGGTTATTTAGGCATGGTGAATGTGTTATTCAATTTGGGAGGAGGACATTTTCAGTGTTAAACGAGGGATACACTAACGCGTAGTTCTTTAATGCACCATACCCAATCGTGGCCGTCCTGATGAATAGATGCAGCCCTGGCGAGTTACTCGCCAGTGTTGCATGTCGACATCAATGGGTTACATTCCCAAAGTGTCGTGATGGCACATGAATGGAGCTCGGACACGCGTACGTCGACAAGTAGACTTGCAGTATCATAGCAACAAAGGGCATAGCACATAAAAGCACTATGCATCCCTTAAAGGGCTACACGGTGGACACACATGCTTACTTAATACCACACAATACACACCAGGATGCCGTGTATCAGCTGACGACTCCACCCTGTCTATGTCAACATGTTTGTACTCCCTTACTTATAACCACATTATATAGTGGGAAAACACATTATACCCCTTTTAACTTAAAGCATGCAGTATGCCCTTGGTCGTCATGATAATGAATGCAGCCCTGGTGAGTAACTCGCCAGGGCTGCATCCGACTATCACACTAACCCCTTGGGAGTGTATCAACCTCAGGGTCGGCATGATGCTTGCCAGGGTTGTATCTATGCATTTTAACGGAAAAAGGGCATAATGCATTAAAACATTGTGCGGCCCTTAAAGGGCTTACCAAAACCTACTGAGGCCCTATTATTAGAGGTTACGTGTACGAACCCTATGGTCACCTCATATCACACAACACATACATTAACTGTCTGACTGTAAACATAAAATACACTGTTCTGTCAGATATAAGGAATTATTTAATGTGTAGTATACATGTACAATGTAGCATTTTATGATATGTCCATGGATCTGTATGTATATGTCATCAGAGATGTAGATACTATGGAGTCTTGTGACTTGTGGTGCCTTCCACAAATCCAGCATTTGTGAGACACAAAACCACACCTGAAATTATTTTTTTTGAATTGCTTTATTAGACTTTCACATAGTGATAATTGATATGACGGTAAAAGATATGACTGAGGAAAACTATGTGGAAGCATTGTCAAGTCACTGTTTTTAACCATTGATATATTAACATACACTAAAGTATCAAAGTAACTAATGTTGCCCTTTGTCGTAGCTCCCTTTTTACGTATGGGATATGGAGGTAATAGGAAATGTAATTATGTTGTCCACGCTATCCCATTACTGTAGATAATAGACTCTGTGATGTGAGGGGATTAACCCTTTAAGGACCGCATTGTGCTTATATCTGCCATTTGTTGTCATGCTAAATGGATACAGTCCAAGTGCTGACTACTCGCGGGGACATGCATCATGCCAACTCTATAGTGATGATACACTCCCAAAGGGTAGGCATGATGTATGCATGCAGTACTGCTCAGTAGACTCGCCAGGGCTGCATTCATGCATCATGATGACAAAGGGAATATCACATTAACGTATCATATATGCGGTCTTTAAAGGTTTGAGTGACTTTTCCCTATCTGTACTTGTTGTTTGTCATAGAGTTGTTTGTTGTTCTCTTCGGTTATGAACCACACAAGGTTGTTTATGTGTTAATCACCTCCATATTGACCAGGGTGTTGTTATACACCATTAATACTATTATATTAGACTTCTTACGACCAAAGCAAGATTATTGTGGAGACTTAGTTAGAAGTTGGTAAGTAGTGGCACTATATGGTTGACGTACCATTTCAAACAACATTTAGTGTTGTCATCACTATACCATTGTACTTGTTAGAATGATATGACCCTGATGTAATAGTCTATAATATAGAAGTATATGTACACTGTGTGGCAAGTAGTATTTGACGTAGTACACTGACTTCTGAAAACCCTCTGTGACATCAGTGTGCACTGACTGACATATTGACACACACGTCAACGCTCAGCTCCAGTCCAGCCCTGCATCCTATATCACGATATACATACTCTTAACGTATCCTCCTTCATACCCCCTCTCTCTCTACTAATGCAATCTGCAATGTGATTTACCTTGCATCCTCCCCAGCCTTCCCTGTCTCTTGACCTTCCCAACTACTTGTCTACCTGCAATCTCACCAACTGTCTCCCTGATTACCTATCTAATAACCGTCCCTGCCTACCTGTCTGCATGCCTGCCTAACTGCCTTGCTACATGCATGCCTGACTGCCCCCTCGCCTGACTGCACCCCCTGCCTCCCTGCCAGGCTTCCTGCCTGCCCCCATCCCATGGAATCTACCCATAGACCTTGTCTGCCAGCCTGTCTGCCTACCCACTGATGTTCATACATACCCACATCCTACCCATAGGATACCCTCCTCCCTCCCTTAATCCAGCGCCATATATTATTACTACATGTACTCACCAGACAGCACACAGACCCCTGGACGGACTGACCTTATCTGTGTTGATGTGGACACATATCTAGGGCAGGGGACTATTGATCCAGTTTATGGACATGGTAGTGTTTCTCTGTAGATAAAACTGGGCAACGGGAAAAGTTACAAAACACCAAAATCAGGAATTGACATTGTAAGACTGACTGTCCTGTGGTAACTAGATAGAGATTAATAGGGAGTAACAGATGACATACATTTCCCTGTGATTACTAGAAAGTACCTACTGTTTTGTTTTAATTTTAGAAACCAGGATAAATAACGTATGATATTAAAAAATATGTCAAACTTAAGCAATCTATGTTTGCATGTTCACTTTCCCCATACACATAGAACTAGTAATACAAGTATATTGATTGCCTATTTGTACATCATTGCATGTATTGCACTCATATAGTTAATGTGTGAGTGCATGAAATCCTCCTTTATGCAGGCCAACTCCTTAAAGTTCCACAAGGAGGGACTACAACATATTATCTGTGCCTGCTTGCTCAGTAGAATAGTGGGAGGGGGGGGGGGTATTTCGGGATGTGTTTTGGTATTAAGCAATCAAAGCAAACCTCTACACAGCACATGTAATGCAGCAAGGACGCCCTTATTCTCCCTATGTGAGGAAAATAACGAAATAAACCAACACCATTTTATACTTTGACCTTATAATGATATTCATGCAATGAACTGCATCTCCTAAATATCCTCAGTGTACCCTGGCCATATCCCCCCCCCCCTATATATAAGAGCCCCCATGTTCTGAATCCCCTCCCCCCTGCAGCTCCGTCGTCCCCCATCGTATGGCACAGTTCTTTTTGCCCAATATCAGGTTAATGGCCATGTCCATTTGGCAGCCAATAATTGCTGCGGTCATCTATCTGGGACAGGACCAGCTAGAGAATGGGCCCAGTAATAGGGGTAACAATACAGGGTGCTGCTTGTACAGATAAAGGCACAGTTGGTGACTGAAGGGCGTTGTGGTTTCTTGTCAAAGACATCAGAGCAATCGTAATTAAAAGCCACGTTACATGATGATAGAGACAATGGTATCATGATCAAAGATGGCTTTGTTCAGGAAGTCAATATAATGAATGCATTGATTCTGTAGATCAATAGTATTGATGTCATCTCAAAAGATTCATATGGCACACATCTCCCTGTGCTACACATAACAGGACTATTTACATGACTTATATCGTATCTATAATAACCTGAACTATGGAAGCCAAAGAATAATGAACACAGCTTTATAACATTAGAGGACCTAACCTATATATCATCATATAAGGTGATACAAGTAAATATAATTAGAAGAGTATGGTATCCTAAGTTTGATTATAATGTCAAACTGTGGTGACAGTGGCCCGGCAGTTATTGATCTATATGGCACAATACCCATGGCACATATTCAAGACCAGAATTTGCACATGAGTTACAGTTTCTACTGTACATCAACTGATTAAATGAAATCCAATACAGTAAGGCCAAAAAAGGTGTGTCAGGTACCATGTTCTAAAATACTAGGGTAGATAGGTCGGATTTAAAAAGAATTGTTTTTACTTTACCCGACTCACCAACCCCCAAGTCAACTCGCAGAGCTTCAACTCGACTAGAAAAATAGCCACAAAACGGCCAAATCTTTTTTTTTTCAAATCGGGTAAAAATGTCTAGGGTCGGCCCTGTTTTGCAGGGTAGGGTCGGGTGACCTGAAACACACCTTATTTATTTTGGCCTAATCATTTTCCTGAATTTAAAACATGTCTTGCTCAACTCCAACCTCCAGGTTTCCTTGCTCTGAACTAACATAGTGTGTTGCCCTTGTGTCATAAAAACAAGGGAAAAGAGAGAAATGTAAGCAAACATCACATTCCCCACTTTGATGTGTGTATAGATGTAGTTATAAATAGTGCAGCCGGATCTACACATTATTTATACGATAGAGAGGCATGTCATTGTAGTACCAGTATGTGTGTTGGATGCTCATCCCAGATGTCAATAGACTTCACCCAACATCGAAGCTACCAGTTCCAAGAGAACAGAGAAAACTGGTTTTTATATTATACATGTATTCAGACTATCATTCGAATGGAATGGCAGGGATCCTTGGGCAAGGGTTTTTCAGAATGATGGCAACTATGGTCATGAATGTATGTATTAAGATGCACACATTGAGAGCATAACAACACGTTATAACTACACGTTTGTCAGAAAAATGTTGATAGTTGTCAATACTGGTGGTGCCAGAATATCCAGGCTGAACATTATATACCGGTAGCTTGACAATTTCTATTGAATGTTATTGAAGGTCAATGCCAGGAAAAAACAAAATCCATTTGTGAACAGCCAGTGAAAACGCTAGCTACTAGCTTCACATTGTGGCCCTCCTATGGAGAAAGTACTTGCAGACACCACACATAGAGCTACTGATTGAGCAGCTCATCAGTTAGCCACATATGGCCATTTACTGAACACTCAGGTGCAGGATACTACTTCCCGTGCCAGGTGCTCCAAATTGGGTAGGGACCTGACAGGAAATTACTCCTGCTCACAGTATAATGGACATTTGTTGAGGGGAGCATTTGCCATCGGACTATGTGCACCTGCGTGACCCATATTGAGGTGGATGTGTAAGCTTGTATTCCTCAGACTATAGAATCCCTCCCAACACCATTCAGTAACAAATTAAATCAGGAGCTAATACGACATTAAAAATGTTCCAATCGGGTTTTAATTTTTTCTTTGGACACTATAAATGTCTCTATCCAACCTGGACCTCATACCTCTCCTCATCTCTAGCCTTTGAACTCACCTCAAAGACCCCAACCAAACACCCCCTAATTGCTCATACTTCCGAGCTTCTCGGAGCTGTTTGTAGATGTGCTAAGAGATGCTCCACATTGAGAGGTCCGGTCAAGAGTCTCGCATAACACTTACTTAATGTGTATAGAGGCGGTGGCCAAGAGGGGCGTTAGTATTTTCAGACAGAGCACCTTGTCCATTTGCTCACCATTTGCTCAAGAGCTGCTCCAGATAGCAGAGCAATGAGCATCATGTGGTAGTGCTGAGTAGTTGATGTGCTATGTAGAGCATTTCTGGTAAATATTCTAATTCTAGCTTTATTTTCAGGTATTACAGAGGGGTTTCATGCCTTTCAGTGGATGTAGGTAAAACAATAGAAGTGGCTCGACCAAGGATTGAACTTACCACCTGTGGTATTGGAGATGGGCCCTGATCCATTGTGCCACAGAGCCGGTGTTACAGATGGTCATATTAGGATATAAGCTACCTCTGCAATATCTGTATTAAATGAGCTACAGCCTTGTTGCTAAAGAGCCCTTATGAGAGGTGGCTAGCTACCAAGGATCGATCCCAAGACCTCTTGTGTACATATTACAGGGAAACGTGCTGTAGATCTACAAGTCACTACTGTAACCTGCATCTACAGTAACAGAATTGTACATGTACAACAAAATTTGCTGTATTATTCTTTACAGCTAAAGTTCTGTACATTTACAGCAAATTTTGCTGTTCACGAACAACAACATTTTTTTACAGTGTGGGCTTAAATGGGCAATTGTGGTATGCAAGGAATTGCTCATTTACCGAAATGGCTGTCACAAAAATATGCTTTGGGTTATGGCACATCTTGTAATGGCTTCCGTCTTCATGGCACTGCCACTAGAACCTAGCTGAGTGCTTCTAGGAGGTACTTCACCCTTTGTCTTTCTTTTTTTGGCCCTCGCTCATCCACAAGCACCACAGAGAAAATAAGCTGGGTCTTTCCCAGCTGAGATGGGTGAAACCACCCCCTCCCCCCATTTCTCACTGGGAGACAGGCAGGGCTGAATACACAACCTAGGACTTCCTGTGTACAAAAAAGTCTTATCTTTCCTTTGATGTAGGATCTAATGGGTACAGCTCTGTGTTTTCTACCTTAACTCTTCTGAGGCAACCTTTCATCAGGTTTGTGAGTATTTATCTTACAGTATAATTTGGGCTATGATATTGTTTTTCCTTTTTAGCTTATGATTCATTAAATCTATGTAAAAGCATTAATGTACCTAGACGTAGCAATAAAATCTTGTTAAAACCTAAGTTAATATACTCATTTATATACTGGAAGTCGCCCTATTCCAAGAATTATGCTTTTAGGCCATGAAATAGGTATATCGCAAGTTACCTACTCTACTTAGCAAAACACTACAACCAATTACATCATGGTTAATTTATTGTTACACTTTTTTGTCGAGAACCCCTTCAATCCTTTCTAGACTTATGGATTTGGCAGTGATGCTTTTGTTCTAAATGATATAGTTGCATGTTATACACCTATCAGAAAACTTCAATTTGTTTTAAGCCCCTAGCTATATCTCAATGCAGGGGGCCAGGTAAAGTAGGTTCGAGCTTACTAGATCACAGAGTAGATCAATAAAAACTATACACATCACTGCCTATTGGGTAATACATGTAAAATATCAACACATTCGAAATAGTATTATTTTATGCTCAATTGATTGTTCAATTAATTACCTTACACCAGCCAATGCTGTAACCTTACCAAATCTATCTAACACTGATATGGAAAACATTGTAATGATCTTTCTCTTTGTGCACTCTCTCTGTAACACAAGTTCTATCATTGCCTTTTCAATATTCACAGACCCACCACCTTACTTGTCACAGTCAGCATTACCATCCTTCATACACCATCTGCGAAATAGTCCTTACCTGAAATATATAAAAGGGAAACAAAGTGTAAGTCAACAGATAATTTAATCAGTGAAATAAGAAGTAAGAAAACATAAATTCTCAAATTACTATTATTTGAATACTCCAACAACCATAATGTAGGCATTACAATTCCCCTGGCCATTTGCAATACAAGGGTAAGGGGGCAATTTACTTATTGTAGCCTACTGTTGAATCCCATACAGCTGCCACATCTACAAAGGCAAACATTGCTTATAATATCATAGTTAATGATAATGAAATATATCTTTATAATGCATGAAAAGGGTAGAGCAAATAAGGTGAAAAAGCTTCTTTGATTTATAGAGGTTCATTGAGAGAACCATTGAATCCACTCAATCTCTGAAAAATACAGGAATACATATGAAATACAGGAATACATGTGAAAGGAATTGGTAAAATACAGGTATTTTTCTTTTTCTGTTTAAAAAAAAGTTGAAATGGGATTATGGGTAGCAGCTTGGTTGTAAATGTCGATCAATGATCAATAACGCCTCCATAGTTATTTGTTCTGTTTACCTATGGGCAGCCAAAGTCTAATCGTCACTCGCCATTGTGCAAACTCAGAGCTGTTTTGCAATAACCACCATTTCCCAGGCACCCAACCATGGGTGTTTACCCAATTTCCTCTTGGAATTCTTCTTTAAAATGCTCCTCTCTTTTTTCTCCTTCTAAACTGCTTTATTTTTTCACTGGTTTTTATGTCCAGTTTCCTTGCCCAAAGACCCATGACATTTGATGCATATATTGAGAATTCACCCCAACATTCCATAAAATGTATTACATTTCTATCAGTAAAATGAATCTTTGTTATTGTAATGTACATACCGTGATGCCGTATCGGGTTCCAGGGTCCCAGATATTCCCCTTCCCTCCTTGTGGCACAAAGGTGCAATTCCCAAATAATCCTTGGGGCCTGTTAATGTCTACTCAATATTACATTTAGGTTGTCTGTATCTAGGTTAATGGTTCTGGGGAGACTGCTGGACACAGTCCACACGGCTATCTTGGTCCACCCCTCAGGACCCACCTCCTAAATATTGACTGCATAGTGAAGTAGCCATACAGACCTATGTTTTAGGACCTTTTTTCCTCCAACACTGAATCTTCTAGTCTTATCTCACAGCACTAAAATATGCGCAAGGGACCATAAGGTCACCCTCATAATCTTCTACCATCTCATGAAATTGTGCTATGGTAACATAATTGCCATACAGGGAGACATTATTTGGCCATGTTTAGCTGCCATGTCCTGAATCTCTCCCCTGGGCTTTGACACTATTGGGGGACATTATCTGGGCCCCTCTCTGAGTGTCCTAAAATAGGCCCTTGATGTTAGGCAGTTCAATATGCTTGTGCTGCATACACTATGAGAGAGGCATGTCCTCAGGCTGCTGCTCATACTACAAGACCTGAGTAGAGGGCTTCAAGCTTAGGTGAATAAAGTATACACAGAGAGAAGAAACCGAGTCACAAGGGGAGTCCAGGCTATAAAAAGAGAGTCAGGGTCCCTTTGGCTCACTTTTCACACTGTCTGACTCCCCCTTCTAACAGCCTTGACTCCTTTTCAATTAGATCAAACAGAGTCCATGTCAGCTGAGGTGAGTCAATGGTTACCTGGACTCCCTAAGGGAGTCACAGAGGCTGTTTCTAATCAGAGTCAAGGGTCCCTACTCCCTTTTCCCCCGAGGGAGTCAAACAGTTGGTTACAGTTAAGCCTGCTAGGTAGTAGCACTATACCTAAAATGGTAATATTCTGCATGCTCAGATCTCTAGATCCATGTTATTTGTGACATTGATAATTATGCTGATACGTGTATATCATTGTAGCATCTACATGTAATGTCAGAATTACATTTTATGAAATAATTACAGTTAATTTAAAACTGTAGCATAAGCATGATGTATAAGGCATAGACACCCAATTTGTAGCAACATGAGAAAGTTAAATCCCAAGAGCTCATATGTTCCTTTGCATATTAACTAATGTGCTCTGGGGGATCTTTCTGAGATCCCTCCTCCTTGTGAGGTATAGGGAGACAGCTGTTGAAATGGTTATATAGAGGGTTAGGGGGTAGGAATTACCTATAAATTATGACTCTCTATTCCAAAGGAGCCATCCTGTGCCTAGACTCCCTTTCTAAAGGGAGTTGCAGCATAGACCTGGACTCTGTCTGTAGCGGGGAGTCATAAAAGGGAGTCATTTTGGAGGCAAAACCTGGGCTCTCTTAAGGGAGTCACATAACTCCCTTTTAAGGGAGTCAGGTTCATCAAGAGAGTCAGAAAAGGGAGTCATTCTGGAGGCAAGCCTGGACTCCCTTTTGACTCGGTTTCTTCTCTCTGTGTAAGGTGTGCCTCATGTTCCCTACCTGGATGGACGGGAAGGATCCTGAATAACTCATGACTATCTTTAGGGAGTTCTCTTGCATATGCACAGATAATGTGAAAACTGTTAAGTATATATTTTATTCTTAGTACATTCTATGCTAAGAAAGAAGACAGTAGCACCTTGCCTAGCCTGTATTTCTGATTGCACTCTGAAAACTGACTGTTCATTAAACTGCGATGCAGGACTGTTTACATAGTCAGGGGTTGGAAACAGATCCTGGTTTGGCCGTGTGTATTTGTTGGTATGGGTGTTAGTTTCAGTGCATTTGTGGGGAGGGGGGGTTGACAGGGGGTGGGTGCCATCCTACTCTGCCTATTGGTTGGGAACATGTAAACAAGCTGTAGAAAATCAATAGTGAACTCCAGGCGGTGCATGGTAGTTAGGGGCAATGCCAGAGGTGATGAGGGCAGATTAGAGGGTAACCAGGCAGTGAGTAACCTGGTTGTGGGATGCACCCCTTTAATACAGACCTGGAATAGACATTTCCAGTGCCATGCCCTTAGGATTGACTATCTTCCATGGGGATGTAGCTGGAAAATATACTAACTTTGTATACAGAGTTCATATGATGTTTAAAAAAAAAGGATAACTCAGTTTAGCAAATGTCCGGGTTTATGTACAACATACATTTACAACAACATCTGCCTTCAATTTTCTTCACTAGGTAAGAAAAATACAGTGTCCAGTTGTAACCATCTTGTGTATGACAGAGGGAGAGGGATATTGCATGTAAATCTTAGAAGAAATGTAATGCAAAATTAATTGGAAAGCTACTTCACAATACCTTATTATGTTTCTTTGTCATCAAATTGACAATGTTTATGACAGGGTATAATGTTACAACTCAGAATATTGTCTTTTCCAAGAATAACAATGACACCTGAATTGAAGAAGTTGAATTAAACGGGTTCATATTTCTCCACACAACTGCAGTCCCTTTCCCCCAGATTGAATTACCGTCTTATATCGCTCTCCCTATTTAAATTAAAGTTATTGAGAAAACAAGTTATATCAACTCATACATTGTCTTCTACCTCTTCCTGATATTGTCCTGTCATGGTTATCTCCGCATTGTACCCATTTTCGGCCATGGTTGCTTCTGAATTGCTCCCATTTTCGTCTTCAATCAATATTTCTGCACACCTCTCCCTGTCCTTTTCTCCGTTTTCTATTACATCATGTTTCTAACTCTAGTACATCTGCTCTCTAGATATACACAGTTCCTTCACTCATACTGTCCTTAACCTCTCCCTTATTGGCCTGCAGGCGTTTCACTAAGTGTGAGGTATACCCATCATGTTGTTCATGTAATATTGATAATGGTATGCCAGGAGATTCTTAGGTATGGCATAGTATAGAGTATACACACATAGCTTCACTTAATGTATTGGCAGAAGTAGAGGTTATCATCCCTTAAGAATAGGGATATTCCTGACAAGTATGACCCTATATATATGTACGTACCATAACAGAGGCAAGGTGCAAACTTATTGTTTATGTAAGTTATGTCGGTTTAAATTCAGAAAAAGTATTCGGATTAATAGTATTAAAACTACTAGTCCTGTATAAAATGGTATAGATGACTTTGATTTATACAGTAGGGAAACAACAGTTGAAGAGTTTGGATGCAAAACGACATAAGCGCCATTTTAAAAATGGGGACAAAAATCTGACAAAAACATCAATTGGGAATAGTGAAATCTAATTCTCAAATTTTTTTTCCAAGATTTATCATTTTTCATCTGATTAGGAACTACTTAGTTTACACTCTCTTACTAAAGTACAAAAATTGACCTCAGGGTGTCTTTACAAAAAGCACTTGATGCTTCAAATCTGGGATGGAGATATGTCGTTTTGCATCCAAACTCTTCAGTTACTATCAAGTGATACTATAAAGGTGCTAAAGGGTACCAGTCCTGGTTCCACTCTGACTATTTCTATCAGGGGAGCAACATGTGCCCCTTTTGTAAGGCATTTTAAAAGGTAGAACTTGCGTTTATACGTTTGTTTTATAATTGTTGCCTCTAGTCAGAAACTCTCATCCAACTTGCCTATAGAGAAGGTCTGTCTGAAGGTTCAATAGTCTTCAAAAGAAAAGCCATTAACCCTAAATCAATTCTTGGAGTATTTAGTGAGAGTGCACTCAATGCACTAAAGTAGACAAAGTTTCACCACTAATTAGTATAAAAGCCCTGTAGATGTTTTGCTCATCTACTCCAAAGGGGAAGTGGGGAGCGCCTGTGGCGATGTCTACAGGAAGTCCCATGTGGCCGCAGTCTGAACTGAGGAAGGATCAGGAGACTACAAAGGGATATAACCAGAGGCCTGTTCCCCAATTGGCAGCATACACCTTGTTGAGATCCTTTATGGAAGGGTGCCACTTCTTCAGACCTGTAAACAATAGGCCTGTATTTAAGGCTGATGCCCTACCATCCACCTGCTCTTGTTGACAACAATCGGTTTGAGTTACCCAGCCTCAGCTGGTCCTATCCTGCTGTCAACACAACCCTCTAGGCCCATTTCCCATGGTAAGCCTTATCCTCTCCTTTATATATGGACAATTTCCTCATAAACATTTCCTTTGTATTTCCTATCATGATTTGCCCACACATTCATGCATTCTTCCATTCAATTTACCCATCATGATACCCATTACATTCTGTTGACAAATTTTTATTTTGAAATTCTAAAGACCACACTGTTGATAATAATGATACTAACTACTCTCAGAGAATAAGAACAGCAACAAGACCATACTTGAGATAAACACTTCATTGTTTTAAGTGCATGAAACCGTTCTTTGTTCTTTATCCTCAAGATTATCCCGATGGTCTTGGGATAATCTCAATTATCTGCTCCAATATGAAGACAAATAATGGGGTCTGCTGTGAAGAAACTGCAATTTGGCCAACAATTACTGTCACAATTATGGTTCAGCAAAACATAATAATCCAACATAAAATGTTGTCACCTTAGGAAGGCTAACCTTGCCGAAACCTTGTGGTTATTATGATTAAACATGGTAAATTAAAGCCATTTTAAGATAGATGTTCTGTCCTTCTACTTGTGTCTATTATATGGTTATAATAACATTTTAGTATTTTTGGAATATAAGACCCCTTTCTGTTATTCTGCCTCTGCCCCACTATTTATCCAGCACCACCAATCCCCCCCCCCCCCCCCAACACAAACCTGCTACCATTATACAGTAGCCTAGGTTGACCTTATCTGCATTGACGTGGACATGTATCTAGACTAGGCGACTGTCAATCTAGATCATATACATGACATTGACAGTGTTTTCTATAGATAACACTGGGCAATCGGAAAGGTTACAAAACACCAGGAGCAGGAATTAACAGTGGTAACATGACAAACTGACACAACCTGCATCATGCAATAACTAGTTAAGGCTGATACTAAGTTATACACAAAACAACAATAATAACAACAACAATAACAACAAGTACAATCTGAATGGGGATTAACAGAGTATTTAATGTATGGAATAATTTGATTATGTGTGCCCTAAAAGTTGAATAGTGATTGCTGGCCCAAGTGAATAGTGTGATAAATAAGGACAAGCAATAATAATGTAAACATGCATATAGAATACAATATGTAACAACTATTTTCCTTCTCCTCTTTAGTTTAACAATATGAATACGTTTTTCTCCTTGGCCCTGAAAGGGGTTGTTTGCGAATACAATTGAATTGAATTGAATTATTTATTTTACCATTGATATGTAGGACCAATATATGAATTTATTTTTTATCAAATACGACAGCTTCATTGATTTAACCAAGGAGTGCCGTATTTAACACCCCCGTGAAATAACCCATGGCCGTATTTCACGGCCCTGTGACGTCATCAAAATGACGGTTTGTTTACATTTGAACGGTTTAGGAAAAGCCTATTTCAGCTAAATTAGGCCCTACCCCCCATTATAATTTAATTTGAATCGAAAAACATAAAAAATAAACACAAAGGAACACTCGTTTTAGTCTGTTGATTGGGTTATTTCACTTGTTAGATGTCAGGCCGCATTTCACTCGGCCTATGGCCTCGTGAAATACGGCCTGACATCTAACTCGTGAAATAACCCAGCCAACAGACTAAAACTTGTGAACCTATGTCTATGACCCTGATTGATTAATTGATATTTCGTTTATTTTTACACTGAGGAGATACATAACCTTATATATTGTATTTTTTGCATTCCACAGCATTACTATTATAATATATTTTCGGTTAAGCGGAGACTATACACCCTTTTGCATGTTTTGCCACATTATAGTAGAACCATTATAAGCCTACAGTTGGAGATCCGCAGAGGGGTGTCAGGCTGTCTCCATGGTGTGGTAAATGTACACAATAACTGAATTCAACCGCTCTGCAACTCACACCATATTGCTCAATTTGCCTAATATCAGATTAATGGTCATGTCCATTTTACAGCCTAGAAATAGAATTACCGCTGTTGCGGATCCGGGACAGGGCCGACTAGAGGAAGGGCCCAGTAACAGGAGTAACACAATATAGAGGGTGTTAACTACTGCTTATACAGCTTGTACTGATAAAGGCCAGACATGGTTGGTTGGTCTAGGGCTTTGTGTTTTCTTGTCAATGGCATCAGAGCAGTTGTAATTGATAGCTGGATTAGATGATGAGACATAATTTGTTTCATGATCACAGATTGTTCAGGAAGTCAATACAATAACTATATTGATTCGTTTGTCCAGTAGCGTTCATAGCATGTAATGTCAGACTCATATAAAACAAATTCCCATTCTAAACAAAGTAAAACTATTTTCATGACTTAACTCATCCATCTATCATCTGCCCTCTAAAGCATCTGTTTATGAAAGAAATTTTTACATGTGGCATCATGAGGTAACCTGCACTTTGATTTCCAAACCTTGCCCAACTGATAACAACCAAGTGCCCTTGCTCTGCCAAACATAGACTGCCGTTGGTGAGAATCAATTGCCAATAGTCACTGTGGGTGTACAGAAGAGAGTCCAATCTACA
The DNA here is from genome assembly GCA_947462335.1 of Harmothoe impar. NCBI lineage: Eukaryota > Metazoa > Annelida > Polychaeta > Phyllodocida > Polynoidae > Harmothoe > Harmothoe impar. Next base: position 61,097,745 of record OX381712.1, on the reverse strand, counting down.
CAATACCCCCCCCCCCCCCATTCCCCCCTTTAGCCTATGTTCTCCTTTATGCTCTGCTATATAATCAAATAGGTAGTATTGATTTGTATGACCAACCCGCAGCCCCACAGTCTATGTGTTCTAAACATATTCAAATGTTATTGCGTGTTATCTCCTGATCCTGGACATACGGGAGGATTCTCTAGTCTGTGCCCTCTGAGATCCTCTTATCTTACATTTATATATAAATCAATTCACTGACTCTAATCTAATAGGAGCAAACCCCTTTCACTTCAAGCTTATGAGGTGGTATCATTACTGTTGGATTTGTTCCCGGTTAGCGCGTTAGACTCCATCACCCTGAGTGACAATGACAAGGCGTGGAGATATGGGATGAGAGGACATTGACCTTAGAAAAGGTCTAAATTTCTAAGAAAGGTCCATTTCATCCATTTAAAAAGATGCGGGCTAGCATTGCCAGAAGGCCTTCCCCATTCTGAAGGTGTACTGTAGAGATGTCTGAAATGATTAATCTGTTAACCAGCTGTTAACCTAGTTAACATCTATCTGGAGGCTCATAATCCTCTATTACAGGTGATATCTTGTTAACATAAGATACCATCACAACACAATTACACAATCCGTTCAAACTACCAATCTCACTTTATTCTGCCAGTAAAAATAGCTATAACAAAAGCTTTGGGTTATGGCACATGATTGTCACCCTCTTCATGACACTTGTTGAGTACTGTGGGGAGGCACTTCACTCTATTTGTCGTTGCTTATTTTGCCCTCCTGCCCTGACCAGCATCACAGAGAAAATAAGCGTGGCCTTTCCCAGACAAGATAGATGAAACACAACCACTTTCACCCTTCTTCCTGTGACACAAACAGGCTTCAGAACACCACCTAAGGCATCTTGTAGATGAAAAAGTCTAATCTTTCCTTTGATGTAGGATCTGACTGGTTTAGTTCTGTGTTCCCTACCCTAAACCTACTTCTGAGGCCACTTTCCATTAGGAGTGTGGCTACCACCTCAAAATACAATGTTATTTCTTTAAGAAAACAATGCACTGACATATAGATCTAGCACATTCATTGTCTTGCTGTACCATTATTTACACTCTGTTGAGAGTCTACCATTTATTTGCTACTGAAATATCCTATTCATGATATGACATGGTGTAAAATGGTGTATCTGCATATCCTACTATCATAACAGAACCACAGTTTCTTTGCATTAAATGTTGACACATTTATACCGTGTTTCACACATATTATTTGTCAATTAAATAGTTCCTTTACAGCCTATTGAACCAAAACTGAAGGGAATGTTGATTTCACCCTGCCATGGGCTCCTGTGTATGATCAGATCAAATAACCTCACCAATATCAAACTATTCCAATTTGGGTCAATTTCAAAGCTGACGTCCTTGCAAGGCATGCATTTGGGCCCTTCTTCATACGTGTCCTAAAATAGGCCCTTTATGTTAGGCAGTTCAATATAGAGCATTAGTTTTGGTGAATGCAGGATGACAGAGTCTTGTCCTCAGGCTGCCAACCATTATTGTAAGACCTGAGACTGGGGCTACAAGCTTGAGTGAATAAAGTATAAGGTGTGCTTCAAGTTTGCGACCAAGCAGGATCCAAAATACACCTCAAGGAACCACAAGAAGGACCCTAAATAACTATTTTAAGTAATTGTATCATTGGTAAATCTTTATAATTCGTGAGAATGGTAGAAAAATACTTATGCATTGCTTTTAGCCACAGGACTGTGTACATGTATGGTACAGGCCCTATATTTGTGGGAGGGGGTTGGAGGGAGATGCTGGTATAGCCATGCATGTTTGGTGGTGTGGAGGTTAGTTTCAGTGTGTTGGTAGAGATGATTGGCAGGGATGGGTGCCATCCCACCATGGCTATTGGTTGGGAACATGTAAACAAGCTGTAAAAAATCAATAGTGAACTCTATGTGCTACATGGTCTTTAGAGATCATACCAGAGGTGGTGAGGGCAGTTTAGAAGGGAACCAGGCGGTGAGAAAACGTGGCTTATAGAGGCACCCCTTTGATATAAAGCTCTCTGGCTCTGACATTTTTGGAGGCATCATCAGTGCCCTGCCCTGACATTGACTATCCTCCATGGATACATCTAGGAAAGAGTACTTATGAATTTTTTGTATTGGAAATGCTTATGAAAATAAAATGTAATGCAAAAATGATTGGATACATAATTATCAGGTTTCTTATTTATCTAATTGACAATGTTCATAACGGATGTGTAATGATTCAGCACACAATATTAGTTCCCAGAGTACCATTAAGCCTGAATTGAAAAAGTGAATGTATGATTTATTTTACTTCAATTCCTGAAGTAGGGGAACGACTATCAAAAACGCATTTTGAATTTGAAAACTGGTATGTTGATCAACCTTTATCTATATTGTGTCTAGTCAGAAACCTGTTTCTTCCTTGTCCATAGCTAACCCTGTCAGAATTTTCAATTTTCTTCAAAATGAAGGGCATTAACCCTGCATCAATTTTTGCACTGTCAGCTTAGTGCAGGGCTTTGTGGTTTATTTGCAAAGGCATCAGAACAGTTGTTAAGTGAGAGTGCACACAAACCACTAAAGTAGAAAAAAAAATTCACCACTAATTAGTATGTAAGCCCCAGTAGAAGTTTTGCTAATCTACTCTTAGGGACTTTCTGTAGCGATGTCTCCGGCTAGACCTACACAGCTGCAGTGTGATCTTAGCAAGGATCAGGGGACTTCAAAGCAATGCAACCAGGGGCATGATCTCTGATCGACAGCATACCCCTAGTTATGATCCTATATGAAAGGGTGCCACTTCTTTAGACCTGTGAACTGTAGTCATGTGAGGCTGACGGCCTACCATCCACCTGCTCCTGTTGGCAGCATCCTGATTTAGTAACTCAGTCCTTCATGCTGTTAACAACCCTATATACCTTGAGTTTGAGTTTTGATTGTTTTATTTGGCCTCAATCACTCTTATGTCATGAGAAAAACAACACTTAAATATATAACCTATAATGTTTATTCCTTTACTGAACATAATGAACTTCAATCTCTATCCTGCCTCACTTCTCATCTGCTCATATATTACACTTAGACATCAAGAATGTTTGTTTTGATACTTATAAGAATATAAGCCCCCCCCTCTTTTCTGTTATTCTTCCCTTCTCGCCTACCTTTATCCAGTACCACCAGCCCTCCCACACACATATCCCTTAGTCACCATTATGCAGTAGCCTAGGCTGACCTTATCAGTGTTGATGTGAACATATCTCTAGACCAGGCGACTGTCAATCCAGATCATGGGCATGGTGTTGTTTTTCTATAGATAACACTGGGCAGTGGAAAAGGTTGCGAAACAGCAGGATCAGGAATTACTCGTCAGTCCAAGGCACCAACCCGGCCTATCTAACCCATCTCTTACATCAGCCTGTTATATAACTTACACTGGGCCCCTGGACCTCTCCTTTTCTCAATGTCTTGGTCACCACAGACGCTCTTGGTGTCAGGTATCCACGTCCCAGCCTGGGACACTCTGTGGGGGTGCTGCCTAGCAATATCGTGGATATATGACAAGTTGACTCTTCCTGTGTTATGTTATAACTAGATACTAAATAATATTGCTACAATAACAACAACAACAACAACAACAAATGCAGACTGAACTCTGACTAATAGAAATAATTATTACCATTGGCATGTAGGACTAGTGTATTAACTACCCTTTTATACATGTTGTATGTTTTGCACTCAATTGGGCAGTGTATGGAATGTAGACAGAGCCTGATTGTATATGCCTACAGAGGGGTGCCAGGCTGTCTCTAGGGTGTGGTAAATGTATGTAATAACTAGATTCAGGAGCCCCATAACTCTCACTATATGCTCAGTTTTTGCCCAATATTAGGTTAATGACCATGTCCTTTTGGCAGCCAATAATTGCTACCTTCCTCTATCTGGGACAGGGCCAGCTAGAGGACAGACCCGGTAATAGGGGTAACAATACAGAGGGTGCTAACCACTGTTCGTACAGCTTGTACAGATAAGGGCCTGGCACAGTTGCTTAGTGTAGGGATTTGTGTTTTCTTTCCAAAGGCATCAGAACAGTTGTTATTGAAATCTGTATTACATGATGATAAGCATGCTCATATATATCATGATCACAGGCATTTTGGGAAATAAATGTAATAACAGCATTTATATTTTAGGTTCACTCACATTCATAGCATGTTATGCTACAACAGGCTCATATAAGAGAAACCCTCATTATAAACTATACCAATCTCTTTTTCATAAGCTAACTCATGCATAGATCTATCATCTTCGCTCTGAGACACCAATCTATAAGGTGCAATCATGCATGTATCATTAGATGACAGTTTCATTGAAATTTTAGGGAAAAGCATTATTTTACTCTTCATAAAAACAATCTGCAGTCATAATTCTTTCCTGAATTTGATTTTCAAACGTTGCCAAACCAAAGAGCCCAAAAGTAAGTAAGTAATGTTTTTCACATTTGCTTTTATCTTGGTTCATGAACATCTGTAAAAATAAAAAAGAGGCTTCATTTACATATGAACCATATATCAATCATGGAATAACCCATAAACTTTGAGAGCAAAATGAGATGGCAGAGAAATTTAGAAAAAAATGGGCAGAATTTTCTCTTTGAAGTTAAAGATTTACACTGAACATTCTGGTTGAGGAGACTGCTTGGCCTAAGATCCATTGGGTGCTCCGAATTTGAGAGGGAGTATTGATAAGACACTGTTCATTCCTTGTACAGAGATGTTTTGATTATATATTGTATAGAATCCCTCCCAATGTCTTTTTTTCACTACTACTTGAACCCTTCCACCTATTTATCCCCATGTCTTCCTACCTGTCTGCTTCCCTACCGGCCCAGTTTGTCTGCTGGAATTTATACCCCCATCCCTGCCTGTTTGGCTCATCTCCCCATCTCCTTTCCTGGATGCCTCAAAGTCTCTCTCTATGTTTTCTTGAATGTCTGTCTGTCTTCTTCTAACCACATTGCTACCCAATTGAGGGTGTACAGTATAGAGAGTCCATTCTGCACAAAACCTTGTCAACCTTCCAGCTATAGTTAATGTTTTCTTCATGCTCTGCTCTATGATCAAATGTGTGGTATTGATTTGTATGGATGACCAGTTCCTAAGTCCTCTGGGCACCACAGTCTATGAATGAAAAATGTAGAAGTTACTGCGTGTAATCTATATAATCCTGGACAGGAAGATTCTCTAGTATGTGTTGTCTGAGATCTTATTTTACATATCGATCAATTCACGGACTCTAATATAATAGGAGGAAACCAAGGGTGGAAACGAGCTCATTTTAAGCTCATGGGGTGGTATCATTATTGTTCGATTTGTTCCTGGGCAGGGTGATAGACACCATCATCTTAAGTGATGATGACAAGGCATAAAGACATAAGAGCACATTGACCTCAGAAAAATGTAGTTCAAAGAAAGTTCCATTTTATCTTTATCCTGCCAGGATTGCTAGAAAGCCTTTCCCCTTCTGAGTGGGTACTGCAGACATCTCTAGAATGCTTAATCACATGTCAGTTTGTTTTCGGTGCCTCCTTTTGTCAATAAGCACCTCAGAATGACTGAGCAATGTTTGATGATGTGTGAAGTCTAGCTTTTAAAAGCCAATCCAGGGCATCAATCACTTACAGAAGCGTATAATATGACATAATAGTAATATATAGCCTGAATAAGGGCTTGACCCTCTTGAATTTTGAATAAGCTTTAACTCCAGTGATAAGACAAGACACAATATGATCAATGTTTTTGTTTTTAAACACACGGGTGAGTTCTTAAACACACAGGTATAGATGACCCTGGGTCACAACATATAACTTCCAAGTTAGTTTAGGCCTTAGCAGTCACCGGTACCTGTCATATGTTAATAATGATTGTATAATCACTGGAATGATTATATGCTCAAAAAGATAATGTTTAAAACTTACTTCATTACAAAAATAGCTGTCCTACTACAGATAAAAGCTTTCTATAATTGTTTCCCAGTTCATGCCACTTGCTGAGCGCCTCTTGGAGGCACTTCAATCCTTGTATTCTCTTATTTGGCCCTCCCCCTCCCCAACCCAGCATCACAGAGAAAACACATTGGAGCTATCCCAGACAAGATAGATGTAAAACAACCACTCTCACTCTTCTCCCTGGTACACAAACAGGCTTCAGAACGCCACCTAAGGCTTTCTATAGATGAAAGAGTTTAATCTTCTCGTTGATGTAGGATCGAAAAGGTTTAGAGCTACATAATTATGTTCCCCACTTCATCTCTTCTTCATAGGGCACTTTCCATCAGGGGTGTGGCTACCTCTTTAGAATATAATGTATTTCCATCAATGTATTTCCATCAAAGAAACAGTGTACTCACATATCGATCTAGCACATTTATTGTTTTGATATAATAGTATTATTAGTATTATTTCCACTTTACTGAGTCTACTAGTTGTATGTCAGATATCATATAGATTATATCAAAATCCGTTGAACTGTAATATCACATGGTATAACATCGATCGATAAGTGCCTATTAATCTCACTATTTTTAATGGTTAAATATATGCAACCCCCATGTCACCTCAGTTGTGTTCATCCCAAACTCATTGATTTTCATACACAACAGAAATCAATCGCTTCACAAACTCTTCACTTGTTGAGTATGGGTTGAACATGTAGAACATTTGTAAACTGAGTTCTTGCCGGTGGGTGGCGCAGCATAGAGAGATATGGCAGGGAATGTTGCTGGGGTTCTGTTCCCTGGGCAGCGAGGGATAGGGAGCAGTCATGTGAATGAAAAGGAGATATATTTTTGTGTGGTCAGAAATACACAGTTGGCAGCAACAAGGATTTACTACGACATTCCTGGAAGCAAATCTCCCAAGTAGAACTTCACCTGCTTACTTTTTATCTACTTGCTAGGGAATGATCTTTTTTTAACAACAGGGGGTGGCATATCCCCCCCCCCCAAATAGGTTGAAATGTATTGGTGTGAGGCCTTTTATATATATGCGGTGGCTTTTTTTGGCTTGAAAATCAATCAAATCGCCCCATCCCCAAAAGGAGTTAAATTCTATTAGTCCCTTGGAAGAAGGTAGAAATACCCTCCCCCCCCCCCCCCCACCCCACATATCAATAGAAGATGCCCATTTCTCCCCAGGTATGCGATTTCGAATACACTGTTACAACCACACGTTTAAAATACAAGGATCACGCAAATTATCATGGCATTCCTCCACAATAATGGGGGGAAACCATGTGGACAGCATTTGGCAGGGCATTATGTTACACTATTCCCCGAATGAGTTCACGATATGGAACAAGGGCCGGACGAACCTGGTTGACCAGATAATCTGGTGATATCAGGAGGGGTCACAGACAAGAACTAATGGGTATATTATACTTACATAAGCCTACCATGAACTCACTTTTATACCTTCTGCCCTCAGTGTAAAAAGATAAAACTGTAGTTCTTGGCTTTAATCTACCAAAGTTATATAGGAAATGTATGGGTTTAATTGGCTGAAGACCCCAGTATATCAGTTCTCTCATAAGCATGTTCTTTATATCTATTTAGATGACATTAGCTATATATAGACAGCAGGATTTTAACAGTATACATTCATCAATGCCCACCACCCACTTAACATACCATCATAATACCTAGATATGGGAAAGACTCGTGCAGTGACCATCCTTATTTTGAAAAACTAATCAACATACTTGTAGACATACAATGTCCTAATTTTGTAGAGGTTAGACTGAAGATTAACACATAGATACATGATCAGGTAGTGATTTATACTTCAATCTGGGACAGGTCAAAGCTAGATACAGCTGTCAATCATAATGTCCAGGGGTGCCATACAATTGTTAGAAATAGGAGGGACACAGATAGTATATCAGCATGACCTCAAAGACATTGACTCTTTAGGTGGAAAAAGGATAACATGGTTGACATTGACCAGAGAGCTATAGATAGCTGACCGGGAATACCTGACCCCTACATAGTCTTTACACTATCAGTTTCAGTCCTGGCTATAGTCTGGCTAGGCCCCCCAAAAAAGGTTTGTTGCAGGTCACCCGACCGACCCTATCAAAACAGGGCCGACTCTACCTTTTTTTTTATCCAATTTTGAAGAAATTGTTATATTTTTACACTTTTTTGGGGTCAGTTTTAGGTTTATACAAATTTGATTCCCCATTTTTACACATTTTTGGTATTCTGAAGGGACTGTTAAGGACTCTACATTTTCATCCCATGTTACCTGAAACAAACCTTTTTTTTTATTTGGCCCTATTGATATAATATTTAGAGGCAACTATTTCTCGGGGAATGAGTAGGTAGACATAATAATGTAATGGTTGTGGAAAGAGGATACAATTTAGACACATTTATCATTGTTCAACAGTGAAAATGTAAGATTTCGTATTAACATATACCTAATGATGACTCCCAATCGTAATCTTGGATCTGAGCATAGCTGCTTTATGGATAGGAATGGGATTTTCAATGGCATCATGGTTCATTACATTCTAGATCCATGCCTTTTCTAACATGATATAGTTGCGTGTCATAGAGTTATCAGTCTCAAATTTCTGTATCGCAATACAAGTATAATGTAGTATAACATTAAAAACTTACCATAGGGAATGTTCGCAATAAACTTCACTGGCTAGACATAGTACAGAATCATGCCTCTATGAGGTATTACATGTAAGCCTATTTGCACAGATCTCATTAGCCCAAACTCAATAGAAGAACCTTCCCGATTAATTATCCTCCAATTCATCTCAGACTGATCTCAGACTGATTCAATAATTACCTAACTAATCCACCTAACAAGCTGTATAGCACTGATGGGGACATAATATTATATGCTGAAAGGTTTCCAACTTTTCTATTTTAAAGTACTACCTCTATGATTGGCAGCATTTCCTATTTCCTGAACCCAAAATAATCCTCTACAACAATCCTTACATAAAACAATTGCAGTTCTTTAGTCCCTTTTCTAATTGTCCAATTGTCAATCTGTCATTCATTACCATTAGTTCTATTCAACAACAGATCAGCTGGGCATTGTGACTCTTAACCCGTTGAGGACAAATGTAGACTATAGTCTACATCCATCACAGACCAGTTGGCTACTATACACTACACCATGACGGCATGAGGAGGGTGAATGTCGACTATAACTTAGTATGATTGACATAACTCTATGGGATTAGCAAGCCTCCGCCCCCAGGTAGAAATGTCTGAATGAAATTCCGCCCCCCACAGCTAAAAAATAACATTCTGGCCACCTTTAAAGGGTTAATTGACTTCCAGCAGAAATACTCAGTAACCTGCTGTCTTACCTGCCACTGTCAGCATTTTCTTAATATAGCACACCACTTATGCAGTTGTCCTTACCTGAAATATATAAAAGGGGAAAAAGTGTAAGTCAACAGATTATACAATGAGTGAAGTAGGAACAATAGTTGATTGCAACTTTTATTTAAATAATCACACACCAATACTGTAACACTTAACTTCTCCAACCATAGTTTAGGAGGCAACCAACTCCATTTTTCTCTAGGGTGCCATCACTTATCAATACATACACTGACGTGTACATCAATGCCTTGAAGAAAGACTTCTACAACCGTGTAGAAATAGAGGAGAAATGAGCTTTAAATCCAATAGATATCATTCCCAAAGCCTAGAAACAAATCAGCATCGATCCCTATGAGTTGGCTATTCATGAAAAAAAAGACATAATTCAGATGCTCTATACATCTGTCTAAGTATCTGTAAAACTAGTGTTATGTTCTCCTTTTCTTATAGTGAAAGTAGAGCATGCAATACAGATGCACATGGCAGCTTGGATGTGAAGAGTGATCGATAACTAATAAAATCCCCTACGTTATTTGTTTTGTGTTTATGACCAGCCAAACCTAATCTGTCAGCTCCCACTAATGGTGAAATCTGCAAAGGCAAATGCACCAGAGGGTACAGCACTATTTAGCTATCACAACACTTCCCAGGCACACAACCATATTTGTTTACCTATTGATACTTTTATACAGTTTTCAATTCTTCTATATTATTATCCTCTCTCAATATGATCAACATGATTATCATTCACTGTTTTTCATGTCCTTGCCCTGATACCCATGATATCTATGAATTTGTCACAAATTTCTATTTTATATAGTTCAGAAATAAAACGTAATGAGGCTTTGATGTAATAATATGTAATTTGCTTCATATACTGCCCTTTCCATGCCACCACTTAAAGTCATGAAGTCTAGTAACCTCAGATTTAAGCTAATGTTGCCTGGCCATACTGCTGGACAAAGTCCACATGCTATATGTTTCAAGGATATTGAATCTATAATGCATCAACCACACTTAAGATCCCTCTTTTCTCGGAACCTTCAAAATCCTCACCCATGGGCCTTAATCATTTAATGCTGTCAAACTGCACTAAAGCTGCATCGTTATAATCTTAGGGAAGTGTTCTAATGCCATAGAGGGAAATAATTTTTTTCAGCCACCATATCGCCAATTTCTTGTCTGGACTTTTGACAATATTGTTAGTTATTATTTAGGGACTTCAATATAGACTTCCATTCTGGTGCAAGTAGGATGAGCGAGGCATGCCCTCGAGCTGCTGCCAACAATACCTGATCAGAGGGCTTCAAGGTTTGCCCAAAAAAGGTGCAGACAAAGAGAACTTGTTTGCCTGTGTGTTGTAGGTGGGGTAAGGTGGGTAGTGGACAGGGAGGGTGAGGTTGGCTAATGGCCACCATCCACTGGGCTCTAAATCCTGTATATATAAAGGACAGTGTATAGGTCGTTGGGTGTGTGGGGTTGTTGACAGGGGTGGATGTCATCCTACTCTGCCCATTGGCTGGGAAACATGTAAATGTGTAATAGAAAATCAATAGTGAACTCCAGATGGTGTACATTGGTTGGAGACGGTGCTGAGGTCATTGGGGGTAGATTAGAGGAGAGGTCATTTGGGCAGATAAGAGGGGACCAGGTTGTGGGTAGCTATATCCGTGGGGGGCACCCAATAATATAGACCTACAAAATAGTACAAGGGGCTCTCAAATGCAGTGATGTATCCTCAGTATTATACCCTTAGAAGTGACTGTGCTGCTGGCATACTATGTATTTTAATTGAGAATGATAAGAAATATCAGTATTATGCCTCCCCTATGATGGATAACACCGCCCTTGTTGACTGGCTATTCAAAATGTTTTAAAGTAATTTGAATTTGATTTGACATTTTTTGTTTAATGGTCTTTGCTCAATCGGCCCATATGGTTCTTTACAAATTTTACAGTGATTTTGCAGCCACACTTTCTCCTATTATCCTTCTACTGTTCTCTCTCTGCCCCTAGATCTATATTTAACAGGCCTGCCTTGCAGGCATCTCTGGCATTTCACTTAGTGGGTGGGCCGCATATACCCAATGTGTTGTTCAAGTAATATTGATAATGGAATGACAGGGCACTATCCATTACAGCGTCATGGCAAAGGGCATGTGTATACACGCCATGGATGAACAACATGTTATATATAGGCAGACCTAAATGTAATTATCTTCTTAAAATAGCGACACTCATGGAAATCTTAACACTGTTTGTGCCACAACAGCGCCTACATGTAGTTTACACATACTGTATGATGTAAATAGTTTTATCCCAGCTAGCGTAAATATGTTATTTTACACCAAAATAACATTTTTAGCATTACATAACGTTTTGCCACAATAAGGAGTCATAGAGAAACGTTATATAATGATGCATAAGGTTCTTTTGTTTACTGGGATATGAATATCCGATGATCCAGATGGTGACAAGTATACTTATATATGCCTATGAGGCAAAATCACTTTAGTCAGAAACCGTCATCTGTAGAAAGGGTATTAACAGAAGATAGGTTCTTGTGATAGTCAGTGATAATTTACTTAATGCACTAAAGTAGACCTTCACCACTAATTAGTAGAGAACACATTGGAGTCCACCCTCTCCATCTCTTCTCTAATACAATGTACACAAAAAAACTAATGAAGGGAAAATTAAACTAATACACTGAGGAATGCCTATGGCAGTGTCTACAAAAGGTCCCATATGGCTGCAATGTGATCTGAGGAAGGATCAAGAGACTCCAAAGGGATGTAACCAGGGGCTTGATCTCTTAAATTGGCAGCACACGCCTTGTTTTGTTCCTATATGAAAGAGGTAGCACCTCCCCAAGACCTGTTCACTATATAGTCACATGCAGTTGATGCCCTACCATCCACCTGCTCTTGTTGGCAATGCATTTCTACTGACTATAGTCACTCAGTCAACAACAACTATAGGCTCTACCCTGCAGTGAGTAGCCCTATAGTATATAGACCTTTATCCTACCCTAGCCCTTACCTTCTCCATCATAGATAGGCATGTTGCTCACCAGATTCTTCCTCTGTAGTTTCTGTGTATCTCTTGCTAAAAGGTGTCAGTGTTACCATGTATGCTCCTGCTCCATTATTACTCTAGTTGCAATTACTCTCGTCGATTAGTTGGCATTTCATTCACAGTTTCGTCTTTTTTGGGTTCTGTGGACCACGCCGTTGCCAGATTATCAAGCTTCTGGCATCCTCAAGAGATAGAGTCAGCCACAAGAAACCCTACTTAAGATAACATGACTATTTTGTTATCTCTTTAGTATCTATCGCTGTTGTGACTGTGCATGTTTTGATATCGAGTGACCTATAGGTTAGTACGTTTTCATATGCAAGATGGCGCCGACATTTTATACAGGGGACTAGATTTTGACCTCCAACGACAGACACCCATAATTTGACTGAAGTATCTAATCTTATCATCACCATACTCTTTCTCTATATCAGCCTTCTCCATTTCTCATATATGTTCTCCCTTGTCCTCAAAGATATATTTTCCCATCAAGTGCTATGTATATATATATATATATATATATATATATATATATATATATATATATATATATATATGTATATATATATATATATATATATATATATATATATATATATATATATATAATATATATATATATATATATAGATAACATATATATAAATATATATATATATATATATATATATATATATATATATATATATATATCTATATATATATATAAATGAATTTCCGAAAAAGAAAATTTCATCCTCAATCCTGACCTTATCTCTTGTAATACAGCTAGTACTTAAAGCAAATCACCTTTCCAGTTTCCTGGCTGCTCAAAAGCTGTAACAGGATAAGCTAAAATGGGCTGTATAGTATAAGTGACATTTTCTGTTAACCCTTTGATGACGGCATAATGCCTCAAGGCCTTATATGGATTTGTCAGTATGATCCACCAACTTAGTGCTGTATCTGTGCATCATGCCGAACATTCTGACAGGGAAGTATAATAGGTCTGATGCATAACTGCTGCCCTGGAAAGTAACCTAATTAACATGGCATCATAATGACTAAAGGGGATATTGTATTAAAGCAGTATGTTGCCATTAAAGGGTCATAGGAACTTCTGCATGGTTACCAGAGGCCTGGATTCTATCACCCCTGGATACACTGCTACAGTATAGGATATTATTCTACCTACAACAACAAAGCATATGGAAATTGTATAGTTACAGCACTGAACCTCATATCCCTGTAAGCGGGGCGTACAACGGTGGTACGCCACGCTGGTGTGAGCAGGGCGTACCACATTATTCTTGTTAAGTCATCCTCCACAGATTCAGCTCTAAAATCGTTATTTCTGGGCGGATCTTCATAATTCAAAAAACAGGAGGGCCGTGTGAATATTTGCTGTTGTTGTTGTAGGTAGAATAAACCCAAAACAGCACTTGGTTTGAATATTCCCAGTTTGCACGCCACTTATGGATCCCCTCGGATCCACTCGTGGCTTATAAAGCCACTTGTGGATCCGAGGGGATCCATAGCGTGGCGTACAACTGCTCATATGCAAACCGCGTGCCGTCTCTGGTTATTATTATACCTAGGACGACAAAGCATACGGGATCCCTATCTCTTAACTATAGGAGCTGCCGACAGCGTATTTGTGGCATAAACTCTGTTGTACGCCACTCCCAGGTTGTAAGAGTGGCGTACAAGGTCTGAGAGTGGCGTACAAGGTCTGAGCGTGGCGTACAAGGTCTGAGCGTGGCGTACAAGGTCTGAGCGTGTCGTACAAGGTCTGAGCGTGGCGTACAAGGTCTGAGAGTGGCGTACAAGCCTCCAGCCTCTCCTCCTACGTGAGAGGACTGGGAGGCTTAGTAGGTCTAGGGATACGAAAGTGGCTACCCCCCCCCCCCCCCCTACTAGCACTAGGCCACGGCAAGATTTGTTGTTTTTGGCAATGGTTTTAGGCTAAGTAAATCTTGTTTTTCGCGGATTTTCGGGTGAAAATGATGCTAAGGCTAGGTAACTAAAGTAGGTATAATAAATCTAAAACATCACGCAGTTTGCATACTCGTGGTTTAATTCAAGTCTTGTACGCCACAGGAAGCCACTCGTTGGCTTATGAAGCCAACTCGTGGCTTCCTGTGGCGTACAAGCGTTGAATAAAACCACTCGTATGCAACTGCAGTGACGTTTTAGCTTATTACAGCAACCTGATCCCACTGCCAGCATCTGCGGCTTCAGCGTCATAATCCTATACAGTGTAATATGAGGAGGCAACCTCAGCAGTCATACAGTGGCAATGCATTAGTGGGCATCTTTCACATCCTAGAATACACATCTACCTGGTTGTCCTGCTCCATACGAAAGGGACCTCTCTAGGCAATGACACAACCCTTTTTCACTAAAGAAAAACATCCCCCTAGAAAGGTATGAATTTTAAATTAAAAAATAAAAAGATGATAAAATTGGTAGTTATAAAACGTATTTTGGTATTTCTATGAACTATCTGGATTGTAACTTACTAGAATGAGTATACAGTAGTATAGCAGCCTAATTCCATTTGTAATACATACTGTGTTGCTAAATGAGGAAAAAGCGACCACACCCGAACACATGAAGACGTATATATCTACGTCATACCTTTGTCAGTGCACACACTCTGCGGTGAGCTTATATACCATCCCTACTATACATTTACTATAAATGGACTATCCAGACCACCACAGTGTTACCCCCCAGTGCAACAAGGTTGTAACACACAGTCTATTAGTACAGTTACAACATTTTGTCCACTGAGGGGAGGATGCTTTATAGTGTACTAGCCTGCCAGAAGGGTGAAGTTGGAGCAATAAAGGCCCACATCTTGCTAACCCTTCAGTAAGAGCAAAAGTATAGATATGGTGGTGGTCTGCACCTTATATAGCCTGGATGCTGTCTTTATAGGCCGTGCACCAGGTGCAACCATGGTCGGAGGACATTCACCTTCGTTTTTGCTTACTTGCAAATAAGCCAGAACCATCACTCCTTATTAACAAATGTGTGTTTCATGCAACATGCCCCCAAATAATGATTTTTATAAAATATTGTAAGTACCAGGAATGACTCGCGATGCCTCGCTGATGCTTCCAGTAAATACGAATATCGTGAAGTATTTGGATATCCTTAAATTCAATTTCCTGAAGTCACACTATTGTTTAGACCGCTTAAGCCATAAGGGTTTGCTGAAACACCTTTCTTGGCCTCATGTGGCCCTACAACTCCCCTCTATAAGCATGCCTATCCTTCCCCTAAAAGTGGTCTCACAATTCCAAAGTATTGTCACGTAATGTCACTACATGGGTGCAGTTGCAATGAATAATTCTAAAAATGAAAAGAAATTCGCCCCAAAGTGATCTCAGAAATTGATCTCAGTTATTTTTCTCCGTTTTTCAATTGGTCAGCAGACTAAAACTCGTGGACCTTTTCTATATACTTTTAAGTTCTATTTTGCTGCCAGTAAGCATTGATCACAACAGACCAATACAGACAGCCACCAGGAGGCACCACTGGGGGTAGGCCCTGGGTATAGCTCACTATAGGAGATGGTACATGTCAACATGCAACCTCAGACTCCCAGGGATCAATGTGGGCATTTCAGCCCATCCCAGGCATGTTTACAAATCTGACAGTGCTATTTATAACCACCCAGTTGTGTGCTGGAGCATTATGCACAGACTCCAGAACCCCCACACAGTCCTCTCCCTATCTTTCTCCACTATCTGTGTCCACAGTCATTCTCCCTAAGAATTATATTGCTTGCTCAGAACTTCACAACTTAAAGCAGTGGAGAAAACCCCATATTAAAGCAAAGGTTTTGTCCAAAGTCATGTCAGTCTCTTACAGAATAAACTTTTTTTTAATGTATAATCTACTGCATTTTAATAATTGGCTGTAAACGTAACAATGGTCCATCAACAAGTCCTAAGCTCTGTAGTATACATTGTAACATTCTGATATCTTCCCAATGGGACATCCATATGAAACGGCTTTACAAGTACGATACAATCACTCGTAAAGAACAAAACTAATGTGTCCCTATGTCGTTAGACTTTTTCTTTGCATGATTGCATACCTAATATATTTACAAGTACTGAATTTACATTATGTTCCATCCTAATATTATAAGGACAAAGAGCAATCATGGAATACAAAGCCTCACATTAGCCTGGTCCTTTCTTAACTTGCTCGTAGAATGCATAGGAGTGATAATACTATACATACACCTTAACGTCGTAGATGCTGTCATTGATAGCCGTTATCTTTGAATATATGTATCTTCAAGGGTCTCATGCTAAAGGAAGGTGTGTCCTTTATTATCTTTAGATAACAAGCAAAAGCTTATCCCCTATCGTATATAATCTGTTATCTTAAAAGAGAGACAGAACAACAAAGGGAGGGACAAAAAGAAAAAAAAGAGAGACAGACAAATAGACAGAGAATGAGGGCGCGCATGAGGGAGAAAGACAGACAGAACGACAGACAGACATACAGACAGGAGGGGAATGGCAGGAGAGAGTGAGCAAAACGTAGTAGGAAAAAGTTTATGAATAAGAACACGATCTAAGATACATGAACAGAATCAGTTACATATCTAGTCCATGGGGAGAGGGGGTGGACATTGAGGACGGTGAGGTCAAAGTATCGACATGTATTTCATGGCCACATGTATACATATAATAATCTATAATACCCATTGATCCAAACTACATGTAGGACACTCTCCCGGGAGATATCAGTGCCAAGGGGAACCCCCACTACTACGTTCTTCCGGAAGTGGTCGATATGCTCAAGGTCGGATGCTCCAAGTCAATGCCAGAACTATTGAAATAGGTAGTAGGAGTGGGCGGGACTGTACAGCCTCAGGTATGGGCCAATGCTGCATTCACATTGCCTCTTATCGCGCATCTAATAGACCATGCATGGTGCCTTTTAAGGCAGGCTGCTGGCCAAGTTATATAGAAAGAAATGCTGTCTATAGGACCATGCCTGCAGCTGTAGATTCAGGTTATAGCAGCAGGTATCCCCTTCACAGAACTCCTAATAAAATCAATGATCAATTCGATAAGCAAGTGGTGAAACCCTGTATATTCAGAATATCTAGAGGCACACAAATTCCACCAAATGTTATAGCTTTTTCACCCCCCAAGTGAGGTTTAACTACCAACCATCACATTTCACAGGCATGCTTGCTGCCAAGTGAGTGAACCAGAAAAGTGTCTGACAGTGACAGTTCCATTTTTGTCATCACCACAGTTCAGACTCTTTGATTAGAATAATAGGGAGAACACATATATCTTATAATCTAGCAAAGAAATACTCTTGCCAACCACAGTGATTCGTTGATGTGCCATACAAGATACGGCCCCAAAGTATAACCAGGTGTGGTGAGGAGTCAAGGCAGCATTTGTCTTGTTAGAAAACACTGTCATATCTTGTAACTGTATTGGTAGATATTCCCTTCATGTGGCAAGATTTGATTCCAGTATGACACGGTCAATCACTTTCATCTTTGTTTGGAATCGAATATAGGTTATGGAGCCCCTTGTGGGTTTTACATACAATTTTGAAATCCTCCCTTGAGAGCCCCCTCCTGTTCTTAACAATGTCTAGGCTATTAAATTAGACAAATCGGGCTTCACATGTGCATTCTGCACATTAATGTGCTGATGGAGCAGGTGAGGCTGCGCCTGCTATCAGATGATCCAAAGCTGATGTCCCCTTCATGCTTAGAAAGGGTTGGGTAATGGAGAGGGAACAGGTACCTTAAGGGTCCCCATTGTGTCCTTAGTAAACACAAGTGTCCTTGGTCCCTGCTGCCACCTGGGGGTACCTGGTGGCACATGTGCAAGGTAAGCAGCTCCTGAGGCACTCGGAGCTATTCTGAGCAGCTCAACTGTAGATCCATCAGGGAGAGCTGGATAGCTTAACCCTGTAAGGGTGGAATAGTGCGTTAATATGCTATGTAATTTGATGTCATGCTGCACCCCTTCTTGGGTGTATTTGGCATGGCATTTGAATGCAGCCATGGTGAGTTAATCGCAAGGGCTGCATCCGTGTATCAAGCGGACAAAGCGTAATGGCACATATAGCACTGTGAGGTCCTTAATGGTTAGATGGGAGGTATTTAATAGATTCACTAGAAAGGGACTGGTCAGATCACTGCCTGATTCTGGTATAGGATAAGGAGGGGGCACAGCCTATCAAGTTGGGACGTTACCCCTATGTTGTGGTTCAAATTATTCAAAAGAAAAAAGGGGGGGGGGGGGGCGCCCACCCATCTCTCTTGAAACCCGCGAACTATAGAGAGGCAATGAATACTAGTAGCTAAATCAGAGGAGATGAACAGTTAATCTACTACAGGGCTGAATAACTTAACTAGAGAGTGGAGGAGCAGTACAAAGTTTCTTATTCAAATGTTCAAATACCTTCTTCACATCTATAAAGCTTATGAAGTTATGGTCACCGGCCACCAAGCCAATGCGTTCCATACTACGGCCGATTTATTTAAGCCTTACATTTCCTATGATTCCATGTATCAAGACGTATAGAGCCTAGTGGACGATAGTAAATAGAAGTAACTGAGCCTGGATGCAATATCGCAGGTTTAAAAACTCGTTAAAGTGCCACGATTAAGATTTACCGACTTGCTCACACAGAGCTGCTCCCTGCTATTTACACCAATTAACAGACAATCAGAAATAGTGAATCTGGGTTAATGACTGGTGACATTCTAGCTTCTAGCCTCACGCTTAAATCTACAAATGGAGTCTAAAACATCTAATATCCTATCTAAGTTCCTTTGATTAAAATGGTAGCAGAGCTACTTCTTTATGTCCACCGTCCACAGCGCTCCATGTGCCGCTAATTGAGCAAACTATTTCCCTATAGATTTGGGAATATCCACAGTGTACAGGCATGTGGATGGTGGGCATTATGGCACAAGTAAGGTGTGGTCTGTACAGGCGTGGAATTGTCTCAGTGATCAAATTTTATATCGGTGCAACTTATCTCAAGAAACGTATCTAATATGAAGGACACATTTTAATGACAGCTTCATTGCCTAGTAGTAGCTTAGTTATCATCAATTACAAACCTCCAAATGCCCCGGATTTTCGGAAATACATGATCCTCCTCTCTCTGTCTCTTCTCTTTCTGTCTGTCTGTCTGTCTGTCTGTCTGTCTGTCTCTGTCTCACTATCTTTAACTTTCTGTCTCACCTTGTCTGCCTCTCTCTGTCTCTCTATATGTCCCTGTCTCTCTGTCTTTCTCTCTCTCACTATCTCAGTGACACATGCACACTCAATGTACATTGTATTCTTCATCAGCAGAATCAGAACACGTGAAGATTCTCAGTGTAACAGCTCCCAAATTGATAGAGTATATCATTTTAAATCGCATTAACCAGGTTAAAGACGCCCCATGCTACATGGACGCATTAAGAGCTGCTCAGTCACGATCTAGGTTAGAGCACTGTGACAAGAGCAGCTCAGGGGCAGCACCCACCCCGGCCATAAAACCTCCAGGACAGCCTAGACACCGCTGCCGCTATTGATTATGTCTCTGGGGCCTTGGGTTTTATCGACATTCAGGATGAGGGAAAACTCCGCTTAGTGTCGATGGTGGATAGCTACATGGTCATTTATAATGAGGATTGTAGTAGTAACTTATATTGTACATGTTAAAGTAATCTCCGTGTTCTGCTATATGTATGACTTAGATATTGAAGTTTGATTTCATTCTGATAATATCTAGGAAGTGTTCTTGGTATCGATGGAGGAGATGATAGAACATTGTCATTGTCATCATAGTTGTAGGAACTATTCAAGAGTTCTGCCAATGAATATAATCTACTGTCATTTATTTAATCATATCTGTCATCCCCTGTTGTCTGAACAGACCGAGGGGGCATCTTTGATAATAACTGCAGCAGTGTCTACTACTACGTCTTTATTTGCCATAATATTTGCTGTTCCCATCCCTTATCAACACAGAGATAGGTTTAATGATAAGAGAAGGGGAACAGGTAGGTCAGGAATCCAGGAATTCATGATGGGGAGTGTTATGCGGAATAACATCTGGATCTTCACCTTTAGCTCTGCACGATAACATCCCCCTGGTGTAATCTATACACACGTACCCGTCAGTCCTGTGGATAGATATCAGCTTGATATGCTGGGAATGCAGGAAGTCTGAATACTTACATAAATACTGTCAATTCTGATCCATCAAGCTACAGTTCACCGTAGATAGATGTGGTTACTAACTGAACCTAATGTGTTTTATACAAAATAACTTCCAGAAGCGTTTGTTTACCTAGCTCCAATGGATCTCGTTTTTAATACATTCTTGGCTGTTAACTCAGAACTGCAGTTACCAATCATTAAGCTCTTGATGCAGGTTAATATGAGTTTGATATGCTTGGAACTCAGGAGGCTTTGATGTCATACTGTCAATATCTATCCATCAAGGTACTGAGAAGATGTTTCGTTATTGCGTATATATGTATAGTCACGAGTTTATTTACCTAGCTCCAATGAATTCGGATTAGTGTTTTTAAAGAGATATACTTTTTAAAGAGGTACAAAGCGCCTTTCCTATGAACTATATTTAAAGCTTTAAATCATGAGATTTTATAACAGCCACGTGTCACAATTACAAATATGTCAATTTATCAAATAATTATAAAGTTTATGATATAACTACTGATATGCATGGCATAAACA
Organism: Harmothoe impar; assembly: GCA_947462335.1. NCBI lineage: Eukaryota > Metazoa > Annelida > Polychaeta > Phyllodocida > Polynoidae > Harmothoe > Harmothoe impar. The sequence goes on along the minus strand of OX381712.1, from coordinate 61,076,487 downwards.
CCTAGTATAAACTAGATACTATACCCCAACTGTAAGATATAGCTTATATTGATGGTGAATAATTGTTTCTCATAACGGCCAGACACGGCCATGTGTGGTGAGAGTTCTGCAAACGTACAGCCTCCGTGCAATCAGCTAGATAAGCACATTTGTAGGTGAATGGGCGATAATGGCCACAATATACAACCTACTTAGTTACATGGCCGACGTGTGGGTAGGCCTACTGTGTGTATTTACAAGGATCTAAGGTAGATGCACCATGAGTCTGAAACATAACTTGAATCAGAGACTTGTATAGATTATATATGCATGTATCCCAATGCCTCGACCTCTACCTGTTGATATAAAATATGTACCTGTTAATTGTACTGATATATTATACAAATAGGGGGTTTAGCATGCTAATATAATTATTATATAGATTTAAGTGTCCTACTCAAGGTATGAGTCTGACTTATGGTAAATCTACTCTATATGCTGCGCAATGTGGAAGATTAACTAGAAACCAATTGAGATGCTGTGTACCCAATTACTTATATAGCTATTATCGGTCAGTAACTCCTTCTGTATAAATAAGGTGGCCAAATTGTAATTCATTTTAGATTATATTACCTTTATTGACAATATTGTGATAGAAATGTTTGGACATGTATGTAGCCTTATCAATAACACCTATTGTTAGTAACCATACATGTACCGTCCCTGATTACGATGTAACACTTTGAGTAGAACTAGATTATCATCATCTTAACACGGTTCTTGTGTTTCTATATGGGCATGATCTACACATACCGGTAGTTAACCCTTTAATGACGACATCATACTTTGGATTGATATGTCATTTGTCGTCATGATGCATGAATGCAGCCCTGGCGAGTATCTAACCATGGTTTACCTCTGGGATTGGTACACTCCTGAAAGATTTCGGACGGTGAACCAACGCAGTGCCAACGAGCTATTCCCTAGCACTGTATTTGTGTATTGTGACGACAAAAGGCAACATGCCACCCTTAAAGGGTTGAATACAATAGAGTGTGTATACGGGACTAGAAAGAGTCAATAATGGTAATCTGATTACCATCGACACTCCTGAATGGACGGATGTATTGATGTGTGGAAGGTCCTGATTGGCTGTCTAGAACCTAATTCAATCCCAAGGACAATACAAGAAATTGTATAATGTTAATTCGATAAACGAGATATGTATTAGGAAGGGTGGACCCATCGGAAACCCCTTGTAACTGACCCTAAGTTAAAGATATTGAATTGAATGGAACTGTATTGTATTGTTACACATATTTTAGATGTCAGAAATGCGCCAAGAATTCCCAAATTACAGCAAAATATCACAATTGAATTAGGAATGTCTCTTTTCCACATCCATCCGTTACCTGGTTATATACCTTTGGCCTTGTATAATTGTTAAGTTTTATTTACTCGGAGGGTTCTGCACCTTCAGTATTGTTGTTCTTGTTATATGAATACCCTTTTTCATGTACAGGTACAATATAGAAAAGTAGAATCTACAATGAGAAGAGAATATGTTCTAGACCAGACAGTGCAGGAACATAGGCGGCACGAGGCACCGATCGACATAAACGTGCCCAGAGGACCCGTCCACTATGTAATATGAACCTCACCAAATACCTGCCCGCCCCGCCCTACCATCCAGACCCCCGCCCCCCCTCCTCCTGTTCCTCTTCCTATCTCTGCGTCACAGTCACAGCCTCACCGTCATTCTATAGTCCCCAGCACTGCTTTCATCTCTGCCAAAAGGCGGCTGATCACCTCCTTCTAAACCTACCATACTTGTGCCATTAATACAACCATCAAATTTTAAATATTTTTTTATTAATTTTGTCTTTTAATCTGTTAATTATAAAACAGCCAGTCATAAGTTTTGGGTAGAAGGTGAACATGTTCCTGAGAGCCATTTTTGTATATATGATATTATAAAGATACTGTTCAGTGTGATCCAGTTGTAGAACGCAGTAAAGTACTACTGCGTTCTCCCCTCATTCCACAGAAGGGTTCCTATACTATAGTCCGTAGGTTGAGGGAGAGATGAAGGTACAAGTTCATGCTGGGAGAGTGCCCCCGCTCTCCCAGTCTGTGCGGAGCGCCACCCCTCGGCGGGCAGTGTAATGAAGACCCGGATCATTCCGGCGTCCAGTAATGGTGAGCCGCCCTACCGCTAGGGGGCTCTGAACGGCGGGGAATGAGCGGAAGTAAGACGCCCGCCATGGTGGAAACCTAGGAAGCGTATCAGCCCCAAGCTGGTACCACCTCGACCTCTGTTCCCGAGCGATCTCGCTGGCAAAGAAGGTTGATGGGGAAAGTATAGTTCCGGCACGCTTGATGCTGAGATGTTAAAAGTGTGGATGGGTGCCGCGTAGGGATCCCCCCAATATACGAGGGAAGTGATGCGGTCATGGCCCCTCAGTTACTAGCGATGTCGAGTTGGGGCCAGCTTTTATTAGCCCTTGTGGGCCGTATAGTGCTATAATCCGCGATGGCCTTTGTTGTCATGATGCATGAATGCAGCACTGGCAAGTCCTCTCGCCAGACTGCATTCGTGGATCATGCCGACACTTCGGAAGTGCAACAACCCTGTAAGATCGCATTGAATGCAACACTGGTGAGTTATCCTCCAGGACTACTTTAAATGGTTTGAGGGGAGGGTAAGGATTGGATGAGGCAGGCAGGTCGAGAGGAAGGAAAGGAAAAGAGGAATTAAAGAAATGTAATGGTGAAGGTGGTAGGGACTGAGATAGACAACATTAAATAGACAGAGAGAGACGGCGAGGGAAAGGAAAGCGGCTGTTAGTAGGTGAAACAGCAATACTAGGTAGGCAGCCAGCCGAAAATGACTAGACGACTAGATGATGACTAGATGACTAGATGACTGAGGCTATAACCTAAACAACTATGAAATCAGGCTTCTGCCGAACCTGATTAATGTTGGATGGTATTCTGTGTATTTTCCAAACCATTTTCAGCGAACACTAATATTAAAACCCATTAATTGAGATTATGTAAATCACCTTGATTGCTCAGCATTGACTGGCAGCTTTCCTTCATGGATATCAAATGACGCAGCGACCATATTATTGATGTATCAAGTGTTACACCTCACATTGAACAAGATAACAGAGGGTGCTACTGATAAACCCATGTTCATGACTCTACTGATAACAACCCCATTGTATCTCCTAACCCCATTGAGATCTATGTCAGATATTCATATTGTAGATGTTTGTAAACTTGCACACTACTTCATCACGGGCGAGAAGGAATGAACAACGCATTTTGCATTCACTTGCTTGATGGCTGATTGAACCATACATCCCTTTAAATCTGGTCGTATATAGATCAGTGGAAGTGTTTGTTAGATGGCTAGGATATCACTCATGCGTTATAGAAGGGGTAGAGACTGAACACGAGGGAGACACGTATACCGAAAGATAGAGGGAGAGAGGGGAAGGGGTAGAGGGGGAGAAAGTAGCAAGACAAAGGGAAAAATGAAGGAGAACTTCAGGTGTGTGGGAAGGGTGAGAAACACACCTAGGATGATATACGAGACTAAAAACTCTAAGGTCTGCATAGTGCTTTATTACATTATGTTCTTGATCTTCATGATGCATGAATGCAGCCCTGACGAGTCACTAGGCTGGGGTTACTAGCCAGTGCTGTATTCAAGTATCATGCCGACCTTATACGGGTTTGATACACTCCCGGATACACTTCTAGCAATTTTCTTACCAGTGCCGCATACATGCATCAAAGCGGCAAAAGGGTAAACTGTATTTAACCAGTATTCTGCCCTTAAAGTACTAAAAGCTTAGGCCCTGACACTTCTCTGGTTGCGGACTGTGTGGGTGCTCAGAAGGAGCTGCTCTTTCCCACGGCCATGGGCTGAGCAGCTCCTGAGCAGCTCGGCCTGCTGTCATGTACGTACCTTGAGCTGCTCCACCCTAACACCAACACCGTTAGGGTAGATTCACCTAGAGTCGGCCACACACCTTGAGCAGGACCTCAATTTGTAGTTACATGTATTTATGCATGATAAACTCCCTGGCTGTCCTTTCTTGCCACGAGTAACACTTGAATTGCACTATTATAGGCCTACACAAATAGAGGACTTAACATGCTTGATTGAATACAAACTCAACAGTTCGATTCAAGATATGAGGTTGGCTCGAGGTGAATCTACCCTACCAGCTCCAGGTATCCAGGGGCAGAGGTCTCGTTACATTCACATGTCCTACTGTGTGTCAGCATCAGACGGGAGCCAGCTTGTGGGCACACCTGGTGATATCCCATTAACCCTTTAAGGGCCGCATAGTGGTTTCATGTAATCCCTAGTAGCAAACACACTGTGGCCCCGGACGGGGCCAGACTGTGTTTGCAAGTCTGGCCCGGAGTGGGCTAACCGACGGGCTCCCGTCGGTTTAGGGCACTGGGCTTTGGTCTGGCCCCGTGCGGGCTTCCCATGTTGGGCGCAGATCGGGTTTTGGACGGGAAGCCCACTTTGGGCTCAGATCAGTTTTTGGACGGGCTTCCCACTTTGGGTTCAGATCGGTTTTTGGACGGGTTGAAAGCGGGCTTAGATCGGTTTTTGGACGGGTTGAAAGCGGGCTAAGATTGGATAATTATGGGTTTTTAGAATCTATTCAATCATTCTCCAATGATTTCTTGTATTTGTTGATATCCTAGGTCCTGCTAATCAACCCAAGGCATAATCATACTCTTCCTACCCAATAATGGAAGTATCAAGCAGGCCTATTATCATCAGGTTTGAGCCACATCCAGCATAGACAAGTGTCTATGGTGCACATTGGCCTTCAATGCCATAGTTCATACCTACATGGGGCACATGAGTCTTGTATTAAGATTGTAATGCCACAGAAATAGTGTTTACACTGGATAGCTGCTTAGAGAACCTCCTTTTCATCATTCAAATATATATTCTATCTTATTTCCAAACTGTGGGAACATCTATTTATTGTTTCCTATTCTACATCACTTTAACATTTTATTGTATTATTATATAATGTCAATTTCATCTGGCTTTGTTGGAAAACTCTAGATATTGTAGAGTAGTGACATCTGGTGTCAATCATCAGAACTATTAGACCAGATGCCCTGTCCAAACCCAACCTCAGCCCTCATCGGCCCGGAGTGGGCTAACCGACGGGCACCCGTTGGTTTAGGGCACTGGGTTTTGGTGTGGCCTCAAGTGGGCTGCCCGAATTGGGCTCAGAACGGGTTTTGGATGGGTTTCCTGTCATCTGGCCAACATAAACCCAAAGCGGGTAGCCCTCTTTGAAACTGATCTGAGCCCAAATCGGGCAGCCCGCTTTGAAACTGATCTGAGCCCAAAATGGGCAGCCCGATCGGGGCCACACTTCAGCCCAGCCATCTGCCCAACATGAAACCCAGCTCAGTTTTGCCCAACTTCAAACAGCCAATCCGAGCTAAAACCAAATTGGCCCCGTGCGGGCTTGCTACTAGGGATATGCCCTTCATGATCTTGATGATCTTGATGATCTATGGGGGGATTCATGCATCATGTCTACCCCACAGGGTCCACTACAGTCGGTATAGATAACTAACGCACTATGTGGTCTTTTAAACCCCCATCCATCCTATATAATCATATACCCCAGAGTACTGGTCTTCGCTCTACTGTGACTGTTGGTGGAGGGGCACTACGTTGTAGGCCTCAGCAAGAGGTGATCTATAGTTATAGACAACTTCCCTTTCCTGATGAAAACAGCTTAGTAGCCACAACAATAAAAACATGTACATCTAGCACTTAACCTGAGATGGAGTGATATTGATTAGCCTCTTTGAGACTTTAGACTTTCCCAGTTTCCTAACTGCAAGTAGAAAAACTATCCCACATGTCTAGACCTGGCCGGTAGTGATTTCCTTCAGCAAGGTCTCTGAGTGAACAAAACCTCATTAATAGCTAATCATGGCCATGACAACACCATCGTGGTCATGTTGCTATGAAGAGTTTTTGATGAGAGCCTTACTACATCCATCCATGCCACTTTTGGCCAAGGTTCAATACTCAATCAAGGACCTTACGACATGAGGCCATAATAAATAAGGAGGTGAGTACCATGGTCAGGGTTGGGTAGGTTACTAACTGTGGTCTTCACCTTAATATTGCCCGTTATTAGATAAAAATGATATCACAAACCTCCCCAAAATGATTCATAAATTGACAGTATTGTGATGGGATGTCAGGTGAACTGAGACACTTTTTGGCCTAGGGAAAATCATTAACAGTTTTGGTCAGGATTAGGTCTTCAGCATGGAAGGCACAAGGTCTTCCCACCCATATCTCCCTCTTGAGGGTCTTCCATTAAAAGCTGTCGCTGTCTTATAACATGGTTTCCTTTACAGAGGAAGCATCACGAGGAGGATAAGGGAAGAAGCTTATTTCCACATACAACATGGGGCAATATGTAATTATATACAAGATCCACTGATCGCATACTGGTGTAATGAAACACTTCCACAACTTCCTAATTACTTAAATATAATTATTAGCACACCATAAACATGAAATAGAAATGACAGAATAAAAACAAAATGAAGTGTGTTGCCAGCGTTAAATTCCATTACATGGTTCATGACAGCGTATTATATTCTTTTCATATCACATAGTATATCAAACCATGTAATATTGGCTACATCTCAATCCAGATTTTAATACCCAGCACTTTTCGCAGTAGCCCCGTATTAACGTGAAGCTCCAGACGCCAGAAAGTCCCATACATGGCGTAGTAATATCTATATAGACATCAGTCAATAGCTGCATTAAATATTGAAAATACATGTTCATGGGCATTTACTTCTCCTACCCTTACAATAAGCCACCCGTGCCAGGCCCTGGAAGCTGCATATGGAATTTCCTATTGGAAATCGTATCCTGGCAGTGTGCCTGTGCTCTTGGGTGTAAGTGCCACTTTGTCATTCATTGCCCCTCTCTATCTCTCTCAATGGGAGCACCACTTGACAGTTAGTATAACATTGTATACAACCAATGGGTTCACAGCTTGGAGGGTGTGGTGTATATATAATGCATTGAGAATGGAGCTGTAGTAGCCCAGAATATACTAATATTTGATTATAGATAATGTGAAGTAGCATAGCTTTTTCTTGGGGCTATTAAACCGAGACGTATTTTCAATTAACAAGATATATGTATTTAAGATTATATACAGTGTTATAGGCTAGTATCTCAATTGCATAGTTATCTGGTTATTTCTTTTGAAATGTTTACTTTGCATTGACTTGGATTCTGTGAGAGGTTTGACAGGGAAAATATTGTCAGGACCTGTACATGATAAGAAATAGGGGAAGGAAAATAAATCAGGGATAATTGTACTTAAAGACAAATTGGCCAAGCTGTGAGCAGTTTAAGTGAGATAAACAGACACTAATAAAACTCTCAGGCAGTCATTCCTCACACAGTTGAACATCTGAGAAGATCTGAGAATCATTAAAAAAAAAGATTGGATGCGTTTTATCCCCATACTCTGAGTGTAATGTGATGGGGTTGTTTGGTCACGTGGGGGAGTGGAGGGGTAAGGAGACATAGGGGAGGGGGGTAGATCCACCAGCCAGAGCTGGTTCCAGCAATGAACCTATAGTGAATCCACACCTTAGGTTGCTGCCTGCTGGCTGCAATGAAGAAATAGTGTGTTCCAACCTAGGTTGCAGTCTCCAATGTTGGTATGGAAACTGAGTGCTCACATGATGACACGCAAATTATTATACCATGAGACACTTGAGGCAGCTATATATTTTAGCATTCCATGAGGGGTTGTATTGCATTCAATTTTGATATATATGAGACAGCTATGTACAGCAGGAAATGGAATCTAATTTACCCCATAAGATTGAAGACTGTAATGGTGAGCTTGGTGTGTCCTTTAACTAATAGAAACCCACATTGAGCTGTGTATGTTCTCATTCAGAATCATTTTGAAAATCTTTACATTGTGTTCAGTACAATACCCCCCTAAATAGCAGCCCCTCTCCTCACAGCACTGCACTTTATTCTGGATTGTAGACTACATATTTTTCTAAGTGGCTTGCCATCAGCCTATTAGTATTACTACCCCCTCAGGTCCCACACCGACACACCAAGGATCCTCCCAAGCAGCAGTAACAGCAGCAGCAGTTGGCTGCTGTACTTTTTGTACACCTTAGGGCACATCCACCTCAACCTCCCTAACCTAACCCAACTCCTGCGATAACTGCCAGTTAAAAAGGAGCTCTACGCAGACCATGCTGGAATTAACCCTATAAGGAGAGCAAAGGGCTTTAATTCTTTATCTGACACATTCAGGCAACATAATTCCTTAATGGTTTAATTGATTAAAGACAACTAAAAGATTATGTTTCAGGTACAGTTAATATGATAATGAAATCTATGGAAGATGCAAGTCATTTTTGCATTTCAGATGTTTAAATATCAAAGTATCTCTTTATATTTCTGAGGAAATGCCTGCTTGTGTTGATTTAAGTCCAATGTAAAAAAACATGCAATAAATATTAATTGGGGAATTACCGAAAATATTGTCCCATACAGCTGTCAGGGGCTGGCCCTATGTTGTTGGACAATGTTGGGCTACCTGAAGTCCGCCATTTTGTTTTTGGCCAAGGGTAGCACTGCTCAGCAGTCGCAGCATGCACACAGGAGTAAACACAAGTACTCGTATACTACTGTCAGTGCATTCTGCAGCAGAGGGGGTCATAAGGAGACCTCTCTGTGGGGTTCAAAACCCCAACAGGGGCATTACTCTCCTAGCAGATCTTTGGTCATGACTCAAACCCAGATGGATAAGTCAACAAATATTATTACCATAGAAAAAGATGGCTGTATTCATACAGAGAGGGTATTTGCATCGATGGGTGGCACCATTTCCTGGTGCAGAATGATGTTAGTATACAGGGTTCAGTGCTATCTCGGTCGGTTCCCTCTGTATACACCCAGCAGGCCCAGCATGACACACATTTACATGCACCTCGCAGTGCTGAGCTGTCATCTGTGCATCCCTCCCCTTATAGGTACATACAGTTGTGTATTAGCTACGTGCTTGTTTTTATTGATGCATGTTCAGTATATGAAATACACTGTAGTTGCAATGTACTATGCTATTCCATGGTTTTCCTATTCATATTTGATGACAATATCTGCTGTGACTACACCCACATTTAATCCATTGATGGATTGATTATTGTATCTGGTTTATGCCAGTAACTTCTTAGTAACTTATTGGAGCTGCTATGTATTGTTGGGCCAGACTTTTATAAAAGAAAGTGTGTTTCAGGTTACATGGTCTCAAAATCTTGGATTTTAATCTTTCTATTTTAAAAGTTACTCAGTTCTGAAAAGTTTTCGGATATTGACTCGTGAACTCTTGCGCTCACCACGGCTTCTAACTCGGGGACCATCAGATCGTCTCTCTATATAAAATAGCCTCAAAATGGACTAAAATAGTAAATGTTTCAAAATTGGATAACAAACTCTAGAGTTGGTCCTGTAGGGTAAGGTAACATGAAACAAAACTTCAGTTCTTTTAGGCTTTACCACAGAATATTCATATGCCTTAACTGGCAATTGGTGTTGCGTTACATCAGGTATATAATTTATGTGCACTTAGTCCGTGAGTTACTTCTGCAGTGTAGCACTGCATACAACATATGGGTGAGAATTTTGAAAAATGTCACTTTTGGGTGTTTTTCACCTTCAAACAGCTCTGCAATAAAAAGGGCTGCACCAATCCAGTTTTTTCTTTTTATATAGAATAGGTACCAGTCCAGGCTTTCAGAAAAATGTAAAATCATGGATGTAAAGTGGATATTTTTCAAGTTATGAGCCTCCAAAGGGCTAAAATACCCCAAAACTGTGCGTCAAACCTTTCTTTACATTTTTCATAACTCCCCCACCTCAACAAAAACAGTCACAACCCTGCTTAATCATGGTTTCCTATTAGTTATATATGTTGTCTCACACATACAATTATTTCTTTAAAGATATCTTTGCTCAATTGGTCAATTTAGCCTGTTGTATTGAAAATGCCACTCGTGTAACTGCCGACACTTTTACTTTTGGTTCTTCCACTGGACAATTAGCAAGGGTCACCAAATGTACTTTTTGCTTTCAATCTTGCGGGGTATATGTATACTAAAACTGGTAAAAATTTCGTGGGGATACACCCATTATTGAGGGCTCCAGGCCTAAAAATGTATTTTTGGAAAATAATAAAAGTGTCGGCAATTACGGTAAGTTTCCTCTATAAATCTAGAAATACCCCATGCCTATCATTTCTAAGACATGTATAACCATGAGAGGTATATGTTTATTCAATCTGGATAGGATTTGCAGCCTAATCCCTTGCTCTTGTGTAGTGGGACAAGGGGCGCAACATTCACGTAACTGCCGACACTTTTACGTAACTGCCGACACTTTTACTCTGGTCTATTGTAAAACCTTTCCTGATGCTGTAATATTGTGCATCCCCTGGAAATCTCAAACCAACTTTGGGAAATGGACATTAATACATAATATAGTGTGATTTTGAAGCAGTTTGGCGTGTTTTAGTTTACTAAAAGGGTTGTTAAAGGGTGTCTCAGAGAGAAAATGAACAAAATGTCAACAGAAATCCCTGTTGAGTCCGTAATTATCATCTTAATTGTGTTTTTTTGTGGTTTATATTATGCCTACACATCCCCTTCAACATTTTAGTGTGCTATACTTATGCTAAGAACATGCTTGTGATAAATACAGCAGAAAATAGTCATTCATATAGTAAAAGTGTCGGCAGTTACGCAGAAATGTATTTATTGCCATACACACCTTAATATTAATGGTATAAACATTTTCTCGGCACAGCATGATGAGGGGCTATGTGCTGTAATAGCTTGAACAAATAATATATAAATTCTGCTGATTTTTCAATTTGTCAGGGTTGACTAAGAATCCGTAACTGCCGACACTTTTATTATATTTTGTAAAATATACTACTTTCACTCAGTCAATCATCTCCATATTTTAACAGAGAATGCCCCTATGGGACTTCTACCATCCCAAATAGTCATTTTGCCCATACTGCATGACTCATTTTTTTCCCCTTAAAGTGACTGGCCTTACATTTTTACCTAAATTTTCCCTTATTTCGACATATTTTGAGGAATACCATTTGGTATAAAATGTGTTATAACTGGTGTGTTTTAGGGTTAAAATATACATCCATCCTGTTTTGTACATAGAAATATAGAATAGATAGCTGTGGAAGGTGTTTGAGATATGTAGCAGAGGTTATGCCATGTGATAACCAATGGCGTAACTGCCGACACTTTTACTCTAAAAATAAGCTGGTTTTACGAGCTCACCATGCCGAGAGAGGTATCTTTGTATGTGAAATGATTCTTGCTATTGCAAGTACACATGTTGAAGATAACACAAAGTGATTTTGATGGCAAAAAGGACCGTTTTGAGAAAATTAGACTAGAGTTGGTGATTTAGTGGAAATATTTCATCATTTTCAATATTTTCGCAAAGTTTGCTGAGCGACAAATCAAAAAGCTTATGGCCAAGTGTTTTCAAACTTGGTATGCCTATTCACACATACTAAGGCTACTTGTAAATGAATTTAGGAGTCACTCTGGTGTTTCTTTGATATAATAACCATGTTGTAATAGTTTTGGGCGTAACTGCCAACACTTTTACTCTATAATGTGTTCGCCGGTCAATAAAAACTGCACCGGTAGGGGTAGAACCATGCAATTATTGTTTTTGGACACCCAAGATATATGTCTTTCAATGTAAGAAACTTGCATAAAGATGAATTGAGTTTTGTGAATTTTCATGGTTACTCACTTTTGACGCCAGAATGTGACATTTTTCAAAAATCTGACCCATATATAAAGTTAGTCCTGTAGACATTTCTAGCTCTTATGGTAGGCCCTATATGAACCTATGTACTTGAGGTACAGTGGGAGAGGGAAACATGCGATATTCCCTGATTGCAGCATAGCAGTTGATGCTCCACAGTGTTGCTAACATCAACCCTGCAAACAATAACAGTAACAGCACGCCCTGGTAGATGGACCTCTAGTTGCAGTGGACAAATACACTGCTCCCTACAGTACATACAAATGCAACAGCAACAGTAACATAAACAATAACAAGATAACATTAACCTGTATAATATAATCAATATATGTATCCCTCAACTAATTGGTGTAGATATATCAATGCATTTAGATTGTAACTAAAACAAGTCAAAACTCCACTCAGAGTATACTTATGCATTTTCTTCTGCAATAACAACAACACCACCACCACCACCACCAACAACAACAACAATCTTAAGGCTACCTTATAATGTAGGTGGTGCCACATGGAGATTGTTGTCATCCTTAACGTCCTGTACTACTCCTCCTGCACGTAACCATACAGCACCCACTACCCTGGACGAGCCCCCTGGAGGTGAAGATGGGACGCTGCTGCAGGGGGGTTGCTTGCTCGTGTTGTTGGCCTGTGCCAATAGTATATGCGTGAGTAGTATACTATAGTAGCAGAGGAGGGGGAGGAGGGAGCAGGGGGGTTATATAGTCCTCCCAACCTTGTCCTGCCCTGTCCAATTGTGGCGACCAGCAAGGCGACACGTCGATTATCACCGACAGCGGAGGACTGTTTCCGCCGCCGCTGTCGGTACTGCTGGTGCTGCTGCTGCCGTGCTTTGGTCCCACCTAGAAGTGATGCATTTGCTGCTGTAGTGTGGGATCTAGGTCAGGACATGGGTGTGTGGGAGAGGGTGTGAGTGGGGGGTGGAGGTGGGGGGTGGGGGAGTGTCCGGGAGGTAGAGCAGGGTTGTTGCCGAGCAGCCAGACTCGCTCCTGTTACTGTCTGTGTGCTCTCTCTAAAAAAACTAGCCACATCAATGTAGCGTGCTTGATGTTATCCCTGTTGGTCTGTTTTATATGTATCCATTAGCCACAGCTTGTGAAGCTACTATACAGCCCTTTGTGTTCCTATATGCTTTCACTATTTCTGTCAATGTTTTATCGTAGCATGTACCTGATCATTGGTTATACCTCATGTATGTTTACTCCCATTGACTATCTGTCTTCAGGCCTTTCTCTATTGCCATCTCCGCTCCATGTGTGGGAGAGACTGTTGTGTCTGTTGTGCAGCCAGCCACTGAAATACTACTGGGAAGGAGTTGGCAACAAGAAAAAACTGAATACAAAAATGTGAATCTCCTGTCATTGCCTGTGTCTGGAGTATTCTCCTTACATGAGAGCTGCTCCCTGGGCCTGACGAGCAATCCCTTCAGCTTGATGGGTGTGTATGGAGGGTGTGTCACACTTCTCCAGGGTCCTGCTAGGATGCTAATAATGCTACTATTTTAAAGTACCAGATTCATCGTAGAGGCAATCACCCTCCATGGCAGCGTATAGTCCTCACCGTGCCATACATCTCGTCTAATGAGCTTTACTTGAGCCTAGGTGGAGTGCTTTATCTTACTTCTCCAGGGTCCTAGTAAGCTTTTGCTTCAAGTGTATAGCAGGTTCGTCTATGAGCTCATCACAATCCATGGAACTGTACATGCCTTACAATACAATACAGCTCGTCTGTGAAGAAGCCAAACAGACCTCCCCCACTTCTTGGGCCTTACTGGAGGATTGTATCCTGAGCGGCTCCTCTGCTGCTCCAGGTGTGAGCAGGCTGACATGCAGCAATAACAACAGCAGCAGGAGCAACTCAGTGAGGTAGCAGTAACACGTACAGGTCCCACCCTCATGAGCTGCTCCCCAAGTCTCCTCCAGGGTGTCACTGCATGCTCCACCCTTCCTTCTCCACAATGCTGCTACTGCTGCTGATAAGCACTGGCTACTCCCATCTAGGTATCCCCTTCCCTTATCACTAGCTCATGGGACTATCTGCTCCCCATGAGCTGCTCATTGCATTGGGGTCTATGGGGCAGCACTACTCCCTGCTATACGAGCACAGAGGTTTAGAACTGGGTTGGGAGCCTCCAGGCTGCAGGGGAGTGCATGGGACCTGCTGGCTCTGGACGTTTATGATGTCCCCATGGTAAAAATCAATGCGTGGTGGGTTCTCAGGGTCGGGTGAGCAGCTCATGTTGTGTCGAGGTGCTCACCACGTCCAGTAGCCCCCAGTCAGTATGAGCTGCTCGGGTATGGGGTAGGGGAGGAGCAGCTCAATCGGTCAGGGCAGTCTGCTGCATTTAGATGATATTACAATCAATTCACTGAGGTCAATTGACCCTTTGTAGACAGGCCCGTGTTTCAACGGCTGTATTATGTCCATTTCCATCGGAACTCAGTGATAGCTCTCCTTCTCTCGCTCTCATCCTTCTCTCTCTCTCGTTCTCTCTCTCTCTCTCTCTCTCTCTCTCTCTCTCTCTCTCTCTCCCTCTCTCTCTCTCCCTCTCTCTCCCTGTTGTCTTCTCATGCTATGTTACAATTTAATTAGTATATTTTTCCTCATTTTGCCAAATAAGAGTATCCGTTACTCATCTCGGACCTTTCTATTCATTGCTTGTTCCTGGACCCATAAATCCTAACATTCTCATTCATGTTAATGTTCTCCTCTAGCTGATTCTAGCCTAGCTGAATCCCAAATGTATGTTTCTGTAACCTAAGTTCAACCATTATGCCTACGGAGAGGCATACTCTATTCATCATTTGTGACATGTCATTTCCTCACTATTTTATCACTGTTCCTCATTGAGCACTGTACCCTATGGCCACAGTACATTGCCTATAGCATGGGTTGGAGCAGGGTCTATCTTGCTGTGGCTTATGTTCACATCCCTTAATACCCGGCTGGTTTAGTGACCACCCACAATGCTGCAGTTCTCATGACCAGCTGCTCATGTGTCCTGCTCAGGGCTGCTCCACACACATGAGCTGCTCAGACCTTAGGAGCTCACGGCAGGCCACTAGAGCTATGCATAGGGCAACGCATGTGCCTTCATCGTGAGATTCATATCCTAAAGGCAACTAGCGGAATACATTTTAGACCAATGAAATAATTCCCTCCATCCATTGCATCCTTAGGACACATTATATGTAACTGGTCCTCATTGTGACAACTGTTTTCAGTGCTTGTCTCGCCAGTACCAGCTTAAGTAATGGCCGCGCCCACAGGACAATTAGTTTGATCCTACAATACTTTGGATTTACTAATGCTCACCAAACTGAGATTTGAGGCTTTCTGGCTTGAACTTTATTTTGGGGAAAATAAAATAACGGAAAAAAACACATTTTAGCCGATACATTCTTTGGGGCAAATCTATGAAGATAGACAATCGAATCGAGCAAGAAATGGCCGATTAGGCACAACCTTTAACGGCTCATTTTTCTGACTCGGGTAAAATGTAGCAAAGAGAGCATACATAGATGTATGCTCTCTTTGCTACATTAGATTAGTGTATCTGGGAGAGCATACCACCCTGCCATATACCTGTCTCCCCCACTGTGTTTCTCACCTCCATCTGATCCCCTTCTGACGTCACATTGACGTCACAGTGTCAACATGTAACGTCACGTCATGTTTGGGCAGTGTGTGCAGCATTGATCCCACCTGATAGAATGTCCCTCACACTGCACCAATCAACCACACACCCTGCAGGGGGCTGTTACGAAAACAACGTAACAAATAGCCTAAATATAGCGAAATTACGTTAATAATTAACGTTATTTAATCACTTACCTTAATACTAATGTACATTTAATAATTTACAATAATGCCTTCAAATTTACTTTAAAGTCTTCAAATTTGGACGTATAGGCTAGGTATCCGCACCTTGTCTGGAGGTGGTGCCGATTTTTACATGAAAATTTATGTTAATTAACATAAAGTCAACAGCGAGGATTTTTTCTGTAACACCTATTTGGAAAAAGGAACTTTCTGTAACACCCTACATAGGTTGTTAAACTTACATTGTTTTTCTGTAACACCCTACATACGTTGTTAAACTTACATTGTTTTTCTGTAACACCCCAAGTAGTGCCAGTACTCCACTCCACGGTGCCAGTTTGTATATGTTTATATGTGTGTGGTAGTGGGTGTGAATATATGGAACTGGAGAAGTGCTTTAAGAATACACCCAGCAACCTTTCTTTAATGAATAAAAATGGCCATGTGTCTAATTCATTATAGTAAAAGGCAAGAATTGATAAAAGGATTAGGAATTGAAATTTACACCAAAGCATGAGGCTGGAAGTAGCTGCTACCCTCAACATGATCTCATTCTTTCTTTCTGGTTTTCTGTAACATTTCGTAATTTATTTTGAGGAAAATTCTGCACATTAACCTTATGGAGGTAGACCAGCAATATGTAAGATAATAGTGTATACAAAATGAAAAGGGAGTGTCCATCCATTGATGAGCCTTCCGTCCACTTGGTGTCATCAACCCTGTACAATTATGTTTGGTGAACACTCCTTAAAGAAAGACAAGCCCTGAATCTGCCTCAGATGAGAATGTCTTCATTAATTTCAATGTCATTGCACTCCTCTAAACAGTCTGCAAGTATGAATTAGGCCCCAGAGATGTTAAGCTGCGTCCCCCAGTAGAGCATCCATTGTGCGTGCTCACAGCCCAATTAATTCACAGCAATTCTTAAATCTCAAACCATTATTATTACAACGTAGTTATTATCATTATACCTGGTGTGTGGCTTGGTTTGAACATGGCTGGTAGCTTTTGATTCCAATGTAGAGTTCCAAATATTCTGGCTGTGGACAAATTTCAACGTTTCAACGTAGTAGCAATACACCGGTGTCATGATAAACCCCTAAAATATGGTTATTAAAAATGATCAAAGTCAACTTTGGTCCCTGACATTTATCTTATAATCTATCTTATCCCATACACCATCAGTGCACTAGCAATGTACCAGGATGTACACATAATAGAGCTGTTGGCCGTCAGTGGTTAGTTTCCTCCTGTTGCTATGGCCACACTTCCCCTTACCTCCACACACATCACTAGTATCACATTCACCCATACATCTTTCATCACATAGACGTACAAATTAGGTCGGCTCTTTGAAGTCAGTGCCGTGCATGCTTCCAACCATTGGTGCTCAAACTGCAGTATCCGGGAGTGGTCATTTATTATCACCAGGTGGGGGTTCTTCATGTTTTATGCCCCAACCCAGTGGACACAGAACATTGAATCAACATTGATAAAGGGTTGTCAATGTTGATCCGATGTTGATTCAACGTTGATTCAACATTGAAATTAATTT
The DNA here is from genome assembly GCA_947462335.1 of Harmothoe impar. Lineage (NCBI taxonomy): Eukaryota > Metazoa > Annelida > Polychaeta > Phyllodocida > Polynoidae > Harmothoe > Harmothoe impar. The sequence continues at coordinate 61,059,169 of OX381712.1, read as the reverse complement.
TGTGCCCACTTGGAAGTCCCCCCCCCCCACCTCTCACGAGTGCATGAAAAAATAGGCAATTATCTTCACACTTGCCCTTAAGAATGAGTGACATTTTGTAGGCCCACTGCCCATATTGATATAAAAGGACCACTCCCTAAGTGGCTCGTATTGTTGTAAGTGCTGGGGGGCAGAGGTGGCAAACCATGAAAGATTCACTCACAACCCATCTACGTATCTACAGATAATCAATGCGCATGCACGTGAGCATGCGCAGAATGATTGGTAGTACTCCTCTTGCCATGAGTCCATTGTCCCTCGTGTGTTTGATCATTCCCTGAAGAATCAAAATACAGTGGGGAAATTTCACGGAAGTTAGGGTTGAGTTATCTGGCGTCCTCTGGTTGCCCATGCTATTATATATACGAGATATTCTTCTAAAGCCATTTCGCTTGCCTTAGGCCACCTCCGAAACATCCCACATGTACATACTACTACTCACTAAATACAAATTGGCATGTCTGAATTAGGGTGCTATACATTATGACCGAATACAGACCATTACACAAGTAGAACAGTGTATAATCCTGTCTGCATATTGCTATGGGAACAATCGACGAGAGGACCATGCATAAAAGATAATATGATAATCACTCCCATGCTAAAATTCAATGACATCGATTTAAACACAGGGTAATGCGTTGGGATTCCACACTGTACGTTTTATACATGGGCTGGCCCATTATGGTACATTATAACGTTGTAATGCCTTTAGAAACAGTTTGTGGGGTATTATCATGGAAAATAATGATGTAAAGACATAAGAAGGAACAAAATAATAATCCAGCGATATCCTCTTCCAGGATAAGAATTGTGCATCTTTGTTAATTCTCTATCTGACTGGGCTGAGAAATTGGCAATTTCAATCTGTTCAGGAACAGACATTCTGCTGTTTTTATTCCAAATAAAAAAAAAAACTGACGTCACGAGCATCGGGTGTTCAAGGATTGCCATTAGTACCTTTGGTAAAACAAATGAGAAGGGGAAAATGAAACGCCATGTCAGAAGTGAATCAGCGTTGTACTATTCGCCTTCTGACATCCTCACATAATAGTGATTTTACTGTCTACATGGTATTTCTTGCAGGTCAAAATAGTCTTAACATGCTAATCGTTATAAAACTATAAATTATCAACAAGTAACTACAGCTGGTAAAATTAAATAATCTACCCTGGTATGCTAATAAGTATCCTTGCCTGATCAGTACTAGTTAATTAAAGGACTGCCAGACTGTCTGGGTCTCCAGAATATTACGAATCCATTGCTGAAAAATCCTGAAAAATTGTACTATAACACCCACAACAGTTTAGATTCTGAGAGGGCCTCATCCTCTCCAGTTGGCACAAATTCAGTTCAACGTTGAATCAACATTGAATCAACATTGGCAACCATTTATCAATGTTGATTCAATGTTATGTGCCCACGGGATGTTGTGGGCAGTAATTTACTCTTCACTTCTGCAGGGCCTGAAGGGAGAATGTGCTGTGTACATTTTCAAAGTCCAAGCTATTGAGTAAGTTTATACTCGATGACTGACGTGACATACCTATCACTATATCAAATCTGATCAATCTAGAACTTAATATGATACATAAAGCCAGTATGTTGTGCAATGTGCATGTATCCTTGTCATTAAGCTATTTCTCCTTTGACATTAATTTTGTTTCCCTATCTTTCTGATAAAATAGTAAATATATTATGTATTCATTGTGCATTTCCGATAGACGCATATAACCCATGTCCTCTTGCATGTGGTAGGATGGAACAAATTAGTTTTTGTGAAAGTTGAAGAAGCAGATGAAGGTGTTGTTTTAAAAGAGTAGTAGGCATATCTGGGAGTAGTAACCGTTGGTTACTGCAGACTGATCCAGGGGACATGAGCTGGGACTCCACTGACCAATTTTCAGGAAGGTAAATCTATCAGACCTTGGTAACATTGGTGATCAGATGTTAGGGTTTAATTATATTTGCTCTTTTCTTATTCTTACATATCTTTAGGTGCAATTTGTGAGAATTTCCGATCTAACAACAAAATCGAGTATTGAAGTCCCAGCTATAGAAAATAGGCACGGCGGGAAAAACCCACAATGGCACATTGCTTAAATATAAATATAAAACGCCTAGAAAATAGTGGCATCTTGGCCTATTTGTGCAGAAAGTGCCTCACCCCCAGGAACAATAAGCCGTCTCAGATCTATGTTATTCTGGGGAGGGGAGGTTGTCTTTAGGACCAGGATGGCGCTGGTGGGTGGGGACGGAAGGTGACTTGTTTTGATCATCTCACTCACCGGGAGGCAGGCGTCCGCTATATCTCATGTCAAACTGGTTGGTGAGTTTGAGTAGTTTCACTAGATTGGTATTTTTTATTTGGCTACTAAGTTTCAGATGATACAGGATTTCCCTCAAGAGCCCCCTGACTGTGAGGTCATTATGACGTCCATCTCTGGTATAGATTAAAACACTTATGTCACTCTTTTTAATACTTCTAGCAAATAGCGCGTTAACACCATACAGCAACAGAAGAACTCTTTCTTGTTCCAAAATAAACCACAAATTTGAAAAGTATTACAAATGTGGACACGTTGATGAAACAAGACTCTACAACAGAGTCCATCAACCTCTTGACAATGAAAGCATCTTTTTTTTTTTTTTTTTTTTTTTTTTTTTGGGGGGGGGGGGGGCAGAATGACCATCGCTGAGCTGACTCTCACATTTTGCTCTGTGCAGGTATATGGGCGGAATCTGGTAAATGAAATTTGCAGACCAATATTTTGATAATAACTTAATCGTGTTCTAATGATGCTTGATTAAGTATAATCCTTACCCACATAATCATAATAACATAATCAACTAAAAGTTGCATGGAAATTCGCATGACTAAGAAGTGATGTTCCATAAAATCGACTGTATACATATAGTATATAAAAGATGCTAGAATGCACACACACGATCCGTGCTAGCAGCTATAGAACCATGGCTATATATCTGGCCTCTCCCGTGTCCTCTCCCCCTGGGGGTATATATCATACAGCAAAACAGAGACACACTGTCAGGAATTACGAGGCAGGGACGAGAGAAAATGACTGAGAAAACACAAAAAAAAACAGGAGGATGCCTTGTGGTAAACAGGTCGATTGGATCAACAGGTGCATGGGGGACGTCTGTGTAAGAAAGGTGGGTAGGAATGGGGGAAATGTAGACCTATAGGCAGACAGGTGCCAGGAATACGCCACATATCTCCAGTAATACTTTTATCTAAGGACATTTCAGAAGGATTAGCACGAGCCAGACAGACGGATAGACAGCGATAGACAGGGATTGGAAAATGTAGAGAGAGGGAAAGAGAGCAAGAGGGTGGTGGGGGAATGGAGAGATGACAGGATAGAGAAAGAAAAAGAGAAAGTTAGAGAGAGAGAGAGAGAGAGAGAGAGAGAGAGAGAGAGAGAGAGAGAGAGAGAGAGAGAGAGAGAGAGAGAGAGAGAGAGAGAGAGATACCTCTTATTGGTATCGGGAACAGTCAGGCAGGGTTAATTAATAGAGGATTAGTGAGAGAAATAAGTTTCACTGTAAAACGTAATTGAAATTTATAGATTTTTTTTTCCATGGGTGGTGTCATATTATACAATTTAATCACCTTTAATAATTTGACAATTGGAGTAAATGTCATGTGAATATCAGTTTGATAAAACCTTGGCACGATGCCAGGGACGCATGACATTTCAAAGTGAAATGTCATTTAATATTTGAATCATTTCTTTTTATATTCCTTTAAACCCGCTACGTCAATAAAACAACCGTCATTTTGTCCAAATGCCGGGCCCAAACATGTTGGTCATTGGGCAGGTTTTTTTAATGCCTGCGTGGTTCAAGTGTGGTTTGGGCATTGATTAAATAAATGCAAGCAAATATTTGGTATTCAATACAGCCTGCAGGCATCTATAATCAATAGCTTCACGTAGAAGCAGCTGAATTTGTAGTGCTAGTCTATAGTGCAGACAATACACTCTACACGGCAAGACTGTACCCGTACATAAATATGAGGCACTGTCATTGAAGGTATGGAATCTGCTACTTGAAATTTATATCACACACTGGTGTAATTTGTGTCTGATTTTACAAGCCGGGATCTTGCACTTAACTTAAGGAAGCCTTCAGGGGGAAATTAGGTTCTAACATCTTCTTTCGCTTCAATAATTATGTAAGAGCAACGCATCTGACTTATGTTTAGACTTACCCAACTGATTTACACATAATACAGATATATATCACAGGCTCTTCTTCCTCAGCACATTTGATAGCCTCTAGCATATAGTTCCTAGCCTACACAGATATTCTAAATGTCCCAGCCCTTAGTATGCATGCCAGGTTGGTCATAGGGATATTGGTCAGGCATGACCAAGTGCTATTCAAGAATAACTGAAGGAAAACAACCTATGAGCGATGCCTCACTCAAAAGTCATTAGCCTAAAATAAAAAGTCTAAGGTGAGTTGGTCAGTACTGACCAACCTGACAGTATTAACTAACCTAGGTTGGTCATATAGGAAGCAAAAAAAAGAGTAACTTGGTTAGGCACTATAGATAGACTGAGATATTGGTCGTATAGTCTATAGAAAGCCAAAGAATATCAGTGCATACATGTAATCATGTCTCACATTAATATGGCCAAGGTGCTTAATAACAGCCTACAGAATCTGGCACTGTCTCCATAAGAATATCAGGTGGACAAGATCTAGTCTAGAATATGAATATCAAAACAATCTATACACCAAGGTGTTTTACCCCCCTCCCAACGAATTCACCCCTTCTCATTTGTAAAGTAATGACCACAACCTTACTGCCCCGATATGCCACTCATTTGCCGCGTTATGATACTGACAGACAGAAACTGTAAGCTCTTGTGGCAAGACAATTGCTAACCCTTGAGCTTCAGGATTTTAAAACGTTGACATCAAAGTTTAAAACGTTGATATCAAAGATGACACTTTGGTATTGGACTTTTGATACTTGAGCATCAAATATTTGATATCAGAGTTCATATGTTTGATATTTGAGTTCTGATATATTCGATATTGAAGTTGCCAGGTTCCATATCAGAGTTTTGATTTTTGATACCTAGAAACTTTTATATCAATTCAAAAACGTTGATACCATATCTAGAAGCTCTGATGAACTATCGCGTGCCATAGCCTGTAGTAGACTGTAGTTCTACTTCCAGGACACCTGACTATGAGGGTGGGATGTAGCTCGGTGGAGGACAGAGACGGAGGTGCTGCCAGCTGGTAGTAATACCCGGAACTAATCATGTACTGCAAGCCCAGACCTTTTCTGCTGTAACCTAGCCATCTATTCCCTTTATCATAACAACTACATGTGTAAGGTTATAAACTATTCCATCAGATACAAAGATCTAATCAATTAACAGATTAAATCAGATAATGGTAGCCCATAACTGGTGTCTCTTGTAACACTTTATGTTATACGTTTTGTAGCAGTTAGGTGTTTGCTTGTTAGATAAATGCCAGACAGAACATCTATTCAAGGCACTATACACACGGTGCTTTCCTATTATCTCGTGGCTTAAACTCACTTTCAACAACAACACAATCTAATCATCCCATAAATATTCTCAGTAGTCGACGTTAAAATCAGTGGACCGTCTACAAGGTTACGACTGAGTGCCTGTTTTCAACGAAAGAAGAAGAATGAAAAACAGTGTTAAATATAATATACTGGGACATATCCTTATTTATTCATATGTTTATTCCTACACAGGAAATTTCCAATACACGTCTACATGACTATGCCATTTTAGTAATCAATATCGGATCAATACCCTAGTCTCTTTTTTCTGACCCCAGTCAATATAACATGGCAGTCAGAATCAGGATCAAAGCATGGACCCATGACTGTTTTCCCCGGATCTTTTCCCCCAAATAAGTGGAAGCTTATTGCATACTAAAAGGTCAAATTGTTTCACTTTTTCCTCGAAATGAACCGGCTATGGAATTGGGTTGCCAGAATCATATCTAGGCCATGGTTACTTTCTATACATGCAGAGAGAGAATCTAGAAGGCTTTATATATAATAAAGCTAATGAAATAGTTGGGTAATGTCTATTTTACTGATAACTGAACAATTACATAAGATTCTCACTATAGACATCTGTTTTCTTTGATAAACCATATTGGCAAGACTTTATTCTACCCAGATAGGTATTAAATGATGGCCACAAGTGTGGGTTTCAATACTGCCCGTCATCTTGAAAATTTTGCCCACGAAATGATTGGGAGTCGCTCAGCAGCTCTATTTCTACAGTAGGGTTAATCCTTTAAGGATGGCATACTGCATTAATGCATCATGCCTTGGTCGTCATGATGCATAAATGCCATCCTGGTGAGTAACTCGTCAGTGCTGCATTCAAGGGTCATGCCAACTCTACGGGGTCAAGACACCCCAGAAGGGTCGACGTGACACACCAATGGAGCACCGGAGAGTCACTCGCTGGGGCTGCATTGGTGCATCATGACGACAAAGATCATCTTTTAGGGACATGCGTCTTTCAACGGCTAAGCAAGTGGCTAGATATTTGGACCCCCTTAGAGAGGGACCAAAGGACATTTTACTCCTTATGCCCGTGTGTTGCCATATAACATTATAATAGCTGGTGGCCGCATTAAATTTAAGCCTCGCTGGGAAGGTGGGAAAGACATTTAACTACTTTTGTCACGGGGGGAGGGGGGGGGGGCATTTCTGTGAAAAATCCATCTCACCCTCCTGTGAAAAATGACAGATCCCATGAGCAGAATAATCAGCTCTGAGCAGCTCCCATCAGCGGATCACGCCCCCAGTGTGGGAGCAATATATACTCGTGGTATAGCTTGTCTATAGCATGAGCAGAAATATAAATAAGCTGCTTAGCCGGTTTGGGATATTAGGAAAATTCTTTCTGCTGCTATAACAGCGACTCATCCCCGTGAGGAAAACTCGTTGTTCTGCGGTATTTTGTGTATAATTGTTCGTATTTTGCGCTTTGTGCTGTTTTTCATATCAGTTACCGATGCAGATAAGTATTAAATGATACTTACAAGTACTATGGGTTTTAATACAGCCCGCCATTTTAAAAAGATTTGCCCACAAAATGAATGGGGGTCGCTCGATCAGGAGCCCTATTTCTACAATAGGGATAATTATACAAAAGTTTTTTTTTGTAAAGGTTTTTAGATTTTTTCTAATGATATTTTGATCCGCCACGACTCTATTCTCAATGCTTTTTGGTATTCCTTTTCGAATTCCCCGTTCCCCCCCCCCCCTGCCCCTTGTGAAAAATTACCGCTCCCTTAGGAGGCATGGTGAGCAGAATAAGCTGCTCTGAGCAGCTCCATCAGCAGATCACGCCCACATCGGGGCAGGGCATACTCCTGGCAGATTGCCGATAGCATGAGCAGAAATACAAATAGGCTGCTTAGCAGATTTGATTGGGGATATTTGGAAAAGTCAAGGTCAAGATCAATGTGACTTATCGCTACGATGAACATCTTTTGTTCTGTGGTACTTTCGTTATTAAATTAAATTTCGTTATTTTTAGTTGAATAAAAGAATCGACCTACCTACCCTAAGTTTTTGGACCATGTTGCTTGAAACACACCTTTTTTTCTTCTTTTTTTTAAACCTAATTTTAGATTTTAAGTAAAGTATACTTTTCATCATCACTGTCTTGAAAGGCCAATTGATGATGGAGATGACAGAGCAGGACCTACTACAACCAGAACTGCCATCTTCTTGGTCAGTAAAATGATTCAAGAAAAAACATTTGCTGTGATTTCTGCGCGCGGAGCATCCTTCTTAAACGTCTTTACATACATATTCATTTTTATAAGAGTTCAAAATGAGATGTTTCATACTTGAAATAAAATGTATTTGTTAGGTGTTCTAGATATTTTCAAAATATTCCTTTCTATACCCACGGTGTCCCGGGCCCAGGCCATGATTAATTGTCAATTAGTGTCTGACCAGTGCAGAAAATGGGTTAACTAATTGAACTAGTAAATCAAGGTCGCACAACTGTAATTAAATTGTCCCCCTGCTCGTGACGGAAATAGCCACTGGTCTTCTTGGGACCACGTGACAGGACTAGGACACTGCTAATTAGCATACTTAATTATTTGAAAGTTTTGTAAACAGGGCCAGAAACAGTACAGGTCTCTCTGAGAGGTAGCCGTAATTATTGTACTGTTCTGATAATTGGGACTTTCAGATTACATTGTCCAGGGCACTACCTCTGCATGGGGCTTAGGAAATAATAATGGTACTTTGAAATCTAAAGCAAATGGATTCAGCATTTTTTCTATTACATTCATGATGGCAATGAAATAGAGACAATTAAGTGAAATTTCCTCAGCCCCAATTCCCATACTGTAAACCGTTTTTGTAGGTACACAGTAGAATCGACTGTAGCAGTGAGACTCTGTGTAGGCGTGTAGTTTAGAGTACACGTTAGAATCGACTGTATTATGTACAGTTTAGTGTAGGTACACAGTAGAATCGACTGTATGTGTACAGTTTAGTGTAGGTACACAGTAGAATCTACTGTATGTGTACAGTTTAGTGTAGGTACACAGTAGAATCTACTGTATGTGTACAGTTTAGTGTAGGTACACAGTAGAATCTACTGTATGTGTACAGTTTAGTGTAGGTACACAGAAGAATCTACTGTATATGTATAGTTAAATGTAGGTACACAGTAGAATCTACTGTATGTGTACAGTTTAAAGTAGGTACACCTGTGAGGAATCTACTGTAAGTACATGTGACGTTTATCAAAGGTAAACGGTAGATCTGCAAACTATGTACAGTACAGGCTCTCTACAACGTAATAGATAAGAAATAATCTGTATAACATGCAAATTCTCATTTATTTCAGGCTATAGTGTCACTATAAACAAAGCTAATAATAGATCAAGACCAAGAGAAAGGCATGATTATAATTAACTTCATTATAATTAAATATTGTATATACAACCTCCACTTCAAAGGTAAAAGTTCATAGCACAGACTATAATTAATGGTCAAACCCACAAATTATTCTGACAGTAGTTCTCTCCATTTTCCAACATTTAAATACTTATCAGAAATATTTAAAGCCTCACCGCACACAATAGCAACATGAATTGTTGGAAAATAGAGATTGTACATGTCACACTTCTGATTAGTCCTAATAACCATTGATAACCTACCTAAGAAGCTCTAACGTGCCTTGACAATAAGTGGTGAACTAATACGTCAGAATTAAGAGGTCCAACTCTGCCTTGGCTTTTAAGTGCTCATAAACTCTTTAAGGAGGGCATGTCACTAAAAGATGACATTTGTCGGCATCATGCACCAATACGGCCCCTTTGGGAGTGTCTCAACCCGGTAGGGTCGGCATGATGCTTGAATGCAGCACTGGCGAGTTATTCGCCAGGGTTACATTCATGCATTATTACGACCAAGGGCATGATGCATTAAGGTATCATGCCGCCCTAAAGGGTTAAGTGCTCATTAAGGAGTCTCAATTAAGGTGACCGTGGAGGACGTGCGGCACGGGTACAGCAGCAGTGGGGGGGGGGGGGGGGGGGGGGGTCACACGTCTCACATCCCACATTAGAGTGCAATTCTGTCATTATTCGGAACGCAATACGATAAGTGCCTTCACTGCTTGGAAACAACAGTGAGCTAGTCAAGGACTGTGCACTAGCCTCTCTGGATTTATGCAAAAGAAACGCACAAAACCCTTAATCCGAACTCAACTATACTCGAGTTGTAGCCTTCGCTGCACACATTTATAAATTTATACATCGCATTGTGAAGCTCTATCTTTAATTATTATTATATTTTGGTCAGTTTTGTGACAATAGCTGCGCGATGAGTAGAGAACCGATGAGAATACTCGTATTGGGAAGAGTACAAGCTGATCTTGAGTGTATGAGACGTGGTCACAGACATAACGTTGTCTTTGATGGGATATAAGGTCATTGAATCCTAGTCCATAATAGCAGAGTATGGAAAAGCTATAGCTTGGGGTGAATTATGGCGTTATGCATAGAACATAAATATGGTTAGAGGACGGGGAGGGTGGCGGTGGAGGGGGACGGGCATCAAGACAGCAACATATGGCATGCACGTAACTAGTTAAGGTAGACGATGGTAGACATCTGATACACACTGTACACCTTTCCGGGTACAGATAGGTGGTATTGTCAGTGGTTGCCATGGAGAGTTGACTACCGACTTGGACTTGGTGTAAAGCTGGGGCTCCACTAACCCATTTTTTGGTCCATTCCCACGAAGGTTTATCTGTCAGATCATGGTGACATGAAGGATCAGATGTTAGATTTGATTATATTTGCATTCTTTTTACATCTGTTTGGGTCAGATTTTTGCTCCGATCTGACGACAAAATCGGCTAGTGGAGTCCTACCTTATGGGCATGTAATGACACGATATTAACGGCCACAGTAAGCAGGTCTAGATACAGGGTGATAGGGTGCCATAAGGGGATTCTCTAGTCAATTTTTGCCACTTCTTAGGTGTGGAGTATGTGGGCGGTCATAAGGAATTGGAAATGCCCCCTCCCCCACTCCGCCCGGCTGCCACGTTCCTGCAAATCACCCAATCACCATTATAGCCATAGCAATGCCATTGTAAAACATGGTACAATTGGTTACATCAATTATGTGCAGCTTTTCAGGTAGACGTAGAATCGCAACACACGCAGCTTACAAACAGCAAACGTCATATATATGTCAAGTTTATCAAAGGTAAACGGTAGATCTGCAAACTATGTACAGTACACGCTCTCTACAACGTAATGGATATTTAAAATAATCTGTATAACATGCAAATTCTCATTTATTTCAGGCTATCGTGTCACTATAAACAAAGCTAATAATAGATCAAGACCAAGAAAAAAGCATGGTTATAATTAACTTCATTATAATTGAATATTGTATACAAGCTCCACTTCAAAGGTAAAAGTTCATGGCACAGACTATAATTAATGGTGTAACCCACAAATTATTTTAACAGAAGTTCTCTCCATTTTCCAACATTTACATACATATCAGAAAGATTTAAAGCCTTACCACACACATTATCAACATGAATTATTGGAAAATAGAGATTGTACATGTCACAATTCTGATTAGTCCTAATAACCATTGATAACCTACCAAAGAAGCTCTAACGTGCCTTGACAATAAGTGGTGAGCGAATACGTCAACATTAAGAGGTCCAACTCTGCCTCAGGTTTTAAGTGCTCATTAACTCTTTAATGACGGCATGTCACTAAAAGATGACATTTGTCGTCAGCATGCACCAATACGGCCCCTTTGGGAGTGTCTCAACCCGGTAGGGTCGGCATGATGCTTGAATGCAGCACTGGCGAGTTACTCGCCAGGGTTACATTCATGCATTATGACGACCAAGGGCATGATGCATTAAGGTATCATGCCGCCCTTAAAGGGTTAAGTGCTCATTAAGGAGTCTTAATTAAGGTGACCGTGGAGGACGTGTGGCATGGATACAGCAGAAGAGGGGGGGGGGGGTGGGTCACACGTCTCACATCCCACATTAGAGTGCAATTCGGTCATTATTCGGAACGCAATACGATAAGTGCCTTCACTGCTTGGATACAACAGTGAGCTAGTCAAAGGACTGTGCACTAGCCTCTCTGGATTTATGCAAAAGAAACGCACAAAACCCTTAATCCGAACTCAACTATACTCGAGTTGTAGCCTTCGATGCAAACATTTATAAAATTATACATCGCATTGTGAAGCTCTATCTTTAATTATTATATTTTGGTCAGTCTTGTGACAATAGCTGCGATGAGTAGAGATCCGATGAGAATACTCGTATTGGGAAGAGTCCAAGCTGATCTTGAGTGTATGAGACGTGGTCACAGACATAACGTTGTCTTTGATGGGATATAAGGTCATTGAATCTTAGTCCATAATAGCAGAGTATGGAAAAGCTATAGCTTGGGGGTGAATTATGGCGTTATGCATAGAACATAAATATGGTAGAAGAAGCAGGGCGGAGAGGGTGGCGGTGAAGGGGGACGGGCATCAAGACAGCAACATATGGCATGCACGTAACTAGATAAGGGAGTGTTCATTTATTAATTACAGGCGGGGGGTGGTGAGATTTGGCGCGGAGGGGCGAAATTTTTTTACGCCTCCCCTCGACAGCGCATGGAATGTTTCGCCCCCCCCTTTGAACTATAGAAACGCGCAGGCTTTTTTGCTAAAAAGGGGCTTAAATTTTAATGCCCCCCCCTCAAGAGGGGTCAGAATTTTTTACGCCCCCCCCCCCTCAGGAGGGGTCGGAAAATTTTACGCCCCCCCCCCCTGTAAATAATAAATGAACAATCCCTAAGGTAGACGGTGGTAGACATCTGATACACACTGTACACCTTTCTGGATGCAGGTAGGTGGCATTGTCAGTGGTTGCCATGGTGAGTTGACTACCGACTTAGACTTGGTGTAAAGCTGGGGCTCCACTAACCCATTTTTTTGTCTATTCCCACGAAGGTTTATCTGTCAGATCATGATGACATGAAGGATCAGGTGTTAGATTTGATTATATTTGCATTCTTTTTACATCTGTTTGGTCAGATTTTTGCTACGATCTGACGTAGCTTTTCAGGGAGACGTAGAATTGCAACACACGCAGCTTACAAACAGCAAATGTCATCTACATTTAATAATAACTACACTCGACATGTTACATAGTCCATGGATGATTCTCTTGCCTCTCTGAGGGAAAAAAATTGCATCAGGGTGAAAGGTATACACATGTATCATTTTTCTGAATTCAGTAAAACCTGATTTTCAAAACTGATTCAATTCGCATTACCTGATTTATTTGACGCATGCCAAAATTAAAATTCCAATATCTAAAAGGTCAACCACTGACGATTATCACTAATAAGGCGTTTTTTCAAACCTTTTTGTCATGCCCACTGGTGCATGCAAACCATGTTCCTCAAAAGTCACCTTTGGCCGTCTATCTTTCTGTTTTCCTTTTATATTTCCTCCCATTTTGATAATTCGATTCCTCCATCTGCGGAGTATAATTAGATATTTATAGAAGTTGTCTGAATGTTTTTTATGTTGTGTTGAATTGGGTAATTTCTATTTTCGTTACTAGACGGTTAATGTCAAGCCAATGGTAGCATGTTTTAGAATTGGTAATTAAGTGATGCAGAACAATATTAAGATTCTAATTACATGTATCAACTGGAAATTAGGGGAAAATGTAACACAATGTATATAACATATCATTATACTTCCATCCGTCTAAAGTCTATACTGAAGATATTGAAACAATATCTATAGGTTAAGACGTCGATCATTTTATACTATAAACCAACAGTTTATTCTACGGCCCATGTATAGTAAGGGGCCGTCCATAAAGTATGTCACGCTTTTTTTGGCCATGTTGAACACCCCCCCACCCCCATGTCACACTTTGTCACACTTCTTCCGACACCCCCTAGAAAAGTGTGTACAGGCAAGGGAAAAGGATACTCCGAGGAAAAAGCCAACTTTGAAATTGATATCATAAGCTTTTCAGTGATATATTACACTAGAAGATATTATTTCTAGTTTTTGAGAAATGGCTTCATGAATATGTATGGGCATCACCCTTTCCAAAATCCCAATAAGCTCTATGTCTCATATTTTCCAAGATATCCCTATTTAATTAGTATTATTTATGATAATTAGAAATGTATGATATATTTTCATTCTTTAAGTCATAAAATTCGATCTAGGAATGGTAATTTTATTTTGTTTTCACCATGGCAAACCTCAGAAATCATTTTATCAATTTATGTCTTAATTTCCTCTATTTGGAATAAAAATCATGTTTCCATGGCAACACATAACAACAAGCACACCCATTTAGGCTTTAAAACGTTCCTTTTACCTTCCAAATATAGAAGCTTTTTACCAAAAATGGAATGTTTTATGTAATCCTATTGAATTCTCCAGAAAAAAGTACCCAAGAGCAATTTTTAGCCTAATTCTTTCATTTTAGGCCATAGTGGCGCCCCCTGGTGGCTAAAATCGGAACTAATCCCGCGGGGACCATCCTTTCTGCTTGGCTGCTCACAAGTATGTCACAAATCTGCTGACACCCCCCCCTTTGCATATAATTAGGTACCGTATCAGTCTGGTCCCATAATTTGATAAAAGAACATGCTTACATTAACATCCCAGTTAAAGGCTTATTACAGTTAGATTGCTACTAAAATGTGTTGAAGTATGACATCAGTCTCTGGAATGTCTTTAGACCAAATGTTACCGTAAAATCTCTCGTATAAGTCTAACCTAAATATTAGCCGCACCTAGAGTTTGTGCTGATGCCATAAGCTGCACTGTCGATCTGATTATGGTGACTTTTGATACTGTACCATAGTAGCAAAAACTTGTGTATAAGCCACACCCTGACCCTCGGCTGATGCTATGAGCCACACCACCGATTTGACTCACTTACTAGCCGCGGCTTGTACGCAAGGATTCATGGTAATGGATTTTATTGAAAAGACCCCTTTTGATTCCAATTGTTCAAAGTGGCAGTATCATATTCACACCAATAGTCATGGCATGAGATCTCTGTGGCTGAGGTATCCTCGATACATAGGTTCTTGACAGTGTTTACAGGAATTACAGGTGTGCCACTGCTATCCTGTCAATTCTCTTGTGTTGGCAAACCTGTGGCAGGGGTGGATCCAGGAGCTTGAGAAAGAGGGGGGGGGCTCGATATAGGCAATGTTCTGATGGTATTAGACCCGATTACATTAAAAATCTATAGCAATAAGGGGCGGGATCCCCCCTCCCCCCCTGCCCCTCCCGTGTCCCCCACCTGGATCCATCCTTGTGTGGTATCCAAATACTTGCTCTATCAACATAAGGTCTTTTTTTTGGATTGAACTTTTTTGGGGTTGGTCAAAAGTGGAGGGAGGGGACATGCCCCTCCCCCCTCCCCCCCGTCCCCCTTGGTTACCACGCCTGTGTGATACGTACTAGAATCAGACTGTAGGTCATGCTGGAAGAACCTTGTTTTGGTTTCTCTCCTTTGTTCTTCCTTTGACCTGGGTGCAAGGCTAACAAATACTGAGAGGTAGTTCCCTGACCCATCTAGTTTCACTGAAAGCCCATCTTTGGCTGTTTGACTTGGTCTTTATCTATCCTGGTTTGTGACAAAACTTACGCCAAACCTCTCCAGTATGTGCAAAGTTTTTCTTTTCCAGCTCTTGATATATGGTCTTTCCTTGAGAAGTTATCCTCAGTTCAACCATGCTAAATGAACTTGGGGCATTAATGACCTTCAAATGTGCATCCAAGTTTGCATTAATAAACTGATCTATCACAGTTATAGTTTTCTCATACCTGGGGTCTTGAATTGTGTGAATTTGGAAGGTGCTAGGACTTGTAGATGTACTACAACCACACATATGTATTTAACCTGCAGATGTCACTAATTTATACAGCATTTATATTGTTTACAAAATTCAAAAAGTGTGACGTCACACAAAAAAAGACCCCCCCACCCCCTCGGGCGTGACATACTTTATGCAAGGATTATATAGGGTAGGATGTCCGACTCGGTAGATTCCCATGTTATAGCCCCCCCCTACCCCCCCCCCCCCATGAAAGTGGGCGACTTTGTGTGCTCACTATTGAAAACTATGGAGAATAGGGAGCTTTATGTGGTTCTTTTGAGTCTTTATTAGAGTGATATCAAATGAAAAGAAGGGGTTTTCTAGACCAAAAAATCCTGCTGAATCCAAATTTTGTGGTCTTGATTCCCAGAAACTGACCAAATCCATTCAAAAATGATGTTTGATGATGTAAAGTATTAAAGAAATGTACAAAATAATGTTGAAAATGTTTGGGACATTACCTATATATAAACCTGTCAATCAAAATCAGTACCTCAATCTACCTATTCAAAAGTGGCCTATCCCTCAATCTGACAGGCTTTCTTCCTATGTATCACTCTACCTATCCTGCACACTGCCTATCCCTCAGCCTACCTATCCCTTGAGTTAGAACCTTCTCTTGGATTAGCTCATCCCTCCAAAAGCTTAAAGGCTATTGCCTATCCCTCTCCTTGCTACTCCTGCTCACTTTCTTTGCCTACCTATCACTAAGTCTACCTATCCCCAATCTACCTATCACCCAGCCTACCTATCCCTCATTGTGACTATCCCTCACTCTGCCTATTTGTCATGTGTTATCAGCTTTATCCATATTTTTAACTATGCCCATCTGCTAAACATAGCATTCCTCACCATGTCCACCATGATTTGTACCTATCCTCAATTTTCCTATCACCCAGCCTACCTATCCCTCAATGTGACTATCCCTCACTCTGCCTATCCCTCATGTTTCATCTACATTCAATTTATCTAATCCCACATGGAGCTCAACATAACATGTCTACTATTTCTATGTATAAGTTAATTTTCCTATCATCTAGTCCACCTATCCTTCATTGTGCCTATCCTGGCATATCCCTCATGCTTAACCTACACATCCCTCAGACTCCCTAGCCCCCATGGCATTTACATATCCCCACCTTGCAAGATACTCTCCATACCTATCTCTCACACTGCTTATTACACACACTACCTATCCCTCGCAGACTTCATTTTGCTGAATACCTATCCCTCATGTTATGACTAGCCTTTATTCTGCCTATCCCTCATACTCCCTATAACATTTTACCTATCTAAGGTCTCCCAGCCTTCCTTTTTCCCAATGTACATTATTCCTTAGTAAACATACACCTAAGGTACCTATCCCACAGTGTACATGCACATGTACCTTCATCTACCTATCACTCATGCTTCATATAATTGAGTCTACCTATATCCTCAGAGTGCCTATCCTTCATCCCCTTCATATTTTTATGTGAAGTCCTTAATGTATCCATCTATACTACATGTTGCATATCCCTGCCCTCGAAATTTCCCCTGTTCTCCTATCACCCATGGCCAGTATAGTTATATAGATAGATATGTCCATCGACTACAAGATATGCATCATGGGTAGCAGGTAGATTGTTAGATAAGTACCACAATGGATGCTATTCACTGCAGGATAGGTAGCATGGGTGATATAAAAATATAGTTATGCTAGATAGATATAGTTATGCTATCTGCTGATGGGTAAATAGAGAAATGGGTAAAATGAAGAATATACAGAATGTGTGATATGCAGCATGGGGGATAGGAAGATAGAGAGAGCTAGAGAGCTAGAGTGAGCAAGTAGGATAGATAAAGAGAAAGCTAGGCATCTTCAGGGCAGGCAAGGTCAGACATAGATCTAGACAAGCACGGATATTTAAGACGCTAAGGGCTATGCACATGAGAGATATGCAGGCTGAAGGATAGGCACAGAGGGGGACAGGCATAATTTATAAGAGGCAGACTGAGAAATAGAAAGAGAGAACAGAACACAAGGTGAGGGATATGTATACAACGGATTAGACACACTGAGGGATATACCGCAACAGCATGAAGGATAGGCATCATGAGGGATAGGTAGGCTGAATGATATGAAATTTGAATGATAGGTAGATGGAGGTATATGTGCAAGTAAACTGTAGGATAGATACCTTAGGGGTATGTTGACTAAGGAATGGTCACCATAGGTAACAGTAAAAAGTTATAGGGAGCATGAGGGAGAGGCAAAATGGGGGACAGTCATAGAGGACATGAGGGATAGGTATTCAGGAAGATGAAGTGTGAAAAGAATAGGTAGTATGTGTCCAATAAGTAGTTTGAGAGATAGGTATGGAGAGTATCTTTCAAGGTGGGGATATGTAAAAGCCATGGGGCTAGGGAGTCTGAGGGATGTGTAGTGTAGACATGAGGGATATGCCAGCATAGGCATAATGAAGGAGAGGTATACTGGGTGATAGGAAAATTAACTTATCCATAAAAATTGTAGGCCTGTTATCTTTAGTAGATAGGATCAAATAAACAGAAAAATAATGCAAGTTAAACATGAGGGATAGGTAGAGTGAGAGATTGTCACAATGAGGGATATGTAGGCTGGGGGATAGGAAAATTGAGGATAGGTACACATCATAGTGGACATGGTGAGGAATGTTATGTTTAGCAGATGGGCATAGTTAGAAATATAATATGGATAAGGCTGATAAAACATGGCAAATAGGCAGAGTGAGGGAAAGTCACAAGAGGGATAGGTAGTATGGGTGATAGGCAGATTGGGGATAGGTAGACTCAGTGATAGGTAGGCACAGAAATTGGGCAGGAGTAGCAAGGAGAGGGATAGGCTTTAGCCTTTAAGCTTTTGGAGGGATGAGCTAATCCAAGAGAAGGTTCTAATTCAAGGGATAGGTAACTTGATGGATAGGTAGGCTGAGAGATAGGCAGTGTGCAGGATAGGTAGAGTGATACATAGGAAGAATGCCTGTCAGATTGAGGGATGGACCAATTTTGAATAGATAGATTGAGGTACTGATTTTGATTGACAGGTTTATATATAGGTAATGTCCCAAACATTTTCAACATTATTTTGTACATTTCTTTAACACTTTACATCATCAAACATCATTTTTGAATGGATTTGGTCAGTTTTTGGGAATCAAGACCACAAAATTTGGATTCAGCAGGATTTTTTGGTCTAGAAAGCCCCTTCCTTTCATTTGGTATCACTCTAATAAGGACTCAAAAGAACCACATAAAACCCACTATTCTCCATAGTTTTCAATAGTGAGCACACAAGGTCGCCCACTTTCAAGGGGGGGAGGGTAGATGGGGCTAGAGGGGGGAGGCTTGTCACACTATGCCCATAGGCGAGGTGCTAAGTCAGACCTCCTACCCTATACACTTCTTGCTTTATGGACGGCCCCTAATACTGTAGTGTATACTGTAAAACTACAGTAGATTTGCAGGTACTTCAATTATTTTACTTCTAATAGTAAACCATACAACAGCCTTTTGGTATAGGCCTACTGTAAATGTAGTATATGTCACAACATACCACAAAGAAGATGGTGTACTGTAACATGTAGTATACTGGTATATGCCACAGCATACAACACAGAAGATGGTATACTGCAAATGTAGTATATGCCACAACATACCACATAAAAGATGGTGTACTGTAACATGTAGTATACTGGTATATGCCACAGCATACAACACAGAAGATGGTATACTGCAAATGTAGTATATGCCACAACATACCACAAAGAAGATGGTGTACTGTAACATGTAGTATACTGGTATATGCCACAGCATACAACACAGAAGATGGTATACTGCAAATGTAGTATATGCCACAACATACCACATAAAAGATGGTGTACTGTAACATGTAGTATACTGGTATATGCCACAGCATACAACACAGAAGATGGTATACTGCAAATGTAGTATATGCCACAACATACCACATAGAAGATGGTGTACTGTAACATGTAGTATACTGGTATATGCCACAGCATACAACACAGAAGATGGTATACTGCAAATGTAGTATATGCCACAACATACCACATAGAAGATGGTATACTGCAAATGTAGTATATGCCACAACATACCACACAGTTACCACAGTTGGTAAATGAGTTCAGTCATAGTTTCATATCCCATGAAGCCGCAGGCTGAGTGGGATATGCCCCAGCCCACACGAGGGAAATACGTCATAGAGATATCAATGTATTGGGCATTTGCATTTACTTTTTATTTGAAGCCATTTAATGAAGGAAAGAAGCTTTCTCTTAGCCCATTAGATATATGTCCCCATTGTATTCAATGGGGGGCATCGAATACGGCCTTTCCTATACTTAAGCATAGTGAATCTTGTATTAAGAAATACCACACAGGATATGGTGCATTGTAGATATAGTATATGCCACAGAATACCACACACAAGAGGCCTTAGAAATAAGGCCCGAGTAGCTCCGAGCAGCTCTGAGCACATGTTGAGCTGTATCGACCGCTGCTCATCTTTGGCCGTGTTCATCATAGGTGGGAGTAACCTGTATTGATTGGAGGCACCTGTTCTCTGCCTTATTAATGGGGTTGGCAGCAGGAGCATGGAGTGGGAGTGAGTCAAGGAGGCCAACTGGGAAATTGGCCAAAAAAAAGATAGTGTGTTTCAGGCTATCTGACCTTACCTACGTACAGGGCCGACCCTAGGAATCTTTGTCTAATTTTGAAAAAACGTTTTTCATCTTTTTATCATTTTAGGGTTATTTAAAAGTTGATTTGATGGTTCATGAGTCAAGGCCGTTGTTGAGTTGGCGCTGAGAGTCAAATTCCGGGTATTTCTTAGGCCAAAGCAACATAAAATCTGACTAACATACCCTAGATACGCACACCATGTAATCTGAAACACACGTTTTTGGCCTTGAGGGGGAAGGTCGTGGGAGGGGATTGGGTAATTTATATCTATGAACACAGAACTGGACTGAGAAGGCAGGGCCAGGAGGCAATGGAGAATAATGGTAATGACCATGTGTACCAGAAAAATAACAGCTATAAATTAAAAAAGGCCCTCTCCCGGTTTTGAGTCCAGACAGCAGAGCCAGATGGAGGTTTAAAAAACATGGACCTTGACGTTGAGAAAATGTAGAACCAGCTGTGCGATTATACCTTTGGTGAGCTCTATGCTTTTCTTTGTATAGAAGAGTCCTTCTCAATTCTACTTGAGTAATAATTATTGATAGTCTATATTTTACTTTCATACGGATACATCTACTTTTTTTTCTCTATTTCTTTCTCTTTTGTTTTATCGGGGGGGGGGGAGTAAATTATGAATATCATCTATGCTGTGACTGATTTTAGCGAATATAAATATTGAAACTTCAAACTCACAAAGGAAAGGATGAGAGGCCCTACTCTGCTTCATGTAGAACGCACAGTGACCAATCCACATCGAAATCGAAATCATTCTCAATGCTTTCCCTTTATACCCCCTGTCTCATGAACTAAAGCTCTGTATATCTGATTGATTTGGAGAGCAGGTACAGGGAATCATACATGATTTATACTTCACATCATGCAGCCCCCATTCCAGTGTCTACATCTACCCCACAGGTGGCCATATAGAGCCAACTCATCACGTGATACACAGGCGGAAGTGCCCCTTTTAACCACAGGGAGTCCCAATGCATGCTGGTAGTTTGCGTGTATCTGAATACGGGAGTGGCGTAAAATGGTAGGTCTACAGCTGAGCGATAAAGAGGGAAATAAACGTCCACAGCAATAGGACCATCACATCTTTGAAACTGTGGATGAATACACTATGGCATTGCTCCCAAAATTATACTAGGAACTACATACTAGTATCAAGTACTGCTCTCCTGCTATGAAACATGAATTTATATGTTTAGATAGGGTCTTCTGCTTCTATAATAATTAATCATTATGGCCAAAATATTATAGAAAACATGGTATATCCACATTATATATCTTGATAATTATCGTAAGCCTAGGGTAAAGCATCTATATCTCCTCATCATGTTCCTTAACCATTGTGTTATAATGTATATGATTGAGTATGTGGTAGTGTGTCAGCACAGTGCAGAGGCTGTTGAACATTCCCTAGAGTATATCCCTTTAAACCTGTTGGGTGACTGCATGTGCAGCACTGCATTCATGCATCATGTTTGTTATACTCCAGAAGGGTCGGCATGATGCATGAATGCAGTCCTTGTGAGTAGACTCATCATGGCAGCATCCATGCAATATGACGACAGGGCACATAACGTACTATGTTGCCCTTAAAGGGCTAAGTTAACATTACCTCACCTGCCCTAGACTGGTGTGTGTCTGGTACAGATCAATCAGCCTACACCAGCTACTAACGTCACCCTTTGTACCTTTTTTACTGAGGCCTGCTCACAACCGAGCTCAACTGCCATATTTCAAAAGAAAAACCTTAACAATATGGAACTGCTTTTTTTTGTATAGGAAGTATACAACGGACTTCCGAGTGCTACATATCCGACAGTGTTATGCTTTAACCTCAACCTTCCCAATATTTATTTTGTATTTATAATATAAACTGTATAATGAACATTACTACAACAACAGACATGGCGTTAATTAAACAATATTTCCCCCTAGAAAAGTTGAGGTCTGCCCAGTTCTATACAGTAGGAGGTGGAGTGACCTGAGAGGCAGGCTATGTATACATAATATGATTTAGCCCTGCATGAGACCCTAATGGAGTCTCTTTTATGTGGCGTCACAATACAGCCGGATGGGACCTATTGATAATGCCTCAGGATATTAGGCGTCTACTTAGGGTATAGGTTTCATCAGGCGGAGTCATATCATATCTCAAGTTCAAGTTCAAGTTTTAAAAATTTATTCTCCAGTATTCATTCAATATGATACAATGTATTCTCGAAACCAACTCCAGATTTGTGAGCTGATTCTTGTAATAATATATATCCAATATACAAAATTATGCAACATTGTTACAAATTTCACAGTGAATATTTCCCTTGACACGTTATGTCATTATTTGTTAGAATTATACAGAGAAAAGGCTGCTGCTAGAAATGTACTTTCTGTTTTCGTTAGCCACCTACTAAATCCTAAGTGTGTATCTACAGTCATATTTACACAATGTTAAAAATATTATCAATACTAAGTATATATATACACTGTACAAGCTAACCTGAGTCTATAATTTATGTACAATTATACAGGAAATAAGTTAATTATGAAGTTTACAATTAATTCAAAAAATTACCATCAATATTTATGAATGTTAGATGTAGGAGGACAATGTGTGACAGTATGTGCATCAGTAAGTGTAGGATTCATGTATAATTTTACAACAATTTATATGGTTACTCCATGAAATTACATGAATAGCATATATAATTCTTTTTACAGTAAATGCAGAGTATATTAACAATTGAGCCTAGTATTGCACATTCAATAACAGTTGTATTATTTTATCTCAATTTATGTGTAGACCAAATAACGGTCAGAAACCATCACATTAAGAAGATCAGACTAGATGACAAGAGATAACAAATAATTCAATCATGGCATAAATTATCCTATTGATATTAAAATGGATAATATTGTAAAGAGCACTCCACGGACGTCAATTGACACCCTCCTCTTTAGGGATTAATTTTTTCAACTCCTTTTTCAATAGGAATTTGAAAGAATTTCTGTCCCTAATATTTCTTTTACCCGGGTCCAGACCATTCCACAGGGTGGAAACTGTGTATTCAAGACTTCTTTTGTAAGCCTCACAGTGTGGCAGTTTATTTTTAAGCAATATGGCATCAGCACTCCTTGTACATACCGTAACCCTTTTAACGTAATTAGGCTTACAAGACCTTTTATGGCCTTCTACATAGATGTGAGATAATCTTCTCTCAGATAAGTAGTTAACCTTGGCCTTAGCATGTATCAATTCAGTAGAGGTACGCATAGGTAGTTTAAGGCAAACTTTGAGAACTCTATTTTGAGTCCTTTGCATTTTGTTCAACAATGTACTCCCTGATTTAATATATAAAATGTCTCCATAGTCATAAATGGGCATAATATATACTTTGTAGATTTTTAACAAACTGTCTTTACTGAGAAACCTTGAGATTTTTGTTAACTGATATGTCCTAAATGCTATTGTTTTCATTTGGTTTTTCATAAATATTTCATAGTTAAGTCTTGGGTCTAAAATGATGCCTAAATATTTGTACGTGAATACCCTTTTCAGATTTTCCCCATTAATATGCAATTTAGTGTTTTTAAATGACTTTTTACTCCCAAAACCCATGAATTTAGTTTTCCCAATATTTACAGTCAGTTTGTTTTTTCTACACCATAGAACAAAGTTATCAATACAAATTTGCATTTTCATCACTGACACATTTTGGTCCTTGTTTGAGACATATATGACAGTATCATCAGCAAAGAGGCTGATTGAGGCATCTTCAACAGTGGTATTTACATCATTAATGTAGATCAAGAATAATAATGGACCCAAAATCGAGCCCTGAGGTACTCCACATTCAACTTTCAATTCACTTGAGCATATGCCAGAAACACTTGTTTTTTGGAATCTGTTAGATAAATAGTCTTCTATCCAGTTTAATAAATCCCCTGAAATACCCATGTGTTTTAGCTTTGCTAATAAAATTTTGTGGTCAACAGTGTCGAAAGCCTTTTTTAAGTCAAAGAAGGTAGCTATTGTATCAATTCCCACATTTTTGTTTGAAAGTATATCATCCGTTATTGATCCCACAGAAGTAATTGTTGACATATTTTTACGGTACCCATATTGAAATTTTGATAGTAAGTCATTAGTTTCTAAAAAAGACATTAGATTTTTATGAACTATTTTTTCCAAAATTTTACCTGGCAGTGCTAACAGTGATATTGGTCTGTAATTTGATACCAGCCTCCTATCACCCCCTTTGTGAATAGGTATAATAGTAGCACATTTCCATTCCTTTGGAACTTTTCCATATGTTAAAGAACTATTGAACAAGTGCACCAGCTGACCCTTTGTTGACTGAAAAATCATTTGAGAATATTTGAATTTACATTATTGACCGCAGAAGATTTTGAAGTTGAAATGCTATCAATAAAAACTGAAATTTCCTCCTCGTTAGTTTGAATATTTGTTAAAGAAGTATCCAGATTTGTAACACCATCAAATGACCATGGATCATTTAGATCCTCAGCTAATTTCTTTCCAATATTTGTATAATAAGTGTTTATATAATCCGGGGTACAATTCTGAGATACTTCTTCACCATCTTCATCAATCAGATTAATTTCAGCATTCTTCAATTTGCTTGACGGTAACAGCTTAGAAATCTCTCTCCAAAACTTGTTAGGGTCATTTCTGTACTGTTCAGTTAGCTCATTAATAAATTTCTCTCTAGTAGAATGGACATCTTCACTCAATTTTTGTCTAGCATCAAATGCAGCCTGTTTGTCTAATGCATTCTTAGTCTTATATGACCTAGACAGCAATCTGTCCTTTTCAGCAATCTGCTCCAGCAAAGGCGGATCAACCCATTCTTCTTTAGGTTTCTTAATTGTGAAATTTTTGAAAGGACACATACTATCTAGTAGTATCAAAAGGTTTTCAATATAAAAGGACCACAGGGTTTGAGGGTCAGTCATATTAAAAAAGGGTCGCCAGTCAATTGCTTGAAATTGATCAATCAATTTCTCACCATTGAAATTCTTCATAGATCTACCATTAAACGTTGTTTTTTCTTTACATTTCTCTGGTATATCTATAGTTCCCGTCACAATAAAATGGTCACTCAGCATAAGGTTGCAGCTGTACACTTCATTCCTCCACGGTTGTTAATGTACTTACATACTTGAAACACAGTGCTTGTTTTTTGCTTGGAAGAAATATATATTGCATTACTTGGGACATTGTTGATTAATAGCCAATGATATTTACTTACATATTTACACAAGTCATGCCAAAATCGAATGCTGATCTTTTTAGACCATTATAGGGTTAAATGAAAATTCTACATTTGAAAAAAATACTAAATATCTATAAATTTGGGGACCAGTTTTCTTCTATAATCATATTGATACCCACTATGTTGTAAAAACTAACACCTTCATCATATTTCATACCCTACAGGTTGTGGATAATACTGGTAGATTGGATACAGGTAGGCTACACCCAGACATACAGGACTATTGACGTGAGCAGTTCTGGGAGGTGCTCTGAGTCAGTTTACTGATCCTGCTATATCCTGCTATACCTACTGGTATATATTCTAGACACGAGCTAGACCCACTACAATCCTGAGCCTGCAGACAGGCATCACTCCCCAAAACCAGAGACTCTCACCTCATCTCTGCCGCAACCTGAGGAGCTTCTGGGGAAGAAGCGGCAAAGGGACATGACTTCCCTATTCCCCTATCGGCATCAGATACTGAACTTCTGCCTGCACAAGAAATAGATCCTTGGAATAAACTGACCTTCTACCGCTGCATCATGGCTGAAAAGTCATCATTAACTCGCAGTATTTGTTGTTTACCAAATATCTAATTTGTGAAAATTGACATGTATATATGGGCAATGGACGGCATGTGCCCATTCTTCATGTCTGAGGTGAGTTGGCGCAGAGGTTGCGTGCCAGGGCAAATCTCCCTAGTTGGAGAGTGAATCAGTACGTGGTCTAGTTCAGATAGAATCTACCATATCTATTCTATATACAATGTGTACTAGAACAGGGGTGTGTCCACATTCTCTCCATAACGTCAACAATTCGATAATTATCACAGCTCCTCTGAGATTGCCTTTCATTCTCCGACTCTAAGCATGGTTTATTGTGGTCAATATCTTGATAAGTATACCATTCAAATGTACATTTTGCAACATGGATTATGTCTCCTAAGCCAAGCTAGAGTACAATTTGTCATGCTTAAATACATGACCCCAGAGATTAATCAAGATACCACATACAGCAATATATCGCTTATTGCAGCCCATATGCCCGCTGTACCACCAGTTATATAACTGGGGCGTGTCCATGGTCAACCTTTAACAAGCTAACAATTAGTGGTACCGCTCCTTTGGGATGACATTTAGTTCTCTATGTATGAGATGTAAGTGATATCCAATTTACAGTTTATTGGGGCTAAGATGTCGATGAAGACAATCTATAAATCTGTAGTTTTTGCAGAATGCATATATTGTTTTCTGTTCCCTTATCTACGCTGCAGTACAGTTTTTCATATTTATGTACAAGAAAAATAACGATAATAATCAAGATTTCTATATACCCCAAGGTCACATTTAATACGTTTATTACATGTTATTTTGTTATATTATAAAGCGTATAGATGGCTATCTGCAAGTAATATGAATCCCTAAATAACATTTTGCAGTGCAATTTTATGGCTACATGCCGACCACAGGATCCAACAGTTGAGTTGAAGCCATGCAATCTATGTGTGGAGATAAATGACTGTGACTGCCCTCATTCTGTGCCAGCTGGAAATAGACCCGCTCCCGGCAGCTCCACAGCGGCCTGAGGTGGAGATGGAGCAGCTCGTGGTGAGCAGCTCACCACCACAACACTCTGTACAACACACCTACATGTATCCAAGGAGGTCAAAATGTGTGTTGAGGTAACTTGACCGACTCTATTTATTGGGCATTTTATGAAGGGTCCCAAATGACAAAATAGCTATAGAACGAATTAAAATTCACCAGAAAACGAGGAAAACTGAAATATGATAGTATTACTATCCTGGTTGCCCTCAAATTTGTATAAAATGTTTTTTGACAGTGTTGAAGGTATAGAATATTATCTAGACAATATTGAAGAACCTTTCACATATTTAAAAAAAGTTGTTAGCACTTTGTAGAACTGCAGCAAGATTCAGTATAGGTTTGAAGCTCTAAATACATCCAACATGGCGTTATGGCCCTTTCTTAGAATCAACATGGGATATCGCCTCGAGTGACACGCTATACATGAAACCCACTCTTTCCTTTTTCAGCCAAGTCATAAACTAAGGTTTCTGTTTTTTCTACTTAGAAAGAAGCCATCTCAACGCTGAAGTCCCTGCAGGACTTGATGACTTTCCAACTGCTCCTATACCTACACGTGTGGGCGCCCCCTACTCTCACCTGTGTTTTAATGATCTACTTGTTTTCTTCCCACCTGGCCTCCTCATTTACCTGACTGCCTCAGGGGACAACATTGTGTTCTCTTTCCTTCCTTCCCTCCCACAGGTTTTAACTAGATCTCAGCTTGGCGAGTGAGTAGACCATATGGGGTAACATATATTACCATATTACCCAATACAGCTTACACACTCGCCAAGCTGAGATCTTGTAAAAACCTGTGTTCCCTCCCCTGGGTGACATTTAGAATTGGCTTCATTGTGGTAAGAGTTCACCCTAATTCAGGTGATTCCCCCGGCATTATTTGGCCCATATATCTATGTTGTAACTATGTATTATACATCAAATTGGCCATAGGATACATGGGCTGATGTCTAAATGTTTCATAACTCTATTTTCCTTCATTTTTATACGGTTTCAGTAGCTGTAGAATGTGAAAAGAACAAAAAACTTTATTCTTTTAGCTTCCCGTTGAACTGCATTGAAGCATCATGGAACCTGTATAGGAAGATAGGGTTATAGCTGGATGTATCGGAGTTTACTTGTAAACATAACATACAGGGAGTGGAGTCAAGTGGTGCTTGCCCTCCCCCTACCTACCACAAATACACACCTAGACATCCACCCTGTGGGTCTGCCCATAGATACACAAACATGTGTGTGGGTGTGACTAAACATATGATACAACCTCATACACCATATCAAATCAATAGAGTAATTGTCCCCCCCCCCCCATTGCAATATTGTCAACATCAATCTACCTTATATATACAAAATTGTTACATGCCAACTCCAGGAGTGCATTGTATATAAAAAATATCATCAGTTAATGGAAGCTCGTCCAAGGCAGCATAATAATCTATTCAAACTTCAAATTTGCCTCATGTCATGGTTTGGACAGAATGATGTGGGTTATTGCAGGATGGTGTATGGGACTTAGATCCTCAGCAATATATAGACTCCTAGCCCTTAGGCCCTATGATATAGGCCACATGACCATGCCCAGGTTACATATAAGCATAGGACTTGTAGACGAAAATCGGCCAATATTGGCATTTTGATATTGGCCCACCGCTAGTTCGCCTGCTGGTCCAATAATGGTCCCTTCTTGCAAAAAGTGAAATTGATTTCATGTTGGCCCAATGGTGGAGCAACATTTCAATGTTTTAACATTATTCCAAGGTTAGACATCGGAGCAAATACATATGTCGCAAATACATATAATTTTCAATATAGGACCACTACCCGGGGGGAGGGGACACTCAATTTTATATTGACACGGGTGTGCGGCTGGACCTCTGACAACCCTTTCCCTTTGTGAGAGGGATTTTTGTGAAAAGTGCCTAGGTTGTTGATATTTCTTAACCGGAAAAATTACCTTTGGTTAGAGGAATTTTAGTCAAAATTGACTTTGTTTTGAAGAATTTTGGCAGAAAGTCACATAAATGACCTTTGTTTTGAGGGGTTTTGTTGAATTCATAGAAAGGTGACCCTTAGTAAAAGGGATTTTGGTTAAAAGTGACGCTTGGTGAGAGGGCTTTTGGTGAAAAGTGACCCTTGGTGAGAGGGATTTTGGTGAAACGAGGACCCTTGGTGAGAGGGAATTTTCCCCAAAACGACCATTGCCAGCTGCACACACTGTACATACAATATATAGGAATAGTAGGGAATTGAATCAGAGAAATGTCGTCCTAAAACTTTCTAGAGGCATTTCTGAGTAAAGTTTCGCAAGCTATGTTTCTTAGACCAATTTTTCGTGTAGATTACAAAAAAAGTACTTGCGAAACTGAGAAATTCATTTTAGGGGGTCAAAACCCCCCAAAACACAGATTTCTGACAAAAATCCACATTTCATCGTCCCAAAGGGCTGTTTATTACCATATTTAGTCAGGGAGTTCCTTAAATGAAAGGTCTGATAGAGAGGCATCTTCATGAATTACCATTATGGTAACCATGGTAACCATGGTTACAATCAATTCCTTTGTTTTGTGTTAAATAAATTGATGTGACCATCTATATATCTAAGTTTCCCTTTAACCATTGAAGGATCACATGATGCTTCAAGTTACACATTCAGTTGTTGCCATAATGTATTAAAGAAGCACCAGTGAATAATTATTCACCATACAGTATTGGTTCATCAGGCATGGATGCAGCCCCAATGATAAACACAGCAGGTTCACATCCATGCATAATCATCCCAAAATGGCATAACGCACTATGCTCCCATCAAAGGGTCTCACTAGCCAATAGCCCCTCCTTCTGGCACCCCCTTTTGTGGTCTTCATAGAGGGAGGTGACTGTACATATATACCACAATGATCATGACTCTTCTGCACTGCAAGGATCAGGAACTTTAAGAACTGGCTAGTTTAAAATATCATTTGTATGTATGATTATATAGATCAATCACAGGCTGAATATCTGTCATGGCCTGAAGATTAAATTCCTAGAATTGGACCTCAATTGATTTGGTTATGGGTGAGTTGGTAGGAACAAGGTTAAAGAGCATGGAGATATTTTACACAAACAGAGCTACTCCATAACATTGCAAACAAAGATCTGGCAACACCTGCGTTTCAGGATGCATTAGCATCAACTCTATCAAAAGGACAGGATCAACTAGAGCACTTTGTTGTGGAAGGATTCATTGAGAAATTGGAAAAATCCCAAAGCCCAATTAAGCAGAATAATCCAATGACATTCACAAATCTCTACAAGTTTGAAAAGAAAATGAAAGCAAAAGGGGAAACTGTTGTGTTGAAAGATGACAGAAATGTAATACAACTTCATTTGCTGCTGGAAGAGCTGTGAATGGTGCAAAAGGAAACTGTTCCTCTCCCTGATGATTGGGGGAATTTCATTGCACACCCAAAAAAGCCAGAGGGAACTCTCTACCTTCCTTATGGAGCATGTAATGAAAACAGTGAAGCACAAAATGGTTGTAATGAGTGGAACATTCCATGATCCCGAGGATCCCGAGGTAAGGACCACACTCCCATTAGACACACCTGACTTGAAAGGTGATCACGAGGAGGCAGACACTCATATAATCTTGCATGCCATCAACTGTTCCTCCAACACAATAGTCATACAGGAAAGGGACACAGACATACTGGTTCTCCTGCTTACCAACTATGAGTGCATTGGTTGCAAAGACCTGCAGCTACAAGCAGGAACTGGTAAGAATCCAAAGTTGATTCCCATATATGAAACTTTAATAAACATGCCTGACAGCCCCTATACTTCACTTCCTGCATTCCATGCATTGACAGGCTCAGACTCAACATCATTCATTTCTCATCATTCCAAGCAAACAAAATTTGATGTCTTCATCAACATCATAACCTCCTTGATGCCATTGAAAGGATGAAATTCTCCTGTCTGAAGATGTGTTGAAATCAGCACAGAAGTTTGTTTGCCACATCTATAGGGTGCCACATGCAGAACCAGTGAACAATGCAAGGGCTCTTTTGTTTGGACATTGTAAGAAAACAGAAGTTGTATTGTATTGTATTGTAATTTCTTTTATTTATCCTGGCAGGATTGCTATGGCCTAGAAGGTCGTATTACTACAATCACCAGCATTTCCGATGAGCGGAGGTAATAAAGGCATTTATAGCCTTGTATGAATATCATAACAGGGAAACACAGCCATGTATGGCGTGGATTCCTGTTATACATACCTAACTTTTCTTTATAAAGACATAGGTTATAATTTAGTATTAAACTATTGACACAGAGGTCATTTAATAGTTAGTATGTATATGTACATACAATAATAATAATGATAGTTCTTCATAATAGAAGAATAGGAATTGAGAAGTATAAAGGAGGAAAGATGGAAAAAAGGGGGATAGAACCCAAGCTAGGTAATAGCAATTGGGTAGAGTAAAAGAGTATCATGTTTTAGGTCTTATTAATTCATGAAAATTACCTAGTTTCAATGAACTAGGATATAAGGTTCTACCTCCAACATCACTGAGCTTACATCTCATGTGTGTACACTACCAGAGTCTCATATGGAACTTGGCACACATCCAGAAACCCAACATTACAGATCCTACATGCATGGGATGGAAGATGGAAGACAACAACCTGTTACCTCTGCTAGTCGCCTGTGTGGGTATAGGAAGGCAGGGTTCCAATATACAAGCAATTGCCACACTGGAACAGTCTTTTCTCCTTGCCGCAATGTTCACAATTGAGGACAATAAAGCAAAAAGTGTGAAATATGATGGAATATGACCCATTTTCAACCGATGACATTTAATGAGTAAGCAGTAAAAACACAGAGATTCTAGCAGAGTACTGATGACAAAACCTACTTATTATTGAGCTATAGCAATGTATCAGAGATGCCATTTACTACGAGCAGGTCAATAATGGTCAGTACAAGTGCAGCTGCTTTCACAAACAAGGATAGAGAAGTTAAATATTGCCTGTTCTGTCTATACTAGGGATGTATAAATATAAGTATTAACCAAATAGATTAATGTGTACTTTTTGTCTTGTTGATAAGCAGGTAACCATGGCAACCACAACAACACTTTTACTGATGAATGATAATTATACCTTTCATGTTAATTTTTATTTCATGATACATGAAATTTTAATTTTAGGGGGAAAATAATGTTTTTGTCAAAAAATTGCATTTTGGGGGCTTTTGCCCCCCCTAAAACTCAATTCTCAGCTCCGCAAGTTATTTTTTCAGAATCTACAGAAAAAATAGGTCAAGAAAAAAACACTTGCAAAACTTTACTCAGAAATGCTTCTAGAAGTTGGAGAATCCATATTCGATTCCCTACTAGAAGTGACCCCCCCCACCCCCAGGGACCACTACAACAATCACTGATTTTGACCAATACTATTTTTATGTGTATATTTGTATGTGCAAGCATACTTGAGACATGACTGTCAAGTATCATCATTTTAGAAAAGCCATTTCTGTCTTTTCAATCCAACTTAATCTCATTACCTACACATGAGGTGTCAAGTTACTTTTTGACAAATTCTCAGAGGTGTCATGCAGTAAATGGCACTTTTAGATATTGAATTCCATCCATGAACTTCCTATAACCTTTAAACATGCAGAGTATACTGGGGATCACATTTATAATCCAATGTGATGGCAAAGTAGGAGACAACCTGTCAGAAACTCTTCAGGCAACATTGAAACCCCCTGGTCCAACATCAGAAATAATATGATGGCTCTGAAATGTTCCAACACTAGGCCAACACTGGGTCAATATCAGCTATATCAATCTCTGGTGGACCAACATTACATATCAAATGAATAATTGTCAAGGGTGGGCCATCATTGTAATTTGTATGTTAAACCAATGTATGCATTACCTACTATGGGCCATGGTTGGTATAGCGATTGCGATGGAGTCGATCATTGCCGAAATTGGCCCAATATACCCTTCCTACCTGTGCATATATGCCAATTACCCTTTAGGTCCCAGGAAATTACGCCTATACTTGGGACATAGGCTTCCAGAAACATTATGCCCTTTCTAACGTTAATCGCGGTTATTGTCCACTTCAAACTGACGCCCAACCCTGGTCTATCGCATCCCAAATCTAGTCCCTTGTGATGCCTAAAACTATGGTCTATTATGAAGCTCAAATCTCATCTGGTCCCTTGTGACGCCCGAACCCGGTCCCATTAGTTTAAAGGGCATGTATGGGAAAGGTCATTAGGCTCTTTGGAAACAAGTTTATTTCATAGCATTGGAATTATAGACGAAAGATTGTATAAACTCTCCATCAAACATTTTATCCAGCAGTTCAGGTATATTTAGGGCAGCCCGTAGCACCCATGGAGCTACGAGTAGCTCATGAAGTCACCTTTGGAGGACGTAAATAGGTCACAGAGTGAGCAGCACATGGCGTCACTCGATCTCAACACAACCCCATATAACACACACATATTATACCTGCAGGGACGCAAATCCTTAACCCCTAAGGACGCTCATGGTTACAAACCTAAGCAGGAGCATGGACAAGCGCATCAAATGTCATATTTTAGCGACATGTCGTCCTTAAAGGATTAAGGGCAAGTTCCAGTGGCGTAGAAAAAAATGGGGGCCAGGGTCCCCCCCCTAATCACAGAGGAGGGGGGCCTGACCCTATGACATAATACACACATTTCCCAAATCGTACCTCGCCCACATCGGAAAAAGTGGAACAGAGTTGCAATGACGATTTGCTTCCTATGCTTCTGATAGTGCTAGTACTGCTAGTATAGTGAGACATAATCTCAATTGTCGGTGTGATCGGTTTCGTACTATGTAGACTGATGCATCATAGTACATTGTTCTACATACGACAGTGCAAGCTTCACACATTATCACACAAAAAGCACACGCAGTATCACATAAATTTACCAATTTGCTGCGAGAAATATTCTAAACGAAGTGTTATTTCACGAGTTGGGCCCTACATAATTTATGTTTCACTAAATTAAATGATCTAGAGTGCACTTGATAATGTTAACTGGAGTGTGAAAAACGGCGTTCCTTGTGTAAATCAAAGTAGAGTACCCACTCAAAACCACCCATTTGGGTCTCCTTGGTCAGGCGCAAGCTGGGCACAAATACACACAAATTTGCTAAGTGGTCCTGCCGTATTGATCATGAAATAATACGCCTGAGTAACCCACCAAGATCCAGTGCTAAATATAGTGCTATAGGACAAGCTGCACGCATCATCAAACAGCGTCACACTAATTTGCTGGGTACATAGGGAGTGGTCATTTATTATCAACGGGGGTGGGGTGGTGGGCTTTGGTAAAATGTCGTCCTCCTTTAAGAGTATACTGCTATCTACGCTTCATATATCATCAAACAGCAGCACACCTATCATCTGTGTACATAATATCACTGATTAACTCACCTATAGCTATGGGCACATTGCTAAAGAACAAGTGTCACACATAACATGATACAGTGTCGCCCTAATTAACCCTGTGAGGACGGCATGTCACTAAAAGATGACATTTGTGGTCATGATGCAGCCCTCGCAAGTTACTGATCAGTGCTGCATTCATGCATCACGACGACCCTTCGAGTATAATTATATCAACCCGTGGGATCGGCATGATGCTTGAATGCAGCCTTGGTGAGTTACTCACCAGAGCTGCACTCACGCATCATGACGACCAAGGACATTATGCATTAATGCATTATACCGTCCCTAAAGGGTTAACATTCCTAAGAGTAACTCACCTAGATCCAGTGCCTCAGGGGAGGTGAGTCTCTCGGGGACGTGGTGCCCCATGGTGTGCATGGAGAAGTAGCCGGGGTCCCACACTACTATAGCCGGCAGGCTGAACACGTCGTCCCCGGAGTCCGAGTCGTACTCCATGCTGCTCTCAGATGCTCTCTTATACCTGCTGACGGTGTATACTCCTACTACTAACTCAGTGAGCTGCTCACCACCCACTATAACAGCACTACAGGGCCTCAGTACAGTCTCCAGGTGTGGGAACTGCTCATATTATACATGTCTCTGATGTAGGACTAATCTGCTCCTATGTTTTAACACAATGTTAAATGAGCTGCTCATCATCATGCTGATGGTCTCCATTCATGATCTGGCCATGCTGCTCTCTATTCTTTGGGTTACTGCTGTACATGTAGTCAGGGCCCTTTTGTCCTCCTGCTCGCCTCCTCCTCCCTGTGAGCTGCTCTCTAACTATGAGGGCTGCAGGCTCTGGGAGCTGCTCGTGGTGGGGGATGGAGCTACTCCTGTGAATGCTGGGCTGCAGTAGCCTTCTCCACCAGGCACAGTACTGGAGTTGTGGTGAGCTGAGGGGTTGGGGCAGGCCAGGTGTATTACCTGGTCTGCTCCTGAGCAGATGGTGCTGCCACCTGGTGTTAATAGGGAGAAGCCTGCATGATCTTTAGCTAGCTTGCAAATTAACTATGTAAATGGTAATTTAGTTTGCATTTGATTCATCGAAATTCAGTATTAGCCCATCCCCAGTTTGCTTATCTCATTTTATTGATAACTCAGGATAATACAGGATAGATATAAGGTGGGATCTTTTAACAAAATGAATACGATAACTCAAGTTCATGATCTAAGTAATATGGGAAAAGGCATACATAATCTTTTATGCGAGGACAATATATTGGCGATTGTGTTTGGGTATGCCTGCCAGAACTTGTGAATGGAACACAATATTGCTGCACTACAGGTGCCATCTAGTGTCTGTTTACTAACTCGTGTAATGTAAGCTCTGTAACATTATCTATAGATAGTGTAGTGCAGTTCCTATTTCAAGCAGCAGGGGGCAGCAACATGTTTCTAGATATGCGTAACTATTCCATGTGTAGATTTGAAGACTGCCAGAAGGTTTTGAGGGATGATGTATTTGGAATCAGATGTAGTCATTAGCCTGATTAGTCCTTGAACATACCAGGGGCAGTTGAAAATGTGAATACACAAGCTTTCAGTAAATATAAAGGATCTGGCATGGCATTTAAATGGTGCAGCAGGTATATACAGCCCTTCATCAGCTGAATCATCGTCTCTTGTACACATCTGAATTGCTGAATCATTGCTGAATCATCGTCCATTAATCATCATCCAAGGACCCAATCTAGCACAATAATATAAGTCATTAAACATGTAATTGCTAAAAGTAGACATCACTTGTCAGTACTTGGCAAGTTTGAGAGCAGAGTATGTAGCAATGCCCCTGGTATGAGGTGTAGTGATACATTTCTGTAGCCAAAACTTAAACCGAGAATAAAGTCATGGTAAGCCAATTTTCAACTCCCAAAATACATGTATGGCCATGCATATAATATCATGATCAGTCCCCATAGTAACATCCATACTTAAACAATGAGGACAATGATTGTGTGTGTATATATTTATTGCTATTGACAGTACATTGATTATTGAATGTCATATTCGTATCTTGTCAGTTTAGCTTGACTATTTAAACATCTATATGTAACATATGTATTCGTTATTACAGGTACAGTTCATATCACTGAATACTCTCAATATTGTTTTTCAGGTACAGTTTTATATCACTGAATGGTCTGAACATTGTTTTCAGGGGTTCCCATTATGGGGTGTCTCCATATTCAGTTACAATCAGATACAGCCTTCCATTATTATGGGGGTATTTTGAAAATAGTCTATGCTTGTAACACCTTGGTACACAATATCTTGCTAAGGTTGCAGCACTGTCCCCTATTTGGTGGCGATAAAAGCTTAGAATATGACATCCATATGAAGACAGCATAGACACCCTGTTTGAGAACAGGGCAATTAACATGTTGATTAACATGACTGGCACCATCATGAGATATAGGATGTGCAACAAGTAGAGGCCTATCTTATCCACTGTTTGATAGCACTGTGCAACGACGAAAAAAAAACCGGGGGCAGACCTACCTGACTAGACTAATTTGAGGTCACTGAATCCAAAAATGATGGTAAAAAATGCCTCATAAGTCTCAGTTTCAAGATATTCCAACCATGATTATTTGTCGGTCTATTACTGAATATATGAACCGACCAATATACAGCAGGCACAGCATTCATAAAAAATTGTCAATTTTCTTTGCCTGGCAGAGATAACATGACTCTGAAGCACATTTAGTGGTAACATACCATAAAAAACAGGATTCTACACTGATATGAAGCTAAATTAGTGATATTTTACCGATATTAATTGAAAAAATACCATAAAATATATAGATTCATCCTAAAGCGATATAACATTTTTTAAGCTACTAAGATCAGGATTGTGACCTGTTCTGACAAGAGGTACCTTCAGGGAAGCTATTATTACTGTTTTTAGCCCCCACCAGTGCCAGAATCCCAAAAAGAGTAATAAATAGAAAGAAAATTGCTCGGATAACCCTTTATGCAGAATACAATGATAGATCATTGGAGTTACATCTTTAGGATTAAGATTCTATGTCTATGATGGGTTTTTTAGACAAAAATGGTACAAAGGCCAGTTTCTGGTTACTATGGTAACCATTGACACAGTCAAAATATTGGGAATTGGCTCTAGAATATTGGAAATGTCATCAATATCGCAAACCTCAAAACAGGCCTTGCAAATTCCTTTCAGAAGCAATTTTCTACTAAAAGGTATCCTTGTATGAGGATATTTGACCATAAAACCTAATTTTACATGAAAAATTAGTCAGGTACATTGCTGGAATATGGTCAGAGGTGGTCCTTATGGGGAATACAATAGGAAGACAAAGCGACCTTTTTAAGCACTAGTTGTATGTTTCAAAGTGTTATTTTGGACCTATTTATTCACAAAGAATATTTATTTCTATAATAGATCAGTAATATATTAATAATGTAACTAGTTAAAAATGAGTTTCACATGAAAAGAAGCATTTTCCTACTTTTTGAACAAATAGTGTATATATAAGCTCTAGCCGGGTATACAAATAAGACCATGTGAAAATCTGAAAACTGAGACTTACCACACAATTTTGAGTGCTATTTTTGAATTCCCCAGGTCAAAATACATAAGAATAATTGAGTCTGGTCCCGGTTTTTTTCAATTTTTGAAAATTTGTTGTACAGTGTAGTTATGTATAGGAAGTGTATTTACAATTACGGAGTAGATACTAAGCATAGATTCTGTAATGCCAGTAAACCCTGGGTCACCTTTTTCACATTCACTACCATAAGAAGTAAGGATCATGAAAAAGGCAAAGGCAAAGAGGTTCTGAAAGATTATGAGGACTATAGCAAATTTCATTAGATCTCTTAACATATGTTGTATTATCACCACAAAATATCCTATTCTAGTTAACTGGATCATAGACATGAAAGACCATACCAATGTGTAAAGTAGGACTATATCAGTGATGTGTGTAAGTGCGACAGGGATCAACAACTCTGTTAAATATCCAACTGTGGCTGTTGTTATTTTAACTATGACAATGAAATGCAACAATATTTCAATATGAAGATAAAATAATGGTTCAGTTGCAGGCTCTCTTGAGTGATCTAAATATTGTTTTAAGCAGTCAAACTGCTTTCTACTCCTAACCATGAGGATTGTACACAAAGAGAGGGAGAGTAGAGACTCAATCAATGTAAATGACAGAATGAAGACATCATAGGGCCATGCAGATATTTTCCATAAACAGTTTTGCTTTACTATGACTTCTGTTGAGTTGGTAATACTTGCAGTACTAATAGGCATTTTGGGATAAAGGCCATCTGTGACAATCTGTGAGTTAAAAATGAGACTTATTAGATATGTTCTCAGCAACATGACAAGGACATGCATGGCAACAAAGGGCTTCATTACCTGGAACTTCTTATTGAACCAGATTTGTATCAAAGGACTTTGAATGAATTGTTGTGTTGGAAGCTGAGAAAGTTTATCCTGGTCTAAGTAGCTCAGCATCAGTAGTGGTGATTTGTTGAGGCGTTTAGAATCAGGATGCTCATAGTCAGTCACATCATACCACT
This sequence comes from Harmothoe impar, assembly GCA_947462335.1. Taxonomy (NCBI): domain Eukaryota; kingdom Metazoa; phylum Annelida; class Polychaeta; order Phyllodocida; family Polynoidae; genus Harmothoe; species Harmothoe impar. The sequence goes on along the minus strand of OX381712.1, from coordinate 61,019,971 downwards.
TGCATGTACACAAATGATGGGTTTCAGTTTTAGCTACATAAACCCCAGGAGTGTTAAAAATAGCTTTGAAGATAGAGTGGAGGTCAAGATGTGCAGCAAGTTCCAGAGGATTCAATCCATGATTATCTTCTTGACCAAGAAGGGTCTTAATTATTGTATCACAATCAAAATTATTGCAGAACCAGTGGTACCACTCAATATACATATCCTGGTTATTTGGTCGAAAGAAGGATCCATAGATTAGCACATGAATAAGATTTAATGACTCAGAGTCTTGTGCTAAAATATTTACATTATCTTTCTGTAGAAATAACTTAAGGACTTCAAATGAACAAGATTCCATGGCCATGCTCATTGAATGACGTGTAACATATGATAATATAGAAGGGTAACAATCACATGAAGAATGCCCACATGTTGAAGGTTTCCACTTAGGCAATGATCCATTTAATAAAATCACACGCACACTATCTGATGTGTTATGAAGGATATGCTTGACCTTCCTTGTATTGTCTGCATTGATTGCTTTTATCCAGGATTCCAACAGTTCTTCAGAAATTTCATAATCTGATGCATCTATGACTAAACCAGTCATGTTGTTCTCGGCTGACATTACAGTTGGGGATAGTAGTTCAACACAAACACAACAGATATCTGGAGTTATAACCTCTTGGGGGAAACTGAAACTAAACATATATACAATACTCTTACATAGCTTAAAAACACTCATTTATAGACTGCAAACTTCAAGATAAAATAACCACTATGACTATGATGATTTAGCATAGATTAGCATGATTAAATGAAACCAATACATTTAGCAAAAATAATATTCTTCAACTCAATCAGCAAACCATCTTACCTGCAGCTTCTGTAAACGTAGATTAGAGTGTCCAGAAGTGATATACTATTCTGTACTGCCTCCTCCACGTGTTATGCCTGTAGGCTGTGCTATACACCCATAGAATCGCTGCAATGACTAAGCTGGTCGATATGCTTTTATTCCAGAGGGTAATTGTCAATAAATAATGCAGTGTCACAAACACTTTCCAATTGGACAGAGGCTATATGTAGTATGTATGCTGCTGTTATCAGTGGCAAACCTATGGGGGACGGGGGGGGGCAATGCTATTATTACTTGATGATTCTACTTCATACGTGGTTTCTTTTGAGTTGTGGCCCACATAGGCCCCCGCTGTGTTTGCTAGTAGGGGTATGAAAGCACACATTTTTGCAAAATGTGTCAAAGGGTTTGCTGTCCATTATACGAGGTAGTGATGCACTCCCACATAGGTCCGTTTCCATGGGCACAGATTGATGGCATATGCATTATTCAAAGGATTTTGTGTGGATGTTTTGTTGTAATTCTCTGGTATCCTTGACAACAGCTCACTGGGGCCAAAACCTGCTGAAACTCAATGGAGACTCTGCCACAAAGAGAGACTTGTCAAAATCTCAAAACATCAATAATTATTGAGAGTTCCATGATTTTCCCAAAATGCTATACGCAGTTCCATATAATTATCTTAAAATAATTCAGTCAGGCAGGACTTTTCAAAATTGTACTCATCAAAATATCTTAAGTAATCCTTATGATCAGAAGCAATTTAACTAGCTTCTTTCCATAATGGCTGCAAAATAGAAAAACAAATTCGATGATAATGACTCAAATTATATCATTGCACTTTGTAACAAAATACCATCTGATATCCTGCCTGAAGAAGTCTGATAAATACAGATGAAACGTTGCAAACAGATATCAATATAAAAATCATATAACCCGAATCAACTCGTCTGGTTTTGTATGGATTAGCAATTTTCCAACAAAATAGAAACAATAAATAGTTGCTGTGGATCAATAAATATATTAGTCAATAAATATATAATATAATATATTATTTGATGCCAAATTACAGTAGACTATAATATTAGAGAATCCTATCGGTATGCAAATCTTGTTTAAATCCCAGGGGAGGTATATGACTATATCACAATATATTAATTTTTCGATATTAATTCAATAAAAAAAAAACACAAAAAAAACTCCTTGTGTTGTTTTTTGTGTGATAAAATACTTTTATTACAATTTGACAAATATTCATAAATATTTCTGTGATGAATTCATGCATGTGAACAAATAGAGGAGTCACTGGTTTGGTGTCAGGCATCAGATATCACATGGCCATAAGGCCTCTTTATTCTGTAATAACGATACCATTGGGTGAAAAATTCCCACAAAACGTATCCTTATATAATCATAATGTCTAGTAAAGAAGTGTCAAAATTTATCAGGGAAAACTCATTAAACGTTACACATAATAAACATTAGAAGTGTAAGAAATAAGCAAACAGATTTTTTCATATTGTACGATGACACTAATATAGATTTTCTAACCTACTCTGGATCATGGATTACTGCAAATGATTTAAGTAACAATTATAAACTAGTTGGGTACAACATGTATCGTAATGATAGGTCATGGCTAGATGATGGTAAGATTTAAAAAGCAGGTGGTTTGATCACATACGTTTCTGTTACAAATGAATACGATCATTTGAATGTCTCATGTAAAGACTTGGAACTCTTAAGCACCACAATTTGCAGGGAAAACAAAAAGAACATTTTGCTGTTAAATGTATACAGACCCCCCGAGTGGTAATTTTACTGTTTTTTGGGATACCCTTAAAGATATTTTGAGTAGAATTAGTAACAGAGAAACTAAAGACAAAACTTGTACTTGGAATTATGAATGTTGACTTCCTGGTACATGATCACCTCAACACTAATACGTTAAAAGAGGGCATGGCCGGTTTTGGTCTACTAAGTTATATAGACGTACCCACATGCTATGCTGATAGAATTTCTTGCCTAGATTTAGTATTTTCAAACTGTTTAACCATTGATGAAGCAGGGTGTGTAATATGTAATTTGAGTGATCACGAGATGGTCTTTGTGACATGCAAAGAAATTAGATCCCCCTTTACCGGTAAAGTGGAGGTTAAAGGTCGTAAAATGAAAAATTACAACAGGCAAATGTTTGTTAGGTGCCTGCTAGGTTTTAATTTGAGAAATTTCTATGTTGAAACCGATGTTGAAAAACTGTGGTCAATAATCTTGAACAGAATTAGTCATGTATCAGATGTAATGTGCCCATATACTGTGTATAAAGCTTACAAAGATAGTAAGCACTGGCTCACCCCTGAGTTAATTGGCGAAATGCACCATAAAGACAATGAGATGCAGAGAGCCAAAAGAATTGGTAATATTGAGCGTGTTAAGTCTGCCAGAAGGGAAAGAAATCAAACCTCTAAAAAGGCCTACAAGGCAAAGAAAAACTTTTATTTTGGATAAAGCTGAAGAAAATAAAAATAACCAGCGTAATTTTTTGCGAGAACTAAACAAGATAATTCCCCAGAAAAAAGGAGAAAAAGACACAATTAAATTGATTGACCCTGCTACACAGGAATTTATGCCTGAAGAGAATGTAGCTAATCTTATTAATGATTTCTTTACCAATATTGGTCCAAATCTCTGTAAAGATAATACCACAAACTGGGTTTTTGAAGATGATGTATACGATGATGGTATTATTGATTGGAGTACAACACCAGCAGAGTTTATGAAATATCTAAAGGAAATTCCTTTGCATAAAACTACAGCAATTGATGGGTTAAAGGCTAATGTATTAAAGGATGCACTTGTAAGTTTGTTACCTCAAGTTACGCATATGTTTAACCAATCTTTAGAGTCTGGTAATATTCCCATGTCTTGGAAATCAGCTTGTATTATACCAATCCCCAAAGATGGCAATCTTAATCTTGTAGAAAACTATAGACCAATTTCTTTACTATGTACAGCTTCCAAAATTTTAGAAAAAATAGTTCATTCAAAATTAACAAAATATTTAGACGATAAAGGGATTTTAACAGATAAACAAGGGGGCTATCGTAAAGGATTTTCAACTATTCACACAGTGGGAGAACTTACAGATGATATATAAAGGGATAGAAATGTAGGTATAGAAACAATAGCAGTATATATTGACTTAAAAAAAGCTTTTGACACGGTAGATTATTCAACATTACTAAATGAGTGTAAACTATATGGTGTTTCCGCCAAGCCTATGACATGGCTTCAGAATTATCTTAGTTAAAGGCAGCAATGTACTCTAGCTAATAATGTCCAATCCAGTTTCATGGAAATGGTGTGTGGAGTTCTTCAAGGTTCAACCTTAGGGCCTCTCCTCTTTTTAATATATGTCAACGATGTGGTTAAGGTAATTAAGCATGGTACGATATTACTATACGCCGATGATACCGTAATATATATGTCTGGTAAAGACAAACATGTTGTAAACAAACTGTTACAAGAAGACCTACACAAGTATAACACAATACCAAGGTAATAAGCTGACTGTAAATTGCAAAAAAAAACTAAGTTTATGTGCTTTGGTCTGAGTTGCTGCTGGAAAAATTGTAAATTCAAAATTGGAACAAATAATATATACGGTGTCTCTAGTTATAAGTATTTGGGAGTCATTTTAGATCATGCAATTAACTATGAGAAATTCCTTAATAACCAACTAAGAATGGTCAGTTTTAGGACATACCAGCTCACTAGAATGAGTGAGTACTTGAGTATACCAACTAATTTACAAAAGTTGTATCCTGCCTATTTTAGAGTATGGTGACATATTAATAGTAAAGTCTAATAAGGATCTGCTCAAAAGAAGACAGCGTGCCCAAAATAGAGCATTAAAAATTGCCTTGAAACAAAATTTTAGAGCCCATACAGAAGATATCCATGCTCTTGCAAACATTAACCTTCTCAAAACTAGATTATTAGCCAACCAGTACCTAGCAGCATATAAAAGACAATCAATTCCAAAATTTAGAGATAACAGACGTCTTAACACAAGAGCCTGGGATGGTCCCATACTAAAATGCCATACCTTCATGCTAAGTCATACACACATAGTCTAGAATCGACACTAGCTTTTGCTTGGAATAATTTAGAGCCAGAAGATAGAAACATTCAGACTTTCCTTTTATTCAAAAACGACGTAAAAGAATTCCTATTTAATAATATCCCAGATAAAGTCACAGTCTAAAAAAAATTGTTTTCCTACCCCCCACCTTTTCTACACCCCCCCTCCAACACAAATGTCTTCTTAATCAGACAGGTATTGGACTCTACTAACTCTTAATTTTAATCCTCTAGCAGTCTGCCTTTTGCACGATGCAGCTCTAGATAAAACCTGTTTTTCTTAGGTATATGAAGATATTCCTTCTATTTTATATAATACAATGTTCCCAAAGTTGTTGATGTACTTCCCAGTAAAACCAAATTTGGATATAAAATGTATGAAATATGTACATAAAGTAATGTCATTTGGCTCGCCTACATTTCTCAACACTACTAAGATGTCACATGTAAAGGTCATTAAAAAATGCTAATTCAGTCAATAAAGACAAATTCAAACTCATAATGATAGCATCCACAAACCGCACCTGTACTCTAAGCTTAAAATCAAATCAAATTTAAAATTAGTTGACAAAAGTGTTGACGGTCTGAATAATTCCAAGCCACTGGCTGGAGTTTGGATGAACTGCTCTTTTATAGAGAGTATACAACAGAAGGAAGTAACCAAGGTCCCTGAGCGGTAGCCATTCAGAGAGCGCAGGACAAGCCACTCACAGCCGATCAGCGAGCAGCTCACAAAAGGGGAGATACCACAGCGCCGTCTGGTGAGCAGCTCAGGATCCAGGGCCACACCCACTCACTTATTTATACATGGAGTCAACAAGACAATCCATCCTTTACTATAAGTCACTATTTTAATGAATGTGTAAAGACACATTTATCCTTGCTGTGAAGAGAAGCTCATGAAGATACAACTAACCTACTTCCGAACTTCCTAAATATATGTGTGTCCATGCATATAGTATAGTGATCAGTCCCCAGAGAAACATCATATTTAGATAATGAGAACACTAAATAGGTATGCATATATTTATTGTTAACGATAGTACATTGTAGATTGATTTCTTCTGATGAAGCTTGCTGTTTTAACATCTACATCACAATATAATATTGACTACTATCAAGAAGTGCATGATATTCCAGGTACAGTTTCTTATCACTTATGGGTCTCAACATTGGTTTTCGGAAATTCTAATTTTGGTTTGACTCCATATTCTGTGACAATTAGAAAGAGCCGTCCATTGCTATGGGGGAAAATTGACCATAGTCTATGTTTGTGCCACCTGAAAAAGCAACAGTCAACAAGGGTTGCAGCACTGTCAGCCATTTGGTGGCGGTTAAAGGTTAAAAGATGACATCCATATGAAGATAACTTGGACACCCTGTTTGAGAACAAGGCAATTAGCATGTTGATTAACATGACTGGCACCATCATGAGATATAGGATGTGCAACAAATACAGGCTGGTCTGGTCCCCTGTTTGATACTTATGTATAGGGAGTGTGTTGACCATTACAGAGTAGATGCTGAGAATTGAGTCTATTATGCCAGTAAACCCAGGGGCTCCTTTCTTACAATCACTACCATATGAAGTAAGGATCATAAAAAAGGCAAGGGCAAAAAGGCTCTGAAAAATTATGAGGACGATAGCAAATTTCATCAAATCTCTTAGCATATGTTGTATTATCACCACAAAATATCCGATCCTTGTTAACTGGATAAGAAACATGAAAGACCATAACTTTGTGAACAGCAAGATTATATCAATGATGTGTGTTAATGTTACAGGGATCAACAACTCTGTTAGATATCCAACTGTGGCTGTTGTTATTTTAACTAAAACAATGAAATGCAACGCTATTTGCATGTGAAGATGAAATAGTGGTTCGGTTGCAGACTCTCTTGAGTGATCTAGATAATTTTTTAAGCAGTCAAACTGCTTTCTATTCATAAACCTGCGGATTACAGACAAGCAGAGAGAGATCAAAGACTCAAGAAATGTTAATGACAGAACAAAGACATCACAGGGCCATGCAGATATTTTCCATAAACAGTTTTGCTTTACTAAGACTTCTGTTGTATTGTTAGTATTTCCAGTAATGAGAATTTCGGGGAAAAGGCCTTCTTTCACAATCAGTGAATTAAAAATGAGGCATATAAGACATGATTTTAACAACATGCCAAGGACAAGTATGGCAACAAACGGCTTCATTACCTGGAACCTTTTACTGAACCAGGTTTGTATCAAAGGACTTTGAATGAATTCCTGTGTCGGAAGTTGAGAAAGTTTATCATGGTCTATGTAGCTCAGCATCAATAGTGGTGACTTGTTCAATCGTTCAGAATCTGGATGCTCATAGTCAGTTACGTCATACCACTTGCATGTACATAAATGACGGGTTTCAGTTCTAGCAAGATAAACCCCTGGAGTGTTGAATATGACATTGAAGATAGGGTGAAGGTCAAGATGGGCAGCAAGCTCAAGTGGGTTAAGTCCATGATCATCTTCTTGACCAAGAAGGGTATTGATTGTTTTTCTATCAAAGTTAACACAGAACCAGAGGTACCATTCAATGTACTTATCCTTATTATGAGGTACAAAGAAAGTGGAATAAACGAGTATATGAATAATATTCAATGACTCATTGTCTCGGGTCAAAATATTTGCATTATCTCTCTCTAGAAATAACTTAAGGACTTCAAATGAACAAGATGCCATGGCCATACTCATTGAATGGCGTGCAACATATGGTAAGAAAGAAGGGTAACAATCACATGTGCAATGTCCACATGGTGTAGGCTTCCACCCAGGCAACATTCCATTTAATAAAATCACCTGTACACTACTTTGTACATTGTCAAGAATATGCTTGACCTCCATTGTATTGTCTGCATCAATTGCACTTATCCAAGATTCTAACAATTCCTTTGAAATTTCAGAATCTGCACCATCCACTAAAACAGCAGTCATTCTCTCGCGTTGATGGTTGACTGACTTCACAGTTACTGAAATCAAATCTGATGGTGCTGGTAGCTCAGGTAATGTAAAATGAAACCAGGGGGTAATAATCTCCAGAAAGAACCAGGATCTGAAAAAGACAAAGATAGCCAGTCTCAATGGATAACTTATTACCAATAAATTTCAATCACAAGCAGTATGATAACCATTGTTAAATATATTTCAACTGAATATATCTCACAACAAAAAATAGATCAGAAATAAAATACCAGTTTCTTTGTTACCGCTGCAGGTGTCTCCGACACTGTAGTTTACAACTTACCAACACTGTGGCTATATGTTGGTGATCAATCTGGAAAACCTTCAACAACAGCAGAATCAATGTCTTTCTGAACCCAAAGCTTTTAGCCAGATCAATGTCATGTTTACCCTGCATTTTTCTTTGCTTCTGCTGCACTCAGTTACATCTCTAAATGCGACGGCTAAAATGGTCTACCGTATTTTGATGCAATTAGTGCTAAGCCCAGAATAAGCACACACCCTGATTTTTTTGTGTCTTTTTTTGTTTCTTTGGGCTTCAATTTCGACGGTAAATATCCAAAGATATCTGAGCACAACTAAACTATTATCTACTAGAAATAATGGTATTTGTTATGCATCCTAGGCACCAATTATTGTGAATACGGTACATGGTTTCGCTGCAGGTACTAGTTATAAAAGGTCTCCAATTCAACAGACACTGTATAGCTATCGCCAATGCTACTCTACACAGTTATATGAGAGGTGACATTGATTGCAATTATGTTAGATAATCAGCTTTCTATTCACCAGGTCCTACTTTCCCTGGGCCCAGAGAAATGGTAGAATAATTATTATATGGTGTGTTCGATTCTCTGCTATACAATTCTATGTATTCTTGGCAACGGTAACAAAAGATGTCAGCTCTAGGTGGTGGGAGGGGGCCTTGATGGGGTCATTTTTACACTGGTATACGACTGGACCTCTGACAAACCTTGCACCCGTTAGATGGATTTTGACCCAAGAACCTTATAGGACCTTTGACCCAAAACTAATCGTTTTTGGGAGAAACCGATGAAATGTACCATATTCAGGAAAACATACTGAAAGAGTATTCCTGTGGGAGGATTTTATTGGAAAAGTGGAAATCTTGGTCAAAGCATTTGAGTGAAAGTAGATTTTTGAAAGGTTTTCTTCAAGGGAATGTACAGGACTCTTGTACCGGGCGATTTTGTCGGAAAAGCATCCTTTATGACCATCACACTCAATTAATGTGTACAGAAAATGTACACAACTCCCCACCACCCCTCCGTTTTGTCAGCGGCATGGCTGGTCTGACCATGAGTCTGACCGAGATGATGAGCAACCATATTGACTCTGGTCTCGCATGGTTTTGGCTGGGTTGCACCAACCCATTCAGATTCCACGGTTTGTCAGTTATTAACAGTAGGTTAGGCCAGAACCAAAGTCATGTTAGACTTGCCCTGGTTATCTTTGATCACAATGAGTGTCATGTGTCCTGTCACATTGCCTCCACTTAAGCGGGGATTCCACTGATTTTGGATGAAAAAATAGGTCAAAATTTGGTAAAACGGACAATTATTTTCTGTCATTTGCAGTATTCCACTCAGATTTGGAGGTGGCCCAACGGGAAAATATACTCCAACCGACACATTTCTGAACCCGTCATCAGAAATCACGTGGAACTTAGCTGACCGACAAAAAAAACCCACAGAAATACAGAGAATTACAGTGTTCTTTGCTCCCAACATGGAGTGGAAATAATGAAAATCCATTGGTCGGCCAGAAAGGGGAGAATCGGGGGACAAAAATCTGATTTTCATTTGGGTTGATTTCTATCGGGCGGGAATAAATCGGTCGGGAACCTGTGAGCCATCTGATGGTATGTCAGAGAAGCAGAAGTACCTATATTTACACCAGACGGTGCCACCGCATTAGGTCATGTGATCCAGGAGGACGCCCGTCCATACAAATCCAAAATGGCAAGAAAGTTGGAAAGATGCCAATATTATGAAAACTTGTACACATGCTGCTGAATGTCTGCCAGTTTCACTCAAATAATAGGAAAGGGATTCTCAGTGAGTTAACATTTTTTTCAAAGGTTAAATTGGGAATCAGTGAAAATGCAATTTATTCAGTGCAAATTCGAGCGAAATTTAGGTGGTTTTACACTACAGACCAGTGTTCAAATTTTCCATGGTCAGTAGCTAATTTTGGTTGGAAATGTTTTGAAGAAAGGGTGTATCTTTTAGGTCAAGGGTGATTTTCAGAAGTTGTAAATGTCCTGGTGGCTGTTATCACGTTTTCTGCAATATTTAAGTATATAGTAGAGACCTGTAGCCCACAGGGGTATCGGGTTGACACAGCTTTCAGGCTATCAGTACATTATGATCAATGTAAGACACAGCAGGACCAGATCAGTTCAACTTACTTGGTCTTTATAAACACAACGGAGATAGATCTGATAGCCGGCAATATTTTTCTCTTAGTACATCATCAACAAGTTGAGAAAAAGAGTAGTGCCCTCTCTCTCTCTATCAAATCCTATCAAGATTAGATAGGCTAGATTATGTGCTATTCCTGGATGGAGTGACCCCTTGACATACTTTCAGAGTTTATTTTGCCCCTACAGTGTAGAGATAGAAACTGACTGTCAGTGTCCCCACTGCTTTCTAGCCCCAATTGTCACCCAGTACAACATGGCTGAGCAGGCCTATGCCAAACTTGTGGTGGAAATTGCACTTAGAAATACTGAGGTTCAGGAACTCCAGGTGAGCTTGTACACTGCACACTCACTCAAATACCAACCTTTTGTCGTTAGCCCATTGGTACTGCCGGGAGATACTGTGACTTTACCACCCACAATTTAGATATAAATGCTAAATATTGTACATAATATTCTCGTGCAGGACTTTTAGATGAACTTTTACCAAACCCAGAGTAAAATAACATAAACCTGTAAACTTCAGGTTAAAGCTGCAAAAAGTCTCCGCATGTCTAGTGTGTGCTTTGTCAGAAAAGAAAAACATGACAAAATCCAAAATGACTGCCAAATAGCAATAATCCCATATTCCAAAGCATGGAAATGCATTGCCTGAGAAGGATTTTTTTTTACCATACCGGTACCTCACCCGCCTATGGGGGGCACTAATTTATTAGTTTGTTGCTGCTTGTAAAAAGGGTAAATCTAACCCTGTACAGTGTCCTTTTGTTAGATTTCTGGATCTCACCTCTTTCTTTAAAAAAACGTATAAGAGAATTCAGCTGCCAAACTATTTCAGAAAAGAAAAATAATCAATATAGCCCTCATTGCGCAAAACAATCAATCCTATCATGGTTACAATGCAGTTTATACGAGATAACCTTCAAGGCTTCAAGATCACACCCTTTGCTGGAGGCTCGGTCAACCATGTCTTCCTTGTGACGTCAGCCTCTAGTGGTACCACAAGGCAGCTTGTCTTTAAGCATGCGGCTTGGGCACCGAAGGTAATTTATCACAGCTTTACAATCCATAAATGAATTGTTTTTTTATCTAATATGTACATAGGCTTTGTTGTAAAATCATTCTTCCATCGATTTAGTCGGATAGAGGATTTAAAAAAAGCAACACACAGAAATGAGCTCAACTTTAAATTAATGTTGACTTGTGGTTGAGCAGTCAGGCTCAAATGTTAATTCAACGTTGAAGTCATTTTGCGATATTCCTAAAATATATGTCTTTTCTACATCTAGTCCTACCATGATGATATTTATTCACAGGCATTTCCAGAAGTTGCCCTAACCCCATACAGAGTCCATATAGAGTTTTACACCTCCCAGATGCTATACAACTTTACTGAAGGATCAACACCTAAGATGATCTGCCTAGATAAGATAACCAACACAGGTAAGATATCAACTTTACTGTAGAATAATTAGAATATTTATCAAACTGGCCAGACTATCTGTGTCACACTGTATAATTCATATTCTATTGCTAAGGTGAGCTAATAACATTTTTCTAGTTAATGTTTATTGGTACTTAAGTTTGAATTCGTCTTTATTTGTGAATAATATTATCCCTGTTACATCAGTTCTCATTGTAAGACTTGTACCTTTGTACTAGGTCACGTCAGCTCAATATTCTAGGTAGGCCCAAAACATGCATGTGAAGGGGCAATAATATATGTGTAACATGGGTTTGTGGTTTCGAGGCAGGAATGGCACAGTTCTATGCTAGGTGGCAACACCTGGCATCCTATGCCAAGTCCCCTGAACGATCACCCGGTTGCAAGTTCAGATAGGGCACTCCAGATGGCGCGCCGGTGGAGTGCCACTTCGACACTGCTTGATCTGCAACCAGGGTACATAAGAGGCCGCGGATGGCCACATCAGGGAGGTCGTCTATGGACGAGCTCAGACCCACACCCTTTGATACCTTTGTGACTGGGGCCCCTACACCTTTCCTGCTCCTGGCTCTTACACCAGCCCTTGCTGGGACAAGACCAGTCCAAACAGCTCTGCTGACTTCGAACCAGCGAGAACGCTGCTTGTGTATTTCGAGCTTTGTCTGTGATTAACCTGTACATTTATTGACTACTATTTCGAGGCCGTGTTCATATGAGAACCAAGGATTGAGACTTGAATAAACCTGTTGCATTCAAACCAAATTTGGCACCTGTGTTCATTTTTTTTACAATTCATTCTCAGTTATCATGGAGTATATAGAGAATGCTGAAACTCTAACACAGATGTTGTGTGGTGGGGAGGTCAGTTTGGACATAGCCCGACAGGTGGGAGATGTGTTTGCAGCCCTTCACAAGAACACATGGCTGTCTTCATGTGGGGTAGACAGGCAAAAGGAATTATTGCATCGATATAGGTAATGTCTATAATTCTTCCTGGCACTATATATCTCAATAGTTAATGCTTTAAAGCTTTTGAATACTGGAACCAAAAAATAATTAGTCTATTTTGTATGATGGAGTCCACTGTCGAACTCTATAGAATAAATCTTCCTTGACGATGGGCATAACTGGAATTCATGTAATAGCTAGTATTATCAACAACATAGTCAATGTTAGTCCTAATGTATTTACTACAGTTATCTAATCTTCCGTGGAATTTCTTTTCGTTCTAGGTATGTCTATTACGGAATTATAATAATGATACCTTTTTTCCACAGTGATATGACTCTAAAGGAAAACAAGAGGAATTTCGATTTTGTAACTTGCTTGTCAGCAGATAGTATATACAATGTCATTGAGCAGGAGAACCTGGAGGCTTTCCAAGCCCTACAACATGATGGGTCCCTGAATTCAGCATTGGATGACCTGAGGGAGTATGTGGATACTACAAGGCAGTGTGTGGTGCACAATGACTCCCATGCCTCCTGCATTCTGGTCAGTGGCTCAAAGATAAAGGTGTGTTTTTTAAAGTCTCATTTTTGCAACATACAAGTTGTTTATAATTATATTTGTTGAAAATAGGTGTCTTTATTTCACTTGGTAGACATATTTTAAGTTGAAAGCTAAATATCATGTGCATAACTGCTTTAAATTCTTAACCTTTGCAGAAAGGCACCTTTATAATTATCTATGTTAATAAATAAACCTATTTACAAGGCGTACATAATAGTGTGTCTAAAGAAGTCCCTCAAATGATAGTTCTCAAATCTCCATTAACTGCACTAGTGGTATACAACTGTACAGGTTATGGATTCATTATAGAGCAGAATGTACCACCCTCTCAGTTGTGTTAAAGTATTTCATCTATAAATCCCTTTTTGTTCAGCGCATGGTAACGCGTCCTTGTGATGTGCATACCTTGTCCTCATGACAAACTAGTTATGACATATGGTACAGATACTTCCATGGCAATAGCAGAACAATATTTCAGAAATTCCCAACTTTATATCTGCCAGGTTATAGACACTGAATTCGCTAATGTGGCTGTGGCTTCCAAGGATGTCGGCCTGTCGTTGACTTTCTACCTCATGCTGTTTTATAAATCGCATTCAGAAGGGGATGATGATCTGGCTAACAAGCTATTCCAAGCAATCCAAGAAATAGGTGAGACTTCTTTTTATGAATTAAAATTGACAATAGCTAGATATCTATCAAAGTCAATGTGAACAACATCAGTGGACACTATCATCTGTATTGCTCTGATGCTTTAATAACAACCTTTTATTATCCCCAGTTGAACAATATATGGCATCTATGTCAGTCATTCTCACGAGCCATGAGTCGAAGCAGAGGATGTTGAGGGATATAACACGGTCAACGGGGCATTGCCTCCTGCGCTTGTAAGTGTTGATCATATTATTACTCACTGCATAGATACCATAACCCTTTAAGGGCCACCTTGTGCTTTAATATACTATGTACTTTGTCGTCATGGTGCATAGGTACAGCCCCGGTGAGTACTGCATTCATGCATCATAATGTTATCAAACCATTTAGGTACATTTAGAGTTTGACTACTTGCATCGAAGATGCACCTATTGCCATACATTTACCTTTACAGCAAGACACAAGCACATTTGTTTCATTTGTCTGAAAGATCCAATGAAAATGATAATATATAGCCGTCATTTCTTTGCAGCTCAATATTCTCAGATCTCCATATTCACCTAGATCTGCCACCAAGTGCCAAATCGCTGTGTTGGAGGGCCGCGAAGACAATGTTGCAAGTACAACACGTGCAGAATATTAACGACATGCTTCACTTAATTCGTTCAGCAGCTGCATAGTGAAGGAACATGAACCATTAACCCTGTGCGGAGAGCATGACGATTGAATGTGCAATGTCCTTTGTCGATATTATGTAAGAATGCAGTTCTGGTGAGTCTATACTCACAGTGATACAGGAAAACATGACAACATTAAATATGGCACCAGAAGTCAATAATACTAATCTATTACATTGAAATACCACAGTCCATGCCAATAAAAGGAATGGGTTTCATATGTTACTCTGAATTTGAATCACTGCAAAGATATCTACACTCCCTATGGACAAGCCAACCCTGTAAGTGGTAAGGCCAGCCATGGCATTTGTCGTCATAATGCACGAATGCAGCCCTGGAGAGTAACTTGACTGTATTGCCAATATGCAGTGCCAGCGAGTTATTCGCCAGAAAGTATTGGTGTGTCATGAAAATACAAAATTAATGTTACCTTCGGCTTTAGGCATCATAGCCAGCACATTCAATGTGCTTTGAACGTTCTGGCATCCATGCCTCATTTCGTTATGACGTATGGATGCAGCCCCAATGAGTAACTCGTCAATTGTGCATAATGCCGACCCTACAGGTTTACCCCTGCCAAATGGTCTGGGAGGTGCACGCGCCACCAGCCAGCTACTTGCCGACGCTGTATCGGTTCTTAGAGGGCAGTAAGAAAGGGAAGTTAATATTATTCTCATATATGTTACCCTATATTGTAACGGGAGAGGGCGTTTCCGAATGCAGCCACCTCCGGCCGCTGGTCACGTGGGTGACGGTCAGTGCTGGAGACTGGAGGCAACTCCTCCAGTCCCCATTCCTGTACTTTTCCTCCACCAGAACACTAGGTAAGCTTTGAGCTCCAGTTTTGATGGGTGATTTTCAGGGACCATTAGATTTATATTGCTGACTTGTGACCATTACTGTATTCAAGGTTTTGTACCGTTTCTGAAGAATATATAGTTATTAATCATAATTTACTGTGTCTGGTTTTGTCTTGACATATACACTATAGCCATTTTAGGACTTCACTCTTCCTCAGCCTCCAGGCTGCACTAAGTCCCCCTAAGGGCAACTTCTGGCCATCTGACGACTGAATTATCATGGAATAGCATATCAATAATCCCCTAGTCCAAACTATTTCAACTGGTGTCCGAAGTGGGGATATATTAGCAAAATTCTGCTAACTTTAGGAGGCAGGGACTTAGGTCTCAGCCTCCTATCTACAGACCCCACACCCCAAATTTTACATCTCACAAAATCGTTATTTTCTCACTCAAAATTGCTCCAAAATGGCTTCAAAGTGTCAAGACATCTTAGCCGGCTCAGTTTGCTGAAAGGTTTGTTTAAAAAGTTTATATTTTAAGGTGGATGGAGATTGATTTAATTGTGTCCACCTAAAAACGTGTTCCCTGTTTAATTGGCACTCTGTGCCCACACTGGATATTACACTGCCAGACGATTGGAGATTCCCTGGCTAAGGACCCCTATTAATTTTACAGGTGTCCCTAGACACTTTACATTGTTTTATACGGTTGTATTAATAGTATTGTTGGTAAGTTGTCAGTCAGAGTTGGCTGCCTCCTACGGCAGCCGCCCTCCCCTCCCGGGAACCACCCACGTGAGCCGCTCCTCCTGCTCCCATCCCTCCTCCTGAGCCCTCCTCCCACCCCCACCCAGTGTTCCCATAGATTCAACCATATCCCTTAGGAAAAACGGGTGTAAAACCAACACCCTCTGGTTGTTTAATCCGAAGACCTTCTTGCCCACACCCCCGACATAGAAGTTTTAATATACCACAGCAGTGACGCCCATCACCGCCGCCCCTTGTGGGTTGCACTCACGGTCCTGACTGCAGCAACCCCGCCATCCTTAGACTACTCCCAAAACCACTCAGATTAATTATACATGTGTGCCTAAACATATTGCCCTGTTTTACACTATTGTTATAATTGTGGTGATTGCGAAACTGCTGGTAGATAAATCACAGCAGCGACGTGTGTGGCTACACGCCGCCACCCCGGCCGACACTACGTAACACGTCCACCCTACTCCCCTCCTGCTCCCAGGCCCCCACACACCAGGTAATTGTCTTATCTGACTCCCCCCCCCCCCCCCCCCCCCCCAAGGTATAGTTGTGTACCTGGGCAGTTTGCCTTACCACTGTTCTCTTAATTGTATTGTGAGGAAATAGATCCGAGTTGGTCGCCGGCCACGCCGTCCACGGCCGCCGCCCTCCCCTCCCGGGAGACGTGCCTCCAGGTCCACCCTGTGCCCTCACTTCTCACCAAACCACGTGTATACACTTGGCCCACCCTGTGTCCCGACCCCCTTGAAATGTTGGTGTAGGCGTAATTGAAGGTTTGATCATCAAAAACTACGTGTGTTGGTGTTTGTGTTATAGGGGACATTGTAGATGACGGTGACGGCCGCACCACACGTACACGTCGCCCTCCTCCTGGTCTCCTGCACCTCATACACTGCAGACACCAAACCTCGGTCACATTCACCCTAAGGTCCTGTATATTTAGAGGAATAATTTCTCCGTCCTATTACCAAACATTGTCACCGTAATCCCTACGCTGCTCACTTGGGCCGCTCCTCCAGTGCCCAGCCGCACCTTGTGTGTCTGGTATTAAATCAGTCACCCTGGTGCCCTGGCGTTACATTAATCCTGAGAACACATATACCCCTATAGTGCCCGTAAAGTTATCATTGGTGAATACGAATACATGCACATATGTATCTGCACTTGTCAGGAATCGCGTATCTATACATGTAGACATCCGTATTTCTATCTTTATAAATCAAGACGGTAACGGCCATCAAACGGTGGACCCAGTCCTCACCAGTGCACGGGTGTGTCGCCCCCTCCAGGTTGTACCACGCGTGTACGACCTGTGTCTATACCCCTCCCCCAGCAGTCCACGCGCCATACATTCCCTTATTGACTGTTAGACTCGCCCAGTGTGAGGTGTTTTGCATCCTGTACACACACATGATAATAGTGGTGGTTTTTAAACAGTTGGTAGATCACGGCGGTGACGGCCGTCACACGCCTCACCGGGCCCGCACCCCACGTACATCGCCCTCCTCCAGGTTGTCGACCCCCTATCCACGACACCCCTACTACATGTATTCACTACAAACCAAGTAGACAAACTTCTGTTTTTATATCCAAATTCATTTCATATCCACCCCCCGTCATAAAGGTCATTCTAGTAACAGCCGGCAATCTTTCATTCCAAACTAGATAAATTCGCGCCCCCCCCCCCCCCAACAGTTCAGGACTTGATTCCTGCCCCGGCCCGCCCAGGGCCCGGAAGGGACGCGGGAATTCGCGCCAACCCCCCCCCCCCCCCAGGTATATTTGCCCAAATAACTTAGGAAAGACGCATATGGATATTTCGTTCTTACATCCAAAGACATTTCCATTTGACATTCCGTCTCTGGTAGACCTAGGAGATCACGGAGGTGACGGCCGTCATAGCCGTCCTCCAGGTGATAAGAGAGGTCCACACTGCGTCTATACCCCTCCTCTCCCATACCTGGAGCTCCCACTGGAGTAAACCTAGCATAATCACGTCATTTTCTCTCCGAGCCACTCTGATCAATTCAGAATGCAATTGTGAATCACAGGGACGGCCGGTAAACGGCGCTCCCAGCCAGCACGACGTGCGCGTACCCCTCCTCCAGTGGACGCAACGTGCATCCACCCTGTGTCCATTTCCCCTCCTCCCATACCCCAAGTTCCATTGGAGTGAAACACACCGATTCATCATCTTACCTGTTCTATTTACCATCCAAGTACACGTGACTTATTGATGTAAATGGGATTGTAAAGAATACCGTCAAAAACAAGTGTATTCTGCCTTGGTTGATCGTGGCAGTGACGGCCACACACCACGTGTGTGTCGCCCTCCTCCAGGTGGTCCACCCCTGTGGCCGACCTCTCCATTCCCTCAAAGTTTACAACATTCCCTATTTCATTTCTTACACTCACCCAGGAGTGTCAGCACAGGTCAGGTATGTTTGGCTGGATTATAATATAGATTGTGAGATAACGTTGTCCCGGGCGTCGCCCTTCTCCTGGGTAGCGCCGCCACCCACGTGAGCCGCTCCTCCTGCTCCCATCCCTCCTCCTACCCGCACAACACACGCGCGGCCTCCTCCTGCAGGTAGTCCACCCTGTGCCCTCCCCTCCTACTTGCATCTACCCACAGAAGATAGGTATTACTGCAGCAACTTCTGGTTGTCAGACTTTTATGCCCACACCTTAGGGAATAAGATATTTTTGTGAAACACGGTAGTGACGGCCGCCAAACGCTGTCACGCGCAGCCCTCCTCCAGGTGAAAGCACGTGCGTGTACAACCACTGCCACCACCCTGGGCTCCAGCCCCTTTCCCTCACACCCCGGGTACACGACCTAGCGATCTAATTGTGTTAGGTGCAAGTACCAAATTATAGATACAAAAGATAGAGATTGGATTGTTGCAGTAACCACATTTCAGACTGTAATACTGGAACAGAGGGCAGATAACGGTGACAGCCCACACCCCATGTGCGCCACCCTCCTGCGGGAGGTCCACCCTGTATCCACAACATCCATACTCCATACATTCACTCCAAGCCAAGTAGAAAAGCTGCGTTTGAATTCTCTATAGAAGATTAAAATTCTTTATAACCACGGCAGTGACGGCCACGCACCACGTGTGTCGCCTCCTCCAGGTTGTACAACGTGTGCCCATCTTGTTCTAACCCCCCTCCCCCCTTCATATATTCATCCAGATCCCCTAGAAAAGACAGTTTATATTTATCCTAAGACTTTCATACCAATATCCCCGACATAGAGTTAGTTCTAAAACACAACAGTGACGGCCATGCACCACGTGTGTGTCACCTTCTCCATATAGTCCACTGTGTCCACACCATCCCTGGAAATTGGATTAGCAACATTCCTTCAAGACACCTCGAGTCCACGTTTCATTATCAAAAGTTGCCAATATAGAAGTAGATCTAGAGCTACCTTGTAGAATTTAAACCCCACGTGGGTTACTTACAACCACTGTCCAGGGGAAAGAATTAATTCTGCTTGGCCAAGATAAGTTCAAAAGAAACACTTCAATCTTCCCTGATATATGTCTGCATAGGTTTTATATTCACTGTATTCAATTTTTGCTGAAAATTATATGCAGTTAGACCTTGCTCTCCCCGACAGCACTTCGTGCCCCCCAAGGGCCTGGAGGGGACGCGGAAACTCCGCGCCAGACCCCCCTCCCCCCGCCGCCTCATAAGTACCCCTAACCCACGCTGAACTTTAGAATTCACCCTATATTGACCTTTGGGAACGCCGTTACAACAGGGTGTTTTAGATCTCTCCTCACTAGCACCCCCCCCCCCTCCTCCAAACCACGACAATTAGTCACCGGGCACCAGGAGGGACGCGGAATTTAACACGGAATTTGTCGCCACTTAGTACCCATTAACCCCCAAACCCCCACTCTCTCCCAGGGTCACGTGTCTGATAAAGCACCGTGTCCTGGGGTGTCCTGTTCTCCAACGGGGCAGGCACCAGAATCTGCTCCCCCAGCCCCCACCCCCACTCCCTACTAGGATCACGTGTCTGATAAGGGTTGTGTCCCTCCCTACCGCCACCCGGTCACCACGAGCAACGCCAAATTTGCCGCCAATTAGAAGATTCTTCAGTGGGCCCCAACCCCCCACCACGCCTCTCCCCCCCCCTGTAAGGAGACGTATAGCCACCCCCCCCCCCCCCCCCCCCAACCCCAACCCCCACCCTGGAGCTTGGAGTAGACGCGCAGAGTTCGCGCCATACCTCACCCCGGAACAGTGCCTACTTAATATTCATGAGCATTTCCCTGCACGTTGGACGCTGACCACAGCATGGGCCTTGGTCGTTTCATGCCCCAAGACTTAATTGAGATTTGTATAGTTCTGAACACCTGGATAACTCAAAAACGAAAGTATAAGTAAACTGAAGGAAGTAGAGTTGGAAATAACTCCCTCACCCCTCGTTGCTTATAGGTTGCCCCCTCACCGCCCCCCCTTGTCCCTCTAGTGGAATACAGAGGTACCCCCCCCCCCCCCCCCCACACACACACCCAACCACGTGGGAATTGTTATTGTATTGTGTCCAGGAGGTTGGCGCTGGTGCATCACCGAACGCAGCCACCCCACGTGGTGCAAGGGGCTTACTGCCAGGTCCGCGCTGGTGTGCAAGGAGTAAACGATCACGCCCCTTCACGAAGATAGCTCACCCGGTGCTCACCCGGTCCCTGCAAGGGTGTAGCTGCCCCTCCCCTCCAGTTGGGTTTAGTCCAAAAGACTCAAGGGGTATTTACATCAACCTGAACACCGGGATAAAACAGAAACAGAGGCAAAACTAGACTGTCAGGTAGAATCAGAACACCTCCTCACCCCGTCCTTTTACTTTGGGTTGCCTCCCTCCGACTCTACTGCTTAAGGACAGGGAAATAACACCTCATCTAAACTCCTTAGTGTCCTTTTGATAATGCAACTCTAGACACATAGCATAAGCACCCAAAAAGCATCTGCACTTTAGGAGCATCGCCCTCACTCATCGCTTCCAGTCTGGCATTACAGTGCTAGGTTGGGCAAGCTTCTGGGAGGCACATATTATTATCATTACTATAGGTGAACACTCTGCCATTATCTAGCGACTCGGGTATAAGAGCGAGGCTGACGGCAGCTGTCCCCGGCTGTCGCCCTCCCCATATTTAACTAGTGGAGAAAAGGAATCCACATGCAAGTGCTCCTTACCGGTCTGGAGGGGACCCGGACATTTTCGTGCCATTTTTCGCACCTCCTGCTCCCCTCCGTGTAAGGAGACGCATTACCCTCCCCCCCCCCCCCCCGCCCCTTCACTTACCACGCAGATACTTACCACGATATAACGTGTATAGATCGGCTGTACAACCCCCCCCCCCCCCACCCTATATCATTGGAAAACCGACCACATTCTGTATAGATTAGAAGTCTATATTTCCGATCTGGGGGGACTTGGGTGACATAGCCTCCCGGGTCTACCCCCCCCCCCTCCCCTTGGGACCTGTACACTAGTACTAGTAAACCACGGTAATCTGTTGTCCAAAACAACACTAGATTCTTTCCATTCTTAGTGAATAGAGGCCGCATATATCCGCTGCATGGTCCTAATAATAGGATAAAACAAAACCGAAAATCGCTGTAGACTGTTATTGTGGGTTTTGCCTCACCAACAGCTATATTACAAGGGTAAAACAAAAATATTGAAATTAGGTTGTTCTTCATTAAAATATATTTGTTATTTAGTGTCACAGTCAGCACTTATAAACTATTGGTCACCCTTGAAACTGTTGTTGGAAGCTGTTGGTCTGAGATTGGTCAGGTCTGGAACCTTATCCTAACTGGGACTATTGTTGTCTTATGGCAACTATTGACCACTAGGAAACACCTACATTGTGTTGCCTCCTGGCAATTTATAGTGCATTACTAGTATTCATAGTATATAATAACTGTGCTTGTAGTAACATAACCAGCACTCACACACTAGTACAAATTAATTTGGTTGCTTTGCTGTGCTGATAGTAAATAAATCAGCACCTGTTACATTCCCCAATTTCACTGTGCACTCTGCCACAGATTAAAGGTATTAGGTAACTGGTGAAAGTAACATTCTGACAAAAACTGAGTATTTCAAATTGGTATTTTGAGAAAGATTTGTGTGAAAATTGTGGGAATTTCATAGGGTATAATTCACTCTGCTGCATATTAGGCAACCACGACGAAGGCATTCGCGAGCGATTTTTTTAGACAGAACCCTCCTTGTGTCAACCACCTCCCCTCCCCACACTGTTTTTGTATAATGCAATTTATTCCAGTGCCCATAATTGACAGGAAGGACGACGATTCAGCCGACCGCTGACTACAGAATATCCTTTTACAAAGAAAACAAAAAAAAGAAAAAAAAAGAGAAAAAGAAATTACAAACAGGATCATTGTCCTGGTGACTTGACTTGTATTTGGCCCCCCCCAACCCTGCTACCCTCCAGACCCATTAGAATTAGGGCCCGCTATGGCGAACCGAGACGTCAGCAGGGATTCATCCCGCACGTCATCGCCAGAACGTCAATCTGATTTCTATCCTGGCTACCTTCTACGGTCTCGCCGTCCTGGCATGACTGATCCGAGCCAGGATGACCGGCATTCGTCATCCCGATCTACCTTGGCGGGCGAACAGGCATGCGACCGAGGCGACTCGGTCGTGAATTTCCGCGTCCGACCGGGACCGGCGCCTGCTCCTACAGGAGACTCTCAGGTGCGGCACGACTCGCCTGACCGTTGGGTTCCCCGCTTTGTCCAACCGAGGATTTCTTCCGATAATGAAGGCACCCGTCAAAGCATAAGTGGGAACCGGTCTACAGGGGTACCATTGGACACCCGGTCCGAGTCCACTAGCGAGGCAGCCTCTGATACGGGGCGCCACGAGCCCCCCGCACGCCGGAACATCGAATCCGACTCCGAATTGGACGTAAATGGAAACGAGCAGTGGGATACACTCCGGCAGCATCGTTCACCAAATGGACCATCGACTAACGGTCCATCGCATCGTGGCCAGCCCCCTCGTGGGAGTTCTCCTCTTGGCCCACCCCTCCTTAGCCGGTCGTCTCACGGCACGTCACCCCACAACGCACCACGCCATGGTTTCTCTCCCCGTGGCCGATCCCCTCGTGGCCGATCCCCCCGTGGCCGATCCCCTCGTGGCCGATTCCCTCGTGGCCGATCCCCTGATGACCGATTTTCTCAGGCTGGACCCCCTCGTGGCCGTTCTTCTCTAGACCACTCCCCGCATGGTCGATCCCATCGTGGTCCATCGCCTCGTGGTCGAGTGCCCCGGGCTGGATCCCCTCGTGGCCGCTTCCCTCTGGACCATTCCCCTCATGGCCGATCCCCTCGTGGCCGATTGCCTCGGGGCAGATCCCCTCATGGCTGGTCCCCTCGTGGCCAATTCCCTAGTGGCCACCCCCTCCATTTCCGACCCCCCCTTGGCCGATCCTCTCATGGCCAGCCCCACCACCAATCACATCGAGACCAGTCGCCCGGTGCCCGACCCTCCCACGGCCGGTCCCCATGGTACCCACATGTTAATCAGGGGGACAACAGAGAGCACCCAGACGACAAAATGATCGAGATAGTACGACTGCTGACAGACTCACTCGGAGGCCGAGTGGATCAGCTGACCCAAGAGCTGATGGAACTAAAAATAGCAGGCAAAAGAGCCGACTCCACCTCAAGCCAACAGACTCCACACTCAAACACCACAGACAGTGGGACAAGTGTTGCTCGAGGCCAGGTATCATCAGGAATATACCGCCCCGGCAGTGTGTCAGAACCCACCCGTCAGCGTGAGGACATAAATTGGAGTGGCCCCCACCGTCGAAGAGAACAATCTTCATCAAGATCAGTCAGTCCATACAATAGGCACCAAGGTGCGCCCCCATACTCTGAAACCCAAAGGACAAGTGGAATGGCCTGCCGGGTACGAGGAGGCGACCGTGGAAGACGTTCCTCCTCCTCTAGCTCATCGGATGATGATAGGCGTCGCAGGGGTGCAGGCAACCAGCATGGGTATGATGTTGACCCAAGAGCCGCACGAAGGAGGACCCGGAATGGTCGCCGTGACAGCCAATCACCAGTACCAGAACGTGGCGCATATGATCGCCCTGCCAACCGCCGGCGTCCTGATTCAGATGAAGAGATACGGGCACCCCCCGCCAGAAATGGTCGCGACCCCATCGCGTACGACAATGACCGGTACCGGAAGCAGCGTAGAACCAACGTGAAGCCAAGATTGTATGATGGATCATCCCCCTGGGAAGAGTACAAGAACTACTTCAAAAGGCTGACCCGGCTGAACGAATGGGATGCTCAAGAACAATTAGACATGCTTCTGGTGCAACTTACCGGTGAAGCGCAACGGTTCATAGATGGGGGAGATCCGACTTCTACTAGGTCTTTCCGAGCACTGAGCAAAGTGCTACAAGGACGGTTTGGTGCACAGCAGCAAGCTGCTGTTCATCAAGCTGCTTTGAAGAGCCGGACACGAAAAGAAAATGAAGCACTGGCTGCACTGGGGCAGGACATACGGTACCTAGTCAAGCTAGCGTACCCGGAGTTTCCACCCGAAGCAGCTGAAGTAATGGCCATAGAAAGGTTCATACATTCACTGGGCTCCGCTTCTCTGGGGAAAGCAGTGTACGATGCAGAGCCACTTACCCTTGATGGAGCAGTGAAGGCAGCTGCCCGTGAAGAAGCATGGCACAGCACTGACACAAAGAATACAACCACTGGAAAGGTGAGATTTCGCGGGACAAGCCCCGCCACCGATCCGACCCAAAAGGCTCTTGAGGCACAAGTAGCAGCCCTCAAGGCACAAGTTGAACAGGTCCAGCGAGATCGACCCACTGTAGGTTACCAGCCAGGCAGCACTCAGAGCAGCCGAGGTGGATGCTACACCTGTGGTGACCCAAACCACTGGCAACAGAGATGTCCAAGAGGGCGCAGCCAAAGCCCTCGTCGACCCCCCAATTGCTACAACTGCGGTGTAGAGGGACACTACAAAAGAGAGTGCCCGAGGCCACCAAGCCCAGGTCCTAACAGACACCGCAACCAGTCGCCAGGCCGCAGTTGTTACAACTGCGGCGGAAGCGGGCACTACCAGCGGGAGTGCCCACGACCGCCAAGCCCAGCGAGGCATCGGCCGAGGTCGCCCGGACACAGTCCGCAAACGCCAGCATGTTTTAACTGTGGCGACTCTAGTCACTATCAGCGTGAATGCCCACATGCTAAGGTTCAGAGCAACAGTCATGCCAGCACCCATTCTCGAGAGGGTGGTACGGTACCTCCTACCCGAGGCCGATCACATTCACCGGCAGGTGCCCGAACCTGGGCTCCACCTGGGCGTAAAGACAGCCCCCATCCTAATCTGCGTACACCATACCAACCATCAGCTCCAGCTCTGCCACTCAACACTGTCCCCAACCAGGTTTCAGCTCGAGTGACTAGTCAGATCAAGCCTCAGCCAGTTCCAAAGGAAATGCGTGTCATAGTTGAGATAGAGACTGAAAATGGGAAGGAGCAGGTGGCTGCCCTTCTTGACACAGGAGCAGAGAGGTCGTTTGTGGGGCATGACTTAGTAGCCCGCCTCCGCCAAAGGGGTACTGACCTGAAAATGAAGCGGGTTCACCTTGAAGTGCTTGCAATAAACGGCACTTCGGTCCATACCGACAGCTCAGTACAACTAGCACTACTCACCAAGCTGGGAGCAACTACCCATGAGTTCTATGTCTCGAACATGGGGTATGAACTTGTACTGGGCTGTGACTTCTTGCGGAAGCACAAGTGGGAATGGAGCTGGAGGGACGAAGACATAAGACTGCCTGGCAACGATGCAGCAGGAGCAGGCATCCCCTTGCAAGCTGCAACCAACAGCACCATGATACCTATATACGCCGGATGCGAATGTGTCCTACCACCCTATCATGCACTCACTATAAGTGGTATCCTGCTGGAGAGACCAGAATTCCAGAAGGGACTGATTGGATCTCTGAGTGATATAGACTTCAACTCAACTCCGCTAGTCGAGGAGGCAGTAGTCTCGGTCTCCGGCGGACAAGTCCCTGTGCATCTAAACAACAGGTCAACCCTTGAAATGACAATAAGACTAGGTGACAAAGTTGGCTGGCTTACAGAAGTAAGCGGCACCCAGATATCGCAGGCACAAGCATGTCGATTCCGCCAGATGTCAGTGGCCAGGGAACTAAATGAGGAAATGCTGACCCTGCTTGAGCATACAAATGCCGACCTGACAGCAGAACAAGGTGAACAAGTAAAACACCTACTGCAGGAAAACCGTGACACCTTCATGTGCATGGGAGACCCACCAGGCCACACAGGGCTGGTGGAACATGAGATACGAACCGGGGAAGCGAGACCAATAAGAGTCCCTCCCTGCAGACTGCCGCTCCACATGGAGCAAACTGTGCGTGACGAAATGAGTAAGATGGTGAACCAAGGTGTTATCCAACCCTCAGATAGCGCTTGGTCGGCCCCTATTGTCATGGTCCGAAAGAAGGATGGTAGTCATAGGTTTTGTGTCGACTATCGACAGTTAAACGGAGTGACTGAGAAAGATGCATATCCGTTGCCCAACATTGATGACTGCCTGGCCCGTCTCGGGGGCAGCACCTGGTTCGCAACACTCGATCTGGCAAGCGGATATTGGCAGGTACGCATGAGGGCAGAAGACCAGCCCAAAACTGCCTTTACCACTCCCATGGGTCTGTATGAATGGACGGCCATGCCATTTGGCCTCTGTAATGCTCCATCAACCTTTGAGAGATTGATGGAGCATGTTTTACGGGAGGAGAGAGGTGACGGTGTACTCCTCTACCTAGACGATATAATCGTTTTTGGGGCCTCCTTCGAGGGACTCTGTGAGAGACTAAAAATAGTCTTTGGCCGACTCCGAGAGGCAGGTCTCAAACTGAAACCAAAGAAGTGCCACATGTTCAAACGGGAGGTCAGCTTCTTGGGACATGTGGTCTCTGGCGATGGTATTAAGACTGACCAAGAAAAAATCGAGAAGGTCACTGAGTGGCCGACCCCCAAAAACAAGAAGGACATACGCGCCTTCGTGGGGCTGACCGGCTACTACCGCAAATTTGTGAAGGATTACGGTACAGTAGCCGCCCCACTGCACAGCCTGACAGGGCCTGAGGTCCCATTTGAATGGGGGAAAGAACAGGAGGAATCCTTTGCACTGCTGAAGACACTTCTCGTCTCAGCCCCCATACTGGGGTACCCTCAAATGGAAGGACTGTACATACTCGACACGGATGCCAGTAACTGTGGCATCGGAGGCATCTTATCCCAGCATCAAAAGGGAGAAGAACGTGTCCTTTCCTATGGCAGTCGTGTCTTGTCCCCTACAGAACGCAACTACTGTGTAACCCGCAGGGAGTTGCTGGCAGTGGTGGAATTCATGGAGAAGTATCGCCACTACCTCTATGGCAAGAAGTTCCTTGTCAGGACTGACCATGCAGCACTACGCTGGCTCCTACAGAAAAAGGAGCCAGAAAATCAAATCGCACGATGGATAGAGCGTATGGCACCCTTCCATTTTGATATAGAACACAGGAAAGGAACCCTACATGGGAATGCTGATGCATTGTCACGAATACCATGCCCGTTCCCCTGCGCACAGTGCGGCAGGGAGCATGAAAACCCAGAGCCCATGAAAAGGAGGCCACGTAGCAAATCCAGCCCGCCTGCATATCCTAAATCGTACAGGGCATCTCCTAAGCAGGCAAAGAGCTTACAAGAGCAAGTGCCTAACAAAATAGCAACGGAGGTGCAAACAGAAGTACTACCCCCAGTTCAGCTGCGGGCAGTCTCTACCCGTCGAACCGTCGGCCGTCGAGGCAGAGGCCGCAAACGTCGAAATGCCCCGGCCAGAGAGACGGTTATAGTAGGCACAGCAGAAGGCTGGACAGCTGAAGAGCTGAGAGATGCACAGGAAAATGACCCAGTCCTTAGTGTCGTCCGAGCTTGGGGTAAAACAAAGCCAACCCCTGACCAGCTGGCAGCACAAGACCCAGAAATAAAGTATCTAGGTGCCCAATTTCACCGACTCCGGACAGACCAGGAAGGGCTTCTGACCTACCTGTTTGCACAAGGTGGTACCGACACCGAGAAAATATTATTGCCAAGGTCAAGGGTGCCAGCCCTTCTCACCTTGCTTCACGACCACCCCACTGCCGGACACATGGGCCGTGAAAAGACGCTGCAACGTGTGCGTCAGTCTAGGTACTACTGGAGATCAATGAGTAATGACACCTCGGAATGGTGTAAGCGCTGTGACTCTTGCTTCAGGGCGAAGGCCCCAAACCGCACCCAAAAGTCGCCACTGAAGAGTATGCCAACAGGTGCGCCCATGGAGAGGATAGCAATGGACATACTCGGTCCACTCCCAGTTACCTCATACAACAACACAGTCATTTTGGTCGTGGCAGACTACTTCACCAAGTGGTCTGAGTTCATACCATTACCTGACCAGAGAGCTGTGACAGTAGCAGAAGCATTCTTGGAGACCATAGTATGTCGGCTAGGAGTGCCAGCTGAACTGCTAACGGACCAAGGCCCAGACTTTACGTCAGATGTAGTACGTGAGTTGTCCAAGCTCCTGAAAACCGACAAGATTCGGACCTCTCCGTACAGACCCCAAAGTGACGGACAGGTGGAGCGGTTAAACCGGGACATCGGGAGGATGCTGCGACAGTTGGTTAATGATCAACAAACTGACTGGGACGAGCACCTCCCCCTCATAGGCATGGCATACCGCTCAAGCGTGCACGCTTCCACAGGGTACACTCCAAACCAGCTCATGCTGGGAAGAGAGTGTGCAGCACCCTTCAATCTGCAGGAAGCAGCCCCGGGATGGGCAGTAGAAGGGACGGGATACCCCCGGTTCGTGGAATTTCTGGCAGAAAAGATGCGTCGCTGTCATGCCTTGACCCGAGACAACCTGGGCGCTTCCTACAAACGGCAGAAGAAGTACCACGACCGTGGCTCCAGAGAACAAAGATTCAAGCGAGGTGACGCAGTCTGGGTGTATTATCCGGTCCGAAGGATTGGCCTTTCCCCCAAACTACAGCTGGGGTGGACAGGACCGTTTGTGATTACGGAGACTATCGGTACCCTCAACGTTGAGATCCGCGAGGGTCCCCGGTCGCGCCTCCGAATCGTTCATGTTGACAAATGTCAACCTGTACGTGGAGACATAGACTCTAGCTGGAGGGAGGCGGTGCTGAAGGCCAGCCCCCACCGTGCAATAGTCTAGCAACCACAACGGGGCCGAGACATGGCCCCGAATACAGTGTGAACGAACTTCGGCTAAAACACTGTTACGGTGAACTGCCCGAATCGTTGTGACCACCACGTTTACCACTGTTGGGATTGTAGAACAGGGATGGAAGGGGGGAAGGTCGAGATGGGTAAAATAGTAAATTGAGGTTTGACTGATAGCTATTGTTAAGTTCTTAAACTATATACTGGGAATAATTAGAGTTGTCATTAGTCATTAGAGTGTATCATTATTAGTGTTTTGACAAAAATCTGATTGATTGTTCCTTGCCTCACCTGCTAATTATGGTTGGGAATTATTGGAATTTATTGGAAATTGGAGTATGTTCTGAGATTGATTGAATGAAAATGGCCATTTTACCATTTAAACATTACATCTGACACCGCGTAATCATTTCAACAAGATATATTGATCATATCTAGATGTAAAATTATCCAAGTTCAATATATTACTGTTGGATCAAGTGTCATCAGATTTCTTTTAGAGTGTTGTATGCATATTATATGTTTGTGTACTGGGCATATTGATGTCATACATCATTTCCCTTGTTAGTATTGAATCAATCAAGTGATAAGCTTTAAAGTGAACAGAGTAACCATATTGTCTTGGTACGAGTTAGCCTCCTTCAATAGTATGATAATTATCAAAGGCATTTGGACTCCAGGTGAACACCTCATTGTACTATCCAACTAATTCATGGACATTATAGTCACCTTGCCTGTGCAAAGATAGAACTGAGTATGGTTCACATTATACAGCCATAACAGAGATGATTCAGCGCGACCCAGTTGTTGCAGTTTGAATATGCTTGTCTAGACTCTTTGTACTCAAGATAAATTGAGCTAAGTGGCCAAGGGAGCCCTATAGCTGGTGTTTATTGTTTGGTCTCCCAAGCCCTCTGGATAACTGTCTGCACACCCTACTGCTTTTGTTTTGACTCAACCAAACCTCTGATTACTGGAATGTTCTCGGAAAAGAGTCAGATAACATATATAGTGCTAAACAGTCTTGTTGGTATGGTTGCTTGTGTCTTGTCAACCTCATTTCAGCACCCTGCATAAAGGTTTGCCAGCGCTTATGATATTGTTATGATAGTGTTAGGGATATGCCCACTATCACCAGTATTAATAATACATTTCTTGGATAGGCTGCCTGTCACATTTCTCTTTCAGAGTTACCGTGTAATGGCCTGAAGAGGGTATTCTCGGTTCTGTTTGAGATCACAATGCAAATATTGAATATCAAAATATGATTTGTATTGCATTCTGCCATCTTGACAGTGTTTTGCCTTCCAAACTTGTTGCAAGCTGGTAGTGTTGTTCATTGTGCAGATCAATAACTCCTAAGGGTATGAAATCTTCAGTCTTCCATGGGAACGAAAAGTGCCTTGTACCAGCTAGCCAGTATGATCCTGGTCACTGATTAATTTCCTTTATAAGATTCTAACTGTTCATTTTCATCATGGGTTTAGATCTGTGAAAATAAGCTGCATTAAGCCAATCTGATTGTAGCGCCAGTATTCCGTAGGCTAGTCATATTGTAACTGTCCTAGTTATAAGTTCACTGTTAATTGTCAGTTTTCCACTATTGTTGTTATATCAATCTAGTTGATTGTAATGTTCAGAGCATATTGCCAATGTTAGTTTAGTGTCATTGTAGTCACTTGTAATCTTTTATAGTTTCATATCATATTAGGTATTTCATTTGTGCATGTTTGATATGTGTAATGATAAAGTTGATTACAGCTAAGAAGACATCAACGCGAGAGCAAAGGATCGGTGGGACCTGTTTCCCAGTATGCAGCGTTTACCGTATGGAGTACCGAGAACGGAACGCTGATGCAGCGATGATCAAGGATTGCTGATATGTGGACCGCTATCGTTGTACCTAAAAGTATCTCGATGTATTTTGGACATGGTTACTCGTCGGCAGAACAGATTAGGGATTTTGGGTGTAGTTGCTCGAGGGCGAGCAGAGATTAAGGGGGGGAGGGTGTAACGGGAGAGGGCGTTTCCGAATGCAGCCACCTCCGGCCGCTGGTCACGTGGGTGACGGTCAGTGCTGGAGACTGGAGGCAACTCCTCCAGTCCCCATTCCTGTACTTTTCCTCCACCAGAACACTAGGTAAGCTTTGAGCTCCAGTTTTGATGGGTGATTTTCAGGGACCATTAGATTTATATTGCTGACTTGTGACCATTACTGTATTCAAGGTTTTGTACCGTTTCTGAAGAATATATAGTTATTAATCATAATTTACTGTGTCTGGTTTTGTCTTGACATATACACTATAGCCATTTTAGGACTTCACTCCTCCTCAGCCTCCAGGCTGCACTAAGTCCCCCTAAGGGCAACTTCTGGCCATCTGACGACTGAATTATCATGGAATAGCATATCAATAATCCCCTAGTCCAAACTATTTCAATATGATCAGGCCGATAGAGTCCACACATTTTCCCGACTATAGCACTTGATTATGTCGGATCCTTGATGTGTGAAGGTCCATGTAAATATTTGCCACAAACCCAAATCAAGACTTTATAATAATATGTATAAGCCTACCCATATTCAATTGTGGTAAAATAAATGTGTAGTCTCAAAACAAGTCATATTGTTATGTATATAATACATAGACAAAGGTGCACAAGCTTCAGTCTGTTGGCCTACGGCCTCGTGAAATACGGCCCAAGGTCAACTCGTGAAATAACCCAGTCAAGAGAATGAAATAAGTGTACCTTTGTGTTTATTTTTTTATGATTTTCGATTGAATCTACCAAAATTATGATAGGGGAGCCTAAAATAGCTTATTTCCATCCTGTTTCTACCTCGTTCAAATGCAAATAAACCGCCATATTGATGACGTCACAGGGCCGTGAAATATGGCTGTGGGTTATTTCACGGGGGGTGTTAAATACGGCACTCCTTGGTTAAATCAATGAGGCTGCCGTATTTGATTAAAAAAAAATCGTAATGTGTCCAAAACAGTATGCCTACAAGTTGTTCACGTTTAGGTGGGGATCTCTCTACCCCCTACTCCCACGTGACATGTGACGTTACATGTACGTCGGCGTACACGTCACAATCTTATTCTCAACCTCCCTTGATACTCCCTCCTTCCCTTGTGGTCCCCCACTTCCGGACATCCCCACACCTTATTTTAGCTGTGTACGATGTGCTTGTATGCCACAGATATGAGTGTATGAGAAGTGTTTCAACTGGCATCCCTGGTGTCTCGATCTAGTGGTTTCACATCCTGGCATGACGATCATGATCTATGGGGTGCCATGTCGGTAGAACTAATGTAAATACAGTTATATACTATAAGCTTCACCAATACAATGGTGAGAGGCATTTCAATGAAATCGATTATTGTTATATGCTATCATTTCAATTACAGTGAAATGTCGTTACAATATGGGCTGAGATGATAAACTTCCTATTATGTTTTCATGGCCTCAATTGTCTATTCTCTCTAAATTTAGTATTGATTACAAGAACCTTTGTTTTGAAAAAGAGCAAATTTTCATGCCCCAAGGGTACTCTCAAAATGAATTGTGCTTATTTAGACGATGCTGGGTGATAGTAATAATGTGTATTATAATAATTATGGTTCCTACCAGGATGACAGAACATACACGTATTATACACTCTGTACGTATATTAAAGCTTTATACACGATAAGGCCCCTACCACTCAGTCACAGAGCAGCTCACAGTGTGGGAGTAGCTCACATCCTGCTACTTACAACTCACAACATTCACACGTAGGATACCACATAGCTTCACAGTAAGTACTTTTGCTTTTGAACATACACGTTAGAAGATATCAAAGGATTTAATTTTCAGATGATTTATATTCCTTAATTCAAGTATTGGTGAGAGCTAGTGAATTTATGCATGAGACTCTAAGCATTCCCGAGGCTAGTGATGAAAGGAACTTGTCTTAAGGACGTGTCATTTATTATCTGAAGGGGGGGGGGGTTGGTGGAGGGGGAAGTGTATCATTATGAGAAATGAAAATGACCCTTAGGGTGGACAACATTCACACGTAGGATACTATATAGCTTCACAGTAAGTACTTTTGCTTTTGAACATACACGTTAGAAGATATCAAAGGATTTAATTTTCAGATGATTTATATTGCTTAATTCAAGTATTGGTGAGAGCTAGTGAATTTATGCATGAGACTCTAAGCATTCCTGAGGCTAGTGATGAAAGGGACTTGTCTGAAGGACGTGTCATTTATTATCTGAAGGGGGGGGGTTGGTGGAGGGGGAAGTGTATCATTATGAGAAATGAAAATGACCCTTGGGGTGGAGAAAACCTAAATAAGCCGCCAAGGTGGGGAGGGCTAACGCTGAATACCATGCCTCTATGGATGTCTCGGGACGGTGCATCCACCAATGTTTGTGGTTTACGATTTGCAGGGGGCAGGGGGGGGGGAGTCGTCAAAATCAGGCTGGGTAAGGGTCACAAAAGATTTGTCATTGTGAGAAAATCCACCTTGCCCTCCCCCCCCCCCCCCACGCCCCAAGGTAGTAATCAAGTCCATTCCCCATATAGGGACATATCGTCTATAATCTTATTAAGAATACTGCTTGTACACCTTAGTACAGTATTGGGCATAATGTCTATGTCTGCGTCTTGACCCTAGTTTTTATTCAGTGGCTTTTCAGAAGATTTCATTATGTGACATGCACTGGGAAAAGGGACCTTAATGCCCTGCACTATGGTCCCTTTTTGTAGATCGTGTCACGTAAGCCGTAGTTGAAATGGGAGAGAGCTAAGACATTTCTGCATGATGCTCTCTATAAACATATTGCTATGAGGGGGTTATGATGAAGGCAACATTAAGGGCACAATGAACCTGGTACGTGTCAATAGGAACGTATACATGTCAGTAAAGGATCAGCAATGACAAGCACTGCATCAGCCATCCGATTTAAGCAACTTGAATTTGATTAATGGCCTTTTTAGGCAACTTTAAGCACCTTTGATTTTTTTCCTGGATGCTTAAAGTTAATGAAAACCATTAATCAACTTTAATTTGTGATTTAAGTTGCTAAAATCGGATAGTTTATGCAGTGAAGGGTATCAGTTTTGGTCCATACCAGCATCAACAAGTGAGCATACACTTCCTAAACCAGTGAAGAATGGGTTACTTGACCATGAGAATAAAATGATTCCCTCATCTGTTACAACATTTTTTTAAATATTATAAGCTGGGTAAATATCAGGCATTTCACCTATCTTTCTTTTGACTGTGCAAAATCAGCATTCAGTTTTGGAAATTGAGCTTTCATTGCCTTCCCACCTATCAGCACTCGTGTTAATCACAGCGTAAAAGTGACAAGGAACACAGAAATTTTACATAATTAATGATGTAATTCAGACGAATAGTGCATGCTAATAATAGTGCATCGGCAACCCCTGGTTTTAATAGAAATATTACGATAATGTTATAATTATACAACATCATAACCATAACGTCAAAATATAATATGTGAAATAATTCTGAGCATTTCTTTTCTCATAAATATTTCCAGATCCTTCGACGGCTCCCAGAGTGAAAATGGCTGTGCCAGTATACTCCATCGTTCTTCTCATGTGCGTTCTTGCAGCACACACCCTCAGCGTCATGACTCAGCAGTATGGGGTTTCAGAGGATGGTCTAGAGATTCTAGAGGAACATGATGTGTCTATAGAGCCCGTTACCACAGGCTGTCCTGCAGGCTGTACATGTACCAAGCTCTCATCCCCTAACGTACTCAGGGTAACCTGTGATAATTCAAAGTACGTGGGCTTTGCCCTCCCAGAGACCGTCCCCGAATTGCCTAAGGGCAGCACGTACGAGATATCATTCAGTGAGAGTCGGCATCTACAGGCAATCGACTACAGGTACTACTTGAGGTAGGTTTCTTTAACACCGTGTTATAGAAAACTTTAAATTATTTTGAGGTATTTATGAACTTGTAGGTTCTGGTACAAAATTCTATTCAAATGAACTAAATGTCTACCTGCCATATGCTTATGAAATAGGCCCTTCTGTTAATTCATGAAACGACCTACACCTGTACATGTAAGTCGGTATAAAATCCTCTGTATCAAATAAAACAGCGGCGTGACAACCCCCCCCCCCCCCCACTTTTGACCAACTCCTTAAAAAAGGTCTAACCAAAAAGGTCAACTAATAAGGGGTCAAAAAGGGTCAAAATACCCCTCAGTCCCCCCTACTTTGAAACTGCTTGCCACACCCCTGGTCTGATTATATCGCTAAACATTTTAATCCAATAACCATGCCTTTTAGCATTGCTTATAATGTAGCTCCTTATCACAGTCATTCCAAGTGTCTATTTCCTACATTCTGACACACACACAAATTGTGATGTGACTATTTAATTAGGGGTTAATGTATGTAAAATGGATAACTGCATTGATTGTAGAATGTCTTATTCAAAATCCATATTTTTAAACCATTAAACTGAAATGTAATTAATTTGAAGGAACACGACCAGGGCCTTCTTCACAAACATTCCCATTAAATATGTCGCACTTAAAGCCTGGAGCGCCATGGCCCACACTGTTCAAATGCTGTACATCAATAGCTGCGACTTGAAGCGACTTCCTGATGGGTTTGATAAGGTGGAGTTCCGCTCTCTGGTGCAAATCAAGCTTGGTGGAAACCCCTGGGAGTGTGACTGCAACTCACTGGTTCTCAAGAATTATCTTCTGAGAAATAATTCGGTTGATAATGATAAGGAGGGCGTAACATGCAATGGACCCCCAATGCTGGAAGGTAAGAGGCTTATTGACCTCCGCACTGACGAGTTGTGTATTAAGCTCGACCTGGCTTCCTACCTGGTTTACATACTAGTGGCTCTTGGCGTTTTAATTATAGCGATTGTCGCCATTGTACTCGTGGTTATGAGAGTTAGACGGCTTCATCCTGAGGGAACAAGGATGCCCGTTGACACCGAGGAAAATGAGGAAATTGGAGATGAAGAGTGATGTCGAGGAAATGTGGATTTTCAGTTATCCATTTCTAAAGTGCATTTACAATGTGCTCAAGGCATTATGCGCTATGTTGTCATGAATTCAGCCCTATATGGAAAGTAATTTTCCAGTTCTGTATTTATGTATCATAGACGGTGACTGGTTGTCATGATACACCAGTGCAGCACTGGTCAGGCCTGCATTAGTTCATCATGACAAGAAAGGGTCATGAAGCTCTAGGCATGATGCCAGCATAAAAGGGTGAAGACAATCACAGTATGCTGAAGGCTCCATCACCCGATGTTGTCCTCAGATTGGTGCTAATCTGGCTCAAATCAAGAAATTACATGTTAGGGCCAATCCAAAATAAATAAAAAAAGTTTCTCATCACCGCGCGCATCATAAAAATCATGGGGGACTCTTTTTTTACATTTTTTTTTACATTTTTGATGAAAAATATGTTAAAATTGAAAAAAATATAGGCAAATTTGGTATCAAATTAAAGCGTATGATCTCAGTAATCCAGCCAACTGGGCATAAATTGCATTATAATAACTTTTTGCCGATCAATAAACTCCAAATTACTACAAAATCAACATTGATCGTGAAAATCCAAATTTCCCTATGTTTTATGCCCTGAGTAAAATTCTTTTAAAATAAAAAACGCCCTCGTCATATTTTCCCTGCTTGGTGATGAGAAACAACTTTGTTTTGAGTGGCCTTATATACAAGTTTGTATGAATACACATAGTCCAAGCTCAGACAGACCCATAAAAGAGGGCAAGATAGACGAGCTACCAAGGTTACATTTTTAGAAGCAGGATTATAATTTCAACAAAAGAGTTAACCTAATCAAGAGTACCATATACATCAGGCCCATGGGAAATGAGGTCTTAGTAGCATCTCAAGGATGTCACAATCATGTGCATCTTTTCATGGCTTTGTTGATATACATACATGTAGTATGTAAATCGTTGAGGGGATGAGCAGGTTCATGGAATAGGGTAAAGGCACCCATTTCGGACGCTCTGGGACAATGAAGAAGTGATCACTTTTGCCTTTTAAATAAACACCTTTTAAGGATGCTATTTTTTCTACATAGGTTACCCCATTGAACACATTATCTATATAGGTTATATTCCTGATGAGATCACAATGAATTCTCTTGTATAAGTATAAATAAATCTGCATCTAAAAAGTCGTACACTTCGTGCCCTAAATGATCCTGGAGTCGGACACTTGTCATTTCATTGGCTTGATAGGTATGCTTGAGAGTAAATGCGATATTCTTGTGGGGAAAATATCAAATTATGTTATTGAAACTGTTTTTTTTCTATTTATAGATCCCCAATGATATAATATTGGTCCCCAATCAGATGAAGTGTTCATTCAACATTAAGTCATGTATGCATGTAACTACAGCTATCTAACTGACCTAGGTATTCAACACACTATATTAATGTTATGATGGACCACAGTTTCATGTGTATACTAACCATGTAATTCAAAGCCAATGGTGTCCGACTCACGGTATCTGTCCAAGTCAGGGTGCCTTTACCCTATAATGTATCATCTCCTTTACTTGCCTAGCGGCATTTGTATATTTGTGTTTAAACACGTCAGGAAGAGATGGGATGGTGAGTCTAGTTTTAAGAAAAGACTTGTCTAGTAATAAGACTATATACAGGAGCAAAGGTCCTTTGAATCTAACCTACAAATTGCAGTATTATAACCTTTATTGGTGGCGATTTTTGGTATCTAATAAATGTTTCTAATAAATGTCACTACCGATACTCACCTATAGAAGGGACAGCCTTGGGCATATCAGGTCATGAAATATCCATACATATGTACTCTTGTGAACTGTGAATCACAATAACCGGTGCTTGTATTGTCAGATGATATGCGATCTTTTTTGTATTTGTGTTGTTTGTGTGAGATATCAGAGTATCATGAATCACCATAAAAATGTATGTATATGGCTATGAATGGTGTTCTCTAGTTAATTATACCACAGCTGGTTGTATGAACAATGTATAAGAAACTGCCTTGCTGTATAGCACGTTCAAAACAATCCAAAAACAATCACAAAATCAATCACCATATCTAATACGTATTACTCATGTGAAATATGATGTACGTAACACGGATCATGCAAACATAATACTTCTCTTTTGAAGTCAGCATTCTTCGAACCTCCTGTTCGCATCCGTTCACATGTTGTTGCCTTTGATTTGTTTTTCAAAATCGTACATTATTGAGGTCATCCTCCACCCAAGACTTTCTGGTTTATTTAAAATAAGCCATCATGCAGTATACTATTACAGCTCTTTGAATGGTACAATCACGCATGGGTATCTACATAAACCATAACCAACATTGACCATAATACAGTAGAATTGGTAAGGTTAGAATAACATGTGTAACGTCATGTCAATCAGTAGGCTATGGATTGGCTAATAAATATAATTTTCCTCACATGCCGGGCCTTTCTGAGCTCTGAAGAATATGAACGTTTTTTAGGATCCACATAATCAGAAATATGGCTAGTTGTCACCTAAATCTCACACACACTACCAGCTGGGGCTACATTATAAGAAAAGGGTATTTACACGTATCTCTGCATCCACTTTTGACATACTTCTTTTTTAACACGCTCCACACTTTTGTGTTGATCTCAGAAATGTGTAAATCAGCTTAAATAAAAGAGTCTCTCTTTTAATGCCTGTTTCCGCAACACGCAGATTCTAGAGTGTAGTGAACGTGTATGTCAAAATAGATCAAAAAGGGAAACTTTTGGCTGGGAGTCCACTACTCGATATCGGACCTATTCTCACAAATCGGACCCAAACAGATGTAAATATAAACAAGTAAATCAATAAGTGAAGTCCCAGCTAATGCCATCATTTTATTGTCAGACTAAAGGGGTGATTCCACCAAGGACCATCGCCTACCCATGGTCATTCCGTCCGTCCACAGATAGCAGTAAAACATGGACGGACGGAAACATCGAATATTTTAGATATTTCCATCTGTATAAATATCACCAAAACAGAATAGCCTAATTTACTGCTTCCATCAAGCCGTCGCCTTATAGAAACAGATCACCTCCGTCCATAAGCATAAAATATATGGATCCATTTAATTTTTACCTGTTTTATAAACAGATTATGGATGGACAGATGGATGGACGTTGGTGGAATCACCTCTTTAGGGGCCCCATATCTCACATATATTTAGGGCTTTAACACATGACATAAATGTGTCATGGTTAGATCAAAACGTGATAACTGTATATACAAAACAGGATGAACTTCACCTTTGACGTGGACTCGGGTCATGTGTCGGCTGCTACATATTTTTACAATGCTATATTTAGGTTAGGACTGTATCCTTGTTTTCCCATACAGCGCTATACAGTATTACAGACCAGCATATAAAGAGTTTCGTTGCAAAACGCAACAAATCCATTCCAGAATTGAAGCATGTAGTGATTTCTCTAAGGCTTATTGTGCCTCGGATATGATGTGTACACCAGAAAGGACCTCAAGACATAAAAAAATGAAATTTCAGAAACAATTGTTTCAAAATTTCATTTTCCTATTCCTTCCCTAAAACATTGTCAAAACTTCATGTCACTAGTGTCATTTTTCAAAATGGTGCTTATTGCGTTTTTGGAACCAAGCTCTTCATATACTGATAGGCCAAAAGGAAAAGGTGTGTTTCAGGCAACCCAACGCTAGATTTATCAAAAGCAGGGCTGACCCCAGCATCTTTTCCTCATTTTCTTGGATTCTTAAAAAAAAATTAAATGTTGGTATTTTTCTAGATTTTAGCAAATCTTTGGTCAGGAAGAACACGCTCCTACTGGCTCCTTCAAATTTTAACAAGTATTTAATGTTTCGTGAGATTCCTATTTAATACAGGAGTGAGTCATCCTGATGATCAGCGAGTCGAAACAATGATTCACGACTCATTCCTGGTGATTTTAACAGCAAAAGAGAGTCTAAAATTAAAATCCGACTCACCTACCCTAATCATAAGGACCACATTACCCAAAACACACTTTTTTTTGGCCTATTGAGACGTTTCAAAGATGACTTTTGTGCACTGTAAGCCAAACTGTTTATGGCTCAGTCTCATGAGTTTGTAACATTTCAAACGTCTTTGACCGGTGGCGTCTTTGACCGGTGGCGTCTTTGACCGGTGGCGTCTTTGACCGGGTATGTGATTAAAATGAAGAAAAAAGTAGTATATAGTAAAGAAATTTAAGCTTCAACTTCTTCATGTAATAAACAGTCTATGGTTGTTTTACCCAATTACATTTTTTTATTTTAATGCACATATTAAGGGTTCCTTTTGGGCTTTTTTTCTTCAGCAGGTCAAAGACGTCACAGGTCAAAGACGACGCCGGTCAAAGACGTTTCAACTGTTACAAACTCATGAGACTGAGCCAGTAACATAAATATATGAAATATATCAATTTTAGATAATGCCTCGAAATGATGTGTTATAACATATTATACAAAATATTTACCCATTTCTTTACTATACACTACTTTTTTCATCATTTTAATCACATACCCGGTCAAAGACGGCTCCGGTCAAAGACGGCTCCGGTCAAAGACGGCACCGGTCAAAGACGTTTGAAATGTTACAAACTCATGAGACTGAGCCTTATTCATCGGCGCATTTAAGAATACATTATGGTCCTAGTTTTCTCTAAAAGAAAGTGAAAGTCTGAAGTAATATTATCCTATAATTCCAAGATCTCAAGGAACATTCTACCATACATGATTGTCTTATATGATATGTTTGGAAGCAATTAATAGTAATATTGATGAAACCATGTACTGTCAAGACGATATTATGACTGATAATGAAAATAAAGGGTTATTACCTGATTATCTGCAAAAGCTACAGAATAGCAGTTTATAGTTTTGTTAAGAATTAGATATGATATGAAATATGACTACCCCCACCATGCAATCGCATCACCAATGATGGCGTGGAAAGCATGAGCAGTTCAAGTTCATGCCACAAGGTGGCAGCTAGCAGTGAGCAGTTAGTCAATACACTCAACTCTCGAACACACGCAATTGTCTGTAGGGCGTTCAGACCATTTTTATTGAGTGCAGAAAATTGTGTTTTTTGTGCAGGATAGATAGACGGGATCTTAACCAAGAGAATTCTGAAAGAATTGTCAATCTACCAGCACTGGAACATAGTTAAATTGGTTTTTCCTTGTAAAAAGTAAGGTGTTTTGGGAGGACAAGAGAGCCCTATCTAACCATGCAGTGGATTGGTCCTGCAATAACACTCCTCTGCTACAGTGTAAATGGTAGGGATTCAGGTGCAGTTGAGGGAGACTTACATAGGGAATGTACTACTCATAAGAAAAGGTAGATCCACATAAGCGTAAATCTGATGGCTAATTCCTTTCCAATCACTTTGTTCTTCAGACAGGAGATAGTAAACATATATGGGATTTAGATGTATGCTCCGACACTTTTATGCCCCTCTATTTTAGAGGTGATTCAATGACTTTTAGGAAATATTTTGCTGTAGATCTATATGTAGTTCCCATGACGAACCTGGGATAGCCACGATACTGACTAAACTCTTAAAACCTATAGATTTTCTGTATGTATAGCTGTTATATGATCTAGATTATAGCCATCTTGCACATCATTGTATTATTATTTGTTAACTGTTAACAGCAAACACTTTTGTAGCTAATAGGGGATACATACTCATGTTTTTATGACTAAGCTTTATGACATTTCTCTGGCCACACACACTATAATCAGATACAATGTTACGCAATTTTCAACATAGTTAGAGGTATACTATAATTGATTTGGAGAAGCTCATTTTGTGTCCCAATGAGGACCAAATAAAATGACATTAAAAGATTTTTGTGGCAGCATATTACTGTCTATGATCTAGTGTTATCGGTGATAGGCTGCAAGTAATAAAAGCAGGCTCGCTGCCAAAAATATATGAAGAAGTAAGCCTACTGTGAAAATTAAGCACCTTGTGTCATCAGTTTCTGATATAATGGGCTTGGGCACTGTGCAGGGTACACTATTGTGCCAAATAAATACCAGAAAATCCCTGGTATTTAAAACTCTGACAGTGATTCTCAGCACTGACAGCTTGACGGATCAGTTATTGCCTGGCTACCACCCTGACCCTGTACCGATAAGGCTCTACACCAAAGCTGTTCTTGTAGTCACGTGGGTCGTGTCGTGGGATCTCGTCAGGTCCTGCTGGCAGGAACTCAAATTGCTGCAGGAGTGATGTCACCATCAGGAATAGGCGATTTTTTGCTAGTGTTTCCCCAACACAAACTCGCCGACTTGCACCGAAGGGCAGAAGTCTGCAGAACAATTTGCACAATTTTAGACCAGATAGTATACCCTAATTTAAAGTGGTCAATCGGTGTATACTGCATTGGTGGACAAACCTGAAGCAGACTATGTATCAGGTAATCTTATAAGGGCTGTGTCTCATAGGCCAATGTGAACATCTATGACTGGATGCAATCTATAACTGGGTGCAATCTGTGACCGGTTGCAATCTATGACCGGCATGACAGAAAAAGGCTTATTTAGGGCAGATTTACATAGACATTTTCAACAACATTTTCTACAATATGTGATGCATAAATTAACGTAGATGGCTGTTATTATTTCCCCTTCCTTCTGACAATGTAGGTGTATAAAACAAATGCTACTTATAAAGTGATGTCTATAACCTTATAAGATGGACTTTTCTATTTCATATGAGTTAAAATAGAGATATAATTATAGAGACTATGAAAATAAAATTAGTATCACAATGTCTCAGTACATCCGTTAACTTTTCTCAGCCATTTCTATGTACATCTACTCTAAATAGAATGTTTTCTTCCATGCACCTGGTCATAGATTGCACCCGGTCATAGACGTTCACATTGGCCCAAACTCATGAGACACAGCCTAATATGATCATGCTGTGCCTATTCCATAATCAAACAGAATAATTATTAAAGGGGGATTGACTCATCTACTTGGCAATATATATGGCAGTAATTACCTTTTCCTATTGATGTGGTCAGGAGGTACCACAATGCCTTCATTGTCCAGGAAGCGCTCAGGCTTGAACTCCCAGGGCTCGTCCCAGTACTCTGTATGGTGGTGCAGCTTCCACAGGTTGAAGAAAACCTAGATTAAGATATAGTACACATAATAGCAGTATTTCATTACACAATGATCTTGTGTTGCTATGATCTATGAATGCAGGCCTGGTGAGTAATATTTAAACACCAGCGGGTGGTGGATTTGTGGAGGGGGATTAGAAAACTAATTCTATCTTTAAAAGCTGAAAAATGCTTCAGTGACTTTCTCATAAAACCTGCACATTTTATTTTACAGGTATGAACATTTGATCAAATTTAATATGTAAATTTATGGTATTCAGGAGTTGCTGACCTGTTGATGAAATGGATAACTTAATAATGTTTAGATCTGTGCCTTTGGTATTTTAGAGAGAGAGATTTCATTAGAAAGTCAATCTAACAATTCTTCCACAATGTTGATTGCAAACATGAGCTGTCATAAAGATTAGTATTCATGTGTAGGGGTGCTGAATAGATGTCTTCAAGAGGACCTGTTGTTCGCGGGCAGGATGCGCCACTACCAGGTGGAAGCTGCTTAAAATTAGTATCACAATGTCTCAGTACATCCGTTAACTTTTCTCAGCCATTTCTATGTACATCTACTCTAAATAGAATGTTTTCTTCCATGCACCTGGTCATAGATTGCACCCGGTCATAGACGTTCACATTGGCCCAAACTCATGAGACACAGCCTAATATGATCATGCTGTGCCTATTCCATAATCAAACAGAATAATTATTAAAGGGGGATTGACTCATCTACTTGGCAATATATATGGCAGTAATTACCTTTTCCTATTGATGTGGTCAGGAGGTACGGTAGGTGGCAACACCTGCCTGCCACACTTCACTGCCATTGGACTTCTGTGTTGTGTGCTAC
Source organism: Harmothoe impar (assembly GCA_947462335.1). Classification (NCBI taxonomy): domain Eukaryota; kingdom Metazoa; phylum Annelida; class Polychaeta; order Phyllodocida; family Polynoidae; genus Harmothoe; species Harmothoe impar. The sequence goes on along the minus strand of OX381712.1, from coordinate 60,975,307 downwards.
AGGGGTATTATAAGGAGGCTTACGTAGCTCCTTCCTCAGTTCATCTAAGGCAAACTCCCATTTGATAGTCCTGGTGCCTGACCTAACCCTATTGCACATTAGCTTGTCTCTATATGCTGAAGGCCCATTGAGGCTGAGTTTGTATAGAACCATTATTGACATTTTGTATCTTTAAGACTTTGTGTAAACTTTTCAATATGATAAAAGAGCTGTTGCATTCAAACCAAATTGGAACTTTTGTACTTTTGCATCCACTGCACATTGTCAAGAAGTCTAAACTTACCTCTGTGTCCTTGGGGATATCATACCCATTGATAGTAGTGTCCACAGTGGCGCTGTGAGGTACACTAAATGTGAGAATAGAGGAGTATCTGAGAACCTCCAGTATGGCAGCCTCCATGTAGTGAAGTGTCTTACGGTCTGCAAGTCGTGGTGGCCTGTCACCCAACTCAGATTTGATTTCAGACACCATTTTCTCCTGAATCTTTGGTTTGTTTACTAGGACTGCAAGGAGCGCATTCAGAGTCGTGGATGTTGTGAATGTACCTATTTAAACAGAGCAGCAACTTAGGTTTATTCAAAGGAGACATTTACCTCTATTTTGAAGCTGTAGAAAGTTCTGATTATGTAAGTAGCAAAGCATGTTGATATCAGCATCAGTTCTAGCTTCAGTACCTTGGCGACAATGGGAATGATAGAGGGCAATTGGCACTTTTTTCCATTGGATCTTATACTAATATGTAAGAACCTAAATAGTAGCAGAGGGATAAAATAATGATAATGGGACAGATGATGCCCAATCCCTAAATTTGGTGGAATACCCTGTTTAAATGACCTAATCACATTTTGTTGATTTTGAAAGATGAATATGAATAAAATATCATCGAATACCATTGTTATACAAACCTGCAAAGAACAGGTCAAAGCTTATACCATACATCTCAGAGTCAGTAAGTCTCATCTGTGCCTGAGTCTCGGCACTCTTTCTCTGCGACTCAAGGAGTCCATCAATGAAGCACATAGGATGCCCTGGCTTATGTTTCTCCTATAATAAAAAGACATAACAAACCATGATCAGACCTATTTCTAGTCGGTAATAATTTTTATATCAGCATATTTAATCTGTTTAAACTAGAGATTTATGGCAACACTGTATGAAACTGGCAATTAGGATTTTATTATCTCCTTAAGTTCCTCAATAGCCACTTCACACATATGTACACTTACAGTTTATTGTATGCTATGCACATCGCATGGAATTAGGTATAGCAAAGATTGCAAAATATAATTTTGGAATAGTACTTGCCATTTTGAAAATATCAAGATAGTGTGATTAATGCAACCAGCCCCCTTGAGAGGGGTTGAAAAGTTTCCAAACCCCCCTTTGAAAATGGGTGATATTTTCCCCCTGTTGTTAAAAAGTCACCACCCCTTAATTACCTTTCTCTCTGATATTTTTGAAGAAACCACACGTCGGAAGGATTCAGCTGTGTTTGTCAGGTTTTTGTTGAGCTGAATTGGGAAATAACGTAACCAGGGTAGTTGGTCCAGAATGGCATAGGGTCCTGATGGCTGTATAAGGGTAACGGCATCAAGTGCACACTTGAGTATGGACTGGACAGTCTCATCATCAGCCTTTTCTCCATACAACTGAAATAGGGGTGAATCAATCAATATCATTGGGTTGAGCAAGTGATCTATTGTGAGCAAGTATTATACCAAATATACTGATTAAGCTTAGGGACTTATTGCGCCCAAAGGTTCCTAGTATTTCGGATCATATCACTCAGCTCACTCACCCTAGTATGCTCCTCCTTACACCAATAGCTTTCAAAGGAGAACTGTTCATTTTTATACTCACAATAGATGTTATTATTCCAGTAATACACTTGTGGAAGATTGGGTATATATCCTGTGGACCCTTGACCGACACCATTTCGAGTTCCTTCAGCATGTCTGATATGAGGTCCATAGTGAGGGCCTCCAGGTTAGTCAGGTTGTCACCATACATCTTCAGCAGAATATTTGAAACACGATTACTGTCTATATGCAAAACGCAACAAATTCATTCCAGAACTACAGCATGTAGTGATTTCTCTAAGGCTACCATATTGGCAATTATAGTGCCTAGGATATAATGTGTACATCAGAGAGGACCAAAAGACACGAAAAATACAATTTTGTTGAAATTTGTTTCAAAAATGCATTTACCTATTCCTGCCCTACACCTTTGTCAAACATTGGAGTCATTTTTCAAGATGGCGCTTTTTGCATTTTGGAACCAAACTCTTCATATCAAGGCCAAAAAATAGGTTTGTTTCAGGTAACATGGGCAGAAAATGTAGGGTCGGTAGGTCGGATTTTCTTTTTTAAAACTTTTCTTTTTAACATGAAAGTACTGGCCAGCCTCTCCGAAGACCCTACAATTTACCAAAAAGGGTAAAAATACAGAAATTTCTTCAAAATTGCATAAAAAAAGGTAGGGTCGGCCCTGTTTTGATAGAGTCGGTCGGGTGACCTGAAACAAACCTTAATTTTTTGTTGGCCTGAGCACAGACTGAGGTCAATTGTTATACTTTGATATCAGAGTGTATACTGAGGAGGTCCTAATGATATGAAAAATAATAAATCTTGGAAAAAATTGTTTGAGGATTATATTTCACTCTCTCTAATCTTCACTTTTGTCAGATTTTTGTCCCAATTTTTAAAATGGCGCTTATGTCATTTTGCATACAAACTCTTCATATGACATTGTAGTGTCATTTATTTAGATTAAGATTATAATGATGAACACAGTTTTTGTGCAACTGTTATAGGAGTGTGGCCCATTATTCAGCATTGTTCTAGAAGTACATATTGCAGTAGGCAACTTAATCTTGAACTCCCTAGTCTCATGTCATAAGCTCGAGGTAATAAATCAAGTGCACAATATTGTTTGTTCGAGGGCAGACAAATGCTACCTTCAGAGTTTGCAGGGTCAGTTTCTTTGTGAAGACCCATTGAGGAGAAAAGGTTGAGATCACGATGTCAGGGCAGCGACTGATAATTGCCTTTAATCTATAGGATTCTGTTCTTCCTGCAAACTGGTTTGCCTGAGTCACCAGTCCCTCATATATAGTCTCAAAGCTGTTCAGTACCACAGTGTCCTTTCCAAGCACCTAGAAGTACAAACAGATTGCTCATTCATCAAGTATATTTCGGCTGGTGCTTTTAGGATGAAATTGCAATATATAAGCCTAGTATTGACATGGTGAGGTAAAAGATCACAATAAGAGATATTGTACATGGGCATATGAGGAGAGTCCATTGGAGCATTTTGTGCTAGTAATTATTCTGGTGTGTACCCAGCTACCCAGAGAATTACACTAATTTCCTTGACCTCATTTTATATTTGTTTATCTGGTATGAAGGAATTATATTACAAATTATTTGAATTTGAATTCCTACTTGCCTTGATTCTGAAAATATCCCCATATTTCTCTGACCACTTAGTGATGGTATCATGGGGTTTGTCCTTGTCAAGTTGGTGAATGTTACCAATGTAGGGCAGGCCAGGAGGACCTGGGGGGAGATTGTACTTCCTCCGTGTTAGGTACTTCAGAAGGAGGCCCAACACCAGGACTCCTATCAAGGTACACTCAACCAACATGGTTATATTTGTTTCTCATATACCTAAATGTGGGATTACAAACAAGGTAATGCTCATTGACTTTTTGAGATCAGAGGATCTTTTGTATTATGTTTGACTCAATATATACATTTATCAAAAAGTTCAATTTACTTATATATATATATACTGTATTAGCCAATAGAAGCACCCAAGCGCATCAAATTATGTTACGATAAAATGCTGTGGCAGTACCCTTTGAACATTTTCACAACCTTTATACAGACCCCCCCCCCCTGGTATGTCTTGGTTCAGGGTCTATGGTTTGGTGTAGACTAGGCACCACGTGGCATTTTGAATGAATGATGTGCCATAGGATAGGACAATGTTATTTTCAATGTAAAGATTCACAAAATCCACAAATAATTTGAGTATGGCCCAGCCAATCAATACAGTTGTTTTAGGTATTTACTACAAGTTGTAGGTGACCTGTAAACGTTTTCATTGGATTTCCATTCGCTATTGAGATACTCTTAATCATCTCACCAAATACAATGTAGGGTGGCCTAAAAGGGCTGCGGCCAGACCCTAGTCTATGTATTTCTTGAATCAGATTTTCAGAATTTTTAATAATTGGGATTTATTTCTAGAGAACAAATACCATCCAAGTGATATAACCTACTAGAAGTTTTCATTTTAAGCATGGATGTGGCCAGTGCAAGTTAATTAAATATGACCCTGAACACCTACCTTAAGAAAATACAATGACTATCTCAGCACCCCGAATATGGCAGCCTCAACGCTTGTCCGAAAGTGAGAAGAGTGCGTAGCAAAGACCCTCTCCTGCGCAAGGTACAAAGTAAACACTAACACATTGCACAATGGGAGTGATATTTACCCACATAGTCTCCCAAAAACCAGTCCCCTTTCAGCATCAGGATGCTTTTTCCCCTATATATATCATAGGGATGAATTAATTGTGACAACTATATTATAGCTATCTGGGGTAAACACACAATGTCATGGTCAAAACAATATTTGACAGCCAAATGTGTTAGATACAAAACCAAGTATATAAATTTATGGATAGACCAAATTGCGGATAGTCCTTAAAGCGACATAATCACCAAGTGTGTCCCATTCACATTTCTAATAATGCTCTAGTCAACTAGGCTATGAGTCAGACAAATACCCTTAGATGGACAGTGAAATTTGAGGTTATTCATGTACAATGCTACTTCTAGTGTTCGTTTTTTTGAAAGCATAACATCTACACTTTACCGTCTCAGGGTATGTGTCAAACTCCAGGTGAATCTGCCCTATGTGGTTAAAGGGACGGTCTTCTTACCGTAGATCCAAACCACTAGACACTTCTGAAATCGATTGGCGAGATATAACCACCTGACCTGGACCTAGACCCATATAACTCAACCATTACCTGAAACCCAGCTGACCACTGGGTTTCCATCAAAGGGACACCAACATTGTCTCCTTTTATATTGATACTTATATACGTGTATATTTATCTTAATTGGGAATATTATAATTTCACAGGACACAACATCCCTCCTTTGGGATACACCATCTGGCCCATATGACCATAAATGGCTATCACCACCAGCACTGTGTATGGATACACACTATAAAGGTCAAGTACCTTAAGTGTGTACCCAATACGCAAAACAAATTGAGATATCCTTTACACCGTCTGCTACTCATACTAACATCTTTCCTCTCCTATCCATAGTGGTCTTAAACCACACTGTTGTTGGCTATTAATTTACAAGTGAAATTTGTAAACCATCAACTGGATACAGAATAATTGCAGGCAACCATTCATGCCTATATGTTTTCAGTATAAATAAAATAATTTACACACATACATGCACACATACATGTATGTATACATACCAGGCCATCCTTGTTGAGTTTATATATTAGTTATATTTAGAATCCCCCAAACAGACACCCGCACACGCTGGCATATCCTAGCCATGCGAGCCTGTATTCCCAGCAAAGTACCTCATGTACATAATGGGTCAGGCAACCAACAAATAGTTTGCTGGTTATTCCTTTCAAGTAGTCCTCTGGCCTAGACAAGTTGCACTGGTGTGACCTGCAGTTGGATAGTGGTATTGTATTGAGTACTATTGATACCCACCAGTGTATAGACTACCACCAGTGTCCACAGAAAAAGGTAGGCATATACTCCCCCTTGAATAGGCCAGATTATTATGGGTAAAATAAAGAACATCTATATATACACAATGGTGCCATTTACAATGTCTATACCTAGAGGCCAATGTGTAATCATCAAATCTATTAGGGTGCTATAGTTCTATTATGCTTTATAGACTTTAATTCCAAGGAAAACCTTCCAAGGAAAGCATGGTCCCCATACTGAAATCTGCTGGCCAGGACAGCATGATCACCTGGTCCCACCACTGACTGCACCCTTCATCCATACACTGTATAAAAAGTGTATACATATGATTTAAACCCTTTCACACAAACATATTGATGGCAAGATCTAGAGATGTTTTTTTTCTATAAACATATATATGGATATTATGGCCGCTACTGAGCTACAACAATGAAAAATGGTGGGAGAGGGCAGTTTAGCTAGCCCACTGGTATTATTTTCACACTCCTGGTTCAGGTTCCCATCTATGTAAGGCTCTCCTTGGTCAACTATAATACCTATTGTATTGTTTGACATCCATGACAATTTAGATAATATCAACAATAATAAGTAGATGTGTACAGGCAAGGGAAAAGGGTACTTCAAGGAAAAAGTCAACTTTAAGATTGATGTCATAAACTTTCCAATGATATATTACACTAGAAGATATCAATTCTAGTTTTTGAGAAATGGCTTTATGAATATGTGTGGGCCCTGTCCGAAATCCCAAGAAGCTGTCAGTCTCATAGTTTCCAAGATATCTAATTAGCATAACTATGATAATAAGAAATTCATCACACATTTTTATTCCTCAGGTCATAAAATCTGATCTAGGAATGGTAATTTAAGTCTGTTTTGACCATAGCAATCCTCGTGAATCATTTTATCAATAGGCCTAATATTGTCTTCTATTTGGAATGACGATCATGTTTCCATGGCAACCCAAATCAACAAAGACACCCATTTAGGATTTAAAACGTTCTTTTTCCATTCCAAATATGGAAGCTTTTCACCAAAAATGGAATGTTTTTTATAATCCTATTGTTTTCTACAGAAAAAAGTACCCTAGAGCAATTTTTTGCCTTTTTATTACATCTTAGGCAATGGTGGGGCCCCCTGGTGGCTAAAACCTGGAACTAATCCTCCTTGGAGTATGCTTTCTGCTTAGCTGCCCACAGATAGTGCTGTCCAAAATATTCTAGTGGATCAGCAAAACTGGCGTTGCCCACTAATGTTTCGCTTTTGTAGGCTCACCCATCACCAGCGGCCATATCTCTGCACCTGTTGACAGAATAAAGTGCTGAGATGCTGAGATTCAATGAAAGTGTTAAAATTTAATGTGTTTGGGTAAATGTGTTTAAACTAGTAACACATTTTTAGAGTGTATGTTTGAAGGCTGTGGCTTGGGGCCTTGTTTACAGACACATCTGAAAAGTCACTTGGCTATGAACCAGATGCTCTACTCTCAGATTCTGGCCCCTTTAAGGTGGTTGCCCACCATCTTGACCACGTCTATTGCGACGTGTTCTGCGCATCTGACATCAAAATTCTATATTTTAAAGGGTAGCTCGGGACCCTCTACTTTTGTTATCACCATTTGGTTCAAAATGATGTAAGGTTTGAAGGACATTGAGATACCTTTGACTGATCATAGGCAATAACCCTAAGTGTTACATGCCACTCGTTATTTTGGCTAAAACAGTTCAGAAAAAATATGTTATGTAGACTCTTGGTAAGAATTCGGATTATTTTAGATAAATATGACATTGCCAATTTCACTTGATATGACTCATTTGTGTTACAATTAGCTTTGACAGATGACTTGTAAGTGGGCTTGTGTATCACTGGCACAGTCCCATGCGAAGGGATAAGTAATAACCACCAATGAGCATAATGTTATGTCTTTTTCGCTTCTCTATTTAAGGGGGCTCAATCCCTTTGTGGTTCAGCAACACACCACCAGAGGGTACCTGTCTTGGACTGTGACATGGTATTGAGCAAGTTGGTAAAATTCCCTGAAGTGGTCTGACGGGACCAGAATCATCAAACTTAGCACTGTGAGACAGGCACCAAACTACTACTCCAATCTGTCTGTAGGGGTACTTGTAATTCAAACCTATACATGAACGTGCCTCAGTATATTTCTATTTCTTTTCAACATTAATTTTATTTTTCAATGACCCAAAACCGTTAAAATATGTATGCGACCATTATATTCAAAATACATGTATTTTCTGAGCTTCTTTGAAAAGTATGTGCTTTTATGGTATCATGGCAAAAACAAATGATAAAAATCTAGCTACTACCAAGAGACAAGATCGACCCACCTTAAATCTTTTTATGCATTGATAGTCAGACAATTTACACTAAAGAGCCCATGGCCGTCAGGTTACATAACGACACCTAAATCAAGCATAGTTACTTGGCAGGGCTGCATTCATGTATCATTACACTTGGTGTCAAATTATAAACTAGATATAGCCTGCTGAAAAGTGGTATTGTTATACTAATTTATTATAATCATTTTCATGAACTTACCAGCTTACTACACCCTCAGCGATATTATGGTTGAGCAAGTGACATAGCTTGGCTGATATCTTTGGAAGATGAGAATAGTATACAGGGTTTGTGACCTGGTGACCTGAATCCAGTTAATTTTGTAATTTGGTGTATACAATTATGAGGCGATTGACATGGTGACTAATAAGTCAATCGTCTCGATACAATTCACAACTCCTTGCAGTTATAGAACTAGCTGCAGCATGTTTGAATACCAACATTAATTCATGCACTCTTTCTTGTCCGACATTTCTGTCTACATCTGTCCTAAATTTAACCTGTTTTATCTCAAACCTATAGATTGCACCCGGTCATAGATTGCACCTGGTCATAGACTTTCAACTTGGAGCGATTTGATAAGGCACAGCCTACAACTTTGTACAGACTGTTAAGTCTTGACAGTGAGATGATATTACCGATTGGGCATGGCACCAAATTGGTCATAGAACCATATTGAACATAGATAATAGGGGGATAAATGAACTGAATAACACTGGGGTAAATGAGTTAAATTACAGAAAAATACCATTTCACTGTACCGAAGTCTAAGAGACTAATCCGTGCTAATTCTTTATCAAACTGCACTTAGCACACAAGTGCAATATGTCCATGTGCCCCATGTTCTAAACTGCTGATAAACTTGACCAAAATCTGACGCATAGTTCCTTGTCCTGCCACAGGTGGCGACCTGCCTCATATACAAAACGCAGTGGGTGAGCTGTGTACGGGGACCCCTCCTCCCCTACTAGCAGGGATGGCGACAGAGGGGTGGGAGTAGGGGTGGGGTACCGATTGTTGTAGCCACAGGCCTACACTGAGCTGTGGTGGAGATCGTCTGGGTGCTGTAGTATTAGTGTAAAGGTCTGACACTCTGGTGGTCCGGTCATCTAGGTGACCACGTGACCAAACACTACATACAGCTAGTTCCCAATACAATCAATAGATGTCACTAGTATAGGCCTGGTGATTGGTGTGGTAACTAGCTATACTAGTGAAGGCTGTGCACTGAAAACTTAGGAATATCTAAAACTAATCACTATTGATTAGTTAGGGTATTCACAGACAGTTGATTAGTTGAAGTCATCACCATGATTACCTAAAGTCATCATCTTGATTAGAATATTTGCCACTAGGGGGCCCTACTAGACAGTAATAGAATATGCAGTTCCTACTCCAGGCCATATATGGATTCATATCTATATCAACTCTAATCGTAGAAACTTACAAAATGATATATATGAAGAGTATTGGCACATAAGGAACTCAATCTGCAAGTAAGATTTTAGCGAAATTATCAAGAGCATACACATGTGTACACATGCACACCTTTTTTCAGCCTGAAACCATATCTACTAATGTAAGAATAGGCTGCTGGTTACTGTATTCACAAATATGCCTTATTAGGCTTGCTCTGAGGGCTAGAATTGCTCTCAATCAGGGTATGATGACAAGATGAGGGGGTGATTATAAACTTATTAGGGCTTGTACAGAGAAATAGATTATGTGAAATTAGTCAAGGATGAATTTTAAAAAAGTAATCATAGTGATGACCCAGGGTCATCACATATGATTACTCTAGTGATTACCAAGTACTCACTTGTGTCACAATCACCGTGATTACAAAAAGTAATCACCCTTGATAACTTTTTCTCCCATAGAGTTTTCAGTGTGGATCAATATAACCCAGAGACACTAAAGAATAGAATTTAATGTAATAACCCTGGTATGTGGCTATCATGGTGTGGTTACCTCATACACCGTTGTAGGCCTACTATGTCAGAGCTCACTACATCTGCCACCCATTTCTCAATGGTGATCTTGAACGAGAATGGGGGATAATTACCCCCCCCCCCCCGACCCCTACCCCTTCAACACTGCAATCCTGCAGACACATAAGACCATAGCAAAATGTGACAGTCATATCTGCCATCTGGTAGTAAAGGCTAGAACCTGGATGATTGACAGGCCATTATATTGGCCATCACTTGCGCCTATGAAGAGAAGCGGAACCAGGCGCGGGCTAGCGTAATGCACCTCATGTTCAGTGTCAACCACAGGGCTTACGTGACAGAGGTAAAATGTGCTTATGTAGGCATGAACCTCCTCCACTGTGGCCCTCTAAGGGCCGCATAGTGCTTTAATGTAATATGCCCATTTGTCGTCGAGATGTATGAATACATAATTATGATAACAACTGTATGGGGTTGGTACATTCTCTATGATACACCCACTACGTTAGGCCACAATGGTGGGCATGATGCATGAATGCAGCCCTGGCTAGTAGACTCATTCCATCAGGCTGCATTCATGAATGCATCGTGATATTAGAGGACATTAGAGCACTAGGACCCATAGAAATCCAGAGGTCCTGAGTATAAAGGAACCATACACGCACACACATACCATCTAGAAGTATATCACTAGATAGCTTTGACGTTTTGAACGTGTAGGGGGCTGTCTACACGTACGTATAGGGAGGATTGATATGAAAAATAATTGATTGCCAACCTAAATACACCGATTCAATCTCTTTGATGGGGATATGTGTGAGTACCAGGGGTATGTGTAAATTGGTCGTTGCACATGGATATCACTGAGTAATTACCCTTTCTTGGGGCATTTTCTACCACAAATCTGGATCTGACACTTTAGGCTCGATAGCCTCACATAATGAATGTTTTCTTAAACCCCCACCGCCCCTATTTATAGGGCTGAGTACCTGTCCCGACAGGACTGGGAATGTCGCTGGAGGGGTACCGAGATTTGCGCCTTTAACTACAGTACTTATACATGGACTGCAACGTGTACATATACGTGAACCCCGTGGCGTAGCAGTACCCGAACACGTTCTACAAAACTCTCTTAACCCTATACTGCTAATGCTAAGGATCGTGCCGTTGTTCTAAAGGCTGTACCTCAATGTACAGGCACTGTGCCAACGTTTGTCCAGGGGGTATGTGGTACATAATGCGTGTATGTGGAACACAATGGTGGGTGGAGTTGTGTGCATGTACCACTGTCTTCATAACCATTTAAGGCCAGCACAGCGTTTGGCCATTTGTCCGCAAGATGCATGAATATAGGGCTGTATCCATGTATCATGCCGACCCTATGGGAGTGTATCAACCCGGTAAGGTCGCATGGTTCTTGAATGCAGCACTGCTGAATAGCCTCACTGCGCTACATTAATGCATCATGCCGACCAAGGGCATGATGCATCAAAGCATTATGTGGCCCGGGAAGTGTACAGAAGGCTCCAGCAGGTCTAGCTGACAGTGGACTGCACAATGCCAGGTGGGGTCGTAAATGTCACCTACAGCCATCTTTGTGGACACCTGCCCTGTCTAACCCTGTGAGAATGGGGTGATGCCTTCTTGCATCATACCCTTGGTCGTCATGATGCATGATGAATCGTCGTGATGCATCATGCATCGTCATGATGCATGATGGATGCAGCTCTGGCGAGTAACTCGCCAGTGCTGCATTTAAGTATCATGCCAACCGTACGGTGTTGATACCTTCCTGAAGGGTCAGCATGATGCATCAATGCAGCTATCTTGCTAGGGATGCATTCATGCATCATGCCGACCCTATGGGGTTGATACCCCTTGCCCCCAGAAGTATCTGCACGATGCATCAATACAGCCCCAGCGAGTTACTCGCCAAAGCGGCGTTCATGGATCATAACTTTAAAGGGGTAAGAAGCTAAGCGATGAGTCTGATATCTCTGCATTGGGTCAGAAAAGGCCATGTCGTCCTTCACACAGAGCCTTATTGTACTCCACAATAATTGGATAAAGCAATTCTGAACTTCCGATGGAACTTCAATGGGATCACCCTGTCCAGCTACCCACCACGATAGTAGAACCAGAAATACCCCCTTAGCCAGTCACTTCCCACGGTACTATATATAGTGTGTCCTTTTTAAATAGGCCCTATGCAATATCATAACCAGATCTCAACCCCCATTAGTCCCAGAATGAGGGCCATATGATTTATAATTGTATTGTATGGGATAGTTAACGTCTAATTTTTAATGTTAATTTTCTCATTTTTAGTTAATTTTCATTGAATTCAACAAGAAAAGTATCAAGAATATCGCCTAGGAGTCTACATTGTCTAATATACTACATCTCATATGCTAAATGAAATCTCATGGTGAGCTGTGCATGAATATGGCAGCATCAGCACATACTTATTGTATTAAAACAGGTCACAAATTGTAAAGGCCTGGCATGGAGAGTACCTGTTCCTCAGGACCGCCGCCAAGTTACCATACAGTATCCACATACAAAGCAATGTAGCAGAAACACCCAAGGACACCCTTCTCTTTCTGTCTCTGGGACTTGGTGTGGACGGATATCCTCAGGCTGATCCTCCCGAGGTGCATTATTCAAATGAGGTAGGCGAAAATGTATCTATGAAATGTGTTTATTTATGAATGCATAACCTTGCTTTTCTTAATTTCAATTCCTCTGATCTATTCCAAAAATGTGTTGTTTTGTTTGCATGAGAAAGGTAGCATACAGCATTTCTGTTATCTAGCTTGGAAAGTATTTATTTCCAGTCTGTCTAACAGGTTCGCTGCATATAGTACATAGGAAAATTGTATTCACCACTAACAATAATATCATATACACTGTTATGTTAAATCATACAGTATCACAACGGTAGATATTTACTCTCTTTATACATTCATAGCAAATTGTATACTGGCGGATAATGGGGGCAGATAATGTTTTATGCTATTAATGTGTGTAAATACAATAACATCTTTTAACATTTTGAACTTGGTGAAGAGAATTGGAAATTATTGAAATATCTGTTTTTGCTGATCTAGAATATAATCTAAGCCATAGTTACTTTAGGAAGTGCTCGTTTTCTAACAAAATGGAAGGATTGGATTGGGGGACACGTTTTCGACCCCTTTTTTGCAGGAGCAAAACAATTGTCCAGCTTTTAAAATTTCGACCCATGTAGGTTGGAGGGAGGGCGGAAATATTCGTCCTCATTAGGGTCGAATTATATTTATGTGACCCCACAAATGATCTAAGAGGGTTTTCACTGATAGACCAAAGGTTGATACATTTTTCTGGTCGAGGGTTAACCATAACAAGCAATACACTAAATGGGCTAACACTGCAAAAAAGCATTAGGGAAACAAACCGTTAAGGTTATGGTGCACTGTAAAAGAAATTCCATCAAAATAACGGAGATTCACTGGCAACACTTGGTGCCGGACTTTTACTGTAAAAGTCATGGTCACTGTTGTTGCAAGTTCACCGTAATTTTAACGGTGAAAGTCTGGCACCCAGTGGTGACAGTGAATCACTGGACATCATTGTAATTTCAATACAGTGCCTAAACAATAGTTATAATGGTATTTTGTGTAATTCAACTCATTTATCCCAGTATTTTTCCGTCCATTTATCCACATATACTTTACTCCATGCTCAATATGGTTGGATGCCAAATTTGGTACCATGTACAATCAGCAGTACCATCTTAGTGTCAAGACTTCAGGCCTAATCATTAGGAATCTGTCTATGAGAGCTTTATAAAATGCTGCATGACACTTTGTAATGCCAGTCCAATAAATCACATATACAGGTCTTATCATACATAAATGATTAGATATATCAGTGTCCGTCTCAGGGTATGGATCCGACTCACACAGAGGCAAATATCAGAGTCACCCAATGTCGCCAATACTACTCTCATACAAGGGTCAGGCACTGCTGGACTATAATAGATGGGTCAAGGGCCATTCTAGTGAGGGTCAGGCTAGGCTGGACATTCAATAACAGGCTGGACCTTGGCAAACTTGCTTGAAAGTCTGGCCATGCTGGATCCTCATGCCATAGTCTGGCAATGCTGGACTCTTTGGAGAGTCTCTATCAGCCTGCAAGAGTCCAGCATTGCCAGACTATGGCATGAGGATCCAGCATGGCCAGACTTTCAAGCAAGTTTGCCAAGGTCCAGCCTGTAATTGAATGTCCAGCCTAGCCTGACCCTCACTAGAATGGCCCTTGACCCATCTATTATAGTCCAGCAGTGCCTGACCCTTGTATGAGAGTAGTATTGGCGACATTGGGTGACTCTGATATTTGCCTCTGTGCAGGGTGAATCTACCGTACTGCGCACAGTGTTTATTTCATGGTTTTCATGGTCATTTCATGGTTTTAGATTAAATACTGACATGCATCAGTGTGTTTTTTACTTCCACAACCAAGAGTCATGTGACTTCCTTAGGCCATGCAAAACGGTCGGGGGTAACTAAATGGGTGTCACGAGAATGGCTCCCCTATGCTTTAACATTGATATATGCTTTAACATTAGACTCACCTCCCCCCTCCCCCCTTGTTCTCTACATTTCAGCAGGATGACGTTTGTCCTTGGGCTGACCTTCCTCCTGGCTGCTGTGAATGTCTGTGTGAATGGTGCGCCGGATGGTCTGCCCTTCCAGGTCAACGAAAAAAAGACATGTGACAGTAAGATTTTGAATTATTCATTCCTAAAAGAAAAAAAAGGCCACCAAATATTAAATTAGTGTGGACTCCTTTATGTCTTTCTCTGGCAGATAGAAGTTGGGGTACTACTGATGGGGTGCTTTTTTTCTGTCACAAATTTGGCAGTTAGATTTCCATTGTTCTGAGAATAGGGAGTTCTTCTCCCCAATATTTACTGCAAGTATTTGGTATACTGCCTAAAAAAAGTGTTTGGGAGACATTTTGAAATACTAGATTGCTAATAATGGTTCTCCTTCCATTGATGATTGTTTAACAATTGAGAAATAAAGATATATCAGTGTCCGTCTCAGAGTATGTGTCCGACTCGGGGTGAATCTACACTACTGTGCACAGTGTTTCTTTCATGGTTTTCATGGTCATTTCATGGTTTTAGATTAAATACTGACATGCATCAATGTGTTTTTTACTCATAACTCAACCCTATATGGAGGGGCAGGGAAGGAAGCCAGGATGAAACTTGACTACAGATTTAATAATACTGTTCATTTCACAGGTTTTCGCATTTTGTGTGTACCATGTATATTAATGTTCTTCATTTTCTACACTAAATCTGGATCAGTTTCCTGTTTGATGTTTCACAATGGGGAGATATGGCCAATCCCCTTCTCACCAAAAACCTACTTTAAACAGCTCGAAGCACTTTCTTCAGACTAAATCGCTTCAAGTTTCTTCAAATACCTTGAAAAAGGCCATTGTTATCTTTAATCTTTTTAAGAGGTAAAGTTAAATCCAGAAGCTACTGCAGTATAGTTTACCCCGTTTTCTAATTTATAGCAAAAATCAGCATTGATAGTAAAACATTGACTGGAGTCCAAAGGGGGGATGAGGATGCCCTGTGCAGTGGGTATCTCATGCACACAGACAATGGTAAGACGAGGCGCATGTGTGGAGGCTGGGACTATGTAATGAGCGAGTGGTCAGCAGAGCGGGCATGTTACACGCTGGGCGTCAACTTCTTCAGAGACTCTGAATTTGACTCATCTAAGACAAGGCAGATGAAGCTGTTCAAGTAGGTGATAATTCATTCAGTAGGTCACACTTCATTTACCCATTTACCTTTTAACCCTTTAAGGATGGAACAGTGTATTGAAAAAAATTCATAGTAATAAATCACAGCGCTGGTGACTACATCATGAGGGCGACATTGACTGATTATTGGCCCACTTTGAGTTACTTGAAAAGCAACTTTATGCAAGTTTACTCTAAAGAGGTTGCTTCCAGCAGCTTAAAGAAGCCTGCCAAATAACCTTTTGCTTACAGTTCCTTAAATTCAAAGATTCATGCAATATTGGCCCCTGCAGTTAGCACCATCTTCCAATTCTTTTCCAGTTGCTTCAGCTACAAGGAGCAAGGGGTTGACAGCGTAGAAGAAAATGGGAAAGAGGAGGTGTTCCGAACATACGATGCATTTGATGACTGGACGGAGGCCATATGCACCGATACGGAGGCCAACCCTGAAGCTTACAACTGCTTCGATGAGTGCTACCTGAAGGGACCCACTGATTTAGTTACTTTTGCTCCAAATTCAGGCTTGGAGGAGGATTGCCAGCCTGGAGAACCGTTCTTTGCCATTGGGTGTGCAGGTAAAGTGGGGGGAAGGGGGAGATGTTTCAGGTTACATAGTCTGTAATCTAGAGTAGGTAGATCTGAATTTTAATTTTTTTTAAAATAATTTTTTATCTTAGACTTTAAAAGACCCAATAATTGACTTTCAAACTGTAGTGCTAAATTGTGAACCATAGCCTCAACCCCACTAAAGGATAGTCACCGAGTGGCCTAAAAGAATTTTCCCTCCCAAAATCTGATAAATGTGTCTAGGACCTACCCTAATTTGCTAGGGTAACACACCTAATGGAGTCTAACTGAACAAACCATCAGATCTCAGCAACAATTATACTTGCATGATGGTCTCCTTTAAGCAGCTCAACTTAAAGTCTTAAGATTATGAAGTTGCTTTAACTAGCTTAAGGAAGGCCATCAATCAACCAATAACTATTTGATGATTAATTAATCTTTGCTTAAATTTTCTTAAACCCATGTTTATGCAGAGTGTTTTATTATATGCTGTCATAACCTTTTTACTTTTATTGGCAAAAATCCATTATATATAGACAAAGGTTCACGAGTATAGTTCCCCACTGAGGGTTATTTCACGAGGCGAAGCCGAGTGAAATAACCCTCATTGGGGAACTATACGAGTGCACCTTTGTGTTTATTTCATGTCATAATTAACTAAATATGTCAAAATTCCACTTAATTGGTCTGAAAAAACAATTGTATAGTGTTTAAATCATCAATTTTAATAATTACAAAGGCCGTGAAATACGGGAGAGGGTTATTTCACGGGGGGTGTTAAATACGGCCTTCTTTGGTTAAGTCAATGGGAGTGCCGTATTCACCATGAAATAAAATGGTGTCTTTCACAATGCATTTCAAATCTTATATATCAACCTGTTGGTGACTGAGCTTTATATCGCTAGGTTCCGCCTTGTGACGTGTGGAGTAGGGACCAACTTTTGAACAACCTTTTAGAGTGTTATGGACTTATTGCTGTCCTCAGGCTTAAAAGTCTATGCTCAATCTCCATGTTCTATTACCATTACTTGTATCATAACTAATAACCTTAGGGAGTACCGTAAAACCCCGCCTTTAAGACAACCTCATTTTGGAATTTATTTTCTCTAACTAGGAGGTCGTCTTAAAGGTTGGGTTATCTTGTATAGGATTAAAGAAAAAAAAATTCTAAAGTTTTTTCTCATACAAGGGTGTCATCTCAAAGGTGATGTCGTCTTAAAGGAAGGGTTTTACCGTAGTCATTTATAATCAACGTGGTTTGGGGTGTGTGTAAGATTGACCCCCTCCTGCAGTAGGGGTGGGCTTAACAAATGTATATAGTCACAGGACAGGGGGAATGTTGGCGCCTTTGGTCTATGTGGAATTAAAACTTTAAAACGCTCTAGAGGAGGGGGTTGAAGATTTTCCGCCTCAGCGCAAAATTTCCCTTCCCCTAAAAAAGTAATAAATGATTACTCCTTGACAGATATCAATGAATGTGAGAGTGGAGTACGCGACTACTGTACAGGTCCATATGAGTCTAGTTGTACCATCCGTAAGGCATGCGGCAACAACACAGACTGCACCAACTATGCCGGATCATTTGAGTGTACCTGTAAGAATGGGTACGAGTTCAGAAGTGGAGACGACTTCGATCCTTATGACTTGAAAGAAGGATGTAGAGGTAACAAGGATTTTCTTACTAATAGAAGAAACAGGGTCTTGACAATGGCTTGTTTTTTTTGTATTATCCTCAAGATCTAAATGAATTTAATCTTCTTTCACAGAAATATTGATGTCCTATCTAACTCACAAATGATTTATTCCAATACATACTCTCCAAGTCGCCCAGGCTGTAGTGGGTACTGTACACAGCAAAATCGTTAGCCATTTTGTTGGGGGACATAAAACTTGGTTCTAGCCTCCTCATGATCGGGGCTTGTGGCTAAATAAAGCGGAGCTTAGCTTATAAAACAGTCGACATATGGCTGATTGTCATGAAACTTTTTTTTCTACTTTTTTTCTTCTCCAGCCTATATCATCCTTAATATGAGAGATACATTGATCCTCTTAAGGTATTCTGGTCGGGCTGGAACAGGACGTCCTAGGGTAGGGGAGAGGGGGGCACGTTGACCACCTGGGCACATTGAACCACATGCTCTTTTTGCTATTCCTATAGGAATTTTCAAGAAGTTTGCCTACCATATTACACCCTTATATAGACAGTTCAGAGCAGCAACATCATATTTGTTTTGGGATGCTGAGGAGAAGCTCAGACAACATGAAAGATTTAAGCCATTGAAAGTAAAAATTTGCAATTATTAAGCTTTTCATCTTAAGTTGTTACAAAAACATTGCTGGCCTAAGATCTATATGGAGGTCAAAGTATATATCTGAATGCTTGCATAGAACCTGACTTCAATTCTGAAGGTGTTATGTAATTTGAATTAAATCAACCTTATCTATGATGGTCGGCATGGGGTACATTGCACCACAAAAATTGGGGCACCTTGAACCATGCTTGAAGTACCCAAATCTCTGTCTTGAAGGACTAGTTCCATATTTTTACCACACATGTGCCTGAGCAATGCATAGAGGAACAAGACAAAGTATTACCACTTTTCACCAGAGGGCAGAATTAGCATTCATGCTTGCTTTGCCCTGGGTCTTCATATAGCGCAATGATATAACTGCTAGATACAAAATCCAAGTTTAGATGACCTTGATGAAGTCAGGAAAAAATAATAAGGGAGCTGGAGGTCAAAGATTACAAAAACGTTTTCTCCCTAAAATCCTGATGATCCATTCCGCAAACTCATGTTCTAATGAAATAAAACGACTATAATTATGCTTATTTATTTTTTGCTCCACTTCCCCAATAAGCTAAGGACATTTTTAGTACCAAAATTAATATGCACATTTAAGAGGGATGGTATGAGTCCTGTGTGCCCCAATGCACGCCTAACGCCCTAAAGGATGCCCCACCTCTGATATCAATACAGTAAACAGAGTATATAAATATACCAGGATAAGGCCTAATATGTGCCTACATAATTTAAAAAAAAAAAGATCGAGGGTTATACAGTACCCTAGTACAGTACCCTGGAGAGGACATTGAGTAGGTTGGGGAACTTTTTCAGAGGTGCAATCGTAACGCCCTACATACACACTAATGCTGTGGTATCATCCAGAGTTATTATATTTAACCATCTTCAGCATTCTATAAATATTGTCTTTTATCGCGGTTTAAGGACAGTTTCCAACAAAAGATGGAACAATTGACATAAACATCACTAAAACGTTCTGCCCGACTCAGAGAATATAACCAAGTCTCCCACTGCTACCATGTTGTCAGAGCTCAATTGATATGTGAACCAGTAAAGCTACTCATCTTCAGTAGGGGGGGGTGATAAATCTACTTTTCTTCGGGGACCGGCTCAAACTATGCATTAGGGTCCAAAAACACGGGAAATCACAAAAAACTTTTTTTTTTGGACCCCCCTGACCCCCCCGTACATAGGGTCCGAAGATCGGCCAAATAGTGAGAAAACAGCCAAAATTCAGGCTTTCAGATTCCTTCTAAAATCAAATCATGACTTACAAATCATGAAAATGGTCAGAAACCTTCATATGGGACCCAAAGAGACCATTTAAAGTCATATTGTTGTGATTATAGAGGTGTTTGCCGCTCTGGGGAGGTGGTTCGTCCTCGGTAAAATACTATTTTGAAGGCATTTGCTCCCTTACAATCACATCCCTATACTGCCATAAAAGATCCTCAGGACACCTAATCAGGCAGATTAAACCCTTCTGGAGGGTCCCCTCTTTCTGTCAACTCCCCTCTATGACCCCCCTCCCCCCTCCCAGCATGCACCAATAGCCATCAGATAACTCTCCTCCCCTTCGCCTCTATATTACCCTATACTGAAATAATGTATTAACATAAGACCTGTCTGATAGTTTGAGCCTTTCTTGAGGGCTCCCTGTTCCTGTTAACCACCCCCTATGACACCCCTCCACCCCATCCCCACCCTCACCCCAAACTAATAGCCAAGAAATATCCCCCCCCCCTCGGCTCCATATAACTCAGTACAACCATCAGCCCAACCCTCCCTCCATGTGGCACAGTGCACAGCATTGCCTCTCATGGTATGTATCATGCCTGAGAGTGGGACAGTGGTGTGGTTAAAAGAGCCCCCCCCCCAAAAAAAAAAAAAAAAAAAAAAAAAAAAAGAAGAGTGAGCTGGGTCCTTGAGATCACCCTGGTAGGTGTATCTACTACAGCTGGTAGAGGGATACTGTACTTCAAGTCAACTTTGGGTGTAATATTTGGTTTAATATCAAGATATGTATTCATCTGTCCTCAAAGTTTGATATTAGGTTCTACCAACTTACCCTTTACCCCATGTAGGGGATGGCATAGATCTACCAAGCACCATGCCTATGTTCAGGCCTGGCAAATCCTACTTTTATTCCCTTGAAGGGGAAACATTGAACGAGGGCTTTTCCCCCCTTGATTCTGGGGCAACATACATATAATATTAGGTTCAACCAGGAAATTCAATTTGCTAATATCTAACCATTATTTGCGGATGATGATTACTTCATAGACAGGTAGACAATACAGTAGGCTAGGTATATGTGGATGGGCTTTTATATCAGTTTTATATTCCGTGATTTATAATGATTTTTAATGCAAAATCCGTTCCAAAATAAGGTAAATTATATGTGGATTCCCCCCCCCCCCCCTCACCCCTCCCTCACCACCCCACTGGGAGAATCCCCCTTGGTGGCAGAATCCCCCTTGGAGGTGCGGACCATCGGCGGACCGGCAGCGGCCCTTATCTCTTATCTGTGCAGAGATAAGGGCTGAGCACCCATATCATAAGTGATGGGAGATCTCCTCATGCTGGTTAAAATGCCCAGGAAGGGTTTCCTACCTGCATTGGGGAAAGCCCGGGATTTTCCTGGCCTGATGTTATATTTTCATATATCTGAATATTATAGCAGCACCCTCAGATGTTGCATGTATGCCCGTCTTTGACAAAATCTGATCTTTAGCATTGCAAATGAGGTATCAGGGTTACCTACCCCTCCCCATGATATAATTGCAGGGTTTATTATTGGCTCCAATAACATTTGTGAGCAGGCAAGCAGAAAGGATGCTCCCCGCGGGATTAGTTCCGATTTTAGCCACCAGGGGGCGCCACTATGGCCTTTTTTGAATGAAACAAGCTAAAATTTGTTCTAAGGTACTTTTTTCTGAAGAATTCAATAAGATTACACAAAATATTCCATTTTTGTTAAAAAGCTTCAGTATTTGGAACATAAAAAGAACGTTTTGAAGCCTAAATGGGTGCCTTTGTTGGTATGTGTTGCCATGGAAACAAGATTTTTATTCCAAATCGAAGAAAAAAAGATCCCCATTGATAGGATGATTCATGAGGATTGCTATGGTCAAACCAGAATAAAATTATCATTTCTAGATCAGATTTTATGACCTAAAGAATGAAAATGTATCATAAATTTCCAATCATCTTAATTATGCTAATTATATAGGGATAAATTGGAAAGTATAAGACTTGGAGCTTATCAGGAATTTGGAAGGGGGAATGCCCACACGTGTTCATGAAGCCATTTCGCAAAAACTAGAATGAATATCTTCTAGTGTAATGTATCACTGGAAAGCTTATGACATGAAATTTAAAGTTGGCTTTTTACTTGGAGTACCCTTTTCCCTTGCCTGCACACATTTAGGGTTCAGAGTATTTATTTAACACCTCAGAGAATTGAATTAAATAATTATCTCTTGTCTTACGTCTAGGATACTAACCATGCAAGGTGTAGACTAAGAGATATGGACACCAGTCCTTATTTGGAGTCATTTGCAGGCCCCCCCCCCCCATCACCCCTCTACCATCCATCATTCTATGCATTTAACCACTTGGTTAAGGAGGAGAGTCAGGGTTTTTATTTATTGTAGTATCAGGTTATTAGTGATGTTAATATTAGATCTCTGCTATAACTATTATAGAATTACTATGTATAATAAGTGTAACAACATGAAGCAGTCATCTTGACTATGAATACACATGGGGTGAGGTACTAGGCATAGAATGGAGGGGGGGGGGGCTGTGATCATTGGTAGGGTAACTGAAAATGAATATAGAGACCTTTGAAAAGGGTATTATCTATCTGATCTAAACTCATTTTAATATGTTGACAATTCAAATATATTGAAGCAAAGGCCCTCCAAAATTTCGGTTATATTCATGTAATCACAAGAATATAACCTGTAATAGTCTCTTTGGGTCCCTTATCAGCTTTCTGTTGAGGTGGTAAAGCCATTCATGCATGTGTGATGAATAAATTATAAGAGGTCTGATGGTTGGAGTTCTTAGATGGACTGAGGTAGCCCTCCTCTTATGTCTGTATAGGGTAAGGGAGGAGGTCTGGGCCCCTTCCATATCCCCCACCCCTCTTTTAAACACACCACTGTCTTACCCCCAAGACAGGCTAAGGTGTCTGTGAATGACTATTGATGTCCAAAGATCCTGACATTCTGAGTACAGTGTAATATAGAGGCGAGGGCGGAGGGGGGAAGGGAGTTATCTGATGGCTATTGGTGCATGTTATGGGGGGGGGGGGGTTAGGGGTCATAGGGGGTAGTTAACAGAAACAGGGGGCCCTCCAGAATGGTTTATGATGATGCTTTATGGCAGTATAGGGACCTGATTGTATAGGAGCAAATGCCTTCAAAAAAGCTGATTTATCGGTATTTTACCATGGACGCACCCCCTCCCCAGAGGGGGAAACACCCCTATAATCACAACAATATGACTTTAGATGCTCTCTTGGGGTCCCAAATGAAGGTTTCTGACCATTTTCATGAAGGCATGGTGAGGTTTGAGTAGGAATCTGAAAGCCTGAATTTGGGCTGTTTTCTCACTATTTGGCCGATCTTCGGACCCCATATACGGGGGGGTCACAGGGGTCCGAAAAAAATATTTTTGTGATTTCCCGAGTTTTGGGTCCCAAATGCATAGTTTGAGCCTGTCCCTGAAACCGTACGACAAAATTAGCCATTTACCACCCCCCCTATCTTCAGGGAGCAAACCCTTGACAATGCTATATTATGTTTATTTGCAGATGTTGATGAGTGTAAACGCTACCTATCCCCGTGTGACGCGGACGCCAAGTGTATCAACACCATTGGTTCCTACCTCTGCTTGTGCTCGGACGGCTATGTGGGTGACGGGAAAATCTGCACGCGTAAGTCTTAAACTATTCGTATGCGTAGGTCATCAATGCTCTACCTCATCTGATCTAATATAGGTGCACATTATCAAGCAGATGACCTGCGTGAAAGCAGAGTCAATACACTTGATGTATGCAGCCTGATATACAAGCACCTATTACAAGCGGCTGTTCAGTTTAAGCCTGTGCTCCAGACCACACTGTGAGCTAAGGTTTAGGGATTGTGCCCATACCATTGATGTATCCATTACAATTAATGCATGTAGCGGCTTGAATTTATAGCCCATCTGCGCTTCTATGGTACCATTTACCCTCCACTAATATAAGACATGACATTGTGCTTATTTGAGATTTTAAAAAAGGCCATTTCAATACCCTCATCTACCCTAGGCTTATATATATATACATAAAGATTTGCCATGTTGTTTGATACAAGATGACTGAAATAAGTTACATGTGCCTTTTTGGCTTGAATCCACCAATATAAACACTAACTTAGGGTTGTTGTTTTTGAGTGAATTTGTTGTCCTTTCAGTCCCTAACAACTGCTACGCCCCAGGGTTCTGTAAAAATGGCGAATGTCAACTGATAAAAGGCGGAACAGTTTGTGTGTAAGTCTTGCCTTTTACTTTGGGACTAGATAGACTGTGAAAAATATCCAGAAATATCATTCTCATCACTCTAAGGGGCATTTTAGAATAAAATTAGGTAACATTATTGTTTGGGGCAATTTGGGTGTGCTGAATGCAAATATCACACTTGCTCAGCTCAAAAATGACTGTTTCTATGTGAAAGTTACAAAACCCCAAGAAATACATTATTCATCACTCCTACCCAAGTAACATGCCCAACTGGCGCTAAATTGGCCCCAGGTGGCCTAAGTGAACTTTACAACATGCTTTGTAAATATTCCTGTTATCTTGAATCATGCGCTCTATTGAAATAATTCCAATTATGAACATGTTATGTTATGAAAATGTATGATTGGGCTTTAGGTGGCCTTAGACTGGGCTAATTCTCATTTTCACAAATGCTTTATGGAAGTCTCAAACATTGTGAATCAAACTCTCCTTTAAAAAGAAAAGAATTTGAAATTTTACTATGGTATTTTTCTTCTGAAAAATTATAGTTGGACTTTCTTTTGGTATTGATGTCATATTGTACCTCAAATGAAAAGGGATTTTCAAGTCCATTCTAGGCCATTGCTAAGATAAATATTGAGTTTTGTCACATGAAACCAATGCATTATATTTTGCGGTAGACACTTTTCCAACTGTGGGCCACCCATGTGAGCACTCAAAACGTTTTATGAGCCAGAACTAGTGTGACGAATTTTATGGAATAGAAGTGATTGTTCCAAACATAATACTTCCATTCTGATTGGGGGCCCTCCTCGCAATCAAGTCCCTAGATCATGAGGTCTACCGTCTACCATGTAAGTCCTAAAAACCTGAGGGCATATCCTTAGCATCGGATTTCAAGTCCTTGGAGCATGATATTTATGCATTGGATGCTGCAATCTAGACATGGTATCTTGTTGAGAAAGTGATACTAAGTATTAGCGATCTCATATTCATTTCATAAGAGACGTCTTGCAGCAACCTTGACCTCTCCTTGAGGATTCCTCATCCTTCATGAGATGGGGTAGCAAAATAGTCACAAAAATGACTATGTGACTATTTATAAAAGGGTACGCAAACAATTATTGACCCATCAAGTGAAGTTTGGTGGGGGGGGGGGACAGATTTTGAGGGGGGATGCGGGAAATTTAATCCCGATCTCTTCTGCAGTGCTGTTATAAAATATCCCCCTTTTTCAGGCTTTCATGAAAATTGCTTTTACCCCATGGACATGGACTGAAATGAACGGCACTCGAAATCAATAGCAGTTATTTTCTTTCGTTTTGGAGGGGCAGTCCATATGTGGAGCAAATTAATGTTTATATTGGTAATGGCCTAGAAGGGACTAGGCTTGTTAATCCCTTTGAGGTACAACGTGACTGGGAATGATAAATAATGTATTTTTGAGGGATTTTTTTTCAAAAACAAATGGCAGCCATTTCTTTTCAATTTTTGGCTTTAACACACTTGGGACTTTTCAGTTTGGAAAATGTCTTAGACGGTCTGGTTCATTTTGAGGTAATACATGACTAGGGATGTAATTTTCACATAGAATCATTCACTTTTTAAGCATGGCATGCGCTAATTGGATTCAGCATACCCAAATTACCCCCGAAAGTGATGTTACTTATTTTTACTATAAAATGCCCCTTGGACTACCGCTATTTATGTCACTGGATTGTTGTTACATTCAACATATCTATGTCTCTTTGTATTATGTACATATCTATATCTCTCTGTTTCGTGTACATATTGATATTTCTTATAATCTTATATGCTCTTTTTCTCTGTCTTTCTCTATTTATTCCTTTCTCGTGTTGCTTCTTTAATATATTGGACTTACTAGAATAAGATGTCAGACTAAATCATTTCTCTCGGTACTCATGTAAATAACGTCAAAACATACCAGCTCCATTATTATAATCATTGTCGCAATAATAGGTGTGATGATGGCTACACTGGATTTCGCTGTGAGATCCAGACCACGAGTACTGCCCTGATCCTGTCCATCATTGCCGTGGTGCTGTTTGGTGTTCTCCTGATAATTCTACTGGTGGTACTCTGCCTGCGCTGCTGCACTCCACCCCCGAAGTCTCCTCCTATGAGGCCCCCACCACAAAGTACCGTCATGGTCAGCAGATAGGGTGTTTACCCCTTACATGAAATACACATCGTATATAATTCTATATCCCCTCTATAGAAATATAAATATGTCTTGAATGCAATGCAAAAACAGCATGTTGATAGCAGCCATAGTTTGAAACCCATGTGGGGTCATTCAAAGTGATCCAAGGTTGGTGGTTTTGCTGGAAAATATTCCTATACAGTAGCAGGGAGAGAAGTGGTCGTGTTGGATAGAGTGCAAAGTGCCAATTGAGACCAGGACTGTGTAGCATGCCTCAGTGATCACCACTGTAGCAGGTCGGAATCTGGCCAGATGGTGCTGTATTAATACACCTAATACATGTATAATGTTTACTTATCATACATCACTATTGCATTATGAGGGAAGCCCAGGAATTTAGCTTTACAGAAATGGAATTACATCTTATGTAATCCCTGTAATAATCGTGACACAATTGAATGATCACTGAAACCTATTGAATGGCTCTATAACTTGTGCCTATATATCCTAATTTCCATGGATAACTACTAGAAATACAATCTAACATGTATAAACTTTCTGAAAGCAACGGACTGGTGTTTCAAGATGTGCCTAAGCCCCATATAATTATTTAGATTTTTCATGATGATCTGAGCTGCTCATTTACGTTTTTTAATGAGCAGATCGATACACTTTAAATTGAGATATAAATCGGGGCCCAAATCCCAGATGTAGGGTAACCTCTCCCCTAAATCCTTAGGGTATCAGTTAATTTAAAATTAAATTTTCATGCCATAAGGCACGGAAATACGATGACAGAAGAGTAGCCCAACTCAGACTATCCACAAACAGGCACACTCAGTGCAGTCCCTTCTGTGTGGGAGATTAGCTCTACAAATATAAGAAGTATAGCAATATAAATTGAGCTATATACAACATCACATCATGCATAATTGACTTGGCTTTCATAAGCTGTCTTCATATAATTAAAATTCCAATTATTTCATATGGAAACTCAATAAATACTAAAATAGAATGGGAAAACGTTTGTTTTGGCGGCCCTCAGTGGCGCTGGTACTCATTTTTTTATTTGTTCTCGTTTTTGTATATGGAAAAACTGTGGATAATAGTTTATACTTTAAACACATTCAAACTAAATAGGTTTAGGTGTTCAGATAATAAGCAGGTGTAGTTTAGCCTACCAGGAAATTCAAAAATATTTAGAGGGAAAGGGTGTACATTCAGAATCTGGGCTCCCATTCAGAATTAGACATGTGGGACAAGAAAGTGTTAAGAAGAGTGTTTAGCTCCCAAACATGCACATTACAATCTGAACACTGTTTTTAGAGTGTATAGTGCAAAAAGAATGAAAAGAAAAAAATATGTTAATGGCCTTCAGTTAATTGTCTCTCAAATTGTGAAAGTATCGATTTTTTCTATGTAGTTTCCTATTCTTTGTTAAGTCACATTAAATATCTTCCATTGGCATCTAACCTAAGCCTCTTTTCCCTATCTTATTTCCAGAGTCGGACAACCGACCTTTACACTACCACAGCACATGCCAAAGTCTGTTTATGAAAGTTTCTAGTGCCTAGGAAGATGCTGAGGCTGCGAATGTTTGACCACAAGTCTGGGATTGAATCCAGAAACGGTTTCAGTTTACAAACATCATAAAAGATTCTTACCAACCCCTCAAAAAATGTCTGCCATATATTCTGGACGTATTGCATTTAATTACATATTTAGAATAACATTTGACATTACAGCCCTGTGCCCAGTGTACATGTATTGCTTGTGCAATTTATTTATTCAACATGACTGTCTGGATTTTTTTGTGTCCCCATTCTTGGGTTCATGTCTCTTGATTTAAATTCATGATGACGAGTATCGTCTTTTAGCAACACACCATTGTTAAGGAGTTAAGGGAGGGACAGCAAATCTGAGGAAAACATGTTCGTGTATTAATAAATCCACATATAAATATGTTGCACTACCGTATTCGACGTAATAAGCGCCCTGGGCGCTTAAAAGATTATTTTAAGTGGAAAAATCAACCTCAAATATTCATTCTAATAAGCGCCCCCCATGGCTGTCATATACAGAATTCTGTGGTCCCTAAAGGCTTCTACACACTCCTATGACTTCACACTTGGTTTGGCCTTAACACCTGCACAGGTGTGAGGTACTCCATGGCACACACAGGTGTGAATGTGTGTAACAATATTGGAGGAACACATGGAAATAATCTAGAAAAAATCTGAAAAAGGGGGGGGGGCGCTTATTAGGGGGAGGGCGCTTATTACGTCGAATACGGTATGTGTATTACAATTCCTGCCCATAATGCAGTTTGAAGAACACGAATCTAAAAAATAATGTTTAGGTTCCATTTATATTCCAGAGCTATCAAAACCTCATAAAAAAGAAAATAGTTTTAAAGATGCATTATACATGGGCAACTCGATGTGTGACATACTTTGTTTCAACATATCTGTGTTGAATAATACACGAACATGTTATCATCGGAATTGCTGTGAAGACCTTACGCACTAATTATATCTTGCACAAGCACATGTCTTGCATAAGTGCTGGTGGTAACCAACCCTCTAAAGTTATAAGGACCAGGAAGGTTTTTCTCTTCCAACGAACATATCAAACGAATATTCAAAAGAAACTGTTAACCACAAGAGAATATAGTGTTTCTAATTGAATATTCGTTGAAAATGTTTTTCCTGATTTTCTGGAGAAAAGATTCATTAGAGAAGGAACCCAATTTCGCTCAGAGAATTCTCTGCAAAACGAATTATAAGGGAGGATGTTTTGGTGAAGTCCCATACAGTTTGTATGGGGGGACTTCCTCGTTATAAAATCGTTTCACACCAGATAAAATCGTTTCACATAAAAACAAAATTGTTTCACACAAAATATGCCCTTGATCTGTTCTTAGGAGCTCGTTTGTGTGTGTGGTTGGAGAGGGGGGGGGGCTTGTGGTCGTTTCTAGTGGGTAAGAGTAATCGTTGTGAATCAGCATATTGGACGATCACACAAAGAACTTACATGACTTAATTTTTTTTGGAAATATATAAAAAATTGGATTACAAATTTGATCTTTTCTACAAAATGTTCCTTCAGATATAAATCGTCTTATTTTACAAAGAAAAATGTTCTTTTATCTTTAATAAAGCAGCAGGGACTCTCTATTTGAGTTAGTGGGACCTTCTGACCTCCTACTAAATACCCCTCCTGAAATACAATTTCACCCTTAAATCAAATCGTTTACCCAACGAAAATGACACATTTTCCTCAAACGATTTCTCTAGAATTGAAGTAGAAACACAATTTATTTTCACCTTTAACGCGGTAACTTGGCTAATTTGAAAAGAGTTCGTTAGGGCTAAGAGAGTTGGCTAAAAACCCTTAGAAATACAATTTGATCAACGAACTGCCTAGAACACATCGTTGCAAAAAGAATGAACCTTCCAGGACACTTATACATGGCTGTACTATAGTGTTTCATAATTCAAAATCACTGACTTTTCCAGTGGGAATCGCATCGAACTAACACATGTATTCCAACCCACAGAGTGCATGAAATTAAGCTATACCTCAAGAAACACCTATGTTTGACATAACACTACCAATAAAGGAGCTGACAGTCCATTGGAATTGCTGTATACATGTATCACCAATTGCATAAAGTTATCTACATAACATCATTGAACCAAAATTACATAGTCAGACATTTTGTGTATACATTTCTCAATAAAAGATCTTTAACTTGCCTAGGTTTGTACTCTGATTTTTTAAAGCTCAAATAGCGTAATTAATGAATAAACCATGGGTTTTATGAGAATCAGAAGCAGGTTTCATACTAGAACTACTTGCAAGGCTGGGTAAAACATATCACTATTTTACTTAAATTCTTGGCAGGGCTTTTAGCAGTCTCAGGCCCCGACTCTATGATAGTAGAGTCTGGGCAAACTCACATAAAAAACTTGTTTCACTATTTTTCCTCAGGAATTGACCAAATAAATCCCGTACACCAATTCCTGTGCACAGCCTGACAGAAAGTAACAATCCAAGTATAGCAGTCCCACCAGTCCCACTTAGAGCCCTTGTGGTGGAAAGGGGTACTGGTTGAGCGAGTGTGGGCTTTTAGAAGTATTATAGTCTGGCAGAATTGTGGCATGACGCAACATGCCACACACCTATAGCGGTCTAACGGGACAGGTAGCGCCATCTATGGAATTGACACAGGTCTTTCTTGGAACTAATCTGACCCTGCTGGACTTGTACCTGGTCTGTGAGGGAACTTCCTGGAAGGCCTCTGTGTACCGAAATGTCTCTTTATGAAGTCTACTTTATGGTTAGATATGTCATAAACGATTTGCTATTTACATATCTAGGATAGTTTAACTGGGTAATTATCCTAAACTGTTGCTCCCATCAGACGTATAACTGTTGCCACTTCCCATGTTCAGAGAAAACAGAGTTGAATCTCATGCATACACAGGAAACTCCCCGGTTATCACCCAGAGTTTCGTCTGCTCAGTTATAGGCCTACACTAGGCTGGCAGTGTCACACAGTGCAATCGGCATGGACCGCTATGGGGCCCTGGTCGTTCTTTTAACAACAGAGGTGGGGGTAGTGGGGTGCAGAGGGGTCCCCCCCCCTCAGGTAGGAAAGTCGCCGAAATTAAGGTCCCCAAGTCATAAAGTCGCTTTTTAGACCATTTTTGCTATAGACAGATTTTTCCAAAAGTCCCCAGGTCGCTTATATCATTGTACCAGGTCACCCAGTCGCCCTTTACCCTTCTGGAGCCACGGTAGTGGGAGGGCCCCAGATAGGTAAATCCACAAATCGACCATTGGGACAATTAGGGGCTAAAACCTATTTTAAAATCGACAAGGGACATTGCAACCCTCCATCTAGGGCCCTAGTAATACATGTAAATGCATTTAGATGTTCGTTTCCTAGTTTTTCTATTACAATATGGACAGCTTGTAATTAACAGAAAGGAATACAATTTTTCCTATCCCCTGTTCCCCAGTACAAAATCAAATAGCTTGTGTGGGTCATAGATTTTCATGCTTTCAACCTGTATCGCTTTGGTGAGACACGTGCACGACCTTATCTCGAAATTGATATCACACAAAACCAAACAATGTATTCTGTAAAATTCAATTTATAGTATTTATTACAAGCAGAAATACGTTTTTCATGTACAATAATGCATCATTGTTAACAAAGGTATAAACGGTTTCACAATACTCAAACATTTATAAATACTCTGTCAGAAATGAAATAAATAATAACTATGAATTTGACAGCACTTTGTCTATATTCATACCTAGATTATTGCCCGTGTGCTAACATTGTGTGGATTATATGAAGTAAGGGAGTGTTCGTTTAAAATAAGGTGGGGGGAGGTGGTAAAAGATATGGGGGAGGAGTTAACCCAGGTATTAATATTCTTTAAAGGGTGCTTGCCCTCCCAATGTTCAACCTACGTGGGAGGGGGGAGGGGTGTTACCCTCTTGTTAAAAAACACCACTCCCTCCCTAAACGCTGGTCTTTTTGCTGAAAAATATGTAACACCATTTCGTCTGCTGCATGTGTGTGGCTACAAATCATATAAATATGATGGGAATTAAATTGCAATGATACTATATTATCTACAATGCGAAAAGAGTGCTCATAAATGGTAGCGTTTTTTTCAATGAAAGGGTGGAGTTTCTAATGGTGCTAGCGTTTTCTAGAAATAGTGGTACTTTTTATGCTCAAAGAGTTCTTGATTTAAGTAGAAATAGGGTACCTTTTCAACAAAAAATTCATGGAAAGGGGGTATATTTTAATTCCTCTAATGATGATGGTTTAGGTATCATAGGGATTGCAGGAGCCGGGCCAACCCTGCTGGTAGCAAATTTCTAGGAACGATATGAGTGGTATTTATCAAAGGATTAAATGAGACAACACAAAATATACGATTTTATTTTTTTTAAACCCTGGAACGCGACCGTCCCTGGCACGTGCCCGTCCCTGGCACGCGCTGTCCCTGGCCCGCGCACCCGTCGCTGGTACGCACCCATCACTGGAACGCACCCGTCCTTTGTAGATCCTCGTCTTGTCCCTGGCAGGATTTCACCTCTAGTAGACATTAGTTTCTGGAATAAGAAATAAATTACTGTAAATTTGTACATACACCACATGACTCACACTCTGCTTTAATCAAATTAATCATCAGCTGTCTGCTCGTAATTCCAGCTTAGGTTAGGGCCTACTCATTGACAGTAATAGAAGTAGATTAGGTATTTGAGTATACAACACCTGTCAGCTCCTAATTTATTTGGTATTATACAACCGCTGTCAGCTCCTTTTGTCTACTTGATTTACTCACTGACGGAAATGAAGATTAACTATTTTCATCAATTATCTAATGGCTGTAAGCTCCTAATGCCTACTTAAAAGTTACTCACTGGCGGAAATTACTGTGAGCGCCTATATTATTCACTCGATCACTGACAGATTCATTTTGTTTTTTCCTCAACGAAGGGGGCAATTAAACCCAACCCTAACCCCAATTGATACTTAGTAATGGGCAGGCGTCAGTCATTGGAAGGGATCTTTAGAAGGCACTATATGTTGCAGTGATGTGGTATTTGCTGTCAGGCACAGGTAGGCCTACTTCTCGCTGGTGGCCACTTGTCACTGCCGCTTCCATATTACTCATGCTTGTCACTCGATTTTGTTGGTTGTTGTTGAAACAGAAAAATAGAAAACTATTGATGAACAGCTGCTCAATTTTAAACAAAAGTGGGGGGGGGGGATTTCAAACCCTTAAGAGGGGAGGTTTTAAATTGTTACATTTAGTGCTAGGGAACGACCTTTTATCAACAACGTTTTGACTCCTTAACCTTTTAAGGACGGCATGATGCATTAATGCATCATGCCCTTGGCAGTCATGATGCATCAACACAGCCCTGGCGAGTAACTCTGCAGTGCTGCATTCAAGCATCATGCCGACCCTATGGGGTTGAGACACTCTCGAAGGGTCAGCAAGATGTACCAATGCAGCCCCGGCACGTTACTCGCCGAGGCTGCATCATGACGACCAATGTCATCTTTTAGCTACATCCATCCTAAAAGGGTTAAGCAATGGTTATTATAAACAGATCCGAATCTAGGAATTATATAAAGTTAACCATCCATGGGAATGATACCATTTCATTTTTTGGTTATGATAATGCATAACAGTTTATTTAACTAACTGTGATTTTGTATCATTACGTATTTAGATAGCCCATTATGGCATAAGTTAAGTATAATGGGGACAGGACTTACTAGTGGGGTTAGGGGTACGCCCCTTAAAAGATTCTGAAAATCTCTGAAATTCCTGAATAACGGCTAGTCACACGTCGAATTAAAGAAATAGCCCAGGTCCCTGGGCCAGGTCCCATGTCGCTTTTAAAGAAAGAGGATGTTGTCATATTGAATTTAAGAAATGACAGAAAATGGCCATGTTGCCATATATCGAATGTAGCAGTCTAAATACTCTAGGGCTATATTTGTAGACGGCTAGGCCTACCGGAGGCATCTTAGACTATGGTAGGAGTAGGCCAGCCTCGCAAGTACCAGTCCCAGGGAAATGGACAAGCCACACTGGACTAAGTGTGTTTGTCTGTGGGGTGTCGAGACTGGGGTTAGGCAGGACCCCAAGTCAGGAGACCGGCCAGGTGACCCAGGTGGCATGTGCGATGTCAATCAAACCACTGACCGTGGGAATAACCTTAAAACCTCCCTCTGTAGTCCCAGTAACACACCAAACAGTCCCTAGTGCATAGCTGCACCACACTATTAATTGTTAATGTAGTTGTGAATCTCAAGGAATGGTGAAAAAGAGGCAGCACTTACCTATTCGTTGTGTAAAAGTCTGTGCCCTTTGTGTGTTGATAAATAGTGCTGGTGCTTATGGATATGGAAGGCCACTTCAGTTACCAGCGGATCTCGCCCATGTCACGTAACTTCCGACGTTACCTTGGCTCTGAGCACGGAATTTCTCATGAGACTTCAGGGTAACATCCGGTAACATGGCCGCGCATACGGACCAATCCGATTTATCGCTATACCTGTGCTATACTACTCAGGCTACACCACTGGAGGCCTGCATGGCACCCTGGTCAGGCTGACCACACTATCTTTAAGTGATTTGGCTAAGCACTCGTCAACTATCTACAATCTAGATACTTTGGAAGTAGACACCTCGAATATCATATTTACATATCCCAGTACTAGTGATAGTGAAGGGGTCATTGTTTCTTAGGTAATAAGGGGCATACTACATGGTAATACAGCCCTTTGGGACACTAGTGATGTGTATCTTTTTTCCAATGCCATTGGCTAAGCACTTTGAAAATGGATAGGGCCCTGAAATCTTGGGAACAAACCTTTGTTCAGATATTTGTTGCAAAGTATATTTTGTTATTATTTTAGGGTCACACAATATTGTTATGATGAAACTCCACAGGAAATGAAACTCCACAGGAAAATATTCATTATATATGATGATGTCTGTGATGTTCTTATTGAATCGCGAACTGATTTCACAGAATTGTTATTTCATAGGCAAAGAATAGGTTCTCAGTCACTATATACCACTTTTTCTTGATGTTGAAGACATGTATAACCCAGAATTCATGAATTTAATGGTGGAAAAAGTATGCTTCCTGCCAAACTTTTCGCTAGTATCGGGTGTTTTATTGCATTTTATGCATCTAAAATGTCAAATAACTCAGAAATGAGAAGCAACCGAGCAATTTCATTATGATTTTTGAATTCAGCACCCTTAATGTTTGTGACGCACAGTGCTGAGAATTTGCCAGCAAATAGTGAACTAATAATAGTATTTGTGATGTGTGACAGGGCGAGGATCGTGCTTTGTGAACCAACTCTTCTCGTGACAATACAGACAATCCCCACCAAGGAAGTGGTCAGTGCTTGTTAAGGGGAGGGGGGGCGTGGATTCAATTCTTATTAGGGGTCACCCCTACCCCCAAACCTACCGAACCCCCGAGCAGCTTTAAAAAAAAATAAAGTAGACCCCGAGCAGCTTTTGTTTAAATTAAAAAAGAGAATATAGCGCTATATATAGGGGCACTGGGCTTTTAATCCTTTAAAGGACGCACAGTGCTTCAATGTGAGGTGACAAGCTGAAGGGGCAAGACCTATTTCTTAGAATCGACAAGGCACATTTGAATATTTTAGAAGTGAAAGGTGACACAGCAACCCCACATCTGGGGCCCTAATGTGCTATGCCCTTTGTCGTTATGATGCATGAATGCAGCCTGGATAAGTCTTCTCTCAAGCAGCCTTGGTCAGCCTCTATCCTACCAGTTGGAAACTATCATACTGGGAATCCGGGTCGGGATATTATATAAGATGCATGCCTATATATAGTCTAATATGGGTCACTAACCGAGACCCCCCCCCCCCCCCCCACATTTACATTTTCACCCTTCGCATCTGATATCCAACACGATTGAGGCCAGCTTGTATGTCTGGTCGGCAGGAGTGCTCATTTATAATCAACAGGGGGGGGGGGGGGGGCGGGGGCTGTGTTTTTCTTTTGTTGGGGGGGGGGGGTAAAATATGCCTACTATTAATTCAAAAAAAACACAGAAAAAACTCCCAAAGCCAAAATTGAATCAATGTGTTGGTCAAAGTTCATATTTCCATAATCCCATATGTTTTGATCAATGCCCCTCTCATCCTGGCAGCCCCTCTACCCCCGTGTGACAATAAAGGATTCGTCCTTTGGGGTATTACGTGGCACTGCATATCAAATTACCAAAACAAAACGAAACTAGTTAATGTCTTCCGCTCTTGTCTGACTGCTGCCAACAGCCACCTTTTTGTACACAATTAGAATAAATCTTTGTCTCATACCTCTAATGTAACCTACATATGTATGAGCAAAAATAGTATGGCAAGCCAGGGCACCATCCTTGATTCCAAACAGTAAGTTTTACACCAGAGTTTAAAGCGTTGATTCAATAGGAGTTTCAATATTTGATTTTACAGTGATGATACTATAGTGTTCAATATTTTGGTTTTCCGTGTTCAACATCAAATTTTTATATCAAATTTCAAAATTTTAGAAATTACAGATTTGGTCTTAGGTTTTGGCATTCAACACATTACTTGGAATCAAATATTAAGGTGTAGGTGACCGATAGCAATCAATCAATATTTGATATTGCAGTTAGTATTTGCGATAAACAATCAAAATTGATTCCGGTAAATGTGAAATATCTGTGTATCAAATCTAGAAACATGACCAAATTATATCATGGGTGAACATATGGCTTGCCATAGTGCTAGGTCCCAGGTGGGTCACTATATAATAACAGACGGCTAAAGTCCAGTGGGACGCGTGTGATGAGGATTAGTACCAGGGTCTGGTCTGGTCCACCTCTTGACCTCCCTGTCTCACTCCCTGAGTACCAGTAGTCACCCCTACCATAAAACTACACACCAGGAGGAGTAGCGCCTACCTGGGCCTAGCAAAGCCTACTCAGGCATACCTGCCCTACCTCATAGGCCTGCCTGGGAATACATAGGTCTACAGTGGGCTATCCAGGGACTATATTAGGCTACCCAAGCCTACATTGGGATACTTGAGACTACTACATAGGCCTACCCGAGCCTACTTTTTAAACCTTACCGAGCCTACACAAGCCTACCCATCATGTTTGACTGGAATAGGGACAAGAGTACGGTGTCTACTGTGGTGCTGGGGGCAGCCTTCCTGGCATACTTCCTATACAAACGCTTCTCCAGGGCCCCGATCAAGGTGAGTTTATTAACCCTTCCAGGTGGGCCTAATGTATTAATGCATCATACCTTTGGTCATCATGATGCATGGATGGAGGTGCAGAGGGCTCCCCCCCCCCCTCAGGTCGGAAAGTCGCCGAAACTAAAGGCCGAAAGTCGCAAAGTCGCCAGGTCGCGGAAAACCCCTCTGCTGTCACATGAATACGGCCCTGGCGAATAACTCGTCAGTGCTGCATTCAAGCATCATGCCGACCACAAGGGGTCTAGATGGGGAGCGGGGGACACGCCGCATGTGGGTTTTAAGAAATGCCCATGTCCCATGTCATTATCTTTGATATTTCTCATGTCCCATGTCACTAAGGCTCAAAATGCCCATGTCGCCATCTCGATTTTAGGACCCCCATACCATATGGCGTTGAGACACTCCCGAAGGGTTGGTATGATGCACCAATGCAGCAGCATGGTGAGTTACTCGATACAGTCTATGGTCAACCAGGGACGTATCTTATGTATCTCTTACATCAGCCTGTTATGAAACCTATGTTGTGTTTGAAGTCACGTGGTTTATTGGTGAACGGTATCATGTTATAAGGAGACCAATGGTTAGACAGAGGTGATGCCGTTCATGGGTTACAGTAGTAAACATGGTCGTAGTCGCTGCAGACGTGAGTACACAACACTCCTCCACACTTAATATATATGCTGGAATAAACATATGATTAGACATCACCTTATTGGTGTCCATGAACTTAAAGTCTTTGAGTCTTTATGATATTACTGTAGTATAGTATAAGGAGTCTTTTATCTCTTTGAGATTACTCATAACGATAACTCTTAACTTTATGTAATGTTACTTTAACATGAACAGTAGTGTCAGAAACACAAATATATCAGTCTCTGAAATAGAACAGTTATTTAGGCACATAGTCATTGAACTTTGCTGGAGCCCTTCTAGGTCTCACAGATACACGTCTTGGAGACGGCACTCTCGGTGGAGTAGCAACCACCTGGGGTGGAATAGCTCTAGGTGGTTCCTCATAGGTAACCACATCTTCCTGTGGCATGGCCGTAGCTGGCGTTTCAACAACTACAGGGTCAGTACCACCTTTGGGTATATCACTTATGATATCCGTGATTGGCCTTTGCATAGGCCTGAGCTGTTCGTCATCAATGTCATCTTCGATGGTTTCGCCGGACTTTCGAAGATGGTCGACATGGACGTAACGGATGTTACGGCCGATTCGTACCAAGTACTGTACGGGACCCTTCCTAGACACTATGGATCCTGGTACATACTTTACGTCGGTGCCTCGACAGTTCTTTACACGTACTCTTTCTCCTTTCTCGAACTCTCTTAGCTGTGGCACTCGCTGGTCTCGATACTCTATCATTTTGTCCTGTTTTCCCTCCACCGTCACATGAAGGTCGGGTTTTATCATCGACAACCGCGTGTGAAGCTGTCTTTTGAGAAACAACTCGGATGGGGATACCCCTGTCACCGAGTGAGGCGTCGAATTATACGACAGGAGGAAACTACACAGCTTTCTGTGAGTAGTCATGCCGGGTTTCTCGTCCAATGTATGCCGCTTTAAGGCATTTTTCAGGGTCTGCACCGCTCGTTCTGCAAGTCCGTTGGACGCTGGATGGTAGGGAGCGGTCAAGGTATGTTTTATACCCTTGTTATGCAGGAACTCGCGAAACACTTCCGCAATGAATTGTGGGCCGTTGTCGCTCACAACCTCTCTTGGGAACCCGTTATGGGCGAACATCCGCTCCAGTACCTCTATGGTCTTTTCTGCGGTCGTAGATTTCATGAGCACTACATCTAACCACTTTGAGTGTGCGTCTACTACCACTAGGAACATTTCAGATTTGTACTCTGCAAAGTCTATGTGCAGTCGGTCCCATGGTTTCTGAGGATATCGCCATGGATACATCGGAGATGCTGGTGGATCATTCTTGAGACTCAGGCATGTTTTACATGCTTTTATTAATGCTTCTATAGCATTGTCGATGCCGGGAAACCACAGGTAGCTACGAGCTAGTGCTTTCATGCGCACTATACCGATGTGCTCGATGTGTAGCTCTTCTAGCATTCGCTCCTGCAGTTTCTGTGGAATGATAACTCGCATTCCCCACAGAAGACATCCTTGGTCACACGATAGCTCGTGTCGTCTGATATAGAATGCTGACAGTTCATCATCATCAACATGGTTCGGCCAACCATTCATGGTGAACTCATACACTCTGGTGAGGATCCGATCTTTTCGGGTCGCTTCTTTGATGTCTCTGGCGTTGATCGGTAACTTGTCAGTGTGGCTAAAATAGTTCACTTCAGCTTCCATATTTTCTTTGGCTATGTCCACTGGTGCCCGACTCAGATAGTCGGCATTGGCATGATCCTCTGATCGCTTATATTTGACCTCATAGTTGTAGGTCATCAGTATGAGAGACCATCTCTGCAGTCTTAGTGCTGCCAACGTTGGCACATCCGTTTTCGGACCCAATATTTTGGTCAGTGGCTTATGGTCGGTCAACAGTGTAAATGACCTACCATACAGGTACTTGTGGAATTTCTTAACTCCGAAGATAATGCCTAACGCTTCGCGTTCTATTTGGGCGTAGTTCCTCTCAGCTTTCGTTAGAGTCACTGACGCGTAGGCAATTGGTCGCTCCTCTCCGTTCTCGTCAACGTGTGACAGAACCGCACCAACTCCGTAAGGAGATGCGTCTGTCGCGAGGAGAAGCTCTTTGTTCACATCGTAATGTGTTAACACTGTTTCACTGGTAAGGGCGTCTTTGACTTTCCCGAATGCCCCTTCGCACTCCTTTGACCACTTCCAGGGGACGTCATCTCGCAGGAGATTATTTAACGGAGCGAGAATTGTGGACAAATTCTTAACGAACCCACCATAGTAGTTGACCATCCCGAGGAATGTGCGAAGTTCTGAGACATCTTCTGGTGCTTTGGCGTCTTTTACTGCGCTCACTTTTTCTGGTACGGGCCTACGACCCTCCTTGCTGATCACATGTCCGAGATATTGGACTTCGGGAGCCAAGAAGGAACACTTCTCCCGTTTCACTCGGATGTCATGCTTGTCTAGTCTTTGAAGTACCAGTTGGAGGCGCTTTAGGTGCTCGTCCTTTGTGGGAGCGGTTATCAGGATATCGTCTATATAGCAGCAAACACCAGGAATTCCTTGTAAGACCTGGTCCATGATCCTTTGGAAGATGTGTGGTGCTGTCTTTACCCCATAGGGAAGCCTAGTAACTTCGTAAAGTCCTTGCAAAGTGTTGATGGTCAGGTACTTTCTTGACTTTTCCTCCACCACCACTTGCATGTAGGCACTAGACAGGTCCAGTTTCGTAAACTGGCTACCACCCGCCAGCGTAGCGAATATATCCTCAGCTGTGGGTAGCGTATATGGTTGATCGACAACCGCACTGTTTATAGTCACTTTGTAGTCACCACACAACCTCATCTGTCCATTATCTTTTGGAACCACTACTATTGGAGATGCCCAATCACTTCTCTCGATGCGGCGATAAACTCCACTTTCTTCAAGCCTATTTAGCTCCTTCTTTACACCTTCTGTGAGGTTATAGACAATGGAACGCGCCTTTTTGAACTTTGGCGTGGCATCTGGTTTTAACTCAATTGTCGCTTCAAAGCCCTTTATCTCTCCTATCTCTCCTCTGAACACTGACTGATACTCATGCAGGAGCTGTTCCACGGGCGTTGCATGTATCGCGAAGACATTTTCCCAGTCTATACGTATGGCTTTTAGCCAGGTCCGTCCGAATAACGGTGTACGGACGCCTTTCGCGATCACCAGTGGCAACTGTCTCTTTTGACCCTTGTACTCCACATGGACGTCGATTTCACCGAGTAGCTCAACTTTGTGTCCGGTGTACGATTTCAAGTTGATCGAAGCTTCGCGTAACTCAAAATCGGGGAAGAATTCTTTGTAGTCGTCCTCACCGACAATCGAAACTGCCGATGCCGTGTCTAAGGCAAATGTCATTTCGTTGTTTTCGACACGGGCATTCACTGTTATTTCTCCGTATTTTCCGCTTTTAACTTCAAACAGTGATGCGTAACTGACCTCTTCCTCTTGTTTTTCGTCGTCATCGACGTAATGTGCACGGCCTTGGCCTCGCCCGCGACCTCTTCCGCGGCCACGGTATGGACGTGAGCTACCTCTCGACTGAGATTGACCTTGAGCAGACTTCGTTTTGCAAGCCTTGGCAATGTGTCCGATTTTATCACAGTTGAAACACTTTTCCGTTTCGAATGGGCACCGGCCCTCGTGGTCGCCATCACAACGATAACACTTATTTTTAGTGCGGGCTTTTCCTTTGTTCTTGTAGCCCCCATGCTGAACCCGGTGGACATCATGGGTAGGCCCCATGAGCTGATTACCATGGCAAGCCGTGTCCATTGACGTGCCTATGTCTACGGCTTTCTCCCATGTCAACCCTGCACCCAAACCTAAAAGTCTGTTCTTAATTGCAGCGGATCTCAACCCGGTAACCAGGCGGTTTCTGAGCCTCTTTTTGATTTGGTCTTCATCCCCAAACCCGCAGTGTATGCTGATTTTTTTTAAGGCCACTATATAGTCTGCGACAGACTCATTATCACCCTGTTTCCGCT
This sequence comes from Harmothoe impar, assembly GCA_947462335.1. NCBI lineage: Eukaryota > Metazoa > Annelida > Polychaeta > Phyllodocida > Polynoidae > Harmothoe > Harmothoe impar. Next base: position 60,933,412 of record OX381712.1, on the reverse strand, counting down.
CGTCAAACTTGAAGCTCTCGATTAGCTCGTTGGACCCTGAGGTATAGTGGTTACTAATCAATGTAGTCAGCTGGGCATATGTTTTGGTCTCAATTTCAGCAGGGGCACACAATGCAACCAAAAGATCCACTACCTCAGGTCCCACCATAGATATGAAGGCATCAATTTTTTCATCATCCTGGATTTTGTTTATTCTCATCCAAGCATTAAACCTTCTTTGATAATTAGCCCATTTTTCTTTATTGGGACTAAACTCTCCTATGGCACTCACAACATTCCTAGCTTCAGCCATAGTTTCTAGATGTAGACTCCCAGCCTCAGATTCAAGATCACTTATTTCAGAGTCACTCATTTGTAGATCAACACTTGTAGATATAGGGCCTAGCCTACACAAATGCACAGTCACTTTTAGTTTCAGAGATCTACTTTCACTTTCATGGATTTCACTTTCACTTTTTTGGATCTGGAGTCTACTTTCAGTTTCAGGACTTGACTTTACACAACAAAGTTTATCACTTTTGGGCAATGACAGTTCATCCAATTTTGGTTTTAGGGCTTCCTTACCCCTTTGTTGAACTTATGCTGACATCTGCAGGGAGAGACACTTTGTGTGCCAAGCAAGATGATCAAATTTCCGAGATGGGTCCTCGAATCCCGTCCTCAAGTCGCCATTGTTGTGTTTGAAGTCACGTGGTTTATTGGTGAACGGTATCATGTTATAAGGAGACCAATGGTTAGACAGAGGTGATGCCGTTCATGGGTTACAGTAGTAAACATGGTCGTAGTCGCTGCAGACGTGAGTACACAACAACCTACACTGGGCCCCTGTACCTCACATTTTCTCAGTGTCCTGGTCACCACAGACGCTCTTGGTGTCAGGTTCCTTTACCGTCCTTTACCCAGCTCAAGTAAATTCTCTTACTGGTTGGACTGCATAGGCATTGTGCCGACCCTTCCGGAGTGTATCAACCCCCGGATCACCCTGTAGGGGTCAAGGTGGGGGGGGGGGGGGGGTCCCATGTCGCATGTCGATTTTAAGCAATGTCCATGTCATGTCACTTAAAATTCTCATGTCCCATGTAAGAACCTCTCATTTCCCCATATCTATTTTGAGTTGTCGTCATGTATGTGCATGCTGTTACTTTTAAACATAACTGATTTAGATAGAATTGCAGTCTAGGAGATTTACATTGTGCAAAAATACAGTTATAGTGAATCTCCCATCTGAAGGCGAGCCCACACGCTGGGTGGTGCTTATGCCTCATAAGAGCTGCATCTCATTAGTATTAGATACCGGCACCTCACACCAGTTTAAAAACGCATTTAGGGTCTCATTAAGGAGACCCTGCAATAGCATTAACAATATGTCCCAATGTATCTGGTGGTCATTTATGACATGCAGGCAACCCTGGAGGTGATAGAGCTTATCACAGGACCTCAATATGGGGCTCCCCTCGGAGAGTATCACGGTTTGCGTATAGGCCCCTGCACTTTAATCAGTTATCTCCCCCTTTGTTGGCCATGCCAAATCCTGGGAGATTCACTTTAACACTATATGTGACACAATCTGCAAGGTGCACTAAGACCACTTTTCCCAGCACATATTAAGCGTTTACTTTATATCCATAGCTTATGATATACTGTCACTATACAGTCAGAGTGGAGAAACGGCCAAATGCATATAATTAAACTGTCTTGGCTTTATACCCGGCTTTATATAGAGTGGGCGTACATATTCATTGGTCCTAAAAAGTTTAAAATTAGGCTTACTCAATATATTCCCCCTCCGTAGATTTTCATTCTTTCACCAATAGACCAGAGCGATTTATCTTATGCTACCAACTCACCCAGCAGACAAAAGACTTTATGAAACATTTCAGAACATTTCTGTGTAGCTCTATATCATGCCCAAACGTTGTCTAGCGTTAAAAATGTTATTTAAAAACTCTATTTTCACGTAAAACGAACATGTTTATTCAATAAAACCTGAAAACAACTGACTTCAATCGATGCATTAATTCAGACAACATGAAGCGTAATGCCCATATTATATGCCCTCAGAAATATTGAAAACTCGTTTATTGTTAAACCGAATGAACTGAAACCAGGGAATTCACCTGCTTGAAAAAGGCTATAAAACTTAAAGTATGGCAAAAAGAAATCTATCAAAGTTACAACTTCTTTTTTAAGGACTAGTACTACTGTACCCCATATTTCAGGTGCCCCCAGAGGCAGTGGCCGTCGGGACAGTGACCCAACTCAACATCTACCCCGTCAAGTCCCTGCAGGCCATGCCCGAGGTGCAGCAGGTCAGGGCCGTCAACGAGGGCCTTATCACTGACGACAACGATGACGTCAGGGACAGGTCAGTGTATAGAGGGAAGGGATGACAGCTTTTCCTCAATGAAGTCAATGTATAGATATCCCCCAATATCCCTTCCCTTTCAACCATTTTATTTTCCTATTCTTTTATTCTCGTACAGCATAGCCCAGGCTCCATTTGAAACCATTGGAAAGCCAAGCCAAATATCTATTGTATTGTATACACGGACAAGGAATTAGCTAAACAGTGAATCCCTGTAAATCCCAAGGTCCATACAGGAGGGTCTAGATGGGGGTGTCCCTTTTCTTCCTGTCCATTTTAAGAAAGGCCCATGTTCCATGTCGATAACTCTGATATTCCTCATGTCGCATGTCACTCATCCCCGGAATGCATATGCCCCCTTGCCGTATTTAGTGGTCCACCCCCTAGGTGCAGTGATCACATTCAAGGTATTTGGAGAGCATTGATAACAAGTTGTGCTTTAAAAAATAACTGATAACTAATAAATGATACTAATAACACATGAGGTTAAATCATCTTAAAAACTAACCATGGTGTTTATGCAGAACCATAATTCATTTGAAAGTATAATTTAGTTAACATACCTATTATCCCACCACGCTATTCCACCTGCACTCCAACGAAAATAGCAATGTCTGCAATGAATAAAAAAAAAAGGAAAAAAATTGAAATACACCGACTTGAAAAAGATATTATTTCTACATACACATCGGAACAGTGCCACAAATGTCACACATATGTGTGGCTGTAGAGGGGTCAAAAGCGACCAGGCGACCTGGGCTGTTTCCCAGGCGACCTCACGACCCGGTGCAATACTTAAAGCGACCTGGCTACTTTTCAAAAAGAAAGTTGTCTATAGCATAAATGGTCTAAAAGGGTGACCTTGTGACAACCTTCCGACCTAAGGGGGGCCCTCTGCATCCCCATATGTATAACCCCATGTGCTTGACTCATTTCCTTCAGAGCGTGGATGGTAGTGGGACAGACAGGTGTCTTCGTATCTCAGCGTGCAGAACCCAAGTTGGCGCTGGTCCGCCCCTCTGTGCCCTTTGGAGGCGACATGCTGCATCTGGAGGCCCCTGGAGTAAGCACTCTTAAGACGTGCAAGTACATGTCCTCCAGGACCGCCAAGGTCGTCGACGTCTCGTGAGTGAATTTAGATTTCATTTTTTGGGGGTAATAATTACCCCATAACTAAGGGATGTTCATCCACCTGCAATACACTCTAAGAACTGTGTGTTGTGTGAACATGCATAAGCAGTTGCACACACAAATTTGCAACACACCTTTGAGATCAACACACTGTTGGCAAAGAATATGTAGAGTGTTACACCAAACATGTGTTAACAGTGGCTACAGAAAAGCGTATTGATAAGTGTATAAATGTATCACACTGTTGTTAGAGTGTAGTCATTTGTAGTTTCTTTAAATATACACATTATTTTTTCCATGAGGTTTCAACAGCAATACGTAATAGTCACAATTGAAATTTTTGCAACCAGGTGACTTTCTGCAAAGCCATCTATATTTGTCATTGATTAACACCCCTTTTCCCAGGTTTTCTGAATGTGTTTGGATGTGATAGAGACTGGTTTATGTGTATCAAACCTTTAAAGGCCGCATAGTGCTTCAATGTGCTATACTCTTTGTCGTAATGATGCATGAATGCAGTCCTGCTTAGTTTTTTTTTTGTCATGCTGAGCCATATGGGGTTGATTAAGCGCTAATTACGGGTTAATGTATAAGGTATCAGGATGTTATACAAAATATGTGAACGTAATTATATATTAATAATATCAGTCTCTTTTTCTTTTTTTGAAATGCAAAATTTGCTCTGCTTCAATGGCTCCAAATAAAAAGTTAACACAAATGCCAACTATGTTAATACTGTCTCTGACGTATTTTACTCGTTGGGGGCTGCGGCGCATCCCGGGGGCGCATCCCAGTCAGCCTGCCGGATACAGCCCCAGCCCCCACTCGTGAAATACATCAGAGAGAGTATCAATGGACATTGGCATTTGTCTATATATATGTGTATATTAATAATATCAATCTCTTCATATTTATCTATAGCGTATGGGGCCACCACATGCAGGCTGTAGACTGTGGGGAGGAGGCTGCTGAATGGGTGTCCAACTACCTCGGCCGCCCCGGCTTCAGGGTCGTCTACCTACCCCCAGAGATGCCCGGCAGGAAACCAATAGAAAGCAAGCGTCCTCTGGATAAGGCTTTCAGGAAGGAGGATAAGGTAAGTGTATTTATTCAATCTAATTTTAAAGTAAGTCTCAAAAGGCAAGTGTGTTAAAATGCAGCAGGTTCAGCTAGATCATTCTTCCTTTGCTAGCTATTCCATTCACTGAAAGGCCTCACACGGTAGCCCCTTGTTTCCTGTATGGGCATATATTTGATCTGAAACTATCAATAGTAGTCCATGTACTGAGATAGCAGCTTATCAAAGAGGCCAAAGGCGAGGCCAACTGTAACATGTGTAGTAAACTTTATAGTGCAAATGATAACTATAACACCTGACCTAGGTATACTGATAAGATAGCAGCTGGTGTACCAGGCTCCACTATACCTGATGGTCATATGCACTATAGGACTCTAAAGGAAGGTACATATGTACTCGGACGCATGTACTTAACTCCTTAAGGACGACATGATTCCACAAAGCTCATCCAAATTTGCTGGTGGTCATCTTACATCGTGCCTGTGGGTATCCTAAGGCGCTTCTGGTGCATCATGCCGAGAGTGTATCAACCCATGTCGGATCAGTATGATGAATGAATGCAGTACTGTGCTGCATTTATACATCATGCCAATACTAGAGAATGATACATCAAATATTATGCTGCTCTTAAGTGGATAGGCTCTGTCCATTGGTCCAAACTTTTGCTGACCCAATGAAATCTTTTCAAAAAGATTCAATAGCAAGAACACAAGTATTCCCCAACACGCCTCATCCTTTTGGGTTACAGGCCTACACACCTTTTCCACTACACTTTTGAGAACTTGCAGCTATCAAACATAATTATAGCATATCTTATCAATTAACTAAGCTAGGAACATATAATGTAACAAATACAATTGGATGCAGTTTTCTTTATTCGAGTTTTAAGCAATAGAACTGAAGTAGGAATAGGAAATACAGAGAGCTTAGTTCCAACATGCTATGAACTATCATTTGAAAAAAACACAGACAATAGTGGATGGTTAAATACAATGCCAAATTATATATTCCTATAAAACACATATTTTAAAAATACATTAGGGACCTGCCCTATACATACAGTGTTTCCAAAATAGTATAAATTCAACTCGGATTTATTCATAAAATGAGCTGTATGCAAATATTTTGAAACATCTGTCTTGTGGCTTGGAACCAAACCCTGGAGAAGCAGTCTTGGGAAAGCATTATGCCATCTGATAACTATTACTACAAGCTAAATTTATACAGTGTAAGTATATCAGTGTAGGCCATGGGTTGATTAGCTTTGCAGTGAAGTGTCTCAGATAATGTCTATGTTATTATGTCGATGGGCTATGAATTGGTCATCATCAATTAGATCATCATCCATCAGGTTATCAACAACCAGGTCACCACATAGGTCAGTAGCTGGCTTTTATGTTAATCAAGACCTTTAAGATTTTCCCTCAGATCCTCAGTGTCATCATCAATGACTTCAACATGCACCAAATCATCATCATCATCATCATCATTGATGTTGGTACCAGCATCTTGTATTCCTGACCCCTCAACATCATCATCATCATGAACATCATCATCATCATCATCATGTACAACATCATAATGTACAACAACATCATCAGTCATGTGGTCCTCCTGTCCTGAGCTGTTGTCTTCAGTGGTGTTTGACTTGAGCCACTCATTGTACCAATTTGTCAGAACCTGGAAACCCTCACTAAACAGGAACCTTTTAAATCTTGGACATTTCAGAATCTTCTCAAATTTCTTCTGTGGTGGCTTGTTGTGGTGGTGGGATGGGTAGGGAGTACCACTGAAGGGGGTGGTATTAGGTGCGATAGGCTTGCATTTACATGATCTGTATTTCTTGGCGTTATCTGGCTTTTGGTTTTTAACATAGCCGCCCTCCCTATGATGGCGATGGAAGTCGGTGTAACTGGCATAGCTGCGGTTAACATGCCCTTCTGGCTGCCCTGTAAATGGTGAGAGAGCTCTACTAGTTAGTACATCCGAAGTATAAAGATCGGGAAATCTTTGAATGAAGCAGGATTCAGTCTATACGAAAACCTTTTCCCCATGCAGGACATTTGGGCCCGCAGAAATATCTTTTTGCAGGCCCGGTTTCATTTTTGCAGGCCCGGATATTGGAGTGTGATCTTGTTATTTAAGAATTAAGTATAAAGCAGGTGTTTATACTGATAGGGATACATGAATAGGGTTCCTCTGTATGTAACACTAACAATTATCTTCATCGTTTTGATATATAAATTACTGAAGAACATTACAAAAAATATTCAAGCTTTCTGTTTTACACTGTTGAAACATTAATAATGGTCCAATTTACAAGCCGTAAAAAATGACATGTAGACAAGGATCCCTAGATTACAGCCAGCCATTCAGGCCGGCAGAAGATTCCTTTCTACCAGACCGGCAGGCTTTTTGCCGGGTGTCTAAGGCAGACAACCTACCTGTGACATTGGGTGTCTAAAGCAGACAACCTACCTGTGACATTGGGTGCCTAAAACAGACAACCTACCTGTGACATTGGGTGCCTAAAACAGACAACCTACCTGTGACATTGGGTGCTTAAAGCAGACAACCTACCTTTGACATTGGGTGCCTAAAGCAGACAACCTACCTGTGACATTGGGTGTCTAAAGCAGACAACCGACCTGTGACATTAGGTGCTCAAGCAGACAACCTACATGTAACATTAAGGGCCTAAAGCGGACAACCTACCTGTGACATTGGGTGTCTGAAGCAGACAACCTACCTGTGGCATTATGTGCCTAACACATACAACCTACCTGTGACATTGGGTGTCTAAAGCAGACAACCTACCTGTGGCATTATGTGCCTAAAGCAGATAACCTACCTGTAACATTGGGTGCCTAAAGCAGACAAGCCACCTGTGACATTGGGTGCCTAAAGCAGACAACCTACCTGTGACATTGGGTGTCTGAAGCCGACAACCTACCTGTGACATTGGGTGTCTGAAGCAGACAACCTACCTGTGACATTGGGTGTCTGAAGCAGACAACCTACCTGTGACATTGGGTGTCTGAAGCAGACAACCTACCTGTGACATTGGGTGTCTGGGTGGGATCCTGGTTGTGTCCTGGTCTGGTCAGGTTAGACTGTCTCCTCCAGTGGGTGCGACACCAGCACCTCCTGGTGGCCTGCTGGGGAACTGAGTGCTGCCGGAGCAGCCCCTTCAGCAGGAACAGCCTCAGGTCAGGGAACCCACCTGGAAACACATATGATGGTCATGTTTCACCGAATCGATACAAGTTGAAAGTCCATCCAGCAAGCGTAAAATTAATTAGAATAAAATTAGTATGATAAATTCTTATTGGATCTGTTCACCTTTTCCGGTAATTTTTATGCATAACTGCCTAAATAAGCCAGTTTCTTTCATGCCAGTCAAAGATTGCACCTAGTAACAGATGGCACCCATCATAAATTGCCCCCCGTCACAGACTTTCAATTTGTATCGATTTGGTGAGACAGAGCCTGATATTGTAAAATCTGCACTGACATAACAAAAGGGTTAGGCTGACCCTGGCAGTGCCCAAGAAATCACAGAATTTCAGAAAAGTCAAGCAGTACTGGACTCTCACCATGAGCCTTCAGTCTCTCCATACATTAATAAAAGTAGAGTCGATCAATGTTGGACTCTACTTGAAAGGTCTGGCGTTACTAGGCTCTCATACATCGATTCAATCTTGTCAGTAATAGTTATGTGGGCGAAATCCATTGACATATTTTCATATAGCTAAAAGGGGCTGGCCATAATATATGCTAAGCTTCTCATAGGGAATCAAAAAAGACACTAAACAGTGGCAGCTTTACACGGGGCGCTCCCCCCCCCCCGCCGTTTTTGGGCAAACTTTACGTTTTTTATAATGCAAAATCTGGCCCAAAAGTTGGGAAGTAAGAATCTTTCCAATAGCGCCCCCCCCCTTCCAAAATTCTGGATCTGCCACTGGTAATCTCTCTTGTTAGAAATATGCATAAGCACTCCCTTACCTGGGCCATCTGACCCTACACCGACATCAGGCCTTGTGAGGCAGCTGGCTAGACGAGCCAGGCCCTCCAGGGCGGTAGGCTCCTGGGCAGGAGGGGGCTTGTTAGGGGCAGTGCTAGGTGCTGGAGGACCACTCCCCCTCATGTACGGGTACATGGGGCTGCGATGAGCCTTGGCCGGCAGTCGTGACGGTGTTAGTGTACGCCGGCCGGAGCCTCGTTTAAATGTCACAGGTTTGATTAATGTACCGGGTAGGCTTGTAGAAGATCCTTGAAATAAACAACGCAGAAATTAGTTTGGCAAATACAGAAAGTTGTATCATAACTCCTTTAATGAACCTTTGAGGGTGATAGTCTACCATATAGGTTATAACTGACTCGCAGTGTTTATTGGCTAAAAGGCTCGTCTTTATAGATAGCTTTCAGCGTAGGCCAATGAAAAAGTGTAATTCATAAGACATTGCTTTGTTAGCCCTAACCATTAGACAAACTTCAGAGGTTGTCTTTGTGTTACTGAGACATACAGATACTCAAAGCTTGCTACCTATCTCATGTAAACAACCAGAATTAAAGGACTAGGAATATTACAGAGCCATTTGAACAACATTCTATGGTAGAATAGATCAAGTAACAAATGAAAACCGATACAAATATGTACTCAAATCTATCCAAACTGACAATTTCTTCACTCTTTGTATTTTCTTTTACTTCGGGAAACATTGCCCAAGCAAAACCTGTGAGCAGACTGTAAGTTCTCATAGAAATTCTAATAGACCTCTGTTTTACTTATACTGACTTGTAAAGCATGGACTTTTCCTGACGTGCTCCAAAACCTCCAGCCTCTTGTCAAGCGCCATACCCACGCCACTCATTGACAATGCTTCTTTCAAATTGCCGGCCAGTTTACGAAGTCCCCAAGCTCTTGATATATGAAATAGTTTGCAGTGACCCTTGTACTGGTCATGCACTTTGAGTGCGTCGTCGATGACTTGTTTCATGCTGACCAGAGGGATGTCATCGTTGGACATGTTTAATCCAGGGTTTGAGCGGATGTTAAAGAGTGTGTGAAAAACTTGGTTCAGGTCTTTCACCATTTGTCTGATATCACGGCTTGTAAGCTGCAGGATTAGAATGGAAAAGAAGCAATATGTCAGCCGCTTTAATCTCAAGTTTTACGATTCAAATGGTGTAGAAAACATTTATAAATCATCACCTACTATGATTCATAGATTTCAGCATTGCTCTCATTTAGATAGAGTAGGGAAAGTTCCCTGGTAGTGGTTTTCTCCCTCGCCTCATAGGTGCGGTCATTCATTTCTCAGATTCCATTATCCATAGATGTGGTGACAGCTGTGTTAGGCAAGCAGCATATAAATATCTGTCCTACTGCGAGGCAAGACTACTATCAATTTATTTGTGGCTGGCTACTTTGCTAACTTGAGATAAGCCCGAGATGTCATTGTACAATTGGACGTTAAGTAAAGTTAGAGGCCCATAATATATATATACTCCCCCAGGGTTGTCATGATGCACCAATGCAACGCTGGCTAGTTACTGGCCAGAGCTGTATTCATGCATCATCATGACAAATGCACTAGTGCTATGCTGACCCTAAACGGTCATGGCTAATGTCCATTGTATTCTCTATAACATCATCAGCTGATTAAAATTGAATGATAAAATGTATCTATAAACTGTAAACCTACCTCGTCAGCTCCACACGATGTGGCTGTGACCACGGCCAGAGCTAAAGACAACCAGACGGGATGCATCTTTGCTGTCCTCAGTCGTATAAACCACCACCAAGCTACCCTCCCCCTATATATACCCTACCTGCACCAACACTGAGTCCTGCAATTACGCATATTCTGTACTAACAATCAGAATATCAAATCACATAATTATTGGGGAGCACCTTTCCCATCGTGCCTGAAACTATTAACCATTTGAGGGCCTTAATGCACTCTATCCCCACCTCCCCCTGGCTTATACTATTCACTGACAATGCCGCAAATATATCAGGTTGATATACACAGTCTAAGAGTTTGGTTGATACACTAGTCTTATGCAGTATCAATGAACTACTCATGCATCATGATGACACATCAACATGAAACATTGAGGCACCATGCCGTCCTTAAAGGGTTAATGTGGTATTCCTTATCAAAGGTGTAGCATTACAATAGTTATGTGTGATAGACACCAACACCTTCCCATGTCCATTTCTTTCCCACGAAAACCTGACCCAGCAAAGCATATAGGTGTATTGTGTGCCTCTAGACCTGGTACCATACATACATACCCCTAATTAGCTCTCACTTACCTGTCTGTGACGCACCCTCTAACGTTGGTAAAGCATGACGGGGTATAGATACCTAGAGATCGAGTGGGACAGAGAGGAACAGAGAGAATGTTTGTGGGACAGAGACAGACAGACAGAAAAAGAAGGAGAAAAGGGAAGAGAGAATCGAAGGAGAGGACAGAGTGAAAAGGGTCGGGAGGGAGAGACAGACAGATATAACAAGATACAGAGACAGTGAAAGAGGAACATTGTCGTATGCGATTTTCTTGCCGGCTTGTTGTCGTAATATCCAAATATAAAGGAAGGGCAAGCTTTTCCACTACGCAGAATGCTTTATTTTGGGACCCCTAAGCCTCCCCCCCCCAATGTTGTTAAAAAATACCCTTAAAGCTCCACAGTCACCACTCACGCTTCACCACACAGTAGACTAGAACAGTACTAGAAATGTGACTGGTAGACGCTTGGTGAGAATGCTGCACTCTCAGAAAAGTGAGCGTCACTGTCGCCAAAAGCACTTTCACCTGAGCTTTAATCATTTATTTATTTCAGATCATCTTCTCTGACGCGGCGCCGATCCTGCTGCTGTCGGAGGGTACGGTGAGTGACGTGAACGGACGGGTACAGGACGCCACCATCACCACCAGGAACTTCAGACCTAACATTGTCGTGTCGGGCGTCGAGGCATACGGAGAGGTAGGGACATGGGGTTTATCCATTTAACCCTTCATCGGGATTTAAAATGTATTTCTGATTGTCACAGCGCAGGTTACAAACTTGTGTTAACTTCTGACAAGAAATACTATTGAAAGAGCATAACATTACATAGTTCACATACAGATGATATAACTTTGGTAATACATGTCGATACATTGTACAAAATACAGATATTATAATCAAGACATTCCACCTTACCCCTTACTTCTGTATGCACACTTCAGGATACTTGGCAGGACCTCTACATAGGACAGGTTAAGATGACCCACGTCCGTCAGTGTGATAGGTAAGTTCATGTGTGCTCAGACATGCAGAATGGGTGCTCCTCGAGGGGGCATGTGGAGTATCATTTCTTCTTGGCTGCTCACTTCTTATTCTTCAATTTAGAATTCAAAAGAAATTATTTTTATTGAAATAAGGAGAGCAAGCACACAGAATGGATGTGGACGAAACATCCGTGAAAAGCATCCTTTTCGTGTGACTAACATGTTTCATACTCGCATGTCTTAAATAAATATGGAAAAAAAGCCCCGAAGAATGTGCATTTCTATTCGATAATAAGAAATCTAATATGAATCGAACTATGTTTGATCATCATTTATTAGATTACAAGAAAGCACACAACTAGGATATCACAAATTCGATACACTGGTAAATGAAGCCTCCACCAAAATATAAATGATAATTTTATGTATACATATAGTGCAATCATCATGTCCGCATCTTTTATAATCCCTTTCTTTTATGAAGCTTACTCTGAATATAACTACACAATCTTCATCATCTATTACATGTATCATTTCATATTTTAAAATCTAATTCAGATGCACATTGACAACGGTTGATCCCGACAAGGCCACGAAAAATGCTAACGAGGAGCCACTATCAACTCTGAGAAAGTAAGATTCTTTCTGGACATAATTTCTTTATAAATCTATAGGCCAAAATGGGCGTTTGGATTTAACCACTTTAAAACGTGAAACAGCTTAACCATTTCAGGGCAATATAGGCTACTTGTTTTTTTTCGTCACGATGCAATCCTGGCAAGTGACTCGCCATTGCTGGAATTTTGCATATCACTCCATATTATTTTCTGAGAGGAATCCATAGCTCATTTTAAGCATTTAGGGCTCGCATAGTCATGTACTGTGGTATGCCCTTTTATCATCATGATGCAAAAATGCAGCACTGGCTTCTTATCAGAGCTGTCTTCATAAATGTATCATGCCACGCAGTGTTAAGGAGAGGATCAAGCATGCAGGGTCAGCATACAATATACAATACATAATCATATCAGATAATATTTTGAAAATGGCATTAAAAGCACTAGCAATGCGCGGTCCGGCCATAGGGGGACATATAAATCACAGGTATTTACAGAAATATTGATAAAAATAGTGAAAAAAATGCTAAAAACCTGTTTTAATAGTTTTTCATGCAGATTTCAATTATAACATAGATATATGCTTCTATTTACATTAATGTATACATGCATTTGGAACAACGAAAAACGTCTATGAAGCTCAAATAGGCTGTTTTCTAACACATTTTAAATAATTCTTTTTACACATTGCAGATACCGTCCGGCGGCTGGTAAATCCCCCTATGTAGGCATCTACCTCAATGTTATCCAAGATGGGGCGTTAAAGGTTGGAGATACCGTCTACGCCACCCGGAGAAAGACTTAACCAATCAAATCAATTCTAGTACACATACAAGAGAGTTACTCACTGGCGCTCATCAGGGCATGATGCCAAACTCTCGGGAGTGTATCAACCCAGTGGAGGTAGCATGATGCATGAATGCAGCAATACTACAGAGAAATTCAATAAGTAATTCAAGTACATTATGCGTCATAATTATTTGTTATAGAAACCAGCCTGAAGCTGTGGTAACTAGAAGGATACAAATACCAATTGCTTTTATCCAGACAATGAAAACATTCTAAGTGAATTGAGTCTTGGGAGGACACAGCATAACGCCGTTATCATAGTACATAATCAAATAAAGAGACGTGGTTTTATGTCTATAGTTTATATGACGTACAATGTCATTGAAATGTCTGAAGCATCTTTTGTCACTGTGAAATAAAGTGAAAATGTGATATTGCATAATTATACAACTGTTCTATAAATTACATCTTTCTGATTTATCCTAACAGTATATTCCTACATCATTAAATTGCTTTATCGTTCCATTGTGAACTAAATGAAGGACATCAGCACGTCTATTGTCATATGATACATACAGGGATGGCTCTGGGTGATACATCCCGACACACATCCAGACACACAACTGCCCTATTTCCCGATTCTACACATTAAAAAACGAATCGAGACTTTCTGGGAACTAACATGTAAATGAGCAATACAAAGCCAATATTATATTTTCAACTTACAACTATAATATACGACGTTTTAACGTAGGAACATCAAGAGAGGGCTGTACCAGGCCCCTAGATGGGTATGAGAAAAAAAGCAAAACTAGTTGCTACTTTGCTCTTTTTCCTGCAAATTTCCAGAAATATTAGGAATGTTTGACAAGCTGTCGCTTAGTAAGTATTTGTATTATATTGAAAACTAATGTTACAGATTCTGAAAGGGAATCTCCTGGAGAACGTTTAAGAATGGACATCAAATTGATCCATAAAGTTTAAACACCATATATATGAAGCAAGAATGTAATATAATGAAAATATCGGGATTTATGTAACATGTTCTTCATCTAAACAAATTGGTTGCCATGGTAACATGTTGAAAAGGATTAAAAAAAAGATTTTTGTTAGTTTTTTCTCCTGTTTTTTTTTTAAGTAATAATTTCTAGTCTAGTAAAGTAGTGTTGAAAGGTTAAGAGATGTTGTTGGTAGATTTGAATGGACCGAACCATGTGGCCTATAACACAGGGATGGTACCAACTTGCCCGTGTAGGTCACACCTAATTAACATGGGAATGCTGCTTATCCCGCAGACTGTACATAAATAAACACGGGTACTGTAAACACTGTCTCTGAGGGGAGTCTCCTGCCTTAGGTCGCTTATAGGGAGTGATCTATTGACAACGGTGGGGGATGGGTGGTTTGAGTCGGGAGGTTGAATAGATTTGACCACTATCGGCCTGGATGAGGGGATTTCCTTAATGCCTTAAATGTGGATGCCTAAATCTGACATGGCGACGTGGCATTTTCTTAAAATGCCTGTAAATCGAGCTTTAGTGACGCGAGGGAAGAAATAATTGACATGACATTTGGTATTTCTTAAAATCGACATGGGACATGTGTCAGAGGTTCTTCAGAGGCGACATGAGACATGGGGATTTCAAGTGAAATGACATGGACATTTCCTAAATTCAACATGCGACATGTCCCCCACTTTTATATTGATCTCTTATAACATTTAAACTCATAGTATCTGTACCTGATCATTTCAGATGCTGTATACTATAGTATACCAATACTACTGTAGACCAGGCGTTAACATCATAATAGCTATGTATATTATTTTTGATGTACATACACTGTTTTGTTCCATTTTGATATAATATTATGTATGTTTACCACGAATTGTCATTTGTGTGATTTGGCAATAAAAACCCTTCAAAATATTAAAAAAAACACATCCAGAATAAACCCCATGTATGGCCAGAATAAACCCCATGGATGACTGTAACAAGTCTATTGCAGCTGTCTGACTCCTGGTTTCGGTAGCAGGGACTTCCCCAACCGACTAAGCAGTAACTATAAACAGAAACCATGTCTAGTATAGCCGGGTAATACTGGCACAACAGGGGTTTCACTCCTGGTCTATGGCAAATTTCAACACCCTGTTCAACACCCAACGCCCTTAGAAGTAGGGTCCTTACACGAATATGCCAAGCCCGTTACTCCCAACCCACACCGAAAGTATTTTATTACAGATTGTTTTGAGTGCCTGATAACAACCTTTTATTTTTCAGAATTAGAGGCTAACTCGATCATAACTATGTGTACGTTTGGCCCTATTAGTCCAGTGAATGAACACTTCAGGGTCAACAAAATTGCTACATTAGATTTTTCTATGGTTTGAAAAGGGCAGACGCCATCGTAAGTTGAAGTGAACCTAAGATCCCTAACCGTGTATGCATAGGTCTCTGTGTGTGTGTGTTTTCACCTCTTTGATACATGCACATTTCAGAAAAAAAGTTTACGGGAATCCTCCTTGGGGAAGTGCCTGAAATCCAACATGGCCACCTTTGTACTTCCTCTCAATGTTAAACAGCCATATTCTTGCTTCTTATTGACATATTCACTATTATGATATACCAATTGACATCAGCTTCAACAGATGCATTGATCAGAATTATTTTCCAAGGTCAAGGTCACATATACTTTGTGATTTTACTGCAATAATGAATCAAAAATACTAATTCACAAAAAAACAGCAAGTCTTCATCTATGTGGACATGAAATCCACTCCATACCTCTTTTTGTTCACTGAACTGCACATTGATACAAGGTGGGTCAGGAAAAACAGAGTGTGTGAGTTGCATGAAGGTCAATCCAGATCTTGTAAAGGTTATTACAATGATATACCATACTTTGGAAGTACCATAACATTTTGTTCACTGCACTTCAGATACAAGGTGTGAATCACCATGAAGTTACAACATGCACATAAATTTGACCAATAACCTAAGGTCAAGGTCAAAGCTCTAGATATGACCAAAATGAGCAGTGCCTAACCACTATTGAATAAAAGATTTACTCAAAAGCTGCATGGCTTTATAACGAACAGTCCGAGGTGTCAACAGGTTCTGTATTCATTCAAGTAATACCTTTGCAGTTTGCAGGCCAGGGTGCATTTGAGTCCATTATTTATACAAGAAAATGCTTACTCTGCTGTCAAAAATATGCATGCTCTGAGTCTAAATCTTTCATCTTTCTTTTTGCAGGAATGCATCATAAAACTCTTTCAGTCTCATATTTTGCCATTGCAGATAGTTTCCCTATCCCATAGAATAGCTAGGGCCAATGAGGCCTACACTAGGATAGTGTCATATTCCTAGCCCACTGAAAGAAGTATGTCCTATTTGAACCCCTGTAGATTCTTACAGCGGCTCTTTGGACCCTTCAAGTAGCTCTGGGGACCCCTTCAGTGATTCTGGGCACCCTTTAGCGGCTCTGGGGACCCTTCCAGCGATTTTGTGGACCCTTCCACCAGCTCTGGGGACCCCTTCAGTGATTCTGGGCACTCCTTTAGCGGCTCTGGGGACCCGAGCAGTGACTCTGTGGACCCTTCCAGATGCTCTTTGGACCTCTTCAGTGACTCTGGGGACCCCTTCGGTGGTTCTGAGGGAGTCGGTACAGTTGTCCCTGTTACAGGGGAAGATTATCTACTCATCCCTGGTATAGGGGAAGATGAGTTATTTGTTCCTGGTAGAGGAGAACATGATCTAGTCATCCCCGCTACAGGAGGAGGAGTTGTCTTGGTACCAGCAAAGAGGTTTTCAGAGCTAGTAGACATTTACTAATGCCAGGATATGCATACCCAGAGCCAGCATGGGTGTTTCCAGGAATAGATGTGGCCATAGAATCAGCAGAGGGGTTCACAGAATCTGCAAGGATGCACCCACAGCTACCTGAGGTGCCATCATAGTCTGCAGAGGTCCTCTGGGAGCCAGCAGACTAGTCCCAAGAGCCGCTGGAAGGGTCGTCACAGCCTCTCAAGGGATTCCCAGAGCACTGAGAGGGTCCCAGACTTGCTGGGAGGATCTCCAGAGCCACCTGTAGGGTCCCAAAGCCTCTGATAGGGTCCCCAGAGCTACTGGAATGGTCCCTAGAGCCACTGGAAGGGTCCACAGAGTCACTAAAGGGAGTCACAGAGTCACTGAAGGATTCCCCAGTGTCACTGAAGGGGTCCCCAGAGCAGCTTAAAGGGGCATTCTCACCACTCGCACTAAACCACATAGTACACTAGAACAGCACTAGAATTGTGGGGGTTACTGAAGTCACTGAAGGGGTCCCCAGAGCTACTGCAAGGGTCCACAGAATTACTGAAGGGTCCCCAGAGTCACTGAAGGGGTCTCCAGAATTGCTTGGGTTCAATTTAGGCGGGGTAAGTATGTTTATAGTCAACTATAGGTCACAGGAGACAAAATTCTGATATTTTGGTGGCCATCTTGGATTTAGCGGCATTCCTGGATTTTTTACAGGCACCATAACCGAAAAGCCCATGATCAGAGCTTTCTGGTGGTGTATGGCATACTTTACTCTTTTTTGGTGATGGGTGTTGCCAGAAATAATGCTCCTAGCTCTCCAATGATGCAGCACTATAAGGTATATAGTAAGAATTATATATTAGAACTCAGGTTCATGGCGTATCATAGTATCATTAACCATTATAAACTAGCATATCTCACCTTCCTGTAGAGCTGCAGGCTGGCTGTGCTGTACACTGGTGATCAGAGATACAGCACCAGAAAGCCTTGTCAGTAGGACAGTGCATGAGGCTATTATTAGAATCGACCTAGTTTGGTATCTTAGAACAAATGCCAATATCTAAAAAGAAAGAAGGGGATTGAGGGGTGAGTGGTGCCTACCAGAGGCATTCAGTGTGGTGCATAGTGCAGTGTATAGCATGCCTGTGAGAGATACTATAGGTCCTAGAGTCACTTTGGGAATGGCCATTTTTAGGCGGGTTCCCCAAAGACGATTTTTGTAAACTTTTTTTTTATGAGAAGAAGACTTATCAGAGTGTCCATTAAAAGAAAAAAAATTGCATGTAGCAATTTTGTTGACCCTAGACTGCTTATTTCTCTTCATTCACTGGACTATATCACAGGCATACCAAGCCTTATATCCGGGGTGACTATAGTCCCCCCCGTTGCGCCGAGATTCAAAAGTGTGTCCCTGGATATGCCATGTTCGGCAGGTATAAATACCCGCCTCAATTTGTTGCACTTTCACAAATCTTTAAAAAGAAAAAAATTAATGTCTAATCTGTGAAGAGATTCACGCCTATCTATACATAGAGAGATGTTAATATTATATTGTAGTGTGAACTTGCTCAAGTGAGGAATAATGTGTCTGGAAAATACAGACTATTTTTTTATATGTAACACCCTGACACAAATGGGGAGTATTCAATGTTGTGTAGCATTACTCACGGGGGGGGGGGGGGGCACTTCATATATTTTGTATACACAGGTGTGCGGCTGGAAAGGCACTTTTAGAGCAAAATCCCCCTCACCAAGGGTCTGCTTTTCACCAAAAACCCCTCACCAAGGGTCAATTTTCACCAAATCCCCCTCACCAAGGGTCACTTTTCAGAAATTTCAACAAAATCCCCTCAAAAGGGTCACATTTTGCCCAAATTATTTGTAACAAGGGTCACTTTTGACCAAAATTCTTACGCCAAGGCCGACTCCTCGGGGAAAATTGCTAAAACCTAGGCACTTTAGTCCCAAATCCCCCTCAGCAAGGGTCACTTTTGACCAAAATCCCCCTCACCAAGGGTCACTTCTGACCAAAATCCCCCTCACCAAGGGTTAGGGTTGTCAAAGGGCCAGCCGCACACCCGTGTCAAAAAAAAATTGAGTAACCCCCCGGCAGCATTACTCCATGGTGCCATGGACTCACACACCATCAAATAGCATTGGCACTACTCACATGCCAGTAATACCCCTCAGTACCCTATAGCAGGAGCTAGTCCTCTGCTCACAAAGACACCACCCTCACTCGGCGTTAACCCTGGCACCATGGAGCAGCTCATGGTCAGCACCCTCCTCCTCCTCCTGCTCACCTCCAGCCTGGATGCTGGACACTCACTGGTAGAGATGCCCAACGCTCTGGTAAGATACCTTATAAGATTCTCTTATTGTGTACTTCAATTGTTTCCCTAAGGCCTATATCATCTTAAATGAATCCTCCTCGGATTCCAGATCAATGGTGGATTTAGAGTGGTCATGAAAGTGCTTCCGTCCTTTTTTTCAACTTTCCTTTGTTCCTTCCGTCCTTTATTCCTCTATCTCCTCCTTCCTTCTTTCCTTCCTTTCTTCCTCTATTCCTTGCTTCCTCCTTCTCCCCTTCCTACTGTATGGCCCTAGACCCCTAAATTCGACACGGCGACATGGAGCATTTTTTATAGGGATTAGTGACATAGGATATGGGAGGACAAATTTGAAAGTGACATGGGATATTGAGCATTTCAATCAATTTGAATATTGTGACATGGACATTTCTTAAAATCGATATGACGACATGAGCATAAATTTTCTTAAAATTGGCATGGGACATGGGAATCCCTCCATCCCCATCCCCGTCAATGGCCCCTACATTCTCCCCTCTTGTAGGCCTATGAAGTTCAATTTGATCAAACTGATGTATGCAGAATGAGTACACCCTCAGGAAAGTGAGCGTCACTGTCGCCAAAATCACTCTCACCTGAAAGTCAGGTAGTGCCCGGCTTTCAAGTGAGAGTGCTTTTGGCTACAGTGACGCTCACTTTTCTGAGGGTGTATGGTCTAAATGAAAAACACATGTACAGTTGTGTTGATTAGGATCACATCACGTGACGTAGACTAAGACGCTCACTATCTCAGAAATATGCGACCAGCTGTGTTCTGTTTCAGCCCTCTACCCCCAGCAAAGTCACTAAGTATAAACACGGCACTAACTTGATTGTAAACACCAGATATAACAGTATACTCAGCCCCTACCAAATGAGTCATGCTTCTTGTTTCACTAAACGATATTAAAGGGTCGCATAATACTTTAATGCATTATAGGGAGTGTAGATGGGGGAGGGGGGTACCCATGTCGCATGTCGATTTTAAGAAATGGCCATGTCGCATGTCTATGCTTCATGTCGCATTTCGATTTTAAGAAAAGTTGCCGTGTCGAATTTAGCCATCCACCCCCATACTATAACCTTAGTCACGATCGTCATGTATTCACGAATCATGCCCAGCTCTCTATTCATGCATCATGAGGACGAAGGAAGGTCATAGTGCATTTAAGCAATAGGCAGCGTTTAAAGACTTAAACTTAAAGACAATCTGAATGTGTGCTTCTACTCACCGATAAAAGGGCCGTCACTGTCTATTTACAAGCAAATATAAAGGGCATGATTCATCTAAAGTACATAGTTGACTAGAACATCTTAGGGTGTAGTTCTGAATCTGGTACCAATAATATTGGGTGAATTTAGAGCTGAAAATTTTATATATACCTTCTACCTTCCGATATGATTTTGGTATAAAAGGATTATACTATTCCAATTGGAACATTTGAAAAACCATTTAGAGAATTAGAATGAATGATACTAAAGGATAAGAGAGCAATACAAAATAATTTATCCATAAATATAGGAATAGCATATTATTAAGACTATTCTAATATGATTCATCATTAACACCTTTTCATACCTTTGAAATAAGAAACCTATATTAAATGTACTGTAGACATGGATAGCTTGTGGTTTTTACTAACGATTTGAACTTTATATTTCCACGAAAAGAAATTTTTCCTGCTTTTTCTCTCCATTAAAATTGATATAGATTCACCAAAGTGGCTATCAGATGAGGCTAGCACTATCCCAGTCATAGATATATAGCACAGACTGGTTCATATATTTTTTCTGTTGGAAGGTGGATAGTTGGAAAGTGGATAACAGCTCTACATGTGTGTGTAAGGTGATGACCGGGTGGTCCGAGATGGAGGAATACCTTAAGGTATGTGTTATACAATTATGTTGTTATAGGTGATTATCACTGTGTGTTATATGTATCTTATGCTCAGACCCATTTGTAAGATCATCTTAATTCATTTTATTTCATTTGACGCCTACCTTGAGCCTACCTTTATCTAATTCATCATCTACAGGATTGTTACGTCAATATGCAGAAGTAATTATTCAAAATCAATGGATTTTGTTCTTGGCAGTCGTTCATTCTAGTGCATGAGTTCAATTAATTTGATTTTAAAAGCCCAATTTTACCATCTTGTCTTGCCAATGTCAATCCTGCATGCAAACCTGTTGTCAGAATTGCATAAATAATATAAACTTATAAATGTTTTTTGTATCAAAACAGGTTCAGGACATGAGGACCCAACTGAACGATGCTCAGACCATCCTTGACTCAATGAACTTCACGGCCATCTTTGATCGCCTCCAGAATGTCACTGACCGCCTCAACACCCTGGAGGATGTCATCAACAGTCAGGCCATTGCTACCTCTGTCAGTGAGCTGTTTGGTAAGTTGTATAAATAATAATTCAGTGAGCTCATTGATAAATGGTATACATCTGTCAGTGGGCTGTTTGGAAAATAGTATACAGCCATTGCTACCCATGTAAGTCATTTGCTGTCATTTGTTATTACTTTAGGGTCAAATTTGTAGTCAAATGTAGGTAGGATTTTATCTTTTATTTCCACACAGATATTCCTTATTGAAATAACAATAGCATATTGGGTGATTATTGTGGGCATAATTATCCTTAATATTCTTTTGTTTTTAGCTCTCCGTAAGAATGTTGAAGCGTTGGTGAACATCATGGAACACACTAACTCTAGCGCCATGGTGTATGAGCAGCGGCTAAAGCTGGGGGAGGAACTTGACGCCATCTCTAATGTCACCAATGACATCTGGTCACGTAACCCTTACAAACAGAGGGAGGACTACAAGCAGGAGGTAAAAAAGACATCTTTATAAATATATCTTTTCTCAGTGATAATTGTGTCAGCACCTGGAGCCTGTTTCTCCAATTGTTGGAGCTGTCGCCTTGTGTGATATGCCCCAAGTACCACTCCTGAAGAAACTGGTAGCTTGGACACATTACTGTTAATTAAAATTACTACCTGATACCTACAAACTATATCAACAGGAGGGCTGTGAGCAGGATTCAAGTACTCAGATTCAAGTTATATTCAGTACATTAATACAATAATGAAAAAATATATATAGTTGAAACTTGAACATTAAACTTGTTTTGTAGGTGTCAGAGCTACGCGCCAGGTTCTCTCGCTGTCATAAGGATGTTGATCTGTCACCATTTGCAGGAGACTCACTACCACTCAATGTGTCCATGTTGGATGGTGAGTGCCTTTATCTTATTGAATAATGAGTTAGGTTCAAGGAGAATGGTGTCTCTGATAGCTGAAGGTCTACACTGTAAAAAAAAGAAAATTGGTACAAATCATCGTGGTTCGCTGTATTCAGTATGCCAGTAATGCATTGCGCCTAAGTAAACGTGACAATAACAGTATGTTTACTTGTGTGTATGTGCATGTATTTGTATGTTACAGTCTGTAATACTCCAATAGACCAACTCATCAAAAGTAAACAGTCCAAGACTTAGGTTTTATCTATTTGATTACAGGTTGGTGTCCTGCTGATGGTTCCTTAAGGATCGGGTTCCCACTGACCCACAGATGGGAGGATGGCACTCACGAACAGCGGGGGATGTGGTTCAAGGATCCGGAACCATTGACTAACACAAGCACAACTGAAATATGGGAAATGGTATATGCAACGGAGAGAATTAGGAACAGATATCATGGGAGTTATGAAACAAAAACTATATGTTCGATGAAGAAGTTTCCAAAATATGCCTCTTTGACAACCAACAGCCAGTCAGTAGTTGTGGGTAAGCCTGACATGACCGGTCATGGTGCTGTGGTGTATCGTAACTCTCTTTACTATCACCATGACACAAATCTGATCAAATTAGACTTAGAATCCAAGGTGAAAACCACAGTTCTGATAGGGTACCAGGCTATTCCCTACAAAAGCCCAAATTCAGAGACATATGTAGATCTGAAGGTCGATGAGATGGGCTTGTGGGTGATTTACAGCATATCCTCAGACAAGAAGATCGCCATCAGTAAACTGGACCCAGACACTCTGCTCATCCAGAAGACATGGATAACTGGGGTAGTTAAGTCAGACGTGTGCGCTGCCTTTATGGTGTGTGGCAAAATGTACACCATTAAGTCTTGCAGTACTCGCCTGACGTCAAATGGTCCAAACTATGTGTATGACACGCGTGCGTCAAAGGGGACCTTCAGTCAGTACCATGTACCTAGCGTGTACGGGTCGCTCACCCAGCTGACCTACAACCCTCGGGAACGCCTGCTGTTTGGGTGGGACAAGGCCCACATGGTAACCTACACTGTCGGGTGGGGCGGGGAGGAGGAGTAAGTTTCACATGGGCATCTACTCTGTAGGGTGGGGGGGGGGAGAGGAGTGAGGTATACATGATTACCTAAACTTAGGGGTGGGCAGTGGAGGGGGAGTGAGGTTTAGATAGTCATATACACTGGGGAGGAGAGGAGGAGTGAGGTTTACATGATTACCTACACTGTGCCAGTGGGGCGGAGGGGGGAGGAGGTGTGAGGTTCACATGCACTTTTGAGTGGGGAGGGGAGGAGGAGTGAAGCTTAAACATTATATATATTCTGTAGGGTTTGGTTAGGAGGAGGAATAAGGCCCACATGGTTGTCTATTTTAAATCAGTTATCTAGACCTATGGAGGGACGGATGTAGGGTAGAAATAAATCATCAGTATAACCTATCAGGGCTATAGACCTTGGCAGAGAGAAAACGTGGTTAATTTTATTATATTTGTATTAAAAAAGGAAGTAGTTGGTGCATTTATGTGTGAGTATGCAAAACATTTCCTGTCTCTTAGTGGGGCAACATTTCTGAAATTATAGCAGTGAGCTGGATATTTGCAATATTCTTGCTTTTGATCTGAGATTCCTAGTGCTCATGTTAGCTATAGAATAAAACTGCATGTTGAATGTACTGTAATTCAGAGTCAATAATCAAAGGTGCCTTGCTAAAATATATTTTAGTGCTTAGTATTTTTCTAGCTTTAGCATCTATCCATGTTATACTTTTTTCAATCCCCCTTTACCCTTGGTCCTCATTGTAGACCAGCGCTCATTCGCTTAAAACATAATACTGGAATATAACCTATTATCTGTTTTGAGCAGACTATACTACTATAGCTCTTCATAGTGTAAGTTTATGTTGTTTGTAGCAGAATCATCTTAACATTCTCTGTAAAGACTACATAGTCTGTAAAGTCGACAACCATCTTACATCAGATCTACAGGATAACCATATATTATACAGTATTCTGACATGATCAAAGGGACCCTAGAAAAACCTGCCCAAAGGTCCCTTTTTGCAGATCAGATCACATAGTTATTAGTATATTACTTTGCAGAATTAAAATCCTTTCTGCAAAAATTACCTTTATATATTTGCTGCACTGGGTAATGCAGGGGATAGCCTATAATTACACATACAGAGGCCATGTTGATTAATCATGACGGTTCATTATTTTCATTCATTGATGTTCCATGAAATGAATTGAAAACTGTCAATAAATGATACAGGGTCTTCACACATGTTTAACACTTATCTCGATGGATGCATCGAGGAGAGTCCATATTGTGTTGGAAAAAAAAGTATGTTTCTTCACCTTATTTTTCGTCCTAGATATCAATAAAAGTATTTCCATAACACGAATGGGTGCTGTTTCATTTAGCTAAGTTGATGATATATGGGGAGAATTCTAAAAATCTCGGACTTTCAGGGGGCTTCATGGTTTTTCAGGGCAGTCCTGTTAATCCTAATTAATGTTTGTAGTGATTCGAAAGAGATATTTCCCCCTCAAAATACACATTTTCTGACCCTGCCCACATATCTCTGCTACACTGTGACACTATTAGGCCTATAATGTATCAGTTGATATCACATAGGAATAATGAATAGTGTTGTATAATGTCTTGCGGGAAATGTGCCTATTTGAAAAGAATGGTAAATCTTTATGCAGTAAAACAAATGTGAAAATCCACCTCGTTATTCCCCTAAGTTTCACTCAGTATGAAACCAACACCTGATCAGCACCCATGACTTCTTGAAATTAAGGCCTACACCAGAGTTCAAGCACATTTTCAATTGTATGGCAGACACAATTTAACTTCATGGCAATTTTGCATAGTTGCCAAGGCAACTGTATTGACATTTCCTTCTGCCACTTCACGGTTTTATAGCTCTACACATGCACCGTTGTCCAGAACATGCAATGAGTAGACTAATCCCTACTATTGGCAGTTTGAACTCCCAAAAGCTAGCCCACTGGATCTTTCTATTGACAGTTCAACCTGTCAATAGTGGGAAAGTTTTACCTATAGACTGTTTAGACTAAGCTGTGTCTCATGAGATCGGGCCAATACCAAACTGTCTATAGTCGATTTCCCCCCCTTATTGACTATTGCTATACCACTGACAATACACATTAGGCTGTGTCTCATGAGATGGGGGCCAATGTAATAGTCTTTGACCAGGTGCCATCTTTGACCATGTGCCATCTTTGACATGGTGCCATCTTTGACCAGCTGACATAAAAGGGTTTATTTAGAGCAGATTAAGTTAGAAATGGGCTACTAACTACTTATCTAAAGTGTTATAACATTCATTAACATTTTCATCCGTTCTTTATCTTCATCTGCCCTAAATAAAGCGTTTTCTATCAAGCCGGTCAAAGATGGCACCTTGTCAAAGATGGCACTGGGTCAAAGATCGGGGTCAAAGACCTATCACATCGGCCCCATCTCATGAGACACAGCCATTACCTTGGGTTCATTTCCCCCGGGCATTTCCCCACTAGTTTTAGCCCTCCTCCCGCAGCAAAGTCAGAAAGTATAAACATAGCACTAATCTGGTTGTAAACAGAGGATACACTTATAGACTAAATCCCTACCACGTGATACATCAGTGTTTTATCACAGATTAGGGCTGTGCATCGCAAGCTCAGCTGTAATTCCCCCTGTATCAAAATCTGTAGGAACATTGGGGAAAATATCTGAGCAAAATTTGATAAGGCCTTGCACTAGTGTGACTATACATGGGTCCCCAAATAAATGGCCGTGTCGCTATGTCAATTTTAAGCAAGAGGGCCGTGTCGCCGTGTCCATTTTTAACTAGTGCATTATGGTCTATCTGGCTGTGTCCGTCGATTTTTAAAGGGGTCGTGTCGCCCATGTCGATTTTTAAAAGTGCCGTGTCGCCGTGTCAAACGTGTCGGATTTTAACCCATGTATAGTCACATTACTCATAAGTGTGGATATGTCATAGTGCTTCTGGATGGGACAGGATCGTATTATTTTGACTAAGTGCTATCTGTTTCTTCGTGCAAAACTTCCATGAAAAACCTCCTCTCTGAGGGGGGGGGGGGGGCTTCCTATAATTTCTATAGTAACAAATCTACTATATGTGTAAACATCACCTCATATGTCCAGAAATCAACAAAATAGCACCGTTTCCACGAGAAATTGAAAAGAAAACAAACCCTAGTCGAGGTAGACCAAGAAAATATGTTATCAAGGGTGATCAATATAAATTATAGAAAGAAATGTTCACAAAACTTGAAAAGGGTGTAATATAACTTTTTTAATGTACGCCCTTTTCCCAAAAATTGCAGAAAAAACACCCCTTTTCACACAAGTTAACCCAAGCTGAGGGAGTGCCTCCCCCGGTTCCTACCACGTGCAATATCTAAGAATACACACCTGATGACATTACTTGGAAGTTATGTAGGGGGTAGGGTGTGGTGAGGGTCAGACACTCTATGAGTGAGGGACTTGGCGTTCTTACACACACACGTTTTGACCATCTCCCTGAGAAGATGCTTCGCCATTTGCTATGCCTTACCCTTTTGGTGGGTGCATCCACGGGATTCCGCTGCCTTCGAAACTGTTTCTGCATTCTCCAGCGTCAGAAGATTATGTGTATAGGTGATCATCTTAGATCATTCCCCACAGTAGGTAGGGGAATGTCCGGCTACACTCAAATAGACCTTAGGAACAACTTCATTGTACATCTACCATCTTCATCACAACTGGAGAGATTTAAGCGTATTGACCTAAGAGGAAATCCCTTGAAGTGTTCTGATAGTCTAGTAGATAGAGCATCAAGGTTGGCACTTCTGGCAGGAAGCATGAAACTTTGCTTATAGGGGTTTTTCAATGTGCTGAATCCATTTCTAAGTGGAAACATCATTTTTGAAAAGTGTTTCTACTTCAAAAATGACTTTGAAAAAAAAAAGTAAAAATCATTTTTTAATTACTAATATGCAGGCTTATAATGCAAATGCAAGTATTTTAAGGGGGTATATTCATCACAAACTGGTTAAATCTGACAGAGATAAAGTGCTGATTATGAATCTTTTTTATCAATTGACCCCAATCACCGAAAATCCAAGATGGCCACCGGAAAATCAGAATATCATCTCCCACAGCCTAATTATACATCAAAAAACCAATCTAACATTACCTACCCCCCCTAAATCATACCCAAGGAATCCAATGGTGTTATTGGTTTGTTGCTAGGACAAACAGTTGCCTAGCAACCAGGATTTTGCATAGCAACCAATGCCAAATAGTCAGAATATCATCTCCCATATCCTAATTATATATCATAAAATCAATCTAACATTACCTACCCCTCTAAATCATACCCAAGGAGTCCAATGGTGTCATAAGTTTATTGTTAGGACAAGCAGTTGCCTAGCAACCAGGATATTGCATAGCAACCAATGCCGAATAATCGGAATATCATTTCCCATAGCCTAATTATACATCAGAGAACCATGCTAACATCACCTCCCCCTAGATCATTCCCAAGAAATCCACTAGTGTTATTGACTTGTTGCCAGGACAAGCAGTTGCTTATCAGCCAGGATTTTGCATAGCAACCAGTATTGTTTTGTTTATTTGCCTAGCAGCTATAAAAAACTGATAATATTTGAACAGATAACACCCCAAAGTTGAGTTTGACACTATAGCCTCACATCAGAACCCAGTGGCCACCTAGCAACATTCATCCAAATTATTGATATGCCTAGAAATTGCCTATCAATGGGGCCAAATATAGTGGTTATATCTAGGTGCCCTCTGAGATAGCCCTACCAACAATAATTATATTCCATGTTGATCATTGCATAGCTCCCTCCCTGAATTGAATCCTAGGGCAAGTGGTTGTATATGGAGGATTGTCAGTATCTTTCATGTAGAGTTGGACATACTGTATACTCCTCATTACTTGTGCTGTCTCCAGCAAAATTATCATAAAATCTTGCCTTACCCTGGTAAGTCTCATTTAATTTCAGTACTAAAGAAAGTTTGGATGGTCACATATGAGGCCCTAATGATGATAGGGATAAGCCCTGTCCACAACTTTAGAACCCAATATGGTTTTCAGTGTACTTCAATAACTAACTACCCAAAATTGATTGTAGTCTTGGTTCCAAGGCATTACCTTAGATTAAAAAAGATAAAAGGTCACTGAGCAAAAGTTATCTAATTTGTTGCTAAACCTAGAGCAGACAGCTTACAGTGGTAATATATGAGTTTTGAGATAACACTTCTTCTGCCATTATTTCTTCCTTGGGATTATGCTGCCCTTAAAGGGCTGCAGTTATTCATTGTCATTTTATTGGCAAGCAGATATGCAATATATCATAGTGACAGTTGTGAATGCATGCTGAAGAAAGCTTACTGTATCGTTACCTGTAAAGAAAGGGGGAGGGTAATTGTTATCAAAAGCCTGGGGGTTGGGGTTGGCAGGAAAGAAGTTTGTAGTTTGCATAGAAATTCACCAATCCTCTGTTCTCTGACCAGAGGTTATTTACACTGGTTGCAGTAAATTACATTGCTTTGGACAACCAAAAAGTAACCAGAAGAGAAAGCTGAGGAAACTGGAATTGGGAAGCTTACAGCCATGCACTCATCAGAAGGCAGTCACTCCCTATGCCTTTAGGAGGCACCAGAGAGAGGGTTTAATAGGATTATAATAAAAGCCACAGACACTAATGTAGTAGTTATGGCCTTAGCAATTGTGAATATTTTTGAAGAAGCCAAGCTATGGGTAGCATATGGCAGCACTTCGGATATATATATATAGCAAGACATAAATCCCTCATTGACTAGGGACAATTTTGTCAATTTTGCTATGCTCCTTCTCTGGCTGCAGCACTGGGATCTTCCTCTCAGGGATTGGTAAAACAAATATGTTTGAGGCTTGGAGAGCAATGCATATAGCACATCCTTAGTTTCAGTATCTGATGTAGAGGAAGCAGATCTTGAACTAATCAAAAAGTTTGTAATGAGGCTGTGCAAGAACTAATGAGTCAAGAATGAAAACCCTGAGAGATCTCCAGAGTGTGGAAATTAGCTGATCTCATCCAGAATCAGTTACCACCTACCTGACTTAAATGCCTCTAACCATATTACAGCACACTGGGGAGGGTTAGCAGGACTGTCTAATCGACCCATGGTTGCATGAAAGGGCCAATTTAAGAACAGACACTTAATTCCTAAATTGACCCAGATTAGGTACTGGGTATATATGTACAGTCAACTCCCTGATTGCGACATTCCCTCTATCACAATCACCCAACTATTACAACCATATTTGGAAAGTACCAACCCTTTGTCCCTTTGCTTAAATATGAAATAAATTGTCTAATGCAACCGCCCCTCTAATGCGACCACCCCAAACGCACATGAAAGGGATAGAAGGCCCTCAGTCACCTGACCAGTGGTTAGAGCTTAAAGTCCCCTTATACACCTGACCAGTTGTCACAGATTAAAGGGACAGAAGCCTCCTCAAACACCTTACTTGTGGTTGGAGATGAGAGTGACAGAAGCCCCCTACACTCACAACTCACTCACAGCTCTGACCACTGGATAGATGAGTGATGAACCTTCTGGCCCTTACAACTACAACACTGGACAGGTCAGCGATGGGAGCTTCTATGAACGTATATTCCAAGCTTCTATCCCTCACATCATGACCAACACTCTATTATCACTTTCAAATCTCTAACTCCCAATACTCTGACCACCCGGCCATTGCAATTACTCTAAGATAGTCCAAGGGTGGTTGCAATAGCGGGAGCTGATTGTATTACAACTGGCAATTGCTTCCTCCAAGGCCTCCTCTTATCAAACTCTTTTATACTATAAAGGTAGGGTTATTCCTGCAATAACCTTTGTCAAATAATACAAACACATGTAATGGAAGATATGCATGTAACAGAAGCCTAGAACATGTATTGCCCACCCCCACCAAAAAAAAACAGAAAAGATGTGCAGTCTTACAGCCTGGTCACATATAGGGCCAGTGTCATATCAAGCACCCAATATAGTACCCTCACTGGCTGAATTGGGAAAAAAACACCTGTTGCTAGGCAAGCACTTCTAGCAACAAACCAATAACATCAATGGGTTCCTCGGGTTCAATTTAGTTAGGGAGCCATGTAACAATATGGAATATATTGTGAGTAGGGCTATCTCAGAAGGCACCTATAACCACTGTATTTGGCCCCATTGCATTTCTAGGGACATTAACAAATTGGATGAATGTTCCCAGGTGACAGTTATGTTCTAGAATGCTGCCATAGAGTCAAAATCAACTCAACTTCGGGGCACTAATTATTTAAATATCATTAGTCTATATAGATGCTAGGCAAATCAACACATCAATAAGGGTTGCTATGCAAAATCCTGTTTGCTAAGCAACTGCTTGTCCAAGCAACAAACAAATAACACCATTGGATTCCTTGGGTATGATTGGGGGGGGGGGGGGGGTAGGTAATGTTAGAATGGTTCTATGTGTATACTTAGGCTATGGGAGATGATATTCTGATTATTTGGCATTGGTTGCTATGCAAAATCCTGGTTGCTAGGCAACTGCTTGTCCTAACAATAGACCAATAAAACCATTGGATTCCTTGGGTATGATTTAGAGGGGTAGGTAATGCTAGATTGATTTTATGATATATAATTAGGATATGGGAGATGATATTCTGACTATTTGGCATTGGTTGCTATGCAAAATCCTGGTTGCTAGGCAGCTTCTTGTCCTAGCAACAAACCAATAACACCATTGGATTCCTTGGGTATGATTTAGGGGGGGTAGGTAATGTTAGATTTGTTTTATGATTTATAATTAGGCTGTGGGAGATGATATTCTGATTTTCCGGCGGCCATCTTGGATTTTCGGTGATTGGGGTCGATTGAAAAAAAAGATTCATAATCAGCACTTTATCTCTGTCAGATTTAACCAGTTTGTGATGAATATACCCCCCTAAAATACTTGCATTTGCCTTATAAGCCTGCATATTAGTAATTAAAAAATGATTTTTACTTTTTTTTTTCAAAGTCATTTTTGAAGTAGAAACACTTTTCAAAAATGATGTTTCCACTTAGAAATGGATTCAGCACATTGAAAAACCCCTATAAGCAAAGTTTCATGCTTCCTGCCAGAAGTGCCAAACTTGGTCCAATATCATGCTCTATCTACTAGACTATGACCCTCGTGTCCTATCTCCTAGGATAATACAGGACTCATGTAGGGGAGTAGCTAGTGGAAACAACACTGTAGTCAATTCAAACGGAACTGTGATTCATTCAGACAGAACTGGCATCTATTCAAACAGCACAATGATCAATTCAAACAGCACAGTGGTCAATTCAAACAACACGGTGATTAATTCAAACAGCACAGTGATCAATTCAAACAGAACGGCAATAAATTCAAACAGAACTGTGATTAATTCAAACAGAACGACGATCAATTCAAACAGAACAGTAATTAATTCAAACAGAACAGTAATAGATTCCAACAGCACTGTGATTAATTCTGACTCATACACTGGCAAAAACATTGAGGTAAGATGCATTCCCTGCTTCATAATAGTATTCTCCCACCTCGCTAAATAGTTTTGATTTTTCTTTTTCTATGTCTATTCAGTCATGATGCACCAATACAGTATTTATGACATATTCCATTTCTACATGGAGCTCCTTGAAATATGGTACAATCAAACGAAGTGCTAAGGACCTCAGGAATGGATCTATTCATGACATCAGGACCTCCCCCCATTTTAGGATGTTCTGCAGTGCTAATATGTGTCAGGAAATAGACTCTTACCTAAAGCCAAAGAGTGGGACTCTTGTTCCCTTCAAAATGATTGCGTTTATTCACAGAAAAATTGTAATACAATCTGGAAGTTTTCAAAGATTATAAGGATGGTCTAAAACACAATGGGGCCGAATATCAAGTTTTTGTTTGGTGTTTGTTGGAGCGATTGGCTCTCCAGATGAAACAAACAAAATTGCAATGATTAAATGAATTGCATCTGTGGACCAACTGGGTAATTTAGCGGTTAGATCTCCTTCAGGTTTTGACAGAAAAAAATGTATTTGTCTTGTATTTCTGTTGGCAGGTGGATTGTTGGAAGGTGGATAACAACAGCTCTACCTGTGTGTGTAAGGTGATGACCGGGTGGTCCGAGATGGAGGAATACCTCAAAGTATGTACTGTATAATATGTAAAAACATATAATTCTTATAGATTGTCATGAAACTATTACTGTTTATTATGTGCTTTTTGATAGATTGATCTACCATAAGAGCAGAATATAGTAATATTGTGATCTGACAATCGTTAATAATTATACTTTACCCCACTAGGAAGAATATTTCATTACATTCTATACCTTAATTATTTGATTCACCATCCACAAGATAGTTAAATCTGTTAATGTGCAAAATAGAGTAATCAATATTTATGCTTGGTAGTAGATATAGTCCATTGTAATGCATGGATACAATTTATAATATTTGATATGCACACCAATGTTATAACACATAAGTCATGTGAAATGAGAATCGTATGAAGATGATGGAAATATATATACATCCTTTATAAACAGGTTCAGGACATGAGGACACGACTGAACGATGCTCAGGCCATCCTCGACTCAATGAACTTCACAGTCATCTTTGATCGCCTCCAGAATGTCACTGACCGTGTGA
The DNA here is from genome assembly GCA_947462335.1 of Harmothoe impar. Lineage (NCBI taxonomy): Eukaryota > Metazoa > Annelida > Polychaeta > Phyllodocida > Polynoidae > Harmothoe > Harmothoe impar. The sequence continues at coordinate 60,899,951 of OX381712.1, read as the reverse complement.
ATATGCTAGAAGATGTCATTAACAGTCAGGCCATTGCAACCTCTGTCAGTGAGCTGTTTGGTAAGTGATTATAAGACTGTCAGGAAGTTCTCTAAGCAGTTCTATACATATTTGATGGAAACCTTCCAAATGATTATAATGTAGACATTTCTTAATCTCTCCTTAATTTCCAGCTCTCCGTAAGAACGTGGAAGCTTTGATGAACATCATGGAACACACTAACTCCAGCGCTATGGTGTCAGAGCAGCGGGTCCATCTGGGGATAGAACTACAGGCCATCTCTGATATCACAAACGACATCTGGTCTCGAAACCCTTACAAACAGAGGGAAGACTACAAGCGAGAGGCAAGTCTAAATGTATTAATCTTAACTCAATCTCTGCATGTATTATTATTACCAAGGCATGTGCTGCATTGTTATATCTGCTCACTGTACCAATACAATATCATAGACAACTGATACACATGATGAATGTATTATATATTAATCATGTGTGTCACTTGTATAAGTGCCCATAGGAACCTGTAGTAAAAGCAAAAGATTAAAAACAAGTTGTAAACCCTATTATTCTGCTTTTAAACTGTTCGCATAGATACCCTTTATACCCTATTATTCATATCACTTTAAGCAGTAGCCTACCTCGGAGATTATCCATCATACACAATGTTATTTATTTGTTTTATAGATCTTATGATTAGGAATTTTTTTCTTAAATGTGATTATCTTACTGCCTATGAATTACATTTGGTTGTCCACCTTAACTATGATATGGTATGTAGAACTTCCTTACAACTTGCTTTGTAGGTGTCAGAGCTTCGTGCCCGGTTCTCTCGCTGTCATAAGGATGTCTATCTATCACCATTTTCTGGAGACTCCCTTCCTCTTAATATGTCCATGTTGGATGGTGAGTGCTCTATTTCAGATGAATACCACAGCTGAATAACTGATTGAGTGTGACAAAAGAATGTACCAGGAAACCCATATGTCACTTCCTGTGAGACTGATTATTTGACAATGTATAATGGTTAAGTTTAGATCCTATTATTGAGAATTAACCACTCCGGTTTATGGATATAGAGCTAAAATGACTTAGCCCAGGTTTTACAGTGTATTCTAAAATGTATATTTTTATGAATATATTGCAGGTTGGTGTCCAGTTGACGGCTCCATACATATTGGCTTCCCATTGACTCACAGATGGGAAGATAGCACCAAGGGAGAGCGGGGAATGTGGTTCAAAGATCCACAACCTTTCACTAAAACAAGCACAACTGAAGTATGGGAGATTGTGTACGTAACAGAGAGTACTTACGATAGCTATTTTCGGACACATCACACAAAAACTGTATATTCAATGAAGAAGTTTCCTGAATATGCCTCTTTGACAACCAACACTCAGTCAGAGGTTGCTGGTAAGCCTGACATGACTGGTCATGGTGCTGTGGTGTATTGTAACTCCCTTTACTATCATTATATGACACAAATCTGATCAAATTAGACTTAGAATCCAAGATGAAAACTACTGTTCTGGTAGGGTTCCAGCCTGTTGGCTACAAAAGCCCCAATACAGAGACATATGTAGATCTGAAGGTTGATGAGCTGGGTTTGTGGGTGATTTACAGCATATCCTCAGACAAAAAGATAGCCATCAGTAATCTGGACCCAGACACTCTGCTCATCCAAAAGACATGGATAACTGGGGTAGTTAAGTCAGAAGTGTGCGCTGCCTTCATGGTTTGTGGCAAAATGTACACCATCAAGTCTTGCAGCACTCAATTGACGTCAAATGGTCCAAACTATGTGTATGACACACGTACGTCTAAGGGGACCTTCAGTCAGTACCATGTACCTAGTGTGTATGGGTTGCTCACCCAGCTGACCTACAACCCCCGGGAGCGCCTCCTGTTTGGGTGGGACAAAGCCCACATGGTCACCTATACTGTGGGGTGGGGAGTGGAGGGAGAGGAGCAGTGAGGGACAATACTGTCAGTGTCTCACATACTGGAGATTGCCTGGGAAGAGGGAGACGTCTTGTCTTATGATGTGTAATGTACTGTTGGATAGGCGGCAAGAAGAATAGTAAGTCCAAATATAATATACTTTGGGAAAAGTGATATGTGCATCACACAAGATGATTTTCTAGCGGTTGTTTGGGGTACAAAAATAAAGTCAACACTGAATAGGCTTGGTAGTTTTAATTTAGGCTTAAATAGAGTATTACGTATAGACCTCCTCTACGCTGTAGTATGTGTAATGCGATGACTTAGTGGTTACCTTGTAGATTTGGACACAGGACCAATGTTGATAAATCATGATAGTTTCATTTCTTTGATTATCATGAAATGACTTGAAAACTTTCAATGAATGATACAGTGCCTCGGTGTTTTACAACTATCCAAATAGATTGAATGCCGTGCTTATTTCTTACTATAATCTACGGTAATAATCTGTTGTATTTTGATGTGCCAATATCTGTATACCTTTTTTGTTCTCCTGGATATTAATAAAGATATATCTTACAAACCAGATTGTTCATGTCATCTGTGAATCTAATGAATAATGTATCAGCCATCACTGGATGTGTACCAAGAAACACATTTTGGGTCAAAATGGCAATTTAAGGATACAGGAACATAGTGTTAACCTGCGACTGCAGAATCTGTATTAACAGTAGCTACCAGTCACGCCTTGTCTATACCATTGAGCTAGAACTCCATCAATGTTTCCATCAAAACCTTAACTCACTTCAAGTTAAAAAAAAAGATTTTATAGGGACGACTAGTACACACAGTACCATATTGGTCCCAAATCAAATATTTCTATCAAAGGAATTTATAAATGGTGTGTTATCAGCCCGCAGGGCGAGACTGATAACTCACCATTCATAAAATTAATGAGTCTAATATTGTACTTGTATTTGGGACGAGTATGGTGGTGGCTTTAGCACGTTTTGGCTGTAATCCTTTGGACAGAGAGCGGACAGGGTGTATACAACCGTTTTTATCACCACAATGTACTGGGCTCCCTTTGTTCTAATGCATCATGTTTGCCAATCCATGATAAATCCTATTAATTGGCCATATCAATTTCAAGAAGAGAAGAGTTTGGTTCCAAAACGCAATAAGCGCCATTTTGAAAAATGACTCCAATTATTTTTATATAGGTGTAGGGCAGTAATAGGTAAATGCAATTTTGAAATAAATATGATATCAAAATTGTATTTTTCATGTCTTTAGGTCCTCTCTGATGTCAAATCATATCCGAGGCACTATACTTGCCAATATTGCAGCCTTAGAGAAATCACTACATGCTGTAATTCTGGAATGAATTTGTTGCGTTTTGCAACGAAACTTATTATTATGCATGTAAACTTGCAGAGAGTGAAATGCATCTTACCGTAGCATTGGGCAACTCTACCATCGAGTAGGCAGTATCCAGGCTGGAGGTGAGCAGGAGAAGAGTGAACGTGCGGACCATGATGGACTGCATGATAACTGACTCAGGACTCTGTGAGGATGTGGGATTGATTCTACCCTTTATATGGTAGGCCCTATGCACCATCCTGGGCTACCTTGCGGAACCGAAACCTCACAGGTTAGAAAGGACACTGGTCATTGTCATGGTTTACATTGCTGCGCCAGGCCCAGGGTATACCATAGTTTACCACAATTTACTAGATTTACATTTTTTTTAAGGTTCTCTGTAGATGTTTGTAAATACCAGCAGAGGGCCATGCATTTGTGTGATTTCCTTAGTTCCACTGGTCTCCCCTGATTGGCCTCAACCTAGTAACAGGTTGGCCTCTCCCCGGAGAGGTGGTGCTACCTTGTGGACAGCGAATACAACCCCAGAAGGACAATGTTTCTCTCCCGCTTTACAGATGCATGTTGTCTCAGTGAAACCTCTATGAAAAAGCATTAAAGGGATATCCCAGTGTCTACGCCAGTGACATGGTGTTTCTTTCCTGAATTAGTTTTTGAATGATGCTGCCACCTAGGACTATATGTGGGTACTTATGGTTGATGGATAGTTACACCATACTTGGATTTTCCTTGACAGTTTTTTTTCTAATATTGCTGTGAATCTTATGTTTTCCTATGACTAGCTGTTTTTATTGTTTAGACATGCTACAGATGATCTCATCTATACTTCAGAAAAGATTGGTTAGGATACTGTTGGTCAATTTCTCATAAAGTAGGAAGATGTTGAGAAAAAAGCCTGTCTCCCCTGGATGGCCATAGTAAAAGGCAGTCTACTTTTAAATGTTGATATATCTAAATCTAGCCTATGAACCATCATTTTCTTTGCTTTTATTATATCATTATATATCAAACTAACATAGTGCTTAGCGATTTTGAGATATCATCGGTAGATCAGAATATATCGAACACTGGGATACCTCTCATTGGTAGTACACTTCTGCACTGGGGGTCCGATTTTGGTGACATTTGTGCTTTACTATACCAGCAAAACCGTTTTCTAAGCCACACCTATAAGCCTAACTGGGGTTGTGACTCTTGTACGAGCCACGGCTTCTATGTGAGAATATACGGCAGCTTAGATAACTCACAAAAGAATCATCTCCATAGATGATTAAGCTACTATAAAGCTGTGAAATTCGAAAATAGTCAACCTAGTGGCGATAGCAACTTTGAAGCCAGAAACATTACTAGTACGTCTCAGGCTTACTCAGCCTCACCTAGAGGATAACCCTCCATTGACTTCCTTTAAATGTTCAGGAATTGCCAAGTTTCTGAATTTCGTGAATCTTGTGGATTTCGGTAAATCTTTAGAACTAGAATCCGATTCACAGGGTCTGTTTGCTTGTTGTCTAAATTGGGCAATGCTACATTATCCTTTGCATTCACAAATGACATGAACAATAATTATTTCACAACAAGGTGTCTTTTATTGATATCGAGGGGCAAAAATAATAAGAAACGAAGAATAAGGCGCTAGTCATTCTTTCATCTTAAATTTTAAAAGATTGGTATAAAGCGTATTGTATCAGGCCAAAAAAAGTGGTGTTTGAGGTTACATGATCTGAAAATCTAGAGCAGTGGACTTATAAACGCCTTGTTACCTAGATCTACGTCTGGGACCAATACTTTTCTGAAAATCTAGGGTAGGTAGATCGGACCCTTTTCCAGTTTGACCTGAAAAGTACCCAAAAATTGATTTGCGAAATTCAGCACGGACGCGTGGATGACGGCCTTGACTCGTGGTCCGTCAAATTGTAATAGCTCTAAGAAATGACCTAAAATTGGAAAGAAAATATCTAGGGTCGGCTCTGTTTTCCTAGGTAGGGTCGGGTAACCTGAAACACACCTTTTTAGAATTTGGCCGTTTGAATTGACCTGGGAATAATCAACATAAATTTGCATTATGGTAGACATAAAAACTACTTAAACAGGAGTAATTACTTGCCAAAAGCAAAAACATATCTAAAAATACGGGATTGCATGGTTTGTATTAGAGGGGGCTTCATCCCAGAGTTCTATTTAGATCACAGAAATATTAGGCATGCAGGGGCAATCTCTAGAATATAGATTTTGACGGTTTTCAACCATCTTCTTACACCTTATATCATATGTAGGCTCCCATGTAAACCTCACTCCTCCTTTCCCCACCCCACAGTGTAGGTGACCATGTGGGCCTTGTCCCACCCAAACAGCAGGCGCTCTCGGGGGTTGTAGGTCAGCTGGGTGAGAAGTCCATACATACTTTGTACATGGAATGCAACGTAGGACCAGCTAGATGTATGAGTGTCATACACATAGTTGGGGGTCGTCGGGAGTGTTGTCACACAAGAATGAACTGTGTAGAGTCGGCCACATATCATGAAGGAAGAGCACACATCAGTCTTTAGGACATCGGTTATCCATGTCTTCTGGATGAGCAGAGTGTCAGGGTCCAGTTTACCGATAACAATTTTGTTGTCTGAGGACATACTGTAAATCACCCACAATCCCATCTCATCAACCTTCAGATCTACATAAGTTTTCGTATTTGGTATTTTGTACCCCACATTCTGGGACCCCAGGGCAACAGAGACCTTCACTTTGCTGTCCAAGTCCATCTTGACAATGGATGAGTGTGAAGGGTAGTAAAGAGAGTTACGGTACACAACAGCACCATACCCGGTGATGTCAGGATCGGAGACAATTTCAGACTGGCTTTTACTAACAAGGGATGTATAATTTCGAATCTCTTTAAACTGAGGCTCAGCTTTTGTTTCATAACGACCGGAATAGCGATTAATTTTCCTTTTTTCTGGATACGTCATCTCCCACACTTTGGTCAGGTTCATGTTGCTCAGTGGTTCCGGGTCCTTAAACCACATCCCTCGGTTGGCCGCAGTATTCTCCTCCCATCTGTGGGTCATTGGGAACCCCAATTTGATTTGTGCAACCTTAGCACACCAACCTAAAACAATAATAATAATAATATGTATAGTAAATAACATTTTGATATGTGAGATAGAAAGTGTCCAGATACATCAAATTTGGCCTTAGATTATACTCTGCTTCCTGGGATACAGTTCCTTAATTCTTTCTCATGAATCTTGCCATATTTTTGTACCTATAAGGTTGATATCTAAAAAGATAAAGTTAATTAAAAGAGAACACATATCATGCTTACCATCTGTTTGGGTTACATTGAGTGGGAGAGAGTCTCCGACAAACGGGGATAGGTCAACCTTCTTGTGACAGCGCGAGAACCGGTCATGGAGCTCCGTCACCTGAAATTAAGATTGGAATTGAGATCTTCACATGTAAAGCTATATCAACTAGTAGACACTTTACTCATGCTTCTCATGCTCTAGGAAGATGACCACAAAATATTTTGTATCCCTTTTATGTGAACTATACCGGGTACCTGTATGGTAGTATAAAGACTCTATGGTCATGCTCCAGTGCACCTACCACACTCCCATCTGTCATGCACCACAGGAACTACTGACTGTTGTGTTGGTTGTGTTGTGGCAACCAACCAGTGACTCTCCTACCAGCAACCACACATCATGGTGGCTCTGGTTATACTATTTTTTCCCGAGTTAATTGTCGGTGACTAGTCAATATGACATATGTGAATAAATAGGGCGTAGGCCCAGCCATGCAAATTAACTAAGGCCAAATATATATCTGACTCCTCTTCTATTCATATTTGAATATATATATATATTTATATTCATTGGACATGGCCCCTTAGGATTTATACTGGGTATACAATTTAGAATAGCACCAATTGAATCCTTTAACGACAGCATTATGCATCAACCTATCATGCCCCTTGTCGTCATGATGCATCAAGTCCTGGTTAGTAACTCGCCAGTGCTGCATTCAAGCATTAAACAGACATTTCACGATGCAAACACTTCATCTTCTTAAATTGCTCATTTCCTTCCTGAATTTCAACCCACTACCCCAATTACAGCAATTTTAAACAAAGGTTAAATTTGTTTAATGGCCTGCCTGAAGCTTGGAGCAACTTGACCTTAATGAGAGTAAAAACATTAATCGATTAAAGCTGCTCATTAATCAACTGTAACTTTTGCCAAAAGTTGCGTAAATCGGAAAGCTCATGCAGTGACGGTTTTTACCTCCTGTTTGTAGTCCTCCTTCATTTTGTAGGGGTTTCTTTCCCAGATGTCGTTGGTCATCTCCGAGATGCTATCCAGTTCCTTCTCCAGGCGGGCCCGCTCTGTATGTGCCATATCGCTGGAGTTGCTGTTCTCGATTAATCTAACAGCCACTTCTACATTCTTGCGGAGAGCTATATATTATATAGACAATAAAAGGAGAGGACTTGAGATCCTGCTTTAGTTTGACAAATCCCCTGTGTGAGACTGCCAGAAGTTGGATACCAAAATGTCTTTCTTTGTATCAGACAGTTCACTGACCTAATGTGATAATGTTACTATATCAAGCAGAACAAAACATATGGACATCCTATAATAATTGTACCTTTTATGCTTTAATATAAAAGCATAAAATGTACCAATGTCAGAAGCTGTTCTGATTTGAAGGCTTCTCTTGATATTTTTTTGAAAAACATGGTGTTATCTAATATAGATAGTAGTGATCTGGTAATCTGCTCATAATTTATCATCTCTTAGTTTCACCATGAACGTTCATAGTTGATAGGTCCATGGTTTCACAGATTATGCTATAGGTATGTGTATATAAATGCTAAGTGAGATGGAAAGTGTGGGTTATAGGATCAGGATAAAAACTAAGATTTTACCCTAAAATGTATACGACAATACTGAAGTCGCCATAATCAGTCTCCCTGTGAGGCTTTTAGGATAATCCTAAAGTCTAGGTGAGGCTAATATGAGAGTTCTGCTGATAGGTTTTAACGTAATTATTAATAGAGGATAAGAGCAGCGTATGGGCCCTGGATTGATCACACCTAGCCACATAGTAGACTAGAACATTCTAGAATTGAGACCGGGATACGCTGAGTGATTATGCCCCTTTAAAGGCTTATGACTTACCAAACAGCTCGCTAACAGAGGTAGCGATGGCCTGGCTGTTGATGACATCTTCTAGAGAGTTGAGGCGGTCAGTGAGATTCTGAAGGCGCTCAAAGATGACTGTGAAGTTCATAGCCTCAATGACTTCCTCTACCTGCTGTAGACGGGTCCTCGTGTCCTGAACCTGTTTTAGACGTAAGTCGTAATGTCACACTGACAGTAGTATTACCTTCATATGAATGGGAAGATTGAGCCTTTATGTGCCCATGGAACTGACCTTGGCCGATGTGATAGAAGATGCTCCTTTTTGATTTTGTATGCATATTTATTCATGAATTATATTCCAAAATAAAACAAAAAGTACATGTGGGCCCCATATCGTAGTGTAATATGCAGATAAACACATTTTTTAGGTATTACAACCCATTCATTATAATAAAAATAGAAAAAGATACTACAACAGTACACACCTTGAGGTATTCCTCCATCTCAGACCAGCCAGTTACCACCTTACATACACAGGTAGAGTTTGTACCAATGGAACTCTCCTGTAATAGAGAGAGAACAACTATTGTACATATAATCAAGGGAACAAGTATACATATAAGTTTCCAAATATCTGCTTGAGAGGATTATCTAGTGGGCGTGAAACCCGGTTTTCTAGCAGTCAGATGAATAAGCGAAATCAATGTGGCCAAGCAACACTGTCATTTCTCATTTTAATGAAACATACAATCATGGATAACGTTCCGTTTCTGCTTGGTTCAAGCCTCTATCAGACTCAGAGTCTTGTCTAGAACAAGGACATGGCTCAGATACATGTATTAGCCAACCGTGGATCCAAAGTGCTGCATTGTGTTTCCCCCCAAATTTGCCAGAAAATACCGGAACAATAGTAATCCCCCAATTTATAGATATGGCATTCAATTTGTTCGATATTTCGCTTTATTATTTGTTGGATTCCAATTACAATTCTGATGGTGTTCTTGTCATTCATGATTTATAGCACACTTATTTACGTAATAATTATGTCTAAATATAATGGGTTGTTCTAGATAGAGGTACCTGCGAAACAGAGCGATCTTTTTTTATATTTTGATTTACACATTTTGCTATATTTTGCTTCATTTTGCTTCATTTCGCCTCAGTGTCGCCCTGAATGTAGCACTGCTTCTGGTGATACTTACGGCAACACTGTAGCAAAATATAGCGAAATGAAGGGAAATGCAAAAAAGTCGCTACATTTCGTAGGGCCCTGTGCTGCCCTAGTGGAGCCCAGGCTTTAGGGCTTATTAGATAAACAATATAACTTATATACCATAAGTATAATCGCAAAAATAATAATCAAGAATACATTTAAAGTGGCTATGTTTTCTAAATTCGAAATGTCACTTAAATGTGTTCTGTAACAATACAATATCTAGGGGATTGGGGCAATCAAATGATATATCTATGCTCAATTATGGCTCAGAAAGGGAGACCCATGAGGCTCAGTCTTTACAGTGTATTCTGAATGGGGAGAATAAAATCGTGCAATGATTTGGGCAAACAGATCTAATTTGAGAAAGATAATAGGAAATGAATGGAACAGGTAAAAATGGAAGTATGGTCTTGGCCAACATCGTGCATTAATTTTAAGGAAATTTAATTTCAAGCCCCAATCATCAGATATACTAACTTGAAGGTAGCCACTCTCGTAGCCCTACCAAGTAAACGCCCTCCGTTGAAAGACGAAATTCAGTCTAACTTTAAGGTGGCTGTCTAGGATGGGTCAAGAGTATTTGAATTTACTTCCAATTTTTCCCCAACATACCTTACGTCATTCTGAACCAAACAATTAAAAGAAAAGTAGGGGGTCCCAAGATACTTTTTAAAATATCGAATTTCAAAAAATAAAAGTGTTCCTGTAAGACTATAACAGGAAATCATAGACATATATATATATACTGAGAACAATGGTAGAAAAAGTATTATCACCTTTTTCTAACTCCCCGAAAACATGATTAAATTCATTACTAATTAATAGTTTAAATTTCAACATGTAGTCCCGCACATAAATCCAGTGGTTTTGGACATTTGAAAGTAAGAAAATGATAATAATCTATTAATTGAAAGGCAGTCTACAGGGGATTCCCTATATAACCATCCACAGAGCAGCCTCAGTGGCGCAATGAAATCCATGTGTCGTTCTTAAAGAAGACAGGGTTCTAGGACACCTATATAATTATATGACATTCCTTAATACAAATAATAAATAAAGCAACAATAATCAAATAAAATCTCTCACCACCGGGATGTCCACCTGATAGTCTTTGTCATCGCCGGAGTCGGCTGCGGCCAGGCTGGAGGTGAGCAGGAGGAGGAGGGTGCTGACCATGAGCTGCTCCATGGTGCCAGGGTTAGCGCTGAGTGAGTTACTCAGTGCCTGGGACGTAACTAATATACTGTACATAGTGGGGGTGGAGTATCAGTGCTGCATCAATATTTCGTATTAAGGGGCCTATTCATTTTTTGACTCAGGGTACTAACCATGGGTTATATGAGCCGCTTCAGGCCCATCTTATGACGTGTTTGAGCCACAGGGAAACTTCTGTATGGGTCACAGTGGGTAACCCTGACATACACTACCTGTACCATGATTAGATCTTGTTCAATTACTCTTTTTCCCGTTAAATTCCATTTTACTCCTGTATCGGTAGTGTTAAAGTGCCTCTAGCATTGGAGAAGTAGGGAGTTCAACAGTTCAATGTTGAAGGTGGAAACAACCCTCATTTTTTTACATTTCAAGATCACAGTAAGCAGTTTCATCACTCTGAGTCCATATTTTACCTCTAATAGCATTTTAGATTTTACATGTAGTAGAGATAACACCATCATCGACCAATGACAGATCCATGCATTATGTCCTGACTGAAACTATACCACCCATATCGTCGCCGCTTGCTTGTCCACACCAACTTGCTTGTCCAAATCCACTTGCTTGTCCACACCCACTTGCTTGTCCACACCTACCTACTGGCCTGAAATGGAATAGAATACATGCATGACACATGACTTAAGGGTACTTTTTCACAAGCCAGAATCGACCAATAAATGGTTATATCAGAGTACCATGACTACATGATAAGACTTATAGCTTACCCTGAGTCATCTGTTAGTTCACTCACACGCTCATTTTTTTAGATTTGGATTCGATAAAAGTAATATACTGAGTACAACACAATAATACACAAATGGAAGGTACTTGTAACATTTGCATAATACTAGTAGGCTTCAATGCAGCAGGAAAGGGTGACTTTTTCATTAAAAAAGTTCATAACATTATTTGCAATGTTTGTGAACAACTCATATCAGAAGATTCACAATAGTATATTAGGATGCAGGATTTTGATGCTATATCTATATATTGGTTTGTGACGCTTCAGATATGTTCAGAAACTTTACTCACAACCTTTCTGACAATTCATCCTTTCTAAATTGCTGCATTGGTCTAAAGAAAGGCATGCATGGGAAGCCCTACTACCATGGGGCGGCTGGATAATGCAATACACAATGCTGGGGGGGGGGGGGGGGTGGGGGGGATAACAGACAGCCATGGCGCATAAGGATTATGTGGGTATAAGGAAGGACCCTATAAGTAATGTGGATAAATTAATAAATATCTTAATGGAGGGTGGATGCACAGAGAGGAAAGGTATGGATAAGGGCATATGCGACACATTTTATGAACAGTTACCGATAAAAACTGTATGAACTTGAACTTGATTATGTTATCGTAATTTATATGTAATGAAGACAAGGACCCGATTAATCACTATTCTAACCCTGTAATTCCGGTTATGTATTTACCTAAACTCTCCACCAGTTCCGCCTCCCGGTGGTTATAACTTATACCAATTACCATGCACCACAGTACTCCAGTGAAGGCTAATTGATGTTTTTACATATACACTGATAATAATAGCCATAGTCAGTAGTGACTATACCATCATAATTATTTTCGCTCCCGTAGTCAGGGGGGTGGAGTCCCGTTTTGTCCACATGTTACGAATTGTCCATCTCACGTTCTGTCCACACTTACCTCTCACAAAGGGTCCACAGAACACAGTTTGTCCCCACCCAACCATCCCAATGTGTCCACAAAACATAGTTTGTCCACAATCAACCATAACAAAGTGCCCACAAATCATAGTTTGTCCACATAAAGCAGTTTGTACACACACAACTAACATGAAATGTGCACAAAATACCGTTTTTCCACACACACTCAGCACAAAGTGGTCACAAAAACACCCCATACACCTGGAGTCCTACGCATACCTCTCGAGGACTAGGGGATAGGGTGCACGTACAGAATTCGGTGACTTTTCCACCTCTGGTCCCTGAGGATGGAGAGTAGACTGAGCCTATTCGGACACCCACTACCTCCATTAAGATGGGCTGTACACGGATAATTACATATGGGGGGGGGGCGGGCTAAAAATGTCACAATATTTTCGTGCATCACCCTTGTTATTAATTAATAACCACAAAATTCATAAACAAAATACCCATCGAAATACCAAAGTCGGGATCCGGCTTATAGGCGAGAAGTAACTACGATTTCACCATACTTATACCAGATGTTCCAAAGGATATATACTCTCAGGAAATAAGAAAAAAATCGGGGTGTCCTGAGCTTGTTTCTGAGATATTTAACCACAAAGTTTGAGTGACCTGTAATAGGATTATATAGTGACCTGTCACATATGTTCATATAATGACTCCTTAAAGTAACTACACATTTTTAACACTCTGTCAAAATATTGTTTATACTGCTGCCTATGTAGAAAATGTGTTTCAAACATGTGGTCCCGGGCATATTTGTACATGTTTTGGCATTTTAACTTTTAAAAACGCAGAGCATGACATGGGGTCACAGGATGGCTACATACAGCATTCAATGTGTGCTGGAGTAACCAGCTCTGTGGCCTCTCTGTCTAGGGCTTAGGACATGTAATCAGAAGTTTGATGGTTCGAGTCTCAGGCATACCATGTTGTAACGTTTTTGTGGAGTTTGTTCTCTATTTCACATACAGATATAACATGCAGAAACCTGCGCAGAGGACGTGTTTGCAAGGGCAGTTAAGGGCCGCCGGCCATCCTGCTTTTCCCACCTGGAGAGAGATACCCCTGTACCTCTCGCCTCTCATACAGTGATAATTAAGCCCCACCCCCGACTTTTGTGCACGAGTCGCACAGCTTCCTGACCGCCACCCCCCCCCCCCCCACCACTTAAAGTACTGTAAAACCTCACCTAGTATCCGCGGCTAGTACGCGAGTCAGATCGCCAATGTGGCTCATAGTATATTATGCCCAAACTCGGGGTGCGGCTTATACGCGAGTTTTTCCAAAGTTTAAATGACCCTGCTGGGATAGGGGTGGGGGGGGGGGGGTGGTAAGTCCCGCTGGAAAGTGCCTCACAATACGTATAAGGCTCACAAAGGTGAGTGGGCAGTGTCAATGCTTTGTCCTTTGTCAGTACCCCCCCCCCCCCCCGCCTCATGTCCAACACATACCGGTACATGGACACACACGGGAAGAGCATGATAGTGTGGCTTCTAGAGGGCTGTGTGAGGTGTGAGCCACCCCCCCCCCCACCCCCATCAGACAGACACATAAATATCGTAGCATTGCCATAAAAAGCTGTCATAGGTACAGTACCGGAGCAGGGGGGGGGGGGTGGGGGGTAGAAAGCTGTCACAATTAATGAAGGCTGCTAGGCTAGGGGTTAGCGTTGGTCTGCATTGGGTGAAGGGGTTTATTATTAAGAAGTAGAATAGGATTTTGTTTGCTCCTCTATAAAGCTTGGTGTATGTACATATTTGGAATTATACCACAGCGGGCACGGAGAACAAAGCAGTTCACACCTCTTGTATACTGTATACAGCTAGTGGCATAAAGTAGGGGGTATTTCTCAATATCATGGGGGGCATTACTTTTCTGTCGAAAGATCCATGGAAATTGGGGTGTTTTTGGGCAGAGGGAACGCAGGTTGTATACATGTATCAAGCACAGTGCAAGGACCGGGTTCCTCTCCCTACACATGCACTTCAGTTTCTCAGTAAATTTCATAAGATTCCTTTATTTCAACAGCGGGGAGGGGGGGGGGGGGGGTTGAAAGTTAAATGTGCATGTACGCATGGGGGGGGGGGGGGGCGGGGTAGTCCAAATGCGTACATGGTGCAACAGGGGGTGGGGTGGGGGTCTATTTTGGCCAAAAATGTGCGTACGTAATTAATGGATGGCCCGATATGTGCCTGACGGCAAAGGTGTATAGGCCTACTCATTGTTTGTCCACCTGTATACAAAGTACTAAGGCTAAAGTTTGGGGTGCGGCATTTACGGAAGTTTTCCCCAGGGACCCATTCAGTAGGCCTGTGCGGCTTATAGGATCGTCTGATCGTCTGGGTGCTGCTTATACGCGATGTTTTACGGTAATACGAATCTAGGCACCAGCCTAGGCCTACTACTAGTAGGCCTATGCCTATTTGCTCAAGCTTACATTTCTGATGTAGGCCAAGAGCCAATGTTTTTTCAACATGAGGGAATGACAGTTTTTTTACTTAAAAACGGAGAGGGTGGTGAATTTGACATGGAAACGGGTCATTTTTCAACTTCCCTGAGTCCCTATACAATGGGGCTAGAATGGTCAACATTTCCACCCCCTCCACCCACTAACATGTTGGCCTTTGTGATTAATTGAAAGAAGGGCATGTCTTTTCATGCACCCCCCCTCCCCCAGCAGGGCTCTTGTAGGGGATCGAATGACATTCGAGAACACACAGCACTGCATTGTATCCAAATCACATTCGAGTACATGCCTACCCTAAGGACGGATTGGCGCAATGTCACCGAATTCTGTATGTGCACCCTGTCCCAAAGTCCTCGAATGGTATGCGCCTGACTCCAGGTGTATGGGGTGAACACACTTTGTCTGGACAGGGCTGCCTTCCTGTGGGAAGTTCAAAAGAAAATAACAAAAGAAATGAAACGGCCAAAACCGAATGAAAATCAATTGTTAACCAGTAGACTAAATTTGATAATTGATCAGGGCTACCTCGATATATCATGCCGACAAAGGCATGGCAGATTAAAAGGCCATACGCCTGCAAAGGGTTAAGGACGGGACAATGTCTCAAAGGTTTATTTGCAGTTAGCATGAAACTCAAAAAGTAGTACCAGTGAGTTACTCGTCGGCGTAACAGCAGTGGGTAACACACACCCAAGTATCTATCATACAATGGCGAAACGTTCAGTGTAACACGTTGGCAATTTAAAATAATTGAAGCAGGATTGAGACTTTAGCTCATAGGTCCTTATCACACGTGTCCACACATCCATCTTCGGAGATATTCCGGAGGTAGGGGATCCTGGTTGACTAGGTATTGTGGTCATTCATATGTTATGATACCACTACGGTCATGTATAACCCCTTAAGGACCGCATATTGCTTTAATATGTTATGCCCTGAGTCGGCATGATGCATGAATGCAGCCCTGCTGCACTCATGCATCATGCCTGACATATGGGGGTGTATCTACTCCAAGTGATTGGAATAATGCATGTAGGCAGGACTGTTGAGTTAGTCGGCAAGGGCTATATTAATATATCTTTGTGTTGAAGGGCACGCACCATTAAAGCACTATGCAGCCCGTAAATGTCTATGTTATATGCTAGTACCATGCAGAAATAGTGACTAATATTAGTTATGATATTTGTACTAATATTGGTACAAAGTCAGTTTTGACCACATATGATATATATATATATTCATTCAGATGGGGCCGTAATTGCATGGTGAATGGAAGCCTCTAGCTCGGCTACAGAGCCTGAAAGGCTTGTGCTGGCTATTGGCTTTTTTAATCTAAGGAGTTTCGACCATTACTATATATATTATACAGTAAATGTTCTCGTATACATATATATATATATATATATATATATATATATATATATATATATATATATATATATATATATATCAAAGACTTATTCCCCTATATATAAAACGGCATTAGTTGTGACCAGCGAACCACCCCATTGAATTAGGCCTGGGTGCTCGCCAGGAACAGATACACCAAAAGAGGCTAGATAAAAATATGTACTTTTTTCAAAGCTAACTCGATTCTTTGTGCTGATTTTTAAAACGTATTATTTTGAGGGTTTTTATACACTTAGTCTTCCCCTGACTAGATTAATTCCCGTGTTGTCATTTTATTTAGTAGGAAAGAAGCCTTTAATACATCTAACCCTACGCTCACACAGTGCTTGACAACAAGACAGAGAATCATTAAAAAGTATCAGTCATTGTATCCCAATATTTGAGACACTGAATACAAATAAATATGGACACTCACATGCAAAAAACAGTTACTAAAACGCATTATGCCCCTCACTGTTAATTTCTCTCAAATATCGCACTACAATATACAGCATTTTCTAAAATATCTAGATATAGAATTCTCAATCGAGAGCCACATCGGTACGTCTGGGCAACGCCCACTTTTCTGCGGCAAGCATGGTAGCATAGGACGCGCATTGCCATGTAGATATCTCTAGGCGATATCTGGGGCAGAGGGACGCCACATAGTTCTGCAGCTGGTGGCTGGTGTATCATAAAAGTGGACATTAAGGCACACTCGTTACAAAAATGCATTTTTCTCCATTTTATTCATTATTGACGTATATATTATTTTATTGATAACTCATTTTCAAATTTAACATTCTTTACAAATACCTAGAACTTCATCGAGATGTAATGTACCGTATAGTTATAGCATCATCATCGGTATTATATATATGAACACTTGAACTAGCCTGAAAAATAAAAAGCATAAAACACAAACCAAGGGATATAACTAGTCACAAACAGATGGAATGCAGGTTGTTATTTTGTGATTACAGGCTAAATCCATACTAGTGTTATACTGACCAGGTTTTGAGTTATTCATTTGTGACAATAATATTGTAGCTTTATTATGCTAAAATTAATGGTGAATAAGAGCTTTTCCAGTTTTGCATACCTACATGCAATTATATGGATCATCTAATTAACCTCAAATGGGAAAATCACCTAAAGTTAGCTGACATAGTAGCTTTAAGCTGGGTGTACCAGCGAGACCTTACTGCTGATTAAAGCAGAACCCGAACCCATACACCAAACCTATTACCCTTAAAACGACATTCAAATGTCCAAACACTTGATATTAAAATGTGATGCTTAAAAGTGCACTTGAACTTATATGTCATGTTTTCGCCGGGCATCTGTACATGTCATATGCCTTATCCCTTATATGGTAGATTAGTCACACTGTATTGATTAACAATCCTGCATTCTGAATTCATGAATTAGCCCACACCGTCACAGGTGGTAACCCCCCTCCCCCTGAACACCCACATACATATACATATACATATACATATATACATGTCATATATAGCGCTGTGTCAGGTGGTGTGGACTTCTGTCAACCATCCCACACTGTATGGTATTTAACATGTTTACATAACATGATGATCAGATGGTATGGCATGTACCCTGTCTCTGTACTACTACCCATGTGTCTGTATACCCTCCACACCCACTCCACTACCACTCAGGGACTCTTACTGACCACTTCTACTGACCAGCACCAAGCCAGCCCGCGGGGAAGGATATAGCTGGATTATAAACACTATAATAAAGTAAGTATCAGTGCGTTAGTAACCTTTTCAGTTGTGATATGTTTTGGCATTTTGGTATAATGAATCGATACGTGGGGAACTAGGTCCCAAGAGTGTTGAAGTGATTAAAAAGATTGTTTGAATGGGGGGACATAATTATGTTAATTTCTGAGGAATTTTTCAAGTAGGGCATAAGCTGGAAAATGTATACATGAGGAGCTATAGTCGTTTTTCCTTTTCACGTTTTGCCCATTTGAAGACAATACTGCAATACAATACAATACTGTTTTGTAATATATTTAAAATTCTATTCACATTAATAAGGCGTTTTGAAATTAAAAGTTACTAATATACACAAATGAGTGGTCGGAAAAAGAATGACTGAAAAAGAAGAATTAAATGAACTAGTACACTGCACTAATGTTTCATACTGTTTAAATACTAAACATCTAAACATATTATTCAATATAACTGTTTAGGTGTTTAGAATAAAAGTGGCTTATTCCTAAACAGAAGGATTCAAAGACACAAACCTAGTAATATGTTTAGACTTTAAACATGTTTAGACCTAAACATGTTTAAAACCTAAGCATCTTTTTTGCAGTGTATCGGTACTTAAGCAGCTGTCAGACACATATGGGCTGAAGTGGGCATGTATACCATCCTGGTCTATCTATTCTGTGCTGTATAGACTATATTTTCTCATGTCTATTCAAAAGTAGAGAAATCAATAAAAGTCTAGGGCCACTGAGTGTGAACTGATGGTAATATAAAATGTCAATAGAACATGTATACATTAGTCCGTGCCACAGAGTGATATCAGGTGACAGTTATACCTGTTACATTTCTATGTATTATTTTCGTCATGTAGAGGTCGATGAAAGTATCTGGATAATTATTATGTGAAAAAAAACCTGCATGCAGCCGGAAAGGTAGATCTAGGCTATTATAATGATTTTCTGATCCACAGGTTCTAGCTTCAGGCTACTATGGGCTACCATGGGATTATCTTTATGTCAAAGTATAATAAATAATTTGAATCATTGTATTTATATACTTCATATTATAGGTTGGGCAAATCCCAATTTTTGTAAATTGGTGGCTAAATTATAAAGACTATTAAACTCAAGCTCAACTCAAATCCAAAAAGGTCCCCATGGCATGCAGTGTTCAAGGGGTCGAAACCTTCCTACCCAAGGGGAGTCGAAAATATAGGGGGGCATGATCAGCATGATCACAAGCATAGAAACTTTTTCGCCGAAATGTTTTAACCTCCGGTGAAGGGGTCGCAATTTTTAAACCCCTCCCCAAGTCCACTACACCCCCCCTTGTTAAAAAAAAGAATAGAGCCCCCCCCCAAGGCCCAATAAAAGGGTGTTTTGCTAGGTATGGTCGGGTGCCCTGGAACACACTCCCCTTTCCCCTAATCAACAGGTTAACATTACAATAAGCTCACACCTAGGTCAGTCACCATGTAGTACAGTGTCATACTTAGAGCACTGTGTATTTAATAACGTATTGTTCATGTTAACAATATACATTACACAACATAAGCCTATCTATTGTTAGTCCATAGACTATACCATGATGAGTACTTAGGCCAATAACAATTGCGTCCATTTACTTCTGGTGAAATGGAAACATTTATAATGATAAAAATAATATACTTGCTAGAGCTAAACAACATTGTGGATAAAGGGATTGACGATTGAATATACCAAGCAGAATATCGTAAATATATAGCTCATCAGTTGGTCATTCGATATAGTACAGTACTCTCAGTAATCAATAGGCCCATATCGGACTGTTATAACAGGGTCATGGGCCAGGCTCGTTATAGAGTGTCCACCAGCATATGGTGGCTGCATGGGGAGAGGGGAGACAGCTCTATATATAGTGGGGGTTATACTTGCACTGTAGATAATGAAACCAAAAATACGTCCCTTATATTTTAAACCAACAGAACATTCTACTACCCACGTACACTAATACCGCCATATGCAATGTAAAGATACAGTATGCTCTATTGACAGCTACATTAGCTTCTAACAGTGTATATTATCATCTCAGCCTGGAGAAACGATTTGCACTTATCATATCGGCGTGCTTATTAGCTGTACACCTAGAAACAGCTTATACTGTGTTCTCAATATTAAATCTTTGGCGGTCGGACGATATCTCAAGGTTCATGTCTATTCTTCATCCATATACAGCACTGGCAAGTAATTCATTAGCGCAGCATTGGCGCCTCATGCGTGCCCCTCCTGTTATTTAAAAAAACGAGCGATTTTTTGAAAAAATTATGTTGGCATAGTGGCCCTGTCATATTCTGCCTGCCTGCATGGAGTACTGTGTACCACTCACCACTGGGGGGGGGGGGGGGCTTTCCATTGGAGCTCTAGCTTTTTTCGGAATTAGATCATATGAGACCCAAACTAATAACACGGATTAAATTTCGGAATGATGATATTGAGTTTCCTGTGAAAATTATAAAGAACATGGGCCTTACAGGGGTAAAATGGATGCTCCAGGAGAAGCCCTGTCGCCAATTTTCGCCAGGATATTTTTACACCATACTTAAAGAATATTACTCAGAAACCTATATTCTACCTGGTGGTGGGGGTTTTGGAGGGTTGCAGGGGGTACTTGACTATATAAATGACCAGCAAAAGTGATCTATCTAAATTATGCATGGTTTTATATAGTAATTTTCGTGACAGAAATTAAATCATGATACCTACAAAATGTGCTCTTCCAGGAGAGACTATATGTATGAGATCCCACAAACACAAATGAAATTTTAAATGATTGACCCCCCTTTCTTGGACCGTGGCATCCAGTTCTTGTCCTAGAAAAAACGTTCCAATCTAATTATTGGTAATGCAATTGTATTGACTTTACCAATCAATTTCTCCTTATTTGTAAATGGGTAATGTAAAAATAATACAGGATGTGAAAGACAAGCTCCTTCCCTTACTTTTCACTATGTCATTTGGTATGGTACAATGTTATGTAACAGAATAAACAGTCATTTAGTTTTGAGTGTTTATCACTGGGACACATACATACCCGGGATCCCAGGCTCTGCTTGCCCTACCTACTTAAGGGGTTATTAACCTCTCCCAGCACAGTCTTGATTAAATACGACTCTGCCAAAAGGCTTGGACTACATTGAGCTCTTTGTGGAAGAAGGGATAAAACGTTACTATTTGCCTGCTCTGTTATCCGCATCACACCGTGCCAGTGTACCTTCATAAAAAATTCAATTTTAGGCATAAACACATGATTATATAATGTTGAACATTTTCTCTCCACTTAACCCTTAACATATTTGAATCGAATCATAATTGTATAAAATACACAATGTTAAACGCATGGCGTAGGCAAGTTGTCAGGGTGATCTGCCGCATTTTGGCATCTAAGGAAGTAGTACCAGTAGAATCGGATGGGGGAATCTGCTAGGAGATTGGGTTATTAATGCTACCGATTGCAGTGGGTTGAGAGATGTGGTATACCCCTATACATGTACTGGAGGTACTCCAGCTGACCAGGCTACATGAGGGTAACACCACGTGGAGGATGAGGTGGGGGGGGGGGTACAGGAGGAGGAGGGCAGGCTGCTCTACTCCAGCACATGGGAGTTAGAGCTGTACAAACTGTGCACCATGTAGGGTGGCCGGAGGGTCGGCGTAGGTGCCCAGTCTGTATCTGATCCTATGTTAAATGACCCTTTTATGATATGCCCCCATTTTTGATTCAGGGCAGAATCTAGTAATTTGTCATCAACAGATCTTGAATGGGTCCATCATATACAGGCTGGAATAAGCATAAGAAAGTGTATTACATAATGTAATTCAGGGGCAATATTGACTAACCCCAGATGTTGAGTCTGTTTTGAGCTCAATATCTGGGAGATCTCGTGAACCTCTCCATCAGGTGTAGGCCGGCTGTGTGCTCATTATGCTGTACGCTGTTAGAGGTTAATGTACCTGCACAGAGAAAGGATACAGCGTCAAAAGGGAGTCAAGGTAGCCTCTAGAATGATTCCCCTCTCTAGGAGAGCCCAGGTCCTTTAAAGGACCTGCAGTGGGCTCCCTTTTGGCTTACTGAACTCCTTTGTGTGAGTCAGAGAGCTATATGACTCCCCCAGGTGACTCCCTTAGGTCAGCCAGGGAGTCACCTAGGCTCCCTTATGTATCAATAAGTATGATAAATATCAGTACTTTCTTCTGCCCCACTTTTGCCCCTCCTATTACAGAAGGGTTCTCCAAGGTGCGAAGCATGGGGCAGAGCTGAGTAGGAGAGTCTCTGCCAAGGGATGCAATTCTTCTAATAAAAAATATACAAGCTATTCTGCATTCGAAAGATAACCTGTGTACAGCGCCATGTTTATTGGTAACAGTGTATATCCTCTAACCTCCAGCAACCAGCTCAGCCAAATCTCATGTCCGAGATGTCCAGCGTAGTGGAGTGGTTAGCACTGTGGCTTTGTGACACAAGGTGCAGGGGTTCTAATCCCTCCCAAGGCATATGCATACATATGGCTGTGTCTCACGACCTTGGGCCAATGTTTTTGTCTCTGACCGGGTGCCGTTTCTGACCAGGTGCCGTCTCTGACCGGGTGCCGTCTCTGACCTGTCGTCAGAGGAATGAGTTTTTTAATTGTTAACCTATACTCATATATATATAAGGATTTGTAAAAACTTTATGGCAGTTCTTAGGTAAATATTTATTAGCCTCCTGCTGTTGGTAGAAGGTAACTAAACTCCCAAAGTGATGTCCGGTCAGAGACGGCACCTGGTCAGAGACTGCACCTGGTCAGAGACAGCACCCGGTCAGAGACAAAAAGATTGGCCCAAGGTCGTGAGACACAGCCATATACTTATAACCTTTGTTATCAATTTTCATAGCTTTTTAAGAAATCAGTTAAATTGAGTTACAATCATGTGTAACAGGGAATTGAAACAGATTTGCCATCATTTAACCATAGAAAATTACTATGATAATATATTGGTCATATAAATGGTTATATATTATATCCATAATTTCGTGGCTGCTAAAACAGTTTGCCTTGGCATGGATTCAAAGTCAGAACTTTTGTATTGAGATGCCATGGTCCTGAACACACCCCCAATCCTAACAGTTGACATAACAACTACACAACTATCACCCATTGAAAATACTTATGATGCCACTTGTACCCTTATCTCGTTCACGAGATTTCCCTGAGCTAGTTGCTGGTAACCAGGGGAATACAATTGGTACCGGAGCAACACATGGTGGCGCCACCAGTATCTCGCTAATGCCTAATTGAGCCACTGCACCTATTCCACTACCACTCCGGTGGTGACTTTTTGTGCGCTAGGTTTAGCCATGTCATACTCCCTACCATTACCCCTACCCTCAGCTTCTCACTGAGCGTACAACAAAACGACATTAGTCTGTTCTATACTCTGGATGGTATACGGCAATCGTACAAGATTAGCATCATGATCGGTAAGTACTGGGAGAGCTTTTTTTCTTTTATTTTGTGGTAATAAGTTTAGATATTATAGACTTAGATCATCCCCCATCTCAGTCAGTAGTATAGCACTGCTGTAAACGGTAGTGGCTCTAGATATAGACGTACACTTGGATACTGCAATGCAAGGCTTCAACGCGACCAATGCTACCATGCCCGAAGTTTCTCACTCAGGTTAGGGCTATAAAGTACTTATAAAGTATCTTAATGCTGTCATCATTTATCATAACCGTGGTGTACACATATATATACATATATATATGTGTATTTTTCGCATATGAGCGGGTGTGAGTTATCTATTACTGATATCAGCTATATCTATTCTTGTTAAAGTCATAATACCTGAACAAATGTTTGTATTTAAAGTGGCTGTATGTAAAAGCACAGTTAGTATTGTGTCATATCCACCAGACGTATCCCAGAAATACTTATATACCTCATCCTTCACCTCATCCCTCGTGGTAAAGAGGTAAAGAGGATGGCATTCTACTTATAACGTGTATTATTGCTTTATGTGCCAAAGTATTATAGGACACAATTACAGTGTTTTTCTAGATAGCAAAGTACATAATATTATGAAGAAGGCCTGGGCACCAATATGGCATTGCCGAGTCCAGAGGCAGTTTATGTTAAGGGATGATACTGGAGAGCAACATTTTTCTCATGGGCCTAAAAAAACTCTTGGGGGGGGGGGTAAAAAATTAGCAAAAATGCATGCGTGTAACTAAAGTTTAAAGGGGGAGGGGGAACAATTTCAGCACCTTCGGTGAGGGGGGGGGGGGGGTGGGACACAAAATGTTCCAAACATGCTTTGTGAGGAGGGGGGGATGGTGTACACATTTTTCGCGCCTCTGGGCGAAATCGCCCCCCCCCCCCCCGTAATTAATAAATGAACACGCCTTTATCTCACATGAATACTGGATACCTTAATAAAAGAAAGCATAACCCAGATATGCCATTAATGCTTCTACATCTTCCGAAACCGTATTGTGGTGTTATATGCCAAAAGTGTTGTCATAATGAGAATATACTATAAGAGTGGCATCTGATATGCATGTATGGGGCTTTCTATGAGCTATAAACCTAAATTTCTGGAGCAAGTGTTGGGTCACAATGGGTCAGGGTGTTTGCTTTGCGCCATCCCCTAGACCTCATTAACCTTTACTTGACCTTTAGAGGTTGATGTTCCTTTTTTTTCATTGTTTCAGAATTACCTAAGTAGTGGTGGGGAATTGGTTAATGTGTCCGGGACGTGTACATTGGGTCATATCTGTGTCATATATGATATAGCTTGTAATACGCAAGAACACTGAATATAGTTGTGGGTATAGGCTTGTAGTTGTAGTGTTTGAAAAGCTCTCGGAATCTTTGCCAACGAGCAAACACAGAAAACAGAAACAGGGTCAAAAGGGAGTCCAGGCTTGCCTCCAGAATGGCTCCCTTTTCTGACTCTGTTTCTGACTTGCTTGATGAAGGGAGTTGGTACCTGACTCCCTTGAAAGGGAGTTATGTGACTCCCCTAAGAGAGCCCACGTTTTGCCTCCAAAATGACTATATTTTATGACTCCCTGCCACAGACAGAGTCCAGGTCTATGCCACAACTCCCTTCAGAAATGGAGTCTAGGTACAGGATGGCTCCTTTGGTATAGAGAGTCACATTAATAATCTCTATGAAATGTAATTCTGACATTAAGTGTTGATGCTACAATGATATACACGTATCAGCATAATTATCAATGTCACAAATTACATGGATCTAGAGATCTGAGCATACAGTATAATACCATTTTAGGTATAGTGCTACCACCTAGCAGGCTTAATTGTAACCAACTGTTCGACTCCCTTATGTATTCACCGACTAGGAGAAAAGGGAGTAGCGAACCTTGACTTTGACTAGAAAGAGAGTCAGATGGCTTCTAAACATTATATGCTAGATGACATTACAGTCATTGTACAGTAGTGTCACCTAGTGGGTTTCCTATTTCCATTTTGTATGCTAACCTATGTGACTCATTTAGGGAGGCCAGGTAACCATTGACTCACCTCTGCTGACCTGGACTCTGTTTGATCTAATTGAAAAGGAGTCAAGGCCATTAGAAGAGTCAGACAGTGTGAAAAGTTAACCAAAGGGGCTCTGGCTCTTTTTTGATAGCATGCACTCTCTTCTGACTCGGTTTCTTCTCTCTGTGAAGCCACTTTGATTCTATAGCTCTACTGCATTTAATATGAGAATCACTAGGCTAGCTGGGTTTACACAGATGTCATAGTATAACCTTTCTCCACTTTTGCATGTCCTTAGAATTTAGAATTGCATCCTCTATTTGGAAAATTTTGTATCAGCACTTTAACTATACTATAAAGGGAGAGGGGGTGGCACGGGTGACTACACATATGTAGTAGTTAAACCACATCCAGAGGGTTGCACGTATTATATCGGTGACAGTCAAGGCTGATCACGAGCTGCAGGCGAGTGTGTTCGGCCGTGACTAAGCCAATATAATGTGTGCGACCTTCTGGATGTGGTTTAACTAACTTATGCCACACCAGTGGTGAGTGGTTTTCTCACCTTTTGTTTGTCTTATAGAGTGATGTAGTTTCTTTTGTCGTTTCACCCAAGTGTGGTATAAACAGGGCTACACTGACATTCTGTCACTAACTACAGTGACATTGATGAAATCACCCAGAAGATAACAAGCTCTCCTGTCTCTAGCTCTCAGGACACAGTCCCCGGAGCCCCGAATGAGAGTTATAGATTGCTATGAAGTAGTCATGAGGCCAGCCATTGTAACATCACCTGATGTAAGGACGTCCCGGGAAGCCAATATAGAGCATTGTGATCTAGGCAGTCTGTAGTAACCATTTATAGATTTATTGACCATTTCTAATTGTGCTAGCCCTCACATAGAGTATGCCAGACACTTCAGTATACAATGCATTTCAAAATCAATAAGCAATGTCTGTCCATACTCAAATAAAACCCATGTGTACAGAGTCCTCCATACAAGGATGTTAATACTAAATTCACAGTATTGCATTTAATATGTACATAAATACGCAGCCTGTTAAGTGTCATAACATGCGGGCTCAGTTACCTCCATGTTAACCTGCATCCAATTCAGTATTAAACCATGCGGGTTAGGCTGTAGCTAATACATCCATTACTATACACACTATAAATTATGGCCTTTTTATGTAGCTTAGTTATAGTCCATTGCTGACTGCTATTGCTGGTTGGGATTTCGCTCCCGAGAGGTGCCATTATACGTTGCAAACCTGGGAGAATCTCGAGCTCATAGCTATGAAGTAATTTCACATAGCAACTATTGCTTTATACGATTGTACATGTTATGATGGCTTACACTCATCGTGAGTTATAG
Source organism: Harmothoe impar (assembly GCA_947462335.1). Classification (NCBI taxonomy): domain Eukaryota; kingdom Metazoa; phylum Annelida; class Polychaeta; order Phyllodocida; family Polynoidae; genus Harmothoe; species Harmothoe impar. The sequence continues at coordinate 60,872,868 of OX381712.1, read as the reverse complement.
GTCAACAGACAGTCTCAGAGTGGTAAGGTCGTTATCTTTTCCCTAAATAAAAACTGGGATGCATTTATAACGTTCCTCTCCAAACTATTCTATTGCTATTATATGCTGTGGGTGCTGTCGGACCTTAAGTCTTATATCGCATGGTCAAAACAAACAACGGAAGAAATTCACAAAAGAAGTCGGGGAAAACCATCACCCATCTGTTTTGCTGTTGTGAGCTTGGATCTAGGAGCTTTGAATATATAATCCTTTAATAATTGCATGGTGCTTTAGCGTTCTAGGTGCGTTTTAGGTGCTATACCCGCTGTTGTCATCATTCATGGATGCACGGATGCAGCATTGGCGAGCTACTCACCATACCACGGCTGCAATCAAAGATCATGTTGGCCCCGAAGATGCTATCCGTAATCTGGCTAAATGGTTGTGGGGGTGAATATTTACTGCGACAGTTACTAGAATTTGTTTTTTCTTAGGGTTAGGGTTAGGGTTAGGCGGATTAGGTTTAGGGTTAGGGTTTGGGTTGGGGTTAGGGTAAGGGTTAGGGTTAGGGTTCGCTCTAGCCATTTTCCATAGTAACTGTCACAGTAAATGATCGCCCCCACATCCATTTAGCCAGATTACGGATAGACTGCATTAACCTGTTGGCCCTATGCACTGTGGCGCCCTCTACAGAGAGGACTGGGTAACACAACAGCAGCAGCATACAAACAGTACAGTACCGCCCCCTGGTGTTGAAGTTGTGAGCTGCCTCCGAGGTCTCGGCACATTCTGGGGAAGAAGGAGTCATTGAAAGGCCTCTCTATGCGGTTCAAATCTCTAGCAGACTCTTCTAATGCATTGTCTAGACTCAATCCCTGTTGTATAAACGCATTCAACTTTCTTATTTGAACCAGTTAAAGCTTTCATATTTGCCTCAGCTGCAAGCAAAACACCTTGCATCACTTTGTCTATTTGTTAAATATCTCCCTCTGAACATGGGTTGATCCAAAAAAAATTAACTTAAAACCTTAAACATGTCATCACATTCCACTATACAATGCGTTATGGTAATGTCAGACACATCACCAATATAAAACAGAACAGGCAAGAGAGTTTTTCGTTTCTTTTGATTCCCACCCAATATACTCAGCTAATTGGACATAATTATAAATTATACCTGAAGGAACGTCAAAGATGACAGGGTTGGAAGGACTGCTATTAGTATGCATTTTGAGTGGGTCTAGAGGAGACATCTTGATAGGTAATTGGTGGTTAGCTGCAGCTCCATCCTTCCCTTCTACTTACCCCTGGTCATCCTACGTGCTCGGAATATATTTGGTGATTAACCCTTTAAGGACATATATATATATGTATATATTTATATATATATATATATATATATATATATATATATATATATATATATATATATATATATGGCAAAGAACATCCAACATTACCTTACAATGATACCATTAGAATGCTATAATACCCTTCAGTATATATATGATATATGCTTTTTCATATTGTCCGATTTCATCATAATGATCAAACTCTTACCCTGACTAGACTCTTGGAATAGTGTTACACTAGTTACACCCTCTCAAAAACACCATGCACTAATGAGGCCAATCCCACCAAGGGAGAGGGCACTGACTTTGGGCACAGTCTAATCACATATGTTTTTTTCCTTTTAGCTGCAGGACTCGCGCATCTGAGTGGAGGATTTCTTAGTCGAATTAATCCTATCCCAGCGATTGCCCATGCTTTATATATATATCCTATAATGTTGTATCCACCAATGGGTGCTATTGTGTCGCTCCTGTACTCTTGTACTGATTGTTAGTATGTTTTTTTTAAAGACAGGGTTATGCTCTACTACAATGTTGTTACTGCATGGGGGTTGTCATTTAAGCAAAGATAAAACTACTTAATCTTTGATTCAAGTAAATGACACTTAAAGCTGCTTAAACATCGATCATTGTGACCTTTCCATGGCATCATCATGGTTTTTACTGAACTTAAACCTGCTTAAGGTGGAACTTCAGCAATAAAATTTTGCTTTATATAATAATGGCCAATCTTCATGCAGTGTATACAATGTTATATAACTTGAACACGTTGTACCTTTCAGAGATGGGTGCTATCGTGTGGGTCCTGTCAGTGGCTGGGTCTTATTGGCTCTCATACTCATTGTCATTAGGCTCTATAAATTACAGGATTATGCACTATCACAATGTTATGTGTTAGATATGATACAAGTGACTTGCTATATAAGTATTATAAGCTAAGACAGGGTAATTGTCAAAGGCGCTCGCCACGGATGATTACCATTGTCCAAGGCTTATAACACTTGTGCAGCTAGTCACTCGTATCATATATCATTTCTGAATTATACTCACAGTAAGAAATTCTGCTCAATGGACTGCAATCACATACAGCCATGCATGTAAAATACAGTCCTGCCATTTCCTTTGAGTGCACTAAGCCAATTATGGTGCAAACAATTATATATATATCGAACACGTTGTACCTTTCAGAGATGGGTGCTATCGTGTTGGTGTTCAGTTGGTGCACGGTTGACCGTTGTTGGCTGTCATACCCATTGTTGTTGTGCTCTATAAATACAGATTTATATTCTATTACAATATTATAAATATAATGTTATATATCTCGAACACATTGTACGTTTCAGAGATGGGTGCTATTGTGTCGTTCCTATCAGTGGTAGGCCGTTGTTGGTTCTCATAATCAGTATTGTTGTACTCTATGATAATACAGGTTTATGCTCTATTTCAACATTATACAATGTTATACGTTTCAGAGATGGGTGCTATCGTGTCGTTCCTGTCGGTGGTCGGGGCGTTGTTAGTGGTCATCGTAGTGGCCTTTCTGTACCTGAACCGCATGGCCTGCTTCAAGTCATGTGAGGGACGCACCTGCATCGACATCAAACCTAAAGGTAACTGGCTCCTTGATGGGAATATCTTAAACCTTAAAGCTGCTTAAGGAGGAACTTTAAGCAATAAAATGTTTGCTTAATGGCCAATCTTCATACAGTTTATACAATGTTATATATCTTGAACACATTGTACCTTTCGGAGATGGATGCTATCGTGGGGTTCCGGTCGGTGGCCAGACCTTGTTCTCATACTCATTGTCATTAGTATGATATTCCCTTTGCAATCATGATTTATTACACAATTGGGCCATTTATCGTGCTTTTTGGGTGATATCCCTGTGCTGATATCTAGTGATATTGGCACCCTTCCGGTGGATATAGGCACCCTTCTGGTGGATATAGGCACCCTTCCGGTCTCTCTGAGCAATTCTGAGATTTCGTCACCCATAAAATCCGCAGTTTCATGGCGATTCGAACACGGTACCCCAAGAGTTCAAGTCAGACCCTCTATGTACCACACCGTTGAGGCGCTGGTAATGAAAGGGGATGAAACAATGAGTCTATAGACAGAGTTTCAGCCCTGTAGGGCCATTATATACCGAAGAGTTACAAAAGAAAAGCCACCAAGCCTTTCTGGCCATGGTACATGGGGAGGTAAACGCTGGCTATATTCAAGTCTACCGGGGTGCGGTGAGTTTTCAAACCAGCAGGTCGTGCGGCATGAGTACAGTCGTATACATTAACACTGTGGATATGTCGAGTGGGAAACCACTTCAGTCGCTTTTAGATATTGAATGCTCCCTGCAGAGCTCGACCAATCACAGACCAGGGTTGGTGTGATGTCAAAATCTACATGGCGGCTTCCTTGCTGGAGATACTCTTTGTAAATACCCTTCAAAATGGCGAAATTAAGACGATTTTAAGGTAAATAAAATGCATTTGAATCGGATAATCCTGTAATAAACCTAATATTGAATGGATATGGGCGCACTCGTGCCGTGTATCATCAGATATTGCCAATATCTGATGATACACAGCACTCGAGTGCCCATATCCATTCATTATTGGTTTAGCAAGAATCCAGCCTGCCAATCTAATAAATGTTTTTAGCAAGGCTTGGGGTTGAAAGTACTTTGTGGCCCTAAGTAGGATGTACTGTAGTTTTATATCATATACTACGGTATTAGTGTGCATAAGCAGTAGAAGCTATACTGTTTGTTTACAAAATGTAAGATGGTATTTTTGGGTTCACTATTTACAGTGTTATGTAGTTTAACAGTAAACGCCAAAGGCCCCACCAACCTAGGGACATCTCAGGTAATATTCCTAAATTTCTTCAGATGAAATATTACTTTTCTCATTAGGAACCGTCCCTAAATAGCAACTATATACGTTGGATTTGAGTCTGATCCCATGAAGGTTTGCTTTGGCACATCGTAGATTCGAATTCACAATGTTCAAATTACCAAATTAAAAAAGACAATTGTTCACCTTTTAAATATTCTCAGAGCAGGCCCTAGTTCAATCAACCAATGCACTTCATAACATTCCATAGCCCATGGAATATGACTTTTGGGAATATTATTGAAAGTATTTTTTATTAATCTGGAATATAAAAACACACTGTAACTATATGTCTTATCTAAATCATGTTATACCAGTCATCATGGATTATCTTTGTAATTTGTTCATCCAAATCATTACCAGAATAATTTAGCAAAGTAGTTGAAACAATATTTGGTATGAAAATATTCCTCCACCGTAATTACACTGATAATTACCGAAGCCGACAACATCACAATGGGTCATAATGACCTCATCAGAACCTGTTGTTATTACATTGACATTTTAAACAGACATTTTAACTGGGTAACTAAATATTCATCCAGTTTCCAAATTGTATTTGCGGCAGAGGAAATTGAATCAGAACACGGAAAACCTTACCTTGTGCTCACAAATTCCCTATCGGCCATCCTTCTTTGAGAAATCATTTTTTAAGTACCTACAGTTTGCGTCAATTGTCTACAATTATTTGGTTTCATTTTGAAATCACTTTTTCATTGTGAACACCACAGTCTGGGGTGTCCATTTCTTTATACGAGTCAGGTTACAGTTTAATATAATAGGCAGATAACAAGCAGTCCTTAATCCTCCATGAATATGCTGTATTAACAGCCTTATTCCACACATTTGGCATATACTTCATTATCTGTGTCCCCCCCCCCCCCCCCAAAAAAAAGAAAAGAAAGATTTAACATGTTTTCTCGTCATGGCTGATAGAAAATTGATTTAGATGTTTCTGATTGTACTAGAGTGTCTTATATCTAAATAAAATGTGTCACATCAAAACTAGAGGGGTAAAAGAGGTTTAAGAAACAGGTAGTTCCCATATTAGTCGTTACATGCATTACCCGAGATGGCAATGCAGTAAAATTTATGTAGCTGCACACATAAGAGAAAATGGACATTGATCTTCATGACAAAGGAAAGAATGAACAACTCACTTTGAATCAATTATAGATTTTACCATAGAATGATTCATATGTGTTTTGGAAGTGTTTCTCTCATAATCTTGTTTAATTTGGAGCAAACCTGCACAGATAATCTTTGGGCTCTGGGAGTTAGTCAGTGCTGGCTAACAAATTAGTCAATAGTACCTAATCTAGTTAGTCACTGTCTGGCTGCCTATATTACTAAACTAGGTTTTTAGTTAAAACTGTCAGGTTGATCAGTGCTGACCAACCCACCTTAGTCTTCTCCATCTCAATGAGTAATAGTCTTTTTGAGTAAGGCATTAGTCAAAATTATGTTATATGCCTAAAATGTTATTTTCAAATATTTTGAATTGAATCCTCTTTCCTATTACACTATAAACCCTGGCCATCCATTTTACATTATGTCATATTTGTATTCACACATATTTTCGTTGACACATACACCTCTGGCCAATTGAATCTCATATTGACGTTACTTTTTCTTTTCAGCTAAAGGTTACGATGACCTTGACGCAGACACATCGGCATCAGAATCGGAAGTTGAAGTTGACAAGCCACCCTCTCGGTAGAAGTCACATGACTAGTCACATGACACCCCCTTTCATAATCTACATGTGTGGTCTATTCTCTGGGCACAACTGCATCTACACGGTCAACAGAAACCTACTCTACTGAGATGTAAACTGTGCGCAACTCTGCCATACCCGCTCACATCATCACACCATGTATTGTTTAAGGAGAGAATGATCCTTCAAGATTCATGTTCATTCGTCTTCGTAATGCACCGACACAATGCTGCATTGGTGCATCATGCAAACACCTCAGGAGTGTATCAACCCCTTATTGGCTACATGATGCATCAATGATCACATTTTTCTGCCTGTGAGTTGAGATCAGATTGTGAATGATTGTGACTGATTGACATGCCCATGGATGGGATAGTCTCCAGAGCAAATGATGGCAAATCTATCCACGTCACTACGCTATGTTACTAGGAGCCAGCGTCTGCTGCACAGTAAATCCCCACAAGTACGATTTTATAAGTGTGGGGGGCACTGATCAATGAGCGCCGACGTCACAATTGTACGCGGCAGACACTGCTCCGAGTAACATAGCGCAGCGACGTGGATCGATCGGCAGTCGTTTGCTCCGGAGACTAATGGATGGTATAGGTTGACCTCTCTAAAGCTGTGATTGGTTGATCTCTGCATGGCTGCGATTGGCTGACCTCTGCATAGCAGTGATTGGCTGACCTCTTCATGGCTTTGATTGATTGACCTCTCCATAGCCATGATTAATCGGCTGCGGGGGAAACCTAATTTTGTACATATAGTGCTAAAGGTAACCAACTGGCTCATAAACCGTGCATACAATTGTGCCGCGTGGAGATAATCGACTACACGACAGACTCACATGTTTTAACAAACTACGCACTCCCCATACTCGTCCCCTCATTAAACCTTTGTAAATAACATAGTAATCATCAACACCCACTACCTGTAAATAAATCATGTGTCAATCAACTTGTTGCATTCACTGTGAGTTATTTCTATCCTTTTTAGTTATGAGGAGGATGGTATATTATGTATGTGTTTTCCACAATTTTGTCCACATATTTCATTGACCCTTCATGATAGAAAACTTAAAAGTATACCAAGAAAATGTATTGAACGTTATTGATATCAAACGGTTTGATTAAAGAGAATCAATTTATTTAAAAAAAAAGATCGCTTAGGCCTATGATAACTTGCCCTCCATAAGAAGGTATTGGCGTATTATCGATTTGCATATCTTCATGGTTGACCATTTTCCTTTTCAATAAGCCAACATAAAGATGCTAAATTGAGAAGAAAGGCCGACAGCCAAAATAGTTGATAGTTGTCCATCACCTTCTGTTACCAACTTAGCGATAGCTTTAAGTTAATTCTAGATGACCTATTTTACCATTTAAGAGCAGAATAATATGTTCACATCATTTTATGATTAACTCACCTATAAGCCACACCTACATTTTGGACAGTTATTTAAGCCGCACAGGGGGTCTAAAAAATGCTACTTTGGTGCTCTACTGCTCTGGTGAAAAAAAGTGCTTGCTGCGCCTACAATAACAGTTAGAGCTGAGTGAATACTGGCACACTGGGCCTTTGAGAGAAGGTGGAGGTTTTGGGCATCAACTAGCCCTTGAAGGGTTAGGAAGCCTTGGAGAAACAGGGCAAACATCAGTGTAGGAAGCAGCAGACAGGGGGAGGCAGGCTGAGGAGACACTCCTTTACTGAAGGTGTCAGATATTGGCGTTATCTCTACTTACAAGGTTTCCACTGCCAGGACGGGCAGGACAGTTTGTCGCACAAAGGAAACCCCCATATCGACAGATGAGTGGTACAGAATGTTCTTTCTTTATTTTTATAGCAGGTTGATAGATGGGGGAGTCAAAGAAGGGTCAGGGTTAACAGTCCAAGGCAACTCCTCCATCTTAAAGAAACAATATTAATTAAAACGTCGCAAAATTAAGTTACAGAATAACATTGCAAGTTCCTGGTGTTTGACATCATTCTAAGTTATAGTATCAGTGTTTTCCTTATTCAATATTGCGAATTGCAGGTAGGAACAGACTGAATGTAGTGGTTGTATACTGGTTGTTGTGTTTTGACTGCAGGCTAAATCCAATCGTGTTATGATGCACCCCTAAAAGGTCTAGATTTCTGCGAGCCAACAATTATCTATTTGTGACAATAATATATGTAGTTTTATCATGCTAAATGATGAATGAGAGTGCTCCAACATTCCCTACCTGCTTACAATTATGAATATGGATCATGTAATGAACCTTAAATTGAAAAATCACAACAATTAGCTGACATACTGACAATAACTCCAGTAATATTCCTTGTATACCTAGCATCAGGGGCTATTCAGCTCAGAAGTCTTTGCTCTTATACATGGTCCTTTTATTGTGTAATGTGCTCTTTGGGCACCAATGTAAATATAGCTTCCACATTCCTTTCACAGTCCACATCGTTTCCCCACAGCTCCAGCTATCAAAGAAGCCATCCTGTGGCCAACATGAGGAGCCTCGCATAGCAATCAACATTCACTAAACCCCTTGAGGGGTACATAATGGCTCAGGGGCTGACGTTCATTTGTTGTTATGGTACAGCAATGGACCTCTAGCGAATAACTCACTGGCACTTCATTGGTGCATCATTCTGATCCATTTGAAAATGCATCAATGATACCCTTTATGGTCTGGATGCAGCACCCGTGAGTCACTTGTGTGGGTCGTGTTCATGCTTCATGCTGACCAAATGGCAAGTGCATTAATTAAAGATACCATATCAGTTAAAACACCCCAAAATTAAATAACGTTGCAATTGCTTTCATTAACCATTTTCCTTTTGTTTTACATCATTCTTAACAGCATCAATGCTTTCCTTGGTGTGATTTGAGGGTAGGAATCAACTGAATATAGTAGTTTAATTAATGTTGCTGTGTTTTGATTGCAGGCTAAATTCAATGGTGTTATGATGCACCCCTAACAGGTTTTGATTTCTGAAAGCCTTCCATCTTTCCATACCTGCATACGATTATATGGATTATATAATCACCCTAAAATGGGAAAATCCCCTAAATGTAGCTGACATAGTAGCTTCAAAGCAATATGCAAAGTTTAGAAAGGAAGGCAGTGAAAGAGCTAAAGCAATATTTGATTGCAGTAGTTCAACACTGAATAAAGTTGAATCGAAACGGTCTACAATATTAAAGATTTCTAAAAAGAATCAGTGCTATTACACACCCACCCACCCACATTCCTGTTAGATGAAAGGCAGGGGACAGGGGTATTTTGCCATAGTGCTTTAACGTGATGCATGTTGTCATCATGATGCATGGATGTAAAACTGCAGGCATGTCTATAGAGTAACTTTTCAGGGCTGCATTCATGCATCAGGCCAATCCTACAGGGTTAAAACATTTTCATAATGTCAGAAAAAAAAACCACAACATATTAAGTCCTAAAGAGTAGAATGCAGGCTATTTTCAAACAATATGGTGACGTGAAAGTACTATCTTATTAAACTTTGTAATATTTGGAGTAATCTTTCGACTAAAATTCAATCTCAATAAAAAGGGATTTCAATTAGTCAAACAGACTAGAGCTTCTGTGTGTGCTAGGTTGAACTTGACTTCTAAAGCTATCGGGGTCTAGACAGGATTATGAATATAAATTGTGAGACAACATTTCGCTCATACCATCGACAGTCTATTAGATAAGCATGGTAGCCATAAAGATATGGTGGAAATGCCTATCGTACCATCACGTTCAAGCGCTGAGTTTAGCATAAGCGCCAGTCTAGTGTAAGTTTTTGGGCTAGAGGAGTATGTATCCTAACGCTACTATTTCAGCTTATTTTAGGTGATTTTCCCATTTTAGGTTAACTATATAATCCATATAGTTGCATGCAGGTATGTAAAACTGGAAAGCTGTTAATGGCATAATGTGTGACTGAAGCACTGATAGTCCTGCATTGATGCATCATGCCCCTCTACTCCCATCTTTTCAACCATTGAGTCTTAATGATGCATCAATAGGGTGGCTAAGTCTTGTCACGTGATCGCCAACTTCCGGGCCCGTATGGGCTTACGCATGAGTCAACAGGATGAAAAGCAATACTTGATAAACGAGTAGGTCCATTCCAAAATATGATGAAGTCCTCCTTAACATCAAAGATTTCCAGTACTAGTGAATAAATGTTCACTATGAAGCAAACATAATAAGAGATCAAGATGGGCGTCTTTAATTGTAGTACAGCTGAAAGCCACCATAGGGGTACACTCTGAAAGAAGCTGAAGTACATAGTTTATATCAGAAAGTCTCTTTATTGAATAATTTTTCAGTACTCTGAAGATCAAGTAATTCATACAGCACATTTCCTGAACATTACAGTGGCTAACAATTCTTTCCCTAAACAACATCAATTGCAATAATTATGCATAACATGCCTTTTCAAAAAATGTCCACTAGTGACGACTTGCTCTGTGTCATAAGTTATGGAATACATTATTGATTTCGCCATATGAAAAAGAAAAAAGGTTTAGGAATTTCTCCCCCTGAAACCCCCCCCCCCCCCAAAAAAAAAAAAAAACCCAGTTAAATAGAAAGGCTGCCAACTGGAATTAGTGTATGGTTGTTCATCGTCTTCTCTAACCAACATGGGGTGAGCTTTAAGTCAGTTTTAGTTGATCTATTTTACCATTTAAGAGCAGAGAAAAAATGAAATATCATATTATTCCCGTGAGATACAACAGTATTACTCCAATGGCGCCTATGTATCAGGCCAACCCTTGATACAACCTCAAAAAGATGCTACAATGCAGCATAAGTATTGAGTCTCGGGCACTTCCTCGATAAAACCTTAAGGCACCCTTAGAGTGTTAAGAAGCCGTGGAGAACCACAGCAGACAGCAGTGTAGGAAACAGCATACAGGGAGAGGCAGGCTGAGGAGATACTGCCTCACTGGTGATGTCAGAAAATAGCTTCATGTGTACTTACAATGCTTCCCCTGACAGGGTTGGCAGGATGCTGCTAAAGGAGATGTGTATCGCCAGAGCCATGGTGATGGTGGGGACATTTTTAAAAAGTTTTCTTTGCAGTGGAGCATCGGGTGGAATGGGGGATCATAGCTAAATAAGATAAGAACTTGTGGCTCCCAACAGTAGACGTAGGAGGCCACATATAGATCCAGTTACATGGTAGATGGCAACCTTGACAACCTTAAAATTAGTAGTGGCATAAGTCAGATATGTTTATACGTGACTAGCTGCATAAGCCTTGGACAATGGTAATGATGTACACACATCAGGCACAATTACCCGGCCAACACATATCAGCATTTCACATTACAGAGAAGTGGAGGTGGTGGAGGGGAGTATCTGATCTTAGATAATTCCAGTGCATAAATCTCATGCATGAGCTGAGATGTTGAAAGGTAAAGCTAGATGAAAGAGTAAGTCCATTCTAAAGGATGGCGACGTGAAAGATGATTCTGAAAAACGACAACTATAAAGACCAACACGTATGAGTGAAGCTGAATCAAACCACGTACATGATTAATATTAGATCTGCATGCCTGAGGCATGCGAATAGCATGCCTTTTTCCAACGCCATCAGTTTGGAGATAAGAGCTCTTATCTCTAGGCCTACACTGGTTGGGGTGTAGGTTACAATCTTTATTCACATCATTCAGAGTGTGTATAACAATGCCCCCCCCCCCATGTAGGGTATGACAAGAACACAAGTCATTCATGGAGTGCTTTTATCTTGCATAATGATAGGGACATCTTATTCCCAAACATTTAATGTAAATGTATTGTTTAGAAAATCACCAAGTGAGATAAAAATACTTTTTAAACTCAAAACTGACATCGCCGTGTTGAATCACTTAATTATAATTTCTGCATTATATTCATAGTTAGCCAGCCTTGTCTGTGTGTACTGACAGTATCTCAAGATAGCCATACAGATATTTTGAATCCACACTAAATTTATACTTACTCCTTGCCAGAATAAAAAGCAGATTATGCGAGACAAGGAGACACAAGGGGTATACAATCTTCTGAGAAGAATGTTGTTCCGAGTGTGCAAGCTTTAATAATTAAATACCATAATACCAGACTTTAACCCCAGTATCTGGCAGAATGCAAAGAGCGCCATTTGCCGTCATGATGCAGGTATTTTGAGGAGTGACTCGCCAGGGCTTCATAAATGTATCATGAGAATAAATGGCATAGCTCACTATATAGCCCTGAAAGGGTTAAATGTCAGCACAATCTCCAAGCAGCAAAGCAGAAAGGATGCTCTATGTGTCTCTGCAGGGTTCATCGTTGGTGCAGGGATGCACTGCTTTCATCAGTTGGCATCCTGCAGCGGTCAGAGTTAACAAAGATCTTACTTCCAATGGAGAATATCTACCTGACATTAGTTTAAACTCCCCCACAGGTCGATAGCACCCTGGGCACACCAAAATGATTAAATGGAGCAAAATTTCGCTTTTGATCAATCCAGTGTAGTTCATGGCAGTAAATCTACTGTCCAAACTGGGGAAATGAAACCTGACACCGAGAGTGTCTGTGGTCACCAGGACACTGAGACAAGGAGAGGTACAGCGATCCAGTGTAGGTTATATATAACAGGTTGATGTAAGAGATGGGTTAGATAGGCCGCTCTCCCGAACTAGACTGAATCTTTAGAAACCAATGCTACCAATACTTTGCTTCCATCATATCATTTGTACAATCGATGAATAATTTGGTTATCTTTTCTTTCTAAATAGAGATAGAAGAAGCCGGTATACTGAAGATGATATCACTCACATGTACCAAAGGACAAAAACAAGTAGTCCATTTTGAGAAAATGTCAGTGCCTTCCTAGAAGCTTGCAGATTTACTTAGTCCTGCCCAAGAACAGTTGTCTTTCTTTCAGTTCAGATACACCGAAATCAGACCTCTCCACTTCTTTGAATTCCTCATCATCTTCTGCAGCAGAGAAAGTTTGGATTGGGAGTTTTGCCCCGGGGGTCTACTCCTTGACCTTTGGTTACTATGTGCGTACTCCAACTGAAGGAAAACTGCCTTTTTCAGAATTTCCCGCAGTTATAAGGGTGGCAAATTTGGGGTGATGTACGCACATAGTTACTATGGAAAAGATAGGGAGTGGTCCCTCCGGGAGTTTTGCACCTTGGACAAACTTACCGTCCGCAATGAAAATATACATGATTTATTTTTTAATGTGTAAAAACTGGTTTAAATAATGGTTGGCACGCTTCATTCTTTTAACCATTATCATATATTAAACGTGAGAACTCTTTGGACTACAGAGAATCCATCTAATCAGACCGTCTATACATGATATATTGATGGCTCTATTTAGTTCAGCTGTCACTGCAGAACTACTGACATCATCTATCTAGTGATTTGATCAGGTTATATATATAATGGGATTATATCCTTTATCTTGTTATGCAATATGGCAGTGCCATTGGTTAAAGTCCTGTGTTTTGTTGCCCTATTTAAAAACCTATGCAAGTATTCCTCAGTGTTTTAAGAGCAAGTAATCTCAGGTCAACGTCCAATACTTTTTAATATCTAAGTATAACATACATGCTTTAGGGCCGGATTTGATCTTGTAATTGTAACTAATCCTTTTAGGACCTATCTATATATGAAGAACGTAAGAAGGATAAGAGAGGAGCAACAATGTATATATACATGTATGAGCCGGGAAGAAACTTTTTTTTCAATTCATTTGCTGTCAGCAGGCGTTTTGTGAAAACACTTTTAATCTTAATTTTTGGACTTCTTATTTCTGACACATGCAGTGATGACTATGGTTTTGGACAAAAGGATAAATGATGACATCAGAAATGTCAGATATTGACAATGTCATGCTTCAGTGACCCCCAAATGAATAGAATACAAGAGTATGATCATGAAGAATATATTAAAATCTGGGGGAGGTAAACACCATCTACCACTCCTCACATGAATAGTTATTGACAGTTCCTTTAAAAAAGGAAATTCTCAAAAATGACCACAACGGAAACGTCCATCCATGGGTAGACTTGCTCACATTGGAGGCAAATATAAAAGGAAATATATATGCACTGCATAATAAATTCCCTGCAGGGTGCAAGAGATGGTTTCTAAGACTAAAGAACCACACTTTCCATTTTTGGTAATCTTAATGCTCCAAGATCACGTTGTGATACACATCAGGACATTACCTGCAACTACACTCTCTCTGTGAGAGTTTGTTGTTGTCTTTACACGGCCATATATCAGGTATATCAGCAACTACTACACTGGGTAAGTTTGTTGTTGTCTTTACATGCTTACAGGTTATGTATCATGGATCTTTGTGAGTTTGTTGTTGTGCCCATTCATGTCTGATGACAGCTGCCTCAAACACCAGGGCAGCTGTGAGAGTGAAGCCCCCAGCCAGCAGGTAGGCCAAATTGTAACGTCCACTGTAATCCTTTATAGGGCCTACAAGGACACACCAGGCACACATTCAGTAATTCTAACTTCAAGATATGATTAACTTTGTTCTTGTACTTTCATGGTGCAAACAAACTTAATCAAACTAAAATTATTTCAGTCAAACATGTATGGAACCACTGCCTACAGTGTATATCCTTTTGATTTTGTATTTGCTACAGTCATTTGATAATAAGTGCCCAGTGCTTGGGCAAAACTTAGTCCAGGCTGTTTTTATCAATTGTTTATACCATTCTACCTCCAGGTGAGTTTTTCAAACAGACTCCCTTTTCTTTATGTATTTTACAGAGGAATGTCGCAGGAAAAGATACCTCTGCTACAAGATATATCCCCGTTTTAATTCATGTGTATGAATGCACTAACTGCACCTAATTACCAACAACTAGACATAAAATGAAGTGTTACTTGCACTAATTATGATCTAGACAAAGGCCTTCATCCATATCCACCTATAGAGATGGGTACCTAACATTACACCTCAGAGCAATCTATAGGTACGCATTCATTTCCCCTCTGTTGGTGTGTTGTGGCCCGTATTGTCCACAGGCTACATAGTGTCCACGTTACGATAGAGTAACTGCCAAAAAACAGTTATCAAACTGAAAAATGGCCCGCCTTATATACAGTTGTTTTAGATGAGACTATTGTGAATCTCAATTGAAATTTTGTCAAAACCTGAAATAAAGCTAGAGTTTGTTCAAAAACTTCTTCATCCTTGCATCATGAAGTGTCCGTACATAGCCCTCTATTACAAAGTGTCCAGAAAATACAGTTGGTATATTTCCAATGCATGGAAAGTTGACATTTTTAATATCATCTCTATGTAACATGTACTGGGAAAAGGGACCTTAGTGTACCCTGCGGACTAAGGGCCTTTTGCGCAGATCGTGTCACATAATATGACACATCGTTAGACTTTTTGAATAATGCGATGCGTTTTACACATCAGGTATACAAGGTAATAAGATAGTTAAATGCACTGTTGCCAATTTCATAACTTTCTTCTGCAAGCAATCTCATTTCGTAGGAAAAATATCTTCGTGTTAGGCTTAATAACAGAACTGATATGTGTTTGTTCACACATGGAAAGGTCGTCGGCTTTATCATTCAAATTTAAACCTGCTAAAAAGCAGCATGCCTTCATGGAAAAGCTAACTGAATAACAGAGAAATTGAAACTGGTCTCACCAGGGTAACATTTATGCATCATGCCAACCGTACTTGTTGATACACACTCAGATCAGCATGATACACCGATGCAGCACCCTCAAGTCAATAACCCTGACACCCTGACCACAGATGTATGGCCATACTATTTAAGCGTCATCTGGTTCTTAAAGGGTTAACATACATGTTGTCAGGTGGAGATAATGGGGCTGTCCTGATAAGGACAAGGATGTCACCCTGCAGACACCCCAGGTAAATTCTCTACTGACAGGTCTTTAATTTCGATATGGAAATCCATTCCAGGTGCACTGACCTATCGGCCCTATAAGAGCCACAAAGTGCTTTAATGCGCTTTAATGTGCTGGGCTCTAATGCATGGATGCAGCACTGGCGGATCCATGCGCTTGTCTCCTGCTGGAGACAGGCCTATCATCTATATATGGTGAGCATGATGCATAAATACACCCCATGTGAGTGATTTTCCGAAGCTACAATGATGCATCATAGCGGCAAAGATCATGATGTATTATAGCATTGTGCAGCCTTTAAATTATTAAGTCTTTTTTGTGTTGGCATGACATATGAGAAGGAACGATTTGACACAAGGGCAGTGCTTCCCAAAAAGTCAAGGATATGATTATCGTGAATTGAAAGGTTGTATGCATGGATCATGCATGTATGGCACATTTGCAGCTCTTGTGAGTGCATTCTTTTCAAATAAGTAAACTGTCATCAATGTAACTGACTAGTAGAGTCTTTTGTAATTTTACAGTACATAGTACATTACTACTGGACGTGGGCTGTAGAATCCACTGTTCGTGTACAATTTAAGAGGACACATTTTTGGTTTACTATTTACCGTGTAGCTATGAACATAAAGTGTTGTTTCCTTGCAGTTTTCTAAATGTCAAATTCGCAGCAAGACTGAGCAACACTGTGATGAAACCAAAAACGTACTGCAACGTTTTGATTCAATGAGGTGACTATTCAAGGTTGTAACAAATATATTCATGCTTCTCCATAAGAATGCCGAGTACAGCCAGGAACTGACAGTTTGAGTGTGTGTGTGTGTGTGTGTGTGGGGGGGGGGGGGGTCAGCGGTCTGGAATAAAGATGTGGATAGTACATAAAACAGCGGGTCCATTTCAATATTCGACGCCATGCAAAACTGTGCCCAAACACGCACAAGGTTGACATGGTGGGGTGGCTGTTTTCATGAATTTACTGCTATGTGGGCAAGGTCAACCATGTACGGCTATCTTTATGGTAATGGAATATAGGACCCTTTGCTTCGGCTCACATATGTATATGGAGAGCTGGGATAAGCTACGGCCAGATGTGTTTTGTGCCGAGTGCTGCCTGTTTGCTATTCAGTCTGTAATCTCCCCTTGTCACGCAGTTCTGTTATTACACACCTGGCGGCGCTGTAATAACTCACATAGCCTCCACCTTCACATTGGTGACTAGTTAGTTATCATAGAAGTTCTGCTTTTGTGAAAGGGTCTCCCAAAAAATCACATAATCCATTATTGGAAATACACATTGTCACGCTGGACCCTATCTTATTTTACCTCCCCTCCCCCACCACCACGGACCTGTTCTTTATCGTGTAAATATCGGACTATATTTGGATGTTAATGGCCTGGGAGAGGGTTATTTTTCCGCAAAAAAATTCGATAGTTGCAAATAATGCAATTTGTAAAAATATAAAAAGCAGATTTATAAAACATGTCACATACTTATAATATTCTGTGCATACATATATATATTTAGGTACTTGTCAAGGTCTTGACAAAAGTGTAGGGCTTTGGTTGCAGCTCCCGTCCCCTTCTATGCCCTTCTCCCCTCTCAAATCCGCCTTAGATTAGCGGGATCTCCAAGACTTTATGGACACGACTTAATGGACTTTTATCTGGTTCTTGGACCATAGTCATGGCCGCAGCCTGCAACGACATTCAGATAATGCCCCCAATGTTACTACTCTTATCAATTGTCTACGATGTGACCTTGAACCCTACCCTTGTCAGAAGGTGAGCAGTGTCGCCGTGTCTTAAGGCTGTGGTGTGTCTGTGTTACAACCACCAAGGGCATGTTTAACACACTAAGATAAGAGTGTACTTGTACTTGTACATAGAACCTAGACTGCCCATACAGTCCCCGTTTATGGCGAGGGGGCGCCAGCGATATTCGCACGAGGACCTCGTGCGTATAAGGTCCGCTATTTGCACGAGGAAAAGGCGAGATAGGCGACGGCGAGATAGGCGACTGCACGAGGCAGTGGTGAGATAGGCGACTGCACGAGGCAGTGGTGAGATAGGCGACTGCACGAGGCAGTGGTGAGATAGGCGACATGCACGAGGACATGGTGAGAGAGGGGACTGCACGAGGCAGTGGTGAGATAGGCGACATGCACGAGGACATGGTGAGAGAGGGGACATGGCGAGACAGGGGACATGGACGAGAATGATAACATCTAATACATTTTCTATGCACCTCAGCAAGAAACACTATGGTGTAGTGGTGAGGGTGTCCGTCTCCCACATGGGAAGCCAGGGTTCGAATCCCATAATGGCCATCTTTTTATGATATATGCTGGTGTCAGAGGTGACGTGACGACGAGAGAGGCGACGTGACGACAAGAGAGGCGACGTGACGACGAGAGAGGCGACGTGACGACGAGAGAGGCGACGTGTCAATGAGACAACTTTTCTAATGATGGTGGTAGCTGGATTGGTACTAGGCCTATAGGACGGCTTGCAGCTTATGCATGAGTGCTTGATGCCATAGTGGAAGGTATGAGGGCAAACAGCCACATGACAGTAACAGTCCTAGACAGGTACCCCTCCGGTACTCATGCCTTTAGAATGAATAGACGGGTCAAACTCACGACTTTGCAACAATTCAAAGTGAAAAAAGTGTCAATAAAAAATATTTTCATTCTCATTATTTCTGAATTGCAATGGAAAATATGGGTCTTTGGGAACATGCACATAAATTTTTGTGATATAGCTATAAATATTTCTTACTGTATTGTAGCCATGAATATACCATGTAAAACCATGATTTTTCATGGTTTCCACAAAATCGGACATTTTTCATACAAAAGGGCTGGTTGCTAAGCAACCATTTGAGATAGAAGAAAATGGATAGCTCCATTGGAATCCTTGACATCGATTTAGGGGGGTTAGGTACTCTTATAATTATTATAAGACAAATATTAACAACATTATGAGCTGCCATATTGTAATATCTTCTATGCTCAATATGGCTCTATATGGCGCCATATGGCGTAACGGACGCGTAACGGACGCATAACGGACACCTTAACATGGTCGTTTTGTGACATTGGCTTTAAACAATTGAAAAAAGGTGAAAAAATGCAAATATCTGCATGCAAATTGTGTCTATTAATATCAGAAAAAAAATCCCAATCGTTCTAGCCCATTTTTAATTATGTATTATCATGTTGTATATTTTTAAATATTCATATAAGAAATAAAATGACAGCATTTTAATGTCTTTTGATTATAATAGATTTTTCTGTGAAACATGGAAAAGCTAAAAGAAATACCA
Source organism: Harmothoe impar (assembly GCA_947462335.1). Taxonomy (NCBI): domain Eukaryota; kingdom Metazoa; phylum Annelida; class Polychaeta; order Phyllodocida; family Polynoidae; genus Harmothoe; species Harmothoe impar. The sequence continues at coordinate 60,853,701 of OX381712.1, read as the reverse complement.
CAAAAGTTCGAAAATCACATCCCTGAAAAAGGGAGAACACAAATTTTGTTTGAAGAAATAAATATGTATGATAACTTGAATCATTCTAATAAAATATTGGATGTAAAAAAAAAATCCACTTTGTGACATCTGGGTATAGCTATTCTGTGGTATTCTCATGAGCCTGAGCCATGTTGGAGTTTGAAATGGCATTATCACGTGATAGTGCATATACTGTGTATATCCAGTCCAGTGTAGGTCCAGTGTAGGTCGATGTTAACATATTATTATTATTATCAAATAATCTGTATAAATGGCATTTATATTGATTTTATGTTTGGGGTCATCCATAAAGTATCATAGGATGTCATCAAATTGTGACCATTTTCAAGACCCCCGCCCCGACCCTGTAATTGTCATGCCTTTCCCCATACCTCTATCATTTGGGACCCTCAGTATTACCCTTACCCACGCCCAGTCTGAGCCCACATCTTTCCAACATATCTTAACATTTCCACTCTTTAGGTTTTAAACACTCCATGAAGTATGTGTTGAAAACTAAACACTTAAGGATTATCAGATTATGTGTGTGTAATCCCTAAACGTCTAAACACTTGGGGACTAAGAGTTTAGGTGTGTAACAAGCATGTGTGTAACATCCAGGATAAGTGTTTAGAATCTGATGGCGTTTAGATACATGTGTTTAGATATTGTAAGTCTTTAGGATCTAAACAGCGTCTAGCTTATCTGGTGTTTATAATTAAACACCGTTTTTACAATGTATATACTCCAGATGGTTATCATGTGAGAGAAGCAAGTTTATCCTCATCTCTCGGCTCATCTTGTTATCACCGTTAGCTAGATGTTTAGACTGAATGTACCACTGCCTGAATGTACCACTATCAGAATGTACCATCACCTGGTCGGAATGTACCACTCAAAGGGTCGGAATGTAACACTATAAATAGGACAACAAGGAACATGAAGGAGATATCCTGATTGGATTTTAAAAGAAAGAACAGAAAAAGAAAGAAAAAGAAAGAAATATAGCTTAACATGACTATTCTGCACACCGGATAGTATTTGGTGGTACCATCTACATGCATGCTATTTCTAAGACTATGCACTGTTTGCATTTTAAGACTATGCATGGTTTGCAAATGTCCAACTACTGGGTGGCACATTACGACCAACAAAACGGTACATGTATCCCGACCACCCTGGTGGTACATTTCGACCACCCTGGTGGTACATCCCAACTGGTACATTGTGACAGTGGTACATTCCGTCTAAGATTCATATCTTAGATATCCTGATAGACATCATCATCATTAGTCATCATCGTTATAGTCATCATCATCAGGAGTATCACCATCATTATCTTCGATATCATCATCCTAACATATCATCATCATGAGGGTGACCCAAAGGATGCGGGTTGACTCTCCATATATTGCTACTGGTCCTACTGGTACATGATTTCAACCCTCGTGCAGGTCGCCTCTCTCGCCGGTACCTCGTGCAGGTCGCCTCTCTCGCCGGTACCTCGTGCAGGTCGCCTCTCTCGCCGGTACCTCGTGCAGGTCGCCTCTCTCGCCGTCGCCTCTCTCGCCGGTTCCTCGTGCGAATAACGGCCGCTATTCACACGAGCTCCTCGTGTGATTAACGGACGCTATTTGCACGATCTCCTTGTGCGGATATCATCGGCCGCGAGGGGGTGGTAGAGTGGAGGTTGACAGAGGCGGATAGACCATACTGATTTAAGCAAGCCTATATAAAAAAACATGCAGTGTTATCGGGGGGGGGGGGGAGAGGGGGTAACAGGAAAATAACATGTTATGTCTTTTTTGTTGTAGTGATTCAGCTAACAGTTGATTTCAAGGGTAGGCAAATTGAACGTACAAATTGCCAGTGATTTTAAGGTGGGTAGTCACTAGGGTCTAAAAGTGACCAGATCTTTACCAATTCCTCACCATAAGACTCTATTCATTTAGACCCTAATTAGATTCTGATTCCAAATACGTAAGGAGAGTAGCGGGGTTCCGAGCTAGTTTCTGAGATAGTTCACCTAAAGGTTTGAGTGACTCCTATGAGGATAATTATTTATAGCGTTGGCCACAATTATGCATGAAAGGATACTAGTATCTCGGAGTAACTAAATATCCATGTCTCTCAGAATATATATTTTTAAATGATACCTTTCCAGAAATGATTATTTTGAACATCAAGTATTGGTCATATTTTAAAGGATTTTGATTGTTCTAATATATTTCTGGGGGAGAGAAGGGCGAATATAAGGCAATAAAATACTTGGAAACGAGGAGGCACGCCTGTGAAGGGCTGGTCGCCTAATAAAGTTTATCTCTATCTGCAGGCGGGACCACAATTTCCGGCCTTGTAAATCTTTATTGGTCATTTATAAGGTACATCTAATGGTGCCATATCAAGACCAATGGTGATTGCGAGAGGGTAAGTGTATTGAGAGAGACACCTAGGGGGTTTATTTCTTTTTGTATTTAACGGTGTGTGGCTGGACCAACACAGCCAAGGAGATCATCAGGAGTTCAGTACTGGGGAGCAGCTGTAAGTTGGGGAGCAGCTCAGGATGAGGCGAGCAACTCAGTAGGGTGTTTAAGCACAGGCCTAGGGTTCTGGGGTGGCTCAGTGTGGGGGATTGGCTTGAGATGGGGAGCAGGTGGCTAAGCAAAGGGGATGTAGGTAGGAGGGACAGGCAAACAGCTAAAGGTATTGGAGCAGCTCAGTGTGTGGAGCAGCTCTGAGGCAGAAGCAGCTGTCACGTCAAGGTGCTAGAGTCCATTTGGACAGGACCTAATACAACACTAGACGCAACAATATAACAGCCATAACTCTATCCTTGTTGCTCCTCTCTTGTTATCACAAGATGCAGTATAGTTACTACCACAGGACACAATGTCGTAAACATAATTTACAGTTGATGTCTCACTAGATTGATCGGGTGAAATGTATGACCGGCAAGCAAAAAGTTGCCTACAATTATCATAAAAAAATAAAGATAAAATTAGTATCATGAATTCTTAAAATCATACATTAACTTTTCCGGCCTTGTCTATGTAGCTACAACATTGGCATCTATTGAAAAACGCCCATAATGTATGCGATATACTTGCCAAATAAAAATCTTATCTAATGTATATCTGTCCTAAATAAGCCGTTTTCTTTCATGTCGGTCATAGATTGCACCCGATCGTTGATTGTACCCATCATAAATTGCACTCGGTCATAGGCTGTACACTGTCTTGTACCGATTTGGTGAGACACGGCCTTAAACCCACAGCGCCCCTATATATAGGGCTGAGTACCTGTCCAGACTGCACTCTGACCATTACTGGACGTGCAGTAAGATCTGCGGGTTTAACTGCTACTATAAGTACTTTCATTTCTTTGTACTGAACTCAACCCAGTCCTAGTCGTCCAATAAAACGGCGTTAAGATGTGTATTGTTTTACACTGAGTCTGACTGTCTACTGGGTTTGCAGTAAATAAGATATGGCATGACCAAATTGTCAACTATAAAGGTAACTTCTCATTGCTTGTACATGTTTGTTGACAATCTCTCAGACCAAAGCACTGACTTAGGGAAAAGGGGGCCCTGACTCTGAGAACAATCAGAGGCCTAGTTTTGGGACACATCTTAGCAACTGCAAAACATTTACTTGGAGTCCTTTGTCTTGGTGGTGTCACATGGTACAGATGAAGTTGTGGAGCTAAATCCCGGTCCAGTTTTGGGTCTAGCTTGAGTCACCCCATGCACCGTGTTCCATCTGCTTGGAGCGCATACCAAAACATACAAGAAACAAGTTAATCTATTTTCCATCTGAGGAACCAAGCCCACATGTATAGGGAAGCCCACAGGGACCCTATTAGAGACGCTGTCTTGGAGCTGTCCTCAAGGCTAATAACTATAGAGTAAAGTACCCTAGTTCCGGACACTTAGTGGATATCTTCAAATTCAACTGGTTTGGAATTATCTGTTAGGGCCCAAAAAGTGGCATATGAAAGGCAGATATGTTGTTATAAAGGTACATTGGGCTTTAGATTATTGCCTCCTCAGCTATATGAATCAGATATGATTGATTAAATGTCAATTTGGCACCTTATTCCGGACATAGGACCCTTATTCCGGACACCTTACAAAGACCATCATTCTGTACAAGGGGACATTTTCTTTGAAAACCAGTGGCCACGATAGAAGGCCTATACTGTATGTGTCTATATCTGGTAGAATTATGCATGGATCATATCTTTTCCCGACAATATAACCCACCTAACTTTGTTTCTGTGCTTAACATCACTGCTTAGGGAGGTGGTTTCTATAGCCCTGGGTTGGTATCTACCAAAAGTAATATGTGATTTCATTATCTTCTCTTGTGTGATATTTTCCAGTTTCTTGGGTTATGGCAAGGTAGCATGTAGGGCATCCACAAGCTATGGTTATATATATAGCTAATTATGTATGTCTTTAGTGCCACAATCACCATATTATTGCAGGGTGTCCGGAATTAGGGTCTGTCCGCCTTTGTGTGCCGTCACTCTACTCTGTGAGTGGCACTGTGGGTTCTAGGGTTGCTATTGCCTGAAAAGTAACACCTCGTTGACCCAATAAAGCTTTAAGATGACCAGGCTACTACAACAGAAAATGTGAGAAAACATTCGTGCCAAATATGCCTGGATTGGAATAGATGTATCAGGTAGGATAATACTTCTTCCTGTCTTTAGTTGGAATATAAATGTCAAATTCTACGAACAGACCCGACAAAAAAGAAAGATCTACTCAACAAAGTAACCTGCATATCAAAATGGTCATCATTATGGTCTGTATATCATAAATAATAAGCCATAATGATAAGTAATGAACTCTGCCTTTTTTTTAAACTCATTGACATTACTTGGTGTAGGTTGTCTACTAAGTTAAGGGCTCTCAGCTCTGGTCACTGACTGGGTTACCTGGAATCTCTGCTAAAATCGGCCTTTGTCGGAAACAAGCTGACAAGAGAATGACTGAATGAGGGAATCTCTCGAACCTGCTGAACAAACCTCAGTATTGAATTGGACGTTTTGCCCTTTTATCCTGTCACAAACAGCTGATAAGATGAAGCTTTTATTTTTGCTCCGCCATGGTCTGTTCATTGTTTTCCACTTGTCCTTTTTTGTGTCGTTCCCATCCGTGTCTGGCTTGAATGGAACATTTAGTTTTTTCCAAAGCCCAATTCGTGAATTGTTGAATACATGATGAAGCAGGGTAATAATTTGGATGGTCTGCATACGTGTATAAAGGACATTAGGGCATCACCACAGAAAGGACATTAGGGCATCACCACAATTCAGCTATTGTCTGAGTCAAGTCTCTTTCAAGGTAATTTTGTGCCTTTCTCATCATCAATAGTGAAATAGGGTTTCATATATTTCTAGATTTCAATTTATAGTTACAACTAGGAGACACAGTAATAGGAGCTAAAATAAAATGCTGTGTCTCAGAGGAGATAAACTGCCAGTGCATATAAAACTGTTGAGTGCAAGAAGTCTAGGAATATAAAAGCAATGAAATACTTGGCAAGCGAGATGCTGCCCCCCCCCCCTCCAATACAAGTTGCCTCTGTCCAAAGGCGGCGCCACAATTTCCGGCCTTGTAAATCTTTATTGGTCATTTATCAGGTTCATCTAATGGTGCCATATCAAGACCGATGGTGATTGTGACAGGGTTAGTACATTGGGAGAGACACCCAGAGGACTCAACCTTTTATTGACTGTGTGCTAGACCCACGCAGCTCAGGGGATCATCAGGCGGGCTCAGCGTGGGGGAGCTGCTCATGGTGTGAGCTACAGGGAGAAACTCAGTAGGGTGTTTCAGCACAGGGGGCAAAAGCAGCTCAGTGTGGGGAAGCAGCTTTAGTTTGGGAGCAGCTCAATGTGGTGGTTTAGCAAGGGCACGAGAGTAGGTCAGGACGGGCAACCAGCTAAGGATATTGGATCAGATCGGGGGATTGTAGTAGCTTAGGGATTGGAGCAGCTCAGAGGCAGGAGCAGCTGTAAGGCAAGGTGCTAGAGCCTAGTTAGACAGGACCTAATACAACACTGGACAAAACTATTATGACAGCAATAAAAAAATAATTATGACAGCAATAACTCCATTTTTGTTACTCTTGTAATGCTGCCACAACATGCATAAACAATTGACACAACCACCGAACACAAATGTCGTGAACACAATTAATGCTGAATTATCCTACTATACATATTCTAATTGCTCTGTATTGAATTTAACCCTGCGCCATATGCCAAATAAAATAAACATTAACATTGTATTACTCAACAATTAATCTCTCTGTCTGCTGGTCCAGCAGTAAGTAAAATATTGGAGTACCTGATTGCAAACATGGTTAATTTTTCATGACTCGTGTTCATAATGTGACAATCTCTCATACCAAAAGGTGTAGTAAAAGAAGATGGTCTCCCAATGCAACCCTTTAATAAATCTATACCCCCCCACATCATCGACGGAGAACCTTTATACCTCACTTTCCTGTTCCTGTCTTTAGTAATGAATCTAGTGAAAGGGAGTGAGCTTGAGTTACTGATTTGGGTCCCTCAACGATGAAATTTGCTTTTGTCAAAAACAAAACAAGGTCTGATTGAAAAAGGGAGTCTCTACAAGTGGTTGAATAAGGTCAGGTATTTAATTTTGGCGTTTTCTCCATGTCCTGTCGTAAACAGCACACATAAAACTATTCTTCTGGTCTGCTTTTCACTATTCCTTTCTTATTCCAATCCATCTCCTGAATAGAACAAGTTATAGACTCTAAATCAGTCTGCTTTCATTATTGCCCCTCACTAGCCAATGTGTACGTCCTTTGGGTCATAGGGTCTAAACTTGGAAATATATTCTATGCAGTGGACTGGCCAGACGGATATCAGTGCCAACACTACTCTATTGTGCCAGCTCCTGTTTGGTTTGTCATTATTTTGTATCAGACACTGGGGATTATCCACTATGGTCAAATCCATTGTTACCATAGACCTGTTTGCACTGGCCCTGCAAAGGCTCTTCCAATAAGCAGATCTAGCATATATAGTTATGTTTGGTTTTGGTCGGAGTAATAGGCAATAAGTGACAAGAGACGAATGTGAAAGGTTGAACAAGCTAAGGTAATACTGTTGTACTGTAATGCTGAGAGCTGAGTGCTGGACAATTTCACCAAGCCTTATAACATTAGGTTAGGAGATAATGTAGCAGATCCCTCAAGGACACATGAAAGCTGACCGGCTAGACTAACCTAATATAGTGCTCAATGTGACGTCTCTATTCTAGTAATTGTATCGAAGCCAGTAGGATTGCCAGTCTGTGTATTCAATTTCCACCAAATCCCTAGAGGTTCAGTCCAGTATCCATCATAAAATATACCTAACCCTTTAGGGACGGATGTTGCTAAATTATGACATTTGTCGTCATGATACACCAATGCAGCCCCAATGAGTAACACGCGGGTGCTGTGTGCATCATGCAGACCCTTTGGGAGTGTCCCAACCCTGTAGGGTTGGCATGATGCTTGAATGCAGCACTGGCGAGTTAATCGCTAGGGCTGCATTTATGCATCATGATGACCGAGGGCATGATGCATTTAGTCATCATGCCATCCTGAAAGGGCTGATCAAGTATCCCAGTGGTTGCCTGACCTGTTGTCCCTGGTTTATCATTTATAGCAATGACGTTCAATTACGTTATTTCCATATAAAAGATGAAATGGATGCGTGCACCTGAACAGTCATCAGATCTGGTTTTTTCTTCTGATAGATAGAGGTATGCCATAATTGACAACCAGATGGTAATAAGCAATGGCATATTCCCCTCAGAATAAAGCTTTACCTAAAAGTTGATATTTTGAACTCACAGATACCTTTTAACCCATACATTTTACATTATTGACCCAAGGCTAAAAGGTGTACAATTTAGTCACAATAAAACATAATATGATATGCATATCATGAATGCATTACATGATATAAGGGTTAAAAAGAAAAACGAAAAACATGGCCCTTTCACATTCAGAGTGCTATGACCGCATTACTTGATGGTGTCAAAATCAATCACATTACTCTTCACACAAAGATACATCAATACCAGTAAGCATGAAAGAAGGGGACCAGCTGTCATTTAAATGAAGAAGTTTCCCCTGGACAATATACTTTTCACTTAAATTAATTTAACTGCAGTTGACATAGACTATTATTGCCAGAGCTCATACTCAAGAGGGATCGCCACACCTTTAGGGCATGTATGTTACACATCTCCCACAACATCAGCCATTACATTCGGTCAGTAACCCTCTTTCACCTTGAATCTTGTGTCGCTATGCATGTATACTAAATAAGGAAATGAAGCTAATATATAACTCAACTAAGGAGCCAAGCCCATATGCATAAAGAACTCCAAATGGACCTAATTAGAGAAGCTGTCTCGGACATCTCTCTGGGGCAGATCGCTATACTCCCCGAGTCCCTGGGTTGAGAAAAACCTTTATGTGTTAACAAACAAGTATACAACAATATTACTAAAAATCACCATATTGTCATATACTTTCACTTCTAATGCTTATGTTGTAGTTTGGAAATAGAAAGCCTTCAACCATTAAAAAAACGATGTTGTTGAGGCAGGGGAAAGCAACATCTCCTGGACCTACTAGGGCTAGGATGGCTAGTCTTCTGAGGACCTGAGGTAGATAATGTGAAAAAAGACAACGTTTCAGATTTCCTTGAAATGGCATAGATGTATTGGGTAGAATAAGACTAGGTTGGCAAAATATCTTGTGTCCTATCACAAACTGCTGATGAAGAGGTCTGTTTTTTTTATCTATGATTGTCTGTTATTTGATTCTCCACCTTTTCCTTCTTTGCTTTCTTTATATTGAATTCATAGTGGTCAGACACAGGAGTCAACGTGATTTAAAAAATGTTTGAATTGTTTCAAGTAATAGTTGAACAGAGCTAACTCTGCATGCGTATAGTTATGGCCCTTAAGGGCTGCTTAGTGATTTGCTGCGCAACAACATTTCGATTGTATATGTTATAAAAGTTTAAAAGGTTAAAGGTAAATATTCATCACAAAGTCACACTTGTGGCCAGATCTTTCACCAAATCGCAAGTTATGGGCAGTGATGGCGTGAATTTATTGTCGGGTATATATGAAATATGATAGGTGTTCCACCTCACTTCAGAGGGCAATGCTTGTATTGAACGATGTTCTTAACGTCAGTCAAAACCTGCAGATATTGTGTCACCCTCATACAAAGGAATACATCCGGATTAGTATGGAGGGAGGTTCCTAGCCTCAGACAGCGATGCACAGTAGAGGAATTCCTAGGCAGAAATGGCTGGGGACTTGGCAATCCTTATATGCCAGGCCGATTTATTTCAGAGACCTAATCATACTTAAGTACCATCCCACATCTTGCATAAAACATGGAATAAGGAAATGGCTCTGAATATGATTCAGGTCACGCTCAGGTATACTTCTGTGGTTCAGCATAGACCATCATATTGGTAAAGATGCATGTTGAGTAGACTTACTGAATCCAATTCCCCTCTCTCCATGCACCATAAGTATATAGAGGCAGACATTCTCCCCAAATCAAATCAGACTGACTGTAAACAAAAAAAGGAAACTTTGTTCAAGAATGTGAATGACATATCAGAGCATTTTAACAATAATACATTGTATTGTTAATAGTTTTTGGATAACGTCTTTCAAACTTCCCTCATTTAATTATCATATGTTGAGGTTCAAAGAAGGGTACAACTGACAGGGCTACAGTGATGGTAAATTCTCTTTATTAACCTAATTTTGATGGCATGTTCTGTCCAATTATTTGCTTCAAACTTTGGGGTTGATGGACTTTCAGTGGGTTCCATGGACAATTTTCGAGTCCTTTCCTCTCATGCATACAGCAAGAGATGGGCTTTTGTAGCTAAAACAGGTTGAAATTTTCCCCCATTCCCATTATAAAATCAACCAAAAAGACCTCAGCCTAAGATGATAACCGTTCCGGACATGATTTTTCATTTCTTATCTACACTTTGCTGCAGATTAAATTCAAGTAAGCCATCAAGTGTAGGTTCGGATATTCTCCTGCTATGGAAGATGAATTAGCAAGTCCATCCACATCCCAATATAAACACAGCTGCAGATTTACCATTGTGAGACCGGAAACCAGAGAGGAATAATGAGGGTATCTGTTTACATTGCGCTTGCCGCCATCTCAGCCTTATACACTGGCAGTTGTGTAAAGCGTCTTCTTCCTAGTTTAATTTTAATTCTGTGTCAAGCCACAGGAACTGGTGAGCATCTCAACTAATTCCCAATGGTTTTTTACCTTTTCTAAATGTTGTCTAATAGAGAGAGAAAACTAATGTATCAAAATGTATGTGCTTGACACTGAGAAACCAAACAGTTTTGGAGCCATGAATATAGATTTTGGATAAATGAATGAAGAGTGAGTGTTGCTACAACATAATACTGTTGGGCGCTATTCGTCAATTGGCAAAGAATGCCTATATTGACATTCTGTGCTGCACAATTTGCAAATAGCGCAAGATAAGAGACACACAGAATGCCAATCTGCACGGAATACAAATATTGGCGAAGATGCGAGCACATATTTGATATGTAAGAAAGGAAATCTATTGAGAGCAGACAAGTTGCAATTAAGCATCTGGACCACACATTTTTATATAAATTGGTGGACTAAATGCATTGGAGGCCATTCATATGTCAAGGTATTTACTGAAAACAACTTTAAAGTCCTGCAAATCATTGGTATCTGGACCATGGCCGATTGGCATTCTGCAACAAATGGCAAATAGCACCCTTAAGTGCCATCTTGGACTAGTTGGAGCCCTATAATATGTGAAGTATGTTGAGAGGGAAAGATTCCTCTGGGAATATTGTCACCAAAATTTGTCTTTCAGATATATGCCTACTCTTCTGTAATTCTGTGCTGATAAATATGGAAAATGTGATCAGCCTACATGCCTACTAATTTTGTAGGTGGAGGTTTGGTGCTATTCCAATATGTTTCCCTTACCTCAGAGGATGTTCGTATTGTAATGGATGGATATAGGAAGACTCTCATAAATGTCCAAATGTATCTCCAATGAAGAAATGAAAAAAATGCAGCTAATCTATTTTCAATGTAAGGAAGGAAGCCCAGATGTATAGAGAACCCCACAGGGATCCAATCAGAGGTTGAGGTTGGAGGAGATAGATGTCATAGTCATTTCCCCAGTGCTGATAACCTCCCCCTCAGGTGCATTGCTCTCCGAGCTCTAGGGTTGGGGCAGACAATTAGGTGGAAGCAGCGTAGAGTTGCAAAGCCCAGTGGACCCAATAGGGCTAGGATGGTCAGCCTACTGAGGTAAATAATGGGGGAAAACAATGTACATGGTTTCTGATTCACCTGGGATACCGGTAACTGGTATCATGGGTAGAATAGGTTGGTAATATATATATGCTGGGATTACACCACCACTTCTTTCTCTGCTTGGAGAGTGTGAAGGTGCTCAGTTAATAAGCAGTATTCAACATACCAGCTCATTTTCATGATGCTGGCAGGGGAATTTGCATAGATATGAACAGATTTGTGAAGGATTTGTTATACCAGTATACAGTACTAGCCCATGTTGTCTCTGCAGAAGGGGTTAAGGTAATCTATTACTCCTAGAGAACACATTAACCCTGGGATAACGGTAACTACGACAAACTGTCCAAGCCTTTAATACTCAGGGCTGGGCGGAATTAAGTGTCAGCCATCAATCTACAACATAGATGTTTAATTTATACCAATCCAAGTATTTCTAGTAGTTATGCTTACAGCATTAGTTGGTACATCATTGACTGCAAATTCATTTAACAAGTTATAAATGAATTGAATCAGCAGAATAGAGGCTTTAAAACCAACTTTCCACTTTACATCTAAACACTAGTGGCATGCCTGTGTCCTGCCAACCAAGATGTGCATAACAATCCCCATCGATCATTCCCCTCTTTTTTTCTTCTCTCAGTTCAGGTGTGGATGCAAAGTGGCAGCTGGTCATGGCCTACATGATCTGCACAACCCCTAGTGCACCTGAGCGTCATCAGATGTCACTGTTTGTGCCACCTGCAGGCGTCACCCTCATGTTACAACCAATCAGCACTGCCTGCTCTTCTGTGGTGAGAAGCCTTATCCCTACCTCCAAGTTCCCGTTCAGCCGATGTGAGACTACTATTTAAGCAGTTTTGACTCTGTGACCTTCTGATGGACAGCTACTTTAGATTCTAATCAAGGTTTGCAGGGATGCTCATATAGATACACCATATTATTAGAAATGCATGAATGTCTGTAAATTAGAGAGAGAAGAGAGCAGAGAGCAGCTTAGATGTGTGGTACGTTTTTGCATGCCTAGGGTGTGGTATGCTTTTTGGGGCTCTAGACCAATCCTATATACAAAAGCCTATGTATATATATACAAAATATTTTTTGTATTGCCTGTACTTTGTTTAAAAGCAATGATGTCAATGAACCCATTGTTACCCCTTGAAATTGCCTGGTGTAGGATGGTACCTGAGTTACTGGCTGTCAGCTCTAGTTACTGATTGGGTTACGTGAAATCAGCGCTGAAATTGGACTTGGTCAAAAAACAAGTGTGTGATTAAACAACAGGATCTCTATAAACTGCAGAACAAAATAATGTCAGCTATTGAATTTGATGTTCTTTCCCTTGTGTCCTGTAACAAACTGCTGATGAAACTTTCTACTGATGTTCAAACATTGTATGTTATTTGCTTTTCCACCTTTCCTTTTTTGATTTCATTATTATATTAATAGTGGTCGATCATTGAGACAAAAAAACAAACGTTTAGGTTGTTGTAAATTATAATTGGACAGAACCAAATCTGCATGCGCAGAGCTTTATGCCATTGATTTTAAGCCTTTAAGGGCTTCTCATTGATTGAATTAAATGTGCCATGTTCTCCTTGTTGTCATGGTTTATGAATGGAGCCCTTGCCTGCTATATGATGAAGGAGTGTTCGCATCAGTCCGGTAGGGTCAGCATGATGCCTCGGTGCAGCAATGGTAGGTTTTTGTCCGGGCTGCACTCATGCATCATGTTTGCAGATGATAAACACCAAAGAGAAAGCCTGACTGCAATATCTAAACATAATTATACAGTAGCCAAGTTAGATAGATATCAGTAAAGGCACCAATATATTGTACAATACTCATGGGAAAGCCTCAGTGATGTTGCATAGAAGCAGGAACACTGGGGAATATTCAGTGCAAATGGATGAATTGCCACTATGACAGTTTGTCATCTGATCATATTATCTCGCAACATGAACTAGCTAAGGTAATTCTACTACTAAAGTGGCACCTTTACCTATTTGGGGTCTGTCAGAGCAACTAAGGATTCAGAAAATGGATGCATCCAAATTGTGATTGAGGGAGATTCCTGGTCTAGGGAGCAATGCAAAGTGCAAGATTTACTAGACAGACATTGCTATAGGAGCCAGGTAATCCTTATAATCTTAGCACAACTTACTCAGAGACCTAATCATATCTACCATCCCACATCTTGAATAAAACATGTAATTAGGAAACGGCTCTGAATTGAATTCAGGTCACGCTCAGGTATACTTTTAAGATGTCTAGTAGATTTACCAAATACAATTTCCCCTCCCTCAATGCATCGGAAGTAAAGGCAGACATTCCCCTCTAATCAAATCAAACTTAACTTGAGCATGTGAAATATGTGAAACAATGCATTTAGAAATGTTAAATACTTTTGGGATATTATCTTTCAAACTTACCTCAACAAATCATCAGCTGTAGAGACTGAGAGAACTGAATAACTGACAGGGTTTTCTTTGTAGTAAATTCCCCTCATTAGTCTTACTTTGATTGGCCTATAGAGGCTGATTTGGCACACTCTGCCCAACCTGTGGTTTATACTCTAGTGGGATGGATAGACTTTCAGGGGAGTTCCATTTTCAGTTCCTTTCTCAGGTCCTTTTTTCGCATAAGGTAAGGGCTGTGCTCTTATTGCTAAAAAAAGAGTTGACATTTCCCCCCATTCTCATTATAAGATCGACCGGAAGACCCCAGACTAAGATGATTACCATTTCCAACATATAATTTTTTCTTTTTGTCTACACTCAGCTGCAGATTCATATCCATGCAATCAAGTGTACATGTTGATCCATCGCTCCAATATGGAAGATGAATTTGTATGGCCAGCCACATCCCAATATAAACACAGCTGCAGATTTACCATTGTGAGACCTGAGACCAGAGAGGAATAATGAAGATACATCTGTTTACCTTGCGCAGGCCGCCATCTAGCCCTGGTAGATCGGTGGTTGTATAAAGTGTCTTCTTCCTGATGTTAACAGCAAGCCATATATAGGAGCTGAGGGACACCTGGACTAATTCTTGATGGAGAATGTTGTCAAATAGTGAGAGAATGTTGTCAAATTTAGAGAGAAACATCAATATATTTATACTTATGTAATCAAAACCAATGTGTTAAGCATATCAGCTAAAGACAAAAAGACATCGAACAGTTTTGAAGCCAAGAATATATTTTGGAAGAATGATTTAGTGTTCCTACAACATGGAGCAGTTGCAGCCCTATGTTATGTAAAGTGTGGGGGCAGGGAAAGATTCCCCTGGGAATATTGATACCCATATGTCGTGCAGATGTATGGGTAAACCTTCTGTAAAACTGTAAAAGATTCTGTGAGGGTTAATGTGAGACTTGCGATCAGTAATAGACTAGATACTCAATAATATCATTAGCAGAGAGTTATCCCGACATTATGTCTCTCTTACCTCAGAGGGATACATGTAGGACATCTTCAGCTAGTCAAATCAGCTAATCTATTTTCTATTTGAGGAAAAAAGCACAGGGGCCAAATTAGGGTTTAAAAATAATATGTCCTAGTCATCTCCCCAGTGCAGATGACCTACCCCTCAGAGTGACTCTTTGGGCTATAAGATTGTGGAAAACCATTAGACGGAAGCAGCACTGTGGAGTTGCAGAGTCCAACGGACCCAATTAGGCAAGGATGGCCCGTCTACTGAGTTTGAATAATTCAGGACTTTTACTTTTCTTGATATGCTTTCAAGATTTACAACCTTTATTCAACACACCATTTTCACAATGCTGGCAAAAGCAATTTGCATATTAAATTTTATGTTAAGCCTGTAGTGTTTGCAGCTAAAGGTTTGTCAGGGAATGGTCATACATGTTGCATATGCAGAAGGGTTTAGGATAATCTAGTCTTTAGTCATAGAAAACACATCGACCCTGGGATAACAGTAACCATGGCAAACCACCTGAGCCTTCATTGCTCAGGGCTGGGCAGACTGTAGTGCAAGTGTCAATCTACAATACAGCTGTAGGTGTTTAGTTAGCATTACATTTCTAGCATAAGCTTCAGCTTGCAATAATATTTATTTGACTAATTAATTAATTTAAATAATCAATTGAACCAGCATAATAGAAACTTTAAACCAAAATTCACATCTAAAACACTGCCTGCCTGTTATGTGTCATGGCCAAAGTTTAAATCCCACCAACCTGACATGTGGACAGTAATTACTACCCATAGCTCCCTTTTTCTCAGGTCAGGTATGGATGGTAAAAGGAAGAATATAACTGTGTTTTCAAATAAACGTATCCATGCAAGCCTTCACATATTATAGTTTATAACTTCATAATGTAGTAATTTTTACGTGTTTGTAATAAATATAAAATATCAATGATGATGTTTTAATGAATTTTTCATTTAGCACCAGAGAAAGGGGACTAGTGTATTCAGCAATGTAGGATATACATATATACTATAGTTGAAGCCAGATCCAGGACTTCCAAACATGATGTAGGCGCCTATCTAGATGCATATCACTATCAGGGACACTACCAATCTATTGTAGTAACTCCCGTGGGGAATCTCACAGGTTCACATAGAGCTATGAATACTGTGCATAATACCTATATATCCCCACGGCATGCACATATTCATGAACCTAGGTAATCTTATTCCCCCGCCCATAACCACAATAAACACATCTGAATTTGGTTTAAGTCTTACTTTGATATGCTTCTGCTATTCTGTATAAAACATAATATT
The DNA here is from genome assembly GCA_947462335.1 of Harmothoe impar. NCBI lineage: Eukaryota > Metazoa > Annelida > Polychaeta > Phyllodocida > Polynoidae > Harmothoe > Harmothoe impar. Next base: position 60,837,515 of record OX381712.1, on the reverse strand, counting down.
GGGGGAAACTGTCTGTGGAATTGTAAAGTTTTCTGCATCTATCAGTGTCAGATGATAACATCCCCTTTGTATCAAAATATAACAAATTATGCAAGAGTGTGTTTTTCTTTCTTACAAATGACATTGCAACGGTCCCTGTTAAAATATTCTTTTATCTGTGCAGACTGGAATGCATGGAAAAAAGTGCATACTTCAAAGAAAGGATATTTTACTTTTCCCTTTTACCAGCATGCATGCCCAATCATGTATAAGGAAATTTCATTTCAACATATTTTGCCCCTCTGATTCGTCATATCCTGATTCACATTTGAGTAGAACTGATGATCAGGAGGCATTGGTCCCTCAGTTACATCAAAACTAGATGATATTCTGATAGTATGAGCCATATCAGGCTGGAGTATTCTATCATACATGTATCATGGATACTGCACAATAGTCTGATAAGGAAGACATATTAAGGTGACACTGGGAGCAATGTATCAGTCATTGACATGTATATGCCACATATAAAACAACTCCCTCAGAGTAAGGTTTTCAAATATAGCAAAAAAAAGAGTTTTTTAAAAAGTTTTACCTGGTTTTGTCAGAATAATCATTCTCAAACAGAAACTACAGTCCAGAAGTCAGCCTTCTCATGTTATATCTGTGATTATTATATGGAATTACATCCATACTGGGTGATGGTCTTTAAAAAGTATTTTCTATCCTACATAAAAGAGCAGAATATGCACAGACATGACCTGAGTTAAGACCAAAAACCCTTGTCCGGAGCAAATGGCCTTGCGTGTTGAGGATGTGTGCATGTGACAGGTGGCGTGAGTCATAGATCTGCATAACTCTCCTGGCCCTATAGGCGGGTGAGTGGTAATCTATTGCCGGAGCATCCCAGTGGGCACAGAATTCAGTTCATCGTTTAACCAATGTTGAATCAATATGGAATCAACATTGACAACCAGTAATCAACGTTGATTCAATGTTCTGTGCCCACTGGGATGTTGCACTACAGCAGAACTTGTTGAGGTAAAGTGTTCTACATTGGCACAGACACAATATAATTATGCTTTTAGCATGCCAACTGTCCAGATAATGTGAAGGTCGGTCCCCACACTGATCTGCAGACAAAGTAATGCAAGTCCAGGAATATTATGTCAAGAGAAAGTGTAAAGATATATCTAGAAAATGGCATTTATACTATACTCATTGCTTATACTATTTGTCTCTCCTCAATATATACAAAATACATCGCAAACATTTCCTTCCCCTGACTCTGTTTACTGTCGAAAAGCTGCATTATATTATCTTAATAATTTCATGTTTTGATGTAGAACGTCAATAGAACATGTATACATTAGTCCGTGCCACAGAGTGATATGGGCGTATTTATAAGGTGACATCACATATTCTAGCCACTGGTGACATCTATACCTATTACATTTCTATTATTAAGAAGCACAGCCCCCTGGAAAGACACTAGTGGAAGCTTTTCCTAAATGTTGGATCCTCCAATTACAGCCTTGCTATACACACCTCTATTGTATACAAGTATACTCTTGACTATGCAGAGAGGTACAGGGACGAACTATGGAGGGCTCTACAGCTGGCCAATTCCAAGGCTATTCACACAGTATTTGTACAGGCCAGTGTCCTCAGTAAACTGACATTTGCCTCAAGTAGGATATGATGGGCGCAATTGTCTATTTATAAACCTTTTCATATTATGGTAATATTGACATATGTGACCAGGCTAGGGAAAAGACCCATCCGGGGAGGAATTAGTATTTAAAGTTGGTGTCATATCCTTTAAAATGAAATATCATGAGCTAAAAAATTCCTGGTAGTTTTGTGGGAATTGATTTTCAAAGATTGCTACATATCAATAACTGAAAATGGTAGATAAGCTCTCAAAGCATCACATCCCATAATAAATAGTGATAATTATGAAAAATCAGTTTTATTGATAAATAACCAAATAACATGGTATTTTTTTGTCTAAACTTCGTTCTAGAAGGAATTTTAACAGTCTGTTTTCAGTTTTGAGTAATTGATGTGATACTGAAGAAACCGGGACAATTATCTCCCATTTTGTCTAATGGAATGGTTTTCATGGCAACCAAAAAATGTCTTATATGCTAATTTCCATAGAAAACGTTCTTTTTGCATTCCATATATGGAATGTTTGCAGTAAAGATAGAACAATTATAATAAGTCTATTGTATTCTACACAAAAAGAGCAAATAATTGTTGACATCCCAGCATGCAATGGAGGGTAGCAATGGCTACACCACCCTGCACCAAAATTTCTATGTAACGTGTGCCACATTAGGTCTCTTGAGTTACAGTACAAATAAATCGTAGTGGGTGGGTAGACGCAGGAAGAAATCCTATTCAACACCTGCCGCAGGAGGCATTAGGGTTTCTCTACTTTGAGGTGTAAAGCATAACAATATGAAATTAAATTGTGCAGAGACACCAAAAAAGAAGCTTCGATTTATAAGCATGACCTAAAGTAGACCAGTCAGGAAGCAAAGTGGTGCCAGGTCAAGGCTAACATGACCTGCACAGGCGGGGGTCTCACCCCTAGTTAACCTGTGCCCCACAAGGTGTCACTGACAGTACCACATGGTGTCACATCCATGTGTCACTGACAGTACCACATGGTGTCACATCCATGTCACAGCCAATCAGTGCTGTTTGCTGAGACCTGATGGGATAGGAAGGAGCTGGATAGGGGGGCAGGATAGTGGTGACAAGCAGGCCTTATTCAACACTCCGGGTCCTGTTAAGTCCAGGTGTCTGTCAGCGATCTGTCAGCGATCTGTCAGCGATCTGTCAGGCACGCCCACACACATGCAACGTGTAGACTGGGGCATTGCTCTTACTTGATTTCCCGAGTTACAAGCCAGGCCCTGAATAAAGGCCTTGATTGTGGAGAAAAGCACACTTGGTCCAATAAATATACATGACCATTCAATGTACAGGAATGAAAATAGTACCCAGTTTGAAATTGTTTTGATAAGGATCCCCAGATATGATGATAATAATAAATATGCCCGCCTCGTTTAGGTAATTTAAGATTTAAAATCAGTAATACAAGCTTTACAAACGGGGATATATGATATATTATTACTTACCAAGTGAAGTGATCGCCAACCCTAAGGGAAATGGAATGGCTCAAGGATCATTGAAATACTTTCCATTGATGTGTGGAAAGAAGATAAAGTCAAAATCAGCTCAATTGCATCCACCACAGAATAGTATATGTGCTTTTCACCATGATACCCTGTAGCTCCCTGAATATATTCACAGAAATTCTGTCCTCCTAATATTGAAGACAAATTAATAAGGCCTGCTTTAACCAAATCTAAATACAGTTGTATATTGACAAGATATAGACTGTCGGCAGGATAACATTTTCGAGGCAGGGTCAATATCTGTGTGTATCTTTACCTATTTATCTAAAATTCTGCTTGGGTGAATCTCACCATAGAGCAAATATCTCCTGGGTAGATCTATTATATCATTCTAACACAGTCGAGCTGATATCTAACAGCAAACATAGTCACCCTGGTTAGATGCCTGTGCTATTAAGGCTATGGGATCACATATAAAGGCACCGTCCTGACATTATGTAGGGGCTGCAGATTGCGTGATAGGTGTTGAGTGGGTATTGGCATACAGAAGTATCCTACACTGATATTCTGACCTTGGTCAGTAAAGTGAATTTTAAAACTAGTTAGTCATTTCTTATCTCCTTGTACTACCAACTTTTACCTGTTATCAGTTATCTGTTGATCAGTTCTGACCAACTCACATTAGTCTTCCCAAACCTTCCTAAACAAAGAAATGTTATATAATGTTATATGACGTTGCTCTATGTCTCCCTATTATAAATGTTTTATAACGTTAAAAACGTTATTTTGACGTGAATATAATTGTTAGCTGGGTTTCCATTCGTATGAATATTAGGTTATTTGAGTGAGGCATTAGTCATATTTAGTTTTGCTTCAATACTTTTGAATATCAGTTGGTCAGTACTGAACAATGTTCCTATGACTAACATAAGATTGGCCACTACAGACTATGACCCAGAGCATCCAGATTATCAGTTTAGCCTCCTAATGCAGAAGCTTTCAGTGAGATATATTATTTGAAGAACACAAACCTTCCTAGCCATCCATGGCCCGGCAGGGGAGTAGTGTCAGGTGCCATACACAGTATACATCAGAGATGCTGGCTGCTGGCTTTTAGATATAAAAGTTCTATTCTTGTACCATACTATAATGTTTGTTTGTTTGTAATTCCTTTATTTAATCTGCACATACAGTAGGGACAGGCCCTGTTTACGCAATGCAGCTCCGGTGCATAATTATCAGAGATGATATTCATGATAAAAATACATCAAATTCCTTAGGGGATTGATTAGCTTCTTCATATAGCGATGATTATAAGAAAACACATTAATTATCCCGATCCAAGATGTCTATGGATCAAGGATATTCTTCCTTTTACCTTGTTACATATTAAAACCTACAAAGGTTAAAAATTAGGTAATAAGCCATGTCAATTCTTGCGTGAGCAAGCTTTGACAGTGTGCCTATCCCTTATAGGGCTGATCTTATGCCCAAGGCTGGTGGAAAATAGCCTTATTAAATTATAATCAGATGTTGATGTTTTTCCAACTGATTATTAATGGATGATGTTAAATCCAATAGAGAGCAAAAAATAAAGAGAAATAAGACAAAAATGTAATTATAGGTAGAGAATCAGTGGGAGTGAGTGGGTATTCCAATACAATGTATAAAATGTAAGACTCAGTGTTCAAAACCAGGGGGGTGTAGTATGTCCTTGAACCTCTTCTTGTTCCACCTCTGGAATTTTTCTTTATCTGTATAAGACCTTATGTTTTGGTCAAAAGAATTCCAGAGGGTGGAAACCCTAAATTCATAACTTTTCCTATAAAAGGGGTTTTTTGGCCTAATAATTTTTACCAAACGTTCATCGTGAGCTCTTGTTCTAATGTCTCTAACGTCCAAGTTTTCATTTTCTTGAGAAAAAATAAAGGCAGCAGTGTTCATATGCATTTTTCTTCTGTCTTCTAGCTTATTTACACTACACTTCCTCAGGCATGGCTCAACATGAAATTCTTCATTATTGTATGTGGTTTTAAGTCCCCTGTTGAAAGCATACTGTAAATCTTCCAGAATAGAATTTGGAGTAACATTATATAATAAGTCACCATAGTCAATGGTGGGTAGTATTATGCATGTGAGAACCCTTGCACTAGACTGCTCAGACAGTTTTCTCCTTATTCTTCTCAAGAATCTGACCTTGTAGTTAACATTCCGGACAAGGCTTTTAGTATGAGCTTTAAAATTAAGGTTAGTGTCAAGTAAGATGCCTAAATATAGATAGGTGAATGTCCTATTTAACAAAGCACCGTCGAGAGATAGGGATACCTTAGGCATTATTTTCAGGTTGGCTTCAGTACCTATATGCATAACCTTAGTCTTTTTTGCATTTAGCAATAGCTTATTAGCTTTGCACCATGTATTAACAGTGTTTAACTCAAAATTAATGGTATTTTCCACATTTGGAGTTAAATTATTATAAGGATAGTATAAAACAGTGTCGTCCGCATAATGCTGGCATTTCATGTTCTGTAGAGGGAAACCAAGGTCATTTATATAAATAATAAACAAAAGGGGTCCTAGGACCGAACCTTGTGGAACTCCACATGGAATGGGGAGGGTGTCAGACATCCTGCCATTTGCCTTCGTAGCTTGCACTCTATTTGTCAAGTAATTTTCAATGAGATTTCTTGCAGAGGGCCTAAATCCAATTTTTCCCAATTTATTTATTAATAATAAGTGATTTATAGTATCGAATGCTTTCCGGAAGTCAAGAAAGATGGCAGAGGTTCCCTTATCATTATTTGATTCCCTGTAAATGTTATTAGTGAATTTGATGAGACTATTCATAGTTGATCTCCCAGGTCTAAAGCCATCTTGATTTTCAGTGAGTACTTTATTATCATGGAGATGTTTCATTACCTGTTGGTGTAATATTTTTTCCATTAATTTAGAAGGCAATGGCAGAATGGAGATGGGTCTAAGGTTATTCACATCAGAGGCATCACCACCCTTGGGAAGTGGCTTAACAGTGGCTATTTTCCAGGTATCTGGGAAGGAGGCATTTCTTATCACTAGATTAAAAATAAATGTAATATGTGCAGGAAGAGCCAGCATAGCTATTTTCAATACACTAGTTTTGACTAGAGGAACACCTGAGGGTTTGTTTGGCTTTATCTTCTTAATTAGTTTTGTAACTAACTCCTCATCAGTCTCATGGAAGACAAAAGAGGGTTCATATACTGGAGGATGAAAAGTCCATGGCTCATTCAGATTTTTTGCTAGATTAGGGCCTATACCGGTAAAATATTCATTAATGTAATTGGCTGTGTCCTCAGGATTAACAGCTGTCTTATGAACATGGTGTATAAGATTAAAATAAATATCAGCATGTCTGGGATTAACAATATTGTTAAGAGCTTTCCAATATTCTTTCGGATTGTTGAGATTTTCATCTACTTGACGCTTATGCCAGGCTGCCTCTGCCTTCTTATTTTCTTGCTTAGATAAATTTTGAAGGAAATGTTTTATATTGTTATCATCTTGGGATTTAGTTTTCTGGAAGCGCTTTATGGCTTCATTTTTATCCTTAATTAGGCTTATGAGATTAGCATCCAGCCATGGTTTTTTGGCTTGACTGAAGTTAAAAATTTTTACCTTACAATTAATATCCAAAATGTGCTGTATAGAGGCTATAAATAATTCCCAAGCATCAGTAGGTGACTCACAAGTCCAAAAATTATTCCAGTTTAAGTTTCTTAACCTATTGGTGAAGTCAACTTCATTAAATAGCCTGTAGCTCCTACCAGTGAAACTTAAAGGGATTTTGGGTGTGGGGATGTGTTTCCTTGTTACATATATAAGCTCATGGTCACTAATGCCACCCATTGATCTAACCCCTGTACACGCTATGTGGTCAGAATTTGTAAGAATTAAATCAATAATCGAATCATTCCCGTCCCGGTTTGGATTATAACATGTAATTTCTTTAACTAACTGTCTTATCCCTAAGCCTGCTGCTATATTATTTAATTTGTCTTGATCTGGATTATTTCTTAGGTAATCAATATTGAAGTCCCCTAAAATAAATATTTCATTATATTTATCCGAATCAATATCATTAAAAGATTTTTTTATGGTATCTAATGCACTGGTAATGTTACCTTTTGGGGGGATATAGATATTAGCGACAACAATTCTTCTCATATTTGGCTTTGAAATAACTGACCACATAATTTCAATGTCCTTATTACTGGTATTATGCACAGAAAGTTCATTACTTGATGTTAATCCATCTTTTGTATAGGTTAGTAAGCCTCCATGGTTAATATCACCTGGGTCTGGTATTTGTCTGTCCAGCCTCTGAAGCGAATAACCCTTAATAAACAAATGATTATTGGATACGCTCCCATCCAGCCAGGTCTCAGATAGGGTAATACAATCAATATCCGAGTCAATAAAATAGTCATGTAAAGTAGACATATCATTAAATATACTTCTCACATTAAAGTGACACAGATGTAGGCCTTTAACCCCTTTAAGGCCTAGGTCAATAGACATTTGTGGTACCATAGGACATACCTTCCCCGTAACACTCCATAAATAGGAATCCACTCACCCCTCTTTCTACCTGTACATGATATACATACGATGGGTCTCATGCATCTAGTGCTGCCCATGTTGGCTGATGGTAATCTCATTGCCAGGACTTTGAGAACTTGCATAAAATTGGGAATGCAGGTTGCTACATAATTCACATATATATAATAACACATAAGTTTACTGTCGGGGAAACAGTTTTATATAGGGTTAGTAAAGAAAATACATTGCCCAGATCCTGACTCAAAAGTCAAATTGTAGTCGTTTAGTCAGGACCATGGGGTATAATTAGTAATATAATCATGTATACAGATTATATATGTCGTCAGTTACGGTAGTAGGCCAGTAATAGAGGTAATAGATGGGTATCAATAGTCCAGTATACCCTACATAAGACATAGTGTCACATACATACTACCACGCACACAATACAAGGGCATAGCAACCAGACCCCAGGTAGCGTCCAAATCGGACGGGTAGACGCAGATGTCCATAGGTATAACATGGTGCTTGGAGAGCTATCATTCAGATTGGACGCCGTAGGATTCAGTGTTAACAATGTGTGGTTAGGCTGGCCGAGGCCCGCGTCTTTGTGCCCGACCTCAAACAGCCCTTCCAGCATAGTAACAATCCCTTGTGTACATACATACATACACATACACATACCACTATTTATACACACGGCTATTTATATATACACACACACACACACATACACATAATACTCATACATCCCTTCGCCCAGGTACATATTCATAATATCTACGTGTGTATACTTTCATATCACATGTACTCAGCGCAGGCTTCCATATGTCAATATGTCAACATGCTAGTATACTCACAGATTACATGTCCAATGCTACATATAGCCTGGTAGCTTAACGTTATGTGGTAAGCGTAATTATCCATAGCAGGCAGGTGAGTCCAGTCTATAAATAGAGCCTGTCAGAGATCTTTCTCCGCTCTCACAGACCGTCATTAAATCTATTTATACACATAGCTAGACCAAAAATATCAGCATGATTCTAAAAATAATACATTGTATTAGCGCCCGCGTCTTTGTGCCCGACGCCCACAATGCACTACATTTAGTCTAATTAAACTAAATTGTTTTTAATCTTGTAGCAGGTAATAGCGTTGGTGGCTATGACTCGAGCCCATTCGGTTTTGCTGTATGAATCTGGATGGATACCATCGGGTATCTTTTTATACTTGTGCACGACCTTGCCCTGTTTGGTATCATGTACAGTCTCATTCAGTTTAGGGCCTGGATATCCCAGCTCCCAATTGAATCTGGTCACTATCTCGTTAACCAAGGGAATAGCAGTATTAATCACTTCTTGCTGGTCAGGGTAGTCATGCAGGGCAGGTACATAGTGTGAGGGGGCATGAGCACCATTATATCTGCTGTAGTTAAGACCGACGAGTTTGGCAAATGCCATTGGGTGGTGCATGGATGAGACATGCTTCATAATGTCCTCGTATCTTCCAGTAATTACCTCCACCAGATTGCCTACCTCATTAAATGATGGTGTTATGATGGATTCGCCATTTTCCAGCCATTTAATTGTAGAAAGGTCGCAGACCCCCACCATAACCACTAGCATGTCATAGGTTCTATTATGTATAAGTTCAGATAGCCTGGGAATCGTATCCTTACATGTTAGTCCTCCAGTGGGTTCAACTTTTACATGTATAATCCCATCGTATTGCTTTGATGTTAAATGTCTATTTATCTTGTCTTGTAGGCCTTTGCCTCTACTATCCGATAATACTAGAACCTCGTGCATAGTGAATTATGTAGGATTTATACAACCTGATCGTTAGGAGGTGTGGTAGGTGCAGGGGGTAATCCTGTAGGACTGACTGGCCGCGGTCTGGTGGGTGACTGGGTGGGTGTAGGGGTCAGTGCGGGTTGTGCTGTTTCCTCAGTGTCGCCTTCAAGTGGTGGAGGGTGAGGGTCTCCTCTCATTTCACCTCTAATCCTCATGAGTAGCTGCCCGCACAGGTTTCTACCAGGCCTGTCCTCGTCATAGTTTTTCTCACCTTCTGTGATACTTCTGCCAGACGCAAAGGTGGTGTCCGGGCCCGCCTCAGTCAGTACCTCATCAAGTGTGTCGAAAAGCTGTTGTTTCAAGGTAGGTAAGGCGAATTTAGCCTTTTGTACATTGTACAACACGTCTTCCTGATTGGTTTTCCAGACTGGGGTTTTGCTGAGGGTCTTGGTAATCTCCTTACAGGCATAGCCATCCGCGGCCAGCATGACTCGTTCAGCAGTAGCTTTAGCTTCACATAGGAGTGCCAGCTGGTGGCTATATGCCTGTTCTGCACTATGATACCAGATTGAGTTATATTTAAAATAGCATGGAAACATGTTACTTAAAAAACTATGATGGCTCTGGAACAGATATCCTCCTTTCAGCTTGAGGGTCTTGGCGCTCGCTGGTTTAATATCCTCGGGAAGCCTGTCTATGTCCCCATGGTAGAACACCTCGCCATTTACCACTATGCTTCTCCCCTTCATCTTCACGTCATACTCCAGCGCTTTGGCTCTGGCGGTAATCACTCTCAAGTCCCGCTGTTGGGCTGCCTCTTGGTCAGTGTAGTCGTCAGATATCTGGACTCCCCTCCATTGAGGTAGTTTGCCCATCTTGTTAATGTTTGTATATATAGTCCCTTTAGCATTTGGTTGGGAGAATTTAACCTTTATTGGTCTTGATACTTTAGAGTCTCTCCTAGGTTTGGGGCCTAGGCGAATGGCACTTGTAATATCTGTACCAGTGAGACCAGTTCCCAAATCAGAAAGCACACTGACTATGGCAGCCCGGGGGTTTGGGTGGTCATCCTCTTTCAGGCCCCTGAACAGCATATCACATTTCCGAGCGTTTTTATCAATTTGCTCCGTATGGGCCGATAGAGAATTCACCCTTGTGTTGTTAATAGCCTGTGCTTTAGCTAACTCCTCCAGTCTCCACTCTAAGTCGTCGGGAACTACGTCTCTCTCCTCCAGGGCTTTGAGTCTAACTTCAAAAGCTGAGAGCTGGTTTGAGTGGCCTGTCACCGTGGAAATTAATTTGCCCAAATCAGATGTATTTTTCTTACTGGCTTTTGTATTGGATTCCAGGTGGGACGAAATACCCTGGAGCTGAGTAGCCACACTGTCCATTTTTTTCATAAAGGACATTTCCAACTCAGCTAATGTATTACATGCTGGAGGAGGCACCACTGTATTGGTCTTGTCCGGAGATTGAAACATGTTCATGACAGAGCTTAACATACCCGTTTGAGTGGAGGGGGGCATGACGAGGGTCATAGTGGTGCTTTCCGGAGAGGCAGGCTTCGCCATGTTGGTCGGGCTAAGGGCAGTGCTGGCGGCAGGTGAGGTGTTACCGGTGCGCTGTATAGGATCCACAGATTGGCGAGCTCGGGTATAACTTCTTGTTATTCTGGCTTTTTCCGTCTCCATTTGATGTTATGAAGTATATCCCTTAGTGCTAGGACGATTTATGGTCCATCTTCTGTGGGTCTTGAAAGGTTATTACTACTGTTTCCCCTATTTAGAGTAACAACCTGCAGAGCCCTCCTCGCAGCGCGTCCTACCTGTCGGCCATTGCTCTCTCTAATAGCCACTGGGAGCTGACACCTTTCACTCAGTTTGAATGATGGAAAAGGTCTGAAGGGGAAAAAACTAGTCCATCCAGAAAACCATAGGATCCTGGTTATGTTTCACTGCATGAGGATTCAAATACAAGGTTGTAAAAGACTTTGCCATTGAATCAGTTTTGCCCTTGAATCAGCTGGTGTTCCATTTAGGACCATCTGCCATGGGGCCCCCTCACCTTACAACCAACAATGTCCTAATGGAAAAGGGCTATGCTGAAAAGAATCCTGTACAGAAGCACATTTAGGAAATATGTTTGAGTTGACTAGATGTATAAAGATAATGTGGATGGATTAGTGGTCATGGTTTTTTCAGGCTTCCAAACTGTACGCTGTTCTAATAGTCAAATATAAGGAACGTGACCAGGCATATTCCTGCAAGCAGCACTACTTGTGTCACATCCTGTGTCTTACACCCGCAGATCTTACTGCACGTCCAGTAGCTGTCAGAGTGCAGTCGGGACAGGTACTCAGCCCTATATATGGTCGATTCCCACGAAAATGGATCACAGGGCTGGGATAGCTCGTGATCTAATATTTTGTTAATGAGCCTTTGAATATAATAAAGTTTGGTATATTCACATAGATATGGACAATACCAACCTATGGGTACCTACTTTTGCCTACCTAGCTATATTATTTGACTGTCCAAATGTGTGTTTTCGGACACTTTTACTACAAATTTAGAAAAGATAAATTACAAATATCAATGTTTTAATATACATAATGTAGGAAATGTGTCTTAATTTTTTTTATTTGTATTATGCATAGGAGCATGGACTATGGACAATTACTCATGGTGATATCAGTGGACTACATTATTATTTAATAGGAAATTTGTCATATATTTAGAATGGAGAAAGTGGGGTAGGTTTTAGCATCACCGTGCATAGGTACATGCTATAGGGGTTATATCCAAGGGAAGATCTAATACTTTCACAAAAAATGTCATAATAAATAGGGTCAAATAGCATGTATCTAATAGTAGTAATAGAATATTCATACAGATTTATATTATGGTATGACAACCCTGAAAGCATAGTGGGGTAGGTATGGGCGTCACCGTGCGTAGGTCCACAATGCATTGAATTACAGAGAATTCCCCATGAATTAGTGAAAAATATTCATATTCCAGATAATGCATAGTTTGAAGATGCTGTATGAAAAGAATATAAAAGATTGTGCTAATATTCTTTAATCTATGAGCCATTAAAATGAAATAGTGACCGTGCGTAGGTACACCACCGTGCGTAGGTACATCATATAAACTTGTTAAGAAAAGAGAGATAAGATTGTCAATACCACCAGTATTTCCAAATATATTACTCAACAAATGTGTAACAAATATTTTAAAATATCTCAAATTATCATGAACCCATTAACTATTGAATATAAGCACTAATTACTAGCCACTGTCATGTACTGTGCGTCCCACCACCTCGTGACCAGTAGCATTCAAACAACCCACTCATTGCCTAAAGCCACTTTTCAAGCTGGTTTAGGTTCAGGAAATGCCATGGATATTTAAATTCAATGTGATAATGACATCTATGCTGCTTTTGGCGGCATGTACTCGATGCTTAACATGTGGCTTTAAGCAGTCTAATATTCGCTTGAATGCCAACATCCGAGCAGTGGTGCTTGGACAATAAGTGACAATACTGATTAAATATTTTGCAAATATCAAATTTGACAATTACTGTAAAAACCTCCCCATGTGCCTGGGAATATCTGTCATGCCTAAGGAGCCTGAGGTCTAAGAGATATGCCAAAGTGGTTGGTAACTAGACCAATAGAGGAAGCCATGTGTAAGCGCTCCAACTAGATGGGTGCAATTATATGAACATTCGGCTACAAGTGACAACCCTGGAATTCATATTGCTTGCTGATTGTAACATTACAGTTTGAGGCACATGATCCCTCAGGCTCATTTCCTTGCTGCAAATGATATTTGTTCCCAAATGATGGCAATATAAAATCCCATATCAGTAGGTACAGTAAAGTGATTTTGCATGTGATATATTTATTGGCTGAAGATTTTTCATTAATAATACATTGAGTTTTTCATTTGATAGCTAAGTCACCTCCTACAAAGAAGGATCTGATAAAGAAAGAGTTCACACTAGTTATAATTATTATTTGGAAAACAAATTGCCAACAATTGATGCTGTCTTTAGGTAGTTTTTAAGGCATTTAAAAATTGTTGGTTATTCATTAGTTTCTGTGCTTCTGGAGGAAGTCTGTTAGCAGTGTTCTATTCCACACAGTCATAGACGTCACTTTTAGATCTCATCGTTTTCAATTCCACCTTGATGTTTCGACGAAGGATTCTGGCCGGCATCACCATGTTTTCTTCATCTAGATCTAGTAGAATTTGTATAGATAGCTCATCAGTTGCCTGGTAGTCTCCATTTTGGCATGCCATTTCTCGTGTGTAGATTGTTTATGTCCACACTACGGGGCTCACAAATTTTCTCGCAGATTCTCAGGGCGTCATTTTTGAGCGTCCACAGCTTCTGCACAGTCCACACAGGACCTACTCCTGCAGTATTCCATTGTAGCCTAATCATTGATGTATAGACTACCTGTTGTGATACTGTTGTGGACTAAAAGATGTACTCATAAAGCTATACTCCTGCAGGGTTTCTGACAGTTCAGTTACCATATTATGAGACCAAATATATTAAAAAAATCTCCATGACAGTTTAAAACATTTCATCGTTGTATGTTTTTAGGATCTGAACATTAGAAAAAAAAGATTAAATGACAACATTATATATGCAATGGCATATGGGCAGAATGGTAGGTCTATGGCATTCGGAGCTACCATAGTTGTATCACCCATGTGAATTAATCACTATATCGAAAGTAACCCTACTGTAAAAAGTTGGTTTCCCTTTTTCTACTTTATTGTACTTTAGGTGTACAGTTCAGTGTGGGTAAACAGTAGACTATATTGTAAATCTACAGTTGATTCTACTGTAAATCCACTCTACAGTTTATTCTAGGCTGTCTTAAAGCGGTATTGTTATATGGAATTATCCCCATTATACCCTTGCAGAAGGTTTCAGGGAAATCCATTGTTGAGCTCTCGAGAACAAAAGGTCATGCCTAGTTTATTGCCTGTGCCTCCAATGCCCATGGGCTATAGCACAAGCTATACCAAGGTCGAAATACAAATTATCTCTTCTAGCTAAATCGTTTTGCGCTTACCATCAGTTGATACATGTTTTGGTGAGTTACTGTATAATTATTATTCTTCAGTTAACCAGTGTGTCACCCCAGTAGACACAAAATTTCAATTTAGTGTTGAATCAACGTTGAAGCAACATCGATTCAACATTTTCAACCAGTTTTCAGTGTTGATTCAATGTTTCGTGCCCATGGGACCCCCCCCCCTTTAGCCACTAGGTCTTGTTTGTTGAGGCGTGATAGCGATAGCGAATGGGATAGGGAGAACTGTCATTAATCTGACACTCAGAGAAAAAAAGTGGAATCACTGTGACTCTCGACTTGAACACTGGGGTAACTCTCCCCGGGACTCTAAAGTGAGAGAGTTACCTCAGTGATCGAGTTCAGACTCCCATTTGGGAGTCACCGTGATTCTACTTCTGTGCAGGCACATGGATGTTTACACTGAGGCATGGGCATTAGCATATTTCTCAAAATATATGACGGCCTGTTTATAGCTCTCTAACTGGTGCGGACTTGTTCCCGCAGATACAATGTTTACACTGCCACCAGCAATCTCGTGAGACCTTGCCTCTGCTCTCGTATTGCAGCTTGTTCCCCGGAAGCTATGGGTTGTGAGTGTCTGGTCACTGCCTAAGTCTCACGATAAATTGCGAGCTCAGAACTTACATGACCGCCCATACTGAGAAACCCGAGACTTCGCTATAAGCCTGCTGCGTATGTTATGCTCGGTTAAGTAGGGCACTCGGTCTGGTACTAGATTTTCCCGACATATGAGCCATTGGCTTCAGAATGAATTCCAGATCACTTTCCATGTGCATATTTAAACCTGATCTATTGAGGTACATCAATGCCAAATGAATTCTCAAACCCTAGAGCTTTTCCAAATGGTGTTAGTTTATATGAGATAGTTATAGATCTAACCTGGCTTAGAAATAAAATACTCCAGGTGAAGCCCAGGATCTGAACATGTTTCAAGTCATGCTGTCATATTCTTATGCAGTGTCGTAGAGCATTTTGGGAAGGATGGTCTATTGAATTAGAAATTCCTCACCTTACCCCTTCATATTGCATTAGGACAGACTTTGCACTAGTTTGTATATCTATTCTGAAACACATACATCACACATTGAATTAAGCTGCATTCTATCACACCAAGCATCCTGAACTATCTTCGGGTAGATTAGATTTGAACTGCCTCTGCCAACTTCGGTGATTCTATAGAGAACATCCCATTTAGCCGCATGGTCAGAATATGTTATAAGAACTGCACCAATATATGGTGCATCCATTGTGGGGAAACATATTATCTATCTTCTATGACAGGCGGTAGCTTTCTATATAGATGCAAATGGAAATTCTGCATGTCGGTCTGTCCCCCTGATATGGAAGATGGATTAATGCAGCCAGCTACACCGAACTACAAATACAGCTGCCGATTTACCATTGTGAGACCAGTGATCAGAGAGGAATAGTATATGGATCTGTAACTAGGTAAATGCTGTAGCCAACATCTTGTCACTCAATGCAGACATTGCACCTACTGATAGGATCTGTGCTCATCTCTACCCAAATATCCCAAATTATGCATTGATGAACCTCATTGTACAGGCACATCAAGATCAAAGAGACAAAAATGGAAGATCTTCATTAGAAACACCATCTACATAATTATTCCCCTTTATGTGTCTCAGCAACAAGATAATAACAAGGTAAAAGTGCCTTAGGTGCATGGGACATTAACCGTCAGAAACTACACCAACAGAAGAGCCATGTGTGAACACTCCTGTCAGCATATTTGCTAAAGGTCACTAGATGGGTGTCGTTATACGAGTGGTTGGCGACAAGTGACACCAGGTGATACAGCCTGCTCAATGTCCTTCTTGCTTGCACATGCTGAGTAGTTTTCATTTCCTTTGCTGCAAATATTGATAGCAATTTTCTATATCAGGTACTACAGTAAATAAATACTGTTGTGGACTTGAGGGTTTCTCTCATTTTAGTTACAATACTATGGAGATGGACAGGCCAGTATATTAAAAGAAACCCTGTTTTGCTGAGAGACTGAACACCGAAATAAGGGAGTATATAGAAAAGTGGCAAATGGTGAATTGATACGGAATAGAGAGGTAGGCACAATAATGAACCTGTGATTTCCACACGCAATTGTAATTCTATATAAGATTTACCTTTAGGTATTCCTTTGAGAGAAGCACAGAAGTCATGTTTTCATACCTTGATGGAAAATCAACTATTGAATGTCTCAAAATGACTTAAAAGTCTTCCACACATTTTGAAATCAATTTCAATACCATATTCATATTATAGTTTTTGCTGTTAAGCATCAATTTCCAACTATAACCACAAATTATTAGACTCCAGGTTCCAGCTAATCAGTAATTTGCTGCCCTTTTAAAGCACCAAAACAACCCAAGCTCATTTCTGTGAACTGGTACATGTTGAACTGCCTAACGGGAAATGCAGAATAACCGAACTGATATTGCTTTAATAAGAGAAAACATCTCATGCGACTAGTGGCAATGATGAAGTGACAGACTGTTGTGGTCATGTCATAGGGAATTATCCCCGCACCATCCATGCAGACACATTCAGGGAAGGCCATTATTGAACCTTGGTAAACATGATGGGCATAGAGTGCACACTACCAGGGTCTCCCGTGCCAAGGGGTTAGCACAAATTGCCAGGGTTATCCTATATATCTATGGAAACACTGCATAAATGTTTGAATTTAAGCAAATTGATATTGCTCAATATCATTTGATTCCAGTGAATGCCACTTTAAGCCATATAATATGTGAGTTTATGCTTTACGTGGAAGTTAAGTGGTTTGAGTTCTTTTGCTTAGGCTGTGTGTCTGCTAGGGGTATGTAGGACGCCATGCAGACCATAGTTATTTTAAAGCTTGACTCAAGGCAAAGTGAAGCAACATTTTGTATCACACTGCTTATCAGCTTGCCAAATGTCCTATGATTTTGCACTGGATCGTTTTATCTGAACATGCAGATGTCAGACAGGGGCTATATATATGTATGCTTTGCTAATATAAACAGGAGAAGAGGAGAAGTGTGGAGGGGCCAACAGCTGGCCACTTCTCTAGCCCCATAGAGTATTTGGACAGACAATGAGTGAATACTACCCCCAACCCCTAGTATCATCTCCAAGTGGTAAGTTCTGTGCTCATAATTGTACATACAATATCATTCGATTCCAGTGAATGCCACATATTATGTAGCATTCACTGGATTATGAATCGAATGATATTGTATGTACAATCCTTAATGCAGTCAACATATTCCAATTACTATTATTATTATTATTATCATTATTATTATCATTATTGTCATTGTTATATATATACACTAATAAAAACAAAGTGGAACTCAGGCCACACTAATGTACAGTAGCGACATCTCACTGACCTGTTGACAAGCCCAGCCTTCAATGTATGGTCCTCGGGGATATTATGTGACAACCTCCGAATAGAAATGGAGGGTCACCTGTCCATGTATGTTATTGTCGATGAATATAGAAACTCCTTTAAGCTTCTGTGCATATGGTAGATCATCATGCACTGTTATCAATACCATATTCCAGACCTTTGTATCCTACCCTGACTATATACCACTTCCAACTATAGTGGCTGTATGCCCGGTAATGATGACATCGATGACGGACTATTATGAATTGGGCATAAGACCCATATGTTGTTGTTATTTCCTTTTACTCAGTTACACCTCATTTTGATTAATGTTGTATCTTGAAATATCATTTTATGAATAAAATAATGCACACTGCAAAATCAAAGAGTTCACGTTGAATCCAGCCATAACTGAAGGGAAAGCTACGAAAAGCAGATTTGTCCATCTACAGTCTCAGTTTAAAATGGTGGTCTACTTTTGACAAAATACCAAATTGAGGAGAATAATTATGATAGTGCCTTGTGTCAATTCCCAATCCTATCCAAAGTGTGCATAATCTATGAGGGCCAGGTTTCTCCCTATTAATTATGATTATAATGAAACCAAAATTCAAATGAACAGAAATTTGAGAAACTCACCCAATCTAGTCCATTACATGTTTACAAGGGGGCCCACACCTGATGGTCAAAGACTTTATATTAGCATTACCATGCAATTTCATACCGGAATATGTCACTGTGGTTGCAGGCCCACTCTAGAGCACAATCACATACTCTGTACCATCAGCTTGTTCCATTGGGCTATCAGCCATTCCTGAAAACCAAGGTACTGGAGCATATGATAAATTATGGGGGACATTAGTGTTTGGTAATCGCTGCAGCAAAAGAAGCCATGTGTAAGCATGCCTGTCAGGGTGTTTACTGACTGCCAACAACACAGTGATACATTGCCATTAGTGACTAGGAAGTGTTAGCAGAAGCATCTAGGAAGCAGTTTTGGTCGCATATTAGTATATTATGTATTATATAAGCACCAATGGCCCTAAATGTAGAGACAAAGACAAACAGTATAGGGGATTTCATATTTCACAATCTTAACTTATTTGTCTGTTTGGTTTTGTTTATTAGTAACTGCAAAATTCTGTTGATTGACCCTTTTCTATTTGGCACATTCAACTTGTTTTCGGTTAAATGTCAGCCTGATATCCACTTTTCAATTTTCAGATTTAAAGAAACTATTCAAAATTGGCAAAGGAATAGTAAAAGGAATAGCAAAAGTAAAATTCAACATTGAACAATAGGGGCTGCTCCTTTTTCTCATTATTACTTCTTTTTATTCATTCTCAAATTTGACTTCTCCAAATTTCATTGACCTGGTGAGATTGCCGCTTTATGAAGAATGATTATTTGTGCAGCCAGGTTAAGATGTTGCTTTAGGCCTATGTTTTTGTGTTTAAATGCCAGTGCTGGAACCTAACTATTATGGGGATCTAGAGGAAAACAGTCCAGATTTGTAACAGTCACTGGGGCCCTGGTTGAATAAACCAGCCTTGCCATCGCTAGTCTGCCCCTCTCTCTCTCCTGCATATTCCACATTAGCAAGATGCCCTGTCTATCCATGTTGATTGGTACCAGTGTGACCAGTCTAACCTCCAGCAACCAGCTCAGCCAAATCTCAGGTCCGAAATTAGGGTACAAACAGGGTGTAAGTATTGTGAGTGGGTTGTACCTGGGCATTCCTTATGTCACCTGTCCCTCATAGAGTAATGGTTAGCATGGTGGATTCATGATGCAGAGGACCTAAGCTCAAATCCTCCCAGGCCACATCTTGTCACCATACCATTAACAGCCAATACCTTTTCTTATTTATATACATATAGTTCCTTTGAAGACACAGGAATAAAAAAAAAAGGTTCAAATTAAGACTATTGATATTTCTTTGATATGATCTGAAGGTTGTTACTCACTTCTACCGATCAAAGCAAAATGTATTTGATATATAAGAATGTAAATTCAAGGTATGGTCACCAAGATATGACCTGACAGGGATTTGAGCTTAGGTCCTCTGCATCATGAATCCACCATGCTAACCATTACTCTATGAGGGACAGGTGACATAAAGAATACCCACTCACAATACTCAAACCCTGTTTGTACCCTAATCTGTAGGTTATGTGGCTTAAGGTCACCCACCATTAATGTGAACAGTCAAAGCTGGGCAATCTCAAATGCCCCCTAAATGTGGAGACTAACAGAATAAGGAATCTTTTTTTTCACAGATTTAACTTATAGTTGTCTGTTTGCTCTATCTTTCTTTGTTTTGGAGATATCTCTATCTAATTAACATAATTATGCTAATCACCAAATATCCAGAATTTTTACCATTTGGTCACAGCTTTTGACCTTGGTATTCACATTCTATTTATACTTGTGGGGCCTTCTATCAAATACTTTTTTAAAGTTTTGATTAAGAATGAAAATCATGTTTTATGGCAACCAACATGTGCAACAACACCAAGTTAGGCCTACAATTCTTTTTTTGTACATTCCAAATATAGAAGGTTTTCCCTAAAGATGGAATTTTCTAAAGTGGCTAATTGTATTCTACATACAAAAGTAAAGTAATGCAGATCAATTTTCGAATGTTATTGGCTATATGAAGCCCCCTGGTGGCCCAGATTGGTGCAAGAAATGCTGTAGATGAACTCCCTCTAGAGTTGAGAGAGTTGAAGGAAGTAAATATTGTGCAACAAAACAACAACAGGTTGTTTCTGTTAGAATTCAGAGAAACTATTAGATTTACTTTTTATGTGATTCAGAGCAACCTCTGATTGTATCGCTCTGCAGTTTCTCACACTTTCCAACTTCATTACCCAAGTGGTAACTCCATAGCAACCAGAGCCAGGGTCCGTCAAAGCCCAACAACAGGAAAATGACAATGGGTGCTGCACTGTAAAATTGATATAATATTTTTTTT
This sequence comes from Harmothoe impar, assembly GCA_947462335.1. NCBI lineage: Eukaryota > Metazoa > Annelida > Polychaeta > Phyllodocida > Polynoidae > Harmothoe > Harmothoe impar. The sequence goes on along the minus strand of OX381712.1, from coordinate 60,816,520 downwards.
ATTATTGATGAGACTTTACTAGTATAAGACCTAATTCTATCCAGTCGGCTGTGCAGAAAAGGAGCAACTTAAAATCACATGAACATATTTTCTGTGAAAGTTATGATGTAACCACCAAAAGATACTTCTTAAAATTGTGATGGGCAGCTTATATAAATAAGATGGCATAATATCATGTTATTTGCAAACTGTAATGTGTTATGGCTAAGTATATTATTAAACTTCTATATATCTCAAAGTGGGTATATCCAATTTTTAACAACACTTTAAATCCTACATAAAATTCGTTCCAAATACCGTAAATATGTATTATTTATGGGCTGCGGCAAATTAAAATGGTATATCCATGGGCAGTAACAGCTCAGAAATGGAATAGATGTCTAATTATGGGCTTTCCTAGTGTGTTGTCAATGGATTGAATGGGGGGAATAAAATCGTGCACGATTTTATTCCAAAATGATCATATATTGAGTAATAAAATCAAATCTGAGCAAAATCAAATGGAATGAGGGGGAATGGAATGGATAAAAAGATATGTATGTCATATGTGAACATTCTGACTCATTATTAGTGAAATGTATTTTTTGTCCCACACATCAGATAAACTCACTTCAAGGACATTATCCTCTGTGTCTGTCATTACATTGGAATGACAACAAATACAAATTTGTTGATATTCTCAACGTGAGAACATCCTTATAAAACAGCTTGCAAACTTCAGCGACCAGGCAGTAGAGATTGTGTGCTTACATCCTACCTTCCTAACATGTGCATGCTGACATGCAATATAATCAGTGACCATAATCAAGCTCCTCCATCTATCACAAAGTTTGGTGCTAGAAGCAAAATGGTCACTGGCTGTAGCCCACATACACTAAATAGTTAACCTTTGCCTCACCGGGTATCACTGCTAGGGTCAACTGGTGTCACCTTCATGCCACAACCAATCAGTAGTGTTTGCTGAGGCCTGATGGGATTGGGAGAAGCTGTATAGGGGACTGCTTGGCTGTGGTACAGTATGGGAGGATCATTCAATACCACCAATGTCCCATTTAGGCGTGTGGTGTTCTGTCTTGGCATGTAAGGCTTATACTACAGCAAGGCCATTTATTACAAGTACATTTGCTGTACCTCTACAATGGAGGTTCATTCCATGACACCCAGGCCTGTTCTAAATATGGGCTGCCCCATTATAGTAGACAGTTGGAATGACATACAATTTTGAATCGCTGGTAATGGTCTGATATTGTGATGAATGTGAGGGTGAGACATTTGGTATTCAGAGAGATATTTTCAGGGTAATGAACAAGTTTATAGTATGGCTGCTCATGTTTAGGTACTGGCTCAAAATAAGGGATTAGATGAGTAGAGATCTCAAACTTGAATAATATGAGAATCCAATCAGGTACAAGGGATTGGTGAGCTGCTCAGCATGGGGGAGAAGCTCAGGGTAGCCTACCCTAACTAGAGAGCAGCTCAGGATGCCGGGAGCAGCTCAGGAGGCTATCACTATTGAGGAGATGATGTCAAGAGATGAGCAACTTGGTCAGCGAAATTAGATAAGACGGCTCTGGTTGTGGAAACAGTAGGAGTGAAAGAGAAGCAAAGTGTATATGAGAGATGGCCAATAATTATGATCGGAGCAGCTTACGCTAAGGAACGATTGTAATAATGAGGTGTAATGATGAGGTTTATTTGAATTGACAATAACATCCAAAAGCAATAATATTCTGGTTTATAATGCATCCATTTGTTACAACATGCACATTGGCAACACCCAGTAAACCAAAGTGATAAGAACTTGCTGTTTTAACTTGAGATTGAGTATATGAAATACATAACCCTACTAACTAAAGTATCCTACTTCATTACAATGTCACAGACAAATACTTAGATATTCCATTTGAACCTACTTCTAAGAATTAATTGCACGCTTTAAGCCAACTCGAAATAATGTGATTAAGTAATTATTAGAACGAAATGAACTAATTATTATAGGAATTTACCATGTGATTAGTTAAGTCTCTTCGGTGAATCACTCTGGAACTCACCCTGTGTAGAATCAGGTTTAATTGCCGCAGGCTGTGTGAAATTCTTAAAACCCAAGGTGCCAGAGCCTGTGATGTGCTGGACATTCATGCATAGTAACCAGACCAGCAGAAATACACAGCAGACCTGTAAAGGTGTTTGCTAACTGCCATTAACATTGTGACATACAAGAGGTTAGTGACTGAGATACATTGCCATTAGTTACAAGGATGTGTGTATGTACCAACCACACAGCATTTATGTTGCGCATTAGTGTAATGTATGAAAGGGCATAGTGACTACTGATGCACAGAAATAATAAATCATTAAATTGATGGCAGAAATGATTAATGATTGGACATCCATGGAGTTGAGCAGAAATCATAAACTTGGATCTGCAGAGAATCCAGTGAGGCAGTTGAAGGGGTGACTTGATATTTCTCCATCTACAGTTAAAAAAAAAAATTTCAACTGCACATTTTGCTTAACAGGAGCTATTCTATTTTGAAACGGTATGTTAAGTGTCACGGCCCAAATACATGTAAGAATCATAACATATGTACACTCAATACTTATATATATTGATGATAGAATTCATTCAATTGAGTTTACTATAACTTAACCTCAGTAAATAGGCAATGCCAACGACAGTACTAGTACATCATTTCATTCCATATATGATAATTATTAGGTTGAAACTAGGTAAATAACTTCCTACCAAGACTGTCAAAAGAAACTTCCCTGTACTACCCTCATTAGCAATGACTGAGTAGAATATGTTGGTTCCCTGTGAACATAACACTACGAGGCTTTGGGAGGGATGAGTATTGACTGGTCTTCTGTGCAAATATTGTATGCAGCTGGGAAAGTGACCAGCTGTTGAGCCATCACAGCACTCTTCCTTTCGTATTTACATGAGCAAGACATATGTAGATACTCCCGGTTTTGCTAGACATTAGGCCACTCAAAAAAAAAGTTGTTTCTCATCAACACGCGCATCCTACAAATCATGATTCTGGGGAAACCTTTTTCTAAAATGTTCTATTTTCTTTTACATTTTTTATGAACAACTGGTTACAATTGGAAAACTATTGGCAAATTTGGTATCAAATTAAAGCTCATGCTGCCAGTAATTCAGTCAGCTAGGAATAACTTTCATTATAACAACTTTTGCTGATCAATAAACTCTGAATCACTGAAATGTGAAAAATTGTAGCGAAAATTCCAAATTTGTCTATATGTATTAAAGCCCAAAGTAAAGAAAAAAAGAAAAAACAGAAAAGAAAAAATGCCCTCGTCATATTTTTCACTGCTTGGTGATGAGCAGCAACTTTTCTTTTTAATGTAAAAGCTATGAAAAAAGGAAAATGGGTTATTAGTATTATTTATTGCCAATTTGACCTGAACTTTTCTTTGATCTATGTATCGAATCTAAAATCCTAATTAAACTTTACTATACCAAGTGTCTACATGCCTGATTAGACAACAATTTCTTGAAAATGTGACTAGAACAGAATGATCAATCGCTGTAAGCAAGTGGCAGAGGGTTTTGCTATTCATATTCCGACTCTAGCATACTCAATACTTCGACTACAAGTGTGTGTAATTGTCCTCGCACTGTTCACTTGCCACTGGGCATAGAATACCTTGGTGGTTTGCAATCTATTCCAAATGTGTTCCCTGGAAGGCGTTTCACCGTATGTTGATGTTATACCTAACATACGGCCTTAAGATGCGGACAAGATGCGGACAAAATACATCTAAACTACTTTTTTTGTTTCAGTTGGTGCTCCGTATACCCTCCGTATCTTTTTTTTACAAAATATCAACATACGGCATCCAACATACGGCCCTCTAAAGATACGGACATTGTCACCTGTCCCTTTTAGAAAAATGTGCAAAAACCAGTCTACATTCCGGGAAACCCCTAGGGAATTCCCTCTGTGACGTCATAATATGTAGCAACATACGGAGGTAGGCTGGGGAGGGTATATATAGGGTCCGTATGTTGGGGGAAGAGACAGGGGAGGGACAGGAGAGGTTTGGGAAGGGACAGGATAGGTCGGGGAAGAGATAGAAAAGGTCGGGAAAGGCACCTCTGTACTCTGATAGCTATTGTCTGTTTAAACACAAGGAGTCTGTGGGCAAAGTTTCAGCTCTGTAGGGCCATTATTTACCGAGTTATGGAAGAAAAGACTCTTTTTCATGTAATTTCTCCCAAAATCCATATAATTTTTTATTATGAAGGTAGAAGTTGGACTTAACTCATTTACTCGTTAAAATAATTCTAGGGCCATTTTATTACATATATATATAGCACTTTAAAAGTAGTAGTAGTTGAAATGTTAGCACTCAAGAGGTTTTGCACCTGTGTGGATGGATATGAACTCCCCGCGGTACAGGGGTGGCCTGCTCCAGACACCCAGTCAACACTTACATTGTAGCAGTGTGACAGGATTACATTACATTTACACAGGGTTTTTGCATATATATGATTATACTGGTGTGTACATGGAGCTGGCTAAGGGCCATAGCAAATGTATATTGATTATAATTATAATTGTGTGTGGATCCATGTTTTACTGACCAAACAGGCCATCGTACCGTTACACCCATATGTGCAGCATTAGTATAGCCATTGACTGCAAATTCCGGCCTGTGTTGGTGCTGTCACCTAGAGGCTAAGTCAAGCTGGCCTCAACTCCTCTCATATATATATAAGGTAATGGAGATCGCAAGCCATGTGTTGGAGGTCATGTGGACCTAAACCATTTTTCTGTAAGCTAGTAAACAGGAGAGGTCGGGGAAGAGACAGGAGAGGTCGGGGAAGAGATAGGAAAGGTTGGTGAAGAAACAGGAGAGGTCGGGCAAGAGACAGGAGAGGTCGGGGAAGAGACAGGAGAGGTCGGGGAAGAGACAGGAGAGGTCGGGGAAGAGAGAGAAGAGGTCGGGGAAGAAGTAGTGGACGTGAGGAGTTGGTAGTGGTGGTGAGGAATTGGTAGTAGTGGTGACGAGATAGTAGTGGTGGTGACGACATGGTAGTAGTGGTGACGAGATAGTAGTGGTGGTGACGACATGGTAGTGGTGGTGACGACATGGTAGTGGTGGTGACGACATGGTAGTGGTGGCCCCTACCATTTAGATACCAACATGGATCCACACAGGGGAGAAACCTCTCTTGTGTTGCGTTTTCGCCAGCTCTGTACTCTGTACTCTGATTATTATCTACCACCGTTTATGTATTAGATAGACTACACCTGGACATGGTTCTTTGACCACCAGCTCCTCACGTTCAACACCAGCTCCTAACGTTCAACACCAGCTCCTCATGACCCCTACCACTTCCTCACGGCCCCTACCACTTCCTCACGACCCGTACCACTTCCTCACAACCCCTACCACTTCCTCATGTACACCACATCCAGTACCAACATACGGAGCATAAATACCACATACGGCGCACAAAAGAGACATACGGCCCTAAAAACCAGGGTATATGTCCTGTTTTCAACATAGTGTAGAGTTCGTCTTTAGGTAATTCGATTAAATAAGGACTCGAACTGCAGTTTTCATGTAGAGATGCAAGAAACAGGATTTTATTAGCGTTCACCTGTACAATAAAGCTAGTCCTTGAGGTATATGAGGTTCGATCGGTATATGATTATCTTTCGATGCTTTCAATATGTTATACAGTCAGAGACCTGAGAAGGTCTGCCAGAGCAAGGGGGTGAGGACAGCTTATATACTGTCCGCTTCCGATAGGGGTGCCCCCTGGCTCTGGCCGCCCGAACTACCTTGTAGGCGTTCGATAACAATACTAATATTAGTGTCCCTACACCACCCCCCCCCAGACATTACATACGCTTACTTTGTTTAAATATATGTACAATATTATATAAACTCATAGAACTGAGTTTATGTTAGTAAAGCGTTATGTTACGTCGTGAACACAGTAGGGTATATAATAATATACAAAACTAATATTATTTACATAGGTGGTAATTTATCCGAACGGCTAGACACATTTCGAATTATTAAGGACACAAGTATAGTATACATACAATCATATATAGATTAGCGACTAGAACAACTTGACATCTCTCATGATAAAAAAACAAAACAGGAACAAAAAAAACTGAAGATCCGGGCAGCCATCCTAACCTTTTTTTACATTGGTTAGGCACGAAGTACCATCCTTTCGGAAGGACTCGGGTGTGTGGTGCTCTCCTCTTCAACAGCCGTCCTGTCCCAAACTGAACAGGCACGTTCATTCGAACGGGTTAGTGGTGCTCTCCTCTTCGTTATCGTACTGCTGTCTCTGTTCTAGCTGAACAGACACGTTCTTCCGAACGGGTGAGTGGTGCTCTCCTCTTCCGATGTCTGGTCACCGTATTCCTTCTGCGTACTCCGGTTACTGTTGTTCGAATTCAGTAGACGTTCATACTACACTAACTCGTTCTCATTCGAATGTCAAGGTCACTCATGTTTTCTCACTCTCAACTCGTGGGCTCACCCCTCCTCGCTCTGATTCTTTAGCAGCTCCAGAGCGGATTCGCGGGTGCCATCCCACTCGTCCAAGAACACTCCAAATACTTGCTGGAACTTGACGTTCATAGCCTCATTCCGGTCATTTGACTCTTGTAGCCGTTTCTGAGCCAAAGCCGTCCGGGATGCGGCTAGCTTGGCTTCGTTCCGTATTTTAGTCGTTTCGGCGGCCAGAAGCACCTCGTTATCTTTCTCCAGGGACGCTCGTGTCTTGGCTTCCTGTTCAACCAGAGAGCGGGCAAACAAGTTCGCCACCCCCTGGTTGTATCGGACAGCCAATTCCCTCTGAGTCTCCTGGAAGTCGTCCACTGCCTGCTGGGCTTGGACGCACACCACTTTGTCACTCGGATCAAAATATAGATCCACCGGTCTCGTGCTCAGTCGGGGCCTATTGTCCGGAATCTGAGTCAATACAGGTTCGACACGTTCCGGAACCTTCTGTGCACTCAATTCGGGGAATTCATCAGTCTCCGGCCCACGGGTCGGTTCTTTCCGGTCGAACCAAGCAGGTGTAGGATCACTCTGCGAGGCTGACGCTGATGCTGAGGCCGAAGCCGAACTTGCTGACGAGGACGGACGTGAGTCTGACCTCCCACTCATTGGCGACTGATATACAGTCGAATCTTTCCGTTTCTGTTGTGTAGATCTCGAGTCACGAGCCACAGCCAGTGGCTTCTTAAACTCCGGGGTTTCCGGAGAATCAGACCGAGATTTCTTTCCTCTGACACTTGCGGGACTGCGGCTAGCCCGCCTCTTCTCGTCAATTTTTGCCTTGGGTGGATCACCCCTCCATTCACACACTCTAGAGAAGAGTTCGTTCTTCATCTGAAATTTACCTCTAGCTCTCACTAGGGCAACTCTCGCACATAGCTTGCCCTTCGTGGACTCGTGCACATTACAGAACGAATCTGTCTTCACGCCGATGTGCTTAAAGTCCGAAGGGATCATTTTATTATATTCTGTCATCACTTTATCGTGCAGACTCACTACTTTCTCGCGTGCTGCACTCAGTCCGGGGCTGTGGCAAAACTTCAGATGTCGAAGCATCACACCCCTTCTGGGAGTAACGCAACCATTGCAGGTTGCGCTATCCCGCTGCCCTTTCGAATTGGCACATTCGTACACCACCGTGTGGTGGAAGTGCCGTTCGCATAGATGTCTCAGGAACCGCATTGCTGTCGGATATGTCCTGTCCGTTCCTTTCTCTTCTATACAAATGGTGAACGGACAATATCGCTCACCGTCTTTCTGATACCAACATAAGTAGGCCCAGCGCAATTTCGACTTCTGGTCTCTTATGTAGTAGCCTTCAGGATATTTGGTCAGTTGTTTGAACCATTCTAGATAGAAATCTGATGGCAAGGGATCGTCTTCGGTTTCCCGAATCCAATCCTCGTCATCGCTTTCGTCATTCATATTACGGGGTTCGGGGCAACCGTACGCTTTCTTGCCCTTCGCACATTCTTCGAACGAACCCGGAATGAAGTGTGCGAACTTCGCCTCACTGTTCCTCCAGATTCGTTGTTCTCTTTCTCGTTCTTCATCATTCTTCGACCCCTCTTTACCCTCTCCTTCTTCTTCCCCCTCTGGTTCCTCCTCATTCGGAACCTCCATCTGCTCCTCCGGATCCTGTGCAGTTGGATCCGGATCGGTTTCCGGAGGTTCGGCACCCGAGTCCGGTCCAGACTCGTCGTCCGGACTATCTTCGGGTTCACTCCTTTTTGCTGGCTTCTTAGTCACTCCTTTAATTATATTGCCGACCTTAGCGGTGGCAGCAGCCTGTATGGCAGCCATTCGTCCTTTTAGTGGGTTATCACTCGAAGGATCTTTCTTGCCTACTACCTCTGTGACTTTGGCAATCACTTTCGGAGGCACAGTCATTTTTATGTCTTTCTTAGCTTCCTTCAACTTCTTCTTTTCTTTCGCTGACAGGACCGGTGTGAAGGCACCCTGATCACTGTCAGATTCGGTGTCGGTCAGAGACTTTTTCTTTGCTCTTCCCTTCACTCCTTTAACTTTCGTTTTCTTTGGCGTTTCCTCTCCCTCGGTTTCACTCCCGGTTGATAAACTGCCCTTTTGTTTGGCGGCCTTCAGGATGGCTTTACCCTTTCGGATAGATGCCAACCGCTCTTTATGTTGAGCAGAGCTCAGCTCTTCCTCTTCCCCGGGAACATATGCCCTAGTGGCATAGGTCCCCTCTCGAATCATCGTACTGATGATTCCGTTCAACTTTTCCTCCGGCTCGGAACACTCTTCCAGTCGACGAAGCAACTCGTCTCCATCCAGAGTGTAGAGCCTCGGGGTGCCCGGATGCTCCGCTCGTTCTACCCAGTCCTCTGCAGTCCTGGGTTCTTTCTCCATATCGGGTTCCCGGTACAATACCTCTCCCGCGGTATCCATTCCGGTCACCCCCATTCCAGTATGGTCAGTCAATACATGTGGTAGGTTCGGAAGGCGATTCTGCCGATATGCGATTTCGCAATCGAACATCGCCCTCCGGAACGACTGACTCACTTGCAGTCCAGCCTCAGTCCGATTGTAAAACAGCAGCCATTCGGATGGCAGTGCTGCGTATTCTGTCGGGGATAGGAAGTGCCGAACGCAGTCCCCAGTGGTTGCGTCCCAACACTTTCGGTCTCCTTCTAGGATCCGGTCGTGAATATGAACTTCCCGACCGTCGTACCTCGATTTAAATCCATCCAGATTCGGTTCGAGCAGCGGCTCCTCCGATCGTTCCAGGATTTCCTCAATCTCCATTCCCATAACCTCCTCTGCTTCGGAAATATCCTCATTCAATGCACTTTCTTCGTTCTTGGTTACTGGCGACATCGCCTCGGTCTCCATAAATGCTTCGGACACCTTGTCGAGGGCCGATCGTTCGGAATGAGAGCCAGACGCCGAAGCCATCGTGACACTCAAAAAGTTCTTTCACTCGTTTATAACGGAATGACAGGTACCAGGACCCTTTCTACGGGATCCTGGCGACTTCACCCACCTGCTATTCACCGAGTTCACTTTCAATCAGTCTTTATCTCCTCGCTTTTGTGCTCTAATACGCTTCCCCTTGCTCTGTCCGGCGAACCGTAAACAAATATGGCGGATTGCTGACCCGCGTCGACCTTTGCGCACGCGCGTTGGTCTCGCGAGATACCGCGCATTCGGCGAGACTTCGGTTTCCCGCGCTTGCAAAAATATAAACAATCATTCATCCTTCCCGCGCGTCACGCATTACGATCAGGTAATTATAGCACTGATATCCTCACCGCCCTGTCGAATTCATCTCGAGTCATTATGGATTTAAATACGGATAGCTACTACTAATCCGCCGGATTATCCGTCCATTACCCACTGGCACATTCACAGGTAAGTTTGTTGGATCTCTGACTTTTATCGTGATCATTCCTACATAGAAGACGAATTACCCGGTTGCCCCGGTAATTATGACAATATTTAACTGATTACATCGTTGTGTTTCAGGTTAGGTAACAGCACCCCTCACCCTCAACCTAGGGCTGCGACGAACCCCTACTGGATTCTCTTTACACCTGACATTCGGAGAGGTTTTCGCCCGTTCCCTCTTAGCCACAGAGGGGACAGTCCTTCTCTTCCTGTCTACACCTGCCGAGACATTCTTTGTTTTCTCCGATCTTTTTGGAGATGCTTTAATTTGCACCGCTTCCTTCTTCACTTTCCTGGGCCTACCCGGGCCCCTCTTCTCGATTACTCTATCTAAATCCCTTTTCATCTCATCTTTTTCTTCCTGTCCCATTTTGAACATTTCCGAGGAGTACTCTCTCCCCTTCCATGGTTTCAACCGGGCCACATTCGATTTCTGATTCCTCCCGAAGGTATCTCTCATCAGGACTGTATCATCACTTACTCTCTGGGTAATCCTCCACGGACCATCCCAATTATCTCTCAGCTTGATGCCAACCAGAGGTTCGTGGTATCTCGCTACTAAGTCCCCTACCGCAAACCGCCGAACCTTTAGGTTAGTATCATAGCCCACTTTCTGCCATTTAGCTGTCTTTCCTAATTCCTTTCTTACTAATTCGTACGCCTTCCGGAATTGCTCCTTCAACGCTTCCACAAACATGATCTGACACGGGACATCTGGATTCATACCCACTACTCCGAACACTAGGTCCGCTGGCATAATCAGATCCTCCCCGAATACTAACAGATTCGGAGAGCAGTTCGTACTCGCATGTACCGTGCTATTATAAGCATGGCAAACAAAGTCACACTGCTCATCCCAATCATCCATCTCTTGATTTACTAAACTCTTCAGGACCTGTATCAGGGTACGATTGAATCTTTCCACCTGACCATCACTCTGTGGTCGATACGGATTGGTTCGGGTCTTGCAAATGGCCAATTGATGACACATTTCCTGCCATAGATTCGATTCGAACTCTCTCCCTTGGTCGCTATGCAACATCAGAGGCACTCCCAAGTACAGTATCCATCCCTTCACTAACATTCTAGCACAAGTTGCTGCTTTATGATCCTTCATTGGGAATACCTTCGTATACTTCGTATAGTAATCCGTTACTACCATCATACATGTATTTCCTTCCGGAGTTGTCACAAATCCTGTAATTATATCTACTGCCACTCTTGCGAACCTTACTCCAAACAGTTCCTGGGTTAAGGGCATTTTACCCAACCCAGGTCCGGGCTTGCTCGTACAACATTTCGGACAAGTGTCTATCCATCTCAACAGATCCGTACTCATACCTGGCCAGTAATACATTCTAGCCAGCCTTTCCAGAGACCGTTTTCTCCCAAAATGGCCACTGGTCCGATGCCCATGGCAAAAGAACATTATATCCCTTCGCATGGCAGTAGGAATAAAGATCTGTCTCGACTTATTTCCCAACGCATTCGTCTTCCACCTATAGATCAGTCCATTCACCACTTCTAACTCTGTCCATTGAGCTATTAGTCGCCTCATCTCCCTATTCTCCAACGATACTGCTGGCCGACTCGGGATCCTTCCTTCTATAAGTAACATCTTCAGACGGATACTATTCGCATCTCTCTCCTGGAAGCCCTTAATGGAGTTCTCGTCCCATTCTAGTATAACGGGTTCGAGATCTCTAAAAGGCTTTCGGACTCCTGCCAACACGGCATTATGCTTCCCACAATCATCACATCCGTCATTCTGACACTTCCTCACCGGGATTCGCGACAACGCGTCAGCGTTTACATGCTTAGCCCCCTTTCTATGCTGAATTTGGCTATGGTCCAATCCGAACTCGGATAGGTGTGCTAACCACCGTCCTATCATACCTTCTGCATCCTTAAAGTTTAATAACCACCGCAGGGAGGAGTGATCCGTACGTAAAGTAAAATCAGATCCCCACAAGAAGTGCTTATATTTCTTAGTATATACTACCACTGCCAATAATTCTCTCTTTGTCGTACAATAATTCCTTTGTGCCTTACTCATTGTATTGCTTGCAAATGCGATTGGAACCTCTTTCCCATCTTGGACTTGAGACAAAGCTGCCCCTATACTTTCATTGCTCGCATCAGTGTCTAATATGAAATGACCATCCGCAGTGGGGTATTTCAAAACTGGTGTTTCCACGAACAACCGTTTAATCAGTTCGAATGATTCCCCTTGTTCTTTCCCCCATGGAAACTTCTCCTTACGTCTCCCCGGGGTCCAGTGCGACAGACATTGTATTGGATAACTTATCCGGGAGTATCCTGGTAAGAAATCTCTATAATAAGAACAAAATCCTAGGAAGGATCTTACTTCTTTCGGTCCTTTAGGAATGCTCCAGTCTGTTACCGTCTTAACCTTTTCCGGATCAGCTTTCACCCCATCTGTTGAGATGATCCGTCCTAGATAGTTAATACTTTTCTGAAACATGTTACACTTTTTAGCTTTCAGCTTTAATCCATTCGAGATTATTCGCTGCAACACCAACTTCAAGTTCTCCAGGCATTCCTCGAATGTCTTTCCGAATATGATCACATCGTCCAGATATACTAGACATTTCTTCCACAATAAGTCATTCAGTAAAGTCTCCATCATTGCTTCAAACGTGGCCGGAGCATTACAGAGTCCGAATGGCATCACGTTATACTGGAACAACCCTACATGGCTCGAAAACGCAGTTTTCTCTTTGTCTTCTTCTTTCATGCCCACCTGCCAATAACCAGACTGCAAATCAATCGTACAAAACCATTTATTTCCTCCGAGGGAATCAATGGTCTCATCTATCCGGGGGAGCGGATACGAATTCTTCTTAGTCAAGCCATTCAGTTTTCGGTAGTCTATACAGAATCGGATACTCCCATCCTTCTTTGTTACCATACATACTGGACTACTCCAAGGACTGGTGCTCGGAGTTATTACCCTCTCTGCCAACATCTTCGTAATCTCTTCTTCCGCTACCACTTTCTTTGCTAGCGGGAGACGTCTATATGGTATCTTTACTGGATTTGCCCCTTCTGTGTTAACCCCTTCCACACGGTAAGCCAATATACTGCACAAAATTGCATTGAGTTACAGGAAATCCAGTGGTGAAGGGGTTAATTGAGTGTAGGACTCGGTCCGTTCGTCCCAACGGCTCTCCGGGCCGCGCGAAGGCTGAACTACACTCAGTTAACATCTCCCTCAGGGCTTCTCTCTGTTCTTCCGTCTCTACTCCGGATCCCTCTATTAACTTTTTCAATCCTTCTTCCATTTCTTCATTGTTCGGGACTAGTCCACTTCCATTCTCAAGGCTACTGGTGACCGCTTCCGCGGATATCACTTCTCCTACTACAGTGCCTTTCTCTAGATAAATGGTTTTCGAACCCGGGTTCGTTATAGGGGCCACCCCCCATGCTATGTTGCCTATCAGGGTGTCGGCCGATTCCAACCCCTTCTTTCCCAACACTGTCACATTAGGTTCGAAAACCCCCGGAACGCCCCTCTTCATCCTACTGGAGGCTATTAACACATCACATGCCATTCCGGGAGGTATTTTTACCGTCTGTACCACACTCGCTACTCCACTAACCTCTCTTGCCAGGCATTGTATCCTGTCTTTGTAGGGACGATTTACTTTCAACATTCCAGTGACGGGGTCCAATTTTACCCCATATAAGGAAGCGAAATCCATCCCAATGATACCATCATCCTCTATCCCAGCGATAGTAGGGGAAATGACATATTCCCTACCACCCACCAAGATGATCATACAAGTTCTACCAAACGTTCGTATCTTGCTCCCATCAGCCGCACATGCATTTACCCTCGTTGTGAGGTCATCATCCATGTTCGACACCAGATCGTAGAATCTTTTCGACATAGCGGAGTGGCTAGCTCCGGTATCCAACAAAAATTCTCCCATTCTGCCGTTTACAGATACGGACACATACCATCTCTTTCCTCCCATCATAGAGGGATTACTTGCGAACCTCTTGATGTCGTCTGTCATGTCAAAGTTGAATCCGAATCCTTTCAAATACTCCAGACACGGATGTCCTTGGGGAAGGCGGATCCCCCCGATCCTGGATAGTTCTTCTACCCAACCTTCCTCTCTATTGGTGATCGGTTTCCCTTCTTTGCTCTCCATGGCAACTGTCTCACCAATACCCCCAGCCCCACATGTTTTCGGCTCATCAGCATTTCCCATGCTGCTGGGCGGATACATTACAGACTCCTCAATCGCGTTCGTATGGATTGTATCCTGGCATACTTTATTCGGGGTCGTCAGCTTGCCTTCACGGACAACCCCCTCTAATTTCCCGCCTCCTCTCTCTTTCTTTCTCTCCAAACTGGTTTCTCGGCCGTACATTCGGCTGCGAAATGTCCGGTCTCCTGGCACCTAAAACACTTCACCGTTGCTCGATCTAGCTTCGGTCGTTTCTGGTAGTCCAACAATCCTTTCATTTCTTCCATCATGGCCATTAACCGTTTCTCATTCTCTGATGACGCTCCTACCTGGGGAGTAGGGATGGGCTTAGAGCTTGCCTCTACTGGCTTCTCTTTCTCAGGTGGTTTACTACCATTTTTCTTCCACCGATTTTTCCGATCCCACTTATCTCCCCCTATCGCTGCAATTCTTTCCTCCTCCGAACCATCGTCCGAATCACTTTCTTCTGGAGCGGCCGTATGTGCAGACGCCACTCTTTGGTTGGGTACGAACCCAGAAAGTAGTCGTTTCTTCTTTTCGTGCTGATCGATAGCCAAAAAGAAGTCCACCATTGAGGATCCTCGCCCCCATTCCTTCTGGACGAGTTCCGCATGGGACGGGTCCCTCAGTCCTTTTATGAAGTGTGTGAATAGTTCATCCAAGAAATATTCATCATCCCGTCTCCAATAAGGTCGAGCCTTTTGCAACAATCTTTGAAGCTCCAGTCCGAATACTTTCGGAGACTCTTTTGGTTTCTGTGTTCGTACCTGGAATTCCGACCAAGGATCATTCGCGGACAGCACCCCAAAGATGTGTGTGGCGGCTGCTACCAATTGGTCATAGTTTCCATCTTCCCCATACGTTTCTCGCCAATCATCTACAGCTATGCGTCCCGGACCTTCGCTCAACCATTTAATCAGAGGACCCAAGGAAGCCTCCTTGTCCCACCCATGATAACGGTTATCGTCGCAAAAGTCTTGGTAGCTTTCCTTCCAATTCTCTCCATTGAACCGCCGGGGAGTTCGAACAGGCTTCCGGGCACTGTTCTGACTCCATACCAGTCTATCAGACTGCCTCCGGCTCCATTCCATTATTTCCGACTCATCTTCCCGGGTCCGACTGCAACAGTCTATCCCCATTCCTTGTATACAAGGATCGGATTCTACTATGGCAGCAACCCTCGGGCCCATAGATGATCGTTTTGTCAACCTCCTCGGAGCAGGGACCGGTCTGGGTGCCCCTCCTCTTGGATTTGGCTGAGTTCGTTCAGGACTGGGGGGGTAACCTCCGTACGAACCAGGGTTCGGCACAGGTCTGGCTCCTCCTCCCGGATTCGTTCCAGGGCTCGGAGCACCACCTGCCCCTCTGCTCGGAATCGATCCTCCCCCTTCATTATAGGACTGATGTCCTTCGTTCGATCCGGCTCCGGGTAATGGTGCCCGATACTGGTAGGTTATATTATATACCGGTGGTGGTGGCACCATATAGTTATCTCCTGCCAGCGTGTCGTCCGCAAAAGGATGCAGAGAGCCGTAACTGTGGTTCATTCGTTTTGGTGGGGCCTCACTCGTCAGATCATGGGTGCTAGAGATCTCTTTCTCCTCAGTTCCCCCATACGTGACCTTACGATAAGTCTCATTCGGGACAGTCCCTCCCTGGGTTCGTTCATACTTTCCTTCCGAAACAACCCCCCGTGTTTCGATGGGATCTACCGTAGTCAATATCGGACTAGGTGTGGATGCAACATGTTTAGGCAGCTTGGCTCCCTCATTCATTGGTTCCTGGCGCCTAGTCTCTTCTTCTTTGCGGATCTCTTCTATCTGACTCTGATAGGCCAAGTAGGTATCATTGATCTCATCTTTCTTTTTCTGAATATTTTCGAGGTCAGCCTTCATGTCGATTCGAGCTTGCTTCAACGCCTCTCGTTCTTGCTCGAACTGTTCCCGCAGGGCCTCGCCGGCTTTCTCTTCCTTTGAGTAATCAGCCTTGATTTTCTTGACCCTTTTGGATTGTCGTTCGATCTCGCTTTCATAGGTATCCCGAAGATCACGACTTCGGCGAGCCTCTTCCTTCTCTTTCTGGAGTTGTGCTTGCTCCTCGGTCAGACTGTGTTGAGCAGTCTTCACTTTCTGTTGGACCTTGGCCAACTGAGAAGTTTCGAGAGCCAACTGTTCACTTATATATTTCCTATCCGCTTGGATTCTGGATTTTACTTCACTCAATTCCGCAGCTTCCTTCTGGTTCTGTGCGATGACCCTTGCTTTTTCGTGGGCCAATCGGATCAAATCCTCATTCATGGCTGTATGCCGATCCCTCATTGACTCCTCTTCTGCTTTCAATTTCTCGCAGTAGGCGTCATAATCAGGGACCTGTCGACCTCTTCTAGACAAGTCTCGTTCCATATGTCCGAGGTTCGGTTCGGAGGGAAGCATGTCCGCCCATGGGTTCCCTCTGAACGGATTGGTATTCGGCACCGTCCTGGGAGGAGGAAATTCTCCCGGAGTTCGAAAAATCAGACTCCTCTTTCGACCTTTTTTATTCTCTGGAGTATGCATTCGAGAGGCAATATCCCAGATTTCATTTATTTGGGCGACTGTGTAGTCCAATTCCCCATCTTCCAGCTCGGTTCCCGATCCTTCATCCCCCCCGTTCCTTGACTGAGCCTCTGCCAGGGTCAGTCCGCTATCTCCTACATAAAATCCTGGTCACGGCACCAGTGTAGAGTTCGTCTTTAGGTAATTCGATTAAATAAGGACTCGAACTGCAGTTTTCATGTAGAGATGCAAGAAACAGGATTTTATTAGCGTTCACCTGTACAATAAAGCTAGTCCTTGAGGTATATGAGGTTCGATCGGTATATGATTATCTTTCGATGCTTTCAATATGTTATACAGTCAGAGACCTGAGAAGGTCTGCCAGAGCAAGGGGGTGAGGACAGCTTATATACTGTCCGCTTCCGATAGGGGTGCCCCCTGGCTCTGGCCGCCCGAACTACCTTGTAGGCGTTCGATAACAATACTAATATTAGTGTCCCTACAATAGCACCCCCCCCCCTACCCCTCCGTATATCTTGTACTAAATACGCCAAAGATACGTTTTTTTCTTGCTCCGTATGTTGAACAGAAACGCAATTATGGCCGTATGTACATACGGCCGGCCGTATGTACATACGGCGGCCGTATCTTTTTCCGTAAGATGCGGACATGTTGAGCTGAAATGCAAAAATGAACTGAAACGCAAAAAAGACACATACGGCCCTCCGTATGATACGGTGAAACGCCTTCCTGGGCCTTAGTATGCAACAGCTGTAACCATGTACACTGCAGGCTTTACAGAATTATACTAACTTATTACGGCAATACTCTTATTGTCACAAATCAATTACCTGGAAATTATAAACCATACAAGTGCCTCTACATGGGTACCCACAATTTTGACCATGTCGCCGTGTCGAATTTTAGCCAAAGGGCCGTGTCATCGTGTCGATTTTTAGACCATATAGAACATACTAGGGCCGTATAAAAACGGCCGTATCCGTCGATTTTTAAAAGGGCCGTGTCGCCCGTGTCGACTTTTTAAAGGGCCGTGTCGCCGTGTCGCCCATGTCGAATTTTACCCCATGTAGAGGCACATACAATGTAGGACTTCTAGATAGGGTAATCTATATATTGGGGACCAGATAGGGGGGGGGGTGAGATCAGCTAGAAATTAGAGACTAGGGAAAAGAGCAGCTAGAGATGGGAGACTGGTTAGGGAAGAGAACAGCTATAGATGGGAGACTGGTTAGGGAAGAAAACAACTATAGATGGGAGACTGGTCAGGGAAGAGAACAGCAATATATGGGAGACACGCTAGGAAAGAGAACACCTAGAGAAAGGAGACCTGCTTAAAAAAAAGAATAGCTGGAGATGGGAGATCTGCTAGTTAAGAGAACAGATAGAGAAGGATAAGAGAAACCGAATTCTAGATTTTGTCTATTTCGATGGTACAGCACCCGTTGTCATTGTTTGATGATAAGCTTTGCTATGCCCTATGTCTGGCTACTATACTGACATTTGTAATTAGATTAAAAAGTGTGAGGAACTAGAGAGAGAGTTTGAATCAGAAGTTACTTTTACTACGAAGGCAAAACCGAGATTATAAGCTTATCCTAACAGAGACAGCTGATGAAGTTGAAATACAATTCATATATCACAACATAGAAACTGGTGCTATGTGTGTGTGGCAGTGTAGAGTATGTAAATGTCATAGACGAAGCCAGATCCTGGTATATATTTTCATCACATTATCTCACATTGACTAGTTATGCCTATATTAAGCTTGTTTCATTTCCTGTGAAAGCTCTGAATAGTTATTACTAAGGTTATAATGTCTAGAGAATTATCGGATTGTTTTACTTCTCAATATGTTTGGAGTTGTTTTGTTAACAACTCCATTTGTGTTCTATAATATGATTGATCGACCTATGACTATGAAATCATGCTATTCCTGCAGTGCTAATCGTTAAATAACTAGCAATGACAATAGTCTTATGTCGTCTACTAGTAATTAGCATAAACCTTTTTTTAATAAATTGTAGCGGGTCCATAATGATCAAGAAGCGGGATTCCCTTTTGTTCAATGACATGCTATTAAATACGTTTTGTCTTTATCTAGAGTCTAAAGGTTAAAACCAAATAGGTGTTGGAAAATGATGGAACATAATATTAGAACACCCCTGCTCCAACATGATATCCATACCTCCCGCTAAAATACAAAACGGTCAGCCAATATGACACCTAACACTCAACTTTGAAATATGATAGCTTTGGTAAACTGAAATTTGTAATTGAAAAGGAAATTTTAATTGTTGAAATACATGTTAATTCATCGCCGAGCTGTTTCCACAACGTCACTGGATTCTCCTCAGATTCAGGTTTATGATCCCTACCCAACAAATCACTGAGCTCCATGGACAAAACAAGCCCTCATCATTAGTATATATACATCAGTAGTCTGTAAGCCAGTATGTAGTTTCAAAACATGAGTTGCTCCTGAGATACTAATGTGCGATCAGAAATGCTGGCTGTATAGCACCTCTAACACTTCTTGTCACTAATGGCAATGTTTCCAGGTCACTGACCCCTTGTATGTCACTGTGATGTTGGCATTCAGCAAACACCTTTACAGGCGGGCTGTCTGTATATGGCTTCCTCTGCTGGTCTGGTTACCATGCACTAATGTCCTGCGCATCACAGGCTCTGGCACCTCAGTATTTAGGAACAGCAGACAGCCTGAGCAATTACACAGCGCATGTTCTATTGTGGGCAATCCCCCAGAGACATTCAATGAATTACATGGGAATTCCTGGAATTGTTGGTCCATTTCATTCCGATAATTATCTGATCACATTTTTTTGAAAGTGGCTAAAATTGTTCGACCCAATTTTAGAATCAACATTTTAGGTATTTTGTTCCAAAGTAAAAACATCAAGTTCTTAACAAATTGGTTTCCTAGGTGTTACTTATGCACTAGTGTTATAAAGCTGGATATTATTGGTGTTTTGATCGTAATGCCATCTTAGATGAATAGATAAAGGTTCACTCTTGGACTTTTTGACTAAGGCACAAGGCAAATCTAAGCAAGACAACCCTCAGTGCATGGCGCGAGCGCTCCTTTGTATATATATATCTCATTCAATTTTAGGCTATAATTGCAGTATATCACACAAAGCCAGAGTTGGAGTGAGGTTTACTCCAGCTTGTCTGGTTTTCTGTACCATGCCTCAATTCTTCAAATATATCCATTCAATTTTGAGTTAAATCAGATGAAAAGTTTATTTTTAATGGTTAGATAATCAATTAGGAAACTGGGACAGGCAGTTTAATACTGTTCAGGGTTCTGTCACTGGGTGTGCGAAATAGGGCTGCCCTTGGGTAAATCAATGGGGCTGTCATATTCACTATGAAGCAAACCACAACTTGAGCTGTTTCACCTA
Source organism: Harmothoe impar (assembly GCA_947462335.1). Lineage (NCBI taxonomy): Eukaryota > Metazoa > Annelida > Polychaeta > Phyllodocida > Polynoidae > Harmothoe > Harmothoe impar. Next base: position 60,796,330 of record OX381712.1, on the reverse strand, counting down.
ATTCCTCTGGCCTACTTGCTGAACTCATCAGCTCCCACATTGTGACTGCCCTCCTGAGCTGCTCTCCACATCCTGTGCTGCTCCTCTACCCTGAGCTTCTCCCCCACACGGAGCAGCTTACAGACCCCTTGGACCTTATTGGATTCTCATCTTATCCAAGTTCCAGATCTCTGCTCATCCAATCTTTTATTGTGAGCCACCTCCTAAACTCAAACAGTCATACAATAAACTGCTTCTCTACCTTGAAAATGTATCACCCTCTGGAAATTGCTCCCACTCTCATATTCAGCACACTAACATACTATTGCCCATACCAGAGAAAAGTCTGTGCACCTATAAGCCTTAAGTATAAGCCTTACATGCCAAGATAGAACACCACATGGCCTTGGTGGGACCTTGGTGGTATTGAATGATCCTCCCATACTCTACCACAGCCAGGCGGTCCCCTATACAGCTTCTCCCAATCCCATCAGGCCTCAGCCAACATTCCTGATTGGTTGTGGTGTAAAGGTGACACCAGTTGATGCTAACAGTGACCGCTGGTGAGGCACAGGTTAACTATTATTTTAAGGTATGTGGGCTACAACCAGGGACCATTTTGCTTCTAGCACCCAACTTTGTTAGAGATAATGGAGCTTGATTATGGTCAATGATTACATTGAATGCTAGCATGCACATGTAAGGAAAGGGGGACGTAGACACGCTGCTATACTCTGGCTGGTATCTGGCATTTGCAGGATGGTTATTTAGGACTCCCTCATATACTAATTTGTCTATTTTGGCATTCATACAACATGCAAACTGATGTACTTACCAATTAATTTCCTTTTAAATTGTTAATGAATATGCTGCACTGAATGGATGTAGATCGATTCACAAGACAACGTTGACATTGCATTTTTTTTTTAAGGTTTTTATTGGGTCTAATAATACATCCAAAATACGTAGTAAATATGAAATGTATTAATAACCAGCATATTGGCGCATTGCCTTCCCTCCGCTGGCACCCCTGATGAGAACATTATGTACAATTATGTTATAAATATATACAGTATGACGTGCATTTGTAGATCTAGTCATAATTTTGTATCTGCGTTTGTAAACAATAACTTACATAGTGTACAGGAGTTTTCATGTAATAATGATGAGATGAGATGAGTGATGAGGTATTATAAGCAGGTTTCACAATGAGATCTTTTGTGTACAATAAAAACTACATAAAACAGTTCGGGTAGTCCTTCTTGATCTCAATTTTAAAAGAATTAATGTCATTAATTAGTGTATACGAGGGTTTTAAATTATTCCATGCAATAATGGCTTTGTAAAAAGCACTCCTTAGAACAATAGGCTTTTGTGTTACAGGGGTAATCAGCCTCTTTCCAGTATGTCGTCTGGTAGGCAGAGCTCTTTTATCAATCAGACGGTCCATTTTAGATAGTTGGTAGGCATAGAAGAGCAAGTGCGTTCCTCTTCTATCAACTAGTTTTTTACATTTGGACAACCTATGCAGCTCATTTGTGTTATAAACAGGATCTTTTTCTAATTTAACCTTATAAATAATTCTTAGACATTTATTTTGCATATATTGGAGCTCAAGGTTTTCACCTTTGTTGCCCCTATCCCAGATAAAATCCACATAATCAAACGATGGTAGTACCATGCTCTTATATATACAAGTAGCAGTTTCAATCTCCGAATAATGCCTAATTCTGGCTAATTGACCAATCTTATATCTAGTATTATTGACAGTGGTTCGTCTGTGCTGTACAAATTTCATATCAACATCTAAATTCAGGCCCAAATATGGGAAATTAAAAACTCGCTCTAATGGCACATTGTTGAGCATTAATACAGAATTATCATTTTTATCACCATTAAAAAGCATCCATTTAGTTTTGCTCTCATTTATTGTGAGACTGTTCTTTATACACCAGTGCGAGATACTTAGCAGTGCTGCATCCATATTAGCCTTAGTTGTACAAGTGATGACCGCATCGTCGGCATATAAAGTAATATCAAAATTTCCACATTTTCCAAGAGAATTCACATAAATAGAAAAAAGAACTGGGCCCATTACGGAACCCTGGGGTACTCCATACACAATGTTATTATACTCAGATAGATGATTATTAGCTAAAGTACATTGTTTGCGATTAGTTAAATAGCTCTCAAACCAGCGGCACGTATTTTGGCTGAGTCCTAAAGTCGATAGTTTTTTTAGCATAATTAAGTGAGAAACAGTATCAAAAGCCTTCTTGTAATCTAGATAGAGGCAATAAGAAGGCACATTATTAATAGTATTAGTTAAGACATTTTCAATGTGTTCACAAATAGCCGTCTGGGTTGAGCGCGCTTTACGGTAACCGTGTTGGTTTTTACACAACAGACCATTATTTTCAATGTAAACTTGTAGTCTATTACAAACTATTTTTTCAAGAATCTTCCCTGGAAGGGGTAAAAGACTAATAGGTCTAAGGTCATTTACACTTTTGCTATTGGGCTTCTTAGGTAGAGGAATGATAGTCGCAGCCTTCCACTCGTCAGGAAACGTATAAGTTTCTAAACAGCGGTTATACAAACAGAGCAATACATCAGCAATAGCTATGAAGGCATCCTTTAAGACATAGGTCTTAATATGTTTAATAGAGGATGGCTTTTTTATTTTTATATTCTTAAAAAGCTTCATTAAATCAATATAGCTAATCGGTTCTAGCAGGTTGGTATCATGTAGAGGAGTACCGTATGGCTGGTTCTCATGTAATACATCAGGTGGCAGCACCGGCAGTGCGTCTGCAAGGTTCTTGCCTACATTCGAGAAAAACTCATTAATAAACTGTGAACATTCATCCTGTGGTATCAGTTGGCCTGTAACACTATTCTTAAGCTTAATTAAAGTTGACATTGTTTTATTAGGCAATAATTTCCTGATACCCTCCCAAAATTTGGCAGGATCGTCCTTTCTATAGGCTAAAAGTATACCCACCTCAGTCTTTCTACTGTTAAAAATAAGTGATTCAACCCTATTTCGGTAGAAGTTTGCAATATTCCAACTATCTTCAGTGTTTATACGTCTGGCAGTCCTATACAGATTGTCTCTATTTCTCATGGCATCAATTATAGGAGGGGTCAGCCACTCCGGGGTATACTCAGGGATGACCAGTTTACGTACAGGACATATAGCATTCAAACAGGTTTTAATATTAAAAAGGATCCGTATCCACATTTCATTAGGGTCATGTAAAGTGACTATGTCATTCCAATTAATATGTAATAATCTGTTCTTAAAAGTTAGGAAATCATACCGTCTGTACGACCTAGCCTTTATACATTTTTTTACAATTTTCGTGCGTTCACATTTTAAAATCATGTAGATTGGTGTGTGGTCAGAAATATGAAAGTTTATCAGGCCAGATTCAGACACATTATGTACATTGGTGTAAATGTGGTCTATCAAAGTTCCAGATATGGGGCGTGTTGGTTCTTGTATTAGTTGGAAGAGCTCACAATCAGTACAGAATTTTCCAATCCCCGCTTCTTCTACATGTTTATCATTAAAAATATCCACATTAAAATCACCAAACATAACAATTTTTCTGTTTTTAGTAACTGGTAACTTTAATTCAGTTAATTTCTTGTAAATAGCATCTTTATCAACATCATCATCTGGAGGCCTATAACAAACATATATCTTATACTTAATTACACCAACCTCAACATCTACACATAGAATTTCATAGTCCTTAGTTATGGACGAGGAAGCCATATCAGCAGTGGCTAGGTAAGTATCCCTCATATATAACATTAAACCTCCTGCTTTTTTATTCCTGTTGGGGAACCTATCAAGCCTTAGGTATTGATAGCCGGGGATAAACATGTCTATGTCCCTTTTGTCCGGACCAAGCCATGTTTCCACTATACCGGTAAAATCAGAACTACTAATTATTTTAAAGGCATTTACCCTTTTATGAAAAACAGACCGTGCATTCATGCATATAAAGGACAACCCTTTGGTATTTTTTATGTGATTAATCGAAACCATGATGAACTACCCTTGGTGGGGGTCAGGTGTGAGATGATACTGAAAATGATACCAAGTATGTGTGATCGAATCTGATACTCCATGCGTGCGGTTTCTATATGAACGGTCGGCTGTGTGCCCTACTACCGGTACATTACATTTTCAAACATGAAGTTTTACAAAAGGGAAAAACAAGACAAGGAAAAATAAATGCATGAGATATTTATAAGCATCAGGAGATATGTGATAAAACCATCTACCGGTAGGCAGGGTTGTATAATAATACCATGCTGTTATCCATATAGACATGTTTTCATTGTAACGCAATGTTATTGACCATACCTCAATCAGCTGTTCAGACCTTTAGGTCAATGTGTTACTGGGTTAGCTGTTACATAAATATACTAAGCCTGGTTGCCCACTTTTTGGCTATACTGTAAGTGGCAGAAATAGAACAAGTAATCACAATTGAGATTGATTGCCATTATCTGGCTATTGAGAGCATACCGTAGGGGGACTGTTAGGCTATATTGATCCTTAGGGCAAGTACCCTAGAGTCTTGTATAGTATAAGTGTTTGTGAAAGATTCAGTATGATCGTACATTGACATATACATGTATTATCAGTGTTCTAAGTATCACATACACCCTCCTCCAGAAGGCTTATTTCTTTGTACCTTTTGGGGACTTGTGCATTATATTGAACAGTGTCTCTCTCATGCTGGTGGAGGCTTTGGATTCATTTTTCTTCGCTTTTGTCTGTTTTACACGCGTTGAACTTATCGGTGTGGAGACGCTTGGGGTGGGCGTGGTCATGCTGGCAATGGTAGATACAGCAGCGGCTGGATCCTTCTGTTGACTTGTGAAGACGAGTTGCGTCGGGGTAAGCGTTCTTGTAGGAGTCAATACAGCCTGTCGCCCTGGAGGAGACTGTGCTGTGGTGGGGGTAGCCGGGGTTGTGATGTGTGTTACTACTGCCACTGTCATAGCAGTCGTCACGTTAGGTGTAGGGGTGGAGCTCACAACCGGGGGCTGCTCCTGTGCTATTGCTGCTGCTGCTACTACTGGAGGGGTGGTCACGGCCTGAGTTGCTGGTGAGCTGGTTTGAGCAGTCGGGGGGGTTGGCGGGTATAGCTCAAACAGTCTTTTTCTCACTTTCATGAGAACTTCACCTCCTCTGTTCCTACCACTATGCGAGCCATTCTCCAGTGCCTTACTGCGTAGGCCTACTCCTATGCCCCAATATGGACAGGAAGTCGCCTCCAGTAGCTTCCGGTCCTGCGTCTCTAGTATGTAGGTGCGTAGGTGATCATGTTGTTGGTACTTATACATGTTAATTTCCTCCAGGTGCTTTTCGTCTTCCTGCTTCCAGGCATGGCAGTCAATAGATTTAGCAATCTTCTGTGCTGCTGCCGGCATGTAGCAGTCCTTTATACGATCAGCTTTGACCACATTGCCCGCAAAGATCGCTTTTCTGTAGGCGAATAAGTGTTCAACCGACGCCCAGTCTCTCCCATCAGCGTGTATCTTACATGGATAAAAGTTAGATAGGGGCGCGTGCTCACTTTGGTAGGCGACATAGTAGTCAGTAATGATTGTCTTAGTGTTAGAGAGCTGTATCTTTTGGGGCAGGTCATTCAGCGCATGATGTGGGTAGTAGCGTCCATTGTACAGAAGGCCCCTACCCCTTGGCTTAACTGTGATGCCTGCCTCAAAGGCCATCTTAGCAATGGCACTAATGTCATTTTTTTGCTTTCTGACCTCGTTATTAGAATCCTCTGTAATAAAGGCATGTCTGAACCTAGTAGTCTTCAAATTTCCTTTTAGGGAGAGGATTTTATCTCTTGAAGTAGCCTTTGTCATGACCACCATCATGGATCGGTCTTCACTCATAGGTGACCCCTGCCTGTATACGTAATCGATCTCAAACTCATCAAATGTCTGATCAATGGAAGAGAAGATGTCGATAGCAATTTGTCGTGTGTTTTCACCTTTGGAAAACTTTACACCATCTATTACTAGATTTTTCCTTCTCAGGGAGTGATCGATCACATTAATCATATTAAAATGCTCACGAATATCAGTGGAGTTAACCCTAGCTTGACGTTCATTTTCCTCAAGTTTCGACTTTAGGGAGGCTATCTCTCTTGTTTTTGCATCATTCTGTCCTTGAAGGGTACGTACATCATCTTGTGAGTATTCAAGAGACCGTTTTAGCTCATGGTACATAGTTTCTAGATTGTCCTTTTCCCTCATAAGGTACTCCACAGTAATCCCTAATCTAGTCTTACCATCCTGCCTTGTTTTCGGTTGAGACTCCTCTAGAGCCTTTAAAGCCTCTTCTTTTGTCGGTGGTGCTCGAGCCATGTTGACTTAGTGAGTGAGGGTGGTTGGCCGGGCGCCGGTGTCAACAGGTAACAACACAGGTGAGAGACGAGTGGCGCAGTGCAGGTAGGAATGGCGGGGCAAAATCAGGTTGGTCTGGTTAAAAACAGTCCTAAAATATTAACCATGTAGATATACCCACTGAAAATGCCTTCCTTATGTGCTCTAGTCCTTTATACTACTCCTGTACGCTGTAGGACCTTGTGCTCCCTTATTTAACTGCAGGAAAGAGACTTAGTAGTAGGGCAGGCGCCTTGGTGGTGTTTACTCGGTGACCGTCATACCGCATTGACTTGATATTTACTAAATCAAGCTATAATATTTTGAACATGTGATTTTATTAGATTTGTAGTAAATAAGATCTCATATGTACCTTATATGATTATATTGGTCATATAATTAAATGAACTAAATTACCTTAATAAATAGGCAATATCAACAAATGGTAAAAGTATATCATTTCTTGACTTAAATATGATATTCAGGGAACTATTTTCATATTAAGACTGTGAAAGGTTACATTCCCTTGTAATTCCCTCTCATGTTGGTTCACTCTGATCATAAAACTAGCGGGCTTTAGGAGGGATGAGTATAGGATAGTCCTTTTTGCAATTAGTGTAGGGGGATGGGGAGGTGACCTGGTATGGCCCACCACAGTTCTCTTCCTCTCATATCTACCTGAGCAAGAAATATTTCTATAGGTCTGCTGCCAGTTTTGCTCAGAGATTAATGACATTAATGTAAAAGCTAAACGACAGTGAAATATTATAAGAAAAAAAAAGTCAAGACAAGTACTGTTATTGGCAATTCGATGTGTCTAGAATTAAAAACTCTAGTCAGACTTTCTTACACTTAGTCTCTATATGCGCTTCATTACATTTTTTTTGTAATATGGCCTGGGTAGACAACAATAACTTGATAACTTGACAACAGCAGAATACCTATCCACTGAAGGCAAGTGGTAGAGTATTTTGCTATTCATATTTTGACCCTAGTGTTTATACCACAAGTGTGTTGAATTGCCTTGGCATTATTCATCAGCCCTTGGGCATGGAGGGCCTGGGCTGTCTGCAATCTATGTCCATTGTGTTCTCAAGGGCTTAAGCATTGATTTCTCTGACATATTCGGCATGGAGAGTGTGGGTATAAGTTCTCTGTGTCTCTGCTTACTTGGAGAAAAGTGTATCAACTGATTCTTGCAATTCTCTTGTTGCCACAACTGAATTTCCTGATAATGATAAAACTTAATTAATCTTGGTAAGAGGCCTCGCCTAAACCTAGATACAATGCATGTTAATGACATAATCATTGTAATTTATCATTTATATATTATGTCAATTAATTCTCTGATTAAATGATAATGACTACTCTATTCTGCACATGAGCACAATACTGCATAGGGTTTTCAGCTGACAACAAGTATGAGCATAGTGGAGTAAGAGGTTATCAAGATGGGAGATTCACTAGTAAAGAGATAGCAGCTAGTGACCAGGTAGGGGGAAGTTAGCATGTACAGATAAGATACCTGCTAGGGAAGAAAATAACTAGAGATGCTGGAAATGTTAAGGGTGAGAGCAGCCGGAGATGGGAGACCTGCTATGGCAGAGATAGGCAGCAGATGGTATACTTGTTAGTAGGGTTGAGAAAGTAATGAGACACTAAATAGGTAGAATAGAGAAGCTACACATATTATGAGACTAGTTAAGGAAGAGCAGCACAAGCTAGGATATCAATTGAGGGATTATTATTATCAATCATATTAGGATTTTTTGAAAGTGTGTGGGCATAGAACAATAGATGAGTGTCACGCCTGTCTCCTAACATACGGCATTTGCTTTCATTATGTAACATAATAGTATTGAACCTTGGAATTTTCCCCAGCTTTACCTTATAAACAACCCGTAATGCCTTATTCTGCAAGTATTGCAGTTCTTGGTTTTCCCCCTTGTTATCTCTGTCCCAAATGTAATCGACATAGTCTAGCGAGGGCAAGACCATTGTCTTATATACTTCTAGAGCAGTGTCCTCCACATAGTTCCTCACCCTAGCGAGTTGGACAATCTTGTGCCTTACATTGTTAACAGTATTTTTACGGTGTGTGACAAATTTTAATTCTGGGTCTAGTGAAAGGCATAAGTATGGAAAGACATCTACCTGTTCTAAAATAATATTATATAGTACAAATATTGGCTTATCATTATGTATGTTATTATAAACCATCCACTGTGTCTTTTTTGCATTAATAGTGAGGCTATTATTTATACACCAGGTTGCTACCTTGTCAAGGGCATTGTCCATAGCGTCAACTGATGTGGTACAAATAAGTGCGTCGTCGGCATACAAAGTAATATTAAAATCAGCAATTTTTGCAAGTGAATTAATATATATAGAGAAGAATACAGGGCCCATTACAGACCCTTGGGGAACACCATATGTAATATTTTTAGAGTTAGAGGTGATATCATTAGCTACAGTACGTTGTTTTCTGTTAGTCCAAAAGCTGATAATTTCCTTTTTAATATAAAGTAAGAGACTGTATCAAAAGCCTTTTTGTAATCGAGATATAGGCAAAAGGTAGGCTTATTAGAAATAGTATTATTAATTATGATATGGAGGTGTTCCCCAATGGCAGTCTGTGTTGAGCGTCCCAACCGATAACTGTGTTGGTTTGGACATAGTAAGTCATTATTTTACATATACAATTGCAATCGTGTACATGAAGAGTTTGGTTCCAAAACGCAATAAGCGCCATTTTGAAAAATGACACCAATTTTTGACAAAGGTGTGGGTCAGGAAAAGGTACATGCAATTTTTAAACTTTTTTTGTTCAAAATTATATTTTTCATGTCTTTAGGTCCTCTCTGATGTACACATTATATCCGGGGCACTACAATTGCCAATATGGTAGCCTTAGAGAAATCACTACATGCTTCAATTCTGGAATGGATTTGTTGCGTTTTGCAACGAAACTCTTCACATGTATACTATCTTCTTTAGTATTTTACCTGGAAGAGGGAGTAGGCTTATAGGCCTCAAGTCATTGACATCTAATGAATTAGCTTTCTTATGAAGAGGGGCTACAGTGGCGCACTTCCAACTGTCAGGGAACGAGCCAGCATTAGTATAGTTTCATCAACAGTAAAGAGATATTTCATTGATTATACAGTGCAGCACCCATAGTCATATTTAGGTTGCTAGGCTTTGACAGGCTTCAGTTGCTACTGAGTTTCCAGGTGTGCAATGAAGTTGGAATGTGTGGGAAACTGGAGAATGATATAATCAGAGGTTGCTTGGATTGACATGAAAAGTGAATATGATTGTTTCTCCTTATTCTGACAGAAGCAAGCTGTGGTTGTTCCGTCGCTGCAGATTGGGTTTCTTTGGCTCTTTAGTGCACCTGGAGAGAGTCTATCAGCCGCCTTAAAAGCTAGAGGTGATATAAGATATTGCCTTACATTATCATAACAATGCAATGTAAGTTCTATTTTGAGGCATATTGCCTTACATTCTGGAGTTGTTGCAATGTAGGCTAAAGTTGAGGGGTCTCCCAAAACTGACAAGAAAGTCATGAAGTAATCTGAGGCAACGCATGGCAATCAGCTCCCATTATGTAGTGGTGAAGAATCCCTTAAACTGTCATAAGCTGCACTGTGAGAAACTGCTTTTTTGTAGGTATATAGTAGAAGCAAGTGTAGGTGAAGCTTAATTGAAGGTACACACTGGAATCTACTGTAAGTGTAACAATTTAGTATAGATTAGGTAAGCGGTAGAAATTATATATAATGTACAATCTTATTTTGGTCTGACATCATGAGGGCTGGATGAAGAGATAACCCTATCCCAGTCTTCATCACATTATTCTGCAATAAACATGGTCCCCTTTATTTAGGTTGTCTGCAGATTCCATTGCTGTCTTGTCAAAAATATGACCCAAGCCAACACTAGAGTAGACAACTCTTTGCTTCCCAACATTCTGTCATGACATCAGAAAACCTTCTTTTATTTCTCAGTTCAGGTCGGAAAAACAACATGGTAGGTGATCTCTAGCCACACTACCTGCACATTCAGGTCACTAACCTGGGGTAACCCTCTGCCTAACTAGATGTCACTGTTAGGCCCCCGGTGTCACGTTCATGTCACCATCATGTCACAGCCAATCAGGTCTGTTTTCTGTGGGCGGATGGGATAGGTTGGGGCTGGGAATGGGGCGGACAAGCCATGGTAACGTTGCCTCATTCAACCAGGGCCCCATCTAGGGATTGTCATAAATCTGGACTGGTTTCCTGCTAAGGTGGTGAGGTTATGTTCCAGAATTGTATAAACAGTGGTGTTTAAAGAAATAAACACAGGCCTCAAGTAACATGTTAGGCATGTTAAATGCATGCAAACCTTAAACCATTGCCTCAGGATGGCAGATTTTGGAGCCTTGATGGTGTGTGGCTATCGGGACTAGGTGCAAATAATTCTCTGCGGTCTGCACTAATATCAACCCAATTGGTAAGAAAATAAGGTTTTATACTGAGCATGGGATAATCCCGCCTGTGTCATTAAATCAATTAGTGTTCAGTATTAGTTGCAGTTTATATATACTGTCTATATACTAATTACATTTGCAGCCCATAACATGATTCATAAGCCTATGCAGGTGAATCAAATATAGGCTAAAACTGAGTGGTTAAAACTACCTCTGGCACAAAAGTTCACTTACTTATTTATACATGGAACCTACCTGGCATTAGATAATATGACAAGTGAAAAGGGAGTACGGACACTTTGTTCAAGCTAAGATGGTTTTATGCATCAAGCAACATTGTCACCTTGTTGTGAATTATCTGTAAGTGAGGTTTGGGAAGGGATTAGAAAGAGTGATTGTGAGAAAATGAGCAGCTGTGCATATAGCTACGAAGGATTCCCCAAAGGCTTAGTTTTAACTTAGTTTCAAATGCAGTAAAACACTGTTTTAGAATAATTGAAACCATCTCCACATATCTTATCGCATACATATGGTTAAATAAGAGGTAATCAGGTAGAAGTCCCCTTTGTTCAATGTTGTATTCTCAAAATACTATTCTTCTGCCAATCTTTGTACATTCATTAAATTTGAATCTGCAAAATGAAAAAGCCGATAAACAATGAATTAATGAACAACCATACCCAGTGGGCACAGCACCACCTACTAAACGTCTAGTAGCCATCTCCCTGCAACGAGTGCACCGTTTACTAGCTGGCTAATTTGGTGGCTAATGCAACACCTTGCAGCGCTTACTAGTTGGGTTTTTGCAGCACTGCAAAATAAGCCCTTAGTAGTAGCTGCTTATACAGTGGTTATTAGTCACTGCAAGTGCAGCTACTATTAAGAACTGTGAATGCAGCACCTACTAGCTGGCTAATTTGGTGGCTAATGCAACACCTTGCAGCACTTACTAGTTCGGATTTTGCAGCCCTGCAAAATAAGCCCTTAGTAGTAGCTGCTTATGCAGTGGTTATTAGTCACTGCAAGTGCAGCTACTATTAAGAACTGTGAATGCAGCACCTACTAGCTGGCTAATTTTGTGGCTAATGCAACACCTTGCAGCACTTACTAGTTGGGTTTTTGCAGCCCTGCAAAATAAACCTTTGGAAGAAGCTGCATATGCAGTGGCTATTAGTCACTGCAGATAAGCTACTAACATGAGCTTCAAATACATCACTTAGTAGTTGACTACTTGGTGGTTAATGCAACACTAGTAGTCAACCTGGCCAAAGGTGTGTAGTATATGACCTTTAAGTAATATACTATTATACACAGAAATGGTGTTTCAATCAAATTTGGTTGTAATCTATGTTATAAATCATGCCTAAGCGTATCTTAAGTCTTAGCAATTGATGTATGTTCTATGTTTACATATTTAGCACATTTTGGTACACACATGACTAGTATATGTCATTAATATAATGATATCAAAAGGTTCAAAGATTATAAAACTTCAAAAAAGGAATACTGCTGCCACCTACTGGCAACTCATGCATGCCTCGGCAACAGCTAATAAGCCTTTATTATGCAGCAGCTAGTAAGCCCTGCAATAGCTGCCCTTAATAGTCAGTGCTTCTGCAGCCCTGCATTTTGCAGCTACTAATAAGAGTTTACTAGCCACTGCAAAAACAGTTATTAGCCTATGTTAAGCAACAGTGGTCTGGTGAATTTAAAAGCTATCTAACTCATCCAGTCTTGTTGACTATGCGATTTTCATTGATTAAAAAACCCATTTCGTTCATTCAGTATTTGAAGAAATTGAAAATGATGTCACATGCATTGATTCTATTGCATTAATCAGGGCTATCTAGGTCTGTGGGAATTGCTATGCATAACATAGTGTTTGCAGCCCTGGGTGGATATTTAAGGAAAATCACCAATTAACCCAAATACTGAGGAATATCCTGCTCATGATTTAACACATATGTTATTAGGCACCACATGGACTGATAGATTTTGATATTTAGACACCCATTCAAGTTATAATCTTCATTTTCAGTTGTCTATGGGGATTAACACTAACTTGAGTTTATGTGTATTTTGTGAAATATCTAGACAGAGATAGCTGTTGGTCATATGGAAAACTGGAGGGGTAAAGCATGATACGACCATGTCTCATTGAAAAATATTGTGTGGTTTCTGTGCATTCAGGAGAAAACAATGAGTGATAATAGGGGATATTGAAAGCACATGGTCTTCAGTAACCCTGCATTTGCAGCAACTAATAAAAGCTGCTGTGCACCATTTACTAGCCACTGCAAGAGCTATAGTTAGGCAACAGTTAATAAGCCTTTCTTAAGCAGCAACTATTAAGCCCTGCATTTTCAGCCCTTAATATCCAGTGCTTCAGCAGCCCTGCATCTGCAACTACTAATAATAGTTGCTTTACACCGGCTACTATGTACTGCAAATTAAGCCCTTATTTAGCTGTGTCAGGCAACAACTAGTAGTCCCTCAAATGCAGATACTAGTAAGCCCTGCATTAGCATCCCTTAATAGTCAGTGCATCTGCAACCCTGAATTTGCAACTACTAATAGGAGCTGCTATGCACCATCTACTAGACACTGCAAATGCAGCCCTTATAAAGCTCTGTTATGGAACAACTAGTAATCACCTAAAATGCAGATACTAGTAAGCCCTGCATTACCATCCCTTAATAATCAGTGCATCTGCAGCCCTGAATTTGCAACTATAAATAAGAGCTGCTATGCACCTGCTACTAGGTACTGCAAATGCATCTCTTATTAAGCGATGTCAAAAGAACAGCTAGTAAGCTCTTAATTTGTACCAACTAGTAAGCTCTCCATTAGCTGCGTTTAATAGCCAGTGCTTCTGCAGCCCTGAAGTTGCAGCTACTTATAAACACTGCTCTGCTGCAACTAGTAGCAGTTGCGTTTGCAGCACTGCAATGGACCAGATAGTAATAACTTAATAAGCACTACTCAGAATTTTACCAATCTAGCTCAAAAAGGTTGATGGTTGCATGAGTGACTAGTAAACGTTGCAATGCAACTAGTCACTCAAGCAACGACTAGTAGCTGGTGCAGCCTGATGGTGTGCCCACTGGGTACAGACAAGTAAGCAGACTCTGAGGAAACTCTAATGCTTAATAATGTATGTCTCTATAACTAGAGTAATTGAGTGCCTAAAGATCTACCGCTGTGATAAGGTAAACATGTCCGAAAGCTAAGATACTGGTGTGCGACCAAAAGGCTTCATATATAGGTGCAGCAACACTTCCTACTTACTAATGGCAATGTATCACCGTGTTGTTGGCGGTCAGTAAACACCCTGACAGGCTTGCTTACACATGGCTTCCTCTGCTGGTGTGGTTGCTATGTACTAATGTCCCTCACATCACAGGCTCTCGCACTTTGGTATTTAGGAATATCAGATAGCCTGAGGAGAGTGGGATTTTCACCAGAGATTCAAACAAATGCTCCATGGCCAGGGCTGGAGAGAGCACCTGAGACAGTAGCTGTTCACTCATACACCGAATTAGCCATACTCTCTCTTTATATCACACTTTATTCCCTCTCATAACTAGCTTAAGCGATCCACTAGTTTCCCATAGCAACACCTACAATTACATGTCAACTTGTTAAATCACATATTCATATTGTGCTTACCTCTCTGCTATTTTGTTGTTTGGCTCAGATATTCCTAATCATCTATTTGCCATTGGCCACTCTATCACTCTCCATTACTCTCCTTTGGCTATGATGAAAAGCGCCCCATGCTGTGATTTTATGGTCAAATAAAATAATTAAACTACATCTACATGGTCTGTGCTTTAAATGTTCAGTCTCTCAGTAAGGCCAATGAAAAGAAAAAGTGGTTTCTCATCACCAAGGTCTGAGAAATCTGACGAGGGAGGATTTTTTAAACTCAAAGGTTAGGATAATTTACCTTTTTCGTGACCAAAATTCCCACTTTGTTGGTTAAGAATTAATCGATCTTTGAATTGCTGGCATCATTAGCTTTAATTTGATACCAAATATTACAATTCTTGTCAATTTTTATCAATTTTTTTTTCATAAAAAATTGCCGAAAAAATGAAGGTTTTCATCAAAATCAGATTTTTATGATACACAGTTATCAGGAACCTTTTTGAGTGGCCTAATACAGGGTCCTTATATACTAGCTTGTGTGTCACCATGATATTATTGTGACTCAAGTGACAGAAACCCTGTGGAGTTTTAGATTGCGGGATGTTTCTTTCACGTACACACAACAATATTCATCATTGGAGTTCCTGATATAAAACTTCATGTTGCTATCAATATTTGCAACACTATTGAACATGTCCAAGCTAGCATGATAATGCTCAAGCTGTATCACCTTGTGTCACTTGTGGCCAATCACTCGTGTAACGACACCCATCAAGTTGGCATTTAGCAAATATGCTGTGCACATGGCTTCCTCTGTTGGTGTGGTTACCGACCACTAATGCCACCCACACCCAAGGCACTTGTACCTTGGTAGTCCCTGATGACAGATAGCCCCAGGCACATTAAGAAGAATGTGTGAATGGGGTTTTCAATGCAGGTCTTCCAACAGACCTTTTTCTGGCATTGACATTTGATATAGAATATCAAATGAGTCAATGTTTTCTAGTATAACAATGCATATGTGAGTTTGTAACATTGGTTCGGTGTGTTCAGGTAATTTCATTCTGTAAATTGTTATCATATACAACTTTCCTTACTAATATGACCCATCATACATTGTGAAATAATTAGGATTGTTCACAAATTCATCCGTATTATCTTCATGTTCTGTCAAATGTATCTACACATCAGATAGCACTAACGGGAACAGCAGGTGATTGAATGGCAACTTGATGCCAAATACCGCCATCTTCTACACTTTCAGTTCCCCCAATCAAGGGATTCGTTCTGAGAATATAGAATCAAACAGGAGAGTAGTGCTTATATCAAAAGTTGTTTTCACACGTGGATGTACTCTGTTGATTTGGCAGGGTATCAAACTGATGCCTTGCACTAGACTGTGTTTGGGCAGCATTTGGGCCTTTGTGATCTTGCTGTGCTTGCTCTATGAGATTCATTAATGTAGAACTTTGGCTCATAGGTTAGAGATAAGCACACCATATTGTTACCTGCAATGGCTACATTGAGTGCCAAACCACTTAACTAGTTACAAATCCATATATCATTCCTCTCTGGTAGTCCAAGTAATTAAAGTGAAAAATATAGCCTAGAATCAACAAAATAGATGGGAAAGGTTTATCAGTGGTTTTCAACCCTTCAATACCTCCTCTTTCAGGAAAAAAATTGTTTGCCACTATTTGCCCTGGGGAAGTGCCCCAAATCCAACATGGCCGCCGATTAAGTAGGTCAAAGTGGTAAACTCCCATAAACATGAGAACAACTATTCCTGCGTGCATACTATTATGGGCTGAAGCGAGTTTATATCAGAATGTGACTTGAACACATTGAGGAACATAATTAGGATGGTCTCATACTTTGACCTAGACAAGTGGCAGCCATGTTGGATTTTTGTTGTATAATGCCAGATTAAATTCTCTTTAAGGTATAGTTGTATCATAAGAATAGGGTATTGGTTAACATCTGAAGATTATGTTTATGTGAGCAACCCTTATACTTGTGTATATGTTATCTACTTCTTTTACAAGTAGCGCACATTCCAAGGTTTATTGCCTTCTACCCCTCATGGCAGCCATATTGAATTGAAATTCAATCTTACAATGACTGGGTTTTGTGGTATAGATACTTAGAAACAACAGGAAAATGATTACAAGGGGCACGAATAATACGTGTACATATAAGGTCCGTGGAGTCAGAGCGGTAAGTGCCTCCAACGGACACTAGGTGGCAACACCTAAGCCATGTCCTTTCGGTTATCCGGTAGCGGAGCCAGGCAGGGCACTCCAGACGGCGCTACGGAGGAGTGCCACGTCGACACTGCTTGGTCCGCGCTCAGGGTATATAAGAGGCCGAGGTTGGCTACCTCAGGGAGTTCGTCCCAGGACGAGCTCTGACCCACACCTTTCGTACCTTCGCTTTGACAGGGGCACCTACACCCCTCCCACGTTATGGCTCCTGCACCAGCCATGCTGGCTCGGGGCTTGACTGTCCGGTATTGCTAAGACTTCGAACTATCGATAGAATCCTGTGTGTCTTCGAATGGTTGAAAGACCAAGTGAACCGAGTAGAAACCTTCATGTACTTTTGAGGCTGTGATCGAATAAAAACCTGTTGCATTCAAACCGAATTTGGAACCTGTGTTCGAGTTGTACGCATATGAAACCCCTACATTGGTGCCGTGACCAGTTCGGGTGAAACACAGAATAGCACAGTCGGTTAGGGTGAACATGGCTGAACAGGCAAAGGGTGGAGCATCCCTTCATCCTATTTCGAGTCCGGATCCGGAGGTGGTAGCAGCCCTTGAGAAACACTATGGGCCAAATTGTTCGAGTTCTACACCAGAACCAAGGAGAGGCAATCCTGATACTATTCGAAAAGATCTGGGGTCAAACCTAGAGGATTCTTTGTTTGAAACTGGCGGTTCGAAGAGGCACATTGCTCCTATGCCAACACAGGGCATGAGCATGCTGCATGCTGAACGACACCAGCGGCAGGAGGTGACACGTCGTCATTTCGAAGAAGAGAAGAATCGATTCGAGGGAGCAAGGATTGCAGAGATGGACAGGATGAATGAAGAGTTTGAAGCTTTGAGTCATCGGTCGGTACAGCTCCGAAACAAGAATGAAGATTTAGACGGGGCAACAATGGAGAAACAGAACCGCTTGGACACAACGAAGGCGGAACTGGAACATATGGAAAACCAGTTCTCTCATCAGCAGAATGTCTTGCGGCGACGTACTGAAGCTCTTGAACAACGTCAAGATAAAACCATACATGCTTCGGACGAGCTCCATGATACAATCCGAGAAGCAACCAAGGCGATGATGGAAGAAAAGGATCGTCTGATCCGGGAAGTGGAAGATTTACAGAAGAAACGAGATGAAGAGTCAACTCGAAGTGGCCATTCGGGGTTCGATCATGTCAGTGGTGGCATATACAACTAATCATCTGGTGGGGGTGGTGCCTCTGCCTCAACCGGAGGGAGACCAAAACGGGTGACCATTGATACAGGTGATTCGGATGGAAGATCTTCACGGCGTGACCAACGCCCAACGTCATATGATGACGACCATTCGAACCCTCCCAGCCGTTCTAGCTCTCGAGAGAGACCAAGCCGTCCGGGTTCGAATGATAGATCTTCGAGATCTGATCCGAACGAGCGTTCGAGTGGGCCCTCAAGGAGGTCAGGGAGATCTCCTACAAATGCAGGTAGACGAGTATCTCGCCGCGAATCAATGTCCCCTGGGATGAAATTGATTTATGATTCGAACCCCTGCATTGCTGAAATGGGAGTGGACTGTGTTAGCAGACAAGCTGATAATGCTGATATCTTTGACTGGAGCATTGAGCAGTCTTTTCTGTTGCACAGAGACAACCACAACGCTGCTAGACGCACTGCAAGCACTCCGATTCCGTTCACAGGCAGACAGCCATGGCAGGACTGGTTTGCAGACTTCATGGACGATATGAGGTATAATCGGTGGTCAGAGGAGGAATCGTTGGACGAGCTTCTACGGGCATTGAGAAATGGCCCCGGCAAGCTAGCTGTTTCGAGATGGAGAATGATGCATGGTGCCGGATCGTTTACCCAATTGGTGGAATGCGCCAGTTATCTGATAGGTAATGTGGGTAATGAGAATCCGCTTCGATTGTTTCGGAAACGGACTCAAAAACCAAACGAGTCGCACCGTGTGTTCGGTCTAGAATTGCAAGCTCTCTTGCAAAGGGCTAGACCAAGATGGCAGTTAGATGACCCACAGTTCCTAGATGATTTGTTCTCGCAATTCATTGAGGGATTAAGGGATTCTGATGAACGGAACGCAGCATGTGATAGTTGGAAGGCTGGAACTTCTCTCACTGATTTGTTCATGGCCATAGAAGACTATGACAGGAAACGGCATCTGCTATCTTCGAGAGTACTTTCGAGAACTTCCAGTATGGTACAAGACCCACCAGCCTCTGATACAGAGGAAGGTGATTCTGGAAGGGAGGAGGAGATTGGCGCAGTTGCTCAAAAGAACAGCGGCAAATCTTATTCCAATTCGAATTCGAAGCGCTATCCGAAGGCTGACAGGAAAACACCACCTGTGACCCCAGGAGCTACAAGCGCACCTTCGACTACATCCTCAACTCCCAGTTCTATGGAAGAACTTCTGTTAAGGTTGACTGACTTGATGTCTGGAAACCAGCAATCAACAGGGAGGAATTCGAAGCCGAGAGTGGACAAGACCACTAGGAAGTGTTACAGGTGTCAGGCCCTGGGACACTTTGCTGCAGAATGCCCAGCTGAGAAGCCGGTACCAAAGCCTGAGGAGAAGAAAACGGAAAACTAGAGGGGGTTGCTCGGGATGGCAAGGTAGTGACCCCTAAGGTGAAGGAAAGCCAGCTTATCGCCAGCGGTGCAAGCGAGGAAGTCCGAGGTGCAGTAGAGATTGGAAGCTTAGAGGAGGGGCCTGATCAGTCCCTTCTAAGTATGTCCAATGAACCCAGAAAAGTAGACGTCCGAGGAGGAAGTACTGGGGAAGCGGCGAATTGGATACAGGAGCTGGAAGTAGTCAGCAGTGCCCGATTGTCCCCGGATCATCCCTGTTTGAAGCACTTGAAACGACGGGGAGTAGATCTTGGTGTCACTAAGGATTTCGAACGTTTCACCGTTAACCCATCACCACTGGATGGGAAGAGGTGGTATTTGACTGTAGCAGTGAAGGGAAGGTCTGCGGAATTCCTAGTGGATACTGGAGCTAGTCACTCCATGATCTCTAAGAGATTCCATGACCTTGTAGCCGATGAACCAGATAACTTCACAACGATGGGTAAAAGCTCATTCGGCCGACGGTAGCTGCATGCAGACGTTTGGTAAAGCATTTTTCGAAATCAATATAGGTGGACAGGATTATCTCCTGTCACCTACTATTGCTGATCTGAGTGATGATGGCATCATCGGATTAGATTTCGCTGCGTTGTACGGGGCAATGTTGGAACCTTGTAGGGGGATGTTAAAGATAGAACATCCGTACAAGGTGGCCATGCAATGCGTGTTGAGAAAGGTATCTTCTGTAGCCTCGGTGGTACAGACGGTTAAGATACCCCCAGGACAGACATGTGATGTGCTGTTTTCGAGTGACAGTATCTTCCGAGACCAGATGGCGGTGGTTGAACCCGATGTGGTGAGACTTGTTTGTTTGTTTGTTTGTTTATTCGTTTATTTAACCTGTAAATACATAGAGCCAGGCTCTGTTTCTGACTTACAGCCAATGTGTATATCTATTATAGATGGTGTTGATAATAAATATACAAAAATGTCCTTAAGGGATGATTTAAATTCTTCATATGAGTATACAAAAATATAATTTTTACATACATAGTATACATATAGTATAGTATACAGTCTATTACAAAAAATATTCATATAGTTCATAGCGTTCTAAATCCAGATTCAAGATGTCTATGAATCAAGGATGTACTTAATTTACCTTGTTACAATTAAACCTATCTTAAAGGTTAGAAAGACTATATGTATGGAGAATATATCTAGCCACATGCGTTAGCATGCTCAGGATAGGTATATTCCCCAATTGGGCTGATGTTATGCCCAATGGTCGATGGAAAAAGACCTTAATAAATAAATATATCAAATGTAGATGTTGTTCCAGATGATATGGTGGAAGATGTTAATCCACTTAGAGAGCATAATGTACGAGAAAGTAAGACATAAAAATGCAATCATAGGTAGAGGATAAAGTAGAGATGAGTGGAAAACCAACACAATGTATATAGTATACGACTCAAATATCTAAAGCGGGAGGGTATAGTATGTCCTTGAACCTTTTTTTATTCCACCTTTGGAATTTTTCCTTTTCAATATGTGCCCTAGTTTCATTGTTAAAAGAATTCCATAGGGTGGATACCCGAAATTCATAACTTTTTCTATAAAAGGGGTTTTTGGGCCTGACAACCTTCACTAAACGCTCGTCATGTGCCCTTGTCCTTATGTCTCTAATATCCTGATTTGCTTGTACCTGAGAAAAATCAAAGGCAGCTGTGTACATATGCATTTCCCTTCTTTCATCTAATTTATTTACACCACATTTCCTTAGACAGGGATCAACATGAAAATCTTCATTATTATACGTGGTTTTTAGACCCCTGTTAAAGGCATACTGTAAATTTTCCATAATGTTATTAGGAGCAACATTGTACAACACATCGCCATAATCAATGGTAGGAAGAATCATGCAAGTTAACACTTTGGCACTAGATGCCTCAGACATTTTCCTTATTATTCTCCTCAGGAATCTCACCTTATAATTCACATTTCGGACAAGGCATTTTGAGTGAGCTTTGAAGTTTAGATTAGTGTCAATTAAAATACCCAAGTATCTATATGTAAAAGTGCTATTTAGGGTGGCACCATCTAGAGATAAAGAAAACTTATCCATGGTTTTCAAAATGGCTTCAGTGCCTATATGCATGACCTTGGTTTTTTTAGGATTGAGCGATAGCTTGTTAGCTTTGCACCAGGTATTTACTGAGGTAAGATCAGTATTAATTATATGTTTAACATCAGGCATCAGGTTATTATGAGGATAATACAGGACAGTGTCATCTGCATAATGCTGACACTTAACATTTTTAAGAGGAAAACCAAGGTCATTAATATATATAATAAATAAGAGGGGTCCCAGAACAGAACCTTGGGGTACCCCACATGGGATTGGGAGTGTGTCAGACATCATACCATTTGCCTTTGTTGATTGGACTCTATTGGTCAAATAGTTTTCAATTAAGTTTCTTGCAGACGGCCTAAAACCAATTTTCCCCAATTTATTAATTAATAGTAGGTGATTTATTGTTTCAAAAGCCTTTTTAAAGTCGAGAAAGATGGCTGTTGTTCCCTTATCATTATTAGATTC
Source organism: Harmothoe impar (assembly GCA_947462335.1). NCBI lineage: Eukaryota > Metazoa > Annelida > Polychaeta > Phyllodocida > Polynoidae > Harmothoe > Harmothoe impar. Next base: position 60,774,373 of record OX381712.1, on the reverse strand, counting down.
CCTATATATATTGTCTGTAAATTTAATTAAGCTATTGAGAGTTGATCTACCCGGTCTAAAGCCATCTTGGTTTTCAGTCAGAATTTTGTTGTCATGTAAGTGTTTCATAATTTGGAAGTGTAATATTTTTTCAATAATTTTAGAAGGCAATGGTAGGATGGAAATAGGTCTCAAATTGTTTACATCAGAGGCATCCCCCCCTTTTGGTAGGGGAGTAACGATGGCTTGTTTCCACGAGTCAGGAAAAGAGGCATTTCTTATTACTAGATTAAAAATAAACGTGATATGTCTCGGCAGCGCAAGCATAGCCAATTTTAGCACTGAGGTCTTAACTAGGGGTACCCCTGAGGGTACCCCTAGACTTGCATCAATTGGACTCGAGAGTGCAGATACTTTCGTAGGCAGTGGCAGCAGGAATTTAATTCCTATTTCGAATCCTGGTGGTGAAGTCCGTTATCTGATGAAAGGTACTCCCGTGGGGCAGGTGATCGTTGCACAGGCAAGCACCAGTATACTCTCAGAAGATACCAAACCGAACCTTGAAGGGATGTTCGATTTGCGTCCGGAACTTCAGAAGTTGGTGGACGATTCGAGCTTGGTGACGGGGGACCAGAAAGATCAGTTGAGACAGGTATTGGTGAAATATGATGCAGCCTTCGGGGAGCCCACTGGTTTGGGGCGAACTGAGAAGGTGCTACATTCCATCACTACAGAGGACGCTGTACCTTTCAAAATCCCTTATAGACGCCTACCTTGAAATTGATGGCCGAGAAGGAAATCGCTGATCAGCTGAGATTAGGGGTGATTGTTCCCAGCACTAGCCCCTGGTCCAGTCCTGTTCAGATGGTGACTAAGAAAGACGGCACAATTCGCTTCTGCATCGATTATCGAAAATTGAATGGTTGTACTAAGAAAAACTCCTATCCTCTCCCCCGTATAGACGAGACTATTGATTCCCTGGGTGGAAACCAATGGTTCTGTACGCTGGATTTGCAATCCGGATACTGGCAAGTTGGAATGAAGGAAGAGGATCAGGAAAAGACAGCTTTTTCGAGCCATGTCGGTCTTTTCCAGTACAATGTGATGCCGTTCGGATTGTGTAACGCCCCTGCAACATTCGAAGCCATGATGGAATCTCTGTTGAGTGATCTGTTGTGGAAAGAGTGTTTGGTGTACCTGGACGACGTAATTGTCTTTGGGAAGACCTTCGAATCGTGCCTGGCTACTCTAGTCAAAATTTTCGAGAGGTTGATAACCAATGGTTTGAAATTGAAACCAAAGAAGTGTCACCTATTTAGGACTTCCATTAACTATCTCGGTCGGATAATATCCACTGAGGGAGTTAAAGCAGATCCTGAGAAACTAGATGTTGTATCGGAATGGGAAAAGCCAGAGGGACCTAAAGACATACGGTCCTTTCTGAGCTTCTGTAGTTACTACAGGGACTTCCTACCGGGGTATGCCAGAATAGCTCAGCCTATGCAGGCTCTAGCTCACTGGACTCCGGGGAGAAGGAAGGAGCCTTTCCCATGGGGTCCGGAACAAGATCTAGCATTGGAAGCCGTGAAGAACCTATTTCGAACCACCCCAGTTTTGAAATATCAAACAGCTAACGGACATTTCATACTGGACACAGACGCCAGTAACGACAGTATAGGTGCTGCTCTGTCCCAGATGCAAGAGGGGATAGAAGTGCCACTGGCTTTCGCTAGTAATACCCTCAATAAGGCTCAGAGGAATTACTGTACCACTAAGCGCGAATTGTTGGCGGAAGTGGTGTATACGAAGAAGTTTAAGCACTTTCTTTGGGGAGGTGACTTTACTTTACGGACAGATCACTCCTCCTTAAGGTGGCTGTTGAACTTTAAGGAAGCAGAAGGAATGATCGGTCGATGGCTGACCCATTTGTCCGAGTTCGGGTTGGAAAATAGCCAAATCCAACATAGAGCAGGGAACAAGCATATCAATGCTGACGCCCTTTCGAGAAGACCCATACGGAAATGTTCTAGAATGGATTGTGATGATTGTGGAGCCCATAACGCTGTAATAGCTGGAGTTCGAATGCCGTATGATGTAGGACATTCTAAAGCAATGGAATGGTCCACCGAAACTATCAGGCAATTCCAGAAGGGTGATGCTGTCATGTCAAGACTAATAGAACAGGTCTCCAGTGGTGCCCAACCACAAAGACCAGCCATTTCGATTGAGAACCGGGAAATGAGACAGCTACTTGCTCAATGGTCTGAGCTAACTGTTGTTGACGGTATCTTATGTAGGTGGAAGATAACACCGTACAAGACCAAAATTCGGCAAATCGTGATACCCACAGCTATGCGAAGGGATATCATGTATTTCGTACACGGACACCAGACCAGTGGACATTTTGGAAAGAAGCGCTCCCTTGCGCGACTCTCCAGAAGGTATTACTGGCCTGGCATGAGTAAAGATTTGCTTAGGTGGATCTCTACTTGTCCAGATTGTTGTCTGAGCAAACCAGGTGAAGGCCTGGGGAAGTTGCCACTAACTCAAGAGCTTTGGAGAGTTAGATTTGCACGCATAGCGGTTGATATCATTAGTGGCCTTAAAACCACTCCTGATGGAAACACGTGCATGATGGTGATCTCTGACTACTATTCGAAGTACACTAGAGTGTTTCCTCTGAAAGATCATAAGGCTCATACATGTGCTCGTGCATTTGTAAAGGGTTGGGTGCTTCATCTAGGCGTACCCTTGATGTTGCATAGTGATCAAGGCAGAGAATTCGAATCCGAGTTATGGGCAGCAATGTGCCATAACCTTGCTATATGCAAAACCAGAACGAACCCGTACAGGCCTCAGTCTGATGGTCAAGTAGAAAGGTTTAACAGAACCTTGATACAAGTCCTGAAGCCTCTGGTCAACAGTCAGATGGATGATTGGGACGAGCAATGCGAGTTTGTGGTACATGCTTATAATAGTACGGTGCATGCTTCCACCGGTTGTTCCCCCAATCTGTTAGTATTCGGAGAGGACTTGATTATGCCTGCTGACTTGGTGTTTGGCGTAGCTGGGATAAACGCTGAAATACCCTGTCAGGTGATGTTCGTGGAGGCATTGAGGGATCAATTCAAGTCCGCATACGAGATGGTTCGATGTGAGCTAAGCAAATCTGCTTCATGGCAAAAAGTGGGCTATGACGTAGGTTTGAAACTTAGGTCCTTTCGAGTAGGGGATGAAGTAGTTAGGCTACACGACCCCCTACAGCAGTTGAAGTTGTCACCCAACTGGGACGGTCTATTTACTGTGGTTCGGATTGTTTCAGAATCCACAGTAGTGATCAAATCCTTGTTGGGACGCTTGTATAAATCCAATGTAGCTCGTCTACGTCGGTGGCGGGGTGATGCTTCAGCGCATTCGAAGTCAGGAGAGCATTCGAAGTCAGATGACACTGAGCGGAGAGCGACCACCCCGGAACGACGTGGTCCTGGTAGACCTAGGAAACTAGTGATACCCTCAGATGAGAAGAAACCTATGCCTCCTGGTATTGGTAAATTAAAGCGGGGCCAGGGTAGGCCTAAAAAAAATTTACCAATTCGAGCTTCTAGCAAGAAGGATAAAAAGTGCGTAAAAAAAGTCTCGGCAAATGAAGGTCTGAAGGGGAGGAGGGCTGTCCAATTGACTACTGGACATCCTGTCGAATCTTCCCGGACGACCAGGTCTAAAGAACCCAAGGTCGGGTTAAGGCGCAGTCCACGGCATAACCGGGGGACTGCTGTGACCTAATTTGTATACACAACAAGAAGTTTCGATCCCATGATGGTAGTACAGACCTAATTGCTGTCGAGTGAGCAGAACTAGGGTGGGTGTTGATCATGAACGTCCCCGAGGGTGGCAGACGGATCTATCCGGCGGGTATTCTTATGTTACCCGTAATGACATTTGCCTACACTCCTGAAGAATTCATGATTAGCGGTACCCCTGGTCCTGTGGAACTGACTCAATAAGGATTACACTCCGGTGAGCTACCCATTCGATTAGTGGCGGGAAACGCGAGCGTCTCCCGCCGCGTTATCCGTTAGAAAAGGGCTATCCGGTGAAGCGTGAACGCTGATTGGTTGACCTTCGCTCCCGCGGCGGGCGTGGCATCACGAGACAAGAAGGGCGGTCGCCATATTGGATCAGTGCCAAGAAGACGCGCGGACGCTGCAGGGCAAAGGAGGAGGAAGAAGGGTCTTGTTGTCGACCAAAAGTCTCCAAAACCACATCATAATACGCGCCAACCTGGTTAGTTCCCGCTCATAGTGTCATTAGGACACGCGGAGCTTCGTACTCCGCAAATCTTCGATTTTTAAACTTTTCGTTGAAAACATTCGACTTCGATGGAGGAGCAGTACACCCCCGGTGAGGGCCTCCAGTCCGACGAGCTAGATCTGTTCAGAATGGACGATGGCCAATTCGACAATGCTCAGGAATCGGATTATGAATCTGCCTCTGAATCCACCGGGAGTGCAGTTACCGTCCGTGTGGCGGGGATCGGCTCCTATTCGACGGCTGAGCGGGACAGCATGGCCATGCCACCCCCGGCTACAGTCAACCTGGGGCCGTTGCCGTGGCGCAATGCCCCAAAACGTGTTGCTTCGAAGGACATTGACAATTCGACACCAACCCGGCTCAACGCAGCAGGTGATGAGGAGGAAGACGAGATGCCGGAGTTAGAGGAGGTAAGTCAGAAATTGCCTATTCAAGCAGTGTCTGACGAAGAGATGGAAGACTTCGTACGAAAATCGCTGGCCCAGCAACAACTTATGGAAGTGCTGGAGTGCGACCCGCCGTTCGACACCTCGCTGAAGCTCCATCCCACACTCATGTCGATGGTGCTGGACAAGCTGGAAGAACACGGGTTCTACCACCACGAGGGGAATTGGCTAGAGAGTTACGAGGGAGCCATCCGGGGTGCCTACAAAAACGAGATCTTTGGACAGATCCTACTGCGATGTGGTACGAACTTTCGGAATCTCCAACAAGCCAAACCAATGGAGGAATCAGTGCCCTCAAGTGATGGGAGCACAACAAGTACGAAGGGGAAGAAAAAGAAACTCACCAAAACCAGAGGTAGTCGTAAAACTTCCAAAACTAGTACTCCTCCATCTACTCCGTCCATGTCTGAAGTATCCGAACCTACCCTCGCTCGGTCCGAGTGCTCTTCGAGTACTCCTCATTCAACGTCATTCGAAGAACCAACTACTACCACCGGGACTACTGAGTCTCAATCCGAATCTCTTCCGAAAGCCCCGGGACCTTCACCAGTCCCATTCGAAAAGGAACCAGCTATCGTGGAGTTGCCTCCGATGGAGATCCATTCGGATACCTCAGGATCAGTTGAGCGCGAAGCTCGTTATGCTCAGGTGGTCAGAGAATCCGATGAACTCAGGGCAGCCAATGAACAGTTACGGTTAACTCTGGAAGCTATGCAAGCTGCCCCCAGAACTCCGATGACTCGAGCCCAGTCCCGTAAGAACCCCAATCCACAGCAAAAGGGACGGTCCTTGTCCGACGCTTCGGATGTGGAGGAGGTCCCGTTCGAACTTCCTAAGAGCCAGAAACGGAAGGCAAAGAAGAGTGAGGCACGACAGCCCTGTCTCCCTCATCCTTCGCCTCCCCAAACTACTGCGATTAATATGTCCCCAACTGTGAGGTTGGTGGACGTAGTATCAAGTACGGCCTCTACTCCTTCGACGCCTCCTAGGGCACCCGCCAGGACGCCTTCGACCCCTCCAGCAACTCCGACCAAGACTCCAGTGCAGGTTGCCATGCCTGTATCTCCGTCTACGTCCTCCGAGTCGGGACATTCGAACACGCCACCTGTGGTTTCGTCGCCCCCTCCAGCTGCAGGGGCAAACGCCTCAGCAGACATTCCGAGTTCTCGGGTGGAAGAGATGATCTGGCGCAATGCCAGCGGGGGCTTCAAGAAATTTAGGCCCGAATGCATGGAACATTGCAAACGATCGAGGGAGATGTATTCGTGTCCCAAAGCAACGGACTATGAGGGGTTGTCTGATGACGAAGAATGGATGAGGTCCAATATGACTTCACCCAGTACCTTCGCATGGACAGAAAACTGGTTCAATCGGCTGCTGGATCGAAAACAGTTCCCCGAGACCTACTACAACCATGAGGGACGCCCCAAAATTTGATGGGCGATGGCCCGGTACAAGGAAGGGGTAAGGGAGCCCGATGCAAACAGGATCCTCAGGAACCTTTCTCTCACCTCCAGGTTAAATAAAAGTTATAAAAAAAAAAAAAAGGGAGGACTGTCCATTCGATTCCTGTCGCAGCTACTTCAAACACAAGAACCGCCCCATGCCTACTCGTCTTCGATTTATGCGGCATCTGGTTGAATGCCACATGCACCACCGTGCGATGTACGTCTGCGCTGATACTAGCAAAGCAAACAAAAGGTGTTCGGGAGAGTGGACCACCCGAAGAGGCAGAATGATCGAACACCTAATACAGTGTCATGGCCAAGCCATGATGTTGGCCAGAAAGAACGTAGGAGATCTCCATGCATCGCTGGTGGCAGGCCTAGACAAGGTAAAGTTCGACACCATCACGATTGAGACCTTCCAATTCGGAAAGGTCCAGTTGACCAGGAATTCGAAGCAGTCAGCTGTCTTCCAGCGTACAGATCGACGTGGTCGACTGGACCTGAACAGCACCTTGTACAAGGAGTTGTACGACTGGAGAGCGGCCAACCCCCTTCCGGGGAAACGAAGTGAAACCAGGAGTCCAGCCACTTCCGAACCTGACTGTAAAAAGGTCAAATCGGAGGTTCCGGCTCCGAGAGCTCCAACTGCAGCATGAGGGCGCGCGACAACGATTGAGCACCGGTCCCCATTGAAGGACTTGCGTCCTGACTATGGTCCAGACTTCTCAGCCCCCAAGGGTCGTTCCCAACTACAAACCCTTCGTCCTCTGACCCCTGGTAACCTGGCTAGCAAGGCTGAGTACCCTTCAATGGACTTTCCTGGTCCGGAAGTACAGACTGAGAGGGATCCGTACAAAAATCTCCCCACGGGTATCTCTGTAGGGGATGCCCTTCGCCAACCGGACTCCTGGAACGTGGAGATGGGGGATTCGGATCACTTTGTGCTGCCTGGGAAAAAGGACTTGGTGGTGACGACCACCATCCTCACTCCTCGGGCAGAAGATGAGGTGAAACCAAAGGCTGACAGTTCTACAAAGTCGGTGGGGCGTAAAACCCCTGCCACTAGTGCGAATTCATCATCCATGAAGACTGAGCCTGTGGTGGACCCGGTTCCAGTGACCACTTCGAACCCAGTTACCACCACACCAACGACAACTACTGGAGGAGGGAAAGCAGCAACTGTCGCTGCCACCGTGCTCACCACCACTACCACCACAGCCACCGTGCCCTATAGGCCCAACGTTCGTGAAGAACCGGCAGTTGATCCGGATAGGTGGTATGACCTGATGATAAGTGGTGAGAACATTCGTCTGAGGGTACAGTTGCCAAAAGACTACTTCGAGCCTGTGAAGGCTCCGGATGCAGTGTTGCATAAGGAGCTATATGAACGATGGTTGCAGGAACACCTAGCTGGCATGCAGCGATATGCCGCCTGTGTGGCAAGGGCATCAGCCGACTATGCCATCACCATGCAGGGCAAGGAGGTCGAGAGACTGAGGAAGATCTTCGAACGACAACGGATTGACGAACAATCGGAGCCAGATAAGGTGATCGAACTCACCAAGCAGCTGGCACAATCAAAGAAGGAACTCTCAACAGCTCGTGCCTTCCAAAAAGCTGCGGAAGACACTTTGGACGATCAGGCCAAAACTATGAAGGCGCTGAACGTTAAGTTCATTCGAGTATTCGAAGAAGTGTTCATACTTTAAGGAGTATAACTTATACTATATACTATGATTTGAACCAAAACTGTACATAGTGTTCGATACCTACCTTTATCTCCAAAAATTTTCTTTTTGGACATAACAACTGGTATTCGGATTTCGAGAGTATATCTATTTTTAGGATATAGAGTCATATATCGGTTGCCTCATGTGGAGGCTAATATTACTACATTCCTTGGTTATAAGAGTTAATGTCACACCTATGTTGGTTCCATGTATTTTATAATTCCAATAGTTCACGTAATTACCTCTCCAGGGACGGTTCGCCCACATAAATATTTTCGAGCCATTACTTCTGTGTCATTCCGTCCTAAAAAGTCACATATTGTGCACTCTTAACCTACCTTAATATGATTAATGTAGTAATCAATATTGTATCTCAACAAAAACCATACAGATCTGTGATCACTGTAGTTAGAAATAGTATAGAACATATATATTCGTATATATTCATATCTTTATTAGAGATGGATACTCACGTATCTATCTTGTCGTTATAGTGTTGGATCTGTAAGATCCCTGTTATGTACATAGAGATGTAAGTGTTGTTTGGTGTAACAGGTCAGTCTAAATCTAAAATTGTATTTTCTACATGTATATGTAAAACATATGTCGTACCTTTAAATGTACCCCGGTATTGTCATCATGTACACTGATATTATTCTCCTATATTCGAGTATATTATATTATATCAGATGTATTTCGACCCTTGTTATAATCTGGTGGGGGTGATGTAGGGGCATGAATAATACGTGTACATATAAGGTCCGTGGAGTCAGAGCGGTAAGTGCCTCCAACGGACACTAGGTGGCAACACCTAAGCCATGTCCTTTCGGTTATCCGGTAGCGGAGCCAGGCAGGGCACTCCAGACGGCGCTACGGAGGAGTGCCACGTCGACACTGCTTGGTCCGCGCTCAGGGTATATAAGAGGCCGAGGTTGGCTACCTCAGGGAGTTCGTCCCAGGACGAGCTCTGACCCACACCTTTCGTACCTTCGCTTTGACAGGGGCACCTACACCCCTCCCACGTTATGGCTCCTGCACCAGCCATGCTGGCTCGGGGCTTGACTGTCCGGTATTGCTAAGACTTCGAACTATCGATAGAATCCTGTGTGTCTTCGAATGGTTGAAAGACCAAGTGAACCGAGTAGAAACCTTCGTGTACTTTTGAGGCTGTGATCGAATAAAAACCTGTTGCATTCAAACCGAATTTGGAACCTGTGTTCGAGTTGTACGCATATGAAACCCCTACACTATTATGGGCTGAAGCGAGTTTATATCAGAATGTGACTTGAACACATTGAGGAACATAATTAGGATGGTCTCATACTTTGACCTAGACAAGTGGCAGCCATGTTGGATTTTTGTTGTATAATGCCAGATTAAATTCTCTTTAAGGTATAGTTGTATCATAAGAATAGGGTATTGGTTAACATCTGAAGATTATGTTTATGTGAGCAACCCTTATACTTGTGTATATGTTATCTACTTCTTTTACAAGTAGCACACATTCCAAGATTTATTGCCTTCTACCCCTCATGGCAGCCATATTGAATTGAAATTCAATCTTACAATGACTGGGTTTTGTGGTATAGATACTTAGAAACAACAGGAAAATGATTACAATCTCATCACTGACAGCTTGATATTCTTACATACAGTTCTCATCACAAATTTTCAGATTTTTCTCATTTTATGGCAGCCATTCTGAATTGATGGTGACCTTATGTGACCTTGACCTTCAGAAATGATTGCAATGGATAGATCTTCAAATAGATCTTCAAATGCTGGAGGTACAACAATGCCAAAAAGATACTTAACCCCTAGAGCCTTTCCAAATGTAAGGTAATTTATGTAAGGGTATTGCAAACCTGACCTGAGTTAGGAGAAATAATCCAGGTGCAGTACAGGAGTTGTTTGGGAGTATTTATGGGGAGCAGCTCAACCTTGGGAACAGCTGTCAGGGTGGCGTATTTGAGTATATCTGAGCAGGAAGTAGTAAAACACATGACAAGGGAAAAACATTGGGATCTCCTTCCTGCCTCATATTTCCCAGCTGTATCCACAAGAATCATCAGTATACTAAATGTAAATTTCTACAGTAATTACTCTTTTTCTTAGCCAATATCTGGGGTAATTCATAAGCATTGCTTCTGAATTCGATTGGAGTCATACTCACATATATTAACTTCTGTAATGTATATCGAGGGGCCGGTCTTTGAAATCAGAAAAAGCTATTTCCCAGCTCTCCATTTGATATTGCATTATGACCAACTATGCAACATTGTTTTTCTATTTAGAACACATAACATATAATTATAATGAAGGAAAATACTCATGCCTAAAAGCTTTGCAGAAACCAAACATCATTCTTCATTCTATCAAACCATGCACTTTTGAATCATTTTCGAGTAGACTAGATTTGAACCTCTGCCAACTTCTGTGATTCTACCATGCTATTAGATTAGCACCATGATTAGAATGTTATGAGGCCATTCCCACTCTGCTGCATCCATTGTAGAGTCCTGAACATATTTCCTATATCTCCTATCTGTCATAACAGCCTCTAGCATTCTGAGTAGATGTAAATGGAAGTTTGGCATGTTGTAGCGTAAAAAATTCTGGCAATAGATTACCACATATGCTCCTTCATGGCCAGGAGAGTTATCTCGTTATACAACACAATACTCTCACGCACCAGCAGTCACATCCACACAAGGCCATTTGTTCTGCACAAGGCTTTTTGGTCTTAGCTGAGGTCACGTCTGAGCATATTCTGTTCTTTTATATGTATAGAATAAGCTTTGCTTAACTAATTATAGTAAGGGTAGCATTTTTTGTTATCTTTTACAAAATGTTGGCTTTCATTAAATCGTTAGATTCCTGTTCAAAAGGTATACCTGCAGAGGATATGGTCACGCCTTCTGTATTGATCCCTCATCTGCTCTCAACCATAAAGTAGGGCCCCATCTGAAGCTGCTCTCTGCCCGCAAGCTGATCCCCCATCTGAAGCTGCTCTCTGCCCCCGAGCTGGTCGCCCATCTGTAGCTGCTCTCTACCCCCAAGCTGGTCCATCATCTGTAGCTGCACTCTGCCCCCAAGCTGGTCTCCCATCTCTAGCTGCTCTCTGCCCCCAAGCTGGTCCCCCATCTCTAGCTGTTCTCAGCCCCCAAGCTGGTCCCCCATCTGTAGCTGAGCTCTACGCCTATACCAGTTTTCTCTGCGCTAGATGTTTGATTTTCTAATGAAAACTCTTCGAACCACATTATGCGGTTCCTTTTAAAATGATGAGCACCAGCCATTTTGTTTATTGAAGGTCATGCTTTTTGTTGCTCACAACACTTAACAGCCCTATTTAATTGATTCATGAGTAGGACTATTCACAACTATTAGTTGAATTGTCCCTTCCACAGATGGTGAGCTAAAATTTGCTCTTCCCGTCTGTAATGGGATGTAGAATGATAACATCTGATAGTACCATGGGTAGTTGGTTTCTGCTACCAGTCTAATTCGAGACACATTACTTATAGGGACTCCTGAATACAAGCTTAAGGCTGTGTCTCACCAGATTGGGCCAATGTGAATATCTCTCACTGGGTGGCATCTTTGACTGGGCGCTATCTTTGACTGGATGCCATATTTGTGACGAAACCTGGGAAATCGTACCATTAGGGGGAATAGCCATAAATGCTCTAAACATGATATTTCAGGAGATATAGCTAAAAATGTGAATACTTAAAAGAAAATGACCTTAGACTAACTTTTTCCAAGGAATCTTTTGAAGCTATTATCAAAATTCTATTTTCATTCTAAATTGGTCTTATTTGGAATGTGAAAAGAACGTTTTTAGCCATCTTTAGCCCATTTGTTGATATTTGGTTGCCATGGCTACCATCCATTCATTCTTTTGGAATGAAAATTATCCCTATCCGATTGCCCCATCCATGGGGATTTCAGAACTGAAAACAGAATGCCAATATTCCCACCAGATCCAAATCTATGTACAATTATATGCATTTATTGGTTTAATTTCTAATAGTTATGATTTATATGGATTATTTGAAAATAGATTGATATGTGATCGCATTGCAGTCTATTCTGAATTCTTACATGTCCCTACCATCCCATGTTCGAGATGTCATTTCTCAGCAACTATTTCAAATATTTTGATGCTTGAAGCATCAAATTGTAGCCGAAGACATGAACTTAAATAAAGGTGTTTTCCCCTAATGTCACATTTTCCCACGTTTTGTCACATTTGACTGCCCAATTAACATTTATTTAGGGCAGGTGAAGATATAAATGGAGATATAACCACCACCGTTGAAAATGGACGGAATGAAGCTTCTTACCACAGAAAACCTGCTTCCACAATAATGCTATTATCTGGCATCTGCCAAATCTAACCCACAACCCTTGGCTTCCCCCTACCCTATCAGGTTTCAGGAAGCAGCACTGATTGGTTGTGGTGTGATGGAGACACTGGAGGACACCAACAGTGACACCTATTGAGGCACAGGTTAACCAGGAGCGAGGGCCCTGACTGTGCAGGTCATGTGGGCCACGACCAGCCTCTTTCCTTTCAGACCCAAGCTGAGAGAGGGGAATCATGGCTGCAGACTACTATAATTAAAGTCGCCATTATGAGGCTAGATATGAATAAATTAGATGTCATGTAATGCAATCAGGTTAACATTATGTCTGAACCCAAATAGGTACTGTAGTATAAAAACATGCCTATTATACTTAGATATGGTACTTCAGTGATGTAAGTATAGGGTGGTTGTATTCACATACAGTATTATGGCCTCTGTAGAGGGGATTCAATAGACTCATTATACATATAATTTAAGCGGATTTTGCATGAATAATGTAAATGAGTAAATATTCATAACGCAGGAAGCCCAAAACTTTATTAGACAGCTGGTAGGGCTATCTTACTAAAGAAACATTGTCCAAACAGACCAGGAAGTTTGTAAATTATGTTATAGTTTAACGCAGTGTAGTCCACAAGTTGTTTACATCCCAATGCCTGACCCTGTATGAGAGCTGTCAGCCATGCCCTGGGGTGGATAAAAAAAGCCATCTTCTTGACAGGTGGGCATCATACCCCTCGGCAATCCAGACTCCACTTCTCTGGTTCCTGCAACATTTGGGTAATAACAAGCTGAAGTCAAGGTCACACTCACTTACATTGGCATCATTGAGGTTCATGCCCATCGGCACCTGTCACAAGTGGACCCCTACTTACATCTTTAAGTGTCAGGTAATTATCTATACCCCGGGAGCATAACTCTTAATGGCTGCAACTATTGCTTGATCTGGTATAGGCGAAATAGGGACTCAACACAGTGGGGACCAGTTGTTACATGTAGGGGTTATTTCATTGTTTCTTTTCTACATATAGTTTGTACTTGTTAATCCCTGAAACATCCAACGAGACAGTGAAAAAGATCTCTTTGCATAAAAGTGAGAAATATCACCAATCAGAAATGCCTCTGATGGAAGATGATCTTGACTCTTCAATGTTTTATAGTCATAACGGAAGTAGGATATGTTGTTTCTCTTGCCCGGCTGACATGAATCAGCTTGAGGAAACAGATTTTAATTTGAGAAGATGTGTACTATTCTTTTGATGATAAGCTGTCTCTTTTTCTATTAAGTAATATTTTCCTGCCAATGGGCTAGGATGACAGGATTGTAAGGAATGAAGGGCTCGCAGGGAAAAAACATTTGCACATAAAAGTCATTTTGAAATTACTTCCTGTTTTTCATGAGGATACGTACAGGATTTATGACGTCTTAAAGGAGATTAATGGGATAGGTGGGAAATGAAGGTTTGGACAAATATTTTCCCTACGTTTTTTACAGTTCAAATGAGTTCATTGTTCTTTGAGTTTCTCGAGGCAAAACAGTAACATGTGGACAAGATGGCAATCAAAGAAGAAGTACTAAATGCACAATATTGTAATTTGAAGACGATTCCCATCTTCACAGTATTATGTTGGGAAGGGCTCTGTCTTCCAGTCTCTGAATGGTTCTCTCTCCCTCCACCTTCCTCTCACTGGCCCTGTCCTCACATAATTGTAGACATGTCTTTCCAGTGAACTGCTGTAGAATATTGAAATTCAGAAATATTCTCAATAATATTTCAACCAATTTAGTGTTACCATTCCTAGCTGTTTAAGCAAGGCATGTTCTATTTATATATGTCTATCTATTTATTTTGCAAAATGATGTGTCAATGCAGCAGTGGCCAGAAACTTGCTGGCCAGAAACTTGCCTATCAGGGAAAACAGGGAACAGACTACAGCCTCGTCTATCGTTGCCACACCCTTGCTCTCTTTAAAGGATGCATGTTCTATTTTGCCTTCATTAAATGTCAGGCCCTTTTCCCCTTCCTCTCTGAGTGTTTCCCACACCAAACAGTAGTGTGTGTCCAATAACACTGAAACCTCCTCCTTCACAACAATAAAGTGGTTTGCAGTGGTTCGTTATCTCTCTCCTCAAGATAAGGCCACTCAAAAAAAAAAAGTGGTTTCTCATCACCAAGGTCTGAGAAATCTGACGAGGGAGGCTTTTTTTTTTTTTCTTTTTTTTTACTCGCAGGTCAAAATGTATAGGTTTATTTACAGGTATTTGGTTAAGAATTAATTGATATTTAAAAGTGTGGAAAATGTAAGCTATTTCTATACCACTGCATTGCTGGCATTATTAGCTTTAATTTGATACCAAATATGACCAATTTCATCCATTTTGATGAGGTTTGTCATCAAAATTTGGCCAAAAAAAAAAAAAGTTTTTCCCTAAACCTGATTTTTATGATGCGCGCGGTGATGAGAAACCATTTTATTTTTTTGAGTGGCCTAACAATAGCATGTGGTGTTGGGTAGCCTGTGCTTTTATAAGCTCATGTTAACCCTTTAAGGAAATCATAATTATTGTCATACCCGTCTGAAGCAATGATGCATGGATGCAGCCCATGCAAGTACCTCCCCAGGGTTATGTTAATACATCATGCCCAAAGGGTTAGTATGATGCAGCAGGCATCAGGCTGCTATTCAAAGGTTAATATGGTACTAGTTGTTGTCGATGTAGCTCAAGTAGAAGGACCTGTGCAGGCCCTAGATGTGTTCCCTATCCCTGCACTCAGAAGGCTAAAGTAAAGCAATACTCCGTCACTCATAATACACACTGTTCTAAAGAAAATAACACTTTTCAATCACAAAATGCATATATATATGTTTGCTCCAGAACAAAATATTCTCCATTGTAACCTTAAAAAGTAACATCTCAGGAATTGGGCATAAGGCCCCCATCATTAGTCAGGCAGTAGAGTGAAAAATCTTAGTTTGAGGCCTATTCACTATTATGCATGAGTCAAGCCAGTAGTATTATATAGTAGATAACACTTCTTGTTAACATATGAAATGACGGGAACAAGCCCATAGTACTTATGGCTACGCCTAAAGCCTAACTTAAAGGGCTGCTATATTGTGGGGAGCTGCCCGGCTGACCTTGGCAATATTTGCCTGCCTCCAGGCATGGAAGGCTGGGAATGGTTTGCCAAAGTGGTTTGCAGCACATTGTCAATATGCAGTCCATGATTATAGAATAGATCACCCTAAACCCTTTTGCATAGCCATAGGCAGTGTGGAATAACTCTGTATGGAGGTACCCCCACAAACTGCATGTGACATCCACACACTTCCAGCGTCCGTTGCTCCATCCAGTCAGATAGGAGTTTCTCCTGAAATCATATAATATGTGAGAGTATAGTTTTTTCTTTTATTTTGTACATTTAAGCACAAAAGGCATCAAATTAATTCAAAAGAACTCTGATATTCAAGCCCTATCAATGTTTTCTCATCTAAAATCTAGAGATACTACAAGGTCATTTCTTAAGATATTATTTCCCAGAAGAACCTGAGTGGGTCAAGATCAGTTCCAAAAATAAATTTACATCTGAACCACATGTTTTAACAAAACCTCACTTTGGTGAGTGAGTAGGCTATAGAGTACCATGGGAAGGTGTGCAATCAAATGTTCAGGGTCATCTTACTCTACAGACCAGTTGTCTCCATAACACGCAACACTAGTATCTTATTGGTTCATCTGCAGCTGTATTTGTATTTGGATGTCTCTCTCCACATCAAGCAAACTTCTAAATCAGAAGGACTGATAACTGACCAGCAGTATTCTAGCTTACAAACATTTAGACAGCTGATTCAAGTATAGCGGAGAGAATGACACAGAAGATATTTGAGTCTCACAATGATAAGTCCACAGGTGTGTTTGTATCGGGAGGTGTCTCATCGGTCCAACTTCAGTATCAGAAGGACAGATTAATGAGCAGCAGGATTCCTGATTACAAAAATTTCCAGCAGATTGAAAGGGAAGTAAGTTTACTTATGGCAGGTGCCTGACAACCTAGTACTTCTTTATCAGAGCTGCTGTCTACCCCCGTATTGACTAAACAACATGGACATCAAAGCTCTAGGCCACCCATTCACAAATGCTCTGATACTTGTCTCATGTTTTGATAATAAATGGAACTAAACCTATGACCATACTAATTTACCTTAGCATCATGGACTTCTTTCACAAAGGGTATCCTGTTATGGACAGCACTCACATCATTAACAGGCAGGAAACAATAATGAGTGTTTTCATAGAATCCTGCTGAAGCTGGTTTTCATACGAAGAAACAAATGCCACTAGCGGTTTTGTCATATGATACATTATAGTACACACATCCTTGGAGCTGCTTAATCTTAGAACCACTGTAACTGAGAAATAGTGCTACTCAATAAATTGATTCAGTGCATAAAATATTCTATTCTTAGTCTTATTCTTAGTCGTATTCTTAGTCTTATTCTTAGTCTTATTCAACTCAGAAACTTTGCTATTCAAGCAATATTCATACCCTGAATTGCTAGCCTTCTAAGAAGGAATTCCATAAAAGAGCAATTGTGTGAGATGTCAGTGGAACATTGAGGACAATTGCCTGCATTATTATCATTATAGATATTTAGTGCCAATACTGATGCGACACCAGTTGTAGGACCATTTATCTCATGGGCAGATTAAATTTACTATGCTAGAATGGCTCAATCAGCGCAACCCCGTTTCTCATAGATCAGGTCATTAAAATAGCTATGAAACCAATCTTTAATTGTCATTTATTGAATACAGAGGCTCACTCAAATTTTCAACGGCTCCCGTTTCTTCACTCACTGTGCTTTGCTTGACTGGTATAAAACGCATGAAAAAACTGTCGGTGTGGGCACCTTAGCATGTAGATCCGTCTATTTTTCCCAAGTCGTTGTTCTTTCAATGGTTGATCCGGAGAATTGTGATGGACCGCATTAATCCATTTACCATATCAGAGGATGGCTCGATGAGCAGGATGCCATATTCACAAAGCTGCAGCACAATACAGTAGATATTCAAGGCGAGGTAGGCTCACTGCTGGTCACCACAAATAAGTGAGAAATAGTTTTTTAAATTCCCAGACCATCTACTTTATGGGGAGAATTTGGCCCAATTCGAGCAGTAGACTGGACAAAATCTTCACAAATATCATTCTGATCCCTCCAAGGGGCATTTTAAAGTACAAACAGGCAAGATCACTTTTTGGGGTATTTTGGGTGTGCTGAATCCGAAAATCACACTTGCCAAGATCAAAAATGGCTCCTTCCTTGTGAAAACTACAAAAACAAAATGGCTGCCATTGATTTTTGAGAAAACCTATGAAACCTATGTTTTTCAACATTCCTAGTCATGTAATACATCAAAATGAAGGTATTTTAGAGTCCAGACTGTCTGAGACACCTGCCAAGCTGGAACATCATCTTCCAAGAGTCTCAAAGCCAAAAATTCAAAATGGCCACCATCGTTTTTTGAGAAAAAAAACCAAAATGCTTTATTCATCACTCCTTGTCATGTTGTACCTCAAATGAAAGGGATTTGCAAACCTAGTCCATTCTAGGGCATTGCCAAGATAAACACGGACTTTTGTAATATGAAACCCATACCCCCCCCCCAAAAAAAAGGGCCGCTACCAATTTCTGAGCACAGTTCATTTCAGTCCATTTCCAAGGGGGAAGAGCTATTTTTGTGAGATGGGAAAGCCCCAAAGAGGGATATTTTGTCAATATTGTAAAAAGTAAAACACCATTGCAGGAGGTCAAAAGTTATTACCCTCCCCCCTTCTCTAGATGGCTCAAAAATTGTTTATGTGCACGCTTTTATGTGTAGTAACATGCTGGCCTTTTTGTTACCCAACTTCCCCAGTTAAGGGCACATCCCATCAAGATTAGAGCATTCCCAATACATATTATATACAGGGATAGACACTTTACCAGCTGTGGGCCAGCCATGCAAGTAGCCCAAAAAGCCTATGAACAAGCACTAGTGTGACTATTTATGGATAGTGATTGTTCCACCCACATGCTTCTATTCTGATTAGGGGCCAACCTCACATTCAAATCCTTAGAACCTGATGGCAAATCCTCAGGATCCAACCCAGTCAGCATTGGTCCCTGAAGCCCATTTGTGTTTTACTTGGGCCAGCTAGGGTAGCCGATATCTGGGTTATGGTCCTTTTTGTCCAGGGCTATAAGTGGGAGCCCAGTTGGACCAGCTTAGGAAAACCTTTTTTTCCAAAAAACATTGTAGATACTAATAGTGTGTGCTAAAGTGGAATAAATCTGGGCTTGAGCTGGGCACTTTGAATCAGGGCTAGCCCATCTGCGCTCCCACCTATAGTCTAGGACAAAAAGCAATGTTGGCTTTGAAGCCCTTGGTCCAAGATATCTATGCCTCAGGATCTGTAACTTAGACATGGTATATTGTTTGGAACTTACAGGGACTTGTGACTTCTACATGCTATTGGCCCCTACATGACCACCTAACTTCAGGAAAAGACCTCCTCCAGCATCCCTGACCTCTCCTTGAGCCTTCCTTATTCCTCATCTAGAGGATCTATCTCTACTCTTGTGCCACCAAAACTTTGCCTATCCCACCCCTCTTCAGGTGCCCCCACCCTAGGACTCTGACCCTCCTCCTAGGGCTCCTACTCCTCTTCCTGTGGACCCAAGGCCTTCTCAGGGACTCCAATGCTCCTCCTGTACACCCATCCCTCCTCCCAGGGCTTGTACATATAGAGGGAAGTCAATCGGAGCTAGGTGGAAAGGGTGAGGTAAAGGGAAGGGAGGGAAAGTGTTGGGAGGAGACAGGAGAATGGGAAAGGAGAGGATAGAGCAGTGGGAGGGAAAGAGCAGCATGAGAACATTGGACAGGTAAGCAATGAAATAAAAGGCAGGGGCTTGGGGAAGGGAAGAGGAAATGTAGTGGGAAAAAATGCCAAAGGGAGGGCTGGAAACCGAAAAAGGTTGGGTGGAATCCCCGGAGGATGAGGGGGTGGGGCCCAGGTAGAGGGCCGGGAGCCCTGGGAGGAGTGTTCAGAGCCAAGGCAGGAGCGATTGAAAACCTAAAGAAGTGTCAGGAGCCCAAGGAAGAGGGCTGGGAGTCTTTGGAAGAGGAGTGGAGGCACAGGGAGAGGGGTTAAAACCCTTGAATAAGAAGAGGGGTGGGGTAAGGGAAGGATGGATGATCTGGATGAAGGATTTAGATTGAGGATGGGGAAGCTAGTGTTGCTGGAGGAGGTCTCCTTTGAAATGGAGATCGCTAAGACCCAATATCAGGTCCCCAGGACTAGAGTTCAGATTATGTAAACTTCCTCAAGATAACATGCATAGATACCTATCTGGCTCCTAGGACTTGGAATTGAATCCTGAGGACCTGCCATTGGCTCCAGATGTTCTAGGGACTTGATTCAGAGGAGGGCTCCCAATCACAGGGGTGTGAAATCTCCGCGGAAACTGTGAAATCCGAGGTTTCAATCTTCACCCTGAGAGTCCCTGAGATTCATCCAGATCCAATGAAAAAATTATTTCCCTTTGTGTAGGGGGAACTTAGAAATATTATCAGACCAGAACACAAAAATGCATGAAACTGTACCATTTACCTTCTAGAGTTTCAAAATTTTCTTGGGGGGAATGCCCCCAATCCCCCTAATCTTGTCTAAGCATGAAGTTTGCAAGGGCTTGGAGAAGATGGGCCAGACCTGCATGTGGCATTGTCACTTCATGCACCATCTTCAGAGGAAATCATTTTTTCTATTTCACACCCCTGCTTGTGTAGTCCCTTAGACCTTTTGAGCTATATGCACAGTTGGCCTACAGCAGAAAAAAACTAGTGCCTACCCTTGTACATAGTATTTAGTGGCATCATGATGGGACTTGCCCCTTAACTGGACAAGAACGTCACCTGTTTTCAGTGAAAATGACTGCATAACTACTGTAAAACCCCTGCTATAGCACGACCACACTTATAAGCCGAACCCCCAATTTGAGAGAAAAAAAAGTCCTATAAGAAAAAAGGGTTTAAAGATAGTTTTCTCTTCAATTTAATGTGATAAAACCCAACCTATAAGTGGAAGCCTAATTTGAGAAAAACAATTGGCAATAAAAAATGCCAAAATATAGATTAGTCTTATAGGTGGGGTTTTAAGGTATACATGAAAGGGTGTGCAAACAATTATTGACTCATTGATGGAAGGTGGGTCGGGTGGCGGCTAACAGATTTCCCCATTTTTAGGCTTTCATAAAAACAAAGCCCTTCCTCCTTGGAAACGGACTGAAATGAACTATGCTCAAAAATTACTGGTGGCCATTTTTTTTGGGAGGGGGAGAGGGGTTTAGTGGCAACCCGTTTATCTTTGCAATGGCCTATAGTGGACTAGGCTTGCAAATCCCTTTCATTTGAGGTAGGCCCTACAACATGACAAGGAGTGATGAATAATGTTTTTGTTTTTTTCTCAAACGGTTGCAGCCATTTTGAATTTTTGGCTTTGAGACCCAGGAAATAATGTTCCAGCTTGGCAGGTGTCTCAGACAGTCTGGCGTCTAAAATCCCTTCATTTTGATATATTACATGACTAGGAATGTTGAATAACATAGGTTTCATAGGTTTTCTCAAAAATTAATGACAGCCATTTTGTTTTGTAGTTTTCACATGGCAGGAGCCATTTTTGAGCTTGGCAAGTGTAATTTTCAGATTCAGCACACCCAAAATACCCCAAAAAGTGACCTTGCCTGTTTGTACTTTAAAATGCCCCTTGGTGAGAGAATTTCTCATTTTGTCACCAGTCTACAGTGTGTCTGAAGTAAAAGGGAATTCTATAAGGTTGCTGCATTATGAACCTTTCACGCTAGCAACTGAGTCAGCTACATAAATATGTGCAACGAGACTAAAGGTTGGACTATCATATATGTTAGTTCATAGATGTATGCTTGGGATATTGAAAAAATGAATTGAATTGATATAAGTTGAAGTCGATTTGAATCAGACTTTGGAGGTGGAAGGAGGCTTCTGACCACAGAAAACCTGCTTCAACATTAGCTGGCTTCTGCCATAATTTCCTGTCAGCCAGCTCTGCAATTCTCCCTACCCTATCAGGTTTCAGGAAGCAGCACTGATTGGCTGTGGCGTTAAGGAGGCACTGGAGGACACTAACTGTAACACCAGGTGAGGCACAGGTTAACCCAGGGCTACGGCCCTGACTGTGCAGGTCATAAGGGTCATGATCTGCCGGTTGTTTTGAAACCCGAAGTGGGAGAAGGAGATTATGGATGCATATATAACTGTTCATATTTAAGTACATGGGTCAGGTCCGCTGGACTGAAATCACCCTTACCAGGCCAGATGTGAATCAGTTAAAAAGACAGAATTTAATATCAGAAGATGCTTCCCGTTCTTGGTAATAAGCTTTCCCTTGTTCTATTAATAAAGGTTTCCCTGGAAATTGGCCAGGGTTGGATGACTGGACATGGAAGGGTGGAAGGGGCTGTAGGGCAAAGACAATTGTATATAAAAGTAATTTTGAGGATACCTCCAAGCTTTATGACATCTCAAAGCAGATTGGTGGAAAAGGTTGGAAATGAAGATGTGACAAATAGTTTTGCCACTGTTTTAAACATTTCATGCATTGTTTACTGAGATTCTATCAAAAAGATTCAAACCAATAACGCATGCACAAGTTGATAATCAAAGTAAAAGTACCAGATGTGCAACATTGTAATTTGAAGGTAACCATTCCCATCTTCACTGGTTATATATGTTATCTCTGAATGGTTTTCCCTCTCTCTCTCTCAAACCCCAGCTCATTGTCAAGTATTCTCAATGATACCCAACCTTGCGCTACAATTACTAGCTGCTTTTAGCATGGCATGATCTACACGTCTTCATGGTTATTTGGCAAATTGATATGTCAATACAGCAATGGCCAGAAACTTGCTGGCCAGGAATTTGCATGTCAGAAACTGGCATGTCACTGAAATGAGTTCCATTTGAAGGTCAGCTATGCTGTCAAATGTAAGTTAGCTCAATTTTTGGAGAGCACAGCCTAGTCTAGCTTTGCCACACGCTTGCTCTCTTCCAGAGGATATTCCTCATGCATGGTGTATTTTGTCTTCATTATATTTCTTTCCTCGTTTTTTGTCCCTCGTTTCTGGGAGATTCTCACACCAAACAGAAGTGTGTGTCCAATAACCCGGCTACCTCCTCCTCCACTACAATGAAATACGTTACCAGGGTCTGTTATCTCTCTCCTCAAGAAAGGAACAGGATGTGGTGTTGGGTAGTCTGTGTAAGTATAAGCTCATGTTAAAGATAACATACTTATAGTCTTGCCCTTTTGAAGCTATGATGCATGAATGCAGCTTGTGCGAGTAACATGTGATGTGATTTGTTTATACAATGTTATTATAATTCTTCAGCGCAAAATTTGCTACTCGTCTTTTGGCATTATGATGAAAAGGTTCCCATGTAACATTTTCTTGCCAAATAAAATATTCAACAACAACAACAGCCTAGGGCTTTATTTATACATCATGCCACACCAAATTACATGATGATATACTTAAGCAGTGTTGTTGATAACTACATCGGTGCATCATGACAACAAATGGACATTAATCTTTGAGGTATCATGCTGTTGTTTAAAGGTTAATAAGTTACTATGTGCTGGTTGGTGTAGCTCCCTTATTGTGTTTTCCCCTTCCTGCACTCAGTCGACTAAAGTGATGCACTTCTATGGTCCCCAGTCTCAAAAACACACAGTATGTCATTACTTATTGAACACACTGTTCTAAAAATATAACGCTTATTGTCAAAATTGTCTTTTTTTTAATGACTAAATGCCGACATGTATGCTCCATAAATAATATTCTCCATTGTTCCCTTAAGAAGTATATCTAAAGAATGTGACATCATGCCTCTACCTTTAGTTAGGGGATGAAGAACCTTTAATTCTAGGTCTACTCTCAAAAAAGGAATTATCATGCACATGTCAGGCCACTAGCATGGTAGACTAAATGCCACTCTTGTTTGTAATAGAAGTTCAGGGGCCCTGCTTGTGGCTACATCAATGGTCTAACTTAAAGGGCTGTCATATTGTGGAGATCTGATTGGCTGAACCTGGCAATATTTGCCTGCCTTTGGGCATGGAAGGCTGGGGATGGTTTGCCATAGTGGTTTGCAACTCCTTGCCAATATGCAGTCCAGAATTGTAGAATATATTTCCCTAACCCCTTTTGCATAGCCATAAGGAGTGCACATAACATACCTGTCACATCCGCAAACGTCTAACATCCAGTGCTCCAGCCAATTATATGGGATTTCATCCTGCAGTCATATACTTGTAAGATAGAGCATATTAAATTTGTTTCATTTTATCTATTTAAGCACAAAAGGCATTGAATCAATTCAGGAATAACTGTGACATCTATGCCCTATTAATGTATCCTCATGTAAAGTCTAGATGCACTAGAACCAAGTAACAGTAAACCCATTCGGCAATTGATATGAACAGTAATATTGTCATCCTAATATTGACTAGCCAATGGAAATTGTCAATTGCCAATAAGATCTAACTCTTTTTTTAATTCTCATTCAACCGAGAAACCATTCTGTCTTCACCTTATTCACTAAAGCCACACATTGAAACACTAAGCAGCTGAACCCCGAAAGTCATTTCCTTCCTGACACAAAAGGAGCCTTATCATGCAGTTGGGCAAAGCCATCAGCCTTGTGGTCGGTTTCCAAAAGGCTATTTCCCAGAGGAACCTGAGTGGTTCAAGATGTGTTCTAAAAGAAGCCCTCCCTCTGCACCTGCTCGAGAAATAAAGGGAATGCATTACCAAGTTAATTGGATATGCAAAGTGACCAGGATCTTTCCAGCCATGATTAGTGTAGTTATGGCAATTACAATATATTATAAAGACATCTTGAAATATCTTATTAAAATACCTTAAAATAATAATATATTTCATACTGCATAGACCTTTAAGCAATAAAGTGATAAATCATTTCTTTATTGTCATTTAGATGACCAATGATGACCATATTAGTTATAAGAACTATCAGCCAAAGCTATATGGGTATGTTCAATATAATAATAATATAATATATAATAAGGAACATTGACCATATTGAGTTCAACATTCCACTCAGCATTGGCTCCATCATTGAGACCCATCCATGCATGATTACAGATACATAGGAAGAGGTGGGGACGGCATACTTATCAGTTTTCTCCTCCCCTGTTATTCCTCTCCCATCTCAGGCCTCACATTGCTTAATCCGCAGCTGTATTTGTATTGGGATGTGTCTGTCCACATTAATCAAACTTCACTTCTATATCAGAAGGAGAGATTAGTGAGTAGCAGTAGTCCTTATTACAAATATTTAGACAGCTGCTTCAAGTACAGCAGATATGATGGGAGGCTTGTCTAAACATTCCAGATACCTGACAGCCTCCCAGTCGGTAGACATTCTGAATAAAAGTTTAGGTCTCGCCTTTGCTTTGAATAAACTTTATGTGGCATGAACCGCATAGTTCTAGGGTATCCAGGCACTGGTTCTGTGATACTTGACTACCATTTGGATAATGTATTGAACTCAACTCAACAGTTCTTGGAGCTCCACTAATTTCCAATGGCCTCATACCATGGACCCTGTCACAAAAGGGTATCCTGTTAGGGAGCACACTTACACCATTACTACCTGGCAGGTAATTTCCTGTAACAACAAAAGTGTTTTCATAGAATCCTGCTGGAGATGACCACCCATTGACTATTACTAGGAACTTCCACAATATTGCATTACCAGATGACTGCTTCATCCAATGCATGCTGACTACCTGTAGGGGTATTTAGTGCAGGAGCCTATAAGGCTCCTTCATTGTATTTCGCGTACAGATTGGTAACGTCCTATAACTACTACGTAAATAACATACCACTCCACTAATGTAAAGTTGTATAACGTAACTGTATAAATGATACCTGATAGGTCAACCATTTGTATTTATGAGGATCAGGATGAAACCTGGATGAGAATCCATCTGTTAAGGCAATAGTCCATGAAGCCATGTTCCTGCAGATATACATCTCATGAGAGTAATAGTCCAAGATTTTAAGCTCAGAATAGGACCTAAGATTAAACAAAATCGGAACAAGCCAATTTTTGGACAGAAGATGCCCAGAAGGGTACTGAACAACATACTAAAAGTCCTCGGACATCCTCCTTGTGCTCACTTGGAAATTCAAGATGGCGTCCAGGATAGGCATTATGCACTATTTCCCTCATTTCTTTCTATTTTTGACTTTCCATAGGCCAATTTGAAGTTTATCTAGCCCCCCTAAACCAATTCCAAGCTTTTCAATGGCTTTATCCTTTTGTTGCTAGGGCTGGTGGTTGCCTAGCAACAGGTATTCCCTATTGGATTTCCCTAGAAACTAGGGCAATTAACAGTCAGAAAGGTATTGTACCCATATTTACTGCTTCTAACGTGACCCCAATTGAGCAACAATGATATAACTGATTTGCTATAGTCCATGGTTACCTAGCAACAGCAAATACTTACCTAGCAACCGCCTGGAAAGAGTGAATTTAGCTCTTTGGAAAATACTTTGGCTTCACAAAAGGCCATCTAAAGATCACCTACCCCAACAATCCATTGGAAGCTATATTGGTGGTGATATTCTTGTGTTGCTAAAGAAAGTGGTTGCCTAGCAACATACACTCTATATTAAAATTCTAACCTAGAAACCAGGAATATCTATCAGAGATATCTATCTACCAACATCTCAACCCCCAAAACATCCCCAGGAGGCTACTGAAACACATGCTAAAAGTCCCAGGAAATCTTCCGGAATTCAAGATGGCGTCCAGGATGGGCAATATGCACTATTTTTCTATTTTGACTTTCCATAGGCCAATTTGATGTTTACCGAGCCCCCTAAACCAATTTCAAGCTTTTCCATGGTCTTATCCTTTTGTTGATAGGGCTGGTGGTTGCCTAGCAACAGGCATTTCATATTCATATTTCCTGCTTACTGCATCTAAAGTGACCCCAATGGAGCAAGGATGATATAAATGATTTGTTGTAGTCCATGGTTGCCTAGCAACAGCAGATACTTACCTAGCAACCACTTTGAAAGAGTGTATTTGGCTCTTTGGAAAATATTTTAATATGCTAGGCAACAACTTACCTCAGCAACATAATAATGACACCAAAAGGTTTCCAATAGTTTGTGATGGTAGGTGATCCTACAATTACCCTTTTTAAAGCCAAATTCTTTTTTAGAGGCATGAACACTCTAGGTTGCTAGGTAAATATCTGCTGTTGATAGGCAACCATGAACCATAGCAACACAGACAAATCATCCTTGCTCTATTGGGGACACTTTAGATGCAGTTAGTATGGACACATTACCTTTCGGACGGTTAATTGCCCTAGTTTCTAGGGAAATCCAATACGAAATGCCTGTTGCTAGGCAACCACCAGCTCTAGCAAGAAAAGAGTAAGACCATGGAAAAGCTTGAAATTGGTTTGAGGGGCCTGTGTAAAATTCAAATTGGCCTATGGAAAGTCAAAACAGAAATAAAATAAGGGAAATAGTGCATATTGCCCATCCTGGACGCCATCTTGAATTCCAGAACGAGCACAAGGAGGATTTCCCGGGACTTTTAGTATGTGTTTCAGTACCCTCCTTTACATGTCGTGGGGTTGAGATATTGGTAGATGAATATATCTGATTAATATTTTGAATGGTTTCTAGGTTAGAAGTATAATTTAGAATGTATGTTGCTAGGCAACCACTTGCCTTAGCGACACAAAAATGTAACCATCAATGAAGCTTCCATGGATTGTGGGGGTAGGTGATGTTTAGATGGCCCTTTGTAAAGCCAAAGTATTTTCCAAAGAGCCAAATACACTCTTTCCAGGTGGTTGCTAGGAAAGTATCTGCTCTTGCTAGGTAACAATGGACCATAGCAAATCATTTATATCATCGTTGCTCCATTGGGGTCACTTTAAATGCATTAAGTATGGGTACAATACCTTTCTGACTGTTAATTGCCCTAGTTTCTAGGGAAATCCAGTACAAAGTGCCTGTTGCTAGGCAACCACCAGCCCTAGCAAGAAAAGAATAAGACCATGGAAAAACTTAAAATTGGTTTAAGGGGCCTGTGTAAAATTCAAATTGGCCTATGGAAAGTCAAAACAGAAATAAAATAAGGGAAATAGTGCATATTGCCCATCCTGGATGCCATCTTGAATTTCGGAGCAAGCACAAGGAGGATGTCCGAGGACTTTTAGTATGTGGTTCAATACCCTTCTGGGCATCTTCTGACCAAAAATTGGCTTGTTCCGATTTTGTTTAATCTTAAAGTCTAAAAATCTTGGACTAAATTGAGAGAGGGAGATTTAAAACCCAGAAACATGGCCATCTACCGTAAAACCTTGTATATAGGTCACAGCCAGTACGCAAGTCAGATCACTGGTGCGGCTTATAGGATAAGCCCATAGCCAGGGTTTGGGTTATACATGAGTTTTTGCTAGTACTATGGTACAATACTAAATTCACCAGTGCGACTTATAGGATCGGCCCAAAGTTGGGGTGCGGCTAATATACAAGTTAGGCTTATAAGCGAGGTTTTGCGGTAGTAATTTAAACTGCCTTTCTTGGAAGAGTATCCTCCCTTAGATGGGATTTTCATAACATGAGGAAGGTTTATTTGGATTAAATGGGTTAGTCTTGTGAAGCTGACATAACTAAGCTAGAAGAGAGACGTATTTATATGACGACATTATTTTGGTAATGGAAAGGCTGTCTCTTTTGATTAGAATATGGGTGTTAGGTAGGATGCCATGTTGTCATGAGGTCAAGAAGGCATGGTTCGAAGGGGATAAACTGGAGAGGCTTGCGGCTAATACACGAGTAAGGCTTACATGCGAGAATTTACGGTAATTAGAGTAAGACTAACGGAAGTAAATTGGCTTACTCTTACTTCTGACATGAATTGGCTGGAGGAAACAAATTTCCACGACAACATGCTTTCAGTGATAATGGTAACATAAGCTCTGGTACATATTACTTACTAAGGGTTCAGCCATAATGCCATTGGGTCATTGGCTCAGGAAAGCTTGATTTGATGTGGAAGAAGTGGAGAAGCTGGAGGGCTAGTCCGATTAAATATAAAAGGCTGTGAAATGCTGTTAGTAGCATCAGGTTAATAACATAAGACAAAAATAACAAGTGCACCACGATACAAAAAGCTGATAAAAATAAACTATGTAACAACGTCATGCTAGCAAACATCTTTGCCAATGTCTCTTGCTCAGATACCATCTGAATTGTATGATGACTTTTTATAAGCATAGCTGCAATCTCTTTGACAGACATTTTGAAGGACGTTGAGGGAGAATCACAAAAATGGACAGCTTGGAAAAGAAGGTGTGAGGATTAGCAACAAACAGGGCTGACTTTTGTTTTTGATGTAGTTATTTGGAAATTATATTTATTGCTTATCTTCAGCTCTTTTTGCACTACAATAAAATTGGTTGCAATGGGGATGGCATTAGTCAATCGATATATGGATGTAGATGTAAACTACTATGAATAGCTTAAGTAGAAGGGCCCCTGTAGCCATCTGAATTCAAGGTTATGTTTAGATTTCCTGGTCCCTGCACCCCCTTGACAAATAGGACACACACCTGTGTTCCCAATTTATAAAATAGCCCTTAATCCACGAGCATTTAACGGTGATAAAATGCCTTTTCCCCATTTTTTTGATTATTGAGGCACTTAAGGACACTTAAGAATATTCTGAAGTGAACAACTACTGATCTAGGTTCTTAACTCACATCGATGACTTAAAAAATGTTTGTTCCACAAAATAATATTCTTTAATGCTAAGCTGGAACACAGTCATATTACCAACCCATCCTGGGTGGATCTAGCCTGTAGAGTGGGCATGAAGTAGCAATACACTACATGTATTACTGAATTTTTCACCAGTGCAGTATTCATGGATCATGCCAACGGAAGGGATTTAAAGCAATATGCTTCCACACTCTCACAGTAGGCTCGCTAGGGATTGGTGACAATTGAACATATTCAATTAGCAGTGTGAGCTCAGCGGGCGTCAATTAGATGAAGTATCAATCGAAACGAATAAACGAAAAAGGATGGGGGGCTGCTGGAAGTGGAGACCTATTGATATTCTCTGACACACATATATTTTTGTTTAAATACTTCCTTTTGATGTTTTTCATTTTTTTGTATGTTTCATTTTAAAATTCAATACCAGGACTTCTAGGGGCTGGGGTATGGAGTTTGATTTACTAGCCTTATTCACCATAAAACATTTCTAACTATCCCTCATTCTGTAAGCCAGCACTGCATTATGCCTGAAAGTCATTTCCTTCCTGGTCTCATTCCATGCAGACACAGGTCCTTGCTACTCAGTGGGCAGAGTCATCAGGTGTATGGTCAGTTCCTAAGAAGCCATTTCCCAGAAGAACCTGACTGAGTCAAGATGAGGTTTATAAATAGCCCTACCTGCTTCTGACATATCATTGGAAATGATGAAAGTGTTGGGATGACTCCATTCTTATAGAGTTAAGAATCATCCCAGTATGGCACCCTCGTGAGGATCAGATAGACTCTCATACTAAGGTTAGTTCTATCTTTATGAGAAAAATTACACTCTAGCCTAGCCTTTGGCACACTAACTGTTTTCAAATGGTAGCTCTTAAAAAGAGTCTATTTTGATTGCATGGTGTTTATCTCTGTCTTTTGACCAAGCCCCGCGTCCCTACTCCTTTGGGTGTTCCCCACAACAAACAGTAGTGGGTCCAATAACTCCTTACTTCAATCAAATGACTTACTTTGGCCTGTGATCTATCTCCTCTGGATGACAATAGGGGTGTTGGTGTTGAGTAGCAAGACTTAGTGTTTGTATAAGCTAATGTTAACCCCATAAGGAAAGCTTTATCTTTTGCCACGATAATGAATGCAGTCCTTGTTAGTAACTTACCATTTTGGCCTTCATGCATCATGCTGTTTCTATGGATATAATTATGTATGTACAGGTATTGCCGCGTCTTTCGGCCTGACATCGACGCAGCAATACAATGCCGGTGATTCCTGCATTGGTGCATTAATTATTACAGCATGAAGTTATCATGAACGAGCATGGAGTTATCATGCTGTGCCTAAAGGTTAAAAGTTCTGAGCTGGTGGGCGTGGGTGTAAACTGGTGGAAGGAGTTCAAATAGCATCGCTCGTGTGGCCATCCGAGTGACAGGTTGTATTTACATTTCCTGGTCCCCTCACTCCTTGGACTAAAGGGACACACAGCTGGGAACTAATTGCAAATACACCTGCTTTCACTAATATTTCGACAAAATAACACTCATGATTAAAGAATATTAATCAACACAGCGTTTTCTGCATTGATTTAACTATTCCTTAGTAAAATACAGAATATAATGGACCTTTAGTCTCTGATTGAGTTCATAAATCGGCACTTTTCCCCAGTAAATGCTTGCTCCACAAAATAATATCATCAATTCAGCTCATGAACATTATCCCCTAATTGCAACATGCTAAATATTAACATAAGAATGAAAGCCCTTATTTTCTCAGGGACATAACAATTTCATCAGGGTAAAAGCACATTTCCCAACACAGAGAACGCAGTTGTGTTTGCCATTTGTCTAGTGAGTGCAGGGACTGGCTTACATTTGCACATACTTGATTACTGAGCAGGCATTTGTCACACCACCTCAATGTTATTGCTGCTTTGTAATGCACTCCTGACAAGCTGTCGTCATTGGTAACCCTCAAGTAAATAGAAATAGGGTGGCAGTATTGCTCTACACTAAATACATTGTAACTGATCATGGCACTGGGATCATTGGAAAAACAAATCTAACGCAGGCCAAACAAAAATATAAGTATTCCTTTAACAGGGCCCACCAAATCAGGGTAAGTTGGTCGATTTAAAAAAAGATTCCTGTTTTATCATGAGACGAGTTGTCAGCTTGAATCCCAAATGATAGGGTCGGTCTACAGGGACACAACATTTTGTTTCTTTGGCCTCATATTCCTGATCAAGTTCAAAATGGGCAATGAAATCGCTGGTGCTGTATTGACACAAACATACACTTCGTAACCTTCTTGGGTGTATTACACCTGTAGAGTGGGGATGAAGTAGCAATGCCGTATCATCAAATTATTCACCAGTGCCCAATTCATGCATCATCAACAGTAAGGCACATTGATTAATTATCCATTGGGTTCAATGTGAGGAGAGCAGGACTTTTATTGGACCTGCCCGTAGTATAATGACATTGTAGTTGTCTGAAGAGCTCTGGGAGTGGGTATGAGAGGTCCTACCCCTCAGAGAATTATATGGCCTCTGTATGCACTCTCTTTTACCAAGTGCGCTCCAAACAGAACTAAAGAATCGCACGAGTTAATATCTTGTGTATTTGCTGGGAATTGCACAAGCTGTAGACACTGGAGGTTCTCAAGAATAGTGAACATTCCCAGTGGCATGCTCTATGGTGACATGTATTTCCCATGTTTCACTCATGCAAATATCCACAAGTAGAATGATGTGGTGAATTTCCCAAGTTTTACGCATTCAAGGAAACATCCAGGAAACATTTTAGAAAGGTTCTGAATTTCCCAATTTTCTTTAATTTTCTTAGGGATCACGAGTCATGGATGGCACGAGTTCTGCTTGAGATTTAGTTTACAGGGTCTACACCTCAAGTGTCTTTTCGTACTCCTGGTAAAAGTACTATGTAGAAGAAGCATGAATATGTGAGCCTGGTAAATTCTATATAATACCTCCCACACACCTCTTGGAGTGGGCTAAAGAGCTGAGATCATTCAGGTTGTCACATGTCTTATGCCTTATCTACAACTCTTCTATGATGTAGACATCTACATGTAAAGTCATCAAGTATCTCCAAATACTTCGGAAAAACCTCTATGTAAATGGTGCATTTATATATACCAGCCTTGTGAGTATTATTTAAGAGTTTAATTGTCAACATCAAATGCAGTACATTTGCGGTAAGAGCTCATGTTATAGGGGGCACCAAGAGGCCTGGACCTGGAGTTTGCTGCAACTTGAGCTAAACTAAGGCATAGGCTTCTTTTCTTCTCGAAAGGTTTGGGGGTAAATTTGTCCCCCAGGCCTCCCCCAAACCCATTAAACCCACCCACTGCCTTGTTAACGATTGAAGACACCCTAACTAGACCACACTTCTACCTGCTATCAAAGTCCCACGGCTGTCCATGAACTGAGCTGCTGCTATCTGGGAAGGATATTGCTCAGGGCCCTATTAGCCATGCCTCACAGACCACTGTGATGGCCGCCTCAGGCCCTCCCCTGCCATACAATGTCTGCCTAGGCCTCCATGGATCTCTAACCTGGTTGAGTTTAGCCATTCTGCTCACACTGCACCAACCTGAAGCCACAAATAAATGAAGGTATTGATACTGTATCACATGCTTTCGTATACCAAATTAGTCCAATCCCAGTTTTTAAGAGTGTCTACAGAAGGCTCATCCAACAGGGTGGGTAGATGTTGTTGGGTAATTCCCTTATCAAGG
The DNA here is from genome assembly GCA_947462335.1 of Harmothoe impar. Lineage (NCBI taxonomy): Eukaryota > Metazoa > Annelida > Polychaeta > Phyllodocida > Polynoidae > Harmothoe > Harmothoe impar. The sequence continues at coordinate 60,741,422 of OX381712.1, read as the reverse complement.
AGGATGCAGGGAAAAGTTGCACACCCCTCATGGTAGAGAGTGGATGGAATCATTGCGTACAGGCATTATCCACCCACCAGTCAAATTAAACACTAAATAGGTAAAGATACGGATAGCATCACATTCTTTCTGTGAATATCCAAACCAATTCAATCAAATTGGGCTTTTTAATCCTAAAGAGTGGGTGCTTTTTGCGGTTGAAAAACTTCCCACGAAGTAGGTCAGGATCTCCCTGCTCCACTTTAATACCCAACCCCGTTTTATATGATTGTGAATATGAGATTTCACCTCAGTATTTGTGTCCTGAAGTATGGTCTACACACCAAAGGAATTACATTTATCAGTGAATCAACAGATGTATTTCATGTGGAGAAACAAAATCCATTCTCCATGGGGTGTTTCTCCATAATCATGTCACAAAAATAGCTATGAAATAGATCTTTAATGTTGTTTTTAAATATAATTAATCAAAAATTTGATGAAATAAATAGACATCGACTCTAATCAGTCTGAATTCCTGGTTTTTCCACTTGTTTTTCCACCTCGTATGATATGATCCAAGGTACCACTCGTCAACAGAAGGTAATTGACACTTTAAGGACGGCATGATGCTTTGATGCATCGTACCCACAGGTCGTCATGGTGCATAAATGCAGCCCTGGCGAGTGAGCCCTGGCGAGTGACTCGCCAGGGCTGCATTCACACATCATGCCAACCGTACAGGGTTGAGAAGGGTTCTGCAGGGCCGCCATGATGCACCAATGCAGTATGGGGCAGTTACTCGCTGAGGCTGCATTAGTGCATCATGACTACAACTGTTGTCTTTTAGAGACAGCCGTCCTTAGAGGGTTAAAATGTCATTTATGAGGTGCAATGTAACCACAGCAGGGGTGTTATTGGACCATACTTATCATGGTGTGACTTTCTATTTGTCTGAACACCTCTGGGAGTGGGTATGAGAGAACTTACCCATCAGGAGATTACATGGCTTCTGTATCTACTCTCTACAATGTCTATACATCAAGTTTCTTTTCATCCTCCCTGGAAACAACTGTGTAGCAGCTGCATGGATGAATCAGCCTTGTAAGGAAAGGGATTGTACATTCAGATATTTCCCATCCACATCTGGGAATTTATATAGGAAAGCCTTATGCATATACACTCTTCTTTGCAGTCTGCACCGTAAGAAAGTAAAATTTTGTTCATCTATCACACATCTGGCATCAAATGTAGTACTCTGGTAAGTAGACCTCAGTTAGGGGTGCCATTGGGCTGCACCGGAGATCTGCTACAACCCACGTACCCCTCTTTGAACTGAAGTAAGGAATAGCTCGGCTTCATCTCTGAAGAGGGGATAAGATTTGTCCCATGGGCCTCTCCCAAACCCATCAAAACCCCTACCACCTTATTTAAGACTGACCAGACGCTACCAAGACCATCCCTCTGGTGATACCAAAAGTCCCACCATTGCCCATGCACTGAGCTGCTCTTCTCAGAAGCATCTGCTCGGGGCCCTGTTAGCCATGCCTCACAGAGCACTGCGCTGCCTGCCTAAGGCCCTCCCCTGTCACCCAACGCCTGCCTGGTCCTCCTTGGATCTCTAACCTAATTGGGTTTGCACAACCTCAACTAGTTCTGTCCCATGAGAAGAGATGGCACAGTGACCGACCGACAGAGATGCCTCTGCTTGTGATTTGAACCCCACAGAGAAACTGATCACTCCTCAGCTGTGCAATTGCCACGACTTGGTTAAGATATTGATAGTATAAGATGTTTTGTGTGCTAATCCAATCCAATCATAGCTTTCTAAGAATAGAGCTAAACCAGCTAGGTTGGGGGATTTTGTGGGGGGGGGGATACTTTCTCAGGAAGCATGAGGAAGGGGAAGGGGGACTCCTTTGCTCCTCTTGAATATTGGTTAATCCACCCCTGTTTAAGAAGAAGTCTCATTAATACTATTGATGAGTGTGTTTATGTCAGTCTATACGAGATCCTACAGCCGGCAAATTATCTGCCGGTCGGGCAGAAATGTGACTACTGCTGGTCCGAATGGCTGGTTGTAATCTGCAGGTCCTTGCCTACAAACCAGTTTTTACGGCTTGTAAATCGGACCAGTATTGAGGTTTCTATAGCATAAAACAGAAAGCATGAATATTTTCTGTAATATTCTTGAGTAATTGGCATAATTATAATTATTTATATGATTGTAGCAGACAGGGAGCCCCTGTATATTATCATTATCAATACAATCCCTTGCTTTATAATTCATTAAAAGAAACAACTGTACTCCAGTAACCAGGCCTGCAAAAATTAAGCCGGGCTGCAAAATGAAATATCTGCAGGACCGAATGTCCTGCATGGTGAAAAGATATAGACTGACATAATATAATATTATGTGCATTATGGGATGAAATTAAAGTGGTGGGAATCTACCTTCATGGCTGGCTCCCCCACGTGGTCTACCAACCAAAAGGCAGTGCAAGCATGGGCCAATTGTTTTCTCAGATAATCAGCTTATACAAGAGTGCAGAAAAGGGTTTCTGCAGACAAAGGTGGCCACAAAGCCCCCTTGTATCAGGGTTGAACATCATTACAACTTACAATAACCTATTTTCTCCCATGTCTGTGCTGGGTAACAATGATATTAGATGTTTTCCTCTTTTATGGCCATATTGCGGCAATGGCAATCAGTTTTATTGTAAGAGAGTTGATAATTAATGAATTCCCTAAGGATATACCAACCAGTCACAGTAGAGTCAAACGTACATGGTTTTGTCTCATCCAAATTACCCTACACCACTTAGGAATTAACTAAGTTATTAGAAAAACCAATGCGATGGGCCGATGTACCTTATTGTTAAAGCCCCAGTTGCCCGAGGATAAACAAGTTATCTTACTAGACCTAGGTTGGGTTGGCCATACTCAAGCTGCGCGGCCACTGCGTGTGTTAATTAGAAAGGCGGTACAAAGAGCCCCAGTGTCTGTAATGCTACCTCTAGACATATTCTGAGGCTGGCAATTGGATGCCCCTACTTTCTAGATGATGGTGTCTAGTAGCCTTTACTTAACTTGGTATGGCCATCTAGATCACATACTCTGTACCGTAACCTGCCCCTTCTACATGCCTGTAGTTGGTGTAAAGAGGAGATTGCAGGCCCCAGGGTGACAACCAGCAGCTGGTTCAGCCCTGGGCATGTCTACAACATGGTAGGGGTCCGAAGGATGTTTCTGTAGGAGAATGGGATAGTGCTGTTCATCACTGTATGAATATATATGCATTTAAGTATATTGAATTAAATGAACGTTTTAAGCATGTTTAATTCAGGCAGATGCTTTAAAAAGCCACATAACTCGGTATGAGCTTTCCGGGACATTTACATTTAAATGGCATAACCCGAGAGCAGCTTAAAGGTGTTCCTTCAAGGCATCTTAAATTTGCTTAAATGCAAACATTCATTCAGGGCATGTTTGTTATCAGGAACTTGCCTTAACTAAAATCCCAATCAAAGCATAATGCTACCTGAGTCAGGAATACTTGTGATGCTTCTTTCTTGTTCTGTGAAAGATGGTATGTTGCCTTGAAGCAAAATTTCCCATCAAATTACACCAACGTGGTGACAGTAATTAACTTGCTGGCACTGCCTTAGGGAAATCCTACGGATTTAGACTAACAAACACTGGCAAAATGCATTCGGCAGGTATTGGCGAGTTAACCAATACTGCTGCATTCAATGTGCAAGATGTGTATTGACCCAAAAGGTTCGCTTACACACACACACAAATGTAAGCATCACTGTCCCTGAAACCACCTACTTCTGTAAGTTGGGCACTGCCTGATTTTCAGAAATAGGTGCTTTTGGTGACAGTGACGCTCGCATTTATGTACATATGTATATATCACACCAATCAACAGTCACACATTCAACATCCAAAATGGCCAATCCATCCAGTCCCTCATGCTACCCTGGAGGTTGAATCCCTACTACATAGGTTGTGTGCAGAAGAGTATAGGGGATGGTGACTGAGGGGCATTACACGGCCAGGAACACAGGAGGAAACACCCACCCTGGAGGAGGCACGCCACCTGGAGGCACCATGCTGCACTAACAGCTACATGGCCAGCCACAGGAGGAGCACTAGGGCCCTGATACATGGCACCTACTCCTCACTCCAAGGTGTAAGGTCCATGCACAGGAGGATAATTGATTAATGTCCTACTGCTGCTGTTATAGATACACTATAGCGCAGGAGAAGGTGTTGTTTTCTCGTATTGATGCATGTTGTATACAGCAGACTGATTCAGCAGAGGGAAGTTAAAAGTACCAGTGTTTTAGCATCGCTCACTGGAGGAACTTAAAGACCATTTGGCCCCTGGAGGAAACTAAAGCACTTAAGGAGTTGGCACAGCACTGGAGGCATCTGGAGTTCTCTGCTACACCATGTGATAGGAGTCTGATACTGAAGAATAGGAGAAGTGTGCAATGCCTTTCCATGTGTGTGACCAAAGGCTTAAGCATGACCTGAGAGGGTTACTGCATCATGTCGGACCGCAGAGCAGCACATCCATAGGTTAGAGTGTATGAGGAAAGGGCAGGGGATGTGATTTGTGCTTAGAGAAGTACCACGTGGAGATCTGGGCACAGGAGCTAACGCCCCACCACGTGTCCTGAGTTTGGGATGTGTTTGAAGAGGTTTGTTTTGTTTTGTCAAAGTGGACGCCTTTAAGAAGATACCAACACAGCCGGTATAAAAAGTTGCTTTTCATATGAAGTTGGTTGATACCCCAGTTGATACAGATATGTTTTTTCCACTTTTCTAAAATGACTTAAAGGGCCGGTGAGTGACTCGCCAAGAAGATATAAAGCACTATTAGAAACCTTGAGCAAATTAGATTACCCTGAGACTAAGGTTGGCTGTTGATAATGCCAATAGTTTAGCTTTGTGATATCTATAAAATCCTGCAGTTGTATATTAAGCGTGAATACTATACTTAAAGCTCTGTAAAATGTCAATATAGCATATAATATATATGCTATATTGACATTTTACAGAATATATATTATATGCATATCTACTAACAATGTTGCAAGCATTTAGCTAAACACAACTATAATACAATTTTCACGAGCCTGAACGTCATCTGTGTATATTATACACAGATGACGTTCAGGCTCGCGAAAATTTAGGGATATCTCTGGTAGGAGGGGTAGCGTTACCATGTTGAGGCACTGAAGCCTGTGGCTGCAGAAGAGGCAATAACTCTGAGGTACAGCTTCACCCCATGTGTACTTAAGGACATTTGGCTCCCTTTACTGTAGGATCGCAAATGCCTTGTTGAGCGAGTAGCCAATGTGCGGCTTTAGCTTACGTAAGATGAGCACCAGGGTATGACAGATGCTGCAAATATATTTATATTATCTATGCTAGGTTATTTTGATGCAGAGAAGATAACAGATAATTTAAATGGGAAGATTAAAAGTAAAGGTATTCTTTTGGTATGATTACTCGTCATACAAAGCTTGGCCAGACGTAAGCTTTATGGTGGTAAAACACACAATGATTTTAAATGCCAAGACTTCTGACGGTATGGGATAAGAAATTGGTGTTTTAATGTAGGCATTTAGTACCAAAAAGTGTTGAGTCAGCTTTCATCCATGATGCTTTGATGCTGTGTCAGAAAAAGGTGCAAAACATAAAAGCTGTGTTTCAATTTACAAGTCAATATTATAGCAAAACAAGGCGGCGGATGCTAGGTCTGATCTTTTAGAGATGTTATTAACTGATGGATTCTTACAAATTACTCTGACATATTTATACTAAATGCATTGCAAATCCTATAGAGCTTAAATAAATTAAGCCAATTAGCCTACACTGATATTCATAGGCTCCCTATACGCCCAACCTCTCAGTTACTAGTGCCTAGCCTAGTTAGTCATTTTTTGGCTCCCTATACGACCAACCTAGGTCAGTTATTATTGTCAGGTTGGTCAGTGCTGACTAACCCACCTTAGTCTTTTTATTTCCAGGGGGAGCCACTGAGTGGTCATGACAGGTGGCCCCAACTAGTGGTATACAAATAAAACACACCAATGATGAACCTAGGTAAGCCACTACTAACTGACCCCTCGGTCATTTTTGAATATAACTTTGCCATTATGACTAACACTCATATGACCAACCTAGGATAGTCTGTACCGACTAACTCTTTCAATAGATGGATTTTCAGTGAAGCCTGGGACATTTAAGCGGGGACGGTCGCTTTCATCGGTATGGATGGCGATAGCACCACTCACTTCCACCAGCAGAAACCCAATACGACTGCAAAATAAGACACCTTTAATATGAAGAGGATCAAATTATCTCTAGGCAAGACAGGTCCCTGAGACAAATCTTCAATTGCGCTTGAGGATCCCATCTGAAATAGCCCTCTTATTTTACTATGGACATGTATTATTGACTCTCAGGATATATCAACTGAAGTTTCTTGTAAATTATCTTGCGATAGATAAAACTTCAAAATGATCGGAAAGAGAGGCTGATTCATTAGATGGTACCGTCAAAAGAATCGTTCACAAATAACGTTCACAAATGACATAACTATATCTAAGTAATCACAGAAACACTGACAGACAGGAGGTCGGTGGTAGATGTGTTGGATCCTCTCAGGGTGCAGATCTACTTAGTGCTGAGGGAGTCAGGAAAGGGATAAGGGGTTCTTAGAAGCCTACCAAGGACCATGGGGCTTGTCCCTTAAAATAGCTTCTGACAGGTCCAGTGTAAGCTACAAGGGTGGGAGGAGAAAATCATCAGCTAATTGAAGGACCCCATGTTGACTATTCTATAGGACGGCATTGTCTTAAAGCTATGTTTGTCGGCATTGCCAGCATTGGAGAGATGCATGATGGGGGTGTATCATGGGGATGAGTCTCTCATTAGGGCTGTATTGATGCGTCATAACAACTAAGGAAATACAAAATCAATTAAGAGTATTATGCTGCCCTTTAGGCATAACATGAAGTTAGTTGAGGGGACGCAGACTAAAGGAACATTCTACGTCCATTATATATTATTCTAGGCCTCTATGTAGGCAGCACATCCAATAGCAGAAGAGGACAATTTAATGTGAATGTGTACGGACATATACTCCCTAATTGAAGAAGGAGCCAAAACTTTGGAGAGAATATAGACAATATGGAATTAAAAATATCACTCGTCGTTTTGGTCTCACACTCGTTAAAATTGCACGTGTGAACCATCAATAGAGCTTACCTTATCGGGGAGGTGTATAGCTTCAGCCTCGGGGCTATGAGTTAGTGATATATAATTAGTTGTGTGCCTCCTCACACCGGACATAAATTAGTCATCATGACCGTGTTGGTGTGAAGCAGCCCTCAGGGAGACAGCAGCTGGCCGCACAGAGGCAGCAGGTAGCATGCACACTCAGAAATGTGAGCGACATTGTCGCTAAAACCACTCACACTTGAAAGTCGGGCAGTGTCTGACTTTCAGGTGGGGGTGGTTTTAGTGACAAAGACGCTGACTTTTCTGAGTGTGTGGTTAAAAAAGAGATGGTTAGGTGGATTTTGTTAAAGAGTATGTTATGTATTTTTAGTTCACCATTGCCGATCCTAAATGCTAAAATAAGGAAATGCCTATGAAAGGGGGTGGTAGAATACTGCGTGTATTCTGTCCACGGATGCCATCATTTCTGTTTCTGTCCCCTACCCCTCCGTTTGTACCCTGATTTAGCCCTAGTAATTTGCAGGCCTTTTCGCTCAAAAATGGTCGAAATATCCCCCCCCCTATAAAGGTGTCCCCACTCCCCCCGCAGCTAAAAAATGACCACTCCCTAATACAATTTAAAGTATAGTTCAGATTACCTATAAAACGTTAGGGAAGATCAAGTTACCGATACACTGATCCTTTTTTGCCAGGCCTACACAGTACATGACTGTGGACGGATGAAATGGTCGTAACCCAGCGAGTATCAAGCTGTCACATGACGTACATCACACCATGTGACACCCTAGACGTATCGTCACATAGTAGACTGGCCCTGCGTGCCGTACTACAAGGACTGTTGTGGCCCGGCAGTGTTATTGATCACCATGCGGACATCGGAACCAATGGAAAGGCCCATCTCTCTAAGAAGTTCCAGCCAATCAGGTGCCAGGATCAATTACTATGGCTGAGATTATTACAGAGGTACTCCCTTACACTGTTTTAGTCTTGCTGGCTACGACTTCACATTGAAAGGAGCCCACGGGATACAGGGATAGTACCATATTATATGCCACGCCTTTCAACTACCAAGGTTAAACTCTGGAATGATTAAGGATTAAATTAGATGGGCTGGGACAAAGGTCATAGTAACTTGCACGGCATTAGTGGAAACTCTCAGGCTCTGCTTTAAATGTCCAAGTCTTACTGCCCCTACAACAAGACTCAGAGTGGAGCGACGACGGGTGTGCTTTGACTTGTATAGTGGAGGTTACCTGCATAGACACTATATAAAAACAAGAATCTACAAAGAAGTGCACTCAGGTAGTTGGACAGGTGCATGACTCTACCTGAGGCCAACAGGTGTGTTCTCACACTTGGCACCTTCCTAGAATCAACCCAGCCACCTTTACCAAAGGGTTAGCACACACGATTAGTGAGCAGCTTTCTAGAGGAGAGAAGTGTGAAAAAGGTCTGTGATCAAGGAAACGACAGATCTTCAAAAACGGTCACTGAGAGAGTCTAATGGAAGACTTGGCTAGCAGGAGTGTGGAATACTCTGACACACAGTGAAGGGCCTTAGAGGTTGGAGAGCTGCTCAGTATAGTCTCATACAGCCCTGTATAAGACTCTGGGAGCAGCTCAGTGAGCTTTACAGCCAGGTCCACTCCATGCTACGGTGTGCCTTATGACCGGGACCTCCCCGTGGCTCTAGTAGCAGGGCTCAGTCAGCCTTATATTAGCCACGACCGCCATGTAACACTAGGAGAGCAGCTCAGTGAGCTTAAAACCCAGGACCACCTAGGACACTAGGATACAGTGATATAAAGGGATCTAATTCAGAGAGCACTACTAAAATGTCGAGACTATATCATGAGCAGTTCAGTGACTCGGACCAACCTGTGAGACTATAAGAGCAGCTGAGTGAGCTTATAACCAGGTCCACCCTGAGCTACAATTTTACTTGACTTTATGATCTGGGGCACCCAGTGACACTAGGAGAGTAGCTCAGTGAGCTTAAAACCAGGACCAGAGTAGTGATTAGGGGAGTAACTTAGCTTGGTGTGATACAAAGGATGTAATTCAGTAGGGTCCTTCAGTAAAAGCAACTGCAACTGTAGAGGCTATAATCGTTAGCAGTTAGGTGAGTCGGACCATCCTGTGAGACTATGAGGACAGCAGAGTGAGCTTTATGACCTGGACCATCCTGTGCCACTGTGAGCAGCTCAGTGCCATGAGAGAAGTACCATATATACCCGTGTGGCACATTATGCGTTTAATCCAGTAAGCTTTACAACTAGGAGCAGCAGCCACCAGTGCGACTTTAAGAGAAGAGCCGTCCAGTGAGCCCTGTGACTAGGGCCACCCTGGAGGACTATGAGAAGAACTGAGTGAGCTTTATGACGTAGGCCACCGTGTGAGGCTTCATAACTAGGATCAGCTACGGCTAGTTAGACTTTAAGAGAAGAGCGGCTCAGTGAGCCTTATGACTCGGTCCACCCTGTGAGTCTTGTAGAGCAGCTCAGAGCTGCGTAAACCCTGTGTGAAACTATGTGAAAGGCACAGTGAGCTTTATGGCAGCAGCTTAGTGTTTTAAGACCTGCTCATGGCCCCGCGAAGGGAGCTGCTCACGGCCATGGGAGAGCTATTACCCAGGATGCCCCGGGTGCCGCTGGTGCTGGTGTGTGGCCTGCTGCACTTTGTACTACTTTACGCTGGTGCTCAGAGGGAGACGTCGACTTCCGGTGCTGTCAGGTACCACCAGGGTAAGTAGTATATCCTCTGCTGTAACTCTGGTGTAGAATTAAGTGTTTGGAACATTACTGTCCGATCAAGCCTTTAGCATGATTAGTTTATCCTCAGACGACAGGACCTAGTGGAGAATGAAGTAGCCTGCCTAGGCCCTTAACCTTTTACGATCCGGTCTGCATGATACTTCAAAGCCCTGAGCATATTTGTCGTCTCAATGCTTAAACCCAGCAACAGTGGGCAACCCACTGATCCTTGGGGAGTGCATCATTCCTATTAGATTGGCATGATACATTAATGAAACACCAGTGCTACTACGCTGGGCTGCATTCATCCATGATGATGACAAGGGATATAATAGGGATCTGAGCAGTATTAGATTTAGGGCTGACCGCAATTCCTGTTGCGGCTTCACGTGCTACTTTTCACAGTAGTCCATCTAATGTAAAGGGATTTGGAGAACTATGAAACAATGGTACTTGCTGTCGTGAATATGATATACCCTACTAGAATAACATCTACATCAGATACATGTAAAAGAAAAGATTAATAAGCATGTCTGCTGCATGGAAGAGAGAAACATCTACCCTTAAAAGCAGCGAAAAAAGGGGCTAACAAAAATAGCAATATGGGCCTAATTACATTGCAATTAGCTTAGGATACCGCATGCTAGCTAATTGGATCTGCTTCAAAGGTACTTAGAGCTAGACATCAGACAGTCGTCTTGTTGTAATTAAATCTCAATAGCTACAAGCAAGTACCCTTTACATTAATATAAAATACTGTAGACAGATTCATATAAAATGATGTATCTGTGTTAATCTAATAGGTAAAATCTACTCCTTTTAATGGCCGACTCATTTAATGGCAGATGGAAAGCTCATGCAGTGAGTTTTCTCATGATAAGAAGATATACCAACTTCCCAGTGCCCAGCTCCCACTCGGAACGGTGTATACACAGCTGGAACAGCACACAGGCAAATATCAGAGTCAGCCAATGTCGCCAATACTACTCTCATACAAGGGTCAGGCACTGCTGGACTATAATAGACATTCAATAACAGGCTGGACTTTGGCAAACTTGCTTGAAAGTCTGGCCATGCTGGGTCCTCATGCCACAGTCTGACAATGCTGGACTCTTGCAGGCTGAAAGAGACTCTCCCCAGAGTCCAGCATTGCCAGACTATGCCATGAGGATCCAGCATGGCCAGACTTTCAAGCAAGTTTGCCAAAGTCCAGCCTGTTATTGAATGTCCAGCCAAGCCTGACCCTCACTAGAATGGCCCTTGACCCATCTATTATAATCCAGCAGTGCCTGACCCTTGTCTGAGAGTGGTTTAGGCGACATTGGGTGACGCTGATATTTGCCTCTGTGAGGCTACGCCAGAACCAATCCAAATTTTCTTTATCAGTTGGTCCTTTGTATGTAGAATAGTCAGGCTATTTCTTTTGTTCTCTCAGCTAATGAACCCCAGATATAGTTGTCCTACACCCTTGTGGGGAAAGAGTACCCTTGTCCCCCACATGAAATAAAATATACATTTCATAAGATTAAAGAGGTCATTTTCTTATTCATTCATAATTCAGCTGTTCCTTCACATAATATTATATTAATTTTATGATATGTCATAGAGGTTTTCTGCATTCATAAAATATGCTTTTAACTTGAAAAATAATAAGATACTGAAGAGGGTTATCGTAAAGGGTTCTGCAGTACGGCTTTCTTTGGTTAGATTGATAGGGTTGCCATATCCACCATGCATTGAATGTTCATCCGTATTTTTATGATAAAAGATTCACTTTGTTTAAGTACTGGAAGAGCTGTATTCAATGCACCCCATTGAATACAGTGTGGCCGCATTCAATGGTCTAAGAAAACATCATCCTTCCTTCATTGAATGGCTTCAAATAAAAAATAATAAACACAAATGCCAACTACATTGATACCGTCTCACGCATATTTCTTGTGGGGGCTTGGGCGCATCCACTGCTGTCAGGTTTGTATGGGTATGAAATACGTCAAAGATGGTATCAATGAGCTTTGGCATTTGCCTCTATATATAATTATCAACAAAGGTGCACAAACTAGAGTTCCTCACTGGGGGTTATTTCACAATAACCGTCAGTTGGCAACTCTATGAGTGCTCCTTTGTGTTTATTTCATGTCATTATCAACAATATTCTTCAAAATTCCACTTAACTGCTCTGAAAAAGTTAAATTAACAATTCTGATGATAAGACAGGCTGTGAAATATGTGCGAGGACTATTCCACAGGAGATGTTGGGCCTTACTTGGTTAAGTCAATGGGGGTGCCATATTCAATGAAGTGTTGCTGTGCAAAGGACAGTAGTTTTTATCAGCAGTCCTTATCTACATTGAGAGTCAACAGTCCCAGAATAGAGCCTTGGTGTTTCAGAGGGATTTCCCGGAGGGTCCAATCAACAGCGTCCCATCAGATCTGAATGGTAGAAGCATTGCCAACTAGAGGAAAGTGAAATCTATTCTCGTCCTCAGAGGATGTGTGCAACAGGTTAAAATAACTACAAGAAGGCCTACAAATACTTCAGGATTTTCACTCATATTTAGACAGTTGTTTACAGGTTAAATTGATGCCCTGATTCCTCCAGCGCTTAAATTCTATATGAGGAAGCAAAGCCGAGAATAAAGCCTTAGAGTTGCCCTGGTTGCGGGGTCTTACTATCGACCCTTTAAGGACGGCATCATGCCTCAGAGTTTATTTGTCAGCATGATATTTATTAATTAAAACAGGGCTAGCAGGAAACTTTCCGCCATTATGTTGGTGCAATGGGTCCGACACTTTGAGAGTGTGTCAACACTTATGGCATAGGATAAACCATACACATGAATGGCTCACCTGTAAGTTGGTCGCCGGTGCTGCATTCATGCATCATGACCAACAAAAGACTCAGTGCATTAGTTCTTTAAACGTGGCATTTTGCATAAAGCTAGATTTGTTGTAATGAATCAAAAATACAGTGCCAGAGAGTAACTTGCAAGCACTGCATTTGTATATATGATCATGCCTGGTGGAGTAGGCAGAATGATAGACTGGGGGCCAATGTGAGAAAAGGGGCTTAGAAATGTGATTTTGTAGCACCCCATACAAAACAGGCATAACATGGTATCAAATGAAAAGGGAATCCCAGGGCTATCACCTAAGCATGTGTATCACTCCGTAACCTTACAGACACATACAGTAAAATGCTGATTTCCATGACAACTTGTAACGGTACATTGAAATAGCTAAAGGCATTAGTGCGGCTGTTTGACTCAAGGGGGCAAACCTGTTTCACAGGGGAGACCATCGTTGGACCATAATGATGGACATGGCACCATTTCAAAACCTGTTGGAAGGCGTTCCAAGGTTAGGGCATGTCAACCAACAAGATCCTTTTCTCCATTCACTCTATGGACATTATATGAAAATAAACAAACCTGTGTATTGTGGAGTACAAGTTGCCATGGAAACCTGCATTTTTCTCTGTGTGTCTGTAGGGTTACAGGATGATAATACTCTTATCTGATAGCCACGGGATTCCCCTTTCATTTGATACCATGTTATGCCTGTTTTGTTGGGGGTGCTACGAATTTCAAATCCAGAGTCTATGAGTATAAGATGAGATCAGCGTTTATGCATCATAACAACAAAATTCAATGTGCACGGTGCATTAAAGCACTATGCGGCCGCTCAAGAGCTATTTCTCAAATTGTTAAGGACACAGTTTTACTGTAACAGCGTCCCTAGTGAAAAACCAATATTGTCCGAGAACATTTCAGGGTAATTTCCCCAGGGTGTGTTCCTAATGATATTGGTTCTGTCAGCTCCAGTGGATAATAAGGGACTACGTAACAGGACACGTGACAAGACCGCAAACAGTGGACTTTAAATTCCCAAGTAATGCTGCTCTATACCAAGACCATGAGTGGACCACACTGCATAGATACTGTCATTTAAGGAGCTATTTGACTGATTAAAGTCACTTTTTACGTATGTGTAATTCCCGTAGATGTCTTTATGACATTTTTTTGACAATAACACAGCATTTTTGGAACTTAAATTTGCTGGAAGAGAGGCTTTAAGCAATGAAAGATTTGATTGAATGCAGTAGCGAGGATCAGTGCTGTTTTGCTCTGGGTCTTGATGTGGAGGGATTAAGATTACCAATATGTATACTTCAGTTCATTTCACCCGGAGCTAATAGCAGTGGGTTGAAAGGGAATAGATTATGCCCATATTGATGTTTGTCATCCTGTGGGAGTGGGGATCCCTTTGTTTTTGATCGTTTCATTGCCCTATATATAGCAGATATAATCGTGACATGTGCTGGGAAAAAGGATCTTATTTCACCGTTAAGGTATCTGTTGTTTGCAGATCTTACTACATATATGATTGAGTGACAGATACTATTGAATCAGACGTCTGTCACTCTTTCATATAACAATACATATACTTCATTTTTCCGACCCCAACGATTTTCTGAGGGAAGAATGGCCATTTGCTAAAAAAGAAAAAAAAAAAAAAAAGGTTACCAATTTTGCCGATTCTTTTTCTTTTTTAATGATACAATCAATCACTCACGAATGACAGTTTAAGTTGATAAAATACATTGAGTGAAGGATTACAACACTCCCTCTCCAGTTTTTATAAAGACTTGTTTTTTTAGCCTGATCTGATGTCATGCTCAGTCCCCAACAGCATGGGAGAGGCTCAATGTGGTGCTGGGTGTTTCTTTGCGATACGTCCGTAACCAGGTCTCTTTATGTACTTAGAAGAAAACTGGGTAAAAGAAACTGGCTGAATGTAGTAAGATCGAATAACAGGAAACACATGTGATCAGTGTTTATCAGAGCCTACGGAAATGGAAGCCCTGCTCCTCAGTCTGCTATAAGGCTAAAAGGTGCTGAGTCAGATATCTGGGTCAGATTTCGATTTCGGGAATGCTGTGGGAATCAATAGTAAGGAGATAGAAGATAGGAGAGAGCAACTTTCTGCAACCAGCAGGGTAACTGATGTTAAGGAGATCACTGCATCCCTCCCCTTAATAGCAGAAGACAGCTTTCTTTCCTTCTTATTATTATCTTTTTTTTGGGGGGGGGGGCTCTGCCCCCACTGATGCCTATAGCAAAAAAAAAGAGAATGAAAATAAGATGAGAAAATAAGAATGAATTCATCGAGTGAATCTAATCATGTTGGTTGGTCAACTGTGTACCGAATCCCTTTAGGGAGGGGTTCCTCAAGACCCCTAGATATATAGCAATCTCATTGCAATGCTTTGTGGTGTCACTTGCTAAATCAAATTCTTAAGCTTCCTTTGAAGCTCTGAATTCGGTAATGGTTCCCCCCTCCCAGAGTCAAGTTGCGTCTAACTATTTCTCTGTAATAGTTCAAAGGGTCACAAGGGGAAACTGAATTTAGTGAAATGCTGGATGCTGAGGCCCGGGCATGCATATCTGCAAGACCACTTCCTTCACCCAAGCACATAAATCAATCAGTTGCCTTGGTTTACTAGTGCCCCTAAGATTGATCACTCTCCAACCGTGGTGTCGCTGCATATCGCAGTCATCCAGAAAGGAAAGGCCTGCTTCCTAATATGACACCACATATAGGTGCTAATAATAGGTGGCTTCGGGCGAAAATGGTTTTTCGTGTAATATTCTCGTGTCTCAACAGGGTTAAATGAGATCGGTCTATTGGGAACTTATTGGACTTTAAAACTGCCACAGTCATTCACCCACATTTTTTCAACCAAAAAAATATTTCAATCAAAAAAGTGGATACCAAAAATGAGGGATGCCGGACGAGTAGACTGAGTAAAAATGATTGTGTAAAAGGAGTACGACCAGATAAGCGGAAACACACCTATTTATTCTATATCTGGGTATGAGGCAATGCATTCCTTGTACTTTGGCGTAAGAGGAGATTAGGATAGAATCGCTGGGACAGATTTCTGGGTCAGTTTTAGATTTCAATGGTGATGATGAATCAATGGTTATTAGGAGAGAGGAGAGAGCGGAATGGACCATTTAATTGTCCAGATCCTCAGAACTCGTCTGTGGTAAACGCCTCTAGTGCCTCATTTTAATAGCTTGCATAGTACTAATAATGTTTCAGAAAACACGGTCATTTATGGGACTTCTTTTCCCTTTTCCTTTGATCTGCAAAGTTTGATTGAGACAAACAATCCCTTTTTTTTAATCCATCAAGTTTACCTGAGAAAATACCTCTTGCTTCTTAATCCTACAAGGTGGTACCACCCTAAACCAGCCACTTCCAATTCATAAAAAAAGAATAGTAATAATGCTAATTGCACACCAAAGAAATAGCCTAAAAAGAGCAACTGAGAAAACATAATTATCATCATCTAAGAAAGTACTATGAACCCAATGGGTTGGGAGCGTTTATTGATAAGCCCTTGATCCAAGTGGTGTCTATCATACCCTGCATAAAGATGTTTGGTAAACACTCCCAAGAAATAATATTCCCCATACCGGCTTCAGAGGAGAATGTTTTTGTGAATTACAAAGTATTTTTTACTCATCTAGATGGTCAGCAAAACTCCCATATTATCCTTAAAGTGACATGGTCCGATTTTTTTCATATTTTAAATCCTGCTTAATTTTTTTGAATGTGTTCAAATGTTAGTGCAATATCATATTTAGAGGAGATTGCCCAATAAAATGTCATCTATGGGCAATAAGAGCCCAATTAGATGTTCAGGTGTGCCCAAGTATAGTATTTTCCAGTGAATTCTCAATGGGGGAATTATAGCGTGCACTCCAAAAATAGTAAATTGAGTCATAATCTGATAATTAGCTGAATTTTAAGCTGAATTATAGGGAATAAGATAAAATAAAGTAGTGAAGTAGCACATGAAGTATGGCCATCGGTAACATTTTGGTTCATTTTTAATGAAATTGATTTTTGAGCCCTAATCATTGGACCATGTGAATTTGTGAATCAGACCCCGGGACCTTTCTGTTTATGAAGTGAGGAGACGGGGCTGCAGCTACCAGACAATCACACTGACTGCTACCAGAGAGCTCGGTCTGTGCTAGATCCTGAGGGGCGGAAATGAGGTCGTGCCGAGCACGCCTGGACTGAGGCTTTACGGCTGCAGTTAAACCTTTAAGGGGCGTGAGCCATTTTGTCATGATGCATACATGCAACCATGGCGAGCCAGTACTGCATTTATGCATTATGCTGCATTCAGGAGATTCTTTCACTCCCGAGATGTAAGCATGATGCATGAACACAGAGATGGCGAGTTACTCGCTGGCTCTGCATTACTTCATAATGGGAATTGGTAGTTCTTGTCAGGAATCATGCGGCCCCAACAGGGCTATAAACAGCATGCACATGGTACGTGGCTGGTGCTAAAACAATAAGCCCCACCTATATAGGAACTGCTACCTTCTATTACTGGGTGGCATTCCTTTCCACTTGCATTCTATAGAGATAAAAATGGAGAGTTGTGTGGGAAATATAGCAGATGGGCTTTTCAAAACCATGGACAAATAACCTCGTTTTTTGTCGCGCAATTGCAGTTGAAAGTATTCTATTTTTTATTACTTCTAAGGATGAAAGGCAACACTTGGAAAATTTCAATTTAATCCTACCTAACTGATGTAAAACATTCTTAATAAGATAATCAAATTGACACTCAAAGATGTTCCTTCATCATGCTAATACATGTACCATCTTGTAGTACGAGGTTGCAAATGAAATCATTGGCAATTTGTTAAAACAGTATTCTGGGTGGAGACAGTAGCTCATATTCTCGATTATTATTTTACGACATAGGCAGAATAAGATACATAATTTCGATAGAAAATAAGATACAGAACTCTGATGGAAAACAAATTGGAACAGGCTGATCATCATGCCGTACCAGATTTAATCACTGATGCTTGTTAAATCTCCACTCTCACCACTAAAACGTCACCACATAGTATACCAGAACAGTATCAGACTTAAAGACTCATTCAAGATGGTATACTAGGTAGAGACACCCATTTTTTCCCCTATCATTTTGATGAAACTGACAAGAAAATAAGCCTAAGGCTATGTCTGGCTACAATGGACTCATTAGTGTCTACTGTAGAACTGCTAATATCCCTTACTTGGGCATGAAGGGGACACTAACTAGACAGTCACACAACCGTGAGCACATCATGTTTTCTTGTGGTTGCCAATATATGCGTTAAGAGGTCTGTGTCTGAGGAAATCAGGTTGTGGTGAGCACATCTGGACAAAGGCTTCCTTGCTGCCATAAAAATAACATGCACCCACGACACGTGGCTGGCGCTAAAACAATAAGCCTTATCCGAGTAGAAACTAGTTGTTGTGACCCCCTATTTGTGTCTGGCATTCCTTTCCACTTGCATTCTATAGAGTAAGAGATGGAGGGTCATGTAGGAAATATAGTAAGAGAGGGGATTTTCAAAACCACGAAGATTAACATCATTTTCTGTCAATCAAATATTATAAGTGAAAATATTGCATTTTCTATTTTCAGGATCAAAGGCAACATTTGGAAGATTCAAATGTGATTCTACCTAACTTCTGTTTGATAAGGATTAGGTATAAGCCGGAATGATACTGCTAATAAAATGCTAATAAAATGCTAATAAAATACCATCTCTACCAGCAGAACGAGAGTGAGATCATTTAGTGATTGTTAAAACCATATTCTAGAACAGAAGTTTATATTCTCAACAAGTATTTTATGACAAAGGGAAAGAAAAACACAGAAGTCTGATGGGAGATGAATTTGAAGACAAGGCTGCTCTTGCAAGATACTAATCAGATGTAATCTTGCAGTGGTGTTCTGATAAACACCGTTGTTATGGCTCATACCAATGCTTTGTATGTTGGAAAACACCTAAGGCAATGCTAGAGGTGACTAATTTGTCCAACACCAGGCAGGCATAGTTCTCAGAACGACCTCAGCCAGACATGCCTGTCATCTCCTGAAAATTCTATGTGAATTCAAAATGACAGTGTTTGCGACAGTAGAAGTAGTAGCTTACTTGAAAATACAAATCCATATGAAACATGTCACACGGCAAATAATTATATAGACAAAGGTGCACAAGTTTTAGTCTGTTGGCTGGGTTATTTCACGAGTTGACCTTGGGCAGTATTTCACGAGGCCGTAGGCCAAGTGAAAAGCGGCCCAAGGGTCAACAAGTGAAATAACCCAGTCAACAGACTTAAATAAGTGAACTTTTTTTTTTTTTTTTTAATGATTTTCGATTGAATCCTCCAAAATTATGATAGGGGGAGCCTAAAATAGCTTATTTATATCCCGTTTGTACCTCGTTCAAAGGTAAACAAACTGCCATTTTGATGACGTCACAGGGTCGTGTAATACGGCCATGGGTTATTGCACAGGGGGTGTGTAATACGGCGTTTCTTGGTTAAATCAATGGCACTGCCGTATTCCATAGAAAATAATACCTCAAATTCTCCATTCTTATACACACTACAAGCAATTGTGTTGTGAATTCGCTGATAATGGCTGCACATATGATACCATATTGAGCATTACGCTAGAACCAACAAAAGCACAACTATATGATGAGAATTTACTCTCGCTTGTCAAAGAGGTCAAAAGGTTCGTGTTCGATTTTGAGAAAATGAGGTCACAGTGAGCCCATCTGGACAGAGGATTCCTTGCCACCATTAAACAACACGCACATGGCACGTGCCTGGCATTCCTTCCAACTTTCATCCCGTAGACTGAATGATGGATATTTATATGGGAAGAAGAAAGAATGGAGGTTTTCAAAAATATGGGAAATAACACCCTTTTCTGTAAAGCAATTATTTCATATTTCTAAAATCAATTACATGACTTATCAATTTCCCTTTGCTACCTTTCATATTAGATCTTACCCTACATAAAAACGAATTATATTGATGGGAATTAGATCCAAATAGTATATTTTAATCTCATTTTCGTATGCCATTCAAATGCCACCTTGTAGAACTAGAGTAAGATCACTGATGATTGTTACAAAATTGTGGAGACAATTGTTTTTTTAATGACAAGAGAGATATAAATGCAGCACGAACGGTAGACTTGCCATAGATGAATTTATGCCTTTAAGGTATCACCCTCCCCCCCCCCCCCCCCAAAGCAATAGGCTGCATTCGGAAATTTCAATATTGACCACCGTCGACCTGCCATTTGAGACACTTGAAACTCTCACAGTGTTTAGCCAACTTTTACCTTATGACATGCAGAAATATATATAATGGGTGTGCCCCAAAAAGTCAGATTTTGCATGAATCACCATGGTAACGGGGTAGTGGTTTTGTACAGTGAGGCCTATACCTTGTCGATGGCAACCTGGCGAGGCCGACAAAGGGCCTGGCTAATGAGTTCTCTGTGGGAGTCTTATGGCTGTGGTCAATGGTTAAATTAATACCTCAAATAAACCAAACTTCCCACCCCATTAGCCCCTTCCTCCAGTGTATTTAATTGAAGTGTTAATGAAACCACCCCTCTTGTCCTAAAGTTTTATGGCTATAATGGTACCACCAAAGGGATGAGGCTGTTCTCCTCTTGTAGGTGCTAACATTACCACTAATAAAGGTCCTTAGGGAGTGGTCACTTTTTAACAACAGGGGGGGGTTGGTGGATTTTCGCAAGAACGGGTCAAAAATGTTGGGTCCCCCTGCGGGTGGGGTCGAAAATTTTTTGGTCCCCCCCCTCAGGCAGGTTGAAATTTAGCGCGGCTGACCCCTTTGAGATATAGTAACACGCCGGCTTTTTCGCTAAAAAGGGGTGCAATTTTTTTGGTCCCCCCCTCAAGAGGGGTCCAAATTTTGTTGGTTCCCCCCTTCAAGGGGTCCAAATTTTTTTGGTCCCCCCCCAAATCCACCAACCCCCCCCCCCCTGTTGTTAAAAAATGACCACTCCCTTATGCCCTCACAGTCGGGGGTTCGCCACGATACGCCAGACAAGGTATACGCAGTGTATAGATACAAGGTACAAGGTATACGCAGTGTGTGCCTACACTGTTTATGGAGTGGATAAATCCTTCTTTTAGGACTATAAATAAACACTTTCTGATCACCCTAATAACAAAATTTAATAACCATATATTTAACACTTCTTTCCCTCCCATATTGGCTAAAGTCTTTGGCCAGTAAACCCAGAAGTGACCCGATTTAGGGTGGTGACAGAATAACGATTAAAGTCATTGCATATTAAAGCATTTGGAATTTTGAGACCAACACCCCTATAGATCTATATAATGATTATACAACCTTAGAGCGTAGAAGCTCGGTGGGACAGAGTTGTATAGAGCATCTGCTATGTGAGTGCTTCAAGCAGTGAGGGGAGTAAGGAACGCTGGCAGACCCCTAAATAGGACCTTATTGGAAAGTAAAATTGCTTCAGACAGTGCTTGCAAGGTGTTTTGTATGGTAATACAAGAAATTGCTCTGATAAGAGACAAAGAACTGGAGACATAACTGTATATTCCATTAATGTTAACGATTATAAATAAGACTCGCTAAATGTTAAGATAGCAAATCTGAAATGAAAGAAGCCAAAAGAGATATGGTTATAATCATAAACATTTACAATACTCCCAATCTGCATAAAACACAGCATAATACGGCTTTATGGGAAGCAATGCCAGCAAGGCCTATACTACTGGTACTGCTATTTTGTTTTTCGCATTTTCTGGGGCTTAATATTCGTTTTCGGCTTGGGAAAATGATATTTTGGAAACTAGACTTAAAATAAAACCTAGTGAGCTATTTCCCCAAACTCAAAAATGCTTCTAGAAGGTTTTAAGGGCCATTATCTGATGATTCAATACCAGTCTATATTGCTTGAGCTGCATATTCCCATTTTCACATTCACATAGCTTTCGGCACTTCCACAGTGAATCTGTTTTCTATTCTTGCCTCTCTACATCGTAACTAGAAATTTACTGACAGGCAACAGTGTGAAATAAACAATTGTCAGAAAATAGATATTCTGTAGGGACGTCAACATTCTCCCATTATTGAAATGGGCGTGGGAGAGCTGGGGCACTGTAGGATAGTGGTTAAAGTGTACGTGAATTACCTGATGTTTCAGAACAACCAAATCCCCGGTTCGGATCAAAAGGGAATTCTCTCTTTCAATATGTTCACATAATCTCTAAAACATATTTGACATAATAGAAGGGACTGCATTTAATGTGCTGTGAATAGCCATATTTTTCCACAGGAAGGAGGGCTGTTTATTGGCCAAAATGTTTCGGAGAAAATTTGGTCTTGTCCCTCCTTAGTGATTGGGAAAGGACCTGCAGTGCTCCCTCTTTCAAGGCCATGCTAGTGTTTAAGTTATTGTACCATCACAGTATAGTTAAGTTTATAATTGTCTTTACATTGTCTTTATTTACAGATTACCCGTGCAACCAGACCATCTCTGTTCCTGCGTTTGGCACCGGCTACATTGACTTCCCCGACATTCCCCCATCCACACATTACTACTGTCAACTACTAATAGGTGAGTGAGCCTCCACTGACAGGTTCAGACTTCAGCATTGGTTTTAACAATACACCTGCTGGTGAGCATAACACTACAGTCTAATTGGTTCTACCTGTGAAAGTACCAGGTGTGAACAAACTTCAACTGGCAGCACCAAATCCATCATACCATCTCTCTAATGCAGAAGTTTCAAGTATAAGCCCTAAAAGACGGAATCTGTGAAAGTTGACCCAAAACTCCCCAGGCTAACACGCTGTGCACCCAGCTGTCTGACTATACATCCTGTTAATATTGAAACATATCCAATTGCAATTTGAGACATTTCAAAACTGCTGCTGCTGAAGTAGGGTATTTTTGCTTTACAGGAAGTTGACAGGCGAGATCCCTTGTCTGGTTCGTGGTACCGCATCTTATCTCCTCATATATCCAGACTGCATTTTGTCATATTCAGTTTTAATGAAAGTAATCTTGTCAATGTTGGTGTATGATTCCAATGCTTTTGCACCTCGTCAGATTCATTGTCAATCTTCACTTCGGGGGAAGAAGACTTTATCATTAGCCTTTATGTCTTGGCTATTGACAGGAACGTGGGATCCTGGATATCGGATACGAGTTACCTTTAATGGCACTTTACATCCGAGTACCAGCCGTGACGTCACATGCGACAATGAATACGTCCATGTTGGCAACAGTCGCTATGCTGTAGACATCAAGTCTATGACGTCATACAAGTTTTGTGAGAACGAGGCTCCACAGGAAGTGGTGTCACGTGGCCGGAAGCTGTGGGTGGTGTACAGCTCTCACGGAGGTCACGTGTTCTCTGGGGTCAGATTCAAGTATGAAAGCCTACCTAATGGTGAGTGGACTTTTCATTGGTAATGGCATTGTTATGAAGAACATTTGAGTCAGTTCAGATTGAAAAAATATGAAAATATTTCCTGGCATGTATAGGAATTTATGTGGGAAAGAATGCCAAAATATAAAGTTCTTTTTACCAATATTATAGATCGTGAAAAAGTTTTAGGGCCTTCTTTGGCAGAGGTTGACAGATATCATGAATTGTGCAAGTTTGAAAACCTTTTCTGACAGATATTATAGAATTAACATTAAACCCTTTCTGAAGCACTCCTTTTATAAGACAGTAATAAAGGGCAGTATAGCATCCATCACTTGTTGCATAGCATTTTTCTAAAGTGGTTCCAGAAGTGCTGGCAGTTGTGCAGAGATTCTACATAGAGATTTCTAGAATATTCCCACTTTGTGATCTAGCAGCTGTGTGCACTGCATAAGTAGAGACATAGAATTAGCCTCAGCATTTCAAACCACCCATATTAATAGCATTGTACATAGAGTGTTCTTCTTTGCAGTAGCCTGTGATAGTAGCGGCAACACGAGTTACTTCCGCTGCTCCCCGGTGGAGTGTATCCCATACGAGCAGCTCTGTGACGGCCGAGTACACTGCTCTAACGGGAGGGATGAGTACTGTGGTAAGTGAGTATACCGTAAATTCTAACATAGTAGCCGCGGCTAGTACGTAAGTCAGATCACTAGTGCAGCTTATAGCATTAGGCGCTAATTTACGGTACATGTAGTATATATATTGCATGGGAGCCATTATGTGGCAGAGTATACATCTTAGAACTATTGAGCCTGAACTGAATGCTCTGTGCGATATTATCAAACTTTTTTGTTTGGATATATAAGAGACTTTTCTTTTTACATCGGTTCAGTGTAAGACTCATTTTTAATACATATGGGATTTAGAGCATTGATGACTAATCTGGAATGATGGTGCTGGTAAAATCAGATATTTGGGATTTACGTGGAATAATTCAAATCAGAATTCTCACCGGTACTGTATGCTTCCGGCAAAAGATCATAGGTGCCCCTATTAAATGCCATTTATCTAGGAACTTTAATGAGGACCTGCTTATTGATTCAAGTAAGCTATCTGTCAACGAACTCACTTAATTTGAACGATATTGGACAAAACGGTTATTTGAATACCTCAAATTTGCAAATATCCAAATCCATCTATGGACTGACATCACTTCATTTGGCACATTGACATATTAGAAAAAGTCAAAAGGGGGTGAAAAAGGTGTCAGAGGAAAACGGTATTAATTGGCAGGTGACAAGGTAATTTCTTAGATTTGACATGACATTGTGCTTCTCTCTGCCCTGTTTACTATTAGATACTCTCTATATTCCAGACCGCATCCAAATCAGTGGCGACCATACCTTGTCAGAGAGTTTCCTACCACTGTCATCTCCACAACATGTACCTGGTAAGTGTAATCACATCACGTGTAGCTTCAGAAACACCCTGTATCAGACCGAGATGCTCTGAATGAAGCTGGGTATCTCTTGGGGTGGGGGGGGGGGGAGTTGGTGGAGGAGTAAGATTCTAGCGTTCGACACATTTAGGGTTAACATGTCACTCAGTTTCAGTAGGAGAAATATGATAATTTATGTCCTTATTGTTTCTCTTTGACCATGATGCATGGGCTCCATGAATGTTCCTGAAAGTACATCATGCTGACCGCAAGGGTTGCATATTAGTGGTACACACAGAAAAGTAAAAGTGTCAACTGTGTCTCCCACGTGGCTCTGGTAAAATAGAGAGTCAAACAGCTAATGACTCTGCTTATATGAAGGGTCAACTTGAGTTGACTCTCTACCATCAGTGTCAACTTGAGTTGCCTCTCTACTATCAGTGTCAACCCAGTGTTGACCCTTCTTATAAGCAGAGTCAATAGCTGTTTGACACTCCATTTTACCAGAGCCACCTGGGAGACACAGTTGACTCCTTTACTTTTCTGTGTGTACCCATTAGCCGAAGGGGGCTGTGTTACATATGGCAACCCCTATTATCGCCCACATTTTCATAGGCTTGTCTGGTTTATTAACCCAGAAACCTTAGCCAGAATTCCCTAGGATGTGCGTGGTATTGTAACCTTGGAGACTGCCTGCTACTTCCCCTGGCCATTTCTGTAGGTATCCTCTCAGGTCCTCGGCACAATTTACGCACCACAATATTGGTCATTATAGGTAGAACACAATTCCTTCGATAATTACCCCAAAATGACCCCAAATGGATCTTGGTGAGGCCTAGTGATACCAGTGCCTCCTGAGTCAAGGAAATATAATACTTACCCTAGTGTTTTCTCATGTAAATTTCCCATTATGGTAGCTAATAGCTTATCAGACCAAGGAGTGACATGTGGGCAGAGAGCTTCATCAGAAATAATCAAGGTCTAGATCACCTGCCACATCTTCAGACACCCACCTGCATCGCATATAGCCGAGGGTAATTTCCATCTGACGACAGGTAGACATGCCGCCCGGAAGTCATTAACTTCACTGAACGTGAATATGTTATTAGTAGAGTAGCCTTTTCCCCAAAAATGTATCTGTTCACTTTTCTGCTACATCAGTAGAATTGCATTTGACTGAATAGTTGCTTAGCAATTAAGGTACTTGAGTAGTTAAAGCCAAATTGTATTGTGCAACGTATGTAAGGAAATGTTATGTGCTTTATTTCCCCGGAAATTGTGACTCTAATAAGCGTGGGCATTAGCAGCTATGACCTCTATCATCACTATAGCAATTTGAGTTGTATCAAAGAGCAAAACATGGTCATGATGCATTTAGGATGCAGCGCTGGCATGTCTTATTGTCAGTGATGCACACAGGGATTGATACACTCCTGCCTATTACCATGACTCACTGGAGTTGCATGAAAGCTCCATAGCAAATTAGGGAATTAAAGCACTGTGTGGCTAATAACGCATTATCTATAATGAGAAGTTATTTAATGAGCATTAACCCTATTTTCAATGTGTGACACCAGAATATATCTGATTCCAGCTATCATGGTGTCATAAGGCACCCACACGCAACAGTTTTCATATCAGGAAAGGCTCCGAAATGTGGTCACTAGAAAATAAACGGTGCCATGGTTACAATGATTCCCGCTGTCAATCAGCCATTACTTTCTTTATAGTGCAATTCATAATGACACCTCAGTGTCAGAATTTCATAATCATGATTCAGCCATAATTGTGCTACTAAACACCACTTGTTGATTAAAGTATAAAATCACCTGTGTTCACGGGTGTTTGCATCATCCCTGCATCTCTTAAAAACTGATTATTTCTGGATCAGGTATTTAATGAATCGGATTTTTTTCCTGATTTTGAAACTGTTATTGCTTCCGTGACAGCACGATCGTGAAAATGGCAACACGTTCAAATTGAACAGTGTTCTCTGAACATTCAGTATCAATTGTTTGGAAAGGTAACCCTGAAAGGGCCAGTATGTTATGTCGGCATTATTTTTTATCATTAGCGTTTTGAAGCCCATTCCTCCAAGAAGGCTTTCATATACTCTGTGTTTAACTTCTGTTGCACTTTTTATGTTTATACCATCGCTTACCACCAGAGTCGCAATTTTCAGAATAATTGAAGGGGAAAACGTGTTCGTTATACAGAAGGGTTTGATAATTAGTGACTATAAAACTACATCTAAGTCTGTAATAAAATAAGGCAAAAAGTAAGTATTTGAACTGTAAAAATACACCAAGTGTAAACTGTAAAAATAAATCAAGTGTTATCTAAAGGACTTATTTTTGCTTGTCTCAACACTGAGCGAACTTTCGATAAGTGCATTAATTTATAGATGCCTTTCTCAGAATAATAAACAATCAAAGTGGAAGTGAATATGAATAGAGTGACTAACTCCTTTATACCCCCCCCCTTTTTTAGCAGTGTGGTTCCTGCCATCGTCGCTAGATGGGGTGCGGTGCTTTGTGTGTGAGGACGGCACGTGTATCCGGCCCACCCTGCCCATATACCACATTAACCGCGGCCAGCCCTGGTGGTGGCTCTGTGATCTATTCCCCCACTGCAGGGACCGGACCGACGAGCGGATGGGTGAGTAACTCTTACTTATGGGGAAACTCTGGGGAGCTCCACATGCTCAAGACTTAGTTTTAATGAAAAGTTTGTTCCCAATAAAAAGAACAGTTAAGGCAAGAAAATGTTTATGTTAATGGTGGCAGGAACATACTATATACTGCATGTGTTAGAAATGTATCTCACCTCTGCAGCTACCATTTCGCCACTATTTCTTCCACGTTCACAGTGAAACTAAGGCAAACCGAGGGTGGCAGGCACAAGCTGTAACTGAGTCCTTCTGCCATTGTATTGTATAGTGTATGTAAAGGTCTGACACTCCTAGTCTCCGGCCATCTATCCACTTAAGGTGGCACTACTGTACATGGGATTGTAGGTAGACAGTGGCACCATCTAGTAGAAAGGTAGGAACTACAAATGTCTGTAGCCTGACAAACCAGTGTCAGGCTATCCACACCCAGGTAATAACCATCTAATACTCTTCTGTGAAATTCATTTCAACCCCATCCTCCCTATGTCACCAGATCTATTCAATTTGCAGAGTATGTTGTCAGGCTACATATATTTATATACCTGCCCACATCGTTTTTCTCCTTTTGGTAATCCTCATCTGAATGATTGTATATCTCAGAATAATATATTTAGGCATGTCATAAAATGAATCTAACTTTGTCATCCTCATGATCCTAGAACATCGAAATGTGTTTGATATTATTGGGTTCTGGCATCAATGCGACATGGTTTCCCCTGATCCGATAGCAGCTATGCACACAAATGTTCAATATTGGCTTTAAAAGGGGACCGGAGATTTCCCTACAATAGGTGTGTTATATTGGAGGAAATTTCCTGTCCTGAACAGTTTTGATGATGTATGCATAGTTGCTAATACGTCTTTGGCACTACGGTCATTGACCATGCAGGTCAGGGCTTATTTAGGCTAATCTCCCTAATTGTACCTGTCAGCTTATCACACGGTCTGACAGCAACCTGGCAGCAGCCAATATGAACCATTTAAGGGCCCCATAGTACTTTAATACCTTGTACCGTTAGTCGCTTAAGCTTAATGCACAAATTCAGCCTCCCTGAGTAACTCACCGTTACTGAATCCATGCATCATGTTGACCAAAGAAGGTTCAGTGTAATCCATGCATGCAGCACCGGCCAGGCACTCACCAAGACTGCTTTTATACACTAAGACGACAAAGGACATTGGATTTTAAAACAATTTGGTCGTCCTTAAATGGTTGAGGCCAATCATACCTGTACTGACATGGCCTGTTTACCAATCCAGTCATTTTGCCCTTAGGCCAACTTAAAAAGAAGATAGATTATGTTTCAGGGTACTCGACCCTACCCGATCAAAACAGGGTGGACCATACCTGAGCAAAACAGGGTGGACCCTGGTCATTTCTATCCAATTTTGACAAATATTTATATTTGTAGTAATTCTGAGGCTATTTTCGAGTCAATTTGATGGTCCACGAGTCTATGCCGTTGTAGGTGGGTCAGCGCTGAAGTTTGTGAGTTTGTGAGTTTTGGGTGCTTGTCAGCCCAAAGATTTTTTTTTTCTTTTTTAATCCGACCTTCCCTTCCTAGATATTTAGATCTGCAAGGTATAATTACCACTGCACGGCAATAGTCAATTGCCCATAATTAATCCCGCTGCACTGAAAAAGTAAACTTGTCTCCAGACTCGTTGAAGTCATAAAATAAACGAGTCAAAAGTTGTCTAACCTATCAGGTTACCATCCCACAAATATAATCTGGAGCTGGCAAATGTCGGGTTTTGGGCTGGCACATGCCAAGTGGGTCTTCTATCTCCAGCTAGAAGACCCGCTTCCTTGTAACTTAGACAACTTTTTAACTCATTTATTTTATGACCGTCACCTGGAAGAGTCTTGAGACAAGTTTACTTTTTGAGTATGGCATGCGGTATGGCCCACTTAAGGCATTGGCCTACTGAATTAACCCTAGCCCATTTAGGACAGCATAATGTTTTAATGCGCTGTGCCATTTGTCACTTTTATGCAAGTAGCTCACCAATACATCGAGTCGATGACCAAGTAAAATCTGCAGGGCTTACATCTTCAACAGATCGGCATGATGTTTCAATTCGTACTATGTTAGTATATCATTTCCAGCATTGTATTGATTAAGTTAAATCTAAGTATTTAGAAATGTGCTGAGCCACCCAGAGGGAATGCTTCATTTGGAGTTTATAATCATATATGTTTATGTGTGACTATTCTCTCTTTTTTCATCCTTTTTTCCATCTTTTTTCTTACATTTTCAAGTTAAGTTGCAAGGCAGAAAAGAAGTTTCATGCAACCTTTCTGATGGCCACTTTGACAAGGCCTTTTCCGAACCATAAGCGACAAGTGGTAGTGGCATTGGGTTCAGCAACAAGTAGCCAAGCTGCAAGTGACACATGTAACCTTATCAGACCATGATTCTGTGACATGGTGACAACACCATTAGGGAGGAAGCATAAAGGCAGGAGCATTTTTCTGTGTAGGTGCTCACATATAAAATCTGGTACACTAGCCGACCCATTCAAAGCTACATTTTCTCGGATTGTTATATACCCCTTTCGGTCTCATATTTGGAGGTGGTATACAAGCTTTCTCAGCACTCCCACCTAACCACATAGTAGACCAGAGCAGTACTAGGATTGTAAGTGGGATAAGCTCGGTGATTGTGCCACTTTAACAATTCCCTTGTTCTCTATCACAGATGTGTGTCTAACCATGAAGAGTAAGTCATCCGCCCTCTACGACTGTCCGTCGGGGGGACGTCGTGATGTATTTGCGCGGGGCATGACGTCATCAGATATGACGTCATCAGAGTGGTTGTCAGGGAGGAACGTCAGCGCCGTGTTGTGGCGACGTTTGACGTGTGACGACATCCGTCACTGCCATGACGGGGAGGATGAGGACGCTACGTTATGTGCTCCAAGAACTAGTAAGTAGTGAGTACATCCCTCAACTCACACCGCGTCTCAATGAGATTTTCATCTTCTTTCTTTTTCAATAATTTGCTTCGTAATCTAAATCGAAGGCAAAGGTATATTTAACGTGTGTTACAGGGCTGAAGTAATTATGTTCATACCCCAGCTAAAAGGAGGGTTAAGGTCAATGTGGTTTATATTTAAATTGAAAACCCAAGACAACCCCAGGCTGATACTTTAGGGCCTGTTTCTATAGCTCAGTTCATTTAATTCGTATTCTGGACATTCATTCATTTACCTATTGTGTCTTCTTATATTTCTTGGATCTAACTTTTCATCCAATAAAGCTACATTGTCTTTTTCCTTCATCAGAAAATAATAGTCACCTCCGTGACAAGATCGCCATACCACTGGTGGCCTTTGTGGTATTTGTATTTACACTCACCCTAGTCTATAACAGAGGTAAGTATGATGGTATTTAACTAAGCATGATGCCTCATGATGCATGTTCATTTGTGGTCATGATGCACCTCTGCAACTCCAACGGATAACTCATCAGTGCTTTATTTGTGTGGCCCAGACAACATTGAATCAACATTGACATCTGGATGTCAATGTGGCTTCAATGTTGATTCAATTTTAATGCAATGTTCATGCGGTTTTGACTTTTTGATTTGGCAATTTGTATTATCGTCATCAGATGATTTTCTAAAAACAACAATAATCAAAGATGTACACACATAGGCAGTCATGTAATATTCAATGTTGTACATCTACAAAAGAAATGCCCTTATCCTACAAAACATATATACCTTTTCAGGATAAGGGCTGAATATAGCATGCTGTAAATATTCTTTTTAGCACCAGGCATGCTTGACTATAACTGCCTCTTGGTTTACTTTACAGATAAATGTCTGAGAAGACGGCGCCATAAGCACGGTGACACCTCCAGTAGTGACAGAAAGTCAGTGCACCGCCCTGACCACACAGACATAGTAGTACAGGAGGCTGCAGTCATCATACAGGAGGACCTCCAGGGTGGGAGGGGGCACCACCCCTCCTCCAGTGTCCCCTCCTCCAGGCACCCCTCCAGGCACAAGGGGGGCAGTAGGAGGCAGCCTGGTGGCCCTACAGAGAGGCAGGTTGTATGTGCTAATGGTAACATAGGACGTGATAGGGATATGCAGCCTGAGGGAAAGAGTACAGCCAAACACAAATCTGAACAGCATCCAAACTATTTCATACTGTCCCAGACTGCTGTATAGAACAGCATTGATATTATAACTTTCATTCCTACCAAAGATGCTGTACAGAAAATAAGCATCAAGACTGTTTTATACTATTACACACTGTTGGATAGAGGACCAGTACCACACCTAGTTCATGATATCTAAAACTGCTGTGCATATAAAGCATGTCAGCATCCAAGACTATTTCATGATGTCCCAAGCTATTGTGTAGAGGAACAGTCCTACTATTCAATACGGCTATATAGGAACACTATTCAAAACTATTTCATACTGTCCAAAGTGCAGTCTTGAGAAACGGCGTAATACACAACTATATAGAAAAACAGGACCAACTAATGACTCTGGTAGGGATCAGTAGGATAACTGACTTTATATATTTCATACCGTACCCAACTCCTGTCTAGAAAAACTGAATGTCAACTTTTTGATACTGTCCCAAGCTGTGTATGCAGGAATACCATCCCATGCAGCTATGTCCTACTGCTCCGAACTGCTGTATATAGGAAAGACAACCCTGCTATTTGATAATGTCACCAAGTGTTGTATAGCGGAACAGCATCAAACTATTTCATCATGTCCCAAACTGCTGTTGTTTAGAAGAACAGCACCCAAACTATCCCGTCCCAAAGCGTAAAGGTAATTGCAATTCATGTGTTCACACTGCATGGATGTTTGCATTTAGGTAATTTACATTTGCCTGGAGGGACACCTTAAGCATATGTTATTCAAGTAAATGCACTGTAAAAAAAATGTCGTCAAAATGACATTGAATCACCAGCAACTTTTGGGACATAACTTTCACCGTTTTTTTAACGGTGACGGTCACCGTTAATTTTACGCAGAATCACTGTTCATTTTACGCAGAATCACTGTTCATTTTTACGCTGCATCACTGTTAATTTTACACTAAATCAGCATAAATAGATTCACAGTATTCAAATATACAGAGAATATTTGATAAGCCTCACAGGGAGTCTGATTATGGTGACTTTAGTTACTGTAGCATACATCTAAAAACTTACGGATAAGCCATACTTTGACTTTGTCCTTATCCTATACACACCACTGACGATCTGACTTGCATACTAGCCCTGGCCTATACAAGAGGTTTTACTCTATAGGATTGATACACAACAGAGTTTCCAGAGGTGAGGATATATGCATAGTATATTACCACAAAATAGGTGTATAGATCCAGACAGCTACTTTCTTCTGAATATTATCAAGTGATCATGGTATTTTGTCAAACCTATCACAAGATTGAATTGTTAAATTGTCAAACAAATAGATTAATTGAAAATTACCATTATTTCAACATGTATACTCCACTTCAAGGGCTCACACTCTCCAGAAAAATCTTCTTACAAACCAGGCCACCTATCTATGGCAAGATCCACTATATGTGGCTCCCTCTGGGATTTGACATTAGAAGATGAATTTACGTTGAATCATTGTAATCCAAACCAGGTTAGCATTTAACAAGGATCCACTGTGAAATGGCTGATATTTACGGTGCTTCATTGTATTCCAAATAACGGTGAATCAGCGTTAAATTTTACAGAGTGAATCTGTAAAAAGTACATCTATTTTTTACAGTGTGCCTTTATTACCTTTCCGAGACATTAACATGGACTTAAAGCCACTTAAAGTCTGCCTTTAAGGTATCTTAAATTTGCTCACATACAAACATTCACGCAGTGTCAGATATAGAAGTTTTTATTGATATTACACATTCCAAAGAGCAGAGAATATATTTTATCACTTACATGCATAACAACGAAATACCACAGTACTGGACTTTACCAGGCTAGATCTATGTTGTTCGCCAGCCTCAGTTCAAATAGGGCTAGCATTTCAGAACAGATTCTGTTGGATCATCATCGCACGTCTAACAGTATTTGATGTCTACATGGCTACACTGATAATCTAAATGCTCCGTGCCTTAGTCTTAGTGGTTATCCCAGGTTCATAATAGGGATATTGGTGAGAATGACGAACTTATATTGAAAAATGACTGAGGCAAACATATGGCTAAGGCCTAATACATAGAGGGATTGAATGACTAAGATGGGTTGGTCACTGCTGACTATACCTGATAGTATCGACTAACTATGGTTGGTCATATTGGCAGCTGAAAAAAGAGACAATAACTAGGTTCGTTGCTATTGACTAAGTTCTGGAGTTCAAAGATTATCTGTGTACCAGTGTACTTGCCACATGTGCTACTGACCAGCATCATCTTCTCCTTTACTGTATATGTATCAATGTCGGAATGCCTTCATCTAATGACAGCCCATGTCCCATAATGCTCTGACAGGACCAAATTGACCCCGAATAACATTCGACTGTATAACAACTTTATATTGATGTTATTCAAATATTGTTATGCCATTGTCAAGCGATTTGTATAGGTCCTATCTCAGATATATCATCAGACAGGCCCTCTAAATGTATTTGTATCAGGGGGGAGAACAATAGCTCAATGTACAAACCATTTGCCACTTGCAAAGCTTTTGATGACCCATATGACTGGAGGTTACAGTTGCTGTGATTACATCAAATGCAATTACTACTACTCCACGTGATCAGCTGTTGATTTGCTCAAAGTAATGAGTTTTGTAAGTCCAATTAAAAAGACATCGATTTCTTTTAAATCAAGTGATGAGTATATATTATATTGAAATGAATCCATGGATTTGGTTTTCTCAATTTTGCAGACTGCCATCAGGAGCCCCCTCCCAATGAATCATAATTCTCCCTGATTAAAAGTTATGATCAAATCTGCTCTGTTTAAATAAACACTATGGATTGGTTTATTCACTGATCAGGGATACCTAAAAGGACGATTTACAAGACTTGCATATGCGAATATAGCACATGTACACACTTACAAAACCATCATTATAAACATGTTACCCTGACTTGTATGTACTCATTGTATGCATTATGTGATTCTATATAAAGACTTATTGAGAGAAAACTAGTATTGCAACTTGTTTATTTTTCTCGCACTCACACTTAACCACATAGTAGACTAGAATAGTACTAGAATTGTGAGTGGTGATTATGCCACTTTAAAATGCAAATGGTGCGTAGTATGGCAAATAGTTTGTCTGTATAGACGGTCCCACTATATACCATTTTCTCTGCAGAATGGTCATGTCAACTTATATGTCTTTGCTCTTTGTCCTGCTGGCACTATTTGCTATATACCCTGTCTGAAAAGCAGGCCAAGCCTGATCATGAATGGAAATGGAATGAAAGTTGTGACAAGTTGTTTTTTCATCAATCCTGATGAAGAAGCTAATGAGACGCGACCGTCGTCATTGGTTTAGGCCTTTAACCTATTTCAGGCGCTGTGTCTTTTGCTCGCCAGTTCTCATTTCCGGCAAATAGGATGCAGGGGAATAGACAGACTGAGGGGTTTAATTGAGTTTGGGGTCACTATCTGGAATTCTGACATAGTCCAGGTCATCAAGGTAGCAGACTGGGCCGTCATAATTATTCTGAATAATTATATTCTTATTTGTGGTTCCAGGTGGAAAAGTGAAAATTATCTGCAATTTCATAAATTTTATTCCATACTGTAGCATACAGAATATTTGCAGTTTTTAAATTTAATGAAAATATTTACACAGTGAAAAAACTACGACCACAATATGTGACACGATCTGCATCTAAAGGTCCCTTCTCCCAGTACATGTCACATATACATATATATATATATATATATATATATATATATATATATATATATATATATATATATATATATATGTGTAGTTTGGATAATAAGACGCTGCATATCATGAAAGAGCGAGATGCATAGATATATGCAGCCATAGTACTCTATCTATCTCAATAGTTAGGCACTGCGTTTTATATTTTCTTGCTAAATATATCAGTTCTATTTTTCCACACCTGATGAAAGTGGAAATTAATGGTTACAGTAGAAGTAAATTGTATCAAAGCTGATGAGATGTGACAAGCGTCATTTGTGGTTTGGACCAAATTCATCCTTCCAGTCAAAATAATCACATTTCCGACCGACAGGATGGATTGGAAAAGACAGAATGGGGTTTTAATGGGGTTTTAGGGTCAGCAGGAATTCAATTCCAACAAGTCTTTTCGTAAATTGACTTTTAGGGTTGCTGGAATCCAAAAGTTGCAGATACCAGGGGAACTCATGGGAGTCACGTAGGGAGCTCAATAAGCTTCCTTAAATAGGAGCTATTTTAAGCCACCCCTGCTTCGGGAGAGAAGGAAACCCATTACAGCTATTCGGTTAGATTCCTTTCTTTCATAACCATGTATGAGTATCTTCTGAAGCAAGTACTTCTTTGGAGAAAACGGAAAAATTCAACTTCACTTCTTTTGGCATTTTGGTGGAAATCTTTATAAGAACCCATACTATATTACTCATGATTCTTTTTTCACTTCATCATAATCTTAAGTTGACATCCTAACTAAAGATCCACTTTGACAGCGATGTTTGCATTCTCTTTCAGGTTGTGCTTTTAGAAATAGCTGTTATAGATATAAGCTTTTGTCGTCCACTTTTCAATTCAGCATCAACTGGGGTGGAAATAACCTTGGATCAAGTATTGGTTTTCATCATCTCCACTCATGCTTCACATATGCACTTTAATTATCTCAGATCAAATATCCTGTACCATCTCCACTTGTCAGTAATGTAAAAATCTGATATGTGTTGGTTCGGTAATTCAGCCTGCTGTGTGTGTAGCTCTCCTGCCGTGACATGTAGAAAGTGACTGCCAAGTCGTATTTGAGGCTGCTCTTGGCTGCCAAAGGTGGTATCTTTGATTCATTAAGTGGGTATGAGGGACTGGTAATTTTTTGAGCACCCCGAAAATATTATCTCCACCCACTAATTTCAATAACCTCATATTCTAAGATCAAGTATTCTTTCGATATGTCTCCACCAAAATATGAATTTTTAATATTTTTCTATGAAATATTATTTTTTGCATTCAGCTCCTCCTTTGCACTAAATGGGAGCACTTGCAGAAGTAATTATGTTCATGTAAATGAAAATAACCCAACATACCAACCATCAATTCCTCAACCTGATCACATGGACTGTCAGTCATGGTAAAGAATTTCATAGTCGTAATAAAATTCATAATTCTGTCTAAAGCCTGATTGATTCCAAATTCATTCAACTTTAATCCAGCACACAGGACGCCGCTGGTCTGGTTGACTACTTCTAATCCCCTTTTATTCAGATTGGCTTCACAGTTGAATTGCTGAATTGCTGAATTGCTTCAATAGGTGATCATTTTAGTCAGGAAAGTGATTCAGTTCAATGTATACGTGTATCGTCAGAAGCACTGCTTATTTTCCTGCATTCTTGCAACTCTTTAATTTTGTCGATCAATTCCATCCAACTTTATTCCGAGTGGAGCCAATCTTAGATCAAATATGATGTCCCATTGCATCCATTAAAGCTTAGTATATGACGTCTAACCCACATTCTTTTCTAAGGGAAAGTTGTGAAATAGTAATACTAAGCCCAATGTGTGTTTAGCTGTTTCACAGCCTCCCTTTTTAAAGTTTGCCATTTTAGTTTATGATGTCAACCCTAAAGGGTTGATGCGTAGATGGCACCTAGCTCATGCAAGTGCACGGACAAACACTTCGAGTGAGTCTTAATAAAAAAATATTCTTAATCTTAAAATCCTAGTCTTAATCTTTAAATCTTAGTCTTAATCTTTAAATCTTAAGGTGAAAAGATGGGGGTTAATGAATAAGGAACCAGAGTAAGATTAAGATTTTAAGATTAAGGCTTATCAAGATTTGACTCACTCAAAACATTTGACCGTGCACTTGCGTGAGCCAGGCCTGTCGAGCGGTTGGTGGACCCCCAGAGAGTCGAAATTATGCCCCAATGCAGTGCACTGAGGGCACTGAGTGATGGCAGTCCATTGCCTCACCAGAACCACAAATAAGCAAAACTTTGAGCTGCCCTGAAGGGGTTTAGTGCTGAACTGCTGAGTGTTATTTGCGACCCCTCATATTGGCCACAGATTAACTTCTGGGAATCAGTTTGGGATGGGAAAGGAATGTCGAAGCTAAGTTCACATTGGTGCCTGAAGAGCTGCAAGGGTCACAATGCCATTCCTGGAGGTGCAGGAGTGAGGACTTCGATGCTAGGTTCACACTGAAGTAAAACTAATAATATATATATAGGGTTGGGATAGAGTGGTCCTCTTAGAAGATGGGTCTCTAATTTACCCCTGAACCCTCTTACTAGAATGTATTAGCAGGCGTCATGTAACCATAGTTGGGAATTGGCAACGCTCATATCTTGTCATTGAATTCGATGTACTCTGCACACATATTCCTAGTAGCTTTCTCAGACTCAAATACACAATATGGTGTGGGGCTTCTTCTTATTAGCACACACATATCAAGGTTGCCATCTACCATGGTACTGTATCTATGTGGCCTTCTAGGTTGGGAGCCACAAGTCCCTATTCCATTTAATTATGATCCCACACCTGATGCCCTGTTGATAAAAGGTTCTAAAAAGGCCTCACCCCCACTAACTATCTGTTGCAACATGACTCCTTTGAGCTGCAAGCCATGATGCCTATTCTAACAGGGGAAGCATTGTAAGTAGATATAGAGCCATTTTCTGACATCACCAGTGAGGCAGTATCTTCTCAGCCTGCCTACCCCTGTCTGCAGCTTCCTACACTGCTGTCTGCTCTGCTTCTCCACGGCTTCCAAACCCTTTAATGGTGGCATGATGCCTTAAGGACTCTCAGCACCCATATTGCACTAAAACGGTTATGAGGGTTTAATTCCAAGTACTTGTGTTACACCTCTACATATTATACATCATTTGAACCATCTATAATACTTTTATCAAATTCCTTCCATTATTTGGAATTTTCGTCACTGTGGAACGTGAATGGAACAAAAACGTTCCTTTTTATCTTCTTTTCATTTGAACATCATTATGGGATGGAAAATGGACATAATTCTTAGGTTTAACTATTTTAAACTGATATTGATGTCAATACATGGGGTCCTTTTTTTTTCTTTTCTTGATATTCCAATTATTAAGGCCTACAGAGCTCTTCAAAGTCGCATAGTTACTAAAAAAAGGTAAAAATGGCTATTTACCCCTATTATCACCCACTTTTTAGCTAACTATGCAACTTTGAAGAGCTGTGTAGGCCTTAATGATAGGAATATCAGGAAAAGAGAAAAAAGGACCCCAGGTATAGACATGAATTTTAGTTTTCAGTCGAGAAATTCAAGAATTTTGTCCAATTTCCATCCCATAATGCTGTTGGGAAAAAAAGTGGCTGAAAATGGAACGTTTTTGTTCTATCCACATTCCATGGCTACTAAAATGAGAAATAATCGAAGGAATTTGATAAAGCTATCATAGATAGTTCAATTGATGTATAATATGTACAGGTTTAACACATTTCCTTGGAAGTATACCCCTCAAACTGTTTTATTGCAATTTGGGTGCTGAGAGTCCTTAAAGTGGCATAATCACCTAGCGTATCCCACTCACAATTCTAGTACTGTTCTACTCTACTATGTGGTAAGTGTGAGTGGTGAGAATGCCCCTTTAAGGCTTAAGGCTTGGCATGATGCCTCAAGGCTTCATGTCAATTGTTAGGGTGATGCACCAAGAAAGTGCCAAAGGCTAACTTGC
Source organism: Harmothoe impar (assembly GCA_947462335.1). Lineage (NCBI taxonomy): Eukaryota > Metazoa > Annelida > Polychaeta > Phyllodocida > Polynoidae > Harmothoe > Harmothoe impar. Next base: position 60,702,122 of record OX381712.1, on the reverse strand, counting down.
TTATGCAGCATTGGTTCATCTTTTTAAGGCTGTATCAAGGGCTGGCCCAATTCAAGTTAGTCATTAGTGTGGCATTACCTTTGTACTCAAAACGAATAATGTAATATTACATTCAAACAGTACTCTACTCTAAAATGATGAAATAAAACTTTTAAAACTGGCTTAAAGTTTCTTTCATGTTGGTTACAGAAGGTGATGGACAATAATACACTAATTTCAGTTGTCAGCCTTTCCTTTTAAGACTTTTGTCTTGTTTTAGTGGGGGGGGGGGGGCTAACTAAAGCTTTCTTCTAGACAAGACATGAACATTTTACTTTTTCATGTTTCTGAGTTGAAAGGTTACCATCAAATTTTATTTCACAGCAAAGATCTCTTTTCTTCTCATTTTTTTCCCGTGTTTCCTGACAGACATACTACTTAACCCTAAAGTGCAGTTATCCAGAACATTTACAAAACCTTAACCTGACAAAGATTTTAACTCTAAATTCCTTTAACAAATATATTACAAATAATTCAACATTATTCAATAAAAAGAGTTTATGATATTATTGTATCCTAGATTTGAATCATCTTCTTTCAGAGCGCATCCCTATAGTGTATTTTATAGGTAAGTGTTCTTAACTTCTAAGCATGGTAACACACTGGGGTTTTCCGCTGAGGAAAAGTGAAATCACACACTGTTGTTGTGTTATGATGCCTCTATGAGGTTGATAGGTCTCATAAGGATGAGCATGATGCATAAATTCAGGACTGCAGAGTCACTCATCAGGGCTTCACTCACACATCATACTGACAATATGCCATCGTGCATCCAAACACTGTCCCTGGGCCTAGGGAACTTTGTTATCACATTTAGGAGACCACACACTACCATGGATGTTTATAATACAAATGGGTTATGATATATAGTTCTATGAGTTTTTGTAAATTGAATATTGATGTAATTTTATAAGTAATTATTTTCTGTCAATGAAGACAAACACATTGAAGACTCAAGTGAAATACCACTGTTTATTTCCTATTATTTGGTGTAAACATAATTTATAGATATATTATACATACTTGAAAATGTCATGCTTATAACAATATGCTAGCATAATGTATGGTACGAGTCAACTAAAAATTAAAGGTGATACATTTAAGTGATATCTCAAAGGCTGGTCGACCCAATAATATTCATTAAAAAACATGTATTTGAAGGTGAGTAATAAAAACTTTTAAAATTAAATTGAATTGAATTAAATGTACAGTGATCTAGATACTAGTAATGGCTTTTCTCAAGGTCGGGCCCACATGTAGATGTGCCCAACCAACCTGTGTCCTTGGTGGTAGAATAATTATGTACAGGCTAACTGTGCATAACCTCTTTTTTTTAATTGTTGATTTTCCCCATCTCCTGAACGATATTGTGTTGGTTCGGTAATTCGGCCTGCTGTGTGTGTAGCTCTCCTGCCTTGACATGTAGAAAGTGACTGCCAAGTCGCATTTGAGGCTGCTCTTGCCTGCCAAAGGTGTTTCTATTTATTTATGAAGTGGGTATGAGGGACTGATAATTTTTTGAGCACCCAGAAAATATTATCTCCACCCATGTGATAGGGGTCCAAGGTTTTTTTCCCTCCCCCTCAATTTCAATAACTTCATTTTTGAAGACCAAGTACTCTTTCGATATGTATCCACCAAAATCTGCATTTTAAATAGTTTTGTTTGAAATATTATTTTCTGCATTCAGCTCTGCTTTGCACTAAAAGGTAGCACTTGCAGAAATAATTATGTTCATGTAAATGAAAATAACCTAACATACCAACCATCGATTCCTCAACTTGATTGCATGGACTGTTAGTCATGGTAAAGAATTTTATAGTCGTAACATAAATTCATAATTCTGTCTAAACCCTGATTGATTCCAAATTCATTCAACTTTTTTCCAGCACACAGGAAACCATTCATCTGGTTGACTACTTCTAATTCCCTATTATTCAGATTCGATTCACAGTTGAATTGCTGAATTTCTTCAATAGGTGATCATTTTAGTCAGGAAAGTGATTCAGTTCAATGTATGTGTATCGTCAGAAGCACTGCTTATTTTCCTGCATTCCAGCAACTCTTTAATCTTGTGGATCAATTCCATCCAACTTTATGGCGAGTGGAGCCAATCTTAATCTTTAAATCTTAGTCTTAATCTTAAAATCTTAAGGGTAAAAAAATGGGGGTTTACCTTTAAGGAACCAGAGTAAGATTAAGATTTTTACATTAAGACTTATCAAGATCTGACTCACTCAAAACTTTTGTCCATGCACTCGCTTGAGCTAGGCCTGTCAAGCGGTTGATGCACACCCAGAGAGGCAAAACTATGCCCCAATGCAGTAACTGAGGGCACTGAGTGCTAGCAGTCGATTGCCTCACCAGAGCCACAGATTAGCTTCTGGGAATCAGTTTGGGATCGGAAAGGAATGTCTAAGCTTTGGTGCCTGAAGAGCTGAAAGGGTCACAATGCCATTCCTGGAGGTGCAGGAGTGAGGACTTCGATGCTAGGTTCACACTGAAGTATAACTAATACATATATATAGGGTTAGGATAGAGGGGTCCTCTTAGAAGATGGGACTCTAATTTACCCCTGATCCTTCTTAATAGAATGAGTTAACAGGCGTCATGTAACCATAGTTGGGAATTGGCAACGCTCATATCTTGTCATTGAATTAGATGTACTTTGCACACAGATTCCTAGTAGCTGTGTCAGACTCAAATGTGCAATATGGTATGGGTCTTCTTATTATCAGCACACATATATCAAGGTTGCCATCTACCATGGTACTGTATCTATGTGGCCTTCTAGGTTGGGAGCCACAAGTCCTTATCACATTTAATTATGTCCCACACCAGATGCCCTACTGAAAAAAGGTTCTAAAAAAGCCTCACCCCCACTAACTATCTGTTGCAACATGACTCCTTTGAGCTGCAAGCTATGATGTCCATTCTATCAAGGGAAGCATTGTAAGTAGATATAAAGCTACTTTCTGACATCACCAGTAAGGCAGTATCTTCTCAGCCTGCCTCTCCCTGTCCGCAGCTTCCTACACTTTATTTTTGAAACATTTATCTTTATTCCTGAGTTCATGTACGGTTACATCTAGATATTAATCGCAATTGTGCTGTAGGGTGCACTCCCATATATGTGAAAATAGATCCCTTTTCTTGCAGAATCAAAAGGATATGGTAACAGGTTAACTCTGGCCAGAAAGGTCTCCCTCCTCCCACTTATTATAAGCGCTTGGAGGATCTTCTCGGGAGACCCTTTCCTTCTCAAGAAGGCAGTAGATTCATGTTATAAGTGTCAGGCCCTGTTTAGACCTAGACCCCTTCAGTATAAATCCATACCAAACAAGATAATAAAGTTACAATTACTAGAGGAATTAGTGTCATATTTGACATACTGTTAACATTATCACCTTAGCAAGATCGGTACCCTACCAGCCAGCCATGATTTTCTATTCAATTTAAAAGCATTATGGTTGCCTCAAGGCTTCATGTCAATTGTCAGGGTGATGCACCAAGAGAGTGGCAGAGGCTAACTTGCTTATGCAGCATTGGTACATCCTTTTGAGGCTGTATCAATGGCTGGCCTGATGCAAGTTAGTCATTAGTGTTGTATTACCCTTGTACTCAAATGGAATAATTGAATATTGCATTACTCTGCTCTTAAATGATGAAATAAAAACCTTTAAAATTGGCTTAAAGTTTCTTTCATGTTGGTTCCAGAAGGCGATAAACTATCATACACTTATTTCAGTTGTCAGTCCTTCTTTTTAAGACTTTTGTCCTTTTTAGGGGGGGGGGGGGCTTGCTAATGTTTTCTGCTAGAGAAGAAATGCTGCAGATATATGTTAATTGTATATGCTTCGTATAGGACCACTACTAATTGAATTTAACTCCTTGTACACTATTTTTGTATAGTATGCTATGTAAACTTACAAACGTCTATTCAAAGTAACACTTTTTTTAAAATATTGAAATGTCATATACATAATACGAATTGTTGACTTGTAAATCAATATGTGATGGGTCAAAATTAAGCAATTTCTTCTCTTTTTTTCACAGCTCTGCTTCAGGAAAGAAGGAAAATTTTAGACAATTTTGAAAATACATGTTGTGTTGTGGCAGTGGGTATTGCAGGATAGAGGGGGGGGGCAGAGCGTCGCACTATCCAGCTATGTTATATGTAAAGGCGCTGTTTGTCCTAACTAGCTGTGTTTACAACGAAATGCTCTCGCTTGGTATGATAGTCAAGGACCAAACCTGTATACGTGATGTGTATAACTCATCGCATTATTTAAAAAGTTCAACGATGTGCAATATAGATAATAATGAAAACATGAATTTACATGCATTGGGAATAATATAATACCAACTGTGTTTTGCGGACATTTTGTGACGAAAGGCTGTGCACAAACTATATTTTGGGGACACTTTGTGATGTAAGGCTGGATACTTTTTCCTTTTGAACAAACTATAGCTTTATTTCAAGTTTTGATAAGTGTCAATTGCGATGCATGTAAAGTTTGCTTATATTCATGTAAATCACCTGTATATAAGGCGGGCCACTTTTCAGTTTAATAACCCTATTGTGATGTGCACACTATGTAGCCTGTGGACAATAGGGGTACAACACGTCCTAACAGGAGAACGAAAGCTTACCTATAGATTGGTCTACGGTGAGATGTTAGGTACCCATTCCTACAGGTGGATATAATATATGAAGGCCTTTGTCTATATCATAAGTAGTACAGGTAAAACTTTGTTTTATGTCTGTCTTTTTGGTAATTAGGTGCAATTAGGGCCGACATTCCTACACTTGAAATTAAAAACTACCCAGCAAATTTGAGTCAACTAGAGTTATCTTGCGTGACCAGGTCAAGCATTGCATCAATTAAAATTGGTATTGACCCAGGAAAAAAGCGAGCCCTTTTCCACGGCAAACTTTGGCCACTTCTCACGGCAAACTATGGCCACTTCTTACGGCAAACTATGGCCACTTCTCACGGCAAACTATGGCCACTTCTCACGGCAAACTAAGACCACTTCTCACGGCAAACTATGCCTGCTTTTTGCGGCAAACTGATGCGACAAAATCAAAACAACAGGCACTGCCAAGGAAGTGACATCATTGCTAGGTAACGTAGCGACGTAGCTATGTAACGTAGCGACGTTGCTAGGTAATGTAGCGACGTCGATAAGAATATGACGTCACTAATGCTGTGACGTCAGAGTCGGCCATTTTGATTCAACCTGCAAATCTCAAGTTTTTACAGCATCATGTAGAAATCTGTTGCGATTGATGACCATAGATCTATATATTTTTCAATCCAACTTCAAGTGAGTGATATATTTTGACATTTTAAAGGGTAATATCTATGAACTGCCTCGCAATTGAATGCTGCAAATCCCCCATGAATTTTGACCACTGCATAAAGTGCTGGGCGAAGCCTAGCATGAAGCTCACTTCGTGAGCTTCATGCTAGGCTTCGCCTAGGCTCACTTTAAAAAATGTGTACATTGCGTGGGGTTTATGTAACACGCACTACTGACTCAAACTGACGCAATGCGTGTAGATGCAGAGGGTTAGCTTTAATGCACTGGTCACATTAAAGGGGGAGGGGGTTGTGAGAGGGAGGATCTAGGGGGGGGGGTATAGTATTAGTGGGAGGTAGATATATTATTCCCTCTCTTGTTCTTTTTATCTATTCATCTTTATTAACATCAATTGAAATACTCTCATTCCTTGAGACCACTGTTTTGATGTAGTAGTTGATCTCTGTATCTGGAAAGATAAGATCAGGAGATGGGTTGAAACAGTAGGCTGGGTATGTAAGATGTTACATCGCAAGGTACAGACAGTTAATGATTAGTACAATATGTTTTAAGCTGAGCCAGAAAGGAAACATGCAACTGCTTACCTACACACATCCTTCTTCCAGTACCTCCTTGGGCTAACTGTCACCTCTCTGAACAAAGATATTTGAAACTTGAAAACTTGACCAATCAGAGAAGATCTGTCTCAATTACACATCTGAATGAAGATGAGTGAGACTTGCGTTAGAATACTCTCATCTCACGCATCCCCAAGCAGACCTAACCCACTGTTTGCATCAGTTGAGTGGGGATGCAGGAGTACTGCATTAGCTTACACAAAGCCAACGCCTCAGAACGCAAAATTCTTTCACGCATGCTCACACATTTTCACACTTGTATGACGCAAATTCGCTGGGTAGGTTATCTTGCAGTAGAAAAATATTCCCTTGTAGTATTCCTCTGTAAAATAAACACATGCATGTATATCAATGCTAAAGATTGACAGTTGTTTTTGAGTATAGGGCAAAAAGAAGAAAAGGCAATCAGTAAAATGCATAAATACCCAAACCATCTAAATCATACTACATCCACTTGAGAGAATTAGTGCATGGATAATTATACATACTCACACTACTGGATATGACGTATAGATACTTATATATGTATACATGTGACGTTAGTCTATATCTGTTTTGAAGGCAGATGTTTATGTGAAACCTGGTAGAGTGTAACAGTGCAGTGAACCTCCATTGTGGTCTCATGTGAATTATTTCATCTCTAGTTGTGCGTCCACTGGCTACCCACACCTTGGTAAGTACATGTTTGCTCTAGTTTACATCACCCTAATACTTATTGTACTGATGGTGAGTGAGCCTAGTTCTGCCTTTGTCAACAGTCATAAAGCCCTAAAGTTAAATCATAAATGCTAACCCCCTTTAAAGCACTTGTGGATGCATGGGAGTGTATTTTTCTATGTCTAGACCCTATGTTAAACCTTGGATGGGTTGCCAAACTGTGCCCCCTCCTTATTAAAACACTCAGTAAGTTAAATGTGACTAGGACTGGTACTTCAGACTAGCCACCCACATACACTCAATAAGTAAACTTGTCTCCAGACTCTTCTAAGTGACGGTCATAAAAAAAACCTTGGTAAGTACATGTATGCTCTGGTTAGCATCACCCAAAAACTTATTGTACTGATGGTGAGTGAGCCTAGTTCTGCCTCAGTCAACAGTCATAAAGCCCTTAAGTTAAATCATAAATGCTAACCCCCTTTAAAGCACTTGTGGATGGATGGGAGTGTATTTTCCTTAGTCTAAACACTTTGTTAAACCTAGCATGGGTTGCCAAACTGTGCCCCCCCCCCACTCCTTATTAAGACACTAAGTAAGATAAATGTGACTAGGACTGGTACTGCCACCCACATACCACCCTCCCCCCCCCCTCCTGCTGGTACGATTAACGATCGATCAATTGACTGATTGAGACTGACTTATATAACATTGAAATATGTGATATGTGTGATACCCTATGTCACTCCTGCATGAAAGAATGTACGACAAACCCTCGTCATGTGTAAGGGTGAAGAACCATATAAGGTAAATGTAATTTTTCTGTCAATGAAGACAAACAGATTGAAGGCTCAAGTGAGTTGCCACTATTTTTATTTTTTTATTTGGTGTAAACATAATATGTGACACGATCTGTGAAAAGGGACGTTAGTGCAGGGTGCATTAAGGTCCCTTTTCCTGGGATATGTCACATATGTAAATATACTATACATACTTGAAAATGTCATGCTTATAACAATGTACTAGCATATGTATGGTGCGCGTCAACTAAATGGGTGATACATATAAATGATATCTCAAAGGCTGGTCGACCCAATATTATTCACCGAAAAACATGTTTTTGAAAGTGAGTAATAAAAACTTTTAAAATCTAATTGAATTGAATTAAATGTACAGTGATCTAAATACTAGTAATGGATTTTTTCAAGGTCGGGCCCACATGTAGATGTACCCAACCAACCTGTGTCCTTGGTGGTAGAATAATTATGTACAGGCTGACATGGGTGGCTGCACATAACCTCTTTTTTTTAATTGTTTATTTTCCCCATCTGCTGAAGGATATTGCCAACAAATGACATAAGGGAGTATTCCACTGACAGAATCGGTTGTGATTTCATCTGTTGAACGAGATTCACCTCTTATTTTCACATTATAGACTTTTATTGGATGATGGAATTATGGCCTACCTAAGTCGGTGGAATACTCCCTACATGGAGATTTGGTCCCTATTCATGGATATCTAATATGATATTAATACCTTCTATACTGTGATGATGAAGAAGGCACAGCCATAAACATAGCTTCTCAAGAATATTGAAAGAATGAATAAGATTTACTGATTGTTTCAGTAACAGAATTGTATTTCTAGACTGGTTCTTTAATTGATTTGAATGAGTAATTCTAAGTCTTCATTTCCCCCTGGCAGATTAATAACTGTACATTGAGGCAACATGGACAAAGCAGAAGAAGGCAGGCCATTAGAGGTTAATAACATGGAACCTGATGACAGCATACATGCTACTGAAGCCCTGGGAGTGATGAATCATCCTGTCCCTGACGGTTTGTAGAGCAGAATCAGTTCAATCTATGCTCAATTTACATGGCAAGGTACAATATATATATATGGCACATTGGTCTGTCAATTCACGTTACAGTTATGTTCTTAATAATTATTGATCATTATTATTTAATAATCTCTTTTATTCAGGGCCCACTGGTCCAGGGGACCCATTTTCAAAAAGCTCCCTCATGACAACCCCAATGTATATGCAGGGGCAGATTTTGGAGTCACAGTCAAGCCATGCCTGACTCTTTTGGCTTTCAGTTGACTGTTAGGATTTTGTTCGCACTGTCCCACTACTAGATGCTAGGCCACATAACAAAAAAAAGTAGCTCATCACCAAGGTCTGAAAAATATGATGAGGGAGGTTTTTTATTTTTACATTTTTTTACTCGTGGGCTAAATGACATAGGATAGTAACATTTTCATTATGTTTTTCATGAGGAAATAGCCAGGATTTTTCCTCAAATCCTGATTTCTATGATGCGCACGGTGATGAGAAACCATTTTATTTCTTTGAGTGGCCCTAAATACCTCTCTTACAGGTGGCTGGGGTTGGCTGGTGGTGCTGGGGTTCTGCATCAGTCACTTCATACACTGCATGAGTTCAGGGAATTACGAGAATGGAAACACCAGTAAATCCATAGCCCCTTTACCCTTTGAGATTTCCGTTGCATTTACTTTGATTTACGCTCCCATAGATTTACTGACTTGTGTAAATCAAAGTAAATCCCAATGCCATATTTACTAACTTGCATAAATCCAAGTAAATCCCAAAGCCATAATTACTAACTTGCGTAAATCCAAGTAAATCCCGATGCCATATTTATTAACTTGCATGAATCCTAGTAAATCTCATGCCAAAACCTCCCCCAGTGCTTCCTACCCCGCTCTGCCAGCCCCAAGGCCGGCTGGAACCTCCCCCACTGGTCCCTACCCGGCTCTACCAGCCCCAAGGCTGGCTGGAACCTCCCCCACTGGTCCCTACCCGGCTCTACCTGCCCCAGGGCCGGCTACAACCCACCCCACTGCTTCCTACCCGGCTCTACCTGCCCCAGGGCCGCTACAACCCACCCCACTGGTTCCTACCCGGCTCTACCTGCCCCAGGGCCGCTACAACCCACCCCACTGGTCCCTACCCGGCTCTACCTGCCCCAGGGCCGCTACAACCCACCCCACTGGTCCCTACCCGGCTCTACCAGCCCCAGGGCCGGCTACAACCCACCCCACTGGTCCCTACCCGGCTCTACCTGCCCCAAGGCCGGCAACAATACACTCCAAATCGCTTTCCATACAATCCTAAAGTAGAAAGATACTGTCTTCTTTTTATGGTTAATTTTCTCTTTGCTATCCCCTCACCTAGTTCGGGGTATATAGAGGCAGAGGACTTCATCTGGAGCGGGGTACAAAGGCACTAGAGCCGTGTTCAGAGGCAGCTGCAGGGGCCACCTCTACCCCTCCCTAAGCCGCCAACTTACCTGTCCATGAAGCCCCTCTCCCGAAGCTACCCCCCCTCCCCACCCACCTTCCCAGCTAACAAAAAAAACGCCCCTTTCACACTCTCTCCACACCTCCAGAGCCCCCTCCAACACCCCCCCCCCCCCTCCTCCAACCCCTACCTCCCCATGTGCACTCCATGCTGGTCAATGCAATACTGATCCCTCAGCCAATCAGAAGCAAGTCTCGTTCTGGTCACATGACCAGCACTGCAGCCCCTATATAATGGGGGTGCAGTGTGAGCTCCTCAGTCCACTGCTGTCTGACCATGGGAACACACCTCTTGCCTGCCTCCTGCCTGCACCTACCTCTTGTCTGACTACAAAGCATCGAATTTTAGGATTTATCTTCAAATGATTGAATCCTAATCCCCTGAATAAATGTACCCCTCCATCCCAGAAAGAATATCCCTGATTGTCCTTGGATTTAAGGAGATTTAAGAGGTTTACATCAAGGAAATATGAAGTTTATATCAAGGAAATATGAGGTTTACATCAGATAAACATTAGGTTTACATCATGTAAACATGAGGTTTACATCACATTAACATGAGGTTTACGTCACGTAACCATGAGATTTACAGCACATAAACATAAGATTTATGTTACATAAACATGACGTTTACATCATGTAAATATGAGTTTACATCATGTAAACATGAAGTTTACATCATGTAAACATGAGTTTACACCATGTAAACATGAGGTTTGCATCATGTAAACATGAGTTTACATCCTCTAAACATGAGGTTTACATCATGTAAACATGAGGTTTACATTGAGATTTACTTGGCTTTATCGGCATGTAAACTAGATAGTTACTTGGTTTTACTTTTGCGTAAACAGGGACGTTCCGTTGTATACTGAGTCTGTAAAACAGATGTTTACATCATTTTACTTTTTCAGACCAATATCATGTAAATATGTGTAATCATATGTAAATAAAATGTTTACGTAAAAGTAAATCTAATGTAAATCCAACTTTTCGTGCAGTGATAGTGGGTCTCATCATCATCTCCTTTGGTGTGACCTACCTCATCCTGTTAGACAAGTTCCATGCCTCAGCCACAGCCACCATCTGGGTAGGAGCCATCACCGTAACATGCACATTATCTATTGGTGAGTAGGGACTAAATTTGAAATTTTAACATCAAGGATGTTAAAGTCTCTTGGGCGTTGTTAGTTCCATAGTAAGGGTTCTGACTATGATTGTGTCACCGTCTTGTGTAAGAAACAATACAGATCATGTCAATATGATTTAATAATGATATTATTTCAATGTACTTTGGTATGTATAATTATATACAAGCTATATTACCAATATACCATTGTATCAAGAACCTCCTTTTCTTTACAGGTCCCCTGGCGAGTGGCCTGTGTCGGCGGTTCGGGTGCCGTTGCGTTTCCATGACAGGGGCAGCTATGATAGTGGCAGGCGTCATAGCAACTGGCCAAGCACCCAACATCTATGTGATCTACGTCACATATGGACTCATGACGGGTAGGTAGCCAACAGATAGATTTCATTCTGGATCATCTTCTGGGGTCTTTAAAATCAAACTTCATCAATACTTTGCCAAAGAAATACTGTATAATATTCTTCTCTTATGAGTGGGGTAAATCATATTTATTGCTGAGATACTTGATGCGTTAATGCAAGGTGGCTTATGGACTGGAAGACAAAAGGTGTTTAAATCCTGAAACAAATAATATTTTCAATAAACATGCACATCAAGTTATTTCACTTGCAGGAATAGGACTTGGGTTTATCTACACCCCAGGATACATCATCATATCACAATACTTTGACAAACGGAAGGCATTGGCATTATCAACGTCGGCTGTAGCTAACGGGGCTTCAACCCTGATATGCCCTCCTCTTTTACTGTTCCTTGTCCAGGATTATGGTTTCTCTGGCATGTTTCTTATTATGGGAGGCATCTGCCTGCATCTTTTTATTAATGCTATGCTCTACCGGCCTCTCACTCCTCAAGTGAAGACCTTAGAAGCCAACACAAAGAAGACCAATGAGATGCTTTGTTACACACCATGGAAAAAATTGTCTATAAAGGATAAGGATGATGACGCTAATGTTAAATGTCTCACGGCTCGCTCAGAGGTGCATATTAAAGGCATAAAGCAACACGATGTCAATGAGAAAACCACAAAGGAAAGGTATTTAGCACTGTTCAAAAACTGTGCTTTTATTGCCTTTGCTGTTCTTTGCACATCTATTATGACTACTATTACTATGATACAAAGTTTACTTCCGGCTATGGCTGTTGATAATGGAATAGATGAAACGAGAGCAGCATTTCTGCTATCCATAAGGTAACCTTTTCATTACTGCAAGGGTTCCAAACTATATATACAATTGGTTTTATTCATAGTGAATAAGGGAATGCCAATAATGACCACAATCATCATGAGTAGCTTGCTACAAGTGCACTCTTGTGTGAGTTGGACAATGTTTGTCTATAACTGAGGACAATATCACTGCATGCAGTGAGTTTAATCCACTTTAACCACCAGACATTCCTTAATACTCAGGCCAGGTAGGAAGGGGAAAAATAAAAGGTAGGCAGGCAAGTAGCCAGTAAGCCAAGCTGAACACTTTCCAAACTATGTCGTTACTTTCCAAATAATCAATGTACTGCTCTGATAAATTGGTCATTTGTCAGTCTCTCTCATACTAAATGAACAAGTTCATTGCAGGGGTATCTCTGCAGTGATTGGTTCACTGGCATTGGGCCACCTGTTTGACATAGCTGCAATACGTCGGTACCGGGAGCACGTGTACGCTGGGTGGTGTGCTGTTTTGGGTGTAGGGGTGCTACTGATGGGGGTGGTCAGCACCTACTCTGTCTACATCCCACTTGCTGTGCTCACAGGAACTGCCATAGGTCTGGTAAGGATCACTTAACCTTATAGGGGGTAAAAGCTAACCCTAGCATCAGAAAAGAATGGATGATAAAATTAAAAGGCTTGACTCAGGACAGGAAGTGATGTCACGCTACAGGGATTTTTGGGAAAAAAATGTTATTTCTCACTGAAGAAAGATCTATATTGCGAATCCCTTTATAATATTTTGTGTTAGGCATATGTCCCACTGTACTATTACTATCTTATACAACAGATGTGTCTGGAAAAAGAAATTTGGATGTTAAGATGAGGCCTCATACTTAATACATACTGTGCCGTGGCATCCTGTCCTGAATCCAGCGTATTTGTCATCCCTTTTACTACAGCTGATGCTGCGTCATATCCTCAGTAACATGGCGCTCCTCCACCACAGCTGAAGCCTTATACTATATCATGACATTGTCATGATAACCCCTACTTTCTTTGTTGCAGCTGCTGCCGCAGCGGATCACCATTGTTGGTGACATTGTTGGTAAGATAAGTGACATGGAGGGTTTCGGCATGGTAACCTTCATGAGTGCATTTGGTGGTCTCATTGGTCAGGCTATAGCAGGTAACAAGCATTACCTTATATCTTCATTGAGTTTTAAAGTTTCAACAGCATTAGGTTTCAAAAGCATAACTGCCTGAGATACAGAGAGAGATAGGGATGGAAGAACTCTACGGGGCCAATATAAGTGGCCTATATAGGCCCAGTTTGTATAAGTGACCATTTTGAATTAGCACTAGCATTAGGTAGAATGGTGTAAAATCAAAAGGATAATTACACTCTTAACTAAGCCTTTCATAATTAAGCGCTAGCGACATATAAATGACTATAGCAACTATAGAGTTTCACTGATATCATTTAGTTTTATACAAGTTTGTTTGCATCATGAAAGTACAAAAACAAAGTTTGTCATATATTGAAGTAAGTCATATTGGATATTACATAATTTGTGCCTGGTGTGTCGTTGTAGGCCCTATAAAGGATTACAGTGGACGTTACAATTTGGCCTACCTGCTGGCTGGGGGCTTCACCCTCACAGCTGCCCTGGTGTTTGAGGCAGCTGTCATCAGACATGAACGTGCACAGAAGGCACAACAACAAACTCTAAGATCTATGATACATGAGACGTAAGCATGTAAAGACAACAACCAGTGTAGTAGTTGCTGATACACATGATACCTGTGTATCATAACATGATGATACACAGGCATCCATACCCAGTGGGCACAAAATGCAGCTTAACATTGAATCAACGTTGCATCAAGATTAAATCAACATTGACAACCAGTTATCAAGGTTGATTCAATTTTCTGTGCGCACTGGTTAGCCTAAAGAACAGAAGAATTGGATTTTTTTCCATTTGAAGTAATTCCTGAGGAAATTGTTAACAACCTGATTTCTCACACTCTGCGGGTATTCTATTATGCAGTGCATATTTATCATCTTACATTTGCCTCCAATGTAAGCAAGCCTTTGAAATTCAGGTAACAATATGTGTTGTCTGCAAAGTATAATAGAGTCATGACCTTGAGGCTTCATCGCTGGGATAGATGTCACAACATGAAGCTATTTGATGTCCAATCAGACAACAGAGGTCACATTTCATGCACCTTATCTATGATTTTACTATTATTCTTTTACATCGACATAACACAATGCATGCCATATAATACCTCCCTAGCAATTGCTGCTATTCATATTAAAGCCCTTTTGCTGCATGTGTGGCCCATAGCCAGGACATTTTTGCAGTAGTTATTTTTGAGGATTCCCCTTTTTAAATTAACTATGGGGAGTGGCTGACAGCATTACCTTCCCTACGATCTGGCAAAACTCCGAATGACTGTATTCTTGCATTCTATGTTATAAGGTGTTTACTTAAGCACCTCTATGTTATGTTCACTTCTGTCCAATAGTAGGGTTATCACTACATGTACCGGAAATATAAAGTCCATAAATAACCGGATTAAAAGTGTTTTCACATCACATCTGCCGACAGCAGATGAATTAGACAGAATTGAAAAATGTTTCTTCCTGGGTTATACATATATACATTAATCAAGTTGCTCCTCTCTTATCCTTCAAATCTGGCCCCGTAGCATGTATGTTATAATTAGATATTGAAAGCGTTGGATGTTGACCGAGATTACTTGCTGGTATTACACTGGGAAATAGTTGCATGGGTAATTCAATTGGGTGGAATGCAGGGTTCCCTGTTTAAACCAATAGCCCTCAATCTCATTATGTTTAATCAGATTAAATCACTAGACATAATATGCTGCCAGTAGTTTGGCAGTGACAGCTGTATCAACTAAATAGAACCATCATTATATCATGTATAGAAGGTCACAGACTCCATTGGATGGATGCTCTGTAGTCCAGAGAACCTTTAGCTAGGTTCTGCGTTTTAAAATATAAAAACTTGTCAGCAAATAAACCCTGTTTTACCTGATTTCGAATAATAAGTTGTGTACACACTATTCATTGCAGCAGAAATCTTATATTCTGCACGTGAAACTTCTCATTCAAAACAATCTGCTGCAGAGGACAATGGGGAATTCAAGGAGATGTAGACGGTTTGATTTTGGTGAATTTGAATCTGACGAAAATACTACCAGCGAGGAAAAAGCAGCACCCACCCCTCAACGAAACAGTTGAAGTTGCAGATACAGCATGGCCCAATTTAGGGTTCATTTAAAAAACCGAGCATATTTGATATCTATTGGAACAGACTTTATTACTTAGTATATATCTATATAGATATAATAGATATAGATATAGATATCCACATGATCTATATGGAAAGCCATAATAAATTCAGCTATGACCGGCTCTCACAGGTGCGTCAGGGGAAATGAAAACAGCTTATTTTATGTTGGATATCTTTTTTCGACAGGAGGGACGTGCACGCTTCTAGGAAAGCATCGACAGATTTTGGTTAAAGAAATGACAGTGTCTCAGAATATAATAGTTGGAACAACATATCCATAAAAGTTTAACTGCATTTGTCAGACTTGAAAGTTACTACCAGCAAAAAAGACGAGGTAAGCTAAGTATGATGTGCTATATATGTCAGGTATTGAAATTATTAAACAGAAAGCATGTTTAAGGATAAGGTTTTCCCATTATTATATAAGATTATAGCACTCCATGAACGTGTTCTTCTCAAAAGCTTCGAGCTTATTGTTTGAGTCGCTTTGTGCTAGATTACTTAAAATAGTCCCTCGTATAATGGAGCATGCTGTCCGGACATGACAACATAATGGCACCTCGTCAGACATTCCGGAACCACAGCAGTCAAGAATGTCAAACAACTTTTGGTACCTTTAGGCAGTTTCTGCCACAGAAACAAAGAAGTGTGGACATGCATGAAAAGTTTTTGCAAACATAAATCCATCCAAGAATTGAAGAAACTAATTATATAAAAAGCACCATATATATAGTGTTTTTTCCAAAGACACATGAAGGCTCATTCAGAACAACTGACGTGGTCGTAGGGATCTGGTGACGTGACAAAACCTGTTTCACGACCACCAGTAAAAACTGTTTCAGAAGATGTGATAGTCAAAAAAGATAATAGTTCATGTCTGTCATATTTTGCCAATGAAAATACATTTGTGACACATATAATAACATGCATATATAGTGTATATATAGGTATATATGTATAGTTTCTGAAATAGCCCCAAAATTCATTTGACGACCATTTCAGATCCATACATTTGCCATGGTCGTCAGCACCTAAAATCACACTAGGGATACCTTTTGACGAAAATCGAATTATGACGATTGTTCTGAAAGACCCACCAGGGGTCAGTTATAGCATTTTGGTGACAGAGTACACCCTTCGCATGCCCTAATGACATGAAAAATTGTAGATTGTAAAAATAGTTTGAGGATTATTTGAGAACTATCCATAACTAACAGTTTAGTCAGCTCTTTGTCTCTCCCTCAAAAATGGTGTTTATTTCATGCTGCATTCCATTTCTTCACACATACCACAAATATACTCAGGTGCAGCTGACATTCAATATTTGCATGTACGGTCCATAAAACATTATTTTGCATGCGGCCCTGATTCCATTTTTTGGTGATTTTCTGTGAAACAACCTCCTACGGGGAGTCCTAGTTGTCTGCTAGTTTTATGTGATAAGTCTCTTTTTCGGAATAATTTGGCGAAAATGTTACACATAAATAGCCTTCTATTGATTTGATGTTGACAGCCAATTCAAGCTGATCTAATAAAATGGTTCCTTCAAGAAACAGGAATAGTACTTAGTAGGCAACATGTTGAAAACAATGAAATGAAACCCTAAAGCAAAAATTTACTTTCATATGAAGCCTTACACAAGATCTTGCAAGTTCTTCTCATGATTCATTCTGCAATTCAGCAAGAAAGTTTGTAAATAATATAAGATGTGAATCAAGATAGCTTATTGTGGAGACAATGTCGGTTATTGATATGGATATGCTGAGAGCTATCTCCTGTTATGAACACACATAAGTACTTCTCTAGAATCATGTATATTCTCTACACTGGCACAATCATTCTTAATACACCCTCACAAGAAAAATGTTTGTGTTTACCATCTATCCCAGAACAAATGATTATTTCAACATATCGGCCATCAATGACATGTACTGATCCAAGGCAGTGGTCTACATCGAGGCGCAAGACACTGGAACAAGCTGGCCCCTGATCAACAGCATAAAAGCCAGTAAACAGGCTTTCCTGACCTCGTTAACTGACAGAGACCTCGTACCACTGGACCCTATCATGGTCTAATGACAATCACACTAAACCCGACAATACTTATCTTGACCATAAAAACATGTACATTACTGAACTATTTCTTTCTTTTGCCATCTGATAGAAAAACGCCATGCGTAATTGTCATAAATCTCTGCTAAATATAAAAGAAAAACTCAAACTCAACTCTTTCATTAACAACAGAGGGGTTGGTAGAGGCCCAATAATGCCATTCCCCTCCCAACTGAGTTCGATTAAGTAGCAACAGACTCCTTTTGGCTAGAGTCAGTTGTGGTCCTTTTCATTAAGTAAGGGGTTAAATGTTATGGTTTCCTCCTCTCTATGGGTCATAATATGTTTGACCCCTTCCCAAACCCCCCCCCCCTCCTTTAAATATATCAGTACTCCCTATAGTACACTGGCTTATGGCAAAAAAAGAAGGGCAATCGTTTTTTTGGGTAAAGTCTTGGCAACATAGCTAATTATGACCTAAAATTGATAAGGATTAAGAATTTTGATGTTGCCAAATTTTCCGAGCGTGCCCAGTGGGTGTAACCGGCCAAAATCCAAGATGGCCGCCAAATCTTCAAAAAATGAACCTCTCATAGCAGGAATAGCACTCCTAGGTGTCATTTGACTTTACCTACCCCCCCTAAATTGACCCTGGGGAATCCGTTGGTGTTATTTGTTTGTTGCTAGGACATCTGGTTGCCTAGCAACAAGCATTCTTGTTGTTTATTTCCTTAGCAACAGAGGCTTATCCACTCCCAAACCTATTTTAAAGTACACCTACCCCCCCTAAATTGACCCTGGGGAATCCGTTGGTGTTATTTGTTTGTTGCTAGGACATCTTGTTGCCTAGCAACAAGCATTCTTGTTGTTTTTTTCCTTAGCAACAGAGGCTTATCCACTCCCAAACCTATTTTAAAGTACACCTACCCCCTCTAAATTGACCCTGGGGAATCCGTTGGTGTTATTTGTTTGTTGCTAGGACATCTGGTTGCCTAGCAACAAGCATTCTTGTTGTTTATTTCCTTAGCAACAGAGGCTTATCCACTCCCAAACCTATTTTAAAGTACACCTACCCCCCCTAAATTGACCCTGGGGAATCCATTGGTGTTATTGGTTTGTTGCTAGGACATCTGGTTGCCTAGCAACAAACATTCCTGTTGTTTATTTCCTTAGCAACAGAGGCTTATCCACTCCCAAACCTTTTTTAAAGTACACCTATCCCCCCTAAATCGACCCTGGGGAATCCATTGGTGTTGTTGGTTTGTTGCCAGGACATCTAGGTTGCCTAGCAACAAGCATTCTTGTTGTTTATTTCCTTAGCAACAGACGATTATCCACTCCCAAACCTATTTTAAAGTACACCCACCCCCCCTAAATCGACCCTGGGGAATCCATTAGTGTTATTGATTTGTTGCTAGGACATCTGGTTGCCTAGCAACAACCATTCTTATTAGGTATTTCTTTAGCAACAAAGGTTTATCCATGCCCACACCTATTTCAAACTACACCTACCCCACATATGTAGACTTTGGAGAATCCATTGGTCATATTGGTTTGTTGCTAAGACACATGGTCGCCTGCAACATCTCGTTGTATCTTTCCTTAGCAACTGTGGTTCATCCACTCCCAAAGCTATTTTTAAGTATGCCAACCCTCCTAGATGAACCCTGAGGAATCCAGTTATTGATATTGGTTCACTTCTAGGTAACCTGGTTGCTTATCAACTAACATTCATAACATAAGAATGAAAAGATCAAACATTTGTAACTATAGATTTAGCCTAAGGAATATACTTTTAGTCTATGAGAAGCAGTTTTACAAAGTACATTACATTTTCATATGCTTATCAGTGTTACGATAATGTTTATTTCTTTTTGAATGTGTTGGTAGTATTCCTCTTATTGCAGCATATTGATCTCTAAAACAAATGTCATCAAACAAATAACTAGTATATGTAAAGATATTTTGTACATTCTTTTTACCATTTTCTATTATGGTAAGGAACGCCTTGCCTTAGTCCTGCATTATTTACAATCATCATCAATGAACATTCTATTAATTATCAATATACACTCTAAAATGCAATAATAATTTTTAAATTTGTGAATTTATGAATATAATAAAAGTATTCACATAGAAAATTCTTCCAGGCCCAAAAATAGCAATATCTCAGAGATGACAATACAAGTGAATCTCACTAAAAATCTGTTTCAGTAGCATTTCTAGTTTGGACGTCCAATAATGAAACCCTCCATAGCTTCATGCATGTTTCTACCCATGATTGAACATCAATGGTTTTCATACATCTGTGAGGGGGGCAGGAACAGGTGCTGCAGTAATTGCTCTGCAAAAATCATAGTGTAGAGTATATCTAGTGTCACAAAACAGTTTAGATAACAATGTGCCAACAAAATAATGACTGAATTGGCCTGCCTTTGGGACCCAGCATTGGGGAGGGAAGAGGGTGATCAGATTTCATGGCACCCTACCCTACAACTCAGGTTGTGGTAATGAGACCAAAGCAGTTGACTCCTATCTGGCATTAAATAGGGAGGGAAGGCGGTAGTTGCAATTCAAGTCACCCCAAACAAGACCAAAATGACATGATTTCATTTAATTAGCTGGCTTAACACAGAGCTTTGGCTTCTCATGCAATCTTTTAGCTTTCTCCTCCATGGTCTACTACAGGGAGTCGGCAACTTGCTTGTAGTGAACATGTCTTGGATGAAGCCCATCCTTTAGCTTCCCATATTGATGACACCATATTCTCTTGTCTGGCTGCTATGTGTGAATTGTCTGGTGTATACTAGGGGTGTACCATCCACCTGTGTGGTTTAGGATGTGAATGTTTTTGTTTAGTGTCAGAACAGTCTCATCGATAATTGGCTGCAGTAGATGGGGGTGAGACTGCTTGTTGCATGGACATACCATACAGTGGACAGATGATGATGTTTACACTGAGGTTGATATTCTCAGCTTTCCAGATGAGATCACTCCCTCTGCCAGCATCTTGTCAACGTCAGCTTCTAATGCCTCTTTCTTAGACATTGGCAGCCATCGGTAAGGCAAGCATATTGGATGGGACAAACCAGTTTTTATTTGATGAGACACTTGATTTGTACTTCCCAATGGTTCAACCGGCACAGCGAATGCATCAGAATTATTGCGCAATAGAGTCGCAAGCTCTTCTTTGCACTCATCTGTATCCAGATGACAGTCTGCCAATAAAGGCAGCAGGTGCAATGGCAGACCCGATTGGGTGTCTCCAGGGGACCCAACGTCACCCTGTCCTATGACAGTGGCAGTGGAGAACCTTAGTGACCCAACCTGTATTGTCTTGTCCTCTGGATACCTAACCAGCAATTTGCCAGTACCAGTATCCAAGATGGCTCCATACAATGAACAAAAGTCTAGGTCCAATATCCCATCATCTGTCAACTCTACAACAGTTGGGTAGACAATATCTGTCTCATCTTCCATAACTATTGGTAACACTTGCCGGCCATATGTCTGCATTTCAGATCCGTCAGCAGTAGTAGCCTGCCCTGTCCCCCCCAAAAAAAGAGATTCTGCTGCGAGCAATCAATAGAATTCTCAACCGATCAGGGAGTGACTTGCCCCTGTATCTATCAAGAATTCCACCAAATGCCCCCGGACCTGCACAGGCAGGTACCACCATTTTCCACCCAAAGGAGAAGGTTCTCCTGCAAATCTCCGCACACCTCCCATTCCACTCAGATCAAATCCCCTGCCCCTGATAAACTCTAGGCATAGATCCTCTGGTCGGAGTTGGATCAGGCGCAACTGTGGTTTTCACCAGCGGAACTGGTACAGCAGAACTATACAAAGGGGTACCCTGGCTCATGCTAGTACGTGTCAGTGCATTGCCACAGGCAGCAACCCTCTCTAGTTTTCCGCAACAGGTGGTGGGACATCAGTGCCAACTCCCAGTTCATCACATCCCGAGACTGCAAGGGCAGATAACGTACCTGCTTTACAGTCTCTGGCCCAGTGACCGAGTTGTTTGCACTTGAAACCGGCCTCTTTAGACAGTTTTAGTCCCTAACTGCTGCTGTGCCTGGCCTCTCCCTCTACCTCTTTCTTACATCTCTACCATAATTTCTTTAATGGCAGCTTTTAGGGCATTAACTACAGGAGTTTAGTCTCAGCCTCACTCTTTTGTTGAGAGCAGCCCCGACCTCTCCCTTTCCCCTTTTTGTTAGATGTATGAGAATAGGCCACCTTCACTGACTGTTTTAGAGGGAGACAAATCCGGTTCCCAATCAGAATTGTTCACCGGTTCTCTCCGACTTTTGACAGCAGAGACATTGATTGCTTTGGTTCTCAGCAAGGTGCGTTTAAAGATGTCTGTTCTCCACAGATGGGCCAGCTCTAAAGCCAACACATCATCCTGTAACCCATCGATAAATCAAGAGGCTAATTTCTTCACTAGCCATGGGTCACTAGGAGACATGCTTTTGAAGGCTTCATCGGCCAACAGGCGCAGATCCATCCAAAATTCGCAATATCAAAGGACAGGAGGGCATTCTTACCAGGGCCATCATGCAATACTTGTCTGAGAGCCCAAATGGAATCAATCTCATCCCATTCATTGGTTTTCATGTCGTCCACAAAACGGTCCAGCCATTTTTTCCATGGGATCGAGCCATCATAGGGTTACGGACGAATAGCATATTTCTTCGCAGACATACTGCTACGATCAATGCTATTCAACAAATCCAATCGCCTAGATGCCCAGATCTCCAGAGCAGTCTTCCCCTGAGATGGTCCCACCTTCGAGTCTATTTCCGAAGGTGGAGCATACCCCTTCTCAATAGAACTTCTAGCTACAGTGTCTCCCTTCACCGGTTTTTCAACTGGTGCTGGGTTAACTTCAGCCGGTGTACCTTTCCCAAGCTTCTCAGACTGCTCACTCAAGGTTGCCAATAACTCCCTGAGTCTGTCCTGCTGTTGTTCTACTGATCTGTTTATCTTACTCGTTGCAAGGTTCTTTTCGGTCAAAAGGATACAGGCATCAGCTGACTGATTCTCCAACCTCATAACTGCCAAAGCCAAGTGTTCTCTTTCCATTTCCAGATCATGAACCTCAATATTGACAGACTGAACAAGTGCTAAACCATCCCTGAGCTCCTCTAGAATCTGAGTCTGTTTTCTTGAGTAATTTTCCTAAAAAATAGACTTCTGACGGTTCCTAATAAGTTCTTACTCCAACTGCCAATGGACATTGACCAACCCAGACCATGACAACCTGGTGTTACCAATAGTCAGCTCATCTAGGCTATCTAGGCTTAGTTGTTGCTGATCACTGGTAATGTCCAGCAGTCCATCCCCACAAGGACCACAGTCCAAATCCAGGTTCATAATCTCTTCCCCATTGTGGCCAATTCCTCCCCCAGTATGCCTACTCTACCTAGATCCACCAAGGTTGGTGTGTCTTCGGCGAGTGACCTTCTCCTGGAGGCCAGCAGCAGAGTTTCTTTCAACTCTTACTTCCTCCTCACTATCTGTGTCCACCTCCCTCTCCTCTCCTGATACCTCCTCAAGGTCACCAGAGAAAGGAGCTGCCGGCTGGTGGACCACAATATCATCCTCTCCTCATAATCTGGTTACTCATTGCATACACAAGTACAATTCCAGCAAGTAAGAATAATCCTCTTTATTGTGTGGCAAATTCCTTGTGTTCACGAAGTACAGATCTTAGTGTATATCTAGAATAACCAATAGTTGAGGATAGGGCTGGTCAGACAGAGGTCTCTCACTGTACACCACCATGTGGCTCTCAGTGAGGCTAATGTCCAACTGGCTGGGTGGTAGCAGGCCCAGATGCACCGTGTGGTATCTGGCAGGGATGAAGCTGGCCAGTCGGCTCGCATGTGCACTGCGGCGCCGGCACGGATGCCGACAACTCGGCTCACACATGCATTAAGGCATCTGGCTCGGGTTCCGAACACCCGGCCCACACGGGCAGTGTGGCGTCCGGCCTGCATGCCTAGTCGGCTCACATGTGCAGTGTGCCGTCTGGCCCGGGTGACCACTCGGCTCACGAGCGCAGTGGGCTCACTGGGTTCACCTGCACTTATCCTACTCTGTCTAGCTTACCACTGATAGTATTGAGGCATCTATTGGTACCACTACACCAGTAACAAATCAATAACACAAATGGATTCCTCAGGGTTAATTTAGGGTCGGGCTAGGTGTACTTTGAAATAGGCTTGGGAGTGGATAAGCCTCTGTTGCTAAGGAAATAAACAATAAGAATGCTTGTTGCTAGGCAACCAGATGTTCTAGTAACAAACCAACACCAATGGATTCCCAAGGATCGATTTAGGGGGGGAGGTGTACTTAAAAATAGGTTTAGGAGTGGATAAGCCTCTGTTGCTAAGGAAATAAACAACAGGAATGTTTGTTGCTAGGCAACCAGATGTCCTAGCAACAAACCAATAACACCAATGGATTCCCCAGGGTCAATTTAGGGGGGGTAGGCGTACTTTAAAATAGGTTTGGGAGTGGATTAGTGTCTGTTGCTAAGGAAATAAACAACAAGAATGCTTGTTGCTAGGCAACCAGATGTCCTAGCAACAAGCCAATAACACCAATGGATTCCCGAGGGTCAATTTAGGGGGGGTAGGTGTACTTTAAAAGAGGTTTGGGAGTGGATAAGCCTCTGTTGCTAAGGAAATAAACAACAGGAATGTTTGTTGCTAGGCAACCAGATGTCCTAGCAACAAACCAATAACACCAATGGATTCCCCAGGGTCAATTTAGGGGGGGTAGGTGTACTTTAAAATAGGTTTGGGAGTGGATTAGTGTCTATTGCTAAGGAAATAAACAACAAGAATGCTTGTTGCTAGGCAACCAGATGTCCTAGCAACAAGCCAATAACACCAATGGATTCCCCAGGGTCCATTTAGGGGGGTAGGTGTACTTTAAAATAGGTTTGGGAGTGGATAAGCCTCTGTTGCTAAGGAAATAAACAACAGGAATGCTTGTTGCTAGGCAACCAGATGTCCTAGCAACAAACCAATAACACCAATGGATTCCCCAGGGTCAATTTAGGGGGGGTAGGTGTACTTTAAAATAGGTTTGGGAGTGGATAAGCCTCTGTTGCTAAGGAAATAAACAACAAGAATGCTTGTTGCTAGGCAACCAGATGTCCTAGCAACAAACAAATAACACCAACGGATTCCCCAGGGTCAATTTAGGGGGGGTAGGTAAAGTCAAATGACACCTAGGAGTGCTATTCCTGCTATGAGAGGTTCATTTTTTGAAGATTTGGCGGCCATCTTGGATTTTGGCCGGTTACACCCACTGGGCACGCTCGTAAAATTTGGCAACATCAAAATTCTGAATCCTCATCAAATTTAGGTCAGATTTAGTCTTGTTGCAAAAACTTTACCCAAAAAAAACAATGCCATTCCATAAGCTGGTGTACTACTAACCCCACTCCCCAACCTCTTGAGTCATTGTTGAGACTGTATCTTGCCGCCTTTCTGCACGCAGACATCCTGGTGTCTGGTTACCCCACAATGGGCAAACACGAAAGGTAATATAACTTACATACAAGGATGGCTTCTAGATTCTTTACCAGTACTTGCCAGACCCAATCTGGGATATTGCCTTCTCTGGTCATACTGAGGGGAGACGGGATGCACAATGGGAAATATGTCGCAAACTGTTATTGGTAATCTCAGGCTTCATTGTGAGTTTTCTGATTGGCTAGAGCTGGTAGTTATATATTTCTTATTACTATTTAGTATGCAATAGATCATGAACTGAATAGCGAACCTTGAGAAAAATATCCTATCTGCTTCCAATGCGAAATGCCCTTTTGAGATAAACTATCTGCTTCAGCGGGCTCTGCCCACTGGTATTATGAGGCATTCATGCATGATAACAACACAGGCCAGAGTGAATTAAAGCACTATGCACCCTACAAATCTGTATCCTTTACATGGTCCACATGTAATCCATACATCATGAAACAAAGGGCATATAGCACATTGGAGCACTGTATGGGCAGTAAAGGGCTCATGCCAATGTACATCCTACTACCTTTACCCTTGAGTAATGTGGAGAGTTGCCTTCATCCCGAGGGGTTTATCTTTTTCTGAGCCTCCAGCGAAAGCCAATCATTGTCAAACAAAGGGACAGCTTTAATTAACGCAGTATCACTTTTGTCTCTCACATTGCTGAAGGTAACTTACTATAAGGGAAGTGTACGCCTCAAGCCTCTTGCCTTCCTCCTTGGACCCCGGGGTCTTATGATACATACATATGGGTCGGATTGAAAAAAGATGCTGATCTGGGTTTTGGGGGATTTTCTGCTTTGCAAGAGCCACAGAATAAAAAAATATACACCAGTATGGTCTTTGTTGGTTTTTCATAAGAGGGCATACTCTAGGCTTTCGGAAAAATTATAATTTTGCATATGCGATGATTTTTTGCTGATTTATGAGCCTCCAAAGTTGAAAAATGGCTAAAATCTTTTTAGCTAATTATCCATGTTTAACAAGGCCCTCATGTCAACTGACACATCAAAAACTATCACTAAACAGCATTTCCTAGTAGCTATATATGTTATCTGAACAAATCAGCTCGTTACACTTTCATATCCCACGCAAATTTGTCAACAGTGACCTTCAAATGTAGCAACTACATGTTTCGGAGGCGTCTGTGACGTTAATAAAAGGGCCTATATCTTTATTAATGGTATTCACTAAATATCCTTACTACCAGCAATCTAGAGCCTCCCAATGGGTGAGCTCATGGCAAAAAAAAATTTGAGCCACGCCCACTTTTACTCTCCCTTATGGGCAATATTGTGTATTGGAACTCGAGTTATCGTCACAGACGCCTCCAAACATTATAGCCTTTCCAGCGTTTAATTATGTTTTTATATATATTTCTTGTACCCTGTGTACTCTATTGGGTTGTATTTGAGGATCCTCAACAGCATTTGATTCGATATGTACCGAACAGGCACCGCGGGAGGGGAATTTATACTTTGCGGAGGCGTCTGTGACGTTAACCCAAAATTTGGCGTGGGAACGAGGTTGGCGTTCCTGTTACCCACCGGAAGTGGCGCACATCCGGGTACCGTTTCGGCGAGCAAAGAAGCGTCTGATCTTGCTGGAGCGACTCCCAAACCAACAATTCAGAGTTCTTTTTCAGCTATTTCCACCGAGAAAGGTAAGGGATCGGACCAAAATATGTTATATTTTGATTCATTTTGCACCAAGGCCCGCGCTGATACATTTATTTTCGTTTAGAACGGTCTATTTTAGGTAGACTTGATCGTTTATTTTCGTTTAAGTGCTCGCTTATTAATGTCATGGACGCCCCCATGTTAGTTTTCGCAATTTCTAACCGGTGCACCCTCGGCGGAGGCGTCTGTGACGTTAATGCGGGCTCGGCGAAAAATCATTCTGGCTATCGTTCTATCTTTCCCTGAGGGTACATATCAACTTGATTCAATAGAATAGATGTTCCTCTATGCCTCTATGCAGTTTAGTAGCAATCCCATGTATCTAAGGCTATGTTTCATGCCTTTTAAAAAAATATTTTGGAAATTTTTTGGATTTTCAGTCAGAAAATGTACTCTCACTCAGCTGAAAGCTATCTGAACTTAATATATTATGGTTAATTCTCTTCCTACTAAGTCCCCTCATCATGTTGGTGGGCTATATTTACGCTGGTACTCCTTTTCTGGCCACTGCAAGCCAATTTATGCATTTTCGGGTTAACGTCACAGACGCCTCCGACGAAAATGAAATTGTCACTGCACAGTGACTATTTGATCGATTTGAACAATGTAACTTCGTACCATGCTTCAGGGGCATGTAAGCTAATGCCCTGACCAAGAAATGTTTTTATTTATCAAAGTTTACATATATTGATAGGTCATTTCATTAACGTCACAGACGCCTCGAAAGCAGTTAATCAAATGGAAATAGTAGTTCCCCTGCACCCAACCTCTCCATATTTTTAGACAGCATGCCCCTACTATATATCTAAAGAGCCAGTATGGTGTATTGGCAGTAGTTAAAACTTTTTTTTCCAACATCTGTGTCCCCTGGCTGTTTTTGCTTAAATGCTGGGGCAGACCCACTTCTGTTTGTCTAATGTGCTCAAAATCCTCCATGCTTTTGCTATACACCTGTGTCTGATTATACAATCAACTTAAGTAAACATTTGCCAATAATTAGCAATTATTATTCATGTTGCAAATTTATTTAAAAGGTCTGAAATTCCCTTAAATAATTATAAATTGTTGTCTACTTTGCAGTATGGTACGACCGAAGCTGCCGCCTGGAATGGTAAAGACGGGCGCACAGCGCAAGGCGGAAAGTCGGGCCCGCAAGAAGAGAGAAGACGAGGAGGCCTATAACACTTCTGATGGCTGTGTGACCGTTCTAGTAAAGTACTGTTATAGTAGAGATATCCGAGGCATCTGTGACGTTAACCTAGTAAATGTATGGGTTTAGCCAGACAGCTAGTATGGCCCTGCTAGTGCTAGAAGGGTCTTTATTACCGTTTTAAATGGTTGTAAATAGGTAAACTTGCCTTGTAGAATAGAGCCCAGGAGGTTCCATTGTAATGTAAATATTTTGATGGTGTGGTGCTGTGCGTGCCGCCACACGGTAAAAAAGTGAATTTTTTTTGTTTAAAGACTGAGAGCATACTCAAAAAATTGTAAAAATGTTTCCATTAAGGTTCTAAACAATGCACCAACCTGTTCTGTACCTGTGTGTAAGGTATTAAGATGTTCTAAACACTTTTAATGATTTTGTAACCAATCTAGTTAATTACTGTGAAACTCGAGGCGTCTGTGACGTTAACTGGGTACTTGGTACCATGTTGCACACACTAGTGTGACCAATTGGTCGGAAACTCACACCTAAAACCTTTTGCTTTGGCAACTAGATGTACTAAAGACATTAGACAGTAATTTTAATGGTAAACAAAGTAAGATTTAGGAAACTAGGCTAAAGTTCGTAAAGTGTTATAGAATGCTTTGGATTTTTCTATTTTCTACATAATTGAAAGTGCCACAATTTTTTTAATTTACGACTTACAGCTATGAAATTTCCCAGGATTAATGGTACCTAGTCAGCCAACTAAGAGCCAAAATTTGGAATACCTAGGTCACTTTAAAAGAGTTTCTTGCAGTGCACTATTCATTAACGTCACAGACGCCTCGGGATTAGGGTAGCATGTGGTCTACGGTGAATAAAAACTGCATTCTTGGGTGAAACAGAGTTCCACGGCGGTTTCAGGGAGTCAAGATGCTACCCTTTCAGGAAAATAAAATTGTTAAGTGAAATTGTGAATTTTGTGTTTTGTCCTTATGTACCCCCAGATCAGCTTTTTTTTTTGATCTGTATGCTCACACAAAAAAATAGAAACAGTGTCAAAAGGGAGTCCAGGCTTTCTCCAGAATGGCTTCCCTCTCTTGGGCAGTCTTCGTCCATATGGGACTCCCTTAGGTGAACCAGGGAGATATGATACTCCCCCCAGGTGACTCCCTTAGATCAACCATGAAGTCACCTATGCTCCCTTGGGCAGCCTAGGCTCCCCTAAAGAGGGGAGTCATTCTGGAGACAACCTGGACACTGTTCCTTTTCTCTGTGCAGTCAGAACTGACTTAACCTATAAGCGAGTGACTTAAATTGCACTATGACGTTGTATGTTGAGTTATATTATGAACTTCCTTGTTTAATTATAGCTCTCTGGATCATAATTTTATCGCCACAGACTCCCTTTAATTATACGTTCAACAATTCATGAGTCATAGATATTACTTTAACGTGTTTATTACAAGAGTACAGTGAAAGGCATAGCATCTCATCCAGATTTTATATCTATCTTTTACAACCTACGCTGGGTTCATGTCCCTCTCATAATATTATATACTCCTAGTCACCACAGATGCTCAGGGTTTCGCATTCAACATTCCCACTGAAGACGTTCCTGATATGCTATGCTGTGCAGTGACTGTGTCAGGTGTATGGACTCAAATGATGGTAATTTATTACATTCTGTCCCAGGAAAACAAGCTATCTATTGTAGCGCGATATAGGAATGCCCCTGTATGACAATGGAAGTCTGTTCAAAGCGCAGCATTATTGCATGCAGTAAGTGATGCATGTCGTCCACTTCTATAGTAATAGGATATAATGAGTATGTCTGGGCAGCAGGATCAAATGTGTTATAGCAATGGGATATAGCTTTCCATGCTGTCAAGTCCAGAAGTGATTCATCTTAGATAATCACTTGACCCACTTTTCCTCCCATATTTAGCAGGTGAAATTGAGATCTGAGTAAAATCAGTAACTAGAATCGATTTTAGGAGCTGAAATATTCCGGGTAGTTTTGTGAGAGTTACATCTCGAATTAGAACATCTCTAGCCATCAAAACTTGCAGTCCAGGTATTTATAAACATGAATAGAAAATACCTTTACAATTATTACCTTGAACAACCAATTTAGGTGATTGTTTTTGCAAAGGAAGAACCGAATGTCCTGCTTTGTAAAAGGTTTTTTGCATAGGCTGACTGTACTAATGGAGAGCAAAGGTTATGGGATGGTGACAGATGCACTGAAGTGCAGTTATATTGACGGCACTAATAAAGAGGGAGGGGGGTCTTTGGGTTAAAGTATTTGTCTGCACTTTTCGTCTACAATATTTGTATATGCTTAATGTGCATCAATAAAGCCTACTTCCCTGGACACTTGCCTTTGGCTGCTACCTCTTGAGATATAAAGGTGTGAAAGGACCGTGGAGACAGATTCTGAGTGGGGTCTATACACTCTGGTCTTAACTATACATCCCTCAACACAGTTCCCCTTTAGGCAGACAAGGATTAAGCCACTTTACCATCTGCACTCTCCCCATCAGGGAATTATACGTTACCTCTGCCTTAAAGCTACTATGTCAGGTAACCTTAGGTGATTTTACCATTTAGGTTCATTACATGATCCCTATAATCATAATTATGCAGGTATGGAAATTCGGAATACTCTGATTCACCATTTAGCATAATAAAACCACAATCAGCATATTGTCACAAATGAAAAACTGTCGGCTTGCAAGGATGTAGATTATAGAGACTGATATTCAAGTTCTAATTGATACAAGAAATTGGACCTCACAGCCACAGGAAGTAAGGACATAAGGTATGTATGTGTGCAGCGGATATTGTAGTCTGTTGATGCCATAAATCTAAAATGCCCCCCCCCCTAAACAGTGGATTAGAATCCTCTCTGTCCGTCCTTTTTTCTTTCCACTCCCTTTCCAGCTGATAAAAGTAATCAGTATAAAAGCAAGGTGAGGTAATTACCCAGGACTTCCCAAGGAGATGACAAGGAATAAGAAAATCTCAGGGGGCAACAAAATCATGCAGCACCCACCGTGGTAAAACCAAATAGGAAGCTGCAGTGCATTTTCTGGAATCAAATATTCTGTCTGACCATATTTATTATATCAGCCCAGTAGAAGGTATTGGTGCATCATGATGACTCTGCAGGAGTGAAGGTATAATGCACAAATGACAAAGGGCATTGAACGTTATAGAACTATGTGGTCATAAGAGGATTAATGATAATGCAGACCTTAATACACCTGCCCTCCAGTAGCAAAAGCTTAATTACACCTTGTGGCGGGGGATTTATCTTTCCTGTTATTCTTACGGCATCTTCCTGACAAAACTAATCACTGTCAAAAAAGGTGACTGTTTAATTAACGCACTATTTCTTTTCCATACGGCCAATTTCCTGTCTGCTGGTCACTAAAAGGATGTGTAGCTCTCACGCCTCTTGCCTTAATGCTGCCCCATGGACTATGTCGGAGTTTCATAGAACATGGTCAGAACTGACTTAATTTGTGAAAGAAAATTATTTCAAAACTATAAGAGTTGTATACTCGGTTACAGTACTATGTTCAGGGGTTCATTGGTCCAAATGATTTATCACTTCCTGTTCCAGGAACAGAGAAAATTGGTATTGTACTGTAACCCAAGAGGGGATTCCCCTGATATGACATTTGGCATATCTGAGTCAAAACTGCTTATATTGAACTGCAGCATGTCAGCCACTTCTACAATAACTGGAGATCAGGATGTCTGGGCAGTAGGATCAAGTTTGTTAACCAGCATTGGGAATTAGTTTTTTTATGCTGTCGTTCCTCTTTAGTTTCATTGCAAGTGAAGATTTAAAACACGAATTCAAGGAGCTATGCACCATCTGAAGAATCACTTCATGACTATGATACAATAGAGTTGAAGACTACAGGTAAAACAAAGATATGTAGAATGCCAGAAATACACACCCAAGCTAATCCCACTATAGATTAAGAGAAAATGGGACCATAGCTATGGTGTAAGATTATTATCATATAAGTACAGAATCCTAATAAAAAAATGAAGCCAAACCTCAGGTGTGATCACCTAACCGGAGACAAGAATAGGACCCACAGTAAGACTTACATAGAGATTACTGACACCCACAGGATTACTACACAGAGGCAAATATCAGAGTCACCCAATGTCGCCAATACTACTCCCATACAAGGGTCAGGCACAGCTGGACTATAATAGATGGGTCAAGGGCCATTCTAGTGAGGGTCAGGCTAGGTTGGACATTCAATAACAGGCTGGACTTTGGCAAACTTGCTTGAAAGTCTGGCCATGCTGGGTCCTCATGCCATAGTCTGGCAATGCTGGACTCTGGGGAGAGTCTCTTTCAGCCTGCAAGAGTCCAGCATTGTCAGATCCATGGTATTATAGTCCAGCAGTGCCTGACCCTTGTATGAGAGTAGTATTGGCGACATTGGGTGACTCTGATATTTGCCTCTGTGTACAGATGAGGAGATGGGAAATTATTAATGGAAGTCAAACCTTAACGCCTACATTACTTAATCCATTGCTGTCCTCCGATGGCAAAGGTTACTACACTATGTGGCTAGGGCATATCCTAATCCTTCCTAGATATATGTTTTATAAGAACACATTATATTTTTCCCATCCTACCAATTTCTGCTTGCAGGTCACTAAAAGAAGGTGCAAGTCTCACCATTCACGCCTACTGTGGTTCCAGGGTGGATGCCAGAGTTTCATAGAACATAGCCAGAACTGAGCTTTAAGAAAGAAGATTAGTTCAAATATTATAGTTGTATACTGGGTTACAGTTCATCAGTTCATCAGTCCAAATGATTTATCCAGGAACAGAGGAGATAGGTATCATACTGTAACCCGAGAGGGGAATGTCACTGACACTGACATATCTGAGGCAAAACTGCTCATGTTGCACTGCGGCATGTCAGCCACTTCTACAGTGAGTGCAGATCAGGATATCTGGGCAGTAGGGTCAAGTTTGTTAACTAGCATTGAGAAATAGCCTTTTATGCAGTCATTCCCCTTTAGTTTCGGTTTTGTTGCCAAAATCCTTTTTGTCACCCAAGTTGATTTTGTCACCAAAGTCGGCTTTGTACTTAGAATCAATTTGGCACTCAAAATCAGTTTGGCCCTCAAATTGGTTTTGCCCTCAAAATCGGTTTTACCCCCAAATCAGTTCATACTGTAGAGGCGAACTCTAACTTGGTATTGACAGTTCAAATTGTCAATATGGGAATTTTGTTTTGTTATTGATGGTCTGAACTGTCAATTTCCACAGCCGAAAAATAGCTTGTAATTTGAAAAGAAAATGAACTATTCAGACAAAAGGTGGGGAGTGTGATTAATTGTCTATGTTAACTGGAGGTTAACATGTGTATATTGGATTAGTATTAACCCACCCTGTAGTGTCCGCTGCTGCTACCAGGGTGCTGTGTTGGTTTGCGCTCTGTTAGTATTATAGTTCCACACTAGGGGACTCTGTGTCGACGCATGTTGCCGCGCGCTACTCGCCACAGTTGGTTTTTGAACTTGGCCCGTGAGGAAGCTTCCTCCCAAAAGCTCTGCAGGTGCAGGCTGGCTATGCCAACTGTCGTTCAGATTTGAATTTGATTTGAATTTTTGGAGATATGGCTACTGCGTGGTGCTATGGATGCGGGGGGGATCACCCAGCCCCCAGGGGGAAAAATTGTAAGCAACCCCCTACGGAAAATTGGAGGAGATTGCCATCTAGGAGGAAACCTCTGGTACATGACCCCAATGCCACCAAGGAGGAGATGGCCGCCGCCACTCAAAAAGAACTGGAAACCAGCCTAGCAGAGATCCATACGGAGGATAAGTTTTCCAGCCCGGAGGAGTATGCAGACTACCTGGAGGAGCTGGACGCAGATCAACAGCGACAGGAGAAGGTGGCTGAACTGGAGAGTAAGATTCGTGGTCGTATCCAAGGGAGGTATGGTGCCGGTGGTCAGCACGTCCCGGACAAGCCAGTCCCGGACAAGCGCATCCCGGACAAGCCGGACAAGCCAGTGCGGTCGAGGGATAATTCTCCAGACCATCGTCCAAGATCCAGCACAAGAATATTCGACCCAAGAGACTTCGAAGGTAGAGACTTTTCTGCGGATAGACTCACAAAAAGCAGACGTAAATTTGACTTGCTAGGGGGAGGGAACCTAAGTCTTTATCCTATCCGGAACTTATGTATGTGTCTCTCCAGTGGGCTGTAACAGGTATAGACGAGGGTACTTTCGGGGACTTAGATGAGATGAAGAAATACCTGAGGCATTTAGGATTTCTTTCTTTTAAAGCGTCTAGTGACTTGTATGGAGAAAGTGTGTTTGCCGAATATGATTCTGACCTGCGCCAAGAATGTGTATATGGTCAGGACATAGATGAGTTTAGTTTTGGTAATGACCAACTTAACACTCGTCATTTTGGGACTGAGGGTCTCAAGAAGGTCAGAGATGAGCCAAAAAATTCGAAAAGGGGGGGGGGGGCAGGCCTAATCCCAGTAGGCAGAACTCTCAAGGTGCTCAGGGTGCTGGCCGCCCTTATTCAAACCAACAGGGTTTAAGAGTTGATGAGACTGGTCATGTAATGGCATGTGATAGATACAACCGTATGGGTTGTGACTCGAAATCCTGCAGCTTTTTGCATGTGTGTAACAAGTGCCATGATCCCACCCATAGGGCACCTGACTGTAAAAATGTGCGTATGTATAGCAGTTAGGAGGTAGCTCCACCTGTGGCCTCATTAATTGAAGTTAATGAGGGTGTTACTAATGTGTATAATATGTGTGACATACCGGTGGCCGCTGCTCAATTGCCGGACACGGGTGGGTGCGACAGCACTAAGTGTATTGACCCATTGTTTGCTTTCCCTGTAGATATAGGGGTCAATAATCAGCTGATTTCTGTGTACAGTAATTTGAAGATTGAGGACATTATACATATGAATGTTAACGGGTGGCCGCAGCCTGATCAATTTGTAAAATTACATGTATCGCTACAGGAATCGATTGGGAGTCGTGAGGAGTCATTTATTGTCTCTAGAGAGTGTTTTGTAGGGAGTTGTTCATGTAAATATGTGTTAGACGGCCTTCCAGTGTCTATGAAGCCATGTCGTGTTTTTACTGAATGTTTTCTATGGGGGGAGATTGATTCAGACTGGCATTATATTTTAGAAGGTTCTGTGTTTGGGTTTAGGGTTGTGAACCCGGACTGTCCGTGCGAATATGTCAATGATGATTATGCTTCAATCCTTCAGGAAGGCAGGAAGGACACTATGAATGATAAGTCACGTAAAGAATTAATTGAAGGCAAAATAATGTTTGCTAATGACGATAATGTTCCAAAGTGTATTCACGCCTTAGGGGCTGTGGTAAAAAAGTCAGAATTCATGGATGTAGGTGAAAAAATTCGGCCTATTACAGACTGCTCTAGATCTGGTAATAACTCTCCCTCTGTGAATGAGTTTACAAATGAGGTATG
This sequence comes from Harmothoe impar, assembly GCA_947462335.1. Classification (NCBI taxonomy): domain Eukaryota; kingdom Metazoa; phylum Annelida; class Polychaeta; order Phyllodocida; family Polynoidae; genus Harmothoe; species Harmothoe impar. The sequence continues at coordinate 60,666,579 of OX381712.1, read as the reverse complement.
TGAAAAGTTTGTGTATAACTCTCTTGATGATGTTTGTAATATTCTTACTGAAAATGCTAAAATGTGCTGTACTGATATTTCCGATGCATATCGTGGTCTCCATATATATTATGGGGATAGGGTGTATCAGGGTTTGAGATGGGACTTTGGTGATGGGCGTGGCGAGGTTACCATGTTGGACGGACGCCTTTGCTTTGGTCTGGCCAGCGGCCCGTTCATTTTTAACTCTGTATCTGACTTCATGGTCAGATGTGCTAGGCGCAGGGGGGTTTCAAAAATTGTCAATTATTTAGACGATTTTCACATGTGTTATCCCACAATGGAGATGTGTGTCATTGCTCAACATGTATTATTCAGGGTAATTCGTCACTTGGGATTTTTTATTTCTTATAAAAAAATTTCCCCGGTTTCAACAAGTGTCGTGTTTTTAGGCATTGAAGATGACGAAGAGAGAGTTGCAGTCGCTGGCGGGCAGTTTAGCTCACGCCAGTAAGGTTGTGAGGGGGGGCCGCTGCTTCTCCCGCCAAATATACAACCTGTGTAATTCTGTTAAAAAACAGCATTATAAGATTAGGTTGTCTGGTGAAGCCAGGGCGGATATCCAGTGGTGGTTGGACTTTGCGGAGACTTTTAATGGGTCAGCAAAAATATTGAGACCTTTTGGTTCTCACCTAGCCGTATATAGCGATTCTTCGTTTGGTGGTTTTGCTGCCTATCATAATAGTGATTGGTTGATTGGTAACTGGGAACCGGGGATTAGCCCACTCCCCCCTACATGTGCTCATCATTGGGTGGAAGCCCCCTCTGAATATCAGAAAAATATTAACGAGCTTGAATTCTACCCTGTATTACTTGCAGCAGAGAGGTGGGGACACCTATGGAGGGATAGTGAAATTACCTTCGTTACCGATAATACCCAAGTCATGCATATGCTAAATACGGGCCGCAGCTCCAATGGCAAATGCATGTCGTGGATACGCGATTTATTCTGGTTAGCTGTTCAGAATAATTTCTTTTTCAAGTCTGTATATATTAGTACTAAGCATAATGTTATTTGTGATTGCCTGAGCAGGTGGGCGGAGAAAGGGTCAGTTGATAAGTTGTTGTATATTACTTCTGACGTGTCCTAGGTTATGCTGCCACTCTTGTCTTGTTTCTAGGACCGCGATCAAAGCTGGCTAAAAGACTTCAATTTCTGCTGGAGAACGACACTTGTGATAATACTAATAAGACTAGAGCTTCTCAGTATAAGAAGTATATAGGTTTCTGCGCCTTGTATGGTGTGGAGCCTACCAACCCGGGTGTGGAGGGCATTGGTTTCTATATTGCTTATTTATCCAACACTCATGTGTATTCCTCAATCACTGGTTACTTATCAGGAGTTAATTATTATTTAAAGTCACATAGGGCTCGTGAGATTGATTACGCAGACCCTTTGGTGGCGAGGCCTATTAGGGGTGCTAAGCGTGTGTTAGGAGACGCTCCCACTCAGTCTCTGGCTATAATGCCAGAACACTTGATTCTTATGTTTGAACACCTCCCGGTTTCATTGGGGCATGAGTGCTTCTGGGCCGCTGCCTTGTTTGCATTTCGTACCTTATTAAGGAAATGTCACTATACTGTATCTGATAGCATGTTCTGTAGGGACGCCTTTCAATTTTTTCCATGGGGTATGATGGTCACCGTGTCTAAGACCAAGACTATTCAGTTTAAGGAAAAGAAATTGTTGATACCTGTATGTAGGGTGGCAAATCGTTCCTTATGTGCAGTCCATTGGGTAGAGGAACATTTTGAGCATGTTAAGGGCAGACCCACTCACCCCGCGTTTCTGATGCCAATGGGAGACGACTGTGAGCCCCTGTCTTATAACTTATTTTCTAAGATCCTTGGAGTTGTATCTAGTAGGGCAGGCATTGTGTCAGATAGGATTTCTTCTCATGGGTTCAGGGCGGGGGGCTCTACGTATTTGGCGCGAGTTGGGATTCATCTAGATGTCATAAAAGAACGGGGGGACTGGAAGTCTGATCAGGTTTTGAAGTACCTGAGGAGGCCTATATCAGACAGGGTAGCACTGGATGAGAGGGTGGCTTCTTTGCTTTCCCAGGTTATTTGTGATTAGTTGTATGTATTATGTAATTATTTTTATTATGATTATTATGTGCTTTGCTTTGGCATTTACTTCGTGTTGGGCAGGTTAATCCAGCCATACGCGTAAGCACCATTATAATCTCTCGTGTTGTGTTGTCTTTGTTATATTAGTCTATTATAATTATATACGGTACTACAATATTGTCTATGTTAACTGGAGGTTAACATGTGTATATTGGATTAGTATTAACCCACCCTGTAGTGTCCGCTGCTGCTACCAGGGTGCTGTGTTGGTTTGCGCTCTGTTAGTATTATAGTTCCACACTAGGGGACTCTGTGTCGACGCATGTTGCCGCGCGCTACTCGCCACAGTTGGTTTTTGAACTTACTTATATGTTGTACTTACTTGTATGTTCTACTTACTTGTATGTTAACTAGTATGTTTCTGTATTAAATGGGGCAGGTTAATCCAGCCATACGCGTAAGCACCATTATAATCTCTCGTGTTGTGTTGTCTTTGTTATATTAGTCTATTATAATTATATACGGTACTACAATATACAGTTCATTGTGAAAGTGTTCATAGAGGGTATATTTGGTTAGACTCTGCAGAGATCTTTTTGTTCCTTTCATTGGCTTAGAGTACTGCAATGGATCCAGCAGAAGTCACAGCTGCATGTGCTAGAGGTTCTAATGATGGCAATGCTGGCAGGAGGAACGTGACTTCCATATTATACCTCATGTCTGGTGTCTGAACACCTCCCTCCCTCATTATACCCTCTATGTGATCTCTGCATGAACTAAAGGTGTAAAGAGTAATGACCTGCTTATATTGGTGATCTTGTATTAAGTCGCTTACTTACCTAGGGTATGGTGATTTTCTGACACTGGGAAGAAGAGATTTTGCATTTTCTACATTCAAACAATCATATGTGACACGATCTGCGAAAAAGGCCCTTAGTGCAGGGAGCACCCTTAGGCTTACACACCTTACCAAGATAGAATGAGAACTGACTGATATTATATCTTAAACATAAAACCGATGACCCACAGGAATTTCTTTTAATCTCTACCTGCCATATGGAAAACTCTCCTGAACACTGAATTGACCAGGGGCATGTACATGTGTTACAATAAAACAGTATGCTCTCATGAAAAAGGAAAATCACTAAAATATAAAACATAATTATCCGCAGTTCTCCCCCTTCATATGCCCTTGAGGTATCCTTTGGGTGTCCTTGAGGTGTCCTTAGGTGGCCTTAATGCCCCTCAGTGTTGTCCTCCAGGGTCCTCCAGGTGTGTTATTCACACGGCTCACGTGACAGCCTCTAACCTTGAGTATCGTAGTCCAGGCAGCATCCCTTACACACATAACTAAGGGCCCTGCTGGTGATTCAACATACTGGAAAATAGTGATATAGCACCGCGGCACTCCTCAATTTGGCAGGGCATAATTTTAGTCCCAAAAGAGGCACATATGATTATATACCAGATTCTAGTGTTTCAGGGAGATTTCCAAGACTGTGTGCCCCGGTGCTTATACAAATCCTATTCTCTTTTCAATCAACTGCTATATTGTGACTGTTAAGTGGTATTCCAACGTATGGATCAGTACCATAAAAATACAGTTATTCTTTTTCTTCTATGCTAGGGTGCAGATTTGAGATGTGTGAGGTTGATACACTGATATGTTCTATCATGTTGCCATTTTATGTTTCACAATGACAAAAGAACATTCAACACCCAAAAAGTAAACTTGTCTCCAGACTCTTCCAATTGACAGCATTAAAATAAACGAGTCAAAAACTTGTCTAAGTGACAAGGAAGCGGGTCTTTAAGCTGGAGATAGAAGACCCACTCGGCATGTGCCAGCCCAAAACCCGACATTTTCCAGCTCCAGATTCTATTTGTGGGATTGTAACTTGATAGGTTAGACAACTTTTGACTCGTTTATTTTATGATAGTCGCTTCAACGAGTCAGGAGACAAGTTTACTTTTTAAGTGAATTAACTAAAATTTGCATTCATTAGGTTTTAATGATGTGCACCCTTCAACAATGTGTTCGCTAAAACATCTGTGAAAGTATGGGCAATACATTGCTGACTCACATGCTGTTCATTCACTCTTCTATTCATTTTTCTGCCAGATAATGCATCATGTAAGCCCTTTTATTTCAAAGGTTCTGGGAAAGTAACAGCTGATGCACAGTGGTTGAAGTACAGTATTGAAGTGCTTCCAAGGGGGCTTGTTGAAGCAAAACTGTTTTTCTGCACTGTTAAACATGAGCAAGAGAATGCTGAGAATAAGCCTACCCCATCAGGATCCTAGTAAATGTTCAAGTATGATCAATAAAATACTTAATCGGTGAAAAGAGTGGTCATTGCTTTCCAATACATGGAGAAGTTTCATGGATCGTTGGGGTTAGTAAGAAAATTTAATGTGTTAAAAGGAGTTAGCCACAGTCAATTTGAACCATACTTTTAGGGAGCAGAAGAAAAGTAAACTTGACCCCCTTGATGGATCTTTTGCAGCTAAATCTGCATCAAGCAGACATACTTCTCTCTAGACTGTAGCATGCACTAACCTGGAGCCTCCTTCCCCTTTCCACGTGAAAGGCTGTGGATGGACCCCAGACTGCGATTCTGAGTGGAGGCTAAACACTTCAGCCTGAACTATATATCCCCTAGCACAGTCCCCCCTTAGGTAGTGATTTGGCCTCGAGCAGTCATCCTGAGGCCATAAGTCTCCAAAGCCTGTTAGAAGTGTAACCATAGTGACAAGGATCTAGCTACTTTACCATCTGTACTCTCCCCATCAGAGACTTGCACATTACCTCTGCCTATGGAAGAGGAGAAAATAGTACTACTCCTCTACACTTCTATCTGCATCACATACTTCAGCCTTCCTTTACACAAAGAGTACCCCCAGAAGTAGGGCATGAAATGTGTATGGCTGATATTTCTTTACCTCACAACATTTGTTGTTTATGCATTCATTCAATAATTTATGTGTCATAGTCACTTTCTTCTATTTAATTAAATACCACTGTGTAGTGATAGATGAAGGTTTTGGATGCAAAACGACATAAGCGACATTTTAAAATTGGGACGAAAGTCTGACAAAATCATAAATTAGGGATAGTGAAATATAATTTTCAAACTATTTTTCCAAGATTTATTATTTTGATCTCATTAGGACCCACTAAGTATACACTCTGTCACCAAAGTGCAATAATTGACCTCAGGCTGTCTTTCCAAAAGCATTATAGTATAATGCTATATTATGCTTAGATTCTGGGATGGAGATTTTGCATCCAAACTCTTCAGATGTAGTGCTGCTGACAGTGACCGGGGTATCCGCTAGGAGAGTGCAGTATCTTGTGCTGTACGTACATTAGCCCCTGATGATGGTGAATGTGCCTTCCATAGGGGAGAGAGGGGCACGTCGAGCCACTTATGCACATTTATTTTTTTCCTGACTTTATCAAGGTCATCTGAACTTTGATTTTGTATCTAGCAGTTACCTTATATCATTGCGCTATATGACGACCCATGGCAAAGTAAGTATATTCATTTGTTGTATTTCTTTAGATTTTTTGAAAAAAAAATCTTTGGGTGGTTCAATGTGCCCCATGCCCTGGGCAGGTTGACCCACCCACTGAGGCACATTGAACCACATATCTTGAATGGTTTAAAAATCAGCAATATGGATGTATTATTGAAAGTTAAGGTGGAAATTCTTGCTATTGTTACTTTTGCATAGGATTGAATATGAAAAATACATATTTAATGCATACAAGTCATTAAATTATAGCTTCTAGTTTAGTCACTGGGTTAGAGCCTTACACATTTTCCTTTAGGTTAATATAAACCATCTTCAGAGGATTGCTGCTATTTGCACGTGTCGTATAAATCTTTAATCATACTCTTTTATGATATAATAGGCTGTTCTGGTTCTGAAAAAAGATACATCTGGGAATAAACACACTATGCATATGCTATGAAATAATTTATTATCACAACTAACAAAACATGTATTCTATCCTACTTGTATAACCAAAGTATATATAAATATTTTGTTTCTTTCTGTGTGGCTTAATTCTAATCAACTGTTGGTGGTTTAACCCAGAGGCCTACTAGTTGGGTAAGCCTATGGTTGACCCAGAGATGGACCTGAGCAATATCATCTCATCTATTGCCTACAAGCTGACAAGGGGACCTTAAAAAGTCTGCCCTCTGGTGAAAAGTGGTGATACTTTGTCCCTCTATGCATTGCACAGGCACATATGTGGTAAATAATGGAACTAGTCCTTCAAGACAGAGATTTAAGTACTTTGAGCATGGTTCAAGGTGCCCCAATATGTGTGGTTCAATGTACCCCATGCCGGTCCTCATAGATAAGGTTGATTTAATTCAACTTACATAACACCTTCAGGATTAAAATCAGGTTCTACACAAGCATTCAGATATATACTTTGACCTCCATATAGATCTTAGGCCAGCAATGTTTTTTAACAACTTAAGAAAAAAAGTTCAACAATTGCAAATTTTTACTTTCAATGGCTTAAATCTTTCATGTTGTCTGAGCTTTTCCTCAGCATCCCAAAATAAATATGATGTTGCTGCTCTGAGCTGTCTATATAAGGGGGTAATGTGGTAGGCAAACTGCTGGAAAATTCCCAAAGGAATAGCAAAGAAAGCATGTGGTTCAACGTGCCCAGGTGGTCAAGGTGCCCCTCTCTCCCCTACATACCCCGTGTCTGGTGTCTGGATGTGAAACGTGTAGACTCTGCCAGTAGTTGTCCTCTACACCGAAAATCAAAATGCCCTGGCCCTTAGCATGAAATGGCTATACGAGGTTAGTCATAAGGACATTGGTCAGGCATGACCAAGTGCTATTCAAAAGTGCTGAGGTATAACAACATTTTAATTAATGCCTTACTCAAAAGGCCTAGAACTCATTGAAATGGAGAAGATTAAGGTGGGATGGTCGGTACTGACCAACCTGAGAATATTAACTAACCTAGGTTGGTCGTATAGGGAGCCAAAAAATGACTAACTTGCTTAGGCTATATTGCCTGAGAGATTGGTCTTATAGGGAGCCAAAGACAATCAGTGTATGGCACGTCTACAACTCTTCTATCATAGAATCTATGTAAACTACAGGCGTAAAGTACAATGTTTCCAATTTATATAAATGATAATTCAGATCACAGGATATCATTTATATTTGTCTATATCTAGTTCACATTATCACGAGTTAAAAGCATTTGTGTTTTGCTTGCTTTGTATCCTGACTATGAGGAGCCTCTGAGACTATTAAAGCCCCACATTACTCATGCTCAATTGGTCTCTGTCTTCAGGGTTCTATACAACCAATTGAGGCATACTGTGTCTGCAGGAATAGTGGATATTATAGTCTACTGAGGGAATACATCAAGAATGCTCCCTACACAGGGGGTGAGGATTCGTTTGTCCTTTCTGTCCCATTATCTCCTGCTGAGGTTAATCAGCACCAGATCAAGGTGATTGGAAAAATAAAATAAAAAACTGAGATCAGAAGATTACCTCGAAGAAACATATGGGTTTGTCTGACTTTGGTCGATATAATTGTATATAAGGCATCTATATAATTGTATATAAGGCTCCCTTCACTCTATCTCGCGTACAGCTTGGTACTCATCCTATAACTACTACATACAGTTAGCATTGAGTTTGCATTAAACATGCATGGCAAAGGGTATAGGGCATTATACGTTCAATAATCATGGCCTCGGGGGGTTTATGAAGAGGTATACCCTCAAGCCACTGCCCTTCAGTAGCAACGGTTTTACTGCACGGGGGGGGGGGGGGGGGGTTAATATTTTGTTTAAGGTGGGTCGCTACCCTTGGGTCAAAATCACTGAAAGTTAACAGAATCTCGCAATTTTTTTTTTAAAGGCAGTTTAAATTATATAAAATCGGAAAATGAGGAGTATAAGTGTGGTTATACGTATATTAATTAAATGCAGACACTGAGCGGCAACTGCCACTACAGGCCACCGCCGCAGATTGGGAGCCACTGGTCCCTAGTTACCTACACTTCCGCCCACGGGGCGTCCTTGGTTCCCTTGTTCTCTTCAAACACTTGAATATTTTTTCTCCAAGGAGAAGCACGCGACCAATGATCGCTCATGCCATAATGTGCCAAGGCATTTAAATTATGGTATATTGTGTCAAATGCGGAACATACCACAACGCAACAGCGGTGTGTAGCAAGCAGAGAGGGGAGAGGGATAAGAGCCGACTTACACAGAGCTTCAGCAACACAAGTGCTGGCGAGGAGGAGAGCCCGGGCAAAACTAAAAAGCCCCAACCCCACTGCGACTCAGCGGCCATGGAGGACGTGCCACGACCGGAACCCGATGAGGAGGAGAAGGAGCTCATCAAGGAGATCCAGACGGCAATGCGCGCGAGGCGCAAGGAGGATTTAAAACGTCACCTTAAGGATCTACAGGACGCCAACAACTCGCCTGGGAAGGAACCCCCGGCCCCCGGAGGAGGAGGGCCGGCAGGAGCGGCGGGAGGCCAAGGTGGCGGCATCTGGAGGGATTACGACCCGTCACCAGAGGAGGGGTCGGCAGACAGGAAGAAAAGTAAGTTCGATTTGTCCCAGTACATGGATGGTAAATCTGTAGACAACATCGAATTTGGTGAATTAGTGCTAGCCGCCATGAAGTGGGGCGTGGATTTCGAATGGAATTCAGAGCAGGAGGTAAAAGGCTACATGGCCCACATAGGATTTATGGCCATGAAGGCCATACCGGATATATATGTCCCTAAGTACATTGCTCGCTATGACGCCGCCATACGGGTGTCAGCGGAGAATAGGGGACCGGGAGCATTCACAGGGGGTAACCCCGACATAGCCAACAACCACTTCGGCTATGAGTCTACATGGGACGCTCAACGAGCAAGGGAGGCGTCCTCTAAGGGCGCGAAAAACAAGGCCGGCGGGTTCCCACCGAGGCCGTCAGGGGGAGGCAGGGGTCAACGACCGCAGAGCGGCCCTCAGGCGCAGGGAAGCCGTAGAGGGCCGTGCTATGCATGGAATCTGGAGAAGGAATGCATAGACCGAGACTGCGAAAAATACCACTCCTGCCTATACTGCTGGGACCCCGCCCACAAGGCGACAGCTTGTAAAGACAGGAATAACATGGCGTTTAAACAACGCCGACGATAGGATGAGGGACAACCGCCCGTGGCGGGAACAGACGGTAGCGCCACGGCGGGGAGTCCGAGTACCACAGATATGACGTCACACGCTCGGGGGATTCCCCTGGAGACAGCGGCGGAGCGAGACCCGGATGGGAACCCCGGGCACGCCGACATGACGTCACGCGCCCACCCCGCGCAAAGCACGCCGGGAAGCAAAATGGCGCCGGACATCGAGGAAAACACAGCCGATCGGTGGTTCGTCATGGAGACTTACGAAAAACCACAACCTGCGGGTAGAATCTACGGAATTACGGCGACAGATTGTGTTCACGACTACGATAAGGTACAGTTTGATATATTTGATAGTTGTGTGAAAGGCGGCTGCGCGTGCGAACATAGGATTAACGGCGCAGTTGCCCAGATAAAACCTTGTCGAGTTATAACGGAATGCTTTCTCAGGGGGGACACAGACCCCGACTGGGAATACATAGTCTACGGTAGCATTTTCGGTTATAATGTGATAGATACGGATTGTACGGCCACATACAGCAGGAGTAACTACAGGCCGGATTCTACGGAAGCCTACAAGGTCATGCAGGAAAAAATGAAAAATGAAATCAGCTGCGGTATGCTGACGGTGGTAGATGAGCCAGCCGTATGCACCCATGCTATAGGAGTCATACCCAAGGGAGACGGCTCTGGCTACAGGGCTATAGTAGACTGCAGTGAGCCGGCGGGGGCCAGCATTAATAACTACACGGACTCTGTAGCTGTAAAATTCTCCTACAAAAGTGTCGACGACGTGGCGGATATAATCCAGCCCAATGACGTAGTCGGGACGGTGGATATAAAAGACGCATTCAGGGCAGTAAATGTACACCCTGTGAGCAGTTCTAGAATGGGGCTGAGTTGGGAATTCACTCCAGGTGAGGTGACCCACTTAAGAGACAACAGGTTATGTATGGGGCTGAGCTCTAGCCCATACTGCTTTTCAAAAATATCAGACTTTGTAGTACGCTGCATGATTAGAGAGGGCTTTGATGACGTAACCAACTACTTAGACGACTTCGCCCTTGTCAATAGGTCATTTGAAGATGGCTGCAGGGCACAGCAGGCCCTAGTAAGCATACTGAGAAGGCTAGGATTTGCAGTCAGCTTTAAAAAGCTAGCATCTCCCAACACGGTGAGCAGGTTCCTCGGTATAGAAATAGATACCATAAACATGAAGCTACGGCTGCCCAGCGACAAACTGAATAAATTAGAAGCTGCCCTATTCTTCTTTGTAGGGAAAAACAAGGCCACAAAGAAAGAACTGGACCAGCTAGCTGGACTATTAGCTCGCTGCGCGAAAGTAGTGAGAGGGGGCAGGGTGTTTACAAGACGCATCTATGATCTCTGTGCCACAGCACACAAACCACACCATAGGATACGTCTAGGTGCTGAGTTCAAGGAAGACTTATCCTGGTGGCAGGAATTTGCAGCTTTCTTCAATGGGGAGGCCAACATGTTCACTAAAGGCAGGGCAGTCCTGTCCACATACAGTGACGCCAGCACTACAGGATTCGGGGCTACCCATGGCAATGACTGGCTAGCAGGTACCCTGGTGGAGGAAAAGCAAAAAGAGATGGAAGAATGGCTCGGGCACCACTACAGGGAGCCAGACGAGTCATGCTACAAGTCCACAGGAGATGTAGAGCACATCAATATACTGGAGATGTTCGCCATAGTGGCGGCTATAGAGAGGTGGAGCCACAACTGGGACACCACCGACGTCTGCATAGTAACAGACAACACCACAGTCAAGGCTGCAGTAAACACGGGCAGGAGTAAATCCAAAGCCATCATGACACACGTCAGAAAAATGTTTTGGATTGCTGTGGAACAAAACTTTGATATGTCTTCTGTGTACCTCCCATCAGACAAAAACACAATATGTGATGCCCTCAGTCGGCTATACGACAAAGAGGGAAAATTGAGTGCAGATGCACTGGGTCGTCTGAGGGAGGCAGACAGCAGCAACCTAATGTGTTGCAGTGACCTGTTTAATAAATTAGCTTAATTATTGCAGGGCTCCAGGAGCTGAGGAAGGACTGCAGCAAGTTAAAGGATGCCCATTATGCAGAGACTACTAAACCTACGAGAATTTCACAAGTAAAAAAGTACATAGATTTCTGCGAGGACTTTAGAGGGATTATCACTCCCTTCCCATGTGACTCAGATCAGGTGTGTCTCTATGTGACCCACATGTCACGGACACTAAAATATGTCTCGATAGTAAATTATCTAAGTGGGCTGAATGACTTCTTAAAGCAAAACGGCCAGTCACCCATAGACTATACAGACTACCAGGTGAATTGCTGCATTAAAGGGACAAGAAGGACCCTGGGTGACGCTTCTAAACAAGCCCCACCCATACTACCAGGTCAGCTAGCACTGATGATGAAAGAACTTACCGAGGCACCAGGTCATGTATGCTTTAGAGCAGCAATACTGACGTCATTCAGAGGACTGCTGAGAAAGGCACACGTGACTAAATCTACAGCCACCCTAGTGAGGGGAGACTTTCAGTTCCATGAATGGGGAATGGTCCCACAAGTAAGGAAGTCAAAGACTATACAATATGCTGAAAGGGAGGTTCTTATTCCCATAGCAAGACTGAAAAGAAAGGAACTATGCGCTGTCTACTGGACAGAGCGCCACTTCAGTGAAATAGAAGCAGATCCGAGCCAGGAGGCATACAGGATACCTGGACCTACCGGGGGGTCAATCCCTATGAAATACTCGGTATACCAGGACACTCTGAAGTACCTGTGCGGAGAGATAGGGCTACAGGCCTCACTATTTAGTTCCCACAGCCTCCGCAGAGGGGGAGCCACCTTCCTCCACATGTCAGGAGCCTCTATAGAGGAGATAAAAAGAAGGGGAGATTGGAGATCAGACTGTGTGTACAAATACCTCGCTGCCCCACTAAAAGTCAGGATCAAAGACGATATCAGGATGGCCCAATTGTTCCTGTGTGAGGCAGAAGAAGAAGAACTATAATTGTCTGGGGGTTGCTTCGCTCCTTGGGCCTATAATTGGTCCCCCAGCCTATATTGTCCAAATCACATATACTATATCACTGACTTGACTTCTCTCTGAGATATATATACTATAGGTTATAATAATAATTATCATCTCCACCATCTCGTAGTGACAATTAATGAGGAGTATAAGTGTGGTTATACGTATATTAATTAAATGCAGACACTGAGCGGCAACTGCCACTACAGGCCACCGCCGCAGATTGGGAGCCACTGGTCCCTAGTTACCTACACTTCTGCCCACGGGGCGTCCTTGGTTCCCTTGTTGTCTTCAAACACTTGAATATTTTTTCTTTAATAAAATGTTGCTAGGGGGCCTATAATTGGTCCCCCAGCCTATATTGTCCAAATCACATATACTATATCACTGACTTGACTTCTCTCTGAGATATATATAGGTTATGATAATAATTATCATCTCCACCATCTCGTAGTGACAATTAATGCTAAGAAAAATAGGGGGTCCCGAACTACTTTTTTAGATATAGAATTTTGAAAAATTAAAGTATTTTGATTTTTTTCTGAAAATGAGAAAAAATGTGAAAACTTCCATGATATTTTTAAATATCAACCATTATGCACAGAAATGTAAAATATCACATGACAAACCCCTATATGTTCTCCTTTACTGGAAAAATAATTTTATAATTTTATGCCATGGCATTCTGGGTAAAAATATGGGGTTTCGGGAAAGAATACAAAGAAATGATCATTATTTGTAGCCTTATTGGCTAAAAATAGTATTCAGTATTAACAGAATTTTTTTTAACTCTCTCAGAAAATAGTTCAGATCATTTGCTAACATATAGAAGTAATTTTGATAGGGGGTCCCGGGCATATTTTTAGGGTTTTGGACCTTTGAAAATGAAAAATAATGCCAAAAAATGACTAAATTAATTATATATGGCACTGCATGATGGGTAAAATGGTAAAAATCTACATGTAAAATTGTCCTGATTTATACCCTTGGTTATTTCGAGCAATATCATAGCATCTATAGTGTTCTAAATATTAAATATCTGCAATTTACTAGCACTTTTTTAAAAATTAGAAATATTATCAGTTACCCTTAAATCAAATATTCAAAGTGTTACAAAATGCACAATTTTGCTTGAAATAATCTAAATTTTTTACACAGTTTAGGGAAGGTATATATGTATCTGGCTATGCAATATTGGCCCATTCTGATTTTGGAATTTGAAGAAATCAAAGGGTAGCGACCCACCTTATGTGTTTATACCAAAAGGTAGTAGGAATAGGCTAAAGTGTACAACAATAATGCACTGCAAAGATCTTGGGCTTGATGATTAAATGTCTTTTCAGTGAGCATGTAAAATGTTGTTGCTCACAAAAGGACACGTTATTGCACTGCCCACTTCAAAATGACGGCAATGCAGTCAGTTCCAGGCAAATTGCTGTGACCTGACAATGGCATGTCTGAAGGCCAACTGCTTAAGTGTAGCATATATTGCATTCATTTACTGCAGTCTGTCGACCACATCTACAGTAATTCGAGATCAGGGTGTCTGGCCAGCTGGATCAGGTGTGTTTGTAAGAAGAAACAGCTTTCAATGCTGGCATTCCCCTCTGGTGCCATTATAAGTGTTTAGTTGTATCAAGATGCAGCAATTACATTACCATTTTAGTGCATGTAGATACATTTATACATTATATGAGCAATGACTAGCAATTCATCAGGATTAAAAAGAGATGGAAATATTAATATTTCGGTAGGATATGAAATACTAATACTATTTAGGCAAAAGTTGTAGAACAAGGTTTTTGATACAGCTCATAATAAAGGGATTCATGAAAGATATATTCCTATAAGTCCTGCTGAGTTTACTTTTTTGCTCCTACCGTTGGCTTACTGGGACCTTTTACCATTGAATCTCTCACAAGCTCACCAGTTCCCTATGGTGAATCCAACAAAACCCACAACTGTGTCTGTTTGAGGTTTTAATGATGGTACTAGTCGGTGTGGGGGACGTGACTCCCACTTATACTTGGTGCCTTCCATGGTCCCACTTATACTTGGTGCCTGGTGCCTAGGAATGTTCATGATAATATGGTGCTGCAGGTAAAGAACAATAAAAGGTCGCTGGCGAAAATGCAAGAATACTTAAACCTACACTAACCGCACCAAAAGATGGGACCATGGAAGAAGTCCATTACATAATATATCCTGATTACAAATGAAAGCTAACCCTCAGGTTTGATTATCCATATAGAGACAAGAAAAGGATCGCAAGTAAATTTGGCAGGGCCTTAATTCCCAAAACAGGCACATGGTATCATACAAGATCATATCCTAGTATGCATCAGTACCATAGAAACTAATACATCATTTTGTTTAGAATTGTAAAGTGAAGATTTGAGATGCATCAGGGTTGATATACTTCACTATGCCATCATTTTATTTTGACAAAAACAATCAACTAACGTTTGCAGTCATCTAGTTTCAACAATGTGCCCTCTTTAACAAGTGAAATGGATATATTGAATCATTTTTAAAAAGTTTATAGGATTGTGATGTGTACAGCAATGTGTATAGATGCCAAGATAAATGTTATAAAATGGGCTAGAGTTTAGTGCAGACTTGCAAGCTGTTCAGTGGATCTTCTATTCATTTTTCCTCCAGATAGAGTCCGGTTCACAAAAAAGCTGTTTTCATTGAGAGGTCCTGGGAAAGTTCCAGATGCACAGTGGCCCAAGTGCAGTTATTGACAGGGGGCTTGTTGAAGCAAAACAGCCTGCACTCGTGAAGACTACAGTACAGGAAGAGTGTGCTGGGAACAAGTTTACCCTCTCGTACAACTTTATCAAAAGAGAAATATAATAATATAAAAAATATGATATAACTTTGAGAATGGAGATTGCCATTGTATCAGTGAGAGGGTTGCTGTATTTAGAGAAGGGGAACCAAAGAAAATAATTATGCACGTGCTAGGGTTGATCACCCGTGATGAATTTAACCCTTGGAATGAGTAGTAGAATATAATTGGACACCTATTATGGGCTGGATTATCATGCATTCACCAACTTCTTTATTTATACTTATTCAACAGCAAAATCTGTTATCCTACTCAAAGTGTGTTACTCTTTAAATGCATGTTCCTGCAAATCACTTCCCTAGACTACAGGGTGCACTTACTTTAGGCTTCTTAACATTTTTATATGACAGCCTGTATGCTAACCCCTGAATGAGGTTCTGAGTTCTTAGTACCAGAACTTGAACTGTTTATCCCTTAACACAGTTTCCCCTTAAGGGTTGAGCCTTGGGCTGTCGTTCTACAGCGACAGGACCAGGTTAGGGACGCTAATGGTACCAATCCTGAACACTCCTATCATGGTTAGCCCTTTAGGGATGGCATCATGTCTTTTGAGTTTATAAGGGTATTTATTCTTCACCAGGTGATCTTCGTAAATGCAATTAATGCTGATAATGATTATATTACTATACCTTGGGTGGTGATGATGCATGAATGTAGCCCTGGCGAGTAACTTGTTAGTGCTGCATTCAAGCATCATGCTGACCATACAGGTTTCAGGGTCATGGTGTTCTACCTCATCCATAAAAGCTAAATACAATATTATTGTAATCAATTTCAATTACTCATATTCACGAATTCAAGGGGGAAACCAAGCCCTCAGCCATTTAACCCTTTAAAGTATAGTAAAATAAGCCATTATGCATGCCCGTTATTGTCAAGAAGCATGGACATTATAGCCCTGGTGACCAAACTGCCATTTCTAAACTGAAGCATCACAATCCCAAAGGATCAGCATGACTCTGGCGTGAAGACCCAGGCTTATGATGCTGCATTCAAGCATCATGAGAAGAGATTAAGAAAGTGACTGTATAGTTATTTGTTAGCTCTTTATTGGTGTGTCACCATGTATATGAATGTAAAAACCGGTGAATAACCCTTCAGCGTTAACTATATGAGAGGGGATAGTAATTTGAGTACAGCGTATCACTCTGCTACCTTCAAGGGCTAAACACCCAAGGCTGGTTGGAGACTAGGCAGGCTGAATTTCCTCCTAATCTGAAATCAATTCACTTAGGGAGGAGGCGGGAGAGGACAGCTGTCTCCACCTGTTAGTACTGGGAAACACACTTTGGTAAGTTAAACATTGATGTTGCTGCTGTGTAAACTGAAGTTTTTTTTGTTTCTTACTTTTATATCTGAGTGCACTTCTAGCTTTTCTTAAAGGTCCTCCTTTATGAATGTAATATAGTGATGACCAGAGCTCGGCAATGCCCTTCTGCCAACGATGCTTTGTTCAGATTCACCCCGCTAATCTACGAACAAAGAAAAGAAAAAAGAAAAAGAAAAGAAAAGCTGTGTTTGTAGACATGCGTTTTAAGCGCTTCAATTAGAGGCTGACAATTGTCTTTTGAAAAGTATGGTCTGTATTAGATTGTGGTGTTCTAACATCATAATTATAGGTAAGTTCTTGTCAGCTAATATGCCAGTAGTAAACACTATCTGCAGGCAGATTCTTTAACACTTCTACAAGATTTAGGGTAAAAAACAGATATTTGTCACTTTCTGCATAATCAGGTTCATTTAGTCCCTCTTGTAGGGGTGCATTAGTAAAATCCAAGCCTATTTAGTGTATTCTAACTATCGAAGGTTCAGAGAAGCAGATGATGGAAAATAAATACTTCCAACACTTAATTACAACAGCCACGTATCACCTACTGTATTCATACATTGGGTAATACAGTCAACTCCCTCTTAATGCTGCTATACAAGTTGGCATACTCAAGCCTGCTTTTTCTTCATTTGTATCTCAGATGATTGTACAACCCCTTCCCTTCTATGATCTACCATTTATTTTGGCAATCCTGAGATTCATAATTATGTGCAATACAAGACTCTAGTTCCAACTACTATTTATGTTCTGGTGGGGTTGTTTCAAGGGACATCAGCATTGAGTGGTCTCCTACCTCAAAGTCTTACATTGCTGATCTTACCTTAGTCTATTACCCAGTGTATCACTACAGATGGCACGACCTTGTTTTTATGTAATTAAATGCATGATAGATAGAATGCTGGAACCATTTTATTTTCCTGATCCAGTTCTTTGATTTGGGCACAGTAAAAACTCCCAAAATTGATTCAGACCCTATCAGTACATTGCCCTACGGAGGCTTTTTTTTAATGAAATATGCAGAAAGGGATTTATCTATCTGAGGTAGTATGGCAGCTTTGATATGATGATATAGTTTTAAAACCAACACAGCCGAAGGCTGGTCAGCAGGTCAGCAGGTCCACAGGGCCCATACGGACCGAACCTGGCGGCAGCTTAAATGCCCCCCACCCTCTAATGCCCACGTTCGAAGGAGTTGCCAGTAGCAGTCTCTAGTGGTGTGTGCAGCGATGGAAACCTTCCTGGCAGTAGTCAGCTCAGCGACGCCACCTAGAGTCCTCTATCAACACTAGATCAAACTCCACCAGAAAGTAAATGATAGTTGAAATTGAAGACTTGTGCTGTATTTGCTCAGTCATTTCGAGGGAGTCACTTCGGAGAATGCATAACATCATATCATGTTGCAGCTTCGTTTATCAGCTGGTTATCAGCATTCAACGGGAGACATACACATATTTTAAGAGAATTTTCTTATTTAAATAGATTAACATTGAAACCATAGGCGAGGTTATACAAATATAAAATAGTGTTATGTTATTCAGAGCAACTGCCATTCAACTCTTCTGCTGACTCCGGTATTTCCTAACTACTATACAAACACCGTGGCTAGTTGGATGGGAGATCCTCTATACGGAAGGTACAGCCTTCTAAAACTGTAAACACTTGAAGAAAATTGAGATAGCCTGGATACTTTATACATCAAGGAAAATTTAGCCCGAGCACTTTACAATACCACCATGTAATGAGCACCTGAGATAACGGATCACAGGTAGACCCTGGGAGGAAATGTTATAGAAGATTTATGGATAACCCTTTAAGAATGGCATGATGTATTAATGCACCATGCCCATGGTTGTTATGATAGATGAATGCAGCCCTAGAGAGTAACTCACCAGTGCTGCATTCAAGCACAATGCAAACCATACAGAGTTCAGATACCCCCAAGTGGTCAATGATGCACTGGCGAGTTACTCCCTGTGACTGCATTGGTGCATCATGCCGACAAATGTCATCTTTAAGCGACATCTACCCTTAAAGGGATAAGAGATTACAGACTCACTTTTATACTACACCGCCTCACTAAAAGCTAAAAGCTGTGATATATTCAAACACAATAATATACATATCTGTAGTCTAATTAAAGAGAGAAAAAATCTAAACGGAAGATACTAATTCTCTTTCTTAAGTAGCTGTCATCAATTAATAACACAGTTTGAGTGGGGTGGATTATCATGCTATCATGCATGTATACCAATGATTTTAAGGCATCCACGTTTTCGCCCCACCCCCTTTTGAATTTGATTTGGGTGCCTACTTAGACTTTTAAAATCGATGGGCAATCTCTGCCAATCCCTAATTCAATTGTACATCATTCAAGACACAAATGTAAGGAAAAAATAACAATTACTTGATCTTATCATCGATGTGTTTCATAATACCAACCTTCAAGGGTGTGGATTAGTGAAGCCTCCTTAGCATTTGTTTTGCCTTTTCCTTACTAGCGTAACTTGAGTAGTAAGAGAGTTCACAAACATTTTTCTAGTTCCGCTTTTACAAGAGGGATGCAGATGTTTGCTACCCCTCAGACAGGTTAAAATTGATTGTGGCCGATCCCTTTGAGCCAGAGTTACGGATATTTTCTTGTGTCATATTCCCCGCAAACTCCAGATATTCGGAACGTTCCTGGAACTTTTTCCGGACACTTTCTTGAATGAGTGAAACTTGAGAAATTCACGTCTCATGAACATTATTTACTTGAGTAAAACTCGGGGAATACACGTCACTATTGAACACGCAAGCAGTCATACATAAGATTCTAACTTGTGTCATTCTTGAGTTCTGTTTGGAGGGAAGGCATGGAGTTGAGCATTGCCAGACCGGCATAATACGGCTCATTTGTTGGGCCTGATACAACGTCCTGTTGCATTACGTGGCATAATACATAGACATAGGGTATATGATTTAAAAAGGCTACTTATAGGTTTCATAGATATTTCGTACTATGCCTCATGCATTCTTAAAGGCTATTTGTCATCCCTTTTACTACAGCTGATGCTGCATCATGTCCTCAGTAACATAATGCTGCTCCACCACAGCTGAAGCCTTATACTATATTATGTCATGCTAACCCCTACTTTCTTTGTTGCAGCTGCTGCCGCAGCGGATCACCATTGTTGGTGACATTGTTGGTAAGACAAGTGACATGGAGGGTTTCGGCATGGTGACCTTCATGAGTGCATTTGGTGGCCTCATTGGTCAGGCTATAGCAGGTAACAAGCATTACCTCATATCTTAATTGATTTTTAAAGTTTCAACAGCATTAGGTTTCAAAAGCATTAAGCATAGCATAAATAGTATAGATAGATATAAGGGAAATTGGCCAAGAGTAATTGGGCCAAACCGGGAGCAGATACACAGAGAGATATGGATGGAAGAACTCTATGGGGGCCAATATAAGTGGCCTATATAGGCCTAGTTTGTATAAGTGGCCATTTCTAATAAGCAACTAGAGGTAGAATGGTGTAAAATAAGAAGGATAATTACATAATTACACTCTTAACCAAGTCTTTCTATAGAGTTTCACTACAGCGCTTCACTGATATCATTTAGTTTCATACAGATTTGTTTGCATCATGAAAGTACAAAAACAAAGTTTGTCATAATGAAGTTAGTCATATTGGATATTACATAATTTGTGCCTGGTGTGTCGTTGTAGGCCCTATAAAGGATTACATTGGACGTTACAATTTGGCCTACCTGCTGGCTGGGGGATTCACCCTCACAGCTGCCCTGGTGTTTGAGGCAGCTGTCATCAGATATGAATGGGCACAGAAGGCACAACAACAAACTCACAAAGATCCATGATACATGAGACGTAAGCATGTAAGGACAACAACCAGTGTAGTTATTGCTGATATACATGAGATATGATTGTGAGCATGTAAAAACAACAATAAACTCACACAGCGAGTGTAGTAGTAGCCGATATACATGATACCTGTGTATCATAACATGATGATACACAGGCATGCATACCCAGTGGGCACAAAATGCAGCTTAACATTGAATCAACGTTACATCAAGATTTAAATAACATTGACAACCAGTTAGCAAGGTTGATTCAATCGTCTGTGCCCACTGGGTAGCCTAAAGATTCCCAAACAGAAGAGTTGGAGTTGTTTCCATGTGAAGTAATTCCTGAGGTAATTGTTAACAACCTGATTTCTCACACTCTGCAGGTATTCTATTATGCAGTGCATATTTATCATCATACATTTGCCCCCAATGTAAGCAAGCCTCTTATATTCAGGTAACATTATGTGTTGTCTGCAAAGTATAATAGAGTCATGACCTTGAGGCTTGATCTCTAGGATAGAGGTCACAACATGAAGCTATTTGATGTTCAATCAGACAACAGAGGTCACATTTCATGCACCTTATCTATGATTTAACTATTAGTGGGGCGGCATAGCTGATCCAATGTGCATTTTTTCAAGAAGCTACCAAACTTCCCACAGACATTGGCTAATATATATTGATCAATTCGCAAGAAATAGGCAACCTAGATCTGGCACAGGAAAAGTGTGGCGGCCATCTTTCAAAATGGCTGCTGTTTGGTTGGCTACTTCTCTTCCAAATGGCATAAGTATATAAATATGTAATGTCTCTGTCTATTACTACATAGAAATATAGCTAAGGTATGACTCTTATGATCTACAGAAACATACTCAAGGTCAAGGTCATTTACCAAGGTCAAAAGTCCCAAATATGGTAATTCTCAATGAAAAAGTTGGTACAAGATTGATTTCTGTGCAAAACTAACACTGATCAATACATATGTAAATTCAATGTAATCAAAAGGCTGCCAGAGCTACTATGTAATGAAGGAGGCATTGTATACACACATTTTGCTTGATTATTCCAGTTTAATCAGGCCGATAGCTCAGTATAATGATAATGCAA
This sequence comes from Harmothoe impar, assembly GCA_947462335.1. NCBI lineage: Eukaryota > Metazoa > Annelida > Polychaeta > Phyllodocida > Polynoidae > Harmothoe > Harmothoe impar. Next base: position 60,645,089 of record OX381712.1, on the reverse strand, counting down.
TTGACCAGGGATAATCTGATGACAAATAATCATGTGGCTATAATCCATTATCAGCTATGATAGCAAGGGGGCAAGGGTAGCAGGCAAGGGGCAGTATTATGGTAAGGGAAGGTGATACGGGCTAGAATGTTTACAGTGTAGGTGTATTCACATTGATTTCTTATATCAAGGCATCTTAGGTACATCCATTGAATTGCATAAGCACTCATGGAATTGCAGAGGCACCAATGGCATAGCATATGCACCAATGTAATTGCATAAACACCAAGGGAATTGCATAGGCACCAATGGAATTGCATAGGCATCAACAGAATTGCATAGGCACCAATGGAATTGCATAGGCACCAATGGAATTGCACAGGCACCCATGGAGTTGCATAGACATCAAATGAATTGCATAGGCACCAATAGAATTGCACAAGCACCTATGGAATTGTATAGGCACCAATGAGTTCCATAAGGAACAATGGAATTGCATAGGCACCAATGGATTTGTACAGGTACCCATGGAATTGCATAAGCACCATGGAATTGCATAAGCACCTGTGGAATTGCATAGGCACCAATGAAGTTGCATAGGCACCAATGTAATTGCAAAGGCACCAATGGAATTGCATAGGCACCAATGAAATTGCATAGGCACCTATGGAATTGAAAAGGCACCCATGGAATTGCATAGGCACTAACAGAATTGTATAGGCACCAATGGCATTGCATAGGCACCCATGGAATTGCATAGGCGCCTTGCAGCAACGAGAGAAGCAGTTTGGAGAGTGGCAGTGGTGAGAGTGGCAGAGCAGCAGAATGTAATTGCATAAGCATCAATGGAATTGCATAGGCACCTTTGGAATTACGTAGACACCAATGGAATTGTACAGGCAACAATGTATAGTGATGGAATTGCATATGCACCCATGGAACTGCCTAATCACCCATGGAATTGCAGAGGCCTGTACATTAAACATTTGCCTTTTGGATTTGCAGACCCTCATACTTCCATTCTGGCATTTGCAAGGCACCAACTAAAAGCAACTTTTGCCTGACTCTGCCAGCAGAGTCCAGAACATGGAGTATCACAAGGCAGCATAGGCAGCACAGCCAAGTGGACACAGAACCTTGAATCAATATTGATAAATCATCATCAATGGGGGTTCAATGTTGATCAAACCTTTAATGTTGAACAGAATTTTGTGCCCACTGGGAGCGTAATACAGGACAGCACAGGGCAGCTTAAGGCAGGACTGGGCAGCAGAGGGCAGCTTAAGGAAGCACAGGGCAGTTAAGGCAGGACAGGGCAGCAACGGGGCAGCTTAAGGCAGGACAGGGCAGTACAGGGCACCTTAAGGCAGGACAGGATGGTACAGGATACATACACCTGATCAGTAGAGAGAGATCAGCGGAGATCCGAGGGAAGTTCTCTACCTCACAGTGGTTAAAAGGGGGCGGTGGGGGGAGGGGGGGGTCGGCGGTGGGGGGGGGGGGGGGGGGGGGTGGGGGGCAGGGACATAGAGCAAGGGGTAGGCTAAGTGTTGTAACAAAGATGATATACCAGAAATTATAATTTGTTTACACAATGAAGTCTTAGTTTATATAGCTAAGATACATGCAATAATTAGTTAAATGCTATCGGCCTGATTAAATGCAAACAATTAATCAGCCTAATTATGTAACCTAACAATGGCTGCACAATAGGGCCTTGTATCATAAGTCCCCATCTATATGATTATATTCTTCCCACAGAAAACAAAGAAATATGGTAAAGTTTGAAAAGCATACCTTTTCCTTAGAACTATGACTATGAAAAATGACCTTGACCTTGGATAAACCATCTAGCTCTATCAGGATCATTAGTAGGACATTGCAGCAATAGCCATGTGTCATCATAGACAAATCAGTTTGATATTAACAAAGTAATATGGACAATTTGAAAAGCATACCTTTTCCTTAGAACTATGACCTTGAAAAATGACCTTGACCTAGGATAAACCATCTAGCTCTATCAGGATCATAAGGGGGGCATTGCAGCAATAGCCATGTGTCATCATAGACAAATCTGTTTGATATTAACAAAGGTATGACCGTTCAAACCTGCATTGGATCTTCATCAAATTTTCAGAACTACAAATTTTTAAAAAGGGGCCCATGGCCCCTCATAGGCTAGATCATAATTGCCTATTTCTTGCAAATGACTCCTTACATACTTGCCTACCTCTGTGCAAAGGATGGACATTTCTTGAGAAAATGCACAAGATCATACTATATGGCAGCTATGCCGCCCCACTATATTATTCCTCTACATTGACATAACACAATACATGCCATATAATACCTCCCTAGCAATGGCTGCTATTCATATTAAACTCCTTTTGCTGCATGTGTGGCCCATAGCCAGGACATTTTTGTAGTAGTTATTTTTGAGGATTCCCCTTTTTAAATTAAATGTGGGGAGTGGCTGGCAGTATTAGCTTCCCTAGGATCTAGAAAACCTCCTCATGACTGTATTCCCGCATTCTATTTCATATTAAAGCACCTCTATGTTATTTTCCCTTTTGTCCAATAGTAGATTTATCACTACAATGTACCGGAAATATGAAGTCCATAAATAACCGGATTAAAAGTATTTTCACATCACATCTGCCGACAGCAGATGAATTAGACAGAATTGAAAAAAATGTTTCTTCCTGGGTTATACATATATACATTAATCAAGTTGCTCCTCTCTTATCCTTCAAATCTGGCCCTGTAGCATGTATGTTATAATTAGATATTGAAAGCTTTGGATGTTGACTGAGATTACTTGCTGGTATTACACTGGGAAATAGTTGCATGGGTAATTCATTTGGGTGGAATGCAGGGTTCCTTGTTTAAACCAATAACCCTCAATCTCATTTTGTTTAATCAGATTAAATCACTAGGCAGCTGTATCAACTAAATAGAACCATCATTATATCATGTATAGAAGGTCACAGACTCCATTGGATAGATGCTCTGTAGTCCAGATAAGCTTTAGCTAGGTTCTGCGTTTTAAAATATAAAAAGGATTAGCTTGTCAGCAAATAAACCCTGTTTTACCTGATTTAGAATAATAAGTTGTGTACACACTATTCATTGCAGCAGAAATCTTTTATTCTGCATGTGAAACTTCTCATTCAAAACAATCTGCTGCAGAGGACAATGAGGAATTCAAGGAGATGTAGACGGTTTGATTTTGGTGAATTTGAATCTGACGAAAATACCACCAGCGAGGAAAAAGCAGCACCCACCCCTCAACGAAACAGTTGAAGTTGCAGATACAGCATGGCCCAATTTAGGGTTCATTTAAAAAACCGAACATATATATATATATATATATATATATATATATATATAAATACATATATATATATATATATATATATATATCCACATTATCTATATGGAAAGCCATAATAAATTAAGCTATGACCGGCTCTCACAGGTGCGTCAGGGGAAATGAAAACAGCTTATTTTATGTTGGATATCTTTTTTCGACAGGAGCAACGTGCATGCTTCTAGGAAAGCACCGACAGATTTTGGTTAAAGAAATGACAGTGTCTCAGAATATAATAGTTGGAACAACATATTCATAAAAGTTTAACTGCATTTGTCAGACTTGAAAGTTACTACCAGCAAAGATGAACGTGTTCTTGTCAAAAGCTTCGAGCTTATTGTTTTGGTCGCTTTGTGCTAGATTACTTAAAATAGTTCCTCGTATAATGGAGCATGCTGTCCGGACATGACAACATAATGGCACCTTGTCAGACATTCCGGAACCACAGCAGACAAGAATGTCAAACAACCTTTGGTACCTTTAGGCAGTTTCTGTCACAGAAACAAAGAAGTGTGGACTCCTGCAAATGCATGAAAAGTTTTCGCAAACATAAATCCATCCAAGAATTGAAGAATATAATTATATAAAAAGCACCATATATAATTATATAGTGTTTTTTCCAAAGACACCTGGAGGCTCATTCAGAACAACTGATGTGGTCGTAGGGATCTGGTGACGTGACGAAACCTGTTTCACGACCACCAGTAAAAACTGTTATAGAAGATGTGATAGTCAAAAAAGATAATAGTTCATGTTTGTCATATTTTGTCAATGAAAATACATTTGTGACACATATAATAACATGCATATATATAGTGTATATATAGGTATATGTATAGTTTCTGAAATGGCCCCGAAATTCATTTGACGACAAATTCAGATCCATACATTTGTTATGGTCGTCAGCACCTAAAATCACACTAGGGACATGTTTTGACGAAAATCGAATTATGACGACTGACCAGACTGTTCTGAAAGGCCCTCCTGGGGTCAGTTATAGCATTTTGGTGACAGAGTGCACCCTTCGCATGCCCTAATGACATGAAAAATTGTAGATTGTGAAAATAGTTTGAGGATTATTTGAGAACTATCCATAACTAACAGTTTAGTCAGCTCTTTGTCTCTCCCTCAAAAAAGGTGTTTATGTCATGCTGCATCCCATTTCTTCACACATACCACAAATACTATACCTCAGGTGCAGCTGACATTCAATATTTGCATGTACGGTCCATAAAACATTATTTTGCATGCGGCCCTGATTCCATTTTTTTTTGTGATTTGCTGTGAAACAACCTCCTATTGGGAGTCCTAGATGTCTGCTAGTTTTATGTGATAAGTCTCTTTTTCGGAATAATTTGGCGAAAATGTTACACATAAATAGCATTCTATTGATTTGATGTTGACAGCCAATTCAAGCTGATCTAATAAAATGGTTCCTTCAAGAATCATGAACAGTACTTAGCAGGCAACATGTTGAAAACAATGAAATGAAACCCTAAAGCAAAAATTTACTTTCATATGAAGCCTTACACAAGATCTTGCAAGTTCTTCTCATGATTCATTCTGCAATTCAGCAAGAAAGTTTGTAAATAATATAAGATGTGAGTCAAAATAGCTTATTGTGGAGACAATGTCGGTTATTGATATGGATATGCTGAGAGCTCTCTCCTGTTATGAAAACACATTAGTACTTCTCTAGAATCATGTATATTCTCTACACTGGCACAATAATTCTTAATACACCCTTACAAGAAAATGTTTGTGTTTACCATTTATCCCAGAACAAATGATTATTTTAATATATCGGCCATCAATGACATGTACTGATCCAAGGACCTTAAAACAACAGAGGGGTTGGTAGAAGCCCAAGAATGCCATTCCCCTCTTTATCGCCACAGACTCCTTTTTGCTAGAGTCAGGTGTGGTCCTTTACATTAAAAAGGGTGTAAAATGTTATGCTTTCCTCCTCTCTAGGGTTCATAATATGTTTGACCCCTTCCCAAATCCACCCCCTCCCCCTTGAAATAAATCAGCACTCCCTAACCCCACTCGCCAACCTCTTGAGCCATTGTTGAGAGTGTATCTTGCCGCCTTTCTGCACGCAGCCATCCTGGTGTCTGGTTACTCCACAATGGGCAAACACGAAAGGTAATATAACTTACATACAAGGATGGCTTCTAGATTATTTACCAGTACTTGCCAGACCCAATCTGGGATATTGCCTTCTCTGGCCATACTGAGGGGAGACAGGATGCACAATGGGAAATATGTCGCAAACTGTTATTGGTAATCTCAGGCTTCATTGTGAGTTTTCTGATTGGCTAGAGCTGGTAGTTGTATATTTCCTATCACTATTTAGTATGCAATAAATCATGAACTGAAAAGCGAACCTTGAGAATAATACCCTACGTGGACTTAAAAAGCATATCTCGGATAGACACATATCCCAAGCATTTTACTTAGTATGGCTATAAGGACAGTATCATTAGGGTTGTTTGGTGTTTATTGTAGTTATAATAGGTTTTGCAGGATACAATATAGGTTCTAATCTTTTCACCAGCCCCACTGAGGGGGGAACGATCCAAAGATACCCCCATGGTTTTCCTTCTGGCCTTTTCTCTTTTTTTAGCCTCTTCTCCTGATGAAACTAATTAGTGTCAAAGCAAGGGGAGGGAAATGACTGTATCACCTAACACTATCTGCTTCCAATGCGAAATGGCCTTTTGAGATAAACTATCTGCTTCAGCGGGCTCTGCCTACTGGTATTTTGAGGCATTCTTGCATAATAACAACACAGGCCACATGGATTTAAAGCACTATGCACCCCATAAATCTGCATCCTTTACATGGTCCTCATGTAATCCATATATCATGAAACAAAGGGCATAATAGCACATTGGAGCACTGTATGGGCAGTAAAGGGCCCATGTATCACATCCTACTACCTTTACCCTTGACTAATGTGGAGAGTTTACTTCATCCCGAGGGGTTTATCTTTTTCTGAGCCTCCAGCGAAAGCCAATCGTTGTCAAACAAAGTGACAGCTTTCATTAAGGCAGTATCAATTTTGTCTCTCACATTGCTGAAGGTAACTTACTATAAGGGAAGTGTACGCCTCAAGCCTCTTGCCTTCCTCCTTGGACCCCGGGGTCTTATGGCATATGTATGCTCACACAAAAAAAGAGAAACAGTGTCAAAAGGGAGTCCAGGCTTCTTTGAGAATGGCTTCCCTCTTTAGGACAGTCTTCGTCCTTATGGGACTCCCTTAGGTGAACTAACTGATCATTCCCGATGTGGAGGGGTTGGGCCGTGGGATCACTGCCCGAGGCCGTAGGCCAAGGGCAGTGATCCTAGGCCCAAACCCGACACTGAGGGGGTGATCAGGGTTCTACCAAAGCAATTTTACGATAATTTATACCATAATAATTTGGAAAAAAACTTATATTGACACAAAATTCTGTCCCACCCAAACAAAAAAAGTCGCTGGGCAGTGATCTGTCAGATCACCTGCCCAGTGCCTCGTTTTGGTTAATATAGGCGTCAATGGGATCACCCTGCCCAGCTGCCCACTGCTGTGGTAGAACCAGGGATCTATGTTACTCCCCCCAGGTGACTCCCTTAGATCAACCAGGGAGTCACCTATGATCCCTTGGGCAGCCTAGGCTCCCCTAAAGAGGGGAGTCATTCTGGAGACAACCTGGACGCTGTTTCTTTTCTCTGTGCAGTCAGAACTGACTTAACCTATAAGCGAGTGACTTCAATTGCACTATGACGTTGTATGTTGAGTTATATTATGAACTTCCTTGTTTAATTATAGCTCTCTGGATCATAATTTTATCGCCACAGACTCCCCTTAATTATACGTTCAACAATTCATGAGTCATAGATATGACTTTAACGTGTTTATTACAAGAGTACAGTGAAAGGCATAGCATCTCATCCAGATTTTATATCAATCTTTTACGACCTACGCTGGGCTCCTGTCCCTCTCATATTCACCTAGTCTCCACAGATGCTCTGGGCGTCGCATTCAACATTCCCACTGGAGACGTTCCTGATATGCTATACTGTGCAGTGACTGTGTGTGGTGTCTGGACTCATAAAATGACACTTACGGCACTGCCCATCTGCAAATGTAATTTCTTGCATTCTGTCCCAGGAAAACAGGCTATCTATTGTAGCGCGATATAGGAATGCCCCTGTATGACAATGGAAGTCTGTTCAAAGCGTAGCATTATTGCATGCAGTAAGTGATACATGTCGACCACTTCTATAGTCATAGGATATAAAGAGTATGTCTGGGCAGCAGGATCAAATGTGTTATAGCAATTGGATATAGCTTCCATGCTGTCATGTCCAGAAGTGATTCATCTTAGATAATCACTTGACCCACTTTTTCTCCCATATTCAGCAGGTGAAATTGAGATCGGAGGTAAAATCGGTAACTAGAATTGGTTTCAGGAGCTGAAATATTCCGGGTAGTTTTGTGAGAGTTACATCTCGAATTAAAACATCTCTAGCCATCAAAACTTGCAGTCCAGGTATTTATAAACATGAATAGAAAACACATTAACAATTGTTACCTTGAACAACCAATTTAGGTGATTGTTTTTGCAAAGGAAGAACCGAATGTCCTGCTTTGTAAAATGTGTTTGGCATAGGCTGACTGCACTAATGAAGAGCAAAGGTTATAGGATGGTGACAGATGCACTGAAGTGCAGTTATATTGACGGCACTGATAAAGAGGGAGGGGGGTGTTTGGGTTAAAGTATTTGTCTGCACTTTTCATATACAATATTTTTTTATGCTTAATGTGCATCAATAAAGCCTACTTCCCTGGACACTTGCCTTTGGCTGCTACCTCTTGAGATATAAAGGTGTGAAAGGACCGTGGAGATAGATTCTGAGTGGAGTCTACACACTCTGGTCTTAACTATATATTCCTCAACACAGTTCCCCCTTAGGCAGTGGGTGTGCCCTGAGCTGTCATCCTGCGGTAATAAGTCTCCGAAGCTTGTTAGAATGTAACCATAGTGACAAGGATTAAGCCACTTTACCATCTGCACTCTCCCCATCAGGGAATTATACATTACTTCTGCCTTAAAGCTACTATGTCAGATAACCTTAGGTGATTTTCCCATTTAGGTTCATTACATGATCCCTATAATCATAATTATGCAGGTATGGAAATTCGGACGATTCTGATTCACCATTTAGCATAATAAAACTACAATCAGCATAATTATTGTCACAAATGAAAAACTGTCGGCTTGCAAGGATGTAGATTATAGAGACTAATATTCAAGTTCTAATTGATACAAAAAATTGGACCTCACAGTCACAGGAAGTCTGACATAAGGTATGTATGTGTGCAGCGGATATTGTAGTCTGTTGATGCCATATATCTAAAATGCCCCCCCCCCTCCCCATAACAGTGGGTAAGAATCCTCTCTGTCTGTCCTTTTTTCTTTCCATTCCCTTTCCAGCTGATAAAACTAATCAGTATAAAAGCAAGGTGAGGTAATTACCCAGGACTTCCCAAGGACATGACAAGGAAAAAGAAAATCTCAGAGGGCAACAAAATCATGCAGCACCCACCGTGGTAAAACCAAATAGGAAGCTGCAGTGCATTTTCTGCAATCAAATATTCTGTCTGATCATATCTATCATATCAGCCCAGTAGAAGGTATTGGTGCATCATGATGACTCTGCAGGAGTGAAGGTAAAATGCACAAATGACAAAGGGCATTGAGCATTATAGAACTATGTGGTCATAAGAGGATTCATGATAATGTAAACCTTAATACACCTGCCCTCCAGTAGCAAAAGCTTAATTACACCTTGTGGCGGGGGATTTATCTTTCCTGTTATTCTTACGGCATCGATCTTCCTGACAAAACTAATCCCTGTCAAAAAAGGTGACTGCTTAATTAACGCACTATTTCTTTTCCATACGGCCAATTTCCTGTCTGCTGGTCACTAAAAGGATGTGTAGCTCTCACGCCTCTTGCCTTAATGCTGTCCCATGGACGATGCCGGTGTTTCATAGAACATGGTCAGAACTGACTTTATTTGTGAAAGAAAATTATTTCAAAAGTATAAGAGTTGTATACTGGGTTACAGTATCATGTTCAGCAAGTCATTGGTTTAAATGATGTATCACTTCGTGTTCCAGGAACAGAGGAAATAGGTATTGTACTGTAACCTGAGAGGGGATTCCCCCGATATGACATTTGGCATATCTGAGGCAAAACTTACTTGGTATTGACAGTTCAAATTGTCAATATGAAAATTTTATTTTGTTATTGATAGTCTGAACCGTCAATTGTCACAGCCGAAAAATAGCTTGTAATTTGAAAAGAACATAAACTATTTAGACCAAAGGTGGGGGATGTGATTAATAAGTTCATTATGAAGGTGTTCACAGAGGGTATATCTGGTTAGACCCTGCAGAGATTTTTTTGTCCCTTTCATTGGCCTAGAGTTCTGCAATGTATCCAGCAGAAGTCACAGCTGCATGTGATAGAGGTTCTAATGATGGCAATGCTGGCAGAAGGGACGTGACTTCCATATTATACCTCATGTCTGGTGTCTGAACACCTCCCTCCCTCATTATACCATATATGTGACCTCTGAATGAACTAAGGGTGTACAGAGTAATGACCTGCTTATATTGGTGATCTTGTATTAAGTCGCTTACTTACCTAGGGTATGGTGATTTTCTGACACTGGGGAGAAGAGATTTTGCATTTTCTACATTCACACATATGTGACACGATCTGCGAAAAAGGCCCTTAGTGCAGGGAGCACCCTTAGGCTTACATTACTTACCAAGATAGATTGAGAACTGACTGAAATTATATCTTAAACATAAAACCGATGACCCACAGGAAATCTTCTTTCTTATCTCTACCTGCCATATGGAAAACTCTCCTGAACACTAAATTGACCAGGGGCATGTACATGTGTTACAATAAAACAGCAGGATCTCATGAAAAAGGAAAATCACGAAAATATAAAACATAATTATCCGCAGTTCTCTCCCTTCACATGCCCTTGAGGCACCCTTTGGGTGTCCTTGAGGTGTCCTTAGGTGGTCCTTATGCCCCTCAGTGTTGTCCTCCAGGGTCCCCCAGGTGTGTTATTCACACGGCTCACGTGACAGCCTCTAACCTTGAGTACCGTAGTCCAGGCAGCATCCCTTACATACATAGCTAAGGGTCCTGGTGATTCAACATACTGGAAATTAGTGATATAGCACCGCGGCACTCCTCATTTTGGCAGGGCATAATTCTAGTCCCAAAAGTAGGGTGGCCGGAGGGTTTTTAGATATCTATCAAAAATATATACATGTTATATGTACAGAAAGCCTCAAAACTCACATTTAACAAACTATCATTATTATGTTGAGGCAGTAACTAGGGAGCTCTTTGTAGCTGATTACAAATCCCTCACCTCCCGAACCATTCTGACAGATCTGAACATCTGCATAGGGTAGACATACCATGCCTATATCTCACTCATAGCCCTGCCATGCTACAGTGTCTGAGGAGTGAACTAAGATTTCCTATGTAACTCTATGACAGGGGAGGCCCTCTAGTGTTATATATATGATGTAAATGCTTGAGATTGGGGTCTCAGACCCCAATATGACCCCCAGGAGATGTCCTGACGCTGGCTGGCGGTAGGTTGTGTCATTTCCATTCCAAATGCATCATTTTCAGCTCATTTAGCTCTATTTTCAGTAGTCTACTGTAATCTACCAATTAAGGAGTTCTAGAAAAATAATTGAGCTAAAAATACATAACTTTAGGAGGCTTATCTATGCAAGATATAATTGTCGCAAGTAATTATATGACCTCCCATGACATGCCTGCATACAAGACGCTTCAAACAAAAAAAGAATTTCGTTGATACATGGATTTTCCAACAAGCAGTGTCAACTCTCCTAGAGGATAGGCTCAAGAGATCACCCAGTTATAGAGCTCAAGATAGACTCAAAATCTGAAGGTCTGTCAAGATTGCTCTTAAATTACATTATGTAATACAATTTATGATGCTTATTCCAGCTCATGTATGAAGGATCCATTCAAGATCTCTTGATACCAAGTTACTAGAGGTCTCCATCTGCTCCCTAGCCAAAATGAGATTCCATCATAAAAGAGTCACTTAACATAGGATCAGATATAGATTGAGCGACCAGCTAGAGCCTCCGGCCACCCTACCAAAAGAGGCACATATAATTATATATCAGATTCTAGTGTTTCAGGGAGATTTCCAAGACTGTGTGCCCTGATGCATATACAAGTCCTATTCTATTTTCAATCAACTGCTATATTGTGACTGTTAAGTGGTATTCCAACGTATGGATCAGTACCATAAAAATACAGTTATTCTTTTTCTTCTATGCTAGGGTGCAGATTTGAGATGTGTGAGGTTGATACACTGATATGTTCAAGCATGTTGGCATTTTATATTTCACAATGACAAAAGAACATTCAACACCCAAAAAGTAAACTTGTCTCCAGACTCTTCCAATTGACAGCATTAAAATAAACGAGTCAAAAACTTGTCTAAGTGACAAGGAAGCGGGTCTTTAAGCTGAAGATAGAAGACCCACTTGACATGTGCTAGCCCGAAACCCGACATTTGCCAGCTCCAGATCCTATTTGTGGGATGGTAACTTGATAGGTTAGACAACTTTTGACTCGTTTATTTTATGAGAGTCGCTTCGACGAGTCAGGAGACAAGTTTACTTTTTAAGTGAATTAACTAAAATTTGCATTCATTAGGTTTTAATGATGTGCACCCTTCAACAATGTGTTCGCTAGAACATCTGTGAAAGTATGGGCGAGACATTGCTGACTCACATGCTGTTCATTCACTCTTCTATTCATTTTTCTGCCAGATAATGCCTTATGTAAGCCCTTTTATTTCAAAGGTTCTGGGAAAGTAACAGCTGATGCGCAGTGCTTGAAGTACAGTATTGAAGTGCTTCCAAGGGGGCTTGTTGAAGCAAAACTGTTTTTCTGCACTGTTAAACATGAGCAAGAGAATGCTGAGAATAAGCCTACCCCATCAGGATCCTAGTAAATGTTCAAGTATGATCAATAAAATACTTAATCGGTGAAAAGAGTGGTCATTGCTTTCCAATACATGGAGAAGTTTCATGCATCGTTGGGGTGAGTAAGAAAATTAAATGTGTTAAAAGGAGTTAGCCACAATCAATTTGAACCATACTTAGAGGGAGCAGAAGAAAGGTAAACTTTCAAGACCCCCTTGATGGATCTTTTGCAGCTAAATCTGCATCAAGAAGACATACTTCTTACTAGACTTTAGCATGCACTAACCTGGTGCCTCCTTCCCCTTTCCACGTGAAAGGCTGTGGATGGACCCCAGACTGCGATTCTGAGTGGAGGCTAAGCACTTCAGCCTGAACTGTATATCCCTTAGCACAGTCCCCCCTTAGGTAGTAGTTTTGCCTCGAGCAGTCATCCTGAGGCCATAAGTCTCCAAAGCTTGTTAGAAGTGTAACCATAGTAACAAGAACTTAGCTACTTTACCATCTGTACTCTCCCTATCAGAGACTAGCACATTACCTCTGCCTATGGAAGAGGAGAAAATAGTACTACTCCTCTACACTCTTATCTGCATCACATACTTCAGCCTTCCTTTACACACAGAGTACCCCCAGAAGTAGGGCATGAAATGTTCATGGCTGATATTTCTTTACCTCACAACATTTGTTGTTTATGCATTCATTCAATAATTCATGTGTCATAGTCACTCTCTTCTATTCAATTAAATACCACTGTGTAGTGATCGGTCTCCTTTTGGCATAATTATATAGATAAAGATTTTGGATGCAAAACGACATAAGCGCCATTTTAAAAATGGGGACGAAAGTCTGACAAAATCATAGATTAGGGATAGTGAAATATAATTTTCAAACTATTTTTCCAAGATTTATTATTTCGATCTCATTAAGACCCATTTAGTATAAATTCTGTCACCAAAGTGCAATAATTGACCTCAGGCTGTCTTTCCAAAAGCATTATAATATAATGCTATATTATGCTTAGATTCTGGGATGGAGATTTTGCATCCAAACTCTTCAGATGTAGTGCTGCCGACAGTGACCGGGGTATCCGCTAGGAGAGCGCAGTATCTTGTGCTGTACGTAAATTAGCCCCTGATGATGGTGGATGTGCCTTCCATACATACCCCGTGTCTGGTGTCTGGATGTGAAACGTGACAACTCTGCCAGTAATTGTCCTCTACACCGAAAATCAAAATGCCCTGGCCCTTAGCATGAAGTGGCTATACGAGGTTAGTCATAAGGACATTGGTCAGGCATGACCAAGTGCTATTCAAAAGTGCTGAGGCATAACATCATTATAATTAATGCCTTACTCAAAAGGCCTAGAACTCATTGAAATGGAGAAGATTAAGGTGGGATGGTCGGTACTGACCAACCTGAGAATATTAACTAACCTAGGTTGGTCGTATATAGGGAGCCAAAAAATGACTAACTTGCTTTGGCTATATTGCCTGAGAGATTGGTCGTATAGGGAGCCAAAGAATATCAGTGTATGGCACGGCTACAACTCTTCCATCATAGAATCTATGTACTACAGATGTAAAGTACAGTGTTTCCCATTTATCTAAATGATAATTCAGATCACAGGATATCATTTATATTTGTCTATATCTAGTTCACATTGTCACTAGTTAAAAGCATCTGTTTTTTCCTTGCTTTATATCCTGACTATGAGGAGCCTCTGAAACTCTCAAAGCCCCAAATTACTCATGCTCAATTGGTCTCTATCTTGAGGGTTCTATACAGCTAATTGAGGCATACTGCGTCTGCAGGAATAGTGGATATTATAGTCTACTGAGGGAATACATCAAGAATGCTCCATACACAGGGGGTGAGGATTCGTTTGTCCTTTCTGTCCCATTATCTCCTGCTGAGGTTAATCAGCGCCAGATCAAGGTGATTGGAAAAAGAAAAAAAAAACTGAGATCAGAAGATTACCTCGAGGAAACAAGTCATATGGGTTTGTCTGACTTTGGTCGATATAATTGTATATAAGGCATCTATATAATTGTATATAAGGCTTCCTTCACTCTATTTCGCGTACAGCTTGGTACTCATCCTATAACTACTACATACAGTTAGCATTGAGTTTGCATTAAACATGCATGGCAAAGGGTATAGGGCATTATACGTTCAATAATCATGGCCTCGGAGGGTTAATGAAGAGGTATACCCTCAAGCCACTGCCCTTCAGTAGCAACGGTTTTACTGCACGGGGGGGGGGGATTCATATTTTTCTGTCTTTGATCCACTTCCAGATGATGCTAATCATTTTCAAACAAGGTGACAGCTTGATTAGCACAATGTACGCTTCTAGCCGTCTTCCTGGTGCTCCTATGAGGATGCCAGGGTCTTATTTTCAGAACATGCTTCAGTGTTGTCCTGGGTTGTATTGAACTTGTTTAACTATAGGTTTAACAGTTCCTATGATGTTTATGTGTTTATACCAAAAGGTAGTGCTTTTGATGTTTGAGGAATAGGCTAAAGTGTACAGCAATAATGCACTGCAAAAATCTTGGGCTTGATGATTAAATGTATTTTCAGCGAGGATGTAAAATGTTGTTGCTCACAAAAGGACACTTCATTGCACTGCCCACTTCAAAATGACGGCAATGCAGTCAGTTCCAGGCAAATTGCTGCGACCTGACAATGGCATGTCTGAAGGCCAACTGTTTAAGTGTAGCATATATTGCATTCAGCTACTGCAGTCTGTCGACCACATCTACAGTAATTCGAGATCAGGGTGTCTGGCCAGCTGGATCAGGTGTGTTTGTAATAAGAAACAGCTTCCAATGCTGTCATTCCCCTCTGGTTCCATTATAAGTGATTAGTTGTATCAAGATGCAGTATCTACATTACCATTTGAGTGAACGTAGATACATTTATACATTATATGAGCAATGACTAGCAATTCATCAGGATTAAAAGGAGATGGAAATATTAATATTTTGGTAGGATATGAAATAATGTACTATTTAGGCAAAAGTTGTGGAACAAGGTTTTTAATACAGCTCATAATAAAGGGATTCATGAAAGATATATTCCTATAAGGGTCTCCTATAAGTCCTGCTGAGTTTACTTTTTTGCTCCTACCGTTGGCTTACTGGGACCTTTTACCATTGAATCTCTCACAACCTCACAAGTTCCCTATGGTGAATCCAACAAAACCCACAACTGTGTCTGTTTGAGGTTTTAATGATGGTACTAGTGGTGTGGGGGACGTGACTCCCACTTATAATTGGTGCCTGGTGTCTGGAGGTGAGGCTTTGACACCTTAACCTCTCTTTATACCCTCTACGTGACGTCTGTATGAACTAAAGGTGTTTAGAGCAAGACCTGTTGGGAGTGCTAAATTTTTGTAGCCATGTGGAGATGTTATTTTGCATGCGCAGAAAGAGAAATAAGTATACATGGTAGAGATATTATAACAGCTTGCTGATGTCTCTACCATTCTTTTTTTCACTCATATATACTTCATAAATGGCCTCTGTACAATCATGCCGCTACAATAATCTGTAACAGCGACGATGGAACTTCGAGTGAATAAAGAAAATTTGTTCTAAAAAAGAAAGAAGGTGATTAGTGTGCACATGTTATATCCAAGACACGAGGCATCCACATTTGTTTGATCCCAACCTAGCAGGGTTCAGATTTGTAATGGTCGGCCATCACAACATCTGGTAAATTCTGGACTTTTATACTGTTGTTATAACAAGTCACCACTCCCTAGCCAAATTCTCAGTATCCACATTTTGAGTTTATACGTTTTTTTCTTCATGTTCACTTGGTGATATTCTAAAGAAAATGATACAATCAAACGGGCATGTGAACCAATTCACATCATCGATTTGCATGACCGTCATCTTTCTTATACTTTCGTATTAAAGTGGCATTCTCACCAAGCGTATCCCACTCACAATTCTAGTACTCTTCTAGTCTGCTATGTGGTTAAGTGCGAGTGTTGAGAATGCCCCTTTAACTGTTTAAAGTTTGAGCCATACAGTGTTTACCTGCTTATAAGCTGGTTCTGAGTAAAAGCCTGTCCAATCTCTAACCCAGGTATATATACAAAGGCATCCTTTCTCTAATATAAGGCGGGGCTGATATTAGTTCTCAGGCAGATATATACATTATTTAAGGAATCAACATGATATATGCAGATTGGTGCTGCAGGTAAAGAAGAATAAAAGGTCGCTGGCCAAAATGCAAGAAAATGTATACCTACACTAACCGCACATCAAGATGGGACCATGGAAGGCGTCCATTACATAATATATCCTAATTACAAATGAAAGCTAACCCTCAGGTTTGATTATCCATATAGAGACAAGGATCGCAAATAAAGGTTTCATTAACGACACCCACAGGATTAATTGCTGCAGAAGGTTGCATTGGAAGGACTGTGACTGGAAGGCACACATTTAGGCTTGATCACTCACCCAGGCATTATCAGAAATATCTGACATCATCTACCTCCTACTTGCATTTACTAACAAAGGACATTATGTGAAAAACAGTCACAAGTATAAATCTGATTTTGAATGACCAATTTATTTTTGTCAAATGGAGGTCTATTTCTTACGCACCACTTTAAGAATTATTATTATTATCTAATCTTCAGAGATGACGGTATTCCGACCACTGAATAAACATGGGCAAGTGTTAAGAACAGTAGGATGGTGTCAAAAAGAAAGGAAACACTGATTAACAAAGGAAATCCATAAGAAAAAACTGCATTATTATTCTACCCACAGTTGTCCACCCTCACATACCCTTAAGATGTCATCAGGGTGTCCTTGTGACGCCTTTAAGGGGGCCTTAATGCCTCTCAGTGTTGTCCTCCAGGGTCTCCCAGATGTGTAAATTCACACGGCTTACATGATAACCTACAATCTTGAGTATCATAGACCGGGCGGGTGTCCATACACAAATAGCTAAGGGTCCTGCTGGTGGTTCGACTGTGCAATCCCAATATAACATAGGGGACCTCTTCAACTTGGCAGGGCCTTAATTCCCAAAACAGGAAAATGCTATCATACAAGTTCATATTCTAGTGCTGCAGGGACATTTCAAGACCCTGTACCCCGTTGCTTCATAAAGTCCTACTTCCTGAAACTGGCACTAAAACATGACTAAAGCTATCTTCCCATGTCTGCATCAGTACCATAGAAACTAATACATCATTTTGTTTAGAATTGTAAAGTGAAGATTTGAGATGCATTAGGGTTGATATACTTCACTATGCCACCATTTTACTTTGACATAAACAATCAACTAACGTTTGCAGTCATCTAGTTTCAACAATGTGCCCTCTTTAACAATTGGAATGGATATATTGGATCATTTTAAACAAGTTTATAGGATTGTGATGTGTACAGCAATGTGTATAGATGCCAAGATAAATGTTTTTATATGGGGTAAAGTTTAGCGCAGACTTGCAAGCTGTTTAGTGGGTCTTTTATTCATTTTTCCTTCAGATAGAGCCTGGTTTACAAGAAAGCTGTTTTCATTTAAAGGTCCTGGGAAAGTTCCAGATGCACAGTGGCCGAAGTGCAGTTATTGACAGGGGGCTTGTTGAAGCAAAACAGCCTGCACTCGTGAAGACTACAGTACAGGAAGAGTGTGCTGGGAACAAGTTTACCCTCTCATACAACTTTATCAAGAGAGAAATATAATAATATAAAACATATGATATAACTTCGAGAATGGAGATTGCCATTGTATCAGTGAGAGGGTTGCTGCATTTAGAGAAGGGGAACCAAAGAAAATAATTATGCACGTGCTAGGTTTGATCACTCGTGATGAATTTAACCCTTCACAGAGGCAAATATCAGAGTCACCCAATGTCGCAAATACTACTCTCAGACAAGGGTCAGGCACTGCTGGACTATAATAGATGGGTCAAGGGCCATTCTAGTGAGGGTCAGGCTAGGCTGGACATTCAATAACAGGCTGGACCTTGGCAGACTTGCTTGAAAGTCTGGCCATGCTGGATCCTCATGCCATAGTCTGGCAATGCTGGACTCTTAGGAGAGTCTCTATCAGCCTGCAAGAGTCCAGCATTGCCAGACTATGGCATGAGGATCCAGCATGGCCAGACTTTCAAGCAAGTTTGCCAAGGTCCAGCCTGTTATTGAATGTCCAGCCTAGCCTGAACCTCACTAGAATGGCCCTTGACCCATCTATTATAGTCCAGCAGTGCCTGACCCTTGTCTGAGAGTAGTATTGGCGACATTGGGTGACTCTGATATTTGCCTCTGTGTTGGAGTGAGTAGTAGAATATAATTGGACACCTATTATGGGATGGATTATCATGTATTCACCAACTCCTTTATTTATACTTATTCAACAGCTAAAATCTGTTATGCTACTCAAAGTGTGTTACTCTTTAAATGCATGTTCCTGCAAAACACTTCACTAGACTACAGGGTGCACTTACTTGTGGCTTCTAAACCTTTTTAGATGACAGCCTGTATGCTGACCCCTGAATGAGGTTCTGTGTTCTTAGTACCAGAACTTGAACTGTTTATCCCTTAACACAGTTTCCCCTTGAGGGTTGAGCCTTAGGCTGTCGTTCTGCAGCCACAGGACCAGGTTAGGGACCCTAATGGCACCAATGCTGCACACTCCCATCATGGTTAGCCCTTTAAGGATGGCATCATGTCTTTTGAGTTTATAAGAGTATTTATTCTTCACCAGGTGATCTTCGTAAATACAATTAATGCTGATAATGATTATATTATTATACCTTGGGTGGTGATGATGCATGAATGTAGCCCTGGCGAGTAACTTGTTAGTGCTGCATTCAAGCATCATGCTGACCATACAGGTTTCAGGGTCATGGTGTTCTACCTCATCCATAAAAGCTAAATACAATATTATTGTAATCAATTTCAATTACTCATATTCATGAATTAAAGGGGGAAACCAAGCCCTCAGCCATTTAACCCTTTAAAGTATAGTAAAATAAGCCATTATGCATGCCCGTTATTGTCAAGAAGCATGGACATTATAGCCCTGGTGACCAAACTGCCATTTCTAAACTGAAGCATCACAATCCCAAAGGATCAGCATGACTCTGGCGTGAAGACCGAGGCTTATGATGCTGCATTCAAGCATCATGAGAAGAGATTAAGAAAGTGACTGTATAGTTATTTGTTGGCTCTTTATTGGTGGGTCACCATGTATATGAATGTAAAAACCGGTGAATAACCCTTCAGCGTTAACTATATGAGAGGGGATAGTAATTTGAGTACAGCGTATCACTCTGCTACCTTCAAGGGCTAAACACCCAAGGCTGGTTGGAGACTGGACAGGCTGAATTTCCTCCTAATCTGAAATCAATTCACTCAGGGAGGAGGCGGGAGAGGACAGCTGTCTCCACCTGTTAGTACTGGGAAACACACTTTGGTAAGTTAAACATTGATGTTGCTGCTGTGTAAACTGAAGTTTTTTTTGTTTCTTACTTTTTAATCTGAGTGCACTTCTAGCTTTTCTTAAAGTCCTCCTTTATGAATGCAATATAGTGATGACCAGAGCTCGGCAATGCGCTTCTGCCAACGATGCTTTTTTCAGATTCACCCCGCTAATCTAAGAACAAATGTGTCAAGAAAAGAATAGAGAAAAAGAAAATAAAAGCTGTGTTTGTAGACATGTGTTTTAAGCGCTTCAATTAGAGGCTGACAATTGTCTTTTGAAAAGTATGGTCTGTATTAGATTGTGGTGTTCTAACATCATATAGGTAAGTTCTTGTCAGCTGATATGCCCGTATTAAACACTATCAGCAGGCAGATTCTTTAAAGCTTCTACAGGGTTTAGGGTGAAAAACAGATATTTGTCACTTTCTGCATAATTATGTTCATTTAGTCCCCCTTGTGGGAGTACATTAGTAAAATCAAAGCCTATTTAGTGTATTCTAACTATCCAAGGTTCAAAGAAGCAGATGATGGAAAATAAATGCTTCCAACACTTAATTACAACAGCCACGTATCACCTACTGTAGTCATACATTGGGTAATACAGTCAACTCCCTCTTAATGCTGCTAGACAAGTTGGCATACTCAAGCCTGCTTTTTCTTCATTTGTATCTCAGATGATTGTACAACCCATTCCCTTCTATGATCTACCATTTATTTTGGCAATCCTAAGTTTCATAATTATGTGCAATACAAGACTCTAGTTCCAACTACTATTTATGTTCTGGTGGGGTTGTTTCAAGGGACATCAGCATTGAGTGGTCTCCTACCTCAAAGTCTTACATTGCTGATCGTACCTTAGTCTATTACCCAGTGTATCACTACAGATGGCACGACCTTGTGTTTATGTAATTAAATGCATGCTAGATAGAATGCTGGAACCATTTTATTTTCCTGATCCAGTTAAAATGCACAGTTAAAAGTCACAAAATTTATTCAGACCCTATCAGTACATTGCCCTACGGAGGCTTTTTTATAAAATATGCTGAAAGGGATCTATCTATCTGAGGTAGTATGGCAGCTTTAATGCCCCCACCCTCTAATGCAGCCAATCCCTCTAATGCAGACACTTTGTATATTCTCAGACATACTTCAATACATAGAAAGTTTCTGCTCTAATCCAACCACTCCCATCAATGCGGCGACTTTTCAATAGTCCCAAGGGTGCCCACATTTTAGGGAGTTGCCAGTAGCAGTCTCTAGTGGTGTGTGCAGCGATGGAAACCATGCAGGCAATAGTCAGCTCAGCGACGCCACCTAGAGCCCTCTATCAACACTATATCAAACTCTACCAGAAAGTAAATGATAGTTGAAATTGAAGACTTGTGCTGCATTTGCTCAGTCATTTCGAGGTAGTCACTTCGGAGAATGCATAACATCATATCATGTTGCAGCTTCGTTTATCAGCTGGTTATCACCATTCAACGGGAGACATACACTGACTCTAAGAAAACTTTCTTATTTAAATAGATTAGCATTGAAACCATAGGCGAGGTTATACAAATATGAAATAGTGTTATGTTATTCAGAGCAACTGCCATTCAACTCTTCTGCTGACTCCGGTATTTCCTAACTACTATACAAACGCCTTGGCTAGTTGGATGGGAGATCCTCTATACGGAAATACAGCCTTCTA
This sequence comes from Harmothoe impar, assembly GCA_947462335.1. Taxonomy (NCBI): domain Eukaryota; kingdom Metazoa; phylum Annelida; class Polychaeta; order Phyllodocida; family Polynoidae; genus Harmothoe; species Harmothoe impar. The sequence continues at coordinate 60,623,529 of OX381712.1, read as the reverse complement.
GAACTGTAAACACTTGAAGAAAATTGAGATAGCCTGGATAGTTTATACATCAAGGAAAACTTAGTCCGAGCACTTTACAATACCACCATGTAATGAGCACCTGAGATAACGGATCACAGGTAGACCCTGGGAGGAAATGTAATAGAAGATTTATGGATAACCCTTTAAGAATGGCATGATGTATTAATGCACCATACCCATGGTGCATTATAATAGATGAATGCAGCCCTAGAGAGTAACTCACCAGTGCTGCATTCAAGCACGATGCAAACCATACAGAGTTCAGATACCCAAGGGGTCAATGATGCACTGGCGAGTTACTCGCTGTGACTGCATTGGTGCATTATGCCGACAAATGTCATCTTTAAGCGACATCTATCCTTAAAGGGATAAGATATTACAGACTCACTTTTACACTACACCGCCTCACTAAAAGCTAAAAGCTGTGATATATCCAAACACAATAATATACATGTCTGTAGTCTAATTAAAGAGAAAAAGGATATCTAAACGGAAGATACTAATTCTCTTTCTTAAGTAGCTGTCATCAATTGATAACACAGTTTGAGTGGGGTGGATTATCATGCTATCATGCATGTATACCAATGATTTTAAGGCATCCACGTTTTCGCCCCACCCCCCTTTTGAATTTGATTTGGGTGCTTACTTAAACTTTTAAAACGGATGGGCAATCTCTGCCAATCCCTAATTCAATTGTACATCCTTCAAGACACAAATATAAGGAAAAAATAACAATTACCTGATCTTATCATCGATGTGTTTCATAATACCAACCGTCAAGGGTGTGAATTAGTGAAGCCTCCTTAGCATATGTTTTGCCTTTTCCTTACTAGTTAGCGTAACTTGAGTAGTAAGAGAGTTCACCAAAAAATTTCTAGTTCCGCTTTTACAAGAGGGATGCAGATCTTTGCCACCCCTCAGACAGGTTAAAATTGATTGTGGCCGACCCCTTTGAGCCAGAGTTACGGATAGTTTCTTGTGTCATATTCCCCGGAAACTCCAGATATTCGGAACGTTTCTGGAACTTTTTCTGGATACTTTCTTGAATGAGTGAAAAATTCACGTCCCATGAACATTATTTACTTGAGTAAAACTCGGGGAATACACATCACTATTGAACACGCAAGCAGTTATACATAAGATTCTAACTTGTGTCATTCTTGAGTTCTGTTTGGAGGGAAGGCATGGAGTTGAGCATGGCCAGACCGGCATAATACGGCTCATTTGTTGGGCCTAAAACTACGTCCTGTTGCATTACGTGGCATAATACATAGACTCTGAGGACATGGCCAGACATGCACTAAAAGGCTATTAGATCATAGAGTACAGTATTTGGCTGAGAGCCAGACACTAGGATAATTCCCTGCCCCCTTACTGAAATCTAAAAACCTGTTCACGTAGCACATCTCTTTGCTCCAAGTGCCAATAGGCTGTGTTACTCTGTCATGCAACAGTTGTGTGAGGACATGACAACTAGACAAGTTCTGGAAGGTGTTTCACAAGAACCTAATACATGCATTGATCTAGTCTGCGTACGAGTGGTGCAAAAAGAATATGAGTCTGAGGAAAAGTGTTTCAAAGGGATCAATCTTAAAATGGAGTTACGAGTGGTGCACTCGGAGCATAATAGCATGATCCTTTTGAAAAACCTCCAATAGTCATGCTATTGCCATTTTAAAATCACCACTCATGCTGCAATAGCGCGCCTTTTATGATAAAAATGAGTCTATTTAATATTATTATCACAATGCCAACATTATTAGAGACACGTAAACTATACGATATTGTTCTCTCGATCTGGGACGCGGAAATTTGAGAAAATATTTAATTCTGGTGCAAAAACAGCAATAATAGGGGATAGTATGAGGTCCCCACGTCTAGAGCTTTTAAAACACTTTACATGTACTCGTAACGGGCTTTCCAGTGGCAGTATAACTCATAGAATGCACTTGCAACATCTTGTAAAATACTTGGTTCACACCCAACTTACGACAGATAAGTATACTTACAACCAATGTGGTAAAAGAATGGTTGTCAAATCTGTAAGGCATGAGGGCTTAGAAACACCTTGAAAAAGATCCATCTATTACAGCCATCGTGAAACACCTTCCTGGGCTCTCCGTGAAGTGATAACAATGTTTTCTAAATTTAGATACACATCAAGATGTATCCACAGGAAATGTAATATAAAACGTCTCCCGGTGGAAAGTAGCTAATTCACCGCAGGCTGTTCTACTAAGGACTAACAGTTGTCATATAGACTAAAAGCATATTTTGGTAAAGTACTGTTATGTGGCATTGCCACCATATAAACATCTTTGAATAATCAAGCTTCGCAAGAAAATGGCAAGAAGTTATGAATAGGGTATTGTGCTCTGTATATCAAGACTAACTCCTTCAGAGTAAAAAGCACATCATTCGAGGAAAATTGATATCCAGCAATCCGATCCGATAAACATTAAAGTGGTAGCTTTTGTTTTAGCTTTGAAATAACTGTACCTTCTTCGATTACCAAAGTAAGGATCCATTGCACCGTTTTTATGCCAGACTTCAAATTTGACGAAATTGGGATTTCAATTGGAGTTGACTGGAGGTAATTGAAGGGGGGAGGGCTTCAGAGAATGATGGACAAGAAATGAACATTTGCAGGAACCTCTATCCATGTAGCTGCTCAGAGCTTTTCGTCAGGGATTTCTACCACACAGAGCCTCTTTAAGATTGACTCTCTGCCAAAACCTCCCGGCCAAACCTGAAGGTTTTGTCTCAGGGAGTGTTTATTATTTAACACAATAGAAGAGTTGTTAAAATTCTGTAAATGATTTAGTCTCTCTATTTTGGAAGAGCCCAATTCCTTTGATTTAAAGTAGCCTCAGGTTTTTTCACTGTGAAGGGTACAATTTGTATAGGTAAAATAATTCTGCCCCCGCCCCCCTATATAAAAAAAAAGATCACACCCACTGCTGTAATCATGGACTGACTTGGAGCTCCTGTCTCCTAACTCAATTACACAATGACGTTATGTCTACACAGGGTGTGATTATCCTCCATTACCACGTCATAATCATGTCATCCTCCCATTACTGAGTTAGGCCAGTCCTAATCAGACTTGTAAGCAGAAGCTGTCATAGACTAAATGACATCTCCATGTTGAGACGCAGTGTGATACTCAAGGTTCATTGTTTATCTGCCAAAACGATGCAAAAATGCAGTACCAGCGAGTAACTCAGCCTTCCTCCATAGCGGCTGTTACCTCTCTCAACCACCCCAGTTTATATGATATAATTTATATAGAATTTTGTTTTAGATTATAATTATCACTCTCTGAAGAGACTGAGATGAAAATTAAATATTTACTGATGGATTCTCGCAGAATTAGATATTTAGCATCTGCTAACTATCTCCGAGACTTGTTAGACTCCAGCCAGGCGTACTATCAATAAATCAATGCAATTCAAATTTTGACATACATGATTGGTTGATATAATGTATGATCAGATGACGTACATTATCAGATCACTTTATGTGGTTTTTTTATCCTGTACGTCATGGATCCGATCATGTACATCAACCGATCATGACTTTAATATTTGAATTGCATTGATTTGGTGAGAGTGAGTTACCTCCGTCCTACCTATCGACCTGACTAGAAATTACATCTAATGAATCCAGACTATAACTCCTTAACGGCTGCATAATATTTTACACCTCCTAATCATTTAGATATTTTACCATGTAAAATAGATGATTATATTGCGAATATGCATTTATGCAGCATAATGCAGCTCTGGTGATTCACAACTGGCTAGGCCCGGGCTGCATTCATGTAACATGACACCAAAGGTCATATGACATCAAAGCAGTGTAAGGACTACCATTAAAGGGCTACCTCTTATTAAAATCGGATACTGCGGGGGAAGAAAACTGTTCCTATTTCAGTCAGTATCTTATTAAAGGCCAGACTTCCGCACAAGATCTCTGGGGATAACACCTTTTTAAATCTGAATACTCATTTACACAGAAAATGGAATCTAATCCCAGTCCACCTGGTAAATATACATAGTAAAAAGTGTTAACAGCTGTCATGTATCTAAACTAAAGTCTCATTCGCTGAAACCATTACCGGGTATTTCCTCTTTTACAATTAAGAATTTGGTGGCCTGCAGAAATTATGACAATGAAGAGATTTTCTAGCTGACTGCATCACTGACACCTTATGGGAGCGATCATTATTTAACAATACTACAGCTGGTGGGGGAGTGTATTATTCAAAGGTGTGCAGAGATTTGTTAGCCTCTTGACTTCAAGCATGTTTTTGTGATACTTGTGAAACTTGCAATACGCTCATCCTACAGGGCTACAAGACCATTTTCAGGGACACAATTATACATGACAAGTGGCAGCACATTTTTCACATTTTGACCAGGCATATGTTTACTCTGGAAAATTTATATAGGGATCTATTTATCAATAGGGGCGAGGATGCGGGTAAAACTGTGTATCCAGTTCCCAAATAAATAACATACAGTCCTTTTTGTGGTGTCCAATTCTAGCCACCGCAGTAGCGATACCAATTCTGAAAAGGTAAAACCAAACGTGATGATGTGGAAGAGGACATGTGACATATGAAATGCACCTTGAATTCATCCCTCGTTTGGAAAAAATGTCAATCATTTTAGGATGACTGGATGACAAAACAAATTACAATCAACACACTGTTCGGACACTGGACATGTGAATTTAACCCTCTTCAATTACAAAAGAAAAGAGAATCCATTCTAGTGCCAGACTTCAAATTGACAAAATTAGGATTTCAATTGGAGTTGACCGGAGGTAATTAAAGCGGGTGGCTTCCAGAGAATGGTTGACAAGAAAATGAACATCTGAAGAAACTTGGACTCCTGTCAGTGCTCATGGCTTCTCAGCAGGGTTTCTTACCGTGCAGAGCAAAGATCGACTCTTTGCTGAAACCTTCTTGCAACACTTGAGGATTTGGGAGTGGTCATTATGTGGCTGGGAAAATCCATTCCACATCAATGAGGGGCGTAAAGATAAGAGATGAGACGTCAGTTGTAGTACTTAGTATCTTTTATTAATGATAATATTAATATCAGAGTACCAGTCACTAGGGCTCAGTATAGAAGTTACTGATGGTTTCAGAATGATAAGTGATCTCCTCCTCCATCTGACCGGGGTATAAGTACAGGTGCCCGACAGGTGGAGGGGGTGCCCATGTGACCAGAAGTAGATGTAACAGTGGTTTTCATTGGATAATATACATTTGACAATTGATTGGATAATTATATAATCATGGCTTTAACATGTAGCGTGCGCTGGACCGCGGGTGGGGGAGCCGGTGTCCAGTGCACTATGGGTAATAGATTACGCAATAGGTAGCATGTACACGTGGGGGGTTTGTCGCCCACCTCCAGGTTGCCTCCAGCCAGCTCAAGTGGTCCGGTGGTGCCATACTGATGAGGGTGTACCAATTATGGCATAGTTAGTGTGTTGACAGTTAATCCTTGGGGTCAACATATAGTTCATTTGTTTGTGTGTAGGTGAGCGGTCGGTGCCTCGGTGTCTGGAGGGCCGACCGTTACCTTTGTATAGGGGGATAAGGGTCTGCTTGTGATCTATAGATTAATTATGCATGGGGGAAAGCTTGGCTTGGCTTGATGAGAAATAGGTATGTCTGACGTCTAGGTGTACTTTGATGGACATAGATTGAAAATATGTATAAAGTATTGTGCTTATTACAAATAATAATAAATATGAATATTAATAATCGTAAATCATAATTATCACGTAATATGACGTAATATTACATAATACAATGGATGAAGGTAGAATAAGGGGTTTTGTGGTGTGACAATTACTTAAGGACTCTCAGCACCCAAATTGCACTAAAACAGTTCCAAGTACATCTGTTAAACTTGTACATATTATACATTATTTGAACCATCTATAATATCTTTATCAAATTCCTTCTATCATTTGGGATTTTTCTCACTGTTGAATGTGAATGAACTTTTATCTCAACAGCATTATGGGATGGAAATTGGACATAACTTTTAGGTTTAACAAGTTAAAACTGATATTGATGTCAATCTGGGGTCCTTTTTTCCCTTCAAATTTGCACAGTTACTTAAGAATGGTACACATGGCTATTTATAGTTGATTTGAGCTATTAAACTATGCAACTTTGAAGAGCTCTGTAGACCTTAATTATCAACCATCAATAAAATAAATGCAAATGCCAACTGCATCGATACCTCTCTGTATTTCTCTTGTGGGCGCACCCCATTCAGTCTGTGATGTCTTGAGATACAGCCCTAGCCCATACTCGTGAAATACGACAGAGCCTGCATCAATTAATGGGCATTGGCTTTGGTCTATATGTTTGCTACCATGTGTACCATGGGTTAACTTGTTGGTTTTAATTTCAGTCCCATTCAACATAGGGGAGATGTCTCACCAGTTAATTCAACAGGTAAGCGTTGATGGGTTTTTATAAATAAATAGTTCAGGCCTCCTACTCAGGAAGAGCCCAACATTCTCTCCACCATCTCCAAATTAAAGCTAAAGAACTGAGAAGGGGTAACATGTTAAACCCCACCTCCAGCATGGGTCAAACTTAGTTTGTTTCTCCCGTGTAATATCAACCGATACCCTCCTCCCCTGAGGTTAAATAATGACCATCTCCTGGAGGAAATGCAGGACTGATTTGGAGCTCTTTTTCTTGTCTTTTAACCCCCTAACACACCGATATTGGGTCGAGACAATAGGGGACTATCTTCAATTCCAACATCATAATCAAGACAGCTTCCCTATTACCGTGTTAGGCCACTTCTAACCCTTTAAAGATCGCATAGTGTTATAATCCACAATACCCGTGGTTGCCATGATACATGTATGCAGCTCTGGTAGAAATAATCGCCAGTGCTGTATATTCATGCATCATGCCGACCAGTGTGTAGCATGTGAAACATCTGGTACCGCAATGATAGGTGAATGCAGCACTGATGTGAAACTCACCAGGGCTGCATTCATGCATCATAAAGACCAAGACCCTAGTTCATTACAGCGCTTTTGTGCCACTTAACGGTATAATCTTGTTAGCCGAAACTGTCTGAGACAAAATAGTGAGACATGATATCCGCCCTGCATTAACCCTTTAATGATCGCGGTATACTCAATGCTTCATCAATGCGCATTAGTTAATATTTATTTTCTGATGCATGAATTCAGAACATCTGAGTTATTTGCTGGTGCCGTATGCATGCATGGATCATGCACACAAACGGACATGAGGCCCAAGTGGGATTCGGGGGGGGGGGGATTTTGTGTGAGGAGTGCAGTAAGGCCATTTTCCAATACATGTCACATACGATTATGCCAGTGGCAAACCTTAAAGGAGGGCGATTCCCTTTGTTGTCATGATGCATGGATGCAGCAATGACAAGTAAATCACCAGTGCTGCATTCATACATCATGCACACCATACTGGGTCGACATACGTTGAATGCAATGAAATGATGCTCAAAAGCAAATGGAAAAGACCACAAAATGGCAGAAGTATTAAAGCGATGCACCGGCCTTAGAGGGTTAACGGCAACAGACTAGTCCGCCATGGTGTGAATCCCAACCTAATGAGTCGGACTGATCCCGCCTGTCAGCGCCATTACCATATGGTCTGTCACAGCCATTAGTCCTTTAAGGACAGCAGAATACATTCATGCATCATGCCCTTGGTCGTCATGATGCATGAATGCAGCCCTGGAGAGTAACTCGCCAGTGCCGCATTCCAACATGATGCCGACCCTATAGGGTTGAGCCATTCCCGAAGGGTTGGTATGATGCACCGATGCAGCACGGGGGATTTACTCGCCGGGGCTGCATTGGTGCATCAGGATGATAAATGTCTTTAAGCGACATGCCATCCTTAAAGGGTTAATAAGAAGCACTTCTCAGGGGTAGACACGGACACAGACTGCACAGAAAGAGACACATGTTATCATAAAGGAATCCCCACATTAGTTACTGATGACTTCCTGTTTACAGTAAAGGAAGTCACTGGGTATGACATTGGGTGATATTGTGATGCCACGGTCATTCAGCGGCCATATGAAGGCATTTTGTGAAAAATGGGGTTATATAAGAGAATTGAATATTTCACACGGCCTGAGTATATTCATTACGGTGTTTTATGCTGTATTTGATGTAGCAGTTAAATATGTTAGGTCCACAGGACCTATGAAAACATATGATGGAGACATCCTTGATTCCTTTTCATATCAGTAAGCTCTAACGGGAACTCCTTTATTGCAAATTAACTTACGATGACTTGTACCTGATTATATTATGGCTATTTATACCTATTCGCTTTATGGAAAATATCCACATGCTAGGACAATGTAAACTGTATCTAATGCCATTCAGTCATCAATATCAACAAAAGTGTATCATTGGGCCCAACAATTATCATTACCCTCTTCCGATACCAAAAAAGGTTAATTTATGTTAGACTAAATACGTATTGACACTATTGCTTTGCATACATTACATGACCATACAATGCAAGTAGCATGCAAAATGATGCCACAAAAAGGTTGATGTGCAACAGTAAAAGGCATCCTCTGCTTATCGTGATGGATGGTTCTTACACTTCTCACTAGAGAGCATGGTTGTGCAGTAGGATCTTAGTTTCACAATTGCCTTGTAGGGGGCACTACTGTAGTGACGCCACGGATGAGGTTAGAAAAATAATATGTGGATCAACAAGGGAAAAGGGACCTCCGCGCGGGGTTTTTAGTACCAACTTTGGCCACCAGGGGGCCCTATATAGCCAAAAAGGACCAAAATATAGTATAAACATATCTATACTACTTTTTAATGTAGAATATGATAGGCCACATTAGAAGATTCCATCTTTGGTAAAAACATTCCATATTTGGAATGGAAAGGAACGTTTTTGGGCCTAAATTAGTGTTTCTGCACATGTTGGTTGCCATGGAAACATGATTTTCATTCTAATTTGAAATTTTTTTAAAACTGATTAATAGAAGGCTCCACAGACGATTTCTATGCTGAAAACAAAATGTAAATACCATTTTTAGATCAAAAGCTGTGACCAAATGTTTGAAAAAGTTTGGATTTTTGGTGATTAGCATAATTATGCTAATTAGATAGGAATATCTCTAAAACAAAGTATGATAGAGCTTATTGGCACTTAAGATTGGACAGTGACCACACACATTCAGAGAGCCAGTTCTCAAAAACTAGAAGGGGTACATGATACTAAAAGATGTCACTGGAAAGCTGATGACATCAATTTTATTATTGCGTTTTTACCTTGGAGGACCCTTTTCCCTCGACTGTCCACATATGCGTTACTTTGTATGTCTATCACGGGCTGTGGTCTAAGAATGGCAGTATTCCAGAAATTTAGTATCATGTCACTTGATTTATGACATCACCGTGGCACTTGGCAGCCACTGCATTAGCGTGGATTCTAAATTTTATTTTCTTTCTTTGTTGTGTGTATGTGTTTATGTTTTGTTTTATTCAATTTTTTACAAAGAGGGACCCGCATACTATGCTGATAAATATTCTTGTATTCACCCAGTCCACCGGCAGAAGAGTTGTCCGTCCTAATTATAAGCAAATCAGAGGAGGGGATACTGACCTATATACTGACCAACTGATAAGGGACGATAAAGCCAGCAGATGTACATACAGCAATGGGTCTCGATGCAAGAGGGCACTCTATAGTAGGGTGGCCGGAAGATTTCCATAAATCAATCTGACAAATATGTATCATGTATGCAAAGAAAGCACCAATATTCGCATTTAACAAACTCTCATTGTTATCTTTAAACTCTTGATAGTAAATGGATGGTAGTTGATTAGAAGTACCTCACCCCTCTCACCTGTCTGACAGCTTTGGATATTTCTACATTGTACATACACAGTACCAAAATCATCACTCATAGCACCTACCTGCTGCAGTGTTAAATTTATACACTAATTGCTACCATTCACCCGGTATAGATCTCTTTATAGTCCTATAAGTGTGGTGCCCTCTTGTGTTATTCATATGATGATGTAACGGGCAGCTGTGACTGCTGTGTTATTTGCATATCTATACTTATGTGGTTGTTATGATTGAATATGACACGGTTCTATTATTGTTCATGACATGTTTTATTCATGATATGCCTTGAGATTGAGGGCTGAGACCCCCATATGACCCCCAGCAGATAGTCTGACGCTGGCTGACACCAGGCTGTGTCTCACGACCTTGGGACAATGTTTTTGTCTCTGACCGGGTGCCGTCTCTGACTGGGTGCCGTCTCTGACCGGCTGCCGTCTCTGACCAGGTGTCAGAAAAAGGTGTTTTAAAAAGAATTATACTCATATATATAAGGATTTGGAAAAACGTTATGGCGGTTGTTATAAAATCATAGTTATAATTATAATTAGCCTCCTGCTGTAAGTATTTTGACACAAACACATACGAAAGACTGAAAGAAGACCCAGTCTCGATATATGCTGAAAAAGTAGATGAAAAAATCATGGACATGACAGCGGAGGGGGAAATCTCCTACCTAATGGCAGGGTCCATGAGGAACATCAAACCAAGAACCCCACACATCTACTTCCTCCCAAAAATCCACAAGGGGGTGCTACCACCCCCAGGGAGACCAGTGTGTTCAGCCAACGGCTGCCCCACTGAGAAAATCTCAGCATTTGTGGACGCATTTCTAAAACCGCTAGTCCCAAATATAGAGTCGTATGTGAACGATACAACGGACTTCATAAACAAAATAGAGGACCTGGACCCCCTACCAGAAGGGGCCACCATAGGGACTCTAGACGTCACTTCACTATATACAAACATACCCAACGGGGAAGGTTTGGCGGTTATAGCTGAAAGACTAGAGGAAGTCAGAGACTCGAGACTCATGCCGAAAAACAGGAGTCTAATCGAGCTACTGGAAATGGTTCTAACCATGAACCACATCCAATTCTCTACAAAAGAGAGGTCCAGCCATGGGCACCAGACTGGCGCCATCATATGCCAACATTTTTATGGAGAACATAGAAACAGCAGCACTACTTTCAAACCATGAAAAACCAACTGTCTGGCTCAGGTACATAGATGACATCTTCTTTGTGTGGACACACGGAGAAGACAGTCTACAACGATGGCTAGGACACCTCAACAGGTTCCACGACACCATCAAATTCACAGCTGAATTGTCAAAAACAGAGATCACGTTTTTAGACACAAGAATAAGACTAGACACAGAGACCAGGGAACTGTACACGGAACTGTACTGCAAACCGACTGACGTCAACACGTATCTAGACTATAAATCAGCACACCCAATGTCAACCAAACAAAGTCTACCGTACTCACAACTACTCAGAATCTTTCGCATTTGCCAAAAAAGCGAAGATTTCGAGAAACATAGCCAAAAGAAAATAGAAGAGTTTGTAGAAAAGGGATACCCCCGAGAAATCCTAGAAGGGGCCCTAGCCAAGGTGAGGGAACAAAACAGCGAGCAAACCCTCAAACCCAAACCCAAAAAACAAAAAGACAAAGACACCACCTACCTGATCAGTACCCACAGACCAGGCAATTATAACATTATCAACAAGACTGTATCCAAAAATTGGGACACACTAGGAAAATCCAAAACGACAAAATTCCTCAGAAGGGCGGGCCTAGTGAAGGGCCAAAAAAGACCCAAAAACCTGAAGGACCATTTGGTGAGGGCCGCGACCAATTACCCAACGTCGGAAGACGAAGAAGACGGCATCTCCAGAAACACAGAAAAACAGAAAAAACAGAGAACAAAATGTCGGAAATTGTTTTGTGACAAGTGTGCCCGCCTAGACAAGGGCGGGGAGATCAAATCCAAGACAACAGGAAAAAGTTTTGTATCGAAAACAAACATCACCTGTGAGAGCTCGAATCTAATATATTGCCTAAAATGCAGAACATGCAAAATGCAATACGTCGGAAAAATGGAGAGAGCGCTCAAATTCGGAATATACGAGCACGTTCACTCGGTAAAAAAGAACGAGGGAGAGACAGATGTGCCTTGGCACTTCAACCAGTGTGATCACAAAAAGGACAAAGACATGAGGTTCTACGTCGTGGACTTCATAAACCGACACCCAAAAAGCGACGAAGGGAGACGCCTACTAGCGGTAGTGGAATTCCACTGGATAGAGAAACTTCGTAGTCATTCACCCTTGGGGATGAACACGAAGGACGGCAGCCATGGGTGAAACGTCAACACGTCCTCGTTAAAAAAGCAACACCGAATTTACTCGGCGTTTCACCCTACAAGGACTAATTCCTATAAAACTGCCCCGGTCCCTCATACATGTCCCAAACCAACTTTATCTATAAACAATGTACCGTTCATAGAGTTATGCACAAATAAATAAAAGACTAGGCCTAATAAACTGCCATTGGGGTTTATTGTCTTTTATAAAAATATATACATAGTAGCACTATAGAAATATTTTTCCCGTCAAATCCACCTGATGATGACGCCATAAGGGTCGAAACTACAAAGTGGGGCCTAGCACTGGAGGTGCTAGGCCCATTAAATCATACTAAGGGATACACCCTTAAAAACTATGATTAAACACCCAACTCCACCTAATGCTACTAGGCCATAGGCCTACTCACCCAACAAATACTTATGAAAAGAGAAACAGTCTGTACACTAATTATAGTTATGGGGCCTGGTAGCTCCTAGACTATGAATAGTACAATACACACCACAAACCTAGGCCCCACTAAAGTATAGTGCCAGTGTCTAGCAAACTGCACTTGTGTGAGCACAGTGTCAGTATGAATTGGTCAGAGCCTGACCCCAGTGTGACCAGCTGACCACATAAGTAACCAATGGGAGCAATGGTGGGAAATTTGATGCATAATTAAGTCCAGCTGGGATATATCAGCAGGGCCTAGGGCACTTTGTAGTTGTGTATTATTGTAGGAACGAGGAATGTTGGAGTCCCCTTTGACCACAACTACAAGAATGCCCTATATGCCGCTTGTTGTTCACCATGTAAACTTAATTATGCATAGAAACTGCCGCCCTTTGATCTCATTGGTTCCCTCTCTTTCATGTGCATTCTGGTGCCCCAGATCCATACTGGCACTTGTTTTAAAGTGTAGATGGTGCACACTGACTCAGTACTGGTGTACTGTGCGCGTGATCAATTTTGCATTTTTTGTCAGTGACATTCTATTCCTGTTTAGAAATTCATTCCAGTGGAGTCTATCAGTGTGTCACTATGGAGAAAAATTGCTATTTGTTTATCACCGGGGTGGGGAGAGATGAAACCTTTGATAGTTCACTGACTATTAATAGGTTTTGTACGGTAGTTTATCAGGGGCTGGGCCTTCCATATTAGGTGTTCTATTATGAATGGCTCTTCTGTTTATATATCATAAAAAATGACTCTTTTTTATGAGATTCTTGTAGTTTCGACCCTAGATGGCGTCATCATCAGGTGGATTGACGGGGATAATATAGGGCCTATAGTTCTACTATAGGTCTATGTATTGAATTAAATAACCCTCCCTCGGGTGGGCTAGTGTTTTTTAATTCATATCTGTGCATAAAGTTTTGTATAAGGTGCTTTATATACAATATGTTTTGGTGAACTTGTCTGTGCAGTTTTGTATATAGGACCAGGTTATGGCTGGTATGGTCCCCAAAATGGATTGCAGGTTTGCTTAGGAACGAGGACTGATTTGGGGCCTAACCATGGCTGCCGTCTTTGGTGTTCATCCCCCAAGGGGAATGAGTTTTTCGATCCAGTGGAATTCCACTAGAACAAGGAGTCTTCTACCTTCGTCACTTTTCGGGTGACGCGAGATGAAGTCTACGACAAATATTTTGACGTCACTCCTTTTCTGATGATCACACTGGTTGAAGTGCCAGGGTACATCAGTTTCTCCCTTGTTGTTGCCAATAGCTCCTAGATGTTCGCCTAGCCTGAATTTCAGGGCGCGTTCGGTTTTTCCCACATACTGCATTTGGCATCTCTTACAGTATATGAGATTTGAGCTCTCACATGTGACGTTGGTTTTTGCCGGGAATGTTCTCCCCGACGTTTTTGAGGATATTGTCCCACATTTGTCAATTTTGACACATTTGTCACAGAACAATTTCCTACATTTGGATTTTTGTTTTTTAGGTTGACTGTGTCGTACTATACCATCTTCCTCGTCATCTGAGGTGGGGTAGCTCACTGCTGCCCTTACTAGGTGGTCTTTGAGGTTTTTCGGGCGACACTGGCCTTTGACCAGTCCGCCCCTTTTCAGGAATTTGGTTTGTTTGGACCCTCCCAGTCTGTCCCAGTTCTTTGAGACAGTTTTGTTTATGATATTGTTTCCCGGTCTATGGGTACTTATCAGGTGGGTGGTGTCCTTGTCTCGCGGTTTTTTGGCTTTTGGTTCTAGGGTGGCTGCTCTGTTTTGGGCTTTTACTTTCATGTATGCCTCGTTCAGGAGTTTTTTGGGGTACCCTTTCGCCTCAAATTCCGCGATTTTTTGTTGACTGTGTTTCTCAAAGTCTTTCAGATTTTGACATATTCTGAAGATTCTGAGTAGCTGTGAGTATGGTAGACTTCTCTTTGTGGAGAAGGGGTGGGCCGAGGTGAAGTCTAGATAATTGTTGACATCTGTGGGTTTTCTGTACAAATCGGTGTATAGGACCCCAGTGTCTTGATCTAGTTTTACGGTGGTGTCTAGGAAATTTATTTCCCTAGACGACATTTCTGCTGTGAATTTGATTGTATCATGGAAACTATTTAAGTGTTGAAGCCACTTCTCCAGTTCATTTTCTCCGTGTGTCCATATGAAGAAAATGTCGTCTATGAACCTTAACCATGTCTCTGGTTTCAGGGTATGTGAGTCAAGCGCTGCTTGCTCCACATTTTCCATAAACAAATTTGCATACGAGGGGGCGAGCCTGGTGCCCATAGCCGTCCCTCTTTTTTGCAGATAATGTCTACCATTGAATTGGATGTGGTTCATGGTGAGAACCATTTCCAGTAGGTCTACCAAGCTGTTGTTTTTCGGCATCAGTCTTGGATCCCTAGTGTCCTTTAACCTTTCTGCTATCACCGCCATTCCCTCACCATTGGGGATGTTGGTGTAGAGTGAGGTTACATCTAGAGTCCCTATCCTAGCCCCTTTAGGCAATTGGTCTAGGGCCTCTATTTTGTTGATGAAATCTGTTGTGTCTTTTACATATGATTTTATTTCTGGCACTAGTGGTTTTATAAATGCATCTACAAATGCTGAGACTTTTTCTGTAGGGCATGAATTTGCTGAAACCACTGGTCTCCCCGGGGGTGGAATTACCCCCTTGTGTATTTTGGGGAGGAAGTAGATGTGTGGGGTTCTGGGTTTCACATTTCTTATAGAGCCTGCCATTTTGAAGGATATTTCA
Organism: Harmothoe impar; assembly: GCA_947462335.1. NCBI lineage: Eukaryota > Metazoa > Annelida > Polychaeta > Phyllodocida > Polynoidae > Harmothoe > Harmothoe impar. The sequence continues at coordinate 60,608,020 of OX381712.1, read as the reverse complement.
CCCTCCGATGTCATTTCTATAATTTTATCATCTACTTTGCCTGCATAGTACTCAACTGGGTCTTCTTTCAGTCTTTCGTATGTGTTTACATCACTTAATTGACGCATGCCCTCTTTCACATAATCCTTGGTATTCTGTATCACAATGGCTCCGCCTTTATCAGCTGATTTGATTGTGATATGAATATCTTTGGATAAGTTTGTCAGAGCATTCTCCTCACCTTTGGTGAGGTTCCTGCCTGCTGGTGTGTGAGATAGGAGTAGGTTTGATACTTCCATCTCATTTATGGCAATGAAGTTTTCCAAATTTCTAGGGCCATGTGGTGCGACCCAGTTGGATTTTTCTCTTAAATCCAACATGAGGTCTTTGTCTTGGTATGGTATACCAACACTACCAATGGCTGTTTTCTTTTGGATCACTTTATTACCCCAGCATTCCGTTATCAGAGGTTGATTTTTATCACCCTCTGATAGCGGTTGACCACTCCCATTCTCTTTGTCTGGTTTGTGGAAGAAGGTTTTGGTTCTTAGGGTGTTATGAAACTTGTCTAGTTCTATTTTCAAGTCACCTTCAGAGATATGTGGTACTACTGGACAAAAGTTAAGACCTTTACTCAGTAAGCTAGTTTCATCTATGGTTAGATTCTTAGCTGATAGATTTACTACATTGCTAGGTAAATCAGACACAACATCAGGGTAATTTTCATTCAACTTTATGTTGGACACTTCAGCGGACAAATTAGTGATACAATCATTGTCGACAGTGGTGCTGTTGCCAGCCGTGTTTGAAATGTCATTCAGGGGTTGTCTGACCTTGAGCCCAAGGTCAGTCGTGGGTCTTCCCGGTTCTGGGGACCCTTTCCCCCCCTGCCTCTTTTTCCTCGGCCTGCCTTTCCTCTTCCTCTGCCCCTGGCCCCCCCCCCTCCAGGGAGGCATCCCGAAAACCCGACTTTTTACGTGTGTCAGATTTGTTGCCAGATGTTGGCGGCTTGTCTGCTGCCTCTGTGGCCACTTTGGCAGCTTTCGCTGCTTTGGTAGCCTCAGAGGCTGCAATGGCAGCCTTTTTCTGAGCATCACGTATAGCCCGGTAGGGATCCAAAATCTGAGTGTCAGATAGTTGGCGGGTGGCGGAAGTGGATTGGCGTTTGGTGAGGGTGGTAAGTTCATCAGTGTGTTCAATGTCAATTTTATCATTCACATAATCCTGCACTAGAACTATTGTCTCACCGGCTGATTCTGCGCCATTAAGGCGTTTCAGTGTATTATAGACTACTTCTAAATTACTCTCAGAACCTGCCTCATACTCTTTGGCCATAGTGGCCAAGGTGTCCTCTCCTACTTTGGTGATCAGCAGGGCAGCCTGTTTCCGGATCTTCACGATACGGGCAGCGGCTTCAGGACGGTCCATCCACTTGTCCATGTCTCTCATACCGTAGGCCCATGGTTCAGGTTGACCCGCCCTATGGTTGCTCCCATGGTATTCGGAGCGTAGCAGGGCACAGGTGCTCTGTGCCCCCTGGTTTTTGGCATAGCGCCAAAGGGGGCGGCAGACCTGAGGTAACAGGGCGTCCAGTTGCTGTGAATTGAACAAAGGGATGTTTTTATTATTTGCATTGAAATTTTTATTTAAATTTTCATTTAAATTTTCTTTTTCATTTCTGCAATTATTTTCACAAATATCTCCGCAGCTCTTCTGGCTGTGGTTTGTGAAAAAACCTGAATCCCCTTTGGATTCACAGATGTTCAGGGCACTTCCTGACATCTGTGTGTTCCCAGGGGGTTTGTCTGTGGTAGACTGTGTGGGGGCACTCCCCATGCAGTCATTCACAGTATTGTTATTTTTAATGCGGACTCTTACTGGGCTGCACTTAGCCCAGTGTGAGTCGCGCATTCGTGTGGTGCCAGTATGGGGGACACTTTGAATATGCACATCAGAAGTGTATTGCCCATTGTATAGAGTATTGGGAAGCTCCCCTCTATTTTGGCACTGTTCCAAGTCGGTCAGTCTAGCAGGCGAGGTGGTGCCTCGGCCTGTTCGACTATCCGACTCAGTGTGTGTGTGTATGAGCAAGTCATTCACATCACTGTCACTTTCATTGGCAAGTGAAATCAAATTTTGTAGCGTGGTATCATTGTAGCGTGTCTTATTGACCTTGTATGCATTGTTACTCTGTAAGTTAATCTTAGAATTACTGTTAGAGTTACAACCTGTAGTCGTTAACACATCTACTGTATGTACACTGCTTGAGGCACATAGGCAAACACCACGGTCCGGTGGGGGCTGTGTACCAGTCCCAGCCGGTCCGTTGTCGGTGTCCACGCATGGCTCGTACTCAATTGGATTTGCACATTTGGAGAAAAACATACTGATAGGTAATTGTTTAAATGATTTCTTCAAATTAACACTCACACTGTCCTCAGTAATCTTTGCTCCCGTCGGGTTGGGCGCCTCGACCATGGCCTCGTCCTTGAGGGTGGACAGGAGTCGTTTGCGCATAGGTCCGGCGGGCTCGTCTGCTTCGTCCGTCCCGCTGAGATTCTCCTTCTCTTCGGACGAGTTGAGCATGTCTGAGAGGGTTCTCTTCTTGTTTTCCTCGGCTGCAGTTTGTAGTTGTGGTCCGTAGGGAAAACAACCTCCTCGTGAAAAAAATTTGATAACTTCACAACCAAATGGAGTATTGAAGCAAGTAAGGTGTCTATACCCGCATTTCCAGGGTCAAGGAATAATGTGATGCAATCAGAGAATGTTTAATATGCATAGTTTCATCAGGAAGTTGTTTCACCTCAAATGACAATAATTTGTGGACCCCACAAATGCTACATGGACTACGGCAAGTGCTTTATTGGTGTGGCAAATGCTTTATATGATGGTTGGGTACCCTGTGATTAAGCATATGTGACACCCATAAAGCATTTGAGGGGTCCATATATCATTTGCAGGCCTCAATAAATTGTTTAGTGAATATGTTTATTAAGGTGTCAAAATTTATATTATCATGGTCATATAACAATACCATGCTATCAGTCATATGGTATCAGACTATATTGCCTATTTCTTAAGTATTAGCCATTCATATTTGTCAGAGTACAAATTCTATTATGTAATAGTTTCATAATGATACAACACATGCTTGTGTAGCTGATGTAAATCAACACACATAATATAATTATGTTCCATAATGTGAGGATGCTAAAAACAGTACATGTCATTAAGCAAAATATATGCTAGTTTAGACTCAGTTATGGAATAATAATAATGCTGAAAATTCTATTATGTAATAGTTTCATAATGATACAACACATGCTTGTGTAGCTGATGTAAATGAACACACATAATATAATAATGTTCCATTATGTGAGGATGCTAAAAACAGTACATGGCATCAAGCAAAATATATGCTAGTTTAGACTCAGTTAAGGAATTATAATAATGCTGATGAAATTCCCCAGTGTCATAAAGCTGGTTTACGCCAGGTTTTCCACATCAGTGTGCTTGTTCCAGCATTTTATACACTCACAGCATGGCATTTTATTTGAGGGTATTTGGGGGTATCCTGAAGAACGGTTTAGACCCTAGGAAATAGTGGTGTGATGGCTGGGATGAGAATTGATAATCCTGATGATGGGGTCAGATATGGTAGCAGAAATCCAGGAGGAGTTGTGGTGTAGAGCTACAGGGAGAATTGAGGAATATCTTTAATGGCCTACCAAATATTGCTGCCTTATGACATACACATCACCAGCGTAATATCATTCTTTATACCACGGTTATCCACTTCAGGCACTCAAATCAGTGCCTTAACTGGATAACCAGTGTGCATTACTGCTCAGTGGATAACCGCACTGCTATGATGTCACACAGTGAGATTATGTAGTAAACACAAGTTTACAAGGCAAAATAGATTATTATTTTCTCAAATGTTAAAACTGTGGTATAAATGGAATAATACATGAATAATGTTGTTCTATGACCATGGAAATATGGGTATAAATACCTTGTTTGTTGCAATGCTCTGAGCCTTTGTAATGTAATTCAAGAATATAATGTTTTTGGGTAATGGCCAAGTAAAATGGCCGCCATTGTCAAACTAGGCATGAATTACAGAGGAATAGGAAGCAAATGAAGAGTTTGGATGCAAAACGACATAAATCCATCCCAGAATTGAAGCAAATAGTGCTTTTTGTAAAGACACCCTGAGGTCAATTATTGTACTTTAGTGACAGAGTGTATATTAGGTAGGTCCTAATGATTTGAAAATTAATAAATCTTGGAAAAATAGTTTGAGGATTATATTTCACTATCCCTTATTTATATTTTTGCCAAAATTTTGTCCCCATTTTTAAAATGGCGCTTATGTTGTTTTGCATCCAAACTCTTCAAATCTTCTTTGGGTGGCTTAAGGGGGGCCCACTCCAACCAACTTAAAGTATTGGTTTTTATGCATGATGTATCATATAATTATATCCTTATGTTAGATTGTATGGAATAGTAGTACTTGAGCCCCGTTTAGCTCTGATTTAGGGGCCCAGCCCCCTCTGGCCCCATTTTTCCCTATGCAGGATTGAAAATTGTGTCTATTATATTACCGGTCTTGACAAATTTTGGGGGGGCCCAAACATATTCAGGCTCCCCTCCTCAGTGCTTGGAGGGGCCCAGGCCCCCCTGCCCCCCCCCCCTTTTCCTACGCCACTGTAATAGCATGATAATGTTATCTTCCCCTGAAAACATGGGTATAGATACTTTATTTATGGCCGTACCACATCTAGTTTTGAAGTAATTGAGAAAAAAAATGTTTTGCCGTAGTCCATGTAGCATTTGTGGAGTCCACAAATTATTGTCATTTGAGGAGAAACAGCTTCCTGATGAAACTATGCATAATAAACATTCTCTGATTGCATCACATTATTCCTTGACCCTGGAAATGTGGGTATAGACACCTTACTTGCTTCAATACTCCATTCGGTTGTGAAGTTATCAAAGACCACACAATTTTTGGTGATGGCGGAACCAAAATGGCTGCCATAGTCTAACTAGCCATACTACACCATTTCTCATTGCATGATTATATTCTGTGACCCTGAAAACATAGGTCTAGACACCTTTTTTGTTGCAGTACTGTATTTAGTTGCTGCTTGATTGAAGAAAACAGATTTTTTGGTAATGGCCGACTTAAAATGGCCGCCACAGGCAAAATAACGACATTTTGCGGTGGCCCCCCCCCTCAGATTTTTTTTGTGTGGATATGGACTTTACACATACCAAGTCTCTTGCTTTCATGAAAAAATTCACACTGCCTTGAAAATCATGCACATATTGCTTGTACTAAAATAGGCACAAGCACTTTTCAGATTGACTCGGGGATTGACTCCAACAATTGCATAGAAGATGTACTGGGAGAACTTGGTGGATTTTGTTGGCACATTTCTGATGATTGCCCAGGTTCTATGATAGATAAAGAGACAATTCCAAAAGATTTACATTATGTTTCTTATGTTCTACATTTTTTATGATATTTTTTCTCATTATTAATCAAAATATAGGCATAACGGGTAATGCTACTCTGAGAAAGGGGATTAAAATAGTGTCCCACTTAATCTGAATCTGCCTGTGCTACTTTACCTAACACCTTCAGCTGGTCAAACATTATTATATTTCTAAGAAAAAAGTAAATTTTACACACAGAAGAGAAAATATCCTCTAAAAATGGCCTCGATGTTAGTTGTCCCACTTAACATGATGTCCCACTTTACCTGAATCAACCCTACATAAATATAGGACTAATTCGGTTAAATGGGCTAATTAGGTTACTGGTGAAGGGGGTATGGGACGTATAATCATGTAAAATAACCATCTAGTTGCTGCTTAGGACTAATGGTGTTTACTGTGTGTATAGACGAGGAGTACCACAACAAGCCACAACAAGCTACACATACATGTGCTTTAGGGACTAATCCAGTACACGATAGTAACAGTGGGGTGATCCCATGGATCTGCAAATGGCCATCAAATGTACCTATAACTCAGGTGGGGGATACTACCACTGATCCACCTCGTGTCCCTCTGTGTACCGCCTCGTCCTGACTGCTGATGGGCTCATGAAGATGAGCGATGAAAGAGTCCAGCATTGACTACAATTTCTGTTGTCCACTGTCAGAAGTAACTGTAGCTGCACAGTCAGTTATACTGTAGAATTACAGAAAAAGGAGGTATATTCGGTATTTTTAGTGTCGTTTATAATTTCATCATCTTATAACAATATAAATATATACAGCATATAGACACCACATTGATTTAATGTGTCTGTCATGTGACAATTAAAAAGTACGTCATAACTCATTATCCCTAATGCTTATACCCAGAGGGTCCACATGTCATACGTCACTTCTGTAACAGTGAGGGGAGGGGTCGATGAAAAATGTCATAACCAAAGAAGTTAATAGAAGTATAGAAATTACTGAGGTGCCTCAACATAGTTTCCTATTGTGAGGTCTTCCCATTGAGACGTGTCCATGTGACTATATATGACATTCCTACCTAAATACTACGTATCATACTACACATTATTTTACCCAGTTTTGCACAGCTGCAGGGCAAACCGACCCTCGAATACTATAAAATATACATTGCATTTCATTAATAAGTAAATTTTTTAATCAAGCTAATAAAACTCCTGTTACATTAAATTAATATGTATTAGGCCTAGTTATACCAATTGTAATGTATTGATTCTGAATATAATGAGCGTAAACTGCCAGTATCTAGTGAGCAACCTTGGTTGATATCTTTACCACACGTATAGTATTATCTAGAATGATAACCCCAACCCTGTGAGGATGTAACTAGGTTGGGGTTTGTTTACTTAGACCGTGTGTTGGGATTTGTGAATGAAGGGACATAATCATGAAGGCTGGCGGAAGGACCCATACACATTGACCAATTAGGGGCTCGTTGCATAAGACTGTCTTTACCTTTGCTCTTAGCTCTTTTCAAAGTGGGGACTTGAAGAACTTGAAACAACGATTAGGCCAAATTTAAAAAAAAGAAGTTTGTTTCAGGTCACCCGACCGAGCCTACTAAAACAGGGTCGACCCTACTTTTTTAAAAGAAACTTTCATATTTTTACACTTTTTTCATCAACTTTAGGATTTACACAAAAACTAGTTAGTACTTTCATGATTAAACAAATAAAACAAAATAAAATACCGACTCGAGACTTTATCGTCACCCAGAACATACCTTTCTTTTTTGCACCGAATGCAAGTGTCACACATAAACACTTCAGAGTGAAATAGGGCAGATATCACAGGCTCGGACTCGAATATCCTTCCTATTGAATCAGTGCTATTCTCACGAACTCCGATACAAACAACATCTACACATAAATATAGTGGTGCTCCATATTCGTATTCGTGGGGGAGGGAGGGAGGGATGAAGGGAGGGAGGAAAGAAGGAAGGAAGGACGGAAGCTGACAGTTAGTAAAGGGAACGTAGCACAAGGAGGTACTATTACATTAATAACGAACAAAGAATACATGATGTGATATAATATCAAATAACTCTAAACGCGAGGTCTGACACTGACAGTTGATGTCGTAAAACTTGGGAATGTAAGAACGTGTAAGTGACTGACCTGAAATCGTTAAAGTATAAAGTACACCGGAGGGCATGCAATGAACGCTTGGTCATTGACGGAAATATCAAAACACAATCATATAAACTGAAGAAACCCGTCTAGGATCGTATCAATGATTGTACGTTCTTTTTAAAACGAAGTGGTGGGGGGGGGGGGGGGGGAGGGTGGAGTAGGCCAATCCGATAACCACAAGAGATCAGTGTTATCTGCACAAAACTGGACCAGTGGCTCATATAGGCATCTTTAGCTGTCCACTTGAGAGTGGACAGGGCCAGCCTGTGAAACTGGTGGCATCTGTAGAAAAGTCCAGTAGTTTGCCTCCGAACAAGATGTGAGGATGTGGACTGCTCCCGGGGGACTGCTGAATACTGCTCACTGCGAACTAGCTCTTCATTGGATATAAGATATCTGTGGAATGTCTATTTTCTACACATTAACTGTCCAAGTACAGATATTATTGTCCGCTATGCTCTACCTGGTCGACACCAAGGGTTTTATTGGTGTCATTTGCTAAATGGAGTTCATATTGGCCATTCATACCTGAAAGTATTACTTTTTAATGCCTAAGGTATATATATAGTTTATGGTGTCGCTGTAATGATTGGGCCAAAAAAAATGAAAGTTTGTTTCAAAGGAAATATACTTGTTACCTGTTCAACAATGGATCGAGGAGTGGTAGTCTGGCCTTAGATAGGGTGGGTGGGGTTTTAGTAAAACGTTTTCAAAACGTTTAGGCGTCCATGTCTTCAAGAGTGATGGACTAGTATGGCAGAACAGGACAGCTTGCATGAACAGGCAGCCTATGCATTTAGGCCGCGCCTGTAGAATCTCCGAGCACAGCAGCCTGGTATTGCAGAGTGGGGCTCAAGCCTTCACACCTCTCCAAGCAGAAACGTTGCCATATAATGTGATAGAATATAAATCAAACTCATAACAACTAAGAAATAAAAATGGACCACGAAAATACAGCATCCATAAGTTCTTAGATGACATAATGACCTATCTACTCAATGGGGCTATCTATTTCGCAAATATCACATAAAAACTTTACCTTAGTCAGTACTAGCTAACAGCAACCCAGTCAATATATATATAATATTGCCTAGCCTGGTTAGTCATTTCTGGCTTCCTACATGACCAACCTAGGTTGTTAATACTAACTGTCAGATTGTTCAGAAGAGACCGAGCTAAATTAGTCTTTCCTTTTTTATAAGTATTAAGCTAAGTCTTTTTGAGTAAGGCATTAGTCGTATTTTATTTTTACCTCAGTCTTTTTTGAAAATCAGTTCGTGGTCATTCTGACCAATATCTCTATGACTAACATGGGACAACCACTACAAACTAAGCCCCGGAACATTTAGAGTATCAGTATGAGGGTAGGGTAGGTAGAACCAGCATACTACAGCAACAGGCCAACACTAAGGAATAGTGCATCGGGAATATTTACTTTCTCTAAAAAAAGCCACAGTGTTCATGAAGGGGAACAGGCATTGGGACTACATGATCCAACCAGACTGTGGGCGGAGGGGTGTAGTTAGAAAGCACAAGGAGCATTATATAGCTTAAGCTAGCCGAGGAGGGCAAATGGTGCCAGGAGCAGAAAAGGTGAAATAGTTACCAAGCGGTGTACAATGTACAGGGATGGTGGGGAAACACATGCTATAGTTTATAAAAACCACATGATTTATATTGCGAGTATCATTTATAGTATAAATGATATATGTGGTTTCAAGAAATAAGGAAAGGGTCTAAGTGGGCTGATATTGTGGTACACAGTGGATTTGATGAATGAGTGATGAGGGGGTAGGTAGGTAGATCATGCTAATATGGCCCCAATATTTACCTGATCCATAAATAGAATGTAGTCGTGGATTCGGTAGGTGGGGCTTTGTGAAGGGGTACACATGAGTCTGCCAACATGGATCCTAATGGTCTCTTCCTCCTCAGTCGGCAACTTTACATGACAACGCCCTATGCCTCCTCGACCGTTTTCTATACTCCTCATCCTCCTTGCATATGCCCTCCATTCCTTCTCTTTCTTCCAAACTTCAATACATTTTATTCTACCAATCTCATATTCCCCCCTCTATCTCTGTATTGGTCTCCATCTGTCTCTGTCTCTCTTTCTCTGTCTTCTCTGCCTCTGTGTATGTGTCTCTCTTCTTGTCTCTCTCTGCCTATTTCCCTAGCCGTCTCGTTTTTTGTCCGTCACAATGACTAGGTCTCTTTGTCTCCATTGCCTAACCCTCCATCCGCACATCCCCCTTCCCAGTTGGACACAGGTCGTTAAATCAGCATTGACAATTGGTTTATCAATGTTGATCGACCACTTGTCAATACAGATTCGATAACATGTGTCCACTTGGCGATCACTATTTCATTTGCCCCCCTGTCCCTCCCTCCCCTTTCCACCACTCACATGTCCCTGCCCCGTCCCCTATTATGAGGACCACTGCCCCAGGTTCAATCTCTACAATTCTCACCTGTCCCCCACCATATCGCCCAGCCTCCCACCAGCCACCCCAGCTACGGACTATCTTCGATCCCCTTCCCACCCCACCCAACCACCCACCCAACCACCCATCTAATGTCCAATCCCCATCTACCTTCCACCCCTGGGCTCCCAATTCCCCAACTCCCACCACCCCTAACCACCCAATGGCCAATCCCCTTCACCCTCCCACTCAATGACCTACCCACCTTGCACCCACCCCTTGTACCCATGTTCCAACTCCCACCCATCCACCCCCAACTACTCAATGTTCAACGCCCTTCCCAATCACAGCCCTCACAACCACCCCCTCCCCCCTGCACCCCACCCCATGGCACCCATTTTATGCGCCGTTGCCTCACCTGTGCCCATCAGTGTGTGACTCTGTGGTATACTACTCAGGTGTTCCACCTCTACCTGTGTACAACCAGCCTGTCGCCAGCTGTGTTAGGACGTCCTCTTCATATACCTACCTGCCTCTCCCAGCCTCCTCTTCCCCCCAGTGTCCCCCATACCCACACCTGACTACCCACTATTACTACCAGCAGCCTACTCCACTGTCCTCACATTATAAAAGGCACTGCTGACTGCAACAGGACATCATACCTGCTAGCAGTATTTGGCTCTATAAGATACCTGTGTGGAACCAACCAGCCCTCCAGGAGGTCCTATCTAGCTATCTGCCTACTCCAGGACCCATACAACATACCCAAGCACCATCATCATCTGAACTGACATTCCCTGCAAACCACCACAGACCCAGCATCATGTGTCGAGGCAACTTCAATGACCTTCGTAAGCTGAGCTTCTACGTTGCTGTGATAGCGGAGTACTTTGGGACCTTGTTCCTTGTGCTCGTCGGCTGTGGAGCTGCTGAGAATGTAGGAGTAAGTAAACTCCACATCGCCTTAACATTCGGGCTCTCGGTGGCAACCATCGTTTGGGCAATCGCTTATAAATCGGGCGGTCACATCAACCCGGCGGTCAGCCTCGGGTTCATGGTGACCCGGAGGATCAGCGTGGCACGAGCAATCCTCTACATGGCAGCGCAGACCGCTGGTGCCATTACAGGGGCCTTAATCCTCAAGGCTCTCACCCCTGATGCATCCACCACCATAGTCAAGTCCCTAGGGGCCCTAAGTCTGGGTTCTGGTATCACTGTGGTACAGGGCTTCTTCACTGAGATGATTGTGACCTTCGTGCTGGTCTTCGTGGTGTTCTCGGCAGTGGACTCGCACAGAACCGATGTCGGTGGGTCGGTGCCCCTCACCGTGGGACTCACCATCACCATGTGCCATCTGTGGGCGGTAAGTGAACGCTTTATTATGCAGGCATTTCATAACCGAGGTCTTTCAGAACAGATTTGTGACTCCTGATATTTGGATTTTTGTCATTGGGCCTGTGTTAACGAGGATTTATCAAACTGTTTTGTTGCCGACAAAACGGTTTTGTTGGTGCCAAAACATGTTTGATATATCCTAGTGGACACAAGTCTAATAGTCTGATAGTGCAATATTTATAATTGACAAAGGTATTCATGTACGTCAATGGGTGATATTCACATATATTATGGATTTCAACATGATTTCTAATGAAAGACCCAAAGAGCTTATATGGCAACACATTTTGACTTGCAAAACATTGCTTATACAAATTTGTGACTTTTTCTGAATAAGCTCCCAGAGCCAATAAAAAAAGATCAGCGGTTTGTTTTCTTTTTCAAAAAAAAATGGAACAATGTTTTTTTTTAAGGAAATATCTATGATGCTCCCAAATAGCAGTTGCTACACAAGCTTGAATCAATATCAAACTGGGCGACCAACATTGGTCAGACAGTTTTCAATTTCAATCCCAATATACTCCCAATATACCAAATCTACAACTCAGGGATGATCAGACCTGGGGGGGGGGGAGGGGGGTCAGTGTTTTATCAAAAGTTTATTCATACAGACTATTTTATCCAGACAGAGATCTAATCCCAGGTTCCACTGATGTTTACTGCGGGACGGTGCCTCCCCTCCCTCCCAACCCCTGTTGGTAATAAATGACCACTCCGGAAATTATTTTTCCATGCCTAATAGCAGTATTCCAGTGGAACGTCTGCTAATCTGTCAACCAACAATAGCTCTTCCGTCAAATCTTGTCCAACATTTTGATTGTGGCTACCTTTAGCATTCCACTTTCACAGATGAGCGATAGACACTTAACCCCAGATCTTCTATCCAGTGAATACATTGCCTCCAATTGCTATCCTTAATGTAGCCCATGGGGTCCACTTTTCGACCTGTTACTGCCCATGGATAACATTAGATAACCCCCCTCCCATAAAATAATAAACCCTTAAATTACAATACAATACCTAACTGTCTTTGGAACATCTTGGGGTAGGATTTAGAATTTGGTACAAATCGGATACAGAGGCGTAGGAAGCAAATCTTCATTGATGGGGGCCCAGGGGGCCGACTCCAACCAACTTTAAGCATTGGCTTTTATGCATGATATATAGAATATACACATTTGTATTGAAACTGAAACTGAGTATTTGGACGTCCTTTAGTCATGATAAGGGCCCTAGGTCCCTCTGCCCCCACTTTTCCCTATGCGGGAGAGGTAACGGTAGGAAATTGTGTATATCATTTTACAGAGTTTTGACAAATGTTGGGGGGGGGGGGACAAACATATTCAGGCCCCCCTCTTCTGTGATTGGGCAGTCTGAGCAGATCGCCCATAGTGGAATGTCCAAAGAAAAGGAACCTAAAAAAGAAGGTTCTTCTTCCATTCACATTCCATCCCTAGCAACCGTCATTCTAAACACAGAAATTTGAAAAGGGCATGATGTACGGTCATAATTGTGTATAATAGGTGATGCTCAGATAAAAACTCATCAAATTATAGATGATTAAAGTTGTGTTTTTTTGCCTGAAAGAGGAGGATATTCCCTATCCTTAAATTATGTGACTATAATTATCAAACCCCCAAGTCCCCTGTAAATTACCAGAGGGGGAGTATGCTTCGGGCCTGTAAAGGTCTACATTTGTCTTTGCCGATACCAAAGTTTCCCCTGGGATCAGGGTATACCTGGTTCTCACGTTATCCACCTGGGGGAGCCACTGCCACCTGGCTTTAGCAGTGGGTTGTCTCCACACACTCGACCTGTTCTGTGTGATACAAGGGAGCCATACATATATTTACATAGATCATCAAGTAATTATTTCAGATGAGAGATGCACAATAAGGTTTCCCTTCTATATATCATGCTCGGCTGAATGGGACGCTGTTGATGTAAATTGATTCAGTTTACATAAAACATAGTTTAATTCCGGATAAGTATTAATACCCACCTATTTTGTATCTAAAACTTTAGTTAAAAGTGTGAACATTTACTGACATTCATACCCATTCATGCCTAATATAACATATTCTCACAATTAATAAAGTATTCACAACGAAGGGCTAGCGACATATCTATTTGAACGTATAGCTCATTATATACCTCAAAAAGGAGAAATTAAAATGAATAACAACCCAATTCTTAAAGTTTTGATTAGGTCAGAAGGGTGATCAAAATGATTACCCCAGCCTGGAAAAGCAGGTAACGTCAGAATGACAGTACTAGTGATAACCAACATGGTACCCCTATGCACGCCAGTAACAGGGTCTTATAAAACTATGGTATTAGGCACCATGTGCACTGGCATACGGTCATGTCATGTGTGTCTATTTTGTAACCCCAATTACCAAAGAGGTGCACAATGGTCCATCATCCCTCATAGGCAGGGTAGGCGATCAGAGAATGCACTAGACAAGAGAAGGACATTGGATGGGCGGGGAGGGGGGAGATGTCAAAGTGAACGGGTGGGGTTGGGGATGGGGGGGGGGTGGGGGTAGGTCTGAATATGTATAAGTCCCTCTAAAATGTCCCTCTATTAATTGTGACAACCTATCCTCGTACTTTTGATATTCTAAGTAGTGTTAGGCTCCTGTAAGGGGGGGGGGGGCTAATGGGTCGGGGGCCTAAATCAAGATGATGGATTGGGGCCTCTTTAATTAATAAGCCTAGGTATGTTTAACTAACAAATACTAGGCAAAGCATTTAGCAACTGCCTACCAGCAACTATAGCAAACAGCATAAGAACTGGCAACTGGCAACTGCTAGAAGTGTGAGAAAGTTATTCGCATCCTCAAAGTCTCTTTGCACGTCCTACTTAATCACGAGCATAGTCAGTTAGATTGATTAGACTCACCCAGTAACGCCCAACGTCCACCGGATAACTTCTACAGATGGAGCCTATACATTTCCTATATAACTTCTGCCGATTACAGCCCAGTGGACGGTGATCATAATAGTAATAGTCAACTCATTAACCTGTCAACCACTGACAGGTTTGCATGATTGACAGGGGCATGTTTAATTACTTTTGCAATTTACTTTTACTTTTACGTGCCGAAGAGGAGATCTATCTCTGGGACGTGAGTGTTTGTGCTAATGAGGAAAAGAAAATCTAAATTGGTCTATGCGTATAATATATTCCGTCCTCTCTCCCTCCTGACGTCCCCTCCTAGCCCCTCCCTACTGGTATACTGCCCTATAATAGACGTATCCAAGTAAATTAGTGCGAGGTTGTGCCGGGCTTGGGCATACCCAAGCCAATTCAATGGGGCTAGCTTAAATTGGATATCCCCAATATTTGCACAAGCTTGCCCTATTTTACTGGACCTACTTCCAGGTGGTTGAGTATTGTATACAGTATGTGCGGGGAAGTATACATTAATGACAGAAGAGATTTGCTTGGATGTTTGCCTGCTGAGGAGTCATTCATGAGAACTCACTTATATCTGTTCACACCAGCAATCAGTCCGAGGTGTGACCATCACTAAAGCTATCAAGCCATGGTCACGGCATTGGCAGGTTACTGACTTTGGTCACACTGTTACGGTTATAGACATAACTTGTTTGTCAAAACCAACGTTCCCCACACATTTAATCCTTACGCTTAAATGTTTGTACTTTCTCTATAGTTGTTTGTACTTTCTCTATAGTTGTTTGTACTTTCTCTATAGTCGTTGAACCTCGGGCTTACTCCATGTACGCACCCTCTTGTGGAGGGTCATTAATGTGACCTAACAAAGTGCTTCACTTCACAAACACATTGATGTTTCTCAATTGCTCCGCATCCGATCCCATGTCCGCTTATTCAGAAACTTGGATCTCTTCACGTCCCTCCGATCCACCTTCCCATCGTTTCTTAAAACTTTGTATGGAGTCAAATAAATTTGACAAAATAAGATTTATCGATGCGTGAATTCAAAACAGACTTGTTTCCTCTGCTGGTTCGCCTTATTAACAACCTTTCAATTTATTTTATTTTATTTCATCTAATTTTTCTTTTTTGGGGGGGGGGGGAGGGGAAGGGGAGGGGATCGCAGTATTAGGAGCATTTGTATATAGAGTTATAGCATGTATCTGGAATATTGCACAGCAACATACATTCTGCCAAATACATACAATGTATGTAACATCAAAGTAATTGATAATGGAAATGATCAGGGCCTTTAATAGGCTGTACCGTAAAACCTCGCGTATAAGCCGCACCCCGAGTTTGGTCCGATCCTATTAGCCGCACTGGCCATCTGATTATGGTGACTTTTGCACTGTACTATAGGAGCAAAAACTCGCGTATAAGCCGTACCCTGACCTTGGGCCGATCCTATAAGCCGCACCGCCGATCTGACTCGCGAACTAGCCGCGGCTTATAGGCGAGGTTTTTGCGGTAGTAGCTATCCCTAGTTTGTCATAGGGATATTGGTCAGGATGACGAACTGATTAAGTTTCGAAAATGACTCAAGGTAAAACCAAATAGGGCTAATACCTTACTCCCAAAGACAACCGTAAATTCTCGAGTAGAAGTCTAAATCAATTAAATTAGCCACACACCACCTTTTCCAAATCCTAAAAGCCTAGTACTAGTAACAAGGGGTGTGGAAATTATTAGTCCAATACTCTAGTATACAATTCATGTACTAATAGAATCTTAGTGTCGTACCACCCGTATCAATGAAATTAAAAGAGTAGTTATCCGCCATATCATACATGTGGAGAGAAGAAGGTTATCTATTTTGATTTCTCTTGCTGTTTTGATGTAGGTTTTGATTTCAAATGCACCAATTTTCCAGTGGGTCTTCTTCTTAGCCCTTAGGTAGATCCATATATTAGACCTATATTCACCTTAACGCTAAATGCCATGTGAACCTCACTTAACCTTTCAGGATGGTTTGTCGCTAAAATATTACATTTGTCGGCATGATGCAGCAATGCAGCCATGGCGTGTAACTCACTTGTACATCATGCCAATCCCATTGGGTCGGTATGATGCTTGAGCGCAGCGCTAGCGAATTACTCGCCATGGCTCCTCAGCATCATTTCGACCAAAAGCATGGTGCATTAAGGAATCATGCCGTCCTTGAGGGGTTAACCTTCTTGTTTGTGAGCTGCTGTCCACTGGACTGTATGGGATGTCACAGACCGGGACCTTCACAAGTTGGCTGCTAACAACTGGGCGGTGGCTGATACAAGTGTGTATAAGTTGATACCTTCCCAACTCTGAGGTACCACTTCGTGTGTGTGAGTTGTCTGCCCTTGCCAGTCTAATAGCCACCATCCACTGGGCTGTATACCATATACGTGTGTAATAAACGATCTTTCGTATCTTTATGATATTGGTAGAG
This sequence comes from Harmothoe impar, assembly GCA_947462335.1. NCBI lineage: Eukaryota > Metazoa > Annelida > Polychaeta > Phyllodocida > Polynoidae > Harmothoe > Harmothoe impar. Next base: position 60,591,170 of record OX381712.1, on the reverse strand, counting down.
TATCAATTAAAGAACAAAGTCGACACAGTTCGGATCAAGTGTTACAGGTTGCAATATCAGGTTTATTCAGGTAAACCTAAACAAGCAGTCACTAAGTGTGCGAACTCCCTATAGAGTTCGGAACGGGTCAGTAGGCTAAGCAGCCGATATGATCACGGGGTCTCTTCACCAGCGTGGCTCAGAGTAACCGACGAGTACCGTCAGATGCCGGGTATATATAGGCAGCCAGCCTGCGCGCGCACACGCAGACCGGAAGCCTATAGCGACCTCTGTCCATACCCCAAGCCCGGAGTAGGTGTCGCCACCTACCGTCGGACTGAAGGGTTCGGACTGAGCTCGCAACACAGCATCCAACAGCACTCGTCATATAATAACCCCGTATAACCCTAGCCCCTACACTACCCCCTACCAGATAATAACCGGGAGGTAAATAATTAAGGTTATAGTCCGAAAACACTTCGGACTGGCATTATCTTATAAATACCACCTTAGGGGTTTATTAAAGTTATACCTTACAAACAATATGACGTTACTGTTGAACACAAAAAGGTATCAATTACACACATATCTACACATATAGATCGTAATTAACATTACGCCCCATTCCCTAGGATAGATGGAGTTAATCTATACATATAGTATACACAACACTTGAAAAAGTACAATATCACAGTAAAAAATTTCGTCCCTTCAAGACCCCGAGCTAATTACACTCGTAATGAATAATACTTTATAAGTGATAAACACTATCACTTCTCTTAAGGTTTTTAGAAACATATTAAAGTATTATTACAAAAGATATCATACGTGATTTTATAGCGATGATCCGGATCCTCTGTTGTTGATGATGCATTCCGCCCGGCTTTCAGAACCTACTTCATTCAGCTCCTACTAACCGGAACGAGAAAGTTCATAGCTCATGCTCGGGAGCTTATAGTAGTATATAAAAAAAAAAATTCCAAGTCCTGCCTCCAGGCGATCTTCGGACTTATAATTAGGAGCACTCGGTCCTGATATATATAGTTTATAAAAAAAAACATCTCGTATCAGATCCCTGGTGGTAGTGTACTCCTGTCCCGAGCTTTGGGTTTCTCTCCGGATCTCCTCGTCCTCCTCCGTCCGTTCTGCCTGGCAGACTGACTCCTTGCGTAGCCAGCCTGCCGCTTCTTCTCGTCCGGATCCTTGAACACCCTATAATAGAGTGTTTTTCACATGTAGGGTTGGTATATTTAAAATACCCCCCCTTCCTCTTGATCGGGTCCTAAGATAGGATAATATTATCCGGACTCCGAGTCGTCTTTAGGACTCGACTGGGCCGCAGCCTCCTCCTCATCAGAGTCTGACTCAGCTTCCGCCAGAGTCAGCTCCTGGAGCCAGAGCTCGATTTGAGCACGAGTCCCATCCCATTCGTGCATCTCGTGCGCGAAACAGTCTCTGAACCTCCGACGTTCGTGGTCCAGTTTTTCCTCGGCGTTCTTGACTGCCAGCTTCTGCTTTTTCCTTTCGGATTTAGCAGCAACTCGCTCAGTCCGAGCATTTTCACGCTCCTCCTGAACCGACTCCATGGCCGCTGCTTTCTGAGTAGCGACTTCACTCCGGTGGAGATGATGCACTGTGTCCAGCGACAACATCGCCACCTCCTGACTTAAGCCAGTGAGCAATCGGTGGAAGTTATCCTGCCACCGATTCATGGCCTCCTGTCCGGCTTCGTAGGACTTGAAGTCGGCGGGAGGAAACGAGGGCGGGCCCCGTAGTCGTAAGACATGGTGCCCCTCCGGAGCCTCCTGAGGGGGATCCGGAGTGTGTGTGGGCTTCGGCTTTTGCTTCACCGAAGCCTTGGTCTTCCCCGTCTGGGTGAGAGTCTGTGACTCTGCTCCCGGAACCAAATCTATATTGGGGAATTCGTCAACGAACGCCCCTCCCGTACTGGAGTTCGGATCCTCCGGGCTTGGCCGAGGTGGCTTGCCCTGGGGGCCCGACTTCCAGTCAGTCTTGCGAGAGGTAAATGCCGGTCCTTGGTACCCCGGATCTGCCTTCTCCATAACGGACTGCCTTTCGTCCGTTTTCTGTTTCTTCGGGTCGGTGGGCTCCGAGGATCCGTCGGATTTTCTCGGAGCTCGCCGCTTCCGCGTACTGGTACGCTGCTGATACTCTTCGAATTCATCGTAGAGTTCGCCCTCCGGTACATGGAGATACGTGCGGTCCGGGTTTACTTTGTAGAATACCCGCACCTTGCCTTTCTCGTTGGTGCCAAAATCCACCTCGAGGTTGTCATTCTTGTCTACCGTGGTCCCGAAATGGGAGTAGACTTCTGCGTGAGCGGCCTGAATTCGTTCCGCTGCGGTCTCCATAGCCAAGCCATGGAACTTGGCAAGGTGTCGAATGATATCTGCTCTGGTGTAGAACAGACCCCCATTCGGACAACCCTTGCTGCCCTTCGAACCCACACTCAGGCAGTCATATCGCATGAGATGACGTACATGAAAGCGGGTAAGATGTCTGGCATACCGAACCTTGGTAGGCCAAGTTCGGGGTTTCTCCAGGGTCTCGTCGATGTCCTGACAAGCTTTGAATGGGCACTTACTAAATGAATGCCATCTAGACATTGCCCATGCCAATTTTGCCTTCTGAAGGAGCGAATGGTATTTAGTGCTACCAGTCCGGACCTTCTCCAGCAATTCGAAGTGGTACAGCTGTACCGACTTGCCTAAAGGATCAGTTTTGATCCATTCCTCGTCGTCGGAGAGACCGTCGGGCCCCACCTCCTCCGGAAGCTTGGATGACCGCTTATCTTTAATACAGTCATTTATACACATGGGTTTAAAGAACTGAAACCCACTAGCGGCATTGGCTCGGAGGGCATTCCGGACCAATAGCTGCAGTTCGTTGTCGGCGATTGTGTTTTTGTCCAATCCCTTCAGAACTACATCCACCTCTTCCGGGGACTGACCCGCGTCCAGAGATGTTAACCGAATGGTCTCTCGTAGGTATTGATGCCTACGACTGGCCTTCTCCATCTTACTAGTGTCAGCAGTTCTAGTAGCAGCTGTGCTCTGTTGGACAATCTCGTCCTCCAGAGTATCATTGAGAATAGACTCGTTAGTCTTTTTCTCCATATTCCGGGCCAGCCTCATGGCTGGCGTCAGATGTCGCCTTTTCTCCTTCCGACTATGCACGACCTTGAATTCTTCCGCGGTTCGCAGGTCGTATTCAAGGGCCGCGAGTAGTTCGGGGCGCCCTTCAGTTTCAGCAACCAAGCGAGCGTTAGCAGCTTGGTCTTTGAAGCCTTCCATTGCAGCCGTTACGTGGGCCGGGAACCAGGTCGGGAACCGGTCGGACAGAATGTCCAGCCCCCGGAAGGTTCTCATCTGGACCAAGTCAAATGACCTGATCTCATCCTTGCTCATCTGTGCGATGATGGCTCCTCGTAGCAGGGATGGGACGTCGGCGTCCTCCTTATCCCACACTTCATGTTGGACTGGGGGGATTACTGGTACCCCCGATCCACCCGGACCACCGCCTGCGGCTTGGTCCAGCTTGCCGACCTCATCAGAAGTATCCATAGTGGATGGCTCCAGACGGGGCTCGGTTTGCTGTTGAGGAGTCTCCACTCGGACGGGGGCTGCTCCTTGAGGAGGCGTCTCCACCCGAACGGGGACTTCTTTTCTTTGCCCCACTGGAGCAGGTAGCTGGAAGGTGATGCCGGACAGCACCTCCTGCACAACTCGGACCGTTTCAGCTGCGGATGATGCATCCATAGCCTCCTCAGTCCTAGTGTCGGATGGGTGAGTTGTCGTTTTCGGACGAGCTCCCCCGTGCCCGGACGTACCAGCCATGGCTGCGGCCGTAGCGGCCACTGCAGAGCTGTTATCCAACCCTCGCGAGAAGGACAACACATCCACGGCTGAAGTCGGAGCAGCTGACGTTCCAACTGCTTTCCCAGCATCCTTCTCCTTGCTAGGGATCGGGATGTTTGACTTAGGAGGGACCGGAGTCTTGACAGCCTGACTGCTGCCGGACGTCTGTCCCTTCTTCTTCAGATCTTTAGCTGATTGCTTCGGATCAGCTTTCTTTTGTTCCTTTGGCACCTTTGGAGTCGGAGCCTTGGGAGTGACCGTCTTCGAATCTTTGGTTACCGTGGCAGTGGCAACCTTCGGATCCGCTTTCTTAGTACCCTGGGTACTAGACTTCTTCGGATCGGGCTTTTTAGGCTCGTCCTTCCCCAGAGGCTTCTTTCCAACACCTGCGTGTTTGAGAGCCTTGGTACTAACCTTGCCATCGGCCGACCGGGACCGATCTCGGGTAGCACCCTTGCCACCGCGCGTCCTCGGACGTGCAGTGTCGGAGTCGCTGTCGCCTCCCATAGACAGTTTCCTAGTAACTGTCTTCTTGAGGCTCGGCGAAATACTTAGACTGCACATCCGAGAGAGATGTCCAGTCGACTCGGAGGGGTTCGATTCTACTGCACTGTAGGCGATCCCTTGCAACATTCCGGAGTCCTCGCTACCATCGGGTGACGGAGACTTCCGAATCGGTGACACGGCCGGATCCACTCGTAGTTCCGACAGAGTCTGACTGAGCTCATCACCACTGGGGCTCTGAGCGTCCATGTGCTCCTCGGTGGCGGATGCCACCTCGGAGTGACCGGAGAGTTCGGACTGGCGGAGCTGCTGCTCGGCCATCCTCACTTCTGTCAAGTGTCTTACGACGGGAGTTTGACGGGGAAACACTTAGTTCCCCGTCTCCCTCTTTGTCTTAGACGGACCAGGAAAGAGTACTCACAGTTCCTACTCTTTTTATCACTCTTCTACTCTTCTAGTTGCCCAAAAACGCCGACTTCTCCGCTGCTGCCGCACGCACGATTGATCCGGGTGAGCCCCAAAATCAATATGGCGTTCCCTCGCTTTTGTTTTTAAAACAAAGCGCATGCGCAGCGTCTCGCGTGATTGGACGCGATCCCGTTACCCGGTGTGACCCAATTATCGCTTAATCAGGTCACGACCTTTCCCGCCCGCAACTCGGGCTCGGGGGATCACACTGCCACGTAGGCGGCTCGCAAAAGTCAAAATATACTTCGAATAAAGAGTTCATCAGGAGTATTAGTGGATTAATATGGGAAATCGAAGATTACCCCACCGGATTATCCGTCCACCACCCTCGGGGAGCACTCCAATATTCTTTTCTATTCAACTCTGAGCGCCCCTGTTGGTAGCACACATATAACATATAAAACACCACAGGACACCACACTCGTTGTGTAAACAAGCTAGGTTACCGCCCCTCTGGCCACCAGCCTTGGGCTTCGCCGAACGGGTTTCCCGTTCACCTCTCGTAACCTGGCCGAAGGACTCTCGTTCTTAACTAAAATTCCAGCCTTGATTTTAGTTTTCCGGGCCCTTCTTCCTTCGCCTGCCGAGACTTTCTTTTTCACGGTCTTCTGAGGTTTCTTTCGTACCACTCTCTTAGGGGTATCCGCTGACACCCCTTCCAAAGGTACAAATTTCGCCTCCGAAGTTCCCTCTTCCACCTCCGTTTCCGGGGTGAGCTCCCTTCCAGCCCAAGCACGCAACCGAGCCACATGGCTCGTCCGGATGCGCCCTGCTTCGGACTGAATCAACACAGTCGTCTGACTGATACATTTAACCACTGTGTGTGGTCCATCCCAGTTATTCGCCAGCTTGACGTTGCAGAGCGGTTCGTGTAGGCGGATTACTCTATCCCCCACCACGAAACGTCGCAACTTCAATCCGGTGTCATAACCTACCTTCTGCCAATTCGCAGCTTTGAGCAAATGAGCCCTAACTGTTTCGTAGGCAAATTTGAATCTCTCTCGTAGAGATTCTACAAATAGCACCGTACATGGTGCTTCTGGACTGATCCCTACCACCCCGAATACTAAATCCGCCGGCATGATCAAGTCCTCTCCGAACACCAAGAGGTTTGGTGTGCAATTAGTCGAAGTGTGGACCGTATTGTTATACGCATGTACCACAAATTCGCACTGATCATCCCAATCATCCATATGGGAGTTCACTAATGGCTTCAAAACCTGGATCAATGTCCGATTGAACCGCTCCACCTGCCCGTCGGACTGTGGTCGGTACGGATTGGTCCGAGTTTTGCATATAGCCAACTGATGACACATAGCTGCCCAAAGTTTGGACTCAAATTCTCTCCCTTGATCGCTATGTAACATCAAGGGAGCCCCCAGATGGAGGATCCACCCCTTCACCAGTGCTTCCGCACAAGTTGCAGCAGTGTGATCCTCTAGTGGGTACACTCGGGTGTATTTGGTATAGTAGTCCGAAACTACCATCATACACGTATTACCCTTCGGAGTGGGTTTCACTCCGCTGATAATATCCACGGCTATTCGAGCAAATCTCACCCCGAATAGCTCCTGCTGCAGTGGCAATTTCCCTAGTCCAGGACCAGGCTTGCCTAAACAACATGCCGGACATGTCTCTATCCACCTCAAAAGGTCGCCAGACATTCCGGGCCAGTAATATCTTCGACTCAGCCGTTCCAAAGAGCGTTTCTTTCCGAAATGCCCACTAGTGGAATGGCCGTGGCAGTAGTACAGGATGTCTTTCCTCATGGCAGCAGGGATTACCATTTGTAATACCCTCCGCTTTCCGGGACAAGTCTTCCACCTGCACAACAACGAGTCTCGGACCTCCAGTTCATGGAACTGTGCCAAGAAACGTCGCATTTCACGGTTTTCCAGCGATATTTCGGGTCTCACTGGACAGACCCCAGTAGGGACAAGCTCCCTCAGTCGTGCTATGGTAGGATCGGCCATCTGGTACGTCCTTATAGTGTCGGTGGACCAATCCAACAGGTTTTGCAACAACCCATCATAAGGCAAACGCACACTCGCTACCACAGCATTGTGAGCACCACAATCCCCACATTCCGGACGCACACAACGGCGTACCGGACGTCTACTTAGGCAGTCAGCATTAATATGCTTCGTGCCCGCTCGGTGCTGGATATGAGAGTTCTCCAGTCCGAACTCGCTGAGGTGATTCAACCATCGACCAATCATTCCCTCCGCATCCTTAAAATTAAGGAGCCACCTGAGGGCCGAATGATCGGTACGAAGTGTGAAATTCCCTCCATATAAGAAGTGCCGAAACTTCTTCGTGTATACCACCACCGCGAGCAACTCTCGCTTGGTAGTACAGTAATTTCTCTGTGCCTTGTTCATACTGTTACTAGCGAACGCCAACGGGACCTCTACTCCGTCCTGGATTTGGGACAATGCGGCCCCGATGCTCTCATTGCTCGCATCAGTGTCAAGGATGAAATGCCCCTTCTCCGTAGGGTATCTCAGCACCGGGGTGGTCCGGAATAACGCCTTAATCTCTTTGAAGGCTGCATTCTGTTCCATCCCCCATGGGAAGGGTTCTTTTTTCCTCCCCGGAGTCCAATGGCTCAACCGCTGAAGCGGCTGAGACACCCTCGAGAACCCGGGGATGAAGTCCCTGTAATAGGAACAGAACCCTAAAAAGGATCTGATATCCTTTGGTCCTTTTGGAACTTCCCAAGTCTCCACAGTCTCCAGTTTAGCCGGATCAGCCTGCACACCCTCGGTGGAGATGATCCGGCCCAAATAGACCATGGACTTCCGAAAAAGTTCACACTTCTTTGGCTTTAATGTCAAGCCATTGGACCGAATTCGTTCCAACACCTCTCCGAGGTTCAACGCACACTCCTCAAACGTCTTGCCGAAGACAATGACATCATCCAAGTATACCAAGCACTTGCGCCACAATAGATCACTCAACAGAGTTTCCATCATAGCCTCAAATGTGGCCGGGGCGTTGCATAACCCGAAAGGCATCAGTTCAAACTGATACAGCCCAATGTGACTCGTAAAAGCCGTCTTCTCTTTATCCTCCTCCTTCATCCCGATCTGCCAATACCCGGACTGCAGATCAAGGGTGCAGAACCATTGGTTCCCACCCAGCGAGTCCAGAGTCTCATCAATTCGGGGGAGAGGATATGCATTTTTCTTGGTTACTCCATTCAGGCGTCTATAATCGATACAAAATCGGATAGACCCATCCTTTTTAGTAACCATCTGAACCGGACTGGACCAGGGACTAGTGCTAGGCACTATCACCTTCTGTTCCAGCATGGTTTTCACTTGTTCTTCAACAACAGCTTTCTTACCCAACGGCAAACGTCGGTAAGGCATTTTGAAAGGCTGTGCATCTCCAGTATTGATAGAATGCAACACTTTGTCGGTTCGGCCTAACGGCTCCCCCTCCACCTGCCATGCATCCTGATACTTCACTACCAGCCTCCTTAGAGAGTCGAGATCCATCCGATCCGTCAGATCCGTTTCGGATATCATTTTCTCGAGTCCCTCACTCAAAGGGGTCGGAGAAGGGTCACCCTTCATGCTCACCTGTCCAGCGGACACTACGGCCTCACTGGTGAACACCTTCCCCAACACTGTATCTTTCCTAAGATACTGCGGTTCCAACCCGGGGTTAGAAACCGGCACCACGGTCCAAGCACCATCCCCCACAAGGGTATCCATGCCTGTCAAACCGATGCTTCCCAACATGGCCACATCCGGTTCCACAACTGCTTCTTCCTCTCTCCTAAGCCCCTTGCTTCGGACCAGCACGTCACACGTCTGTCCGGGAGGAATCTTAACAGTTTGGACCACCGTTGCCACTGTCGATACTTGTCGGAGCACACATTGCTCCACCGCACGGTACGGGTGCTCTATTCGGAGTACCCCTGTACCAGGATTCAGGACCGCGTCATACAACGCCGAAAAATCCAACCCCAGTATACCGTCGTCTGCAATATCCGCAATGGTGGGAGAAGCCACATACTCCTTCCCTCCAATTCGGACAGGTATGAACGCGCGCCCATACGTCTGCATACTCGACCCATCGGCCGAACAGGCGTTTACCCTCGTTTTGAAGTTATCACGACTGTCCGGCATAAGAGCATAGAATTTGGAGGAGATAAAGGAGTGGCTAGCTCCCGTATCTACTAAAAATTCGCCCACCCTACCGGCCACAGTAACAGACACATACCACCGCCTCCCCCCCAGCGGAGACGGGTTTACAGTGAAGCGTTTGAAATCCTTCGGAGCAGCCAGATCAAGGCCATGTTTCTTCAAATGGTCGAAACATGGATGATCTGGGGAAAGCTGGGTACTCCCTACCCACACGGTGTCTGTGACAGCCGCAACTTCCTCGTTCCTATCCGTAATGGGCCTCCCTGCCTCATTGCCGGGCAACTGATGGACTGGAATGTTAATCAGGCCGGCATCCGAGCTCCTGAAGCTCGAAGCCACCCCTGATTCCCTTCCTGTCTTCTGAATTTCACTAGGCTCTACCTCTCTGGTATGTTGGCGTACTTCATCTGCAGGGGTTGTCCGCTCGCCTTTTCGGACTACCTCCTCTAGTTTCCCTCCTTTCCGGGAACTTTCGGACTCGGAGCTGTACACTCCGCAGCAAAGTGACCGATCTCTAAGCACCTATAGCACTTAGCGGTCCTCCGATTGATCTTCCTTCTGTTAGGCTGGGTAGCCCCCTGAATGGAAGTCGTCATCTTCTCAAACAGCGATGTGAAAAACGCTGCGTCCATCATCGGAACCTTCGGATCCGATGACTCCCTTTTTGGAGGGGGGTTCCCACCCCCTTCCGGCTTCTTATTCTTCCACGGCGGTTTAGAGGAATTCCCATTCCTCTTGAACTGAGCCGCTGAAGCTATAGCCCCCTCCTCATCACTGCCCGAACCATCAGACTGTTCCGGAGAACATTCTATAATGGCCGAGGCCCGGGTAGGCATCCGGTCCCCTAACAGTGACTTTTTGAGAGCATGTATGTCGATGGCCTTAAAAAGGTCATCTAGTGACGTATCTGCTCTCCACGTGTCATACACCGTTTGTTGTATGTCAGGATCTCTCAGTCCGGCAACGAACTGAGAGAACAATTCCTTAGAAAATAAGGCATCGTGGATTCCTGAAGCAGGGTGTACCTTCTTCAGGAGTCTCATCAATGCAAGTCCGAAGACCCTCGGAGCTTCGTTCTTGCCTTGCACGCGCTTCTTAAAAGCGACCATCGGATCAATCCGAGCGGAATCTCCGTATAGGATGGTTCCGATTTCTACGAGCTGTTTGAAAGTACCGCGAGGTCCGCAATCCTCCTTCCACTGCTCAACGGCCATGAGACCATCTCCCATGCGTAATCCCTTACACACGTACGGGATTGCATCCTGTTGGTCCCACCCACTGAGGTTTATATCCTCAACGGTGGCTCCCAACCAATCTTCCCACGAATTCTTCTGCCAGTAGGGAAATGGCTCGCTGGCTATGCGTCTAGCAGCGTTGGACGAACCTCTAATTTTAGAGGTTATCGCCAGACATTTAGAAATGGATGCTGTCGCGTCCTTTTCCGCACCGACATTGTGCAATCCGATCCCCGCTATGGCGGGATTCGTATCGTACAATTCTTGCAATTCTGTACTCAGCATTGTTCGTCTCGGAGCCTTCTTCGGGCTCTTCGTACCAGGAGTCGCCCCTGGAGTAGCGCCCATAGCTGGTATGCTACTCTGTCTGTCCAGAAAAGCCTGGTAGGTCCCATACGACACTAAGTCCGTAGTGGGGTCCACGCCTTGTCCGAACCACCAGTTCTTCTCCTGATCAGTCATGTACTGACACTGCTGGGCCAGAGCAAGCGCTCGTTGATGCTCTGCCTTCTCCTTTGCCAATTCCTTGACCTGCTTCTCAACCTCCTCCTCTTGCTGAGCTTTCTCCAATTTAGCTTTAGCAGCTTCTCCGGCGGCTCGGAGCCCTTCCTTTCGAGCCCTCAGAACCGCCGCTTCCTGCTCCGCTAACTCCTCTGCGAGGGCCGCGTTCTCCTTCATTCGTTTCTGCTGCTGCTCCAAGGCAGCCTGCTGTTTGCGATACACGTCTCGCCTTTCTATTTCCAAGTTTTTCTGTTCCTGGAACAATATGGTTGCTTGGCACTCTCGCCATTGCAACAAACTTGAAGGAGTCAGATCGGTTTTCGCCGCCTTATCCTGCTCGGCCGCTTTCTTCAAGCGTTCCGCGTCGAGTTCTTGCTCGTCCACTTTCAACTGTGATCGTGGACTCAGAACCAACTCGGACAATCGTCTTCCCCTACCGACTAAGGCTAGACCGGTCGGGGCTGCGAATACCTGTTTTGGTATCGGACGGATACCACCGATCCCCACCCTCGGTGAGTAATCACTCGCCCTGCCTCTGCCCCTGGATCGTCCCACTCCGAGGGGTCGTCCGAAGGGTCGTCCTGGTGTTGAGGTTGACAAGGCAGGTTCCATGGTTACCCCACGTCCCATAGGCTGATTGGGAGTGTCGGTAAAACTCATGTAATGGAGGCCTTCCGGACTACCATTGTTCGCAGATGCGAAAGAGGTACTGTTGTCCTTTATACTCTCTCGTGTTTCTGATAAAAACTGCTGCAAAGCAGTTCTTTTCGCTTTCAGAATGTCACACTCTGTCAATAGACTTCGGCGGACCTCCTGTAAGTCCTCTGTGTCCCGAACAATGGCTGATCGGGCCCCCTCTGCCTCATGCATTACAGCATCTCGGGCTTTGCAAATATGGTTCAGCTCCGTGTTTGCCTGGACAAACTCGGACTGGATCACTCGTAGGTCCGCCTCTTTCTGATCGTATTCCGACCGGACTCTGCTGAGAGATTGTACCAATTTCTCATTCTCCTCCAACAAGGTAGACAGCCTTGCGTCCTTTTCCTTGATTTTGGAAGCTCGGTGTGTGACTGCACCCTCCAATGCAATCAGACTGCTTTTCCATTCATTGGATTGCTTCTGAATGGTTAACAATTCCATTTGAGCCATCTGTACACGTTCCTGTACTCGGGCCTCTCTCATGTCGTCAAAACGACGCTCCTGCAAGAGGGTATACCTCCTCGGAGTCGGCGCGGCTGAGCTTGACCCACCCACATTGAACAAGGACAAGTTCACTTCTTCTAATGAGCGGCTCATTATGGTAGGACCCCTGGGTCCTCGTGCTGCGTCTGTTCCGGATGGAACATTCGCCCTGCTGTGGGTATCTGCCTCATAACTGGCATCTAACCCTTCCGGTGACAAGGCTGCTGCCTCATCCGGGGACCTCGCTGCTCCGTCCAGAGCCCGAGGTCTGTGCTACTGCACAGGCTAACCTGCGTTTCACTCAGAACTGGTCACGGCACCAGTGTAATAAACGATCTTTCGTATCTTTATGATATTGGTAGAGTATCAATTAAAGAACAAAGTCGACACAGTTCGGATCAAGTGTTACAGGTTGCAATATCAGGTTTATTCAGGTAAACCTAAACAAGCAGTCACTAAGTGTGCGAACTCCCTATAGAGTTCGGAACGGGTCAGTAGGCTAAGCAGCCGATATGATCACGGGGTCTCTTCACCAGCGTGGCTCAGAGTAACCGACGAGTACCGTCAGATGCCGGGTATATATAGGCAGCCAGCCTGCGCGCGCACACGCAGACCGGAAGCCTATAGCGACCTCTGTCCATACCCCAAGCCCGGAGTAGGTGTCGCCACCTACCGTCGGACTGAAGGGTTCGGACTGAGCTCGCAACACAGCATCCAACAGCACTCGTCATATAATAACCCCGTATAACCCTAGCCCCTACACGTGTATACTGCCCTTATATATACGCCATTTCTGTATGGTCATTTTAGTAAAGCCAAGCCCTGTATTATAAGTATTATAATTCCATAGCCAGTGATATACATTTGAATGAAGCCCTGTATTATTATTTTTTGAAATATTTGAAGCATGTTCAAAGTCATTCATTTATTTCCTTTAAGGCTACCTATACTTACCAAGGGCAGGTCCATAATTCAATGTTGATGGAAAGGGGGATACTTTGGACAAGGAATTATAGTCATTATCTGCAATTGCACTAAGGTGTTCAAGTACCGAAAGAGGTGCTTTAAGGGTGTTTCCACTGACGTTAATTGTCCAAGATCCTGTCAGTCAGATGATATGTGTCCATGAAAGGGTGAATCCATTGACGCAAATCAATCTCATCGGATAAATATTAACATTAATTCACAATGTTAAACCTATTGACGAATCTCATGCAATCCGATGGATTCATGACAGTGATTTTACCCCTTCAGTTTGATATTGTGAACGTTCATCCGTGTGATGCAATCATTCCCAATTTACGTCAGTGGATTACACCCTATAGAAGGGGGAGGGTGATGCTTCTTCCGTCTTGACTGATTCTGTGGTCGGGGGTTTGCTGTCTATGAATGTTCATTGACATGTCTGTGTAGGAAGGGGTCTGTAAATCATGCCAGTGGTGTGTGCTTAAGGGGCGGCCCGGGCACCAGCTATATACTAGTTTACTGTAAAGGGCTCCATCAATAAAAACTTGTTTCTCGCCACCGCACGCATCACCAAAATCTCTTTCCCCTTCTTTTTTTTAGAATTGTTACGAAAAAGTATGACAAAAAATTAGAAATATGGCCATATTCAGATTAATTTAAAGTTTGCAGTGCCGCAAATTCAATGGGCTATTTGAGACATAGACAGAAGTTCACGTTGAACCGTCTGAATGACAGGTTTCTCCACGAGCGATACCTTGGATCATATCACATGAGACCAAGAATTCAGACTGATTAGAGTGGATTTCTGTGTTTATTTCATATTGATGAATTACCGTATGCGACTTAATAAGGGCCCTGAGCGAATATTAAATCATTTTAATGGCGTTTTAGTACCTAAGAGTTTAGCTGTCTCCCAAATCGTGAAATCTGACCCTTTGTTCTAGTCTAAAAGTTCCCCAAAAAAGGGGGGGGGCGCCTTTTAGGGGGAGGGCGCTCATTACGTCGAATACCGTATATCTAAAAACGACATTTAAAGATTGGTTTCATAGCAATTTTAGTGCCATCATCATGGAGAAACAGCCCATGGAGAAGGAGCATCCGTTTCTCCACGGGGGTGTGGAGAACGGCCATTCTAGTACTTAAGCATAATATCTTTGTTTCTTCACATGAAATAAAGATGCTTATTTTTTTTAAATACAAGATGTCCTATGCTTTAACACTGAAGGGCCGAATTCAATGCCTCCATTGAATACAACATGGCCGTATTCAATGGGCTAAGAAAAAGTAGTTTTTCATTCATTGAATGGCTTCAAATAAAAAAACCTTCGCAGATACTTCATCTCTTGAATACCAGAATGTGACTTTGGTTTGCTGAGAGCCTACTTTCCCTTGCCCATTTGGCCCTCAGATAAAATGCACCCTAATCATATTTTTCCTTGCTTGCTGATGAAAAACGAGCTGTTTTTTCTGAGTGGCCTGGGGTGGGAAGCTGAATTCGGGAACATGATATGTTTACTGCAGTTTACTCACATACTATGGCATAAAGCATGTATATTGATTTGAACCCAATTTCATATCGTGGGATTGATTTTTTTCCCCGTAATTTTCATCATTTCAGAAATGATTATTGAAGGGACCAATATCTTTTTAACAAGTTTTTTTTGTTCTTGTATATAAATGTATGTTGCCGGAATTCCTACCTCTCCTCATTCAATAAAACAAATAGCATTCAAGCAGAACATCTATGGGCAGATCATTAGGGGGAAAAACCCTTTTCTGTGCATTCTTATTATGTTTATTAGAATGATTATCTTTTTTTCTGAGTCTGTGAACTCTGACTACCTTTCGCAGAACTAAGATAATAGTATACCTACTTCCCAGTGAGGGGTGGTTAAATGTTGGCTAGGGTAGTTAAGGCACATCCCGACAGGCTAGTGCCAAACTAGCAATTATCCTTAGTTAACATAATTAAGAGACATTCCAGTGCAACACAATGAGTCGTGCTATAAATGGGCGCATGTCCCAAATAGTTAAACCCGCAGATCTTACTGCACGTCCATTAACAGTCAGAGTGCAGTCGGGACAGGTACTCAGACCTATATATAGGAACGACCTTAACTCATTTTTGACTTCGTTTCTCTGTGTACCACCAGTGGCCCTCGTTTTACTGTTTTTTCTTTCTTTGTTGGAAGGAGCAATGGTCTCAACATGGTATATTTCCATGCAGCATGATGTATTCCCATCCATTAAAGAGAGAGGGAGAGGGAGAAGTGAGGCCAAAAGAGGGCTCTTAAGGGCTGGGAGCTCAGCTCTTACAGGCACAAGATAGGGTGAATATGTTGTAGCTAGCTGGACAATGCTCATGGTCCCCTGTGCTAACACTGCTGTCCTCTGGTGGAACTGTTATTTTCGTCTATGTATGTAAAATGCTGAACTTATTCCCTGACGGCCCAGCTTTATAGCTCGTATCCCAACTGTTGCGGTGAATTATTTTCAGTCTTGGCATGAGGATAACCATGGTTATGCTGTAAGTCATAAGTGAAAGTATCAAAAAGTTCTATAGAGAAGTCTGCACACAGTGGGCAAGTGCACACATTAGTGATAATTAGTCAAATAAGCATGCCTCTCTTACAACACACAAGGTGGCAGCTGTGTGGATATACACATTCGTGCATCAAATTCCTCACCTTTAGACACCCCAGTTGGAATACCAACTCTCAACACCTGCGCGACACATTATAAATATGATGTAATGGCGGGTACACCCAGACAGCATTGGTCGTTGGGGCCCATATGTGTTTTACTTGGGCTAGCTGGGTTTGCTCATATCTGGGTTATTATGGTCCTTTTTGTCCAGGGCTATAAGTGGGAGCCAAGGTGGGCCGACGGCAGTGAAATACCCGCTAAGGGTATAGGCCTACAGATTTTGAATATAGCTCCGATTTGTGGATAAAATCGGTTAGTGGAGCTTCAGCTTTAGCTAGCTGTGATATTAACTGTTGTTTGTAATCAATGATTGAGTTGCTCTTTGGTGCTCTCTACATGTACAAGTAGCTAACCCCGATAAACCATTCTGAAAAAGGTCGACATTTCTGCAAAAAGGATAACCAGTATTTACAGTCCCACTCTCAGACGATAGACTCGTGATTGCCTCCATCCACTGGGTTCTATTCTTAACAAGAAAGAATTAGTGGATTTGGTACCCATTGTGATGGGAGGCTAAAATAAGTTGGACCCCTCTAGACAGTGCTGGGGGGGGAGGTAAAAAAAGATGTCCCCCTTTTGAGGGAAAAAAACGATATATTATCATACTTAAGGGTCACCCGTGATCAATTTGAATCCGGCTGGGTGCAAAATGTTTACATTAAATTGTGTACCCCTCACGTTGGGGACTATAAGAGATATTGGCATGAGAATCCATAAACCTCTCCATCCAGGTATATTACCCTATAATCTTACACTCCGTGCTTGTATTCAGGGCCTAACAATAAATAACTCACACAAAAGATATATGAACTTCTTTTCTTTTTAATGGTTGGCTATGGTCAATGCTTTTGTAGAAAACAGTATATATTCTGCGTCAACACGTTCAGAAGCCAACTATTAAAAAAACCAGGTCAACCATTCCTTAAGGTTGTCAATGGTATTAACTGGTTTCTCAACGCAATGTGCGTCATAGAAATAATGTTTTAAGAAAACTCTTTTTTTTTTATCTTTGAAAATCTTTTATATGAAAACACAGACCCCACCTCCTCTTAGAAATGGAATATTGTTTTAATGATATCAGAGGGACCTTTCTCTATGCTCGGGAAAACGATCATGTCACCTACTTTTACATACATGGACACTTGATAATGTATTCGAACGTTTGATACATATACCTTATTTGGGTGTAACTGTTATTTTCAATACGATTAATAAAGATAAATATTATTAGGAAAGCTGCCCATGTGACATCCCAAAAGCTTTGTAGAACAAGAAATCAAATTAGAGATAGATGTATTTGAAGTTGTACTATAAAAAATGATTGTAGGCTCACGTAGTATTGGTCTACTATAGGACTGTATATATAATATATAGACCATGTACATGTGTACATTTAGTAGTATGACAAGAAAATAGCGCCCGGTCAGTCGGGTGTGAAGGGTATATAGTATCCATCTGTACCAAAATGTTGAAAATAGAGAAAAAAGCGACATGAGGAAAACGACCAACAGTTGGCAACATATATAACGGCCATAATTATATGTCTTGGTCATTTATTATTCACAATGATCGTACTTGGGATAGGCATGATGTTGGACTTCTACTTGCACTGTTTTTATGGTGGAAAGTATAGTATGATACTACATGCAACTTAACATGTAAAGATATCCAGCAGCTTTTGAATCCAGTCAACACTGCTTTCAACAGATTTTGAGGATGTTAATCCCATGCAGAAAGACAAGAATCGAGTTGGCATTGAAGCCACATCAATGAGAAATACTATTGATTGCAAAACAGTCCATGATACGAGTAATTGAGCCTGATTGAACTGGAAAGTCATGTCATGCATCATTGAATCGTCATTGACGGCCAATGACGGCCTGATGACGGCCAATGTGTCATGCTGGGAGACCCAATCTCCCCACTCCCCCAGTCACTTCTATCTCTGCCAAAACCCAAGAACTCTTCTGTAACAGGAGGGGCAAAAGCAGCGCTCTCCTGTGGAAAAAAGTCTAGAAAGGGGTACTTCCGTGGTTTCCTATCCACATCACACACTGCCTGTATTCCTGCCCGAAAATAGTTCCTTGAAAAATCAACAAATTCTACCACAAAAACATGTTCAATATGTCTGGGATTTTCAGAAATTCACGTTTAGTTGTCCATTGACATATTTGAATCGAATCATAGATGGGAAATTACATATTTTAATGAAGGTGCGCAATGGACAGAATCTGAGAATTTGAGAATTTGAGAATGAAGGGTTTCTTGTCACCATAGACTGCAATATATGATGTTGTAAGCTTATATTCCTTCTTTTTTTAACATCCTTTCCCCCCTGCCAAGAATGTCTAGGGTAACACTTGGTAGCTTATTGATCTTCGAAAGTGGGGAAATGTAGGACTACTTGACTTTGGCCTACTATACCCAGCTAACAAAGAAACCGTTATTTTACATCAAAATAACGTTTTAAACTTTGTATAACGTTATGTCATAGTAAGGAGCCTTATAGGAACGTTGTATAACGTTATGAAACGTTTTTTTTTGTTTACTGGGTATAGGGCAGTGTATATATATATATATACATATATATATATATATATATATATATATATATATATATATATATATATATATATATATATATATATATATATATATATATGGGCCATGTACATGATTGTGTACCCAGAATCCGAGCAGTGAAGTATGAGTGGTAAAGTATCCATCTGCCCCAAATGCTATAGAATAAAGAAGAAGTGAACTCTGACGTCAGAATGGGGTAGAACATGTCAAACCGGTTTGTGTTAAACCTCCAGCACCCCTATATATAGGGCTGAGTACATGTCCCGACTGCACTCTGACTGTTACTGGACGTGCAGTAAGATCTGCGGGTTTAAGTGCATATTACCCTTAGTCACTACCGACACACCGTTACATAATTGCACTCTCAGAGACACCACCTGCCAATGTGATTAATGATTGTGAAATTTGTCCTTTGAATTAGACCCTTCTTCTAACAAATAACTCACATATTTGGCAACATGTATATATATGGGCCATGTACATGTGTACCCAGCCTCCAGTCAGGTAGGTGTAAAGGATAAAGTATCCATAAACCAACCATAAGTTACTACCGACACACCCTTACATAATTGCACTCTTCGAGATACCAAGTGCCAATGTGATCAAGGGTTGTGAAATTTGTCCTTTGAACTAGCTCATGCTATTAACAAATAACTCACATATTTGGCAATAGATATAACAGCCATACATATTTTGGTCGTTTGTAATTCACAAGGATCATATTCTAGATGTATTTGGAATAGACATTATGTTGGACTTCTACATGCACTTTTTTTATTGTGAAAAGTATAGTATGATACTATATGCAACTTAACATTTAAAGATATCCAGCAGCTTTTGAATCCAGTCAACACTGCTTTCAAAACATCTAAACATCTTGAGAATGTTAAACACAAGTCACACAAAATGTTATAAGTTCCGTACCACCTGCCAGTTTGATTATTACAATTCAAAAACAAACTCTGTTACAAAATCCAGGTATTTATGAGGTATAGAACAAAAGCGATAGAAACGGAAAATAGCAATAGTAACGGACAAAGTTCAAATTCTAGTTATAATGGCCGACAAAATTGTGGCTATTTACAGTTCGCCCTGGGACGGCAGGGACTCCAGTTAGATATACCAGTTCATATACAATTTGATTGTTTAAAAGAAATACAAAAAGGCAGGGCCTGCTAATAGATTTATGTATATATTCAGTGCAGGACAAATGAACCATCATCCTAAAGAAAATGACACTCTCTTTCATACCAGCCGCCAACTAGATCTATGCAATAGATATCTGTCCTTTGAGTTACGACTGACTATTTTCAAATAACAGGGTTTCTTCCATATATATATATATATATATATATATATATATATATATATATATATATATATATATATATATATATAAATATATATATATATATATATATATATATATATATATATATATATACATGTTGGCAATATTTATTACCAACCGGTTTTTGCCTTTACGCTTCAAGATTATGTTTAAGAAGTAATCATAAACTATGCATGGATGTCTCGAGAAAATGTTTGTTCACTTTACACTTTCTGCAAGGTATAGTTTATTAGGGAGGTCTAGCTAATTCAAACCAACCACAATTTCCCTCACCCTTTGGAATGTCAGTTTTTGATACATATGGATAGAGACAATTTTCAGTAAAGTGTGGCCAGGCATAGGTCTTCAACATGAGAAATTATAATAACGTTCGAATCCCAAGGGTCAGATCATTCCTTCTCAAACCTTAAGAAGACATTCAAATCTAAAGCACTTGATTATTATGAAGGGATCCACCCTTTAAGAAAAAATGCGTTTTAAACGCTTTTTTTGCAGTCACTTTTAACGCACTTTTGTTTTGTAATACACTACACCCTATTCAAGGTGTTTTGATCTCAAGAGTGTGTTACTCTGTTACGATACTCAAAGTGTGTTACTCTTTACATGGATATTCCCACAACACACATAATCATTTTACAGTGTATTGTGCTGGACTCTGGTGGTCAACATATTCCAATGTTGTAGCCGGCATTGTACAATGAATTCGTGACCAAATGGGAATCCCAGTAAAAATTGCAAACCCAAAGCCACACACAAAAAGGGGGGGGGGTCTCATCATCAAACGCTGAAAAATATGAAGAGCACGTGTTTTTTTTATTAATTCTTTCTTCTTCTTACTGCAGGGCCAAACTATATAGGAAAGATATAAAAATTTCGCTAAGAATTATCATATCTTAAGAGTTTATAGATATACAAAAGTTGGGAAAATAATATTATTCCTAGTCCACTGCATGCCTGGTAGTATAACCTTTAATTTGATCCCAAATATGTTAATATCTGTCCGTGTTTAACTCAAAATCATGATAATATTTATGACGCACATGGTGATGAGAAACCACCTTTTGTTATGGCCCTTTTTAGTAATAGTCTAACCTGGGACATATTTGCCATTCCAGTTAGTAACCAGATCATGTAATATAGTTATACTGTGCAATAAGGTATCAAGAAGGAGGCCATGTCCTAAAGATTTAATGACTAGCTTGTATTCAGTGCATGCCAAATCATCAGCACGACACCTTTACAAAATATCCTCTCTTTTGTATAAGCTGTCAACTTTATTGACACATGAGATATTGTTTATGTCCCTGTTTTCATCCTTTCAACAGCCTGGGCTCCACTAGGGCGGCACAGGTACCCGTGAAACGAGGTGATCTTTTTTTATGTTTTGATTTTTACATTTTGCTTCATTTCAGCCCATTTCGCTTCATTTCGCATCATTTCGCTTCATTTCGCGGGAGTGTCGCCCTCACTGTTGCCCTGCTACTGGCGTTACATCGGGCGACACTGCCGCAAAATGTAGCGAAATATGTCAAAAGACAACAATAGAAAGATCGAAACGTTTCGCAGGTACCTGTGCCGCCCTAGTGGAGCCCGGGCTAATGTCAAGTCTTTGACATGTGGAAATAGAACCATGAACTCCAATAGATACAGTTAACATCTTTTATTCACATAAGACACATACATTTTATTACAATATAGCAATATACAATTTATGCATACATCAGGCTTGGCTTGTGAGAGGTTTTAATGTGTTGGTGCTTCCACATTATGTACATCATTTAGTATACCTGTACATCAATTAGTTACCGTTATTATGTGGCTCAGCCATAGCTCACTGTTATGGTTGTGCCTGATATGAATAGCGGTTGTTATCATATGGGACAGTGGGGTGTATGGGAGTTGCCGACTGAATGTTCATCATTCATCTGCGGCTACCGGATAATGCTCTGCAGCGTCAACATGACATTATATACCCCTATCCTATAGCGGGTCAGATATGGTCCACCAATGGCACCGAAGCTCGTCGGTGACACTGGTGGGATGTTGGCCAAAACTGGGTCACTATGACCGATATATCTAGCTGCACTACAGATTGGCAATTAGTTTAGTAATTAATTTAGGAAGGTCTTTATGATACGTTATATTACATAGAATCTACTATTGACAATAATGCTTGCCAAGATGTTTAGATATAGATATAGATATATTGCTTACGTAGGGGGGGGGTGTTAAATGGCTAATTTTGTCGTACGGTTTCAGGGACAGGCTCAAACTATGCATTTGGGACCCAAAACTCGGGAAATCACAAAAACATTTTTTTCGGACCTCTGTGACCCCCCCGTACATGGGGTCCGAAGATCGGCCAAATAGTGAGAAAACAGCCAAAATTCAGGCTTTCAGATTCCTTCCAAAATCAAATCATGCCTTCATGAAAATGGTCAGAAACCTTCATTTGGGACCCAAAGAGAGCATTTAAAGTCCTATTGTTGTGATTATAGGGGTGTTTCCCCCTCTGGGGAGGGGGTGCGTCCATGGTAAAATAACGATAAATCAGCTATTTTGAAGGCATTTGCTCCCTTACAATCACATCCCTATACTGCCATAAAAGATCCTCAGGACACCTAATCAGGCAGATTAAACCCTTCTGGAGGGTCCCCTCTTTCTGTTAACTCCCCTCTATGACCCCCCTCCCCCCTCCCAGCATGCACCAATAGCCATCAGATAACTCTCCCCCCCCTTCGCCTCTATATTACCCTATACTGAAATAATGTATTAACATGAGACCTGTCTGATAGTTTGAACCTTTCTTGAGGGCTCCCTGCTCCTGTTAACCACCCCCTATGACACCCCTCAGCTTTTTTGAAGGCATTTGCTCCTATACAATCAGGTCCCTATACTGCCATAAAACATCATCATAAACCATTCTGGAGGGCCCCCTGTTTCTGTTAACTACCCCCTATGACCCCCCCCCCCCCCCCCATAGCATGCACCAATAGCCATCAGATAACTCCCTTCCCCCCTCCGCCCTCGCCTCTATATTACACTGTACTCAGAATGTCAGGATCTTTGGACATCAATAGTCATTCACAGACACCTTAGCCTGTCTTGGGGGTAAGACAGTGGTGTGTTTAAAAGAGGGGTGGGGGATATGGAAGGGGCCCAGACCTCCTCCCTTACCCTATACAGACATAAGAGGAGGGCTACCTCAGTCCATCTAAGAACTCCAACCATCAGACCTCTTATAATTTATTCATCACACATGCATGAATGGCTTTACCACCTCAACAGAAAACTGATAAGGGACCCAAAGAGACTATTACAGGTTATATTCTTGTGATTACATGAATATAACCCAAATTTTGGAGGGCCTTTGCTTCAATATATTTGAATTGTCAACATATTAAAATGAGTTTAGATCAGATAGATAATACCCTTTTCAAAGGTCTCTATATTCATTTTCAGTTACCCTACCAATGATCACAGCCCCCCCCCCTCCATTCTATGCCTAGTACCTCACCCCATGTGTATTCATAGTCAAGATGACTGCTTCATGTTGTTACACTTATTATACATAGTAATTCTTTAATAGTTATAGCAGAGATCTAGTATTAACATCACTAATAACCTGATACTACAATAAATAAAAACCCTGACTCTCCTCCTTAACCAAGTGGTTAAATGCATAGAATGATGGATGGTAGAGGGGTGATGGGGGGGGGGGAGCCTGCAAATGACTCCAAATAAGGACTGGTGTCCATATCTCTTAGTCTACACCTTGCATGGTTAGTATCCTAGACGTAAGACAAGAGATGATTATTTAATTCAATTCTCTGAGGTGTTAAATAAATACTCTGAACCCTAAATGTTATTGGAGCCAATAATAAACCCTGCAATTATATCATGGGGAGGGGTAGGTAACCCTGATACCTCATTTGCAACGCTAAAGATCAGATTTTGTCAAAGACGGGCATACATGCAACATCTGAGGGTGCTGCTATAATATTCAGATATATGAAAATATAACATAGGCATGGTGCTTGGTAGATCTATGCCATCCCCTACATGGGGTAAAGGGTAAGTTGGTAGAACCTAATATCAAACTTTGAGGACAGATGAATACATCTTGATATTAAACCAAATATTGAACCCAAAGTTGACTTGAAGTACAGTATCCCTCTACCAGCTGTAGTAGATACACCTACCAGGGTGATCTCAAGGACCCAGCTCACTCTTTTTTTTTTTTTCTTTCTTTTTTTTTTTTGGGGGGGGGGCCCTCTTTTAACCACACCACTGTCCCACTCCCAGACATGATACATACCATGAGAGGCAATGCTGTGCACTGTGCCACATGGAGGGAGGGTTGGGCTGATGGTTGTACTGAGTAATATGGAGCCGAGGGGGGGGGATATTTCATGGCTATTAGTTTGGGGTGAGGGTGGGGATGGGGTGGAGGGGTGTCATAGGGGGTGGTTAACAGGAGCAGGGAGCCCTCAAGAAAGGTTCAAACTATCAGACAGGTCTCATGTTAATACATTATTTCAGTATAGGGTAATATAGAGGCGAAGGGGGGGAGAGTTATCTGATGGCTATTGGTGCATGCTGGGAGGGGGGAGGGGGTCATAGAGGGGAGTTAACAGAAAGAGGGGACCCTCCAGAAGGGTTTAATCTGCCTGATTAGGTGTCCTGAGGATCTTTTATGGCAGTATAGGGATGTGATTGTAAGGGAGCAAATGCCTTCAAAATAGCTGATTTATCGGTATTTTACCGAGGACGAACCACCTCCCCAGAGCGGGAAACACCTCTATAATCACAACAATAGGACTTTAAATGGTCTCTTTGGGTCCCATATGAAGGTTTCTGACCATTTTAATGAAGTCATGATTTGATTTTAGAAGGAATCTGAAAGCCTGAATTTTGGCTGTTTTCTCACTATTTGGCCGATCTTCGGACCCTATGTACGGGGGGGTCAGGGGGGTCCGAAAAAAATATTTTTGTGATTTCCCGTGTTTTTGGACCCTAATGCATAGTTTGAGCCTGTCCCCGAAGAAAAGTAGATTTATCACCCCCCCCTACATAGCCCGGGCTTCACTAGCGCGACACGGATACCTGCAAAACGTGTCGTTCTTTTCAATCCTTTGTTCAAGAAAAGATCGCCTCATTTCTCCTCATTTCGCTGCAGTGTCCCCCTAAGTATTGCTAGGAAAAAGGGCGACATTCAGCGGCAAAATGAAGCGAACTTTCCTAGAACAAAGGATTCAAAGAACACATTGAGACCATGTGGAACTGGCGAAAAATGAAAGATATCATGAGCCTGGGCTCCACTAGGGCGGCACAGGCACCTGCGAAATGTTGCGATCTTTTTAGTGTATTGATCTGACATATTTCTCTGCATTTCGCCCCATTTCGCTACATTTCGCAGCAGTGTCGCCATAAGTATCGCCAGGAGTAGGGCGACAATCAGGGCGACACTTGGGCGAAATGCGGCGAAATCCCCGCATCCGATTTGCAAACAGTATTTCTGGGGATAAATGTGGACAGTCAAGGGAAAAGGGTCCTCTAAGCAGCTAAGATAAAACACAGTAATACAATTTTGTCATCAGCTTTCCGGTGATATCTTTTATAAGCAGGTACCACCTCTAGTTTTTGAGTATTGACTCTCTGAATATGTGTGGTCACTGTCCAATCCGAACTTCTTCAAATATTTGGTCACAGCTTTTGATCTAAAAATAGTATTTACATTCTGTGTTCAGCATAGAAATCATTATGGGGCTTCTATTAATCTTTTTGTATTCAATTTTTAATTTTTAATTTTTTGAATGAAAATTATGTTTCCATGGCAACCAACATGTGCACAAATACCAATTAGGCCCAAAATCGTTCTTTTCCATTCCAAATATGGAATGTTTTCTCCATGGGGGCATCTATTAAGGGCTAAATTAGAATTTGCGGGTTTTAGACGTCAACCCGAGGAGGCAGCTGCTGCCTGGTCAACAGCCAGTAGTCTAGTTATGAGTGCATGCATCTCAATGATATTGTTGTTTATGGATTTAAATGGAAGGACATGCCTTGAAAATTCTGAAGTTACATTAAGTATGTACATTATGTACCATGCAGGAATTATCCTAATACTACTATTTTTGTCGCATATCTTTCTCATATTTTTCATAATTTTAGAACATTTCTGTATTAATTCTACATAATTAGTACTCATTCCCCCATGAGGCAGATTTAGTTCACTAATACTCCGCTCAGGTATTTGCCCTGTTGTTCTAACTGTAGGGTTATTCCTTTCCTGCCACCCTGAGCGGAGGTTTTGTAACTGCTGTCTGGAGGTTTTTATGGCTGATGTCTGGAGGTTTTGTAACTGCTGTCTGGAGGTTTTTATGGCTGATGTCTGGAGGTTTTGTAGCTGCTGTCCGCAGATTTTGTAATTATTTTGTTTTGAAAAACCAGGGACTGATTCGAACCCACATGGATAGGACTTATGTACCAGTGCCTAGACCTCTTGGCTACCGCGCCTGTACATAACATGTGAGGTGTAGAACATCTATTTAACCAATAATGAATGGATATGGGGGCACGAGGGTTGTGTATTGATCAATAACCCCCGAGTCGCGTAGCGATGAGGGCGTTATTGATCTATACACAACCCTCTATACGATATTCCGACTCAAATGTAATTATCTACCTTAAAATCGTCCTAATTTCGCCATTTTGAATGATATTTAAGTCGTGAACAGTGGACAGAGGGTGCAGTCGCCATGTTGTGGAAATCTTCAGTAGGGGAGGCAAGGAACAAGGAGCTAGGCGCAGGGAGCGGTCGTTATTTTCTTACGCTGCTTTCGCCATGTTAAAGAATACGACTGTACTCCTGCATCGCCACCTGCTGTTTTGGTTACTAACTGCTCCCCTGTATACTTCAATATAGCCAGCGTTTCCCTCCCCTTGTACCATGGCCAGAAATGATTGGGCGCTAGTGCGTTCGCCTCACACACCAAAGGTCCCGGATTGAATCTGAGTCAAACCGTACCATTTTAAAGTGCCTATATATATGTGAAAAAACGTCCCTAGAATTATTTTAACGAATAGGTAAGTAAAGTCCAACTTCTACCTTTATAGTAAATTATTTAAAAAAATTGAATTTCAAAGAAATTATACCAAAAAAAGTCTTTTCTTCTGTAACTCGGTAAATAATGGTCCTATATGGCTGAAAATCTGCCTATAGACTCCTTGTTTCGCCCCCTCCCTTTACCAGAGCCTCCAAGGCATGGTGCGTAGAGCGTCCGACTTCAAGTCTTGGGGTCCCATGTTCAAATCGCCATGAAACCTCGGATTTTATGGATGACGAAATTTCTGCCAGAATCGTTCTGATATTCATGAAATCGTTCTGATATCCGTGAATATCAGCACAATTTCCACCTGGGATGTGCATGAATATCAGCACGGGGATATCACAGAAAAAGCACGATGAAAGACGAAATCGTATAATAAATATGTATATTTCACAAACCAATAGTTTGAGGGTTCGAAACCCTGTAAGACGCCTTGGAGGTTTTATAGCAAATACTACAGGTCCGCGGAGGTTTTCCATCACATATATGTTGAGTTTGGGGGCTCTAGAGAAATTATTTGCTTGAAATAAGGGTCTTTTTAGATTGATGCCCTAGCTTGGAAATAGCACAGAAACAGGTACGAATTTCTGAGTGGTATTTAGCAACATTCCCATAGGATAAGATTGAGAAAGGCTATTTCTATTTAGCAGTAGGAATTAGATGATAAGACTCCGAGGCTTGATGGGAAGGATATACCTACACTACAGGTCATGTGGAAGTAAATGGAGCCATTTACCGAGTATGGGATTCTGCTCTGCATTGAAGGGAGTTCTGGCTGCTGATTGGGTTATATTTTGAATGCAACAAAAATGGCTAAAATTGTGAGAAAAATCACAGGTGTTCCCAAAAGCCTTCTGGATAGAATAGCACATGTTGTGTTATGCTATGTAAAGGGTTGGGGAGTTTCTAAAGGCATACAAAAAGTGATGTGGCCAAAAGTCAATTTTAGGTCCAAAACAGGGCAAAATGGAACTACCTTTGGATTAAAGAGATTTTCATGGTCATGGCCATCATAGAGACTGAAACATTCATTGGCGTAGGAAAAGGGGGGGGGCAGGGGGGCCTGCAATCACTGAGGAGGGGGAGCCTGAATATATGTTTGGGCCCCCCAAAATTCGTCAAGACCTATGATGAAATAGACACAATTTCCAATCCTTACCTAGCTCACATATTGAAAAATGGGGGCAGAGGGGCCTGGGCCCTCAACCTCAGCCGATTGTTAAAGTTGGTTTTGTGTGGGTTCCCCTGCCCCCCCCCATAAAGATATACTTTGTTTAGTAACGCTATAGTCTTAGACTATGATCAACAAACCTTGTGGATGGCTGATTTTGGGCATTATGCTACATAGGGGAATAATATTTACTTCCTCGTGACCAAGAGAGCTGCTCAGTACTATTGCTCACCACACGGTGGCAGCACACTTTAACATGTACATTGTCTACTCACACTAAATTAAAGTTACTGTATTTTACGCTGTTACATAAATGCCGTTATAACATTGACTAGTGACGTTTTTCTGTGAAGCACATTGTATTGCCTGGCTCTACAAAATGTTTACGACAGATAGCTACCGTTGCGTGACGGTAATGAGGTTGCTCACCAGAATGAGACTAATAACCTCTACATTTCATATTAGATGTAATAGTTTCTAAGAAACCAGGAGGTCTAGAACTAGTTCATCCACCGGCACATACTGTATGGTATTCAATGTTGGTAATTAATGGAATTAATTAAGTTGGGTTGGTAATTAATGAAATTGATAACGTTGAATTGGTACTGTTGTACGGAAAAACAATGACAAACATACATTTGTGAGACATCAATGTTGAAGGAAGAAAGATCATGCGTATGATTATATTGTTCATTGTTTTCCAAGCATTTTCCATGATGTACCAATGCATGGCTTGTGAGTTACTCGCCAGTACTACATCTGTTTCTGCGTTATAACGACAAGTTAACATGCAGCCAAAGACATGTTGGGATGAAGACGTGTTTACTGTGTGAGGCAGTGGGCCTTAGCCAGTCAAGTTACATGCCAGAACTACATCCAAGTCTTTTGGAATAATTATCTGCTCCGATGAACTTTGAGTGTCCTACTTATTGTCCCAAATCCACCACGCCATGAATTCCTCTCGTTATGATAACTTGAAATAAGGTATGTTAAGAGGATCATCTATTGGGCACAAATTGGTAACAGACCGTTTGATGAAGTGTTTAATGTTGACAAAATGAAAACATCTCCTCGTGGTTTATTACAGCAAGCGAATTGGCCACACAGATAGGAGAATAAATTCTACCCAAAATGGACATGGTGAACATTTATATAATGTACCATTACATAGGTCACTCCAAAAAAATACAATGGTTTCTCATTGATTCACCGCGTGCATCGAAGAAATCAGGTTTTGAGGAAAATATTTATTTTGTTTTTTGGTAATTTTTTTTATTAACATGATGAAAATGGACAAATATTGGCATGTTTGGTATCAAAATAAAGCTAATACTACCAGCATGCAGTTAGATAGAACTAACTTACATTTTCCCAGCTTCGAAAGGTCAATAATTCCCTAACTATTAAAATGTGAATTTCATGAAAACATTTATTTTCCTATACAGTTTAGCCGTGCATAAAAGAAAGAAAAAGAAAAAAAGCCTCCTTCATCGTATTTTTAATTCCTTGGTGATGAGACACACGTGTTTGTTTTTGAGTGGCCAAGATGCATGGCAAGGAAATGGAAATGCACACATGCCATTGATATTTAGCGCTCATATTTATCAATGCAATCCCTTCATCTCTCAGGACTCATAACGATGTATATATAATGGTCTTCACCTGTGGCCATCCAACAGTGAAATGAACCACCTTTCTGCCTAGACCAAGGGTCGATCCCACGACCTCTCGTGTACATGTTACAGGGAAAAGTGCTGTAAATCTACAAGTCACTACCGTAACCTGCATCTACAGTAAGAGAATTGTACATGTAGGGCAAAATTTTCTGTATTATTGACCTTGTTTGTCAGTTTGTGTCAGAACTACAACTATATGGAGTTCTGTATTATTGTTTACAGATAAAGTACTGTACATTTACAGCAAATTTTGCTGTTCACGAACAACAACCTTTTAAAACTTTTTTTAAACCGACACAGCCAAAGGCTGGTCAGCAGGTTCACTGGGCCCATACGGACCGACCCTGGGGAGAGCTATATGGCAAAAAGCCATTTACATGTGAGCCTCAAAGAAATCTTATCTGAAAGGATCTAAAAATAGACGACCTTTAGGTAGACATGAAGTTGAACTCCTACTTTTACTTTTACGTATATATAGTGCTCATAGTATCATGCTGCGTAGAAATTGTAACTTTAATGAACAAAGTTTTGGAAATTGAGATAACATGTTTATCCTGGCGTTGGCCACAGGGTAGTTTTATACTACAGTATACAGCCAGATATGTAGTGGTAGTAATGATACAATTCCAATACAGACACACTCCCTTGGTCCATGTATAGCATTTGACTGCAGGGACATAAATAATTCAGTCAATAGTTCATACCAAGCACAAACACCTCTAAACACAGACACAGTGCAGCCAGGGCATGTTAATGTCGCACGTTTAGTTATCGTTTCACAAATGGATGCCATTTAGGGGGTAGTCATTATGTAAGAATGGAGGAGGGCGAGTAGAATCGGGGATGTGATTTCACATGTTAAAAGCTTAAGATACCAGTGGGGAAATACATCTGAGGAAGATATTACGTTTAAAATAGACATTTACACAACACCATTTCGGTCAGAATAATCACGCTACAATTTGAAATACTGTCACGCTACATTTGGTTGAATATTTTTCAGCCCTCCCAGGGTCTAATCCCCCCCCCCCCCTTGTTAATAAATGACCACTCCTTGTCTAAATTTAAAATTCCCAACTGCAATGACTCTACGGGTTCTCTGTATCACGCAACAGTATTTTGGCTGATCAGAGTGAGACCGGTGTCGGTACAGGCTATCAATCCTTCGGCCCAGTAGCCCCTCCCAGGCTTGGGAGTTAGGTTCAGAGCTCTTCAGAGGCCCATTATATGATTGACAAGATGATATGACAGAAAATGATATATGGTCCCAATTAGTTGAGCAATTTATATCATTATATTCACAAATTACCGTATGGATTTCTCTAAATTTAGATTTTCTTTGGCAAAGACCAGCTATAGCCAAGAGGCAAGGGGAGACGACCTTGTAATTGAGCCAATGCTCTTATCCAAATTTTATTTCTATATTTTATTTTTTTACATTTACCTTGACTTGAAAGGGCCCTTGTTGACCCCTACAGTATACGTCCTCCTTCCTATCACTTAAAGGAAGGCATGATACCATAATGCATCATGCCTTGGTCCTCATGATGCATGAATGCAGCCCCGACAAGTAACTCGTCGGTGCTACATCGGTGCATCATGCCGACCCTTTGGGAGTGTCTCAACCCCATAGGATCGGCATGATGCATGACTGCAGCACTGACAAGTTAATTGCTGGTGTTGTATCCATGCATCATGACGACCATGGGCATGATGCATTAATGCGGTCCTCAATGGCATAGGTAAGAGGGGGGTCTGGATACGTTTGTGTCTTGTTTTGCTGGACCATCCTGTGCCTGGTTCAGCCTCGTGTTTGAATTAAATTACCCAGAACAGAGTGGGGAAATAGCTGCCAAGTTATCCAAGCATGTATCCTAAATGAGGTTGTTCCATATTGAGTCGGTAGGAACTAAGAGTGTTCTCTCTTCTACTTTTGGTTTCAAAGGAATGCCAGCATAAATATTATGCTTCAAATTATTGTGTCATTTCTCGCTCTGCTGCCTGCATGTATCACTTACTTGTGACAATGGGCACTCATGAACAATTGCATCAGTGTGGATTAAGGGATCAATAGAGCATAATTTTTAGTCTATTTCTATTTTGTATAGTTGTATAGACAGAAAGTTTATGGTCTAGCATATACCAGCACAACTATAAATAATTTATTTGATAGTTTTTATCAAGCATAACACCTCTGAACACAAACAGTATGAAGCCAGTGGCATTTTCCTTCATTGATACACAATGGCACTGTCCTCCATTGCTGCAAAAAGTTATGCTGTTTCTTTTCAAATCATAATAGTCATTCAAGTAAGGTGTTATGAAAATCTGTTAATTCACCAGAGGGAAAATATGATGATGGTGTCTTGACCTTTTATAAGACTTAGTCAGGATGAATTCTCTATAATTTGGATTGCTCTTATATATGATAATCATAATAATCTTGTTTGGAAGTGTTCTTTTTGAAACAGCCTTCATGGGTAGCATGACATGCACCGGTACACCATCATGAATGCAGCACTTATCGCATTTAAATTTCCAACTACAATGACCCTACTAGTTCTGTGTATCACGCAACAGTATTTGGACATTTCAGGATGTGATCAGTGCCAGAATACAGGGCGTAAATCTGTGGTACACTATATATATATATATATATATATTATTATTATTATATATATATATATATATATATATATATATATATATATATATATATAATATATATATATATATATATTACATATAAATATATATATATATATATATATATAATAATTATATATATTTATATATTTATATATATATATATATATATATATATATATATATATATATATGATCCAATGTCCAATAGCTATGTTTCAGGTGGAGCTCTTCATTGTGGCCAAGGGTCCAGATTTAGAGGGCTTTGGGCATCAGGGTTGTCCAAGCGGACCCTTAGGGAGTCGGCAAGTGTAGTAGCAGGCTCAGGGGCGCTGGTCATGAGGGGCTTATGTTCGTGGGCACTTGTCATAGAGGTCTCCGGGGGGGGGGGGGATCACTCAGTCTTTGTTAGTACCTAACGAGGGGCGTAATTCATTACGTGGAAAACAAGCCATGGGGAACGAGTTATAATTGTGATCTTGCAAGTCGTAATTAAAGTTGACTGTAATGATTCCTGTAATCATGATATAAGATAATGATGATAACGAGGACAGTCATTAAGTCTGTGGTATGCTCATTCCATGATGCCTTATACTAGGTAAACAAATATTTTAATTGCCTGGCTACACATTGATCCAGTTTATACCTAATGTATGAGTGCAGGTTCAAGAATGTTTGTCACATAATTAGGGTGTTATTCACCTTGCACAATATCCGGTATAATTAAATAATGAAAGTAACAAATCTTGACACATTGATTATGTTCAGCTCGGAGCAATAATTCACTTGAGTGTATGCCCAAAAGAATGCTGTGTTTCAGGCAACATGGTCGGAAACTTTCGGTTAGGTAGGTCGGATTTTTTCTTCTTCTATTCACATCTTAAAAGTACAATTAATGAGTCGTGATTTGCCACATTGTCCCGTGACACATCAGAATTGCTTGAGTAAAATTAAATATCAAGAAATAGGAATAAATATAATTCATTAGCATTTCCAAAAGAAAATGAGGAGGGAGGAGCAAAAAGGACCTAAAGTTTCTGCCTGGCCATTCCCTGGCTTCACGAATTTGTGTGTCGATACCCTGTGGCATCGTAGATTTGATTTAAATGTGATATACCATAATCAAAATAGTTCAAATATAGCCCTGCCGAATTATCTGTATGCATGGTGACGATAAACGGCATGGTGCAAAGAAGACACACTTAAAGATGAAGGTAAGGCCACTCAAAAAAGAAGTGGTTTCTCATCACCAAGGTCTGAGAATTCTAACGAGGGAGGCTCGTTTTTTTCTTACTCGCAAGCTAAAATGTGTAGGATAATTCAGGCTTTTCGTTACCAAAATTCACATTTTATTGGTGATCTTATTATTGATCTTTAAGAATGGAGAACATGCATGTTACTCATATACCACTGCATTGCTGGCAATATTAGCTTTATATTGTTTGATACCAAATATCACAATTTGTCCATTTTGATGAGGTTTTTGATTTTAAAAAAATTGGCAACAATAATAATAAGTTTTCTCAAAACTTGATTCTTATGATGCACACGGTGATGAGAAACCATTTTATTTCTCCGAGTGGCCTAAATACCAGGCAAAATCTCCACATGTTTAACAATTACGTCAAATTAGACGATGAATGTAATTAAACATGCCAAATTACAAATGAATTGCCACAAGATGTGTCGTTTTAAAAATAGGATTTTTTCTTTCTTTTTATATAGATCTGTGGGGTGTTTCACAAGGGGGACATACAATTAATTGTAGAATAAGTGTTTCTATAGGAGGTGTTAATTGTATATAGCCACTAAGACCGACATTTGGTTGTATCAATTGTATACTGCTTATAAAAAGTGTTTCACAAAGGTCTACAACCAAGATGTTAAGTCAGGGTCTTTGGCCTACAATCTAGATACAACTAATGTATAAGTGTTTCACAATGCATATTAGCGTAGAGCTCATACCATGCCCGCTAATATTTTCCTTATATATTTTTTCACGTTTTTTTCATGCAATATATGTGTCATACTACACACAAGAATCCTTGCAAATATCTGTTTATTCAGGATGAAAATAAACTGGTTATACATATTTGAACAACACTTATGTTGATCCTATGTGATCATCATATAAGGGGAGCGTATTTAAGATTAATTCTACATGGTTATTAAGGTTGACTAACTTTTACCAAATGTTAGTCTTATGTTGGTGTTTCACAAGCTGCATTATTATCTTCAATTGTATCTCAGTATACAACCATAGATACAATTGAAACTTGTGAAACCACCAAGATAAAATTAACATTGGGTGATATTAAGTTGGTCTTAGAAAACATGTAAAATCAATTGTATCTATTTTCTCCTTGTGAAACACCCCACTGGAGCCTTTATCAGCCAGTTCTCAGAATTCATGAACTTGTAAACGGCCTGTTCCTGTAAAGCGACTTAAAATATGACATTTACTGGGAAAAGGGGACATTCGTGCACCCTGCATACACTGAGGATCTTAGAGCACATCATGTCAGAAATGTTCTTACATGTATTAATTGAGTTACACAAGTAGCGTCCATTGTATTTGTGCATCATACAGACCCCTGAGTGTATCTAGCTCATAGGGTCGGCATGATGCGTAAATGCAGCCATGGCAAGTTATTCGTCTGGGCTCCATTTATGCAGAATAACGAACAAGGGCATATGCATTTAAGCATTATGCGGCCCTTAAAGGGTTGAGGAGTGATATATAATTATTGTATTAATCACATTTCTTAAATCACCACTCCTGTCGTGTGGAGGGGATTCCCGAAAATGTTACATGTGCATGACAGGCATGTGGTATAACCTTTATTATCATTCCAACCATTTAAGGGCCGCATATTGCTTAAGTGTGCCATGCCCTTTGTGAGTCTATACTCACCAGGCCTGCATCCATGTATCATGCCGACCACTCGGGAGTGTATCAACAGGTGGAAAGCTTGAATATAGTATTGGTGACATACTCGACAGTGCTGCATTCATGCACGTATCATGACGATAGTGGGTGCTATACATTAAATCAATAGGTGGCCCTTAAAGGGCTAACTGGGGTGTAAGTGAGATGTACAGATGGACCCTTCCCATAGGGAGGGATGTAAATGTGCACACGTGAGGAGGATTGGTTGTGAGTTACATAGCTCTGTGTGAGACCACAAGTATCCTGTTAGTAGCCACACACTCAGCTGCATCATTACACATCATCATCTAGAATACTTTATCATAACTACAAGTATTTGGACAGCCGAACTTCTAGGGGAACTGATGAGCTATATGGGTTGGGCCTAGTTTTGGGATATCATTTACCGTGTGCAATGTACTTAGGAATTACTTAGTTCTTAACAGTAGGGGGGATTTGGTGTAAAAGGTTGGACCCTCTGACCAGTGCAGGGGTAAAAATGTTACCCCCTCTTGGGGTGGAGGGGCAAAAGAAAATAACCTTTGAAATAAAGCTGCACTAACGTAACTACATTTTACCCTCTCCCCCTCCGCCCCATCCCCCATTTTTTCGAGCGACCGCAGCAAATTTAGGCTCCTCTAGGGGCAGAGAGGTGAAAATACGCCTGCTTGAAATTTGACGTCCCTTCCCAGTTATAAAGTGAGCACTCGCTTGACACAGAAGTCAATTGATGGGTATTAATCCAACGTACCTACTTCAGCAGGACTCTTCTATATCAATAAGAATTTTTAGAACTTCCTCGAGACTTAGCACTGGGATAGGTCCGTGTTAGAATACTAAAAGTGCTGACAGCATCCGTCAGTCTACTCCCATACCTGTACACTATATACAAGTCTTTGTAGAAACGGAATTCTGGGAGGAGAATAAAAACCTCGTAACCCTAAATGCAAGGACGATATAATCCTTGGTCGTCATAATGCATGAATGCGGCACTGTCGAATTAGTCGCCAAGGCTGCATTGGTGCATCATGATGCATTGGTGCATCATGATGATAAATGTCATCTTTTAAAGGGACTTTCTACTTGTCGCAGGATTACTGATGTTCTATTGACTTTTGCATAAAACTCAGGTTTATGTTAGTTTGATGTATTATCTAATAGAATATAATAAGAAATTGCCATGTCACGGTACTAACTTGCATGATACTGCCATTTAAGCAAAGGAGTACCTTAACTATAGAAATGAATGGGAAAACTGCATTTTCACATTATCTGTCATGGATAGTCCCCTTCTTCTATTGCGATTGCAACCAAACCTTGGAAATGTATAATGGACATTTATACAAACATTTTAGGACTTATAAAACAGGGGATCACGGAGGAAATGAGAAAGCTATGAACTTTGGTAAAATATTTCTTTACCTTAAAGTGGCATGATCACCAAGTACATCCCACTCACAATTCTAGTACTGTTCTAGTCTACTATGTGGTTAAGTGCAAGTGGTGAGAATGCTCCTTTAACTATATGATCCTATGGGTGTCCTAGCAGTGAATATATGTGAATAATGGAGGTATACTGTCTAAATAGCAAATACAAATAGTTGATTTAGGGAAAGTGGTCTATGTAGGAATATGAATACTTAAAGAATACTTTTCATGAGCTTCGATTTTTTCCACCAGGTGGCTTCTGTATAGGAACCAGCAATTCCCTTTAAGAACTCAACTTCAGAGGTGGCGACAGTATAGCATGACATGATTAAAAAGGTAGTGGCCAATAAAGGTTATGAGATGGGTTGACGACTCTTAGTTCAGTGACCCCAATGAATCTCCAGAAGCATACTACACCTGTGGTATTTGTGATTACAGGTTATTATATTATAATTACCTGTAACCACAAATACCACAGGTGTATTACTTGTGATTTATTACAGTGACGGTTATTAAACTAGTGCCAAGGGACCTATTTCCTGTCGTTTCCTTGCACATCCCTATATAATTGACATAGGGAATTGGCAACATCTCCTCCAAGATACTATAGCATAGGTTACACGTGAGCAGTCATGCTGAAAGACGGGTCTCTGTGCCCTCTGCATGGGGGATCCTTTCTCCCTGGCTGTACCGACAGATGGATGCTACATGTATCGGTTACTAACATGACGGTTGGCACAAGGTTTAGCCACTTCAGTGACAAATTGAAATGAACTGTTAACCCTTTAAAGACTGCCTAGTGCTTTAATAACGATGTATCATGCCCTTGATCAGTCTTGGCGAGTGGCTTGCCAGTGCTGCATTCATAAATCATACCGGCCCTATATACAAGAAGAACAATGTAACCATTACATTTAGGCAATGCTGAATGCACTAGGCAAACCATAACAAGACGACCTTCACGGAAATATAATTGCCATGATTTCGTCACGTTTTCTGAGAGAGCACCCACTTATCTTACTGATGATTTATTATAGGTATATGCTGTTATTATTATAATTGTAGCCAAGACTCCTACTTTTTGTAACTACTTATTAACCCATCGTGCGCAAGGTGTATATGTATATTTGGATTCCACAGTTATTTATATCCTCTAACGTTCTTACTTATGACCTCCTAAATTAAGCCTCATGAATTGTGCACAATGAACCTAGTCCAGCATAGTTAAATGTATGTTTAGATATCTAAGAATAACCCTTTACAGGAATACAGTGCATTATTGTGCTATGTTCCCTGTCGTCATGATGCATTCATGCATCGTGGCAGCCCGCTGGGAGTGTATCAACTCCACAGGATCGGTATTACTTAAAGCCCCAGCTCTCCTATAAATAGGGCTGAGTACCTGTCCCGACTGCGTCCTGACTGTCGGTGGAGGGGTACCGAGAACTGCGAGTTTAAATGTCCTAGGGGGTAGATGTCCGGGGGGGGGGGGCATTAGAGCATCAAGCCGACCCTATAAGTGTGTATTCACCCCATGGGAATGACAGGATGCATGCATGCCCTATTGTTTAATAGTTGAAAAATGGCCATGTTATCAAGAGCTTGCAGCCAAATGAATATATTCAAATACATGCAGCCCTGGCGAGTTTATCTCCAAGGCTAAATTCATGCACCATGAAGACAAAGGACAGCACATTTAGGCATTGCTCTCAAAGAGCTAGAGCCAAGCCTTTTCAGGATGTGTCAACTGGTCAATAACAGTAACATATAAGTTAAGGAATGTTGTTTACCTCAGTTTGAATCTTAAGATGGTACAGGTAGTCCCCTCATAGATGATCAAAATAATAAATTATTTTGAAATTTTTCCCCTTCCCTCACTTCTATACACGGTATTTATGTGCCGGATCCAACCTGCCACACTGAAAGGATGCGCTGTGCCCTCTGCACTGAGCACCCAATCTGTATGGCTGCTTGGCAGAGTTCACAGACT
Organism: Harmothoe impar; assembly: GCA_947462335.1. Taxonomy (NCBI): domain Eukaryota; kingdom Metazoa; phylum Annelida; class Polychaeta; order Phyllodocida; family Polynoidae; genus Harmothoe; species Harmothoe impar. The sequence goes on along the minus strand of OX381712.1, from coordinate 60,552,708 downwards.
GGTTGCTTCAGGCACTAAAAAAGAAGTTCAATAACACAAAGAGAAACCATGTTAACTTGTTAGCTTATAACTACTCTTTTGTTCACGACCAGCAGGCTGTGCCAAAATGGTAAAAGAGTGGTAAATAGACCGAAACTTTCTGCTTTTCATTGACACTGTATTGACATATGTGTAAGTGAACGACAACGTTATTGGATGATACTTTTGACATTTATTAGCTTCGCTAATCCACTTTTTGTACAATATCACATTATATTATATTTATTTATGTATTTATTTATGCATATATATGAAAGGCATAAAGAATGTGGTTTGCAGAAAACCGGCCAAAATTGCACTTTCTGGTTGCTATGGAAACCATGCCAGTACTATTTCTTATTGTATATTAATCCTACTCTCTTGGGAATTTCACAAGTAACTGAAAACTGGAAAATGTTTGCGACCACAAATTTTCAAACCTATTCTTGCTAATACTGTACAATAATGCCATGCATTATTGTTTTGACATTTTTAGGGCCATCTTAGCTGTCGTCATAATGTGAATGCCCCCCCCCCTTCCCAATCACGGAGGAGGGGGCGGGGCCTAATAATTTGTTTGCCCCCCCCCCCCCAAAAAAAAGAAATAAAATAATAATAATAGAATAAATGTAATAAAATTTACACTTTTTCCAATTCTTACCCTCCCGCATAGGAAAAGTGGGGAGTGAGGGGCCTGGGCCCTCAATCAGAACAGAAGGGGGCTCAAATACATCATGCATAAAGGTCAACATCATGACACCAAATGGAACGCCCTCAAATGTCTTAAACCCCCACGTCCCCCTATAAAGCCCCAGAAAACTGGTGCTCGCTCCAGTCTGACTCTTACTGGAGGGGCAGTAAGAATTCCGCCTTTTGCAGCAATGGGAGAAGTGTCAATGATGTATCATTGCCCTATTCACCTATAACGCATGTTGTATGGTATTGGCCAACTTTTGGTACTAGATGGGATGACAAGACAACATCAACCTTCATAAGTCTATATAATAACCCGTCCTCACACATACCACATGTGTAGTAGTGCATGATGATATATTGCGGGTGCAGTGCCAAGAGTTTCTATTTCCATCCTACATTAGGGTGTGGTCATTTTAAAACCATAGGGGGATCAGTGGATTTTCGCACAAGTGGGTCGATATTTTTTTCGGTTCCCCGCCCCCCAGTGGGTTGAAATTCAATGTGGCCGAAATTAGGTTATAGTGACATACTGGATTTTTGCTAAAAAGGGGTGACATTTTTCTGGTTGTCCCCTCAAAAGGGAGTCCAAATATGTTGAGTCCCCCCTCCCCTCAAGGGGTCCAAATTTCGTTGGTCTCTACCCCCCCCCCCCCCCCAACACCCCAATCCACCAACTTTCTCTATTGTTGAAAAATGACAACTCCCATGTGTTAAGTTACTGGGTATTATTTATACAACTAAAAATAGAAAGTGAGTTATTTCCTCTAATTAAAGCACTAATGAAACCCTACATATGTATCCCTATGATTGGGCTAAGTGTGTGATATAATTATGTATTTATACAAGCTGTTATTTCGGTGTGCAAGGTTACATACGTTTATAATGCGCATTGCTCTTTGCTGTCATGATGCATGAATGTAGCCTTGTCTAGTCTACTTACCAGGGTAGCATTCACGCATTATACAAATGATTTGGGAGATACCAACCTTACAAATAGAGCTAGCATAATGCATGGATGCAGCATTGATGAGTTAACTCACCCGAAGTTCATTTATGCATCATGATGATAAGGGGCCAATGTGTTAAAGAACTCTTCCGGGGTGTAGGTTCGGCATGCTGCATGAATGTATCCCTGGTGAGTAGATTCGCCAGGGCTGCATTCATGTATCATGAGTGATCATGACGACAAAGGGGACAGCACATTGAACCACATGTATACATACGAGAAGCACTTGATGTGTATTCGGGTATCAGCAATTACTCTCCCAGCAGATTCAATGATAATTCCCGCCCCCGTGCTCTTACCTTGGGTGGAGATGTGACGATAGGATTAGCAGAAAGCGAAGAATTATAAAAGATGGGGAAACAGTTTAGGATAATATTATGATTTCGGTGTGATATTGTTTGGTGCTTATCTGACGCCAACCTTTGATATGAAATAAGTGTAATTGAAATGTAGTCGGGTTTACTCCTTTTAGATGTAGGCTTATTGTGCATACCTCCTGTCTCTTATTACTAGTTCGCTGTAAAAACTGTGTTTAAAGAAAAACACCAAATAACCTAAACAATCGGCTATTTTAATTTCTCCTAAACATGCTTAAAGATGACAGTTAAGACTTCGAGCACATTTAATCTAAATGCCTAAACATATGTAGGTGTTAACTCATTAAACACACCTGTTTAGATATTAAACTCTTATTAGATATTCAACATTTGTAGTTTAGTTCACTCGGTGGCAGTGGAGTTCATGGAAGTAATTTTCTGGCTGCTAGAGACACTCATTTTGTGGAAATTAAAAACAGATCTAGCAATATTCTCTCAGTCAACATGTTGTTCATACCCAATGGCTACTTTGGTTAGGAAAAGTAATTCATGTGATGACACTCCTTGTGGGTGTTACTTAGTCATATAGATCTACTCCCTACCATAAGTACAATTTAAACATATAGCACCATAAAACCAAACACCATCCACATTTTCCAGAATTAATAGACGATGAATATATCTAAACACGTTGTTGTGCATCTGAACATATTAGAATTCAAACATGTTTTATCTAAACATGTTTAGAAATTGAACACGTTTAGAAGAAAACAAAGTGCTCAGAAAAGTGTTTGACTCTTAAACATGCACTTGTACTATCTAAACACTGTTTTTAGAGTGTTGTTGGCAGCTTTCCTCCTGAAACCATTACTGACAGGTGACTACTATAATTATATTATATCATCATGCGTGTTGTTAATTATACGGGGTGGAGGAAGCGACGTTGGGGGCGAAAGGTGTCAAACCATGACTAAATGCGCAGCCAAGAGTCAAGAGATACACCCATGTCTCTATAAATCGGCCACCTCCGTTTCAGATAAAACTTGGCTAGTTACTGAATCGGCCGATTCTCTGAGGCAGGATTACTATAGAAATCAGTCCAAATATTCAAATCTGTTCATTTGGATATATGACTGAAAAGTGTGTCAACCGACTTATTGAATATCGATGTAAACGGGTAATGAGTAACTCCTGTGATTATATGTAATAATTTAGCTGTTTAAACGCTGCGATCCATGCGCCAGCCATCATGGGGGGGGGGGACTGGGAGTGGGAGAGGGGGCTGTTGTTGCCCTGAAGAGTGTTCTGAAAATCCCCCTGTTTCTCTGCCTGTTAGAGGCTGCTGTTGTTTAAGGTGTCACCACCCTAAATCGGGTCACTTCCGGGTTTACTGGCCAAAGAGTCCCTTATGAACTTTGTTATTTTGCAGAATTTACCTATAGGGGAGGGAAAGAAGGGTTAAGTACATGGTTATTTGTTATTAGGGTGATCAGAAAGTGTTTATTTATAGTCCTAAAAGAAGGATTTGTCTACTCCCTATAAACAGTGTAGGTTTATGGGGGTGAAACGGCCCTATAGTGTATCTATACGCTGCGTAGGCCTCACTGTACAAAACCACTACCCCGTTACCATGGCGATTTTTGGGGTCACACCCGTTATATATTTTTCTGCATGTCATAAGCTAAAATTTGGTATCGGTGGCTAAACACTGTATTCAGTTTGCTTGCTTATTATGGCTTTACGTTGCACATTCCATTGGTTGCTATGGGTTGCTATGGTAAATAAACAACAATGATAGGCCCCCAGGGCCTAATTTGGGGCCAAAACTGGTGATTTTGACATGAAAATCATCCACATACTTGCCCTCTGGCTCTCTCTAGCCTTGTCTGTAACTCTCACAGGGCCTAGGGGGGTATACCTTCTGAAACCTCATGTCTTAAGCTTAATTTGGAGTGGTATTTGTATGAACTAAGTCAGGCTAGATTTTTCGGTAGGTTCGTCGAGAAAGGACTCGCTTAAACGGCTGCAATTTTTGTCAATTTTGGCTAGTTGCAGGACCCCCGGGGATATTTTTTTGGCCAAAATAAAGCTAAAATCTGTTAGTTAGACCTATGGTGTTTTTTTATTGTTAAGGACGCTCTAATGTGTCATTTAAAAAAATGTTTACTCTTAACCATGGCAACGCGTCTTCGTTTAAAGGGAGGGCCTTGCATTGGTGGAAATAGTAGGCAGGGACTCATGTTTTTCATTGATTTTCTTTATTTTTTTGGAATATTATGCAGTAGGAGTGAAGTGTATTCAGTGTGCTTGCTTATTATGGCTTTACGTTGCACATTCCATTGGTTGCTATGGGCTGCTATGGTAAATAAACAACAATGATAGGCCCCCAGGGCCTAATTTGGGGCCAAAACTGGTGATTTTGACATGAAAATCATCCACATACTTGCCCTCTGGCTCTCTCTAGCCTTGTCTGTAACTCTCACAGGGCTTAGGGGGGTATACCTTCTAAAAACCTCATGTCTTAAGCTTAATTTGGAGTGGTATTTGTATAAACTAAGTCAGGCTAGATTTTTCGGTAGGTTCGTCGAGAAAGGACTCGCTTAAACGGCTGCAATTTTTGTCAATTTTGGCTAGTTGCAGGACCCCCGGGGACATTTTTTTGGCCAAAATAAAGCTAAAATCTGTTAGTTAGACCTTATATGGTGTTTTTTTTATTGTTAAGGACGCTCTAATGTGTCATTAAAAAAAAAGTTTACTCGTAACCATGGCAACCCGTCTTCGTTTAAAGGTGTCACCACCCTAAATCGGGTCACTTCCGGGTTTACTGGCCAAAGAGTCCCTTATGAACTTTGTTATTTTGCGGAATTTAGCCTATAGGGGAGGGAAAGAAGGGTTAAATACATGGTTATTTGTTATTAGGGTGATCAGAAAGTGTTTATTTATAGTCCTAAAAGAAGGATTTGTCTACTCCCTATAAACAGTGTAGGTTTATGGGGGTGAAACAGCCCTATAGTGTATCTATACGCTGCGTAGGCCTCACTGTACAAAACCACTACCCCGTTACCATGGCGATTCATGCAAAATCTAGCCTGACTTTTTGGGGTCACACCCGTTATATTTTTCTGCATGTCATAAGCTAAAATTTGGTATCGGTGGCTAAACACTGTAAGAGTTTTAAGTGTCTCAAATGGCAGGTCGATGGTGGTCAATATTGAAATTTCCGAACGCGGCCTAGTGCTTTAGGGTGGCGAGTCACGGCCATTGCACAATGGGTTACTGGGCATGCTGCTGTGCACATAGTTCAGATTTACCCGGAATAATTTTCTACACCCAAAATGATTTTTGGACGATTTGTGAACAAAATTGAGCATTTTAGAGCACTTGTATTTTGCTATAATATTCATAGGTATTTTTGGCATTTTCTAGGATTCTTCAAGTGTACATAAATGAACCAGTGAATGGCATAATAAAGAATTTAATTAAAGGTGAATAAATTGCTTGATCATATGCAAAGCTGCATGATGAGACCATTTTGTACTTAGGGGGCATGTTGGGGAGGGGGCGGATAATTCTGCATTAACTAACATTGCTGCCCCTGGAGGGTTAGCTATTTTAATCTGGATTAACACGATAACTCAGTGCCACGCATTGTAATCTTTTTATACACAGGTAATCCCCAATTGTGAAACTAAGATATAACAGCAAATTAACGTAACACTGTGTAGGGCATTGAGTATCAGTTTATGAAAGTCAATATCAAGTTGTAGTATTATCAGGAAGGTATACCGTACAACATATATCATGACAACCCAACCCTGAATGTATCAACCTCGTAGTATTGGCATGACGCCTGAATACACGAGGGTTGCATTCATTCATCATGGCGGCAACTACTAAAATGGACAGCACATCAACGCATGATACCGTGATGCGAACCTTAAAGAGTTAAATACTTGACTCCCTCGTGGTTTAAAGTAGCGTTACGTAAGCGTCCTTCGTTAGTTCACCAGAACCATTTCCAGGAAGTTGTAGTCCCTTTTTGCTGATTTAATACATATGTCACACAGAGGGAGATCCATGTAAGCGCGGAAGATGAAATGTGCACATCTTTGTCTCAGGAATATTCGATGACTATGCAAAGATATAGGGATTAATATAAGGATCAACTCCTGCGACAATTGTTAGATCATAATTTGCCGCAAAATAAAAACAAAACATAATGTGAAATTGAATTGCAATACATAAATTTGAATATATTGTCGCAAAGTATAAGACAATACAATATGCGAAGATACCAAATTGAACTATGGCTTGAATGTATTTTTTTTTGTTTACAAATAAACTTTGAAACACATATTAAAGAGTAATAATTTAGAAATCACACACACGAAAAGGAAAGTACACTAGTACATGTACGGTGTCTAGACGTAGGCCAGTCTAATCCTGCAAGGTTGCTATATACATACATAATATTATGTGCAACACGCTCAACCCAGTAGGTGTGAACGCCACACGACGTTATATACAGGATATATATCTCTAGTACCCGCCGCAGCCACTGGTGTCGCCCTGAGCGGCCGCAGGGTGGGGTGCGTTATATATCGTTAGGAGGAGGTGGGGCTTGGTACCACTGTACTCTCAGCCTCCGAACTCTGCGCTAGAGCCCAGTGTCGGATACAGCATCCACTCTATACTAGAGGCTTATAGACTGATCAGCATTGACTTTAAGGCGGATTGGATGGTTGCCAACTCACTCACTCATTCATTCAAGCTTAGCTGAGCACTACCTAGAGTATAGGAAAACAGCAACAGCAAGACTTTCAATACAAGCGCTATCACTTCCAGGAAGGCTCAGAGGACAGTGGGATATTTCTACATTATTAAACAAGAAGAAAACACAGAAGGGCAATCATCATGGCGTTTGGAAGGGCAAACCTGGACGATTTAAAATCGAAAAAGTTCTATGCAGCTTTGGCGGCTGAGTTTCTCGGCACGGCTCTGCTGGTCTTGGTGGCTTGTGGTGCAGCGGAGGGCACGGGAAGGAGCAATCTCCACGTCGCCATAGCCTTTGGGCTGTCAGTAGCCTCCATCGTCTGGGCTATAGCCCATGTATCAGGCGGCCACATCAACCCTGCCGTTACCATTGGCTTCATGATCACCCGCAGAATCTCCCTGGTCAGGGCTTTGCTATACATGGTGGTGCAGACCGTAGGGGCCATTGTCGGGGCAGGGCTTCTGAAGGCCCTCAGCGTGGAGCGCTCTAACAGCGTTCTGAATACCTCCCTGGGCGCTGTGGGACTCGGGAGTGGACTCAGCGTGGGGCAGGGCTTCGGGGTGGAGCTGCTCATCTGCTTCATCTTCGTGTTCGTCATCTTCTCGGCCGTGGACGGACAGAGGAGGGATGTGGCCGGCTCCGTGCCCCTCACCGTAGGACTCTGCCTCGCCATGTGCCACTTGTGGGCGGTAGGTTTTTCAGTTCAAACTTTCATTTTATGTCGAAGAGGGTATTTTAAAAGGGTGTGGTGCGTTGGGGGTTGGGTTGGGAGGAGGGCAAGTCCCCCCCCCCCCTTCCTACTCTCGACTTTTGTCCAACCGTAAAAATGTTCGAAACCCCGAAAAAGGTCAAAAATGGCCAGAAACACCCCCCCCCCCCCCTTGCCACCCCCCCCCCCCCACCAGCCACTTCCCTTGAAACTGCTTGCCACGCCCCTGCTGTGAGGCCAGCATTGTGCAGGCATACATGAAGCTATGGCGAGTTACTCGCCGGTGTTGCATTCATGCAAAGTGTATGATGTAAAATTTTAATAAGATAATGCCATATGATATAAAGTATAGTGTCATTGTGTGCCTCATGTGTTTATAAATATTATATGAAGAAAGTTCACGGGGGCATAATCATTGATATTGTATTCAGGGGTGGTCCACCAAAGCACTGAATATATAAATGTAATGTCCATATCAACGGGGCAGATTAGGTGTAGAGTTCATAATAATTATATATACAAACAAGAATGAGTACACCATGACCAGACCAGAAGGCTTCTGGGTTTTGTGGGTCAGGGCTTAGTAAAGCAAAAGTTACCTGACCACCTGCCTTTATAATCCCCCTAATAATATTATACCAGTAAATATTCTGGGATTTCGGCTGTTGATCCTTGCATAACTTGTTTATAAAAGAGAAGAACAGTTATCCCTCAACAGTTAGTATCAAAACATGGCAATTTCTTTTGATTTTCCATTAGATAATACATCAAACTAACATAATCCTGCGTTATATGCAAAAGTCAATAGAACATCAGTAATCCCGGGACAAGTAGAAAGTCCCTTGAATGACGCTCTTCGCGTAGTTGATAAACTTGTACTTAGAGTGTGTGACTTTCTTGCACATGTTACCCCATGACAAATGACCTCTTCTGCTGGGTGCTGTTTCTCCACAAATTGGCGGACCTCCATAAATTTATGGATACCCACAAATTTGTGGAATACACATTCCATAAATTTGTAGAGCTCTGCAAATATAATATATCATATGGAGGTCCGTATATGTATGCTAAAGTACCAAAAGTGATTTTCATTCATTATTCCAAAAAGTTATGGAATGTGTATTCCGCAAATTTGTGGATGTTCATAAATTTATGGAGTTCCGCAAATTTGTGGAGAAATAGCACCCTGCAGTGGCATTTATTTTCTTGCATTGAGACCACTCTACTAGTACTACCGATTACTAAAGATTGAAATAAAGTACAGTCGCTGAACCACGAACATGGAAGCGCTAGTCAGCCCCGGTAGTCAGCACATAGATCTAGTGGTAGGCTGGTAAGAGAAAAAAGTTCATGGAAAGTTCTGAAGTGTACCCTGAAATATATATACATGTACATAAAAAAACTTTTACCAAGAAGTCTGTGCGCTCTCAATGTCAGTGACTGAAGACAACACTACATGGGTGGTCGCTAATTAGAGTTTACTTTTAAATACTTGGATATACTAAAGACAAACTCAAACTAAACTGTGAAAGCATAAATCACGGATTTACCTTATTTCACTTTTTTCTTCAATGTAGAACAAGACATGAGCAACATTCTCCTGCCCTGTGCTACTTGTACGTAATACATCGCATTACTTAAATGCTTATTACACAGATGTTGCATAATGGCTGTGACTTATAGGGAAGCCGATTCTCTGAATTGAATCTGTGATTAACTGTGTCAGGGATAAGTTAGAATAAACCACATAAACACCACCTGTTTGATATATTAGAAGTAGCCTTTCCGGGTAAGACAGGTTACAAATCTATTGGTCAAAAGACCCCCGATGTCCACCTGGCATTCTGGGTAATGCATTAACTGGTTGGGCCTAATCAGGCTAATCCCCTCCCTTCACAACTAAGACAATAGGGAGGAGATTAAGAAAGGGGTGGGTTGCAGGGTTTCAACCCTATCAGTCTTATCCAGACTCTTATCGGTGACCATTGTTCTTGGCTCTGGGAGATGGCAGATAACAGATTACCCATAGTCTATTGAGCAATATGGCAGCACCCATAGTTTAATATGTCTAAGCCGTATACAGTCGGCCCTCACTTCCTCGAATTTGATTTATGCAAGGAAAAATATCTGAGGAAGCAAACTGTCCGAGGAATTAAGTCCAAATACAGTCAGACATAATCATAGGGGAGGTTGCCAGGCACCTGTCTGAGGAAGTGAGTAATACGAGGAAGTAAATGTTCGAGGAAGTGAGGGTTGACTGTATACAGGGCAAGTAACATCTTATGTATAAGGTTGATTGTGTGTTCATGTTTGAGGCACCATGCTGTATGATGTTCCAATACAATCCTGATGAGTAACTCACCGACACTGCAATAGTGCATCATGCTGCATGATGCATCAATGCAGCGCTGGTGAGTAACTCACTGATACTGTATTAATTAGTGTATCGTAGTGACCCATCAGGAGCGAGTAACTCGCCCACTTCATGCAGAACCTATATGATTGATACCTATTGATTAGTTAGGGTCTGCAGCTGGTTATCACATAATCTACTGACTAGACCAGGCTAGTTGTTAAGCTAGATTAACTGTAGTATAATCTACCCTGAGAAACTGAAACCTCAGGAATTGGTGCTAATGTGCTCCCAGCAGGTATAATAATTATACACCCTGTTTAACAAGGTTAAATCCTTTTACTTTCTCTTACATTCATGTATACAAGTCATGTCCCAAACGCTGGTACGTTAGTCACTATCTTAAGCATAGGGGCGACTTACTTTAAAAGTGCCTTCTTAGTTTTTATGCAAGAATGTTACAAGCCATCTCCGATATATAGATGCACGAATACACTTTGAGTTCAGTAGCAGTCTTACTACCAGAGATCAACTAAAGTTTAATGCTAATACTCATGCATGCATGAATGACTATACAATCTAAAGTTTCCTGGTTTCTGACCCAAGCTATAATATGTCATTCTCGTGTTGAATCTACCCTAGGAAACCTAGTAGGCCCTATCCCTCACTGACTCAACCGCCCTAGACCCCATGACCAATGACCTCATTTGACACTGGACAGATAGCTCCTCATGCTAGAACAATGTAAAGTGTATTGATTTTCGATCATTAGCTCGTTGGGCCCCTGGGCTGTATCATGAATCATACTCAGCTAACACCTCGCGTGATGCACCCATCATCCAACTCGTTTAGAACAATGCAGATTGGTGCTACAGTCGTGGACCTTTGTGTATTATGTAATCCCCTTTCCTGTAGATGCATGTTTAGTCATGTAATGCATCCTACACGGCAGCTCTATAGTGAACCCCTGTCCCCGCCGCCCCCCCCCTTTGTAACCAAACTCCCAATTAGCCCTTTGCACCAATGCAACCCCGGCAAGTCACTCGCCGGTGCTGCACTGGTGCATCATTCTGACCTTCTCAGAGTGTATCAACCCTGTAGGGTCGGCATGATGCTTGAACACAGCACTGGCGAGTTGCTCGTCACAGCTGCATTCATGCATCATGATGACCCAGGGCATAACGCAATAGTGTATTACGCAGTTCTTAAAGGGTAAGAAACAAATTTTGCCTCAGGGGTACATCCCATTGCCATCGTGATGCAGTAATGCTGGACTGACAATTAATTCACAGCATTACCGTGCATCAACCCCATTACATACATAGAGAAATGGAGAGCTTCCCACCAGTGCTGCGTGCATGGATTATCACAAGAAAACAGAAAAGGACATTGCCCATAAAAACGTTATGTTCCCCTTAAAGGGTTAAAGTGTCTCCATCCCAGGGCAGGTACACCTGAACATTTAGGACAAAGTCCCACTTAGGCAGCAGACCGGACGACATGGGGTATCCGTATCATGTACATGTTACACTGCTATCTGTAAACCTTGGCCATAAAGCAACCCATCCATATCCTACTTTAAGTCGTAAATTCATAAACATGGTAAAGCCTTAGCAAAGAGCCCGTCATCGCCATGTTTGATAAACTACAGTAAAAAGATATAAAAATATACGGGTTCTCAATTTCCATTAGCTCCTATAAAATGGTGGTCAAAGGTTCTCAAGACCCTGATAAGTAAGGAGGTCTAAATTATAACCTTAAATTGTGTATAGTTCTTTGTGCTAAAAATGGTGAATTTCTGGAGGCTTAGGTACTACAATAGCCCACAGTGGTAGACACTGTTAAACCAGAAATACAGGGGCGGTAGTTGCAATGGGGTAGTCAAAGGAAGCATAATATTATTTCTGCTTGGTTGCTGACAAATGTCCACTTGCACCTGATTATTTGAATTATGCTGAGAGGGGCATTTCTTCACGCACTATACATATGACATGATGTGTGTACTATATACACATGTATACAACAGCTGAACTAGGACGACATGAATCAATGTTTACCGCGCTGGTCGGTCATATAAATATTGGGGGTAGGGTAGTGGGGTATAAACTATAGGTATGGGGGATGCAGCAAATCTATGTCGGGTTGTGTAAAGCTTCCAGCAAGGGTGGTCATTCTTTAACAACAGGGAGGGTGGATATCTTTTTGTTGGGGGCGGGGGTGATATTTCAATCCCTCTTTTTTGTGAGGGGGGGGGGCGGGTCACCTGTTTTAAGCAACCCCCCCCCCCCCCCCCAGGCACAGGGCAGCATATATAGTGCCTTAATGTACTATGCCCTTTGTCGCCATGATGTGTGAATGTCTAGATTTGCCAGGGCTGCATCCATGCATCATGCCGACTCCACGGAGCATGGATTCTTGTCTGGTTTCACAGGAATATAAAGTGTGCTTGAACTGCTACCAGAGGAAGGGGTTGCGGCTGGCCCTCCAGCTACCCTTTTCCTTGGTGAGGGAGAAAAGTGACCCCTAATGCTAGTGCAGTGTCTAGGTTTAGGCAGATTCTCTGGGGAGTGAGCCTTGGTAAAAGGCATTTTAGTCAAAAGTGACCTTGATTGCAAGTTATTTTGGTGAGAACGCCAAAGTGACCTTGTTTTGACAGGTTTTGTTGAAATCTCTGAAAAGTGACCCTTGGTGAGGGAGATTTTGGTGAAAATTGACCCTTGGTGAGGGGGGTTCTTGTGAAAAGTGATAATTGTAAGGGATTCTGGTGAAAAGAAGACCCTTGGTGATGGGGATTCTGGTGAAAGGTGATACTTGCTGAGGGGGTTCTGGTAAAAAGTGGACCCTTAGTAGGCCTATTTAAAGGGGGATCTTGCTCAAATGTAACCTTTGCCAGCCGTACACCCAACTATATGAAATATACAACCCCCCAGGCATTGCTATCCTTTCCTCTGATGTTGGAAGACCTGTGGTACCCACATGCTGTTTCAAGTAGCACACATGAGATTATGATGCTACTTAGCGGCAATGCATATTATACAGCAGTGCAGCATTTATCTAATATATGGTTTTAAAAAAATCCGAAAGTGTGACGTCACACAATCCTATACACCCCCCCCCCACCCCCTTGTCACACTTTGTCACAGAAAAAAAAGACCCCCCCACCCCTTCGGGCGTGACATACTAAATGGATCACCCCTAAAAGGGTTATATGGTTAGCATACAAATGGGTGCGGCTGCCATGGTCTCAGTGGCAGTCCCCCCCCCCTCATTTGCATTCTCCATGTTGTAATGATAAAGCACTGCTCATGTCATCTTTAGGTTGAATAATTAACCCCTCTCATGTTAGGCTCTTGGTATATGTAACCATCCATGGAAGAGTTGGCACCTGATTACTACATCACTGATCACCTTATGACCTCAGCCTTGAACCACCCATCCTCAAACTCATCCATACATAATCATACCTCAAGCATGTCTCTGCTCAATTATGTAAGATTGGTTTTCAGAATTTGATATCGGCGCTGAAGTCCCAGTGATTTTCAGAATTTGACATCTGAGCTGAAATCACAGTGGTTTATTGAATTTCATATCGGAGCTGAAATCACAGTTATCTTCCACTGGAAATAACAGTTCTGGTAATTAACTAAATGACTCGCCCCCCCTCCCACTCCCACTCCCACATCAGCTTCATATGAAGGACTGGTCCAGGATGTAGACAATACTGCTATAGGACTGCTGATTACATCTTTAACTGGAACAACACACTCCCTTAACGATGTAGTCATTTCTCTATGTATCATCAGAGCTATCAGCGAGTTCTTTTGAGTCGCTTATCAGCGGGTGATTTAGAGCTTACAAAAGCATATTTCACTCAATTTGCTCATGATCATGACGTGTAATGTCGAGGTAACTCTAGGCTTGGTTTTGGGAATGATGACTTTCTTTTCATTAAAAGTCAACAGGATAGGTGCAAGAATTCAACACGTAATTGTTTACATGTGGATCTGGTGAAGGGTTGGCGCAGAAATTGAGAGAGGATCCAAGATGATATCCCTGGAGATTTAGTTATCCCAAGAAGTAGATACACCAAGAACATTGGGCCCAGACTTTCTAACAATGAAGACTATAACACTTTTCTGAATATGCGGCATAATGTGAGCAGCCAAACAGAAAGGATGCCCCAGGCACTCCCCCTTCTTCGCAGCAGTCACGCCCAGCTAGTAACAAAAATTACCTCATTCCCAAAAAGAAGTCAAGTGCAGCGTGGGAGCTTACAGGACAGAAGAAAGGGGGAAATGAAGAAATGTTAATAAAAAATATTAAGAGAGGGAAAATGACAAAGGCTCCCTTTATTATTATCATATAAAACACCTGACTGCCACAAAAGGGGGGGGAGATCTTCACTAGTATCCCTCATATACCCTTTTTGGTGCGAATCAATATAAGTAGGTGTTACCTCAATGGCCGTCTCTGCCTATTTTAGCATGTGTCAATAGCATGTAAGGCTTCTACCTGAACACTTTTTGTAAAGCATACTGAGACTACATGTGCATGGGTGTGGTGCCTCACCGTGTCAACGTCGGTTTTCTCTGACCCTGTAGGTTTCTTGGGGCATTTCACTGCACATATGAACCAAATCATGCCATTAGTAACTTGTAGGAACACGTATATAGATAATTATGTATAGTACTGTGTCGGCCCTCTCCGTAACTATCCTGTAGGGTTGTGATCATATGCGAATTCAGCCCTTGCGAGTAACTCGCCGGGGCTGTATTCAAGCACCATGCATCACACATAAAGCACTATGCAATCCCTAAGAAGTTAAAAGCATAAGGGATATTTTACTCCATCTCGTGTCGTTCGACCAGTTCTGTATCGTGCCACATGTCTTCCCAAATCACTTTCACATTAATAATGGCTTCAGGCATTTAAACTAGTATTTTAGCCTATGTCAATAACGTGTATATAAATCAGCTATAACTATCAGGTGTAACAGAGACTGTTTGTGTGGGAGTATGGTACATTCAGTTCACTGTACCTTGACACAGCACGTTTAATCTATCTTCTTACCTGTTCTGAGTCATATAGCACTGTGTGGGGAATATGAGCCTTATTTGTCCACCCCTCACTGTCAGAGCCTCACAGGGAGTTTCTTGTATTCCCCAGGCTTCCTTTTATGGCTATTGACAATGTGACAACTTTTGTGATATCAAAATCCTCCGGCTCCAGATGGATCATCCCTATAGTTCATGGCTACAGTCCTATTTAAGTGACATATGATACATACGTGGAATGAGACTGTATGCTTCCAACAGCTTTCCTCCATGTTTTCCCATGATAAGGAGTACAGAACACTTAGACCATAAATTGCTTATTCCCAAGATTATTATTTTGTAGGAATATAAAAGAACATGTGAAGCATGTATGAAATCATTGGAGTTATCAATAGTAAATGCAAATTGTGCATTTCCCAGTATCTATTCACTACTACCTGGATGCTTTATTTGATAATCACGTGTCATCATGCTGCAATGCTTGCAAGTAGCTAATTGTGGGCACTGTATTTGTGCATCATGTCAACTCTTTGGCAGTTGAATAACCCAAAAGGGCTTGCATGATGCTTGAATGCAGCTATCCTGTCTTTACCGATCGGGAAGGGTTAATCCAATAACGTTATTAAGTATGATACTGTATGTAATACATACATTGTTGCCTACACCCAATCAATCAGATGCTCGTAAAATCGCGCACCAACCCTAATCTAGCCCTTATTGCTATTTGTTCGGCTTGATTCACTAGACATACAATATCACGCTTAATGCGTTTATCCAGAGATTTAGGAAGATTGATTTCCTGAATACAATATACCCCATCATCATCACAGCATACAACATCAGTAGGTCTCGCTATGGCAGCATGACAAATTAGATATCAACCCTTTTAGTAGGAATCATACCCTTTGAGACTGGTAGTGTATCAACCATAATGCCGAAATGCAGCCCTGGCAATAGACTCCCCGAGGCTGCATTCATTCACCATGCTTACAAAATACATACATTATATGCATATATCATTACGGGAGATGGATAAGGGATGGATTTAGTGTGGCAGGCTGGCGATTATTGGATAATATTGCGCTCGGTCAGAGTAGATGGCTGCGGGAGATGGCTCCACACAATGACTAATATGTTTACCCCTCTGTCCAATGCCCGGGAGGCATTATTGGTGATACTAACAGTGTCATCCCCTCTACAAACACATTATATTACATGGACATAAATGAGCAGCCAAGCTGAAATGGTGATCTCTGCAGGGACTCACTGGTCATCAGCTGGTTGTATCAGTAATGTCTGACCATTGGAGCTATTCATACATGATGTATGTATACCCCCAGCCATAAGCAACAGTGTCTGTCAAATGTGATATATATATATTTTCCTATTTTAACCCCCTCTTCTACCCTGCGCAAAAAAAGCTGCACTTTTGTGTTTTTTGAGACTCTATACAAAACTTGCCAAGTTTTGCTGTAGGGACAATATAAAAGCAATTAGCGAAGTGAAGAAGTACTCTTCCCAAACGCCTATGCATGGCCAACATTCTATGGCTTAAGGTGAATCAGTCCTCTAGCCCTTGGCTAAGGAATTAGTTGTCTCTCTGTGGCATGAACTCATAGGCAGTGACAAACTATTCCTGTGTCTGTCCCATGGAAGACATGAAATCATTTTGGACTGATTCCAAAGTTATATAACATCTTTAAGAATCAAAACACATCTAAAAGGCACTGAACTTTTTTTTCCATGTGCATGCCAAATAAAACCTGCACGAAATAAACTACGCCCACTACCATTCTGCAACAGGGGGAGTGATCAGACGGTCTCTCTGTGAAGTTCATATCTCTTGCAGAAGGGCCACTATATACCACTATTTGTGGATGACTCCTTGCCAACTTGAGATGTCCCGTGAGGTACTTGATGTACGTCTGGACGTTAAACAAATCAATCAATCAATCAATCAATCAATCTTAATTAATATCTAGAATCAAACCAGTTGCATACATCCCATGTGTTATCCGCTGGTAGATAAAGATGGCCATTTAGGTACAGAGATTTAATTGATTTCAGTGGATAACACCTTCTTTCACTACAGAATGTGTCATAGCCTCTAGAAATATGTAGTTAACCAACTGAATAACCCATTTCAGACCAAGCGTACCGTATTGATAACTCAATTATACTAGCACAACCCTTCTTTGAATAGTGTTAGGAGAAAGTTATATGATACACCTGTCTTCCTAGTCAATACACAAATCAGTATTTTTAGTGCTTCATCAATTTCCATCCACCAGACGTGATGCGGACAATGCAACCAGTGCTGGGTATCAATAATTTTCAATATTTCGACAAGCCGGTGGAGGACCGGTCATTGACATTTCAATGAGGGTTCTGTATACACTGTTGCTATATAAATATTTTGCCGCTCCTCCGCCTGCCTCTCCTCCAGCCTGCACCTCAATGCAATCAATTCCTCCTCAATGCAATCCCACTGGGATTGGGCAATCCTCAGAGAATTAGTGTAAATATTGTACTCTATCACTGGATCACTATCTTAGTTAGCCTCACTGCATCATTATGTGTTCTTACGTGATTATTCGTCCCTAAGGATGATCCCTCATCCTGGGACATCATTTTGGAGCTAGATCACATAAGATACCTTTACACTCCATGTGTGAATCTGCTCCAAAGAAAGCACAAACACCGCATGTGTGTTGAAGATATTTTCAAGAACACGACCTTTATTTCAAGTGTGTGATAGATTCAAACATTTGTCCCAACTTTCCATGGGGCTGGAGTGAGGGGATCAAGAGGGGATTGGTCTACATAATGTATTATATATCAACTATTAGTCAGAATTAGGATGATATGTTAGGGTATGTAGTAAGTCAGTCACTCTCCACTCATAACGTTGGTCACCTGCTCCCCATGCTATCCTGCATTGGAGATGCTGAGGGGTATACCTGGAGAGTGCGGGTGTGGTATAGCGGTGGTGTAGGGGTATCTAAGGTACAGTGGCAGGCAGGTGTGTGTAGGAGCCCTGTACCCAGGTAGCAGCTCAGGTTAAGCTCATCATAATGAGCTGCTCCCCAGGTGATGAGCAGCTCACTCACTAGACTTGCTCAGGTCCCACCAGGCTGATAGAAATTGAGTTTGAGTTTTGTTGTGTCCCCATGCTATGCATAAGACTCAACAATGTAAACCGATACTATAAATGTGTCATAAATCAATATGATTTGGTCAGATACTTTGATGGATTTTCAGTTGACAATCCCCACGAACACTGAATAGTAGCGACCACTATTCTCACTGACTATAGACTTGCTCAGGTCACTGTAGACAAATGCTACCTGTTCATCTCCAGGTTCTGCATAGGACTCCATCTCACACCATTTATCTCATGAATATGATGTCATTTTTCCATATAATTAGCTCAGATAAATATCCATGAATAGCGAATGAAGGACAGAATATGGCATTAAACCTTCAGGCTGTACGACAGGATACAGCATTGCACCCTTATACCTCTTTTCTATCTCTCTGACTATGTGATAAAGTTACTCTTTAATCGCCAACCAGTACCACCTCAATCTCGATATCAAACCGAGCACTGAAGAGGCCTAGCACGCAACCATCCTAGAACTGGACAGAGAGTATACTTACCGTTACAGTTTAAGACCACGGGGTAGAGGGAGGAAGGTCACTCTAACCCAGGTCCACCCATTAGTCTGGTTGTACACCTGTCCCCTGCCCATCTCCTGTCGTACATCGTCACACAGCTTACCTCCAGGTCAACGCACTCATTAGGTAAAGCTGACATACATCTGTACTCCTGCATTGCAGAAATAACATATGAAATTATTTTATGAAGCAAACATGTCAGCATTCTTTGATGAATAGGGTCAGGAAATAATCTAAACAGGGATATTTTAGCCTTCTAATTCGATCAATATTCCAGTCGAAAATCATGTGAGAAGGTCAGAGGAATCGGGTAGTGGAAACGAAGATGTGTGACACGTTAAGCTATTGAGTGCAGAGGCCAGGGCCTGCATCTAGCCACTAACTCACCCATCTCTCAACCACTGAGCCAACTTCTAGCTTCTGGTTTGAATCTACCAGCTCTAGATGAAAGAGGTCCTGCTATCATCTGGCTACATAGAAATGATAAAATAAACATAGACTTACTGCGGTCTGTGCGATGATATGGTAGCATGTACAAGTAAATACAGTATTACTAGGACTTCCATGCATTTTCTCTTTCTAACAGCTGTGCTGGTTTCTAAATGTTTTAATAATCGAACACCCAACCCTTACAAAATAAATCATTATTCAATAACAGTACTTCCTAAGACTCGGAAATGTTAAGTAAAACTTAAGCTTCTCCTATTCTTTTCTTTTCCTTTCTTAACAAAAGCAGTTTCCTCTACTGACTCACTTCTCAGATGTGTGTTTGGGGTTTGCTCACCTAGCTAGCGCTGCCCCGAGTACAAACAACTAGGACTTCCACCAAGGGAAACCCGATATATTTTGTATTATTTACTCGTACCCTTTATCCATACCGAAGGGAATGCACACAAAAGATGTCGCGGATTTTGAACCATTTTTCATGAACCTAAAGCCCCAATTTTGGGCGAATTGATCTATACAAAGAGGTATATGGTTCGGTCCAAGTCTCATCAACAAACCCAATGGCTTCCCCACCCGTCATGCCTCAGCCGGTGACGTCACTTGTGAACGTTCCGAAGCAGCAATAATGACTAAGGGTCTTGTTGCTCAACGAAGTCAATTCTTTCACTTTTCCATCAGGATGAGAAAAAAAACTTTAAAAAGAAAAAAAAGAACACCCCCGACGTTTGCACCCTTCCAATCCAAGGCTACCTGATACGTTTTGTAGTATTTGTTCCTCTCCTTGAATTTTTTACCTACAGAAGTGTGTATAAAGTGACTAATTTCCGGGTGGTTTCTTTTCACCCTTCCCACAGACTAAACGCCCCACAGTCTCCCACACAGGGCTCACTGACATGTCTCATTTTATTTGCCCTCATCCTTGAATTTTACCTTTTATATTCTGTTTATACACTGACTGATTTCCGGCCCTGATGAGGCTCTCACAACCAGTCAGGTACTGCACACTTTAGACGCCTGGATGGCTGGTCTTTTTTGTCACTTTCACTAAAGTCAAGATGATCGAGGCATCTTAGTTTATACTCGGTTCTTTGCCCTCCCGCTTGAATTTTACGTTAGTACATAAGCATTATGTCCTTTGTCATCATGATGGGCCACTGTGCGTAGACTCCAGGCATTGCACTGCTGCTCCATGATGACCCCTTGGAGTGTATCAACCCTGTTTGCTTGGCTTGATGTAGCAATGCATGTGCCTGCCACTTTTTCGATGGCTGTGCATTGGTGCTTTATGACAGGAAATATTGATTCCAGGCATCTAAACGTGTTTAAAGCACCAACGTAGGTCATACCCAGGCATAAACAGCAGGGTTCTTATTTTAATTGTAAGTGCACCATATGCATTAACAGTCAGATACTTGAGTGGAGCATAAAAACCGGCAGATAATGTGAAGGACCTCGATCTCAACAACAACTCTGAGATGCTGGGGTAGATTCCCATGTCTCCCTTTCTAGTCTCCCACGACGCACCACTACCAGTCCCATATGGGAACAGCACAGCCTTCAATGGCCGGGCGTTGCTTTTAGTGTTATCTTCTTTATTTGCATGGTTCAGTTGCATGGCCCTCTTCTATTTATCACACCCAAGGACCATATCAAAATATAAAAGTACAAACCAAGTGGATAATACGACCCTACTGAAGGTGTTTATTTAAACCACTGGGCAGGTAGGCACTTACCCTCTGGTGTAAGTTCTCCCCAGGGAACCAACAGATAAATAACAAAGGCCTACCGTAAATTGTCGCGTACAAGTCTAACTTGTGTATTACCCGCACTTTGACAAACCCTATAAGCCTAACATGTTTTCTAAGAATTGTTAATTCAGTACTGTATTAAATTTATAAAAACTCACATTTAGCACCACTCACACTTTTGGCCCATCCTTTGAGCCACACTGGCAGTCTCACTCTCGTACGTACTAGCTGGCCAGCTTCTACGTGAGAATTTACAGTAGGTGAACTTATATGTGTCGAATTGAGCATTTGCCAGTGATAATCTCTTACCACCAGAGCCCAGTGTACCAGCAGAGTGGCAGTTATCAGTTGTATTGCATTACCACCAGTGCCAGTGGTAACGTCTGCTCACCGGAGCCCAGTGTACCAACAGGTACCAGTGGTAACGTCTGCCCACCAGAGACCAGTGTACCAGCAGGTACCAGTGGTAACGTCTCCCCACTAGAGCCCAGTGTACCAGCAGGTACCAGTGGTAACGTCTGCTCACCGGAGCCCAGTGTACCAACAGGTACCAGTGGTAATGTCTGTCCACCAGAGCCCAGTGTAACAGCACACCATAAGTTACCAGTAGCATTACTGTATTACCACATGAGACCAGTGTAATCCCATTGACAGCCTGTCTATTAGCATAGAGCACACATGCCTTCTTTACCCAGACACTCTGAGAGTGGTGAAGTGCTAGTGTCAGGTGGGTGGGGTGCAGAGGGTGGGGATGATGGTCTTTTCTCACCTGGATAAGGAGCAAAAAGGGGTGTATGAGGGGTGGAGGGCAGCAAATAAAAGGTGTGCAAGGGTAATATGAGTGGACCTCTCTGATATTTCTTTCAATATGTATTGTTTCTTCTTCCTTTTTTAAAAGAAAGTGAGATCTGAAAACTGCTGTCAAATGGAATTTCAGTTTGTGAGAATTTAAATATGGTATGTTTTGCTCTGTGTGAATTTAAAGATGGTTTACTATGCTTCGGGATAGCCCTGGAGGCTATAAAAGAAGATTGTTAGAAAATTTAAGAGTTGCGAGACTATGCAGTGTATCCATATATTTTTATCTGGATTCACAACATATTGAGTGCTGAAATCATCACCTGTCATCCTCCGTGAAACTCTTGCATGGTCACGACTACATCTGAAACACTCGTAATAGTACAGGACTTTTAGGTCAATTATAGGCTAAAGCGGGAATAAAATAATGCAAAGCTGAAAATTTCAGGAATGGCTCGGCTTTATATCAGGTTTGACCTCTCAAAAGTCCTGGAGTGTCCTGTGTGTGCTTCCATTAAAAAACGGGGGTAATCCAATATGGCCGCCAAATTATCAGAACGCCATCTCCCATGACAACAATATTGATCCTAGGGGGATTCTAACCTTACCTACCCCCCTAAATTGGGCCCAAGGAAGCCACTGGTGTCCTAAGTTTATTGCTAGGACAAGCGGTTGCTTAGCAACAGTAGTTTTACATAGCAACCTGCTCTTAATATGAGCAAATCTCTAAAGCTAGTCTAAGAATACCATTCAGGAAGATCGTGACATAGTCAAAAGTCACCCAGTCCCACTAAACTGCTTCATTGATTGGTGTGGCTAGGACCTCTAGTTGCTTAGCAACAGCATGGTTGCTTAGCAACAGCAGGTTTGGAAAGTAATCTGGGCTTAGAAGCAAGTATCTACAGAAAATTACCCATGTTGTCATATGAGAAGACTATAGTATTGTCATACAAGGTATCCCCTTTAGTTGGGAGACTCCTTGTAATGTGAGGAAGTTGACTAAGTCTTGAGGTCTTGTAGTATAGTTGGTATTTATTACAAGTTGACAGCAACAGTACAGTAAGTACAATGTAGGTTCCACTCAGTTACACCTATCCACACAATAATATAGGTCTTGGTAAATATACCTAATAACCCTGAGGTTAGTACTGGACTAGAGCCAAGGGGGTCCTACACCATGTCTGATAGTTGGGCCTAGTAGGGCATAGCCTATAGCCTTGTTCTCAGTCAGTGGAGAGGTCCTTGCTCAGTGGTGTCCAAGTGTAGAGTGAGGATGGAGATGCCCAGTGCTGGGACCTGACCCTATTTAAGGGGGCCAGGCTACCAGCATGGCATCTTGAGTGTTAGTGTCAGTTGACAGTGATTGGCCAAAAGGTGCAACAAGCCCCTATGTGACCGTGTGCAGCGGCCTGTGACGGACCTGAGGCTTGTGCAGCGGCCTGTGACGGTCCTGAGGCTTGTGCAGCGGCCTGTGACGGCGCTGGGGCTTGTGCAGCGGCCTGTGACGGTCCTGGGGCTTGTGCAGCGGCCTGTGACGGCCCTGGGGCTTGTGCAGCGGCCTGTGACGGCGCTGGGGCGCCCGTGACGGCCTGAGAGGGTTGTGTCACGTGTGGCAGCATGTGACACTTACATAACAGCCTTTGAGAGGGAGTATACCGACCTGCACGTGCCTCACGTGTTGGGCCACGTGCGTCACATGACAGTATCATTCAGCCCCACTATATCATTGTTATTCTTGCTTTGAAATCTAGTTGCTATGTTTCAATTGTATGATTGCCTAGCAACTCAGATACAACTTTTTTCCTTAGCAACAGTCGTTTTCCATAGCAACCTATGAAGATCCTCAGGAAGATCCTGATGCAAGCAATACTGAGGGTCCCTATGTCAATTCTAATTATCTCTACATCATTAGAGAACCCTAGGATATAAATGTATTAAACATGTGTTGCTAGACTAGCTGCTCTAAAATGATAATGGGATTAACAAAAGTTATTGTTATTTACTTGCATTTCAAAAGCTTTGTGTCATTGTCTACACATACATAGTACAGGAGATGCTGGTAAATTATTATTAGAAGATATGGTTCCTTTACTATCTGCCTTATATATTGACACATACCCTAAGAGATATTACTCTGCTACTTACTGCAAATTGTTCATATTTTGTCACGATGCTGTCCATAATATTATGTATACACTATTGGTCTAGAGCTGTCTAGCGCTCAAAATATACTAAGATGCATACCATCTAGTTATTCCATATTGCTTCTATATGCAGTGCTTTATACCATTATTATTTCCTATGGAAGATCGGCATGATACATGCATGCAGGACTTGCGACCTACAACCCAAGTTACAAGGCCAGAAGGATGATGACCAGGGACATCTATCCAATATTACCCTTCCAGTAGTCGGGGTGGAGAGCAACAGAGCCCTCCTCCCCCTCCCTCATCTGCCCAGTAGTCAGGGTGCAGAGCGATGTCATGTTATCCAGTCTTGGTGTGGCCGGAGATGCAGCTCCTCGCATGTAGCGCTATCGGTAGTGTAACTAATAAACTTACTTCGGACCTAGATACGGCTCTAGTTAACATCACATGATGGCAGCGGTGGGATAAATGTCATTTTTGGCTCCCCAAGTGTGTCCGAGGACACACGAGGGGAGTGAGAGGACAAAGAGATCCCAGAGAACAAATACAGGTACTGATCCCCTCACACACCTGACTAGTGATCGGAGTTCAAGGGACAGAGGGCCCCTCACACACCTGAACAGTGGTTGTAGTTCATGGTACGGAGGGGAGGGGAGGGGAGGGACTGCATATGTCCTTGAGAGAGTTGTGTGGTCTTCTCAGTTTACTGATGGGTCCTGTAAGCCATACTGGCAATCTAACTCATGTACTAGTCTCGGCCTATCACAAGGTCTACAGAACTGTGTTTATTGATTGATTGCCTGTTTTGCATGGAATCACCATGAGGTCAAGTATATTAGTGAAAAACACAGAAGATATTTGGTTTTTGACCCTACTAGAGTAGGTTAGCACATAATTATAATACATAATACATAGTAGATGATCACATATTTTCAGTCTTTTCTGCCGCTAGGGTCAATGGGATAGTGTCCAGCATTCTGTAATATACTGTGAGGTCTAGGATTTGTAAGGGGGTGGCCAGGTATGATCCTGCTGGTTGAGGAGACAGGACAAGATTAACCTCTGGTATATTCCAGGCTCCATTATACTGGATTCTAAAGAGAATGTAGATCTGTTTAATAGCAGACTCTGTAGTCTCACAATGGTACTCTCAATAGCAGTCACCCTTTTGACAGGGCTTTGCATCAAAATGACATTTCAGTGGTACAGCACGGGAACCAAAGACCCAAGCAATTAGCTCACTGTGCTATTGTTCTGAAAATGCAGATCCCTAGGACCAAGTTCTGTGGCCAGTAAATCAAAGCAGCTTAATGAAGTTATATGTGCAGTATATGAGTCCATAGACATGTTCTGTGGCAGGGCAGTTTGCACAGTTACCAAGCAAGAGAGGCAAATCCAGGAGGGAGTGGCAGTTTTGTGGGGGAGGGGGATGCCGGATAGCAGCATTCATGTCTATGATATTCAACAACATCAGATCCATGGATTTAATTCATTTCTTGTACCAACTAGGGAAAGTTCTCTTTGGCCCACAAAATAATAGATTATACCACAAGATGCAGGCGGCATATGTGCCCTTTCATTCAATCATAGGGTAAAGGCACTCCTTTTGGATGCTGCTTGACAATGAAGAGGTGATCACTTTGCCTGTTGAAATAAACACCTTTGTAAGATGTTATATTTAACATAGGTTACCCCATTGGACACATTATCTATATAATTATATATGGATATATTCCTGATGAGATCTCAATAATTTCTCTCATACAAGCATGAATAAATCTACATCTGAAATCTTGATTTCAAAAGATAACACCTTAAGTCTGACACTTCATGCCAGAGATGATACTGGAGTCAGACACTTGTCATGGCTTAATAGGTATGCTTGACAGTAAATGCAATATTCTTGTTCATATGAAGTGTTTGGTTCCAAAACGCAATAAGCGCCATTTTGAAAAATGGCTCCAATTTTTTACAAAGGTGTAGGTCAGGAGTAGGTAAATGCAATTTTGAAACAAATTTTTATCAGAATTGTATTTTTCATGTCTTTAGGTCCTCTCTGATGTACACATTATATCCGAGACACTATAATTGCCAATATGGTAGCCTTAGAGAAATCACTACATGCTGTAATTCTGGAATGGATTTGTTGCGTTTTGCAACGAAACCCTTCATATTATGTTTTTGAAACAGTTTTCTTCTATTTATAGATCCACAATCATATGATATTGGTTATGAAAAAAGTTGTATGTGAGTTGCTAGGCAATCATACAATTGAAAGCAAAGTTCCTTAGCAACTAGAGTTCAAAGCAAGAACAACAATGGATACGTTGATATAGTGGGGCTGGATGATACTATAGTCTTCTTAAATGACAACAGTGAATTCTTGCTGTAGATCCTTGTATCAAGCCCAGGTTGCTATGCAAACCTGCTGTTGCTAAGCAACTAGAGGTCCTCGCCACACTAATCAGTGATAGTTTAGTGGGGCTGGGTGACTTTTAACTAAGTCACGATCTTCCCGAATGGTATTCTTGGACTAGCTTTAGATATTTGCTCATGGTAAGAGCAGGTTGCTATGTAAAACTACTGTTGCTAAGCAACCGCTTGTCCTAGCAATAAACTAAGGACACCAGTGGATTCCTTGGGCCCAATTTAGGGGGGGTAGGTAAGGTTAGAATCCCCCTAGGATCAATATTGTTGTCATGGGAGATGGCATTCTGATAATTTGGCGGCCATATTGGATTACCCCCGTTTTTTAATGGAAGCACACACAGGACACTCCAGGACTTTTAGCACAGTGATAACCATACGAAAACCAAACATTCCTGCGATTTTCAGCTTTGCATTATTTTATTCCCGGTAAAAACCTAAAAGTCCTGTACTATAAGCAGGTAAACCAGCAGCATAGGTTAAACTAAAATTGTGTACTACTGGGGAGTACACAACAATATAGGAGATTTTAAAATACTATGATGAAACATGTGCCGCATACCATTTGGTATACCTGTATCTATGCAGGTATTGATTTATTTCCCTGTTTTTAACTTTAAGTAGCTTTTTTTGTGTTGTTTAGCCCTATCGGCAGTCCTCTTTTATATAACTCCCGGGGTGAGATTGACACTGACATGTTCACATGTCCAATTTGATGGAGAAAAATACTATATTTTGGAAGTAAACAGTTTCAGATCACCCTTTGTGAAGAATTTGTGAAGAACTTCAATCCAAAGTCTATTTCAAAACCTACCTCTCCACTATGCACTAACTGTTTGTGGTAGGTTTAATTTTAATTGAATACTCTGTGGATAGTTGGAAAGATTAGAAATAAAAATGTGGCATCATTTCTTTATTGGAAGATATTCAAGACATCCAGAGGCTTAGAAATAAACTCTACCCACTTTGCTCTGAGATTGATGTTTCATATCATGTTACTTTAATAGTGTTATATACGAGGAGGTACCCTTGCAGATATGTTGCCATTGTTGCCCCAGGATATACCATACCAATGCAATTTCTTGGTGTAAATGCAATTTCCGCTGTCTGGAAGCAAAAAGTATGAGTGACATCAATTGTATAATGCCTTTTACCCTACATTGTGATTTCTAAAAGCATCTTCTTGGATTGAAATCCAGCTAACATATTATATCAGGTTTAGCTCTTTAAGGAGAGCTTAACGTTGTAAGTGGTATAAGAATGTAGCATTCATGCATGCACGATGCCGACTTTATGGGGATGATCTGCGGATGATACACTCTCAAATGCTTGGCATGATGCACCAACGTGTTACTCACTAGTGTTGCATTGTTTGATGCATTGCACTGTAAGAAGTTGGTTGCCGTTTTTGTAGGTGTACAGTAGATTCTACTGTAGGTGTACAGTTGACTGTAGATAAACAGTAGAATATACTGTAAATCGACAGTAGATTCTACTATAAACCCATTTTACAGTAGATTCTACTGTAGATCTACAGTAGCTTCTACTGTGTACCTACACTAACTATTTACAGTGTGACCACAGAATGAAAATGAAGCATTGCCGCTTCCAACGGGTTGTACAGAAAAAAATCAATTTATTCTCACTTTTTTTGCTTTTCCTATGATGTATTTTTCCTGTGGGCCACGCAGCTGGTGTTTGCTGTACCGGCATGATAATTTGAAGCCAGACCCGACGAGACCGGAACTGTACGTCAGCTGCAAATTACTGGGTTTATATTGAGCCAAATCAAATCAGTAAGCTTTCATGGCCGGACCTCGTGAATAGACAAGAACAAACCATGCAATATTTGCACTGTAAAAAGTTGGTTACCATTTTTGTCACTGTTTGTAGGTGTACAGTAGATTGTACCGTAGGTGCATGTACAGTTTATTGTAGGCAAACAGTAGAATCTACTGCAAATCGACAGTAGATTCTACTGTTAATTCATTCTACAATATTGATTATACTGTAGATCTACAGTATATTCTATTGTGTACCTACACTAACTATTTACAGTGTGACTACAGGGGGCCGAGACACAACTAACGAACCTTACGTTAAATCAGTGATTAAAGCAAGGTAGCGAGACACAACGTTTTTTGCGCTATTTCTGAGACCCCCCAAAATGGCAATTTTTTGCGTTAGGTATTAATGCGTTAGGTGAGACACAATGAAAATATTCATAACGCAAGTGGCGTTATGGCCGTTTTTAGGCGCTAAAATCGGCCAAAAATCCAGATGACTTTTTTTCTAATTGGATGTCTTAGCGCAACTAACTTTTTTCCAATTAAATGGCATTCAGGGCCATATCATGCATTGTTCATTAAATCTAAGACACTGAAGATATTCTATAGTTTATGGGGAACATCCCCAACTGTTTCCACCCTTTGTATCTTGAATATTTTAGAAATTATGATGAAAAATATTTTTATGCCTGAATGGATGGGAATTTGGTGAGTGGATTTTTAACGCAAAAGTCATATAATGCAATCATATGGTATATGGAGAGAGGGAATGTCAGGGAAGAGACAGGAAAGGTGGGGAAGAGACAGGAGAGGTCGGGGAAGAGACAGGAGAGGTCGGGGAAGAGACAGGAGAGGTCGGGGAAGAGATAGGAAAGGTCGGGAAAGGCACTGGCTTTGGAGTGTATTCTTCACCTCTGGCGCCCAGCCAGCTCTGTACTCTGATAGCTATTGTCTACCACTGTTTAAACACAAGGAGTCTATAGGCAGATTTTCAGCTCTGTAGGGCCATTATTTACCGAGTTATGGAAGAAAAGACTCTTTTTCATGTGATTTCTCCGAAAATCCATATAATTTTTTATCTATTTTTTTATCATGAAGGTAGAAGTTGGACTTAACTTATTTACTCGTTAAAATAATTCTAGGGCCATTTTATTACATATATATATAGCACTTTAAAAAGGGGGACTTTACTGTCCTTCTGGAGGTGGCAGACAATAGCTATCAGAGTACAGAGCATGTGTTGCCTACCATGTACAGCAAGCTGTGATTATTCATACATCTTTCTGTTAGGATTTCTGAGCAAATATATATATGCTTGGATACCCGTATGGCTTGTATCTATGTTGTACTTTGTAGTAGTTGAAATGTTAGCACTCAAGAGGTTTTGCACCTGTGTGGATGGATATTCCGGGCTGTGTTGGTGCTGCCACCTAGAGGCTAAGTCAAGCTGGCCTCAACTCCTCTCATATATATATAAGGGAATGGAGATCGCAAGCCAATTGTTGGAGGTCATGTGGACCTAAACCATTATTCTGTAAGCTAGTACAGTCCCCCACCTTCCTTCTCCCTTTTTAAAGTGCACATATATATGTAAAAAAATGTCTGTAGGATTGTTTTAATGACTAGATAAGTAAAGTCCAACTTCTACCTTTATAATTAAAAAAAGATAAATTTAAAAAATAGATTTTCAACAAAATTATACCCAAAAATGTCTTTTCTTCTGTAACTCGGTAAATAATGGCCCTACAGAGCTGAAAATTTGCCCACAGACTCCTTGTGTTTAAACAGGCAATAGCTATCAGAGTACAGAGGTGCCTTTCCCAACCTTTTCTATCTCTTCCCCTACCTATCCTGTCCCTTCCCAAACCTCTCCTGTCCCTCCCCTGTCTCTTCCCCCAACATACGCCCCCCCCCCACTACTAGGCCTAGGCCTACTATAGGTATATATTATAATATTCTCTATAGGCCTAGGCCTATTATATAGAAACATGTTCGCCCCCCCACCTACTAGGCCTAGGCCTACTATAGGTATATATTATAATATTTTCTATAGGCCTATACTTTAGAAACATTTTCGCCCCCCCCCCTACTAGGCCTAGGCCTACTATAGGTATATATTATAATATTCTCTATAGGCCTAGGCCTATTATATAGAAACATGTTCGCCCCCCCACCTACTAGGCCTAGGCCTACTATAGGTATATATTATAATATTTTCTATAGGCCTATACTTTAGAAACATTTTCGCCCCCCCTACTAGGCCTAGGCCTACTATAGGTATATATTATAATATTCTCTATAGGCCTAGGCCTATTATATAGAAACATGTTCGCCCCCCCACCTACTAGGCCTAGGCCTACTATAGGTATATATTATAATATTTTCTATAGGCCTATACTTTAGAAACATTTTCGCCCCCCCCCCTACTAGGCCTAGGCCTACTATAGGTATATATTATAATATTCTCTATAGGCCTAGGCCTATTATATAGAAACATGTTCGCCCCCCCACCTACTAGGCCTAGGCCTACTATAGGTATATATTATAATATTTTCTATAGGCCTATACTTTAGAAACATTTTCGCCCCCCCTACTAGGCCTAGGCCTACTATAGGTATATATTATAATATTCTCTATAGGCCTAGGCCTATTATATAGAAACATTTTCGCCCCCCCCCTCCACTACTAGGCCTAGACCTACATTAAAATTGTCAGTAGGCCTATACCACCGTCAAACACTTCCCTCCCTCATACCCCCCCCTGAAAGACTCGCGCCCCCCCCCCAAAAAAAAACCCTGTCAGTAATAAATCGGGTAGCCCCCCCCCCCCTCAAGGGTCGGGAGACTTAGTGGGGCTACGCCCCAACCCCCCCCCCTGCACCCCCCCAACACACACACCCAGCGCCATCATGACAACTGGTGGCAACCAATTGAACTAATCGCCGATTCACAATTTCGGTGCCGATTATTGTTGAATAATCGGCAAAGAGGGGATGTTTTAATAATATAGATAGGTGGGGAATATATCTAAGCCTTTATATCGCAGTTTACAGCATGTAAATCGGGTTAGAATTAAGGTTATTACACAATAGTATGTTTCAACATGCCAATGGCCGCCACCTGACCTTATCGCCGGATGTGACCTTTGAGCTTAGTAGGTCAAATTACACTGGTTCCTTTGCAAAAAGTTGCGCTAAGATAAGTAACTTGCGTTAATCGCAACGCCTTGCGTTACGACATCTAGAAGAAACTTGTGTCTCGGGGGGTATGTTTAGGGAGGTAAATTTGGCGTTATTTAAAAGGAAATAACGCCAAAAAAAGGAAATAACGCCACGGTAGTTGTGTCTCGGCCCCCTGGAATAGAAGACACATAGTGAACTGTTGAACAATGATCTGTTTCACTGACAATATAGCCCAACCTGTTACTGGTGATACCCAGTGCCTAAAATAAAAGCCACATGTTCAACTAAAAACAGCCTACGTAACTGAGTGACTCATGTATGACTTATCTGTTACTCACATACAATGTCACTTAGCAGAGGCTGTGTCTAGGCACATTTAATTAGGTACTAAGCATGTGGTGCATATAGACTTTGGTATTATAGGTTATGGGAAATTGGACTTTAGAAGGAGAATAATCAGGTTTATATAAAATAATGCTTCCCAGATGCATGTGAGGGGACTAGAGAACAGAAACAGTAGGCCTGCAATGCTGAGGAAATTTACCTTTCATGGAAATCTACCATAAATGGTGCCATAATTGGGGGAGGGGGCTGAATGTTGTCATTTGTAGTTGTCAGAATAAACCTATGATTCAAATTGTATTCAGCAACTGGGAAAGGGCTTATTGTGAGTAACCCGGGTGAGTAACCACTGGAGTAACACCCTTCCACCCCCAAATTCCATGCACCCTCTAAGCACTACTACTATGGAGTCATCTGCCATGTATGTTTGTTCCATGTCCACTGTGGCAGCTGAGGGCATAACACGTGCTGAATATTAATGTACTGTACCCTCCCCGCCCCCCCCCCCCCATCCAACTGCCCACCTCTCTGCTACCCCCCCCCCCCCCTTCTCCCACACCCTTAGCAACTGTTGCTGCTGTCAGTTAGCCTGACAACGCCTTTATGTGTCATACGTCGGGGTGTCTTCAACTTAAAATAAACTTGGTCGTGACTCAAATATTTCAAAACAGTAGCTTCTTACATGGATTCTTGTAATGCCTTTAGTTCCAACCAAAGAAAATGGGGCAGGTGTGAGAAAGTGTAGCTTAAGGGTGGACGAAGAAATTGGCAAGGCTTATTGGTGTGAAGATTGGCAGGAAGAAGAAAGGGAGAATGGAATGAGGAAAAAACTGGGGTAGACAGCAATAGGGCTAGTGTTATGGCCACCGTCCACTGGGCTCTAATCGGCCGAAGCTATCTAGGTAAATGTATGGGCTTAGTTGGCCGAAGTTCCCCAGTGGACAGTGGTTATGATCGAGTAACAGAGAGTCTATGAGGGAGGGAGGGAGGGAGGGAGGGAGGGAGGGAGGGAGGGAGGGAGGGAGGGAGGGAAAGACTGGCAGAGAGAAAGAAAGCGATTTAGATATACAGACAGAGATAGGGGCGGTAAAAGAACTTAGGGTCAAACACAGATCTAGGTCTGAGTTAGAACTCATGAAGGAGAAAATAGCAAAGACACAGTACGAATAGTGTGAAGTAGATTCCTGCCCCGGCTTATACAGTGATTGATTTACTTGTCTCGAAGCAAACATTCTCGTTCTTACCCTGACACAGGCACACAGGATTAGTCGATGGTGAGCCAAGTTGGCTCTGTTTAGGTAGCATCTCTTGTGGCTGTTATACGATAGGAAAGAATGGTCCGTAGATACGTATATTGTATTCTGTCAACGATGATTATCAGCAGTGGAGTTCTAGCTGAAATACAAAGACTTTATGTAAGAAATGGTTCTAATATCCAGCTTCAACTGCACGCTTCCACCACCTGACAACAGAATTGATTCTGCTTCTTGCAGTATTCACGAATGGATGGACAGTGCATAAACCCTCAGCCAATGCTATGGGTCTTGACTTGGTGACTTGGGCACTAATTTAATTTGACATGAGACTTAATAGTGACATGAGGGAGAAAATAAGACGATTCGGAAGATCATAGAGGGTATTGCTGGGTATTCCTTGGACATCAAAGGTTCACAGTGCATGAGAATTAATCAACAACGGATGTATACATAGGTAGCAGGTAGCATGTTAATTTCTTAAATTCGACATGCGACATGTGGACCCCCATCTAGGGCCCCAATTAATGCTGACATTTGCAAAAGAGCAAGTGGCGACTTAATTCACTGTGCAAAAAACATGTTTGTAACTTCATTTTATTGATCCTTCATTACTCATGTGACTTTGGTGTGATCAGAACACTTTGATTGATCAATAACTGTCAACCATTGATGAATTGGTGGCTGGTGAGGTCTGCTATCAACTATCGATCCAGATACAAAGATAAAAAATAATTACATGGGTGACGAATTAAAAGAAAAAGAAAAACCTCTTTGCATGTAAAGCTCTGAATTGGACACACATGTATACTTATAATACATGCATCGATATTTATTATTGTCCGAGTTCCACTAAGTACTTTAGAAGTTACTAAGGCCACTCAAAAAAAGGTTTCTCATCACCCCGCAGTGAGAAATGTGACGAGGGCGTTTTTTATTTCAATTCATTTTTTTACTTTATATATAGGCAAATTAAGATTTTTTTGCACAACTTTCACATTTTAGTAGTTCAGAGTTTGTTGAACTGCAAAAGTTGTTGTAATGCAAGTTATTCCCAACTCTGCATTGTTGACGGTATATCAAGCTTTAATTTGATACCAAATATGCAATATTTTTCAATAGATTTTTTATTAAAATCTGAAATTCTTTTTTTCTGAAGTGGTCATTTTCATGAAGCATGCAGTGATGAGTAACAATTTTTTTTTGAGTGGCCTGATTTGCAAGTTTTTTTAATTAGTTATTCATTGATGTAATCTAGTGAGATACATTGGTTTAATTACGGCGGTTAACCAATTCAGGTTACCATAAGAGTATTCACAATCGCACAGCTGACTTTAGTGGGGGTTACTTTTGATTGCCACTGAGTACATCAACCCAGGTTCCTAGGGTCAGTATCATGCACACATTCAATACCTGCGAGTGCTGCATCCATGCATCATGTTGATAAAGGGTGTTGCGCATTAGCCCTTTAAGGGTAGCTTAGTGTAGTAATATTTCATACCCTTTATCGCCATGATGCATGAATGCAGCCCTGGCG
The DNA here is from genome assembly GCA_947462335.1 of Harmothoe impar. Lineage (NCBI taxonomy): Eukaryota > Metazoa > Annelida > Polychaeta > Phyllodocida > Polynoidae > Harmothoe > Harmothoe impar. Next base: position 60,518,436 of record OX381712.1, on the reverse strand, counting down.
AGTAACTTGCCAGGGCTGCATTCAAGCATCATGCCGATCATATAGGGTTGATAAACTCCTGAAGGGTCGGCATCATGCACCACTTCAGAACTGGCGAGCTATACTCATCGGTGCATACTGATGACAAATGGCATCTTTTAACGACATGCAATCCTTAAAGGGTTAAGGCACTTTGTCAGTGATATCATATGGTTTAGGGGTTGAGCTGCCTTATATATAATATACGTGAGCCAGGCAGCACCCACACACCAGGTGTTATAATGACCCCCTGTCTGTGTCTATGCCAGGCATGAGCTGTGACAGACGTCCATATCTATAAACTAGCACCCTGGGAGATATTAGTATGTTGTGCCTTGACGCCAAAACCAGGCCAAGAAATATAGCCACCACTGACAGTGAACAACATGCCTTTTCCCTCTTATGTTTATGGTGCAGATAACTAACATCTCTATATCATAATTCTGCGTTATTGGGAGAATATCTAATAACACTTGGTCCATATGAGTAACAAATATTAAAATAAGATACAAAATGTTAACATTTGTAATTGTATTTTCAACATTTGACTATACAGAAATATTCTGTATAAACGTTTATACCAGACAGGGAGTTGCCACTCCTCCTATTTTTGTAGGAATTCCTACTTTTTAACTGGAAATTCTGTCATATATTGCGTCGGTTTCCTACATGATATTGACCAAAATCTAAATATCTCCTACATTGTGGTTACCAGTGAGCTGGTGAGTGGCATCTCTGTTATAGTATTCATATTGAGTGGCACTGACAGAAAAAGTGGGGGATAGTGGACCTCAATATGTCAACATCAACATCTATGTAGGGTGTGTGAAAATGACCTAACCTACCCCTATGATGAACTCCACTTATTGCATTTGCTCAGGTTGTTTTTGGTGGGGGTTTTTATTGATCGTTCATAACATATAAACATATATGTTGCTCAGAGGTGGTAATATCATTGGGGCTAATGAGAATTGAATCAATATAGATCTATATAAACTTAGTGAATTAAGTGCCGGAAAATGATTAGTGCCATTATTGTTATATAATGTGCCAATGTTGTTCTATAATTGCAATCCTCTGTGCGATGCTGTTTGATATGTGACTCCATATAACGCCGAGCATTGGCACTCAACTTGGATCACTTCCCATTTGTGCCATGAAAGAACAACTGGGGTAATTGACCTTTAAACTACTAACATACCATTAAATAATTAATACAATCACTTCGGGTTTGAATGACATCAATGAGACATGGATGCTAATCATGTTGTTTCATGTTCCTTCCAGATCCCCTTCACTGGCTCCGGCATGAACCCTGCCCGCAGCTTCGGACCTGCTCTCATCGCTGGTGCCTGGGACAACCACTGGGTAAGTTGTTTTTTTAGACTTCTTTGATAGGGAGTGATCATTTTTTAACGACAGGGGGGGTGGTCGGTTTTCGAGCGGAGCGTGCGAAATTCTTTACACCGCCCTCCGGTCAAGGGGTCAAAGTATTTTACCCCCCCCCCTTTAATACGGGGCGAAAATCGGTGCAGGAGCGGGCCCTTTGAGGCATAGTAACACACAGGTTAAATGTCCCCCCCCCCAAACAGGGGTCAAAATTGTTTACGACCCCCCAGGTCAAGGGGTCCAAAATTTGTTGCCCCCCTCCCCATTGATAAAAAATGATCACTCCCTTAGGCCAATTTTCCATTAGCCGATTTCAAGAGACTGTCGGTTAGTATAGATCGTCCAATTCCAATCGGCAGGTATTAGTAGGGCCACAACACACCACTGGTTAGTACACACTTTGTAGTGTGGTTTTTAATGGTTATATCTTCCTTCTGGATCATCTAGCGGTCGACAGCCCCTCCGAATCAACTAATGGAAAAGGTACCTTAGTTACAATTTGTTATGCTATGCCTCCTCCCATGGCATACTGATAAGGCCATAGTTACCCTGTGACGCCACTCATGTGACATTGAAACAAAGCTAAATTTGGTTGATTTTCTAGATTATTTGACAGCAGAACCATGCAATAGATACAAAAATCCTACTCAGCAGGTGACATTTAATTGCACTTTTCCTCAGTTCTTGACACTAGTGGGTGTAACATGCTCAATTTGTAAATAATAACTGTGAGCAGGCAAGCAGAAAGGATACTCCGTGCGGGATTAGTTCCGATTTTTGCCACCAGGGGGGCGCCACTATGGCCTTAAATGAAAGAAAAAGGGTAAAAATAGCTCTAGGGTAATTTTTTCTGTAGAATAAAATGGGAATACACAAAACATTCCATTTCTGGTGATAAGCCTCTATATTTGGAATGTAAAAAGAAAGTTTTAAGGCCTAAATGGGTGTCCTTGTTGATATGTGTTGCCATGGAAACAGGATTTTCATTCCAAATAGAAAAATTAAAGATACCCCTTGACAGAATGATTCATGGGAGTTGCTATGGTCAAAACAGAATAAAATTACCATTCCTAGATCAAATTTTATGACTAAAAGAATGAAAATGCATGATATATTTCTCATTATCATCATTATGCTAATTAGATAGGGATATCTGGGAAAATATGAGACTTAGAGCTTATTAGGCTTTTTGATAGGGCAATGCCCACTCATATTCAGGAAGGCATTCCACAAAAACTAGAATTGATATCTTCAAGTGTAATGTATCACTGGAAAGCTGATGACATCAATTTTAAAGTTGACTTTTTCCTTGGAGTATCCTTTTCCCTTGCCTCTACACATTACAGTTAAATTAAAGCAGGCAAGCAGAAAGGATGGTCCCCGCGGGATTAGTTCCGATTTTAGCCACAAGGGGGCGCCAATATGGCCTAAAATGAAAGAATTAGGCTAAAAATTGCTCTTGGGTACTTTTTTCTGGAGAATTCAATAGGATTACATATAACATTCCATTTTTGGCAAAAAGCTTCTTTATTTGGCAGGTAAAAGGAATGTTTTAAAGCCTAAATGGGTGTGCTTGTTGATATGTGTTGCCATGGAAACATGATTTTTATTCCAAATAGAGGAAATTAAGACATAAATTGATAGAATGATTTGTGGGGATTGCCATGGTGAAAACAGAACAAAATTATGATTACTAGATCGAATTTTATGACTTAAAGAATGAAAATGTTTCATAAATTTCTTATTATCATAAATAATGCTGATTAGATAGGGATATCTTGGAAAATATGAGACATAGAGCTTATTCGGATTTTGGAAGGGGTGATGCCCACACATATTCATGAAGCCATTTCTCAAAGACTAGAAATGATATCTTCTGGTGTAATATATCACTGGAAAGCTTATGACTTTAATTTCAAAGTTGGCTTTTTCCTCAGAGCACCCTTTTCCCTTGCCTGTACACTAAATAAATGTGACACTATCTGCGAAAAAGGCTCTTACTTCTTAGTGCAGGGTACACATGTCACATATATTTTACTACTATGTCCTCTACTCTCTCATACACAGTTATTGGTATAGTAATCTCCTAAATTGTTCTGGTCAGAAATGTATTTTGATACACCGAAAAGCAATCGATCAATTCGGGAATACATTAAGTCAACTAATGGAACCAGCTGAAACCAACCAGCTACATAAATGTACTATATTATGCATTCAGATGATATTTTTACTGTAGTTTTGATAACATTATGCTAATCAGAATTCAGTTTTTAAATGCATCGTCAGCCAGATGTGACTAAGAATACAATAACAAATCAAACGATAAAAGTAATATTTGATATAACTGCTGGTATTCGTACTGCGTAATCCAAATATATGCTTTGTACATATTGGATTAACAAACCGTAAAAAAGTTTATTTCAAAATGAAAATGAATATTTTAACAACTATAACAATAAAGAATTATATGTACAATACCGTCATCGGTTGGCCTGAAGTGTGGCATACAGGCGTTCTCTTTAGGTGGGCCATTTTACCAATGAGGAATGTTAAACATTGAAAGTACATAATATTCTCCCACACATATCAGGTTCCTCCTGTTATTTATTGGATAGTATTACCATCATGGTCAGGCTAGAATATCTAATGTAAATAACGGTTGGTGATTAAACATAACATCCAAATATGTTGATATTCACAGCAGGTTAACATGTAATACATATAGCAGGCTAGCCCTATCCACTGGGAACATTATTATTGATATGTCTTATGCTGTGATAGACATAATATCAGCTGTATGTATGTGGTTGCTTCTAGTAAACCAATCGTTTGTATAATAGTAGTTGAGCCAGATCATCACGCTATGTACGGATCCCAGTCTCTGCAGAGTTCAGATACGCACGCATGTATCCCAAAACAAGCGATAATAGGTCCCTCTTTGCTGTGCTATGCATGTCATGATAATAAAAAGGTGTATATTTCCCTAGTAAACTTCACAAGTCTATCAAACTCTGGGACCTCGTTCAGAAGGTATTCAATGAAGACTCTGTATTCCCAGTGGGCACAATTAAGCGATCATTCAATGTTGAAACAACGTTGATATCTTTCTCAAACTGATCAACATTTATCCACCAGCCGTCATAATTGATGCAGATTATGTTTTGAGTCTCCTCAATTGGAGGCGGGTTTTGAGGCCAGATAGTAAATTGTTTCAACGGTTGATGGAAGGGGTGCTATTTTTGTCTACACAGAGAGAAGAAACAGTGTGAAAACTGAGTCCAGGTTGCCTCTGGAATGACTCCCCTCTTTAGAGGAGCCCAAGTCGCCTAAGGGAGCCTAGGTGACTCGATCTATGGCTGACCTTAGAGAGTCACCTAGGGGAGTCATATGACCCAGAGAGCTATACAATTATATTAATATTTCTATGACTCCCCCAGGTGACCCGGTAAATCAGCCAGAGAGTCACCTAGGCCCCCTTAGGCGACCTGGAGGGTTTTTCTCTTTTTCAAAAAAACGTCAAATGGAAGTACGTTTGCCGTTTAGTGTTTCTACAAGCTTTGAGGAAAGAAATTGTGCCTAAACGTACTACTTTCAGACTGGGTGTATAAAATCGTTTTGACAAAAATAAAACTGTGTTTCTGAGGGGTGTTGGGGAGTTAGTTTGGCATTATTCAGGGGATTTTCTTTGCTGAAGGTAAATCGTTTGTCATAAAAAAAGCATTTCTCAGGGGTGTTTAGTTGGTGCCTCAAAGGTGCTATTAAGAAGTGTACACTAGTTTTATGACACTAAAAATTGTATTATAAAAAGTATTAATACATTATAACACGTTATATGATTAATGGATTAACCTGTCTAACTTTCATTCAGGAAAAATATATTTTTATACTTAGATTATATGAGTCCTTCTCCTATCAGTTCGCATTACATTCGTGAGATCTTCAGGTATGCATTGTAAAACGAAATCGTTTCTTACAAAATGAGTCCACCACCCCCCCCCTCCAACCACATGCTGTCCCTGGGTTTCAGAGTGGGCATGGGGGGAGGGGGTCATCAGGATTTTACAATGGGATCTCAGGTTAAAACGACAAGGTGTGACGTCACCAAGGGAATTCCCTGGGTGTTTCCCGGAATGTAGACTGGTTTCTGTCTATTTTTATGATTAGTACAGGTGCAAAAGGAAATACTTACACAGTCAAGTTTAAACGAGTTCCCTGAAAGAAAAACCTTCTGATCGCTTTTCCTTGTTTTCTTTTAATGATCAAGAAACGAAAATAAACGATTATCTCATCGGAAATGCAATATTGCATTTGATGGAACGATTTCCTTAACTAATTCTTAAAGTGTTTTCTTTTACGTGAGAATTCGCGAAAAAAAAAGAGAAAAACCTTCCTGAACTCCCTTAGAGAGGGGAGTCATTCTGGAGGAAGCCTGGGCTTCCTTTTGACGCTGTTACTTTGCTCTGTGTATACTGAGTGGAGGCAGAGGCATCCCGATATATAGCGTTAACCCATGACCTGCACCCACACCCCGAGGTGCTGATGGAAACCAGTGAACAGGCATTGATTATATCGATCACTTCCTGATAGGAAAGTCACTGGCTGAATAGCATGGAGAATAGTCTCAACTAGCACGCTTGGTTAAAGTGGGGATGAAATATTAAAGATGGTACAAGCGGAAATTAGATGAGAGAAATCCTACTTAGGCCACATTTAAAGAAAAGTTTCTTAATGCAATTTTGAAGAAGATTCTCATAATTTTACTTTTTTGGGGGGTAAATTTAAGGGTTTTGACAATAGCTGGTTAGTATACTTTCATGTTCAAGAAATCAAATTGAATCAAATAGGTATCCGACCTATTTAATATAGTGTTACAATCAGGAGATGTGTGTCAATCAAATTTAATATCTAGAAGAGGAGAAATAGAAGGCTTCCTATGGGTAATCTACAGTGTATTGAATGCTCATGAAAGGATCGCTTAAAGCTGGTGATTACACCAGGAACATCTATTAGTTCAACGTTAGATTAATATTGTGAACAGGTTGATCAATGTTGGTCAACCAACAGATAATAATGATTTAAGATGTAGAGGCATAATGAGAGGTGTCGGACCTGTCGGTGTACAGAAAGGGAGATGAAGAGGAATAGAGGAAGACATTTAAGCTGAGAGGTAAAGTCTAACATAGATAAGGGAGATATATACATCGTAACATGTGAACTAAAAGAGAAAGAGAGAACTACAGAAACACAGACAGAGAAATCACTGTGGCAGTTACGGAGATACATATTTTAATACTTTCCATAGTTTATTATCAAATTAAATTGACTTTTTTACATGACCCAGCTTCACAGGCAGTAAAAAGACACCCGGAAATGGGCGGGATAAATTTAGTATTTTCTCTACTATTTTTCTTCGCTGATTGTGTAAATATGCCTTCCGTGTGTTAGGGATTACGTTAAGCCTGTTAGATGTAGGTGTGCATCATGTCTAGACATGAAGGCATATAGGGTGATCATATTAGCTGCAATAATACAAGGACAATAACCTAAACAAATCAGGTTTCCCCCATGTCCAACCACATACAAGGATTATTTATCTTGTGCTGATATCCATAAAGTGAGACCACAAGCTTATGGTAAAGTAAAATTAGTTTTTGATAGAGATGATATGGACAGTAAGGATGGCAGATCTCATGGCAGATTAAATTCACATAATGTATAATGATATGAGCAAATATATCCTTCATAACGTTGAATATAAAAGGTGGGATATATGTTTATAGACTCCTACTGATATCTATACAATGTGTACAATGAGACAGGTAAGGCATACATTTAGTATACACATTTTATTAGCCTACACATGATATATAACGGAAATTGACCTACGCCGAAAACATAATATTATATTTAAATGTAAATTTGGATTAAGCAATTTCTATCATCAGATCTTTAAATTGATCAATTTGGAATACTGCGGAACGATTTCAAGTACAGCTCAAACGAATATGTTTAGGCATAACTATAGTTATAGTTATCCTCATGCATATTAGTGGTATAGACAGTGCCCCATGGTGCTCTCCCTCAGAGGCACTGGGAACTCTCCACCGCAGGAGGGGAGAAACTCCACTACTAGCAAGCAGCAAGCAAAGCAGGCAGAGCGACAGCAATTTGTTGTTTTTTTGTCTTAATAATTCTAATAAATAGGCCGGGTCACTTTGTGACACATGGTTAACACCACTTACCATTGTCATTTATCTTAACCCACAGACTGTGTTATCCAGTAATAAAATGTATAAAAGAGTCATTTACCTATTTATCAGGTAATTTATGATCAAACAAATGATAGATGCCTTGTACACGTGTCTTCAAAGCTAGTGTATTGGGGAAGGAGAAAACTGCATTGTCAGATAGGCAAAAGATGTTGTCAAGATGTTGAAAGTGGAATATCACATTTTGGAATTTAGTAAGGTAGCTTCAAGAATTGAGATAACATAATTAAGTGGAAACATGAATAAAACTTCCCAAACATATCGATCCGGCCAATACTATATCTTTCGAAGGTGACATGGCTTGGAGGATGCATGTATACGCCTGACAACCCTAAATTATTGAGTGAGTACTCAAAGGTGACGAAGCCAGACTGTTATTTACACAGTCCTATTTATAGTTGCTCAAAGTAGAAAAAAGAGCAGGGCGTCAATATAGAGTCAGGCTAGATTCAGGCACGTGTCACTTATTTTATGAGAAAAGTAGGGGGTGAAGAAGAGTCCCCACCTTAGGTCGCAAAGTCGCTTTTCTAGACCATCTTTACTATAGCCAGGTCGCTTAAAATATAGTGCCAGATCGCCAGGTCGCCTGGAAAACAGCCCAGGTCGCCAGGTCGCTTTTGACCCATCTGGACCCACAAAGTAGACTCTCAGCTGACAGTGAGTTGAACCCACCATGACTTGCCTGGTTCAAGGGAATGAGTCAGTCAGGCCATGTTGTATATATTATGCCTTCAGGATATCACAGTGAGTTCTGGTACTGTGATATCAGGATATCTCAGCAGTAGACCTTATGTCTTTACACGTTATCATTTATTGGTTAAAGCCACTGATTTCAATGCAATTATATGTCCGTAAATTGATAATATTGTCAAAATCTAACTATATTTAATTAATGCCAATAGAGCAACTGCTTGCTTCCTTGGTCAGTCTCTCCTATAGGCCTACTCCCCCTTGTCTTTTTTTGCAACATAAAAGGGAGTACAATGTACCGTAGTCGTTATCTTGCCTTACAAGAGCCCCTACTCTCCAGGGGAAATAAATATATCACAGGGTTTTCTCACTTCTTAAATTAACTTCCTCCCCATGGTAGAACGACAGAACATCTGCTTGGAGATGTGTTGTCAGAATAGTTGACATTCCAGGAGAGTGACGCCTGCACGGCACGTCACCGTGACATACTGTGACGTACCCTAGTAACGTTAGGGGACGGGGTCTACTAAATCAACCCACCCCCTAGTGGTGGGGGTTGGTACTAAAGTTGCCCCCCGGTATCTGTGTATGTATCGGGGTATGTATGTTCACTATCCCTCCACCAGGCTCCCCTGCTACTGGCCTTATAGTACAGTGCATGCATGTAGTCTTCAGGCCATGTAGTAGTACTGTAGGTGTAACTTGGTCACTTGTCCAGAATTTCCATTCTGGTTGTGAAACTACAGTGTATGACATTATTCTACAGTACCGACATGGATGTGTAATCCTACCTGCTTCGTTGTGCATTTGGTAAATCTTTGGGTTCAACACATTCCTGCAGTGCATTATCCTCTTCTGTTGGCATGGAGCAAAAATCCAGCAATGATTGATTACACTGTACAACGACGAAAAAAAAACGGGGGGCAGACCTACCTGACTAGACTAATTTGAGGTCACTGAATCCAAAAATGATGGTAAAAAATGCCTCATAAGTCTCAGTTTCAAGATATTCCAACCATGATTATTTGTCGGTCTACTACTGAATATATGGTCCAACCAATATACAGCAGGGACAGCATTCATGAAAAATGGTCAATTTTCTTTGCCTGGCAGAGATAACATGACTCTGAAGCACATTTAGTGGTAACATACCATAAAAAACAGGATTCTACACTGATATGAAGCTAAATTAGTGATATTTTATCGATATTAATTGAAAAAATACCATAAAATATATAGATTCATCCTAAAGCGATATAACATTTTTTTAAGCTACTAAGATCAGGATTGTGACCCGTTTTGACAAGAGGTACCTTCAGGGAAGCTATTATTACTGTTTTTAGCCCCCACCAGTGCCAGAATCCCAAAAAGAGTAATAAATAGACAGAAAATTGCTCGGATAACCCTTTATGCAGAATACAATGATAGATCATTGGTGTTGCATCTTTAGGATTAATATTCTATGTCTATAATATTTTTTTAGACAAAAATGGTACAAAGGCCAGTTTCTGGTTACTATGGTAGCCATTGACACAGTCAAAATATTGGGAATTGGCTCTAGAATATTGGAAATGTCATCAATATCGCAAACCTCAAAACGGGCCTTGCAAATTCCTTTCAGAACCAATTTTCTACTAAAAGGTATCCTTGTATGAGGATATTTGACCATAAAACCTAATTTTACATGAAACATTAGCCAGGTACATTGCTGGAATATGGTCAGAGGTGGTCCTTATGGGGAATACAATAGGAAGACAAAGCGACATTTTTAAGCATTAGTTATATGTTCAAAGTGTTATTTTGGACCTATTTATTCACGAAGAATATTTATTTCTATAACAGATCAGTAATATATTAATAATGTAACTGGGTAAAAATGAGTTTTACATGAAAAGAAGCATTTTCCTACTTTTTGAACAAATAGTGTATATTTAAGCTCTAACTTGGTATACAAATAAGACCATGTGAAAATCTGAAAACTGAGACTTGCCACACAATTTTGAGTGCTATTTTTGAATTCCCCAGGTCAAAATACATAAGAATAATGGAGTCTGGTCCCGGTTTTTTTCAATTTTTGAAAATTTGTTGTACAGTGTTAATGGCTCACAAACCGATATCAATATGCCGGTATGGGTGTGTGGCAGTGAGAGGAGAGGGTAAGCTATCGACTTCTTCCATGGAGGCGGGGGAGGTTTCATCTCAAGGGGAGGAAAAAACGAAAGGAATATCTTCACGATGAAGTAAAAATCCACCACTCCTCTTTCATTGAAAAAACATCCCCAACCCTTAGCCCCCAACATGCACCGACCTGGTTTTCTCTCTCTGGTCACCAGGGGGAACCTCCATCAGTCTCTTGACCTCTCACGTGACCTTGGACAGCAGCTGTAGCTGGTTACTCAGAGGTCAGTCTTGTCCGTGGGTACCAGCGACACACGACACGTGCGCCACCTTGTGGTGGGCCGTGGAACCTGTCGGTGGGGGCGGCTTGTCGTTGATTCTCATTGCATTGAATTCAATTTATTTTTCCTAGGCCAAAGAAAAAGAGGTGTTGCAGGCAACACGGTCCAGACACTTAGTGTAGGTACATGTAGGTCGATTGTTTTTTGCAATGCCAAAAGTACCACGACTGATCACTGATTTATCCAGTAACTAGAAATTTCACAAAATCATGTGTTTCGGGAAACATGGTCCGAGAAATTAGGGTAGGTAGTTCAAAATTTTGATTCTTATTTCTTAATGTCTGAAGTTCTAGAATGAGTACTCATGGTTCATTAGGATGACTCACTGATATCTTCAGTAACTAGACATATCACAAAATGATTGGATATTCTTGTTAAAAGACAGTTTTCTGAGGTCAGAGGCCACTGAAATCAACGAAACGTCATCATCCTGATCTTACTGACCATTGATTTGTATTTCATAAATGATGTTTCAAAATACAACAATCAAAAATATATGAGATGCATGGCAATATAATCCAATAAACCACATATTTAGGGACTGGTTGACCAGGTCCTAAATCAACGTTCATGCAAGAATCGTATTTTTTGTTTCAATGAGAGCTCGCAACTCTCGTTTATTAACAAATAACACATTCGAGACGTGGTATACATTTGTTAATTAGAAATGTAAAAAAGTAGTATATGGCACCAATAATAATGACCTCAGCTTGTACTAATTTTCATTGAACATTTTAGATTGATATCAGATTATCAGTGACACACACAGGTACACACATATTATGATGAAACAGTAGGTAATGATGTCTAATTTAAAGGAATGTCACTTACCATGTTATCTCTAAGAACTAAAAACAGCTAGATTCGTGTATACTATGAGTATGATGCATTTCCAAGTAAAGCACCCTCTCTTTTAAGGTAAACCTGCATAGTGAAAATACAACAATTATCCTGTTTCTAAAACAGTAGGGCTAAAGTGCAACCCAAATCTGCAATCATGGTTATGTAGGGAAAATGAAAATACAACCGTGAAGATAGTAGATCACGTCCTTTAATATTGCTAGGCATACTTCCAACTGCTGAGTATAAATGTGACTTGAATGCGACACTGGCGAGCCTAACGCACTCGGGAGTGCATCAACCCTGTAGAATCAGCATGATGCTTGAATTTAGAACTGATGGCGGATAACTCGCCAGGACTGCATGAATGCAGAAAGGGGTATGTGTATATTGCATTAAAATACTGTGTGACAATATATGTGTATGTCCTAAAGGATTAACCCCCCGGATCACGAGTTTACCACATTCACTATGAACCTGTGACCCCATAAAATACCCGGATGTTGAACACTTGAGAGTCTGTTTTCAGCATTTGTTTATTTCTACTACTTTACAACTGTTAGTGTCACAGCATCTGTTGTATCAATCTGCACTGAAGACAGGTCCATGGATTTAACACAGGGAACCCTTTCAAAGAAGTCGTAGGTCGGATTTTGTTTCAGAGTTACAGTGGGAAAAAGCTGCAAAGTTGTCTTGATAAAGTTGTCGAGAAGATAAACTAGCACTTTATTTAAGATGGTTACCAGTCTTTGTTTGTCAGCCTTAGACCAGTTGAAGTACAATCTATGTAAATAGAAAGTAGAACTGTAGAAAATACCATCAAGTTGCAGTGGAAGACATTGAGTTTGATACACAAAGGAATCCTTTGGCACTGGCACTGCATGGAATAGGAATTAGTTCCTAATGCTACTAAGTATTATAGTTCAGTCCGGAGTTCAATCAATTCCAAGGTTCATCACTCTCGTACATGATCCAAGAATGTGGCATGGAGTATGAAGTAACCCGAAGTAACCTAATTTACGTTCTTGATATTACCAGTTAAACATAATAACGGATGTATAGTTTCCAATTCAATTCCAAAGTTCATCCAGTGAGAATTGCTGGAGAATATTTTGCAATGAGAAAGCGAAAGTGATGTTGATGCGCCAGACTTATTTTATGGCGTTCTAGGTTAAAGGTTACTGGTAAATGATATAGCCCAGAGGTCATTATATAGAGGACAAGAAGCCTATTGGGTGCAGCCCAGTATATGAACCCGATAATTTTCTTTGCAACTATGCAGAACTGGAAGAGATCCAGATCCAGAAAAAAAACTAACCTGAGGGCTTTGGGGGAAAGGGTCCAGACAAAAAGGGCAAGCGAGCAGTGCATGATATAGGTGACTGTTTTGGGGCACTGCTCGGGGCAAACCTATAAATCTGCTGTGCAACAAAAGACCCAACAAAGTCTTTCTCTTTTTTCAAACCATAAGGTGACATTCAAGCCACCCTAGACTAGAGAGACAAGTATGCTTTGTAGATTATGAGTCCTTAGTTCAGGCCCAGGGCTGTAATGGTGGTACGACCCAGGGTATGGGGAGCTGGCTGTAGGCCGACAATAATGACTTCACAGTTGGTGTATAAAGTATACAAAAAGCATAACTATGTACTAAGTGTACCACTACAGTCCACGCTGTAGATTTTGACAAGCTGATAACATATGTATGTTACTTTTGGTGTGTGCCCTCACCCACAGTATGCCCCATCAGGTACCAAAAAGAAGCGTCGCACCGTGGTCAAAACAAGAAACCCTATTTTTTTCTAAAAAGGGGGACCGGAGGACCCCCTCCTTCGATCCACCCCTGGGGAGGGTAACCAGTCCAACCAATATTCACCATATGAGTATGGTGCATTTTGTGTCCTCCTAAATAACACAGTGCAAAGTAATGAAATTGCATATTGGCCTTTATACTGAATGAAGCACAGCAGATTCACCCCTCCCACTTCAAAAGGCATACAAAGCCATGCAAAAGTGGCAAAAGTTAAGGGTCTATTATGTGGGCCATTCTGGGTGCAGTATCTAAGTAATGAAACATTGTCTGAGTCAGGCAGGGAGTCACTCTGCACATTGTACGCCGTGTAGTACAATGGGTGGACCCCGTAGAGTGAAGGCAGCAGGTGGTGGCAGACCTGTGTTCCCATACCAACCACCAGGGCGGCGCTATGGAGCTTAGATTGATGGGTGAGTAGGGGGGAGGGGGATGAGTTAAAATGTTTGCCTCATCTACAGTATACTATCTACCTCACCCAGTCAACACAAGAGCTTTAGCATTGGGAGCAGCTAAGTTACAAGGATACTTTCCGAGGGGTTGGGATCATCATTGCTGCTTAGCTTCACCTTGAATATTGAAAAGAGAGCTGTAAATCTCTTTTAAGAAAAGGCAGATCCTATTTGTGTGGGAGCCCAAAAATGCATGTAATTGGCAAGGCAATGTATTTGAAAAGACCATAAATACGTAATGTCTCAAAGTAGTATACCATGGTATAAATCTCACCTAACCCTACCCTAAACTGAGTGAGATTCCATGTTACCTGAAACATCTCTATATTTCGCTGAAGCTTTGCCGAAGATGTGAGGGGTGTGGGGTGGTTTAGGGGCGGGTCTGGATCAGAGTGGGGATGGGGGACGTAGAGAGGGGTGAGGGTAGCACGTGGGATTGGTTACTGATGGTGCCTGGACCGCGTCAAAAATACGGCTATACTTACAGTGTCCATAGATCACACCCTCAGCCCCAAACCTCCCCAGGCCCTGACCCCAGACAGGCCACTGAGACCCAGGCCGGGACCCTGTACTGCAGATCCCCACATGTGTGAGGCCTGTCATCGATACTCAACATGCTGTTGCACTATCACCCCATCTTATCACCATACAGCACTATGGTGGTTAATATTACGTTTTGATATTTGTGTTAGCCATGTCAGGCATGAATACAGCCCTGGTGGGATTAATAGCATTGGTTTAAAACCTTGCAGTGGCGTAGGAAAAGGGGGGGGGCAGGGGGGCCCGGCCCCTCCCCCAATCACAGAGGAGGGGGGGGGCTGAATATGCTTGGGCCCCCCCAAAATTTGTCAGGACCCTATACTATAATACACACAATTCCCAAATTGTTCCCCTCCCAAATAGGAAAAAGTGGGGTACAGGGGCTGGGCCCCTAATCAGAATTAAATAGGGCTCAAATATTACTTTTCTATATAACTCCTATATAAGCGTGTATATGCACAATCATGCATGAAAGCCGATGCTCAAAACCTGGTTGGAGTGGGCCCCCATGCCCCCCCCCCCTATGAAGATTTGCTTCCTACGCCTCTGGCCTTGCATTAATCTGCTAACTTTGACAAAATTCCTTGCATAGTACAACAATCATCAAAACATGGATAAAAATGAAATGCATACCAGTTATCTGGTGACATGTAGATGAAGCATTAGGAGACTCATTACATGTTCTGTCGTCTCAGCATGAAGCTCTGTCTAGTAGCCAACTGGTGAAAGTTCCTTTGACGAATAACTAGCTTACTGGGCGGTCACACTTTAGCTGAGTTACTGCTGTCAGCATTTGTGCAGAGAACCTTGATTCACTCAGTGGGTTAACGTCTATTTTGTGGTTCTAAAGTGCAATTCCTACCTTTATTACTTAACAATATATAGCCTCTGGTTTTCTGAATGCCATTTTAGTATTTGACTTGTAAATATTTAGTTCTGTGTAATGGCACTAATGCTATGGCCGGCTGCATTTCTTCAATTCAAAAATAAATAATGAAAGAACTTAAACACCCATGGAAAGCCTACCCCCCCTAATATACACCCCTACACTGATATTCTTTGGCAACTTATATGACTAATCCCTCTGTCACTATAGTGCCTAACCAAGTTAGTCAGTTTTTAGATTCCTATACGAACAACCTAGGTTAGCTGATTTTGTCAGGTTGGTCAGTACTGACCAACTCACCTTAGTCATTTCAAAGAGTTTTAACCTAGGTCCTTTGTAGTAAGGCATTAGTCATGTGTTGTTTTGCCTCAGTCATTTTTAAATAGCACTTGGTCATGTCTGGCAATTGTCCCTAAACTAATGACTAACCTGGGATAGCCACTACAGACTATAAGGGCCGCAGAAGGAACGTTCACCAATGGTGTTACCGGCTATAGGGGTAGGGGGCCTTGGGTAGAAAAAAACACGACCCACACTATACACTTCTATAAGCTAATCTGTGCAAAATAGTCACGCCGGATTGGCAAGTCCTGAAAAGGTCCCAATGATATAGGTAATATAGTTTGTAAACGTTCTCTTACATGTTAACATACACAGACCTACGTCCAGATACTCCTGGCACGTCCACAAAGCTAAAAGCTAAAATAAGCGGCCCCTGGTATGACCCGGTAATGAGGGGAGGAGGCGGCGAGTAGCTCAGGCAGGTTAGAGCAGGTTAGAGCAGGAGCGAGCAGCTCATCCATCACTGTGACATGGTGGGGGGGGGTGGGAGGGGGTTCTGACCCGGGCTCTGACTTAATACATGATGTTTGTGGTTGTATCTAGAAACCACCACGTGAATATCAGGGGCGGACCCAGCAAAGACGTGCTGAGAATATGTGAGGAATACCCGACGTATAAAGAAGTGCACCGTGCTGTGCATGGAAAATGGAGAAAGTAGGAGTCACAATGACTCTCTTGTCAGAAGAGTCAGGCAGAGAGGGTCCAGTCCTTCCCTTACCCAAGGCACTAAGTCGGAAAAGGCTACACTGAACGGATGCCACTTTTTCACTGGGATTTCCAGATTTCATTAAATTAGTTTCTATTTAAAAAAACACGTTTTTCTTGAGATTTCCTCGTTGCAAACCAGGGAGCGGCATCTATATCAGAAACCGTTTCTGATTTGAAAAAGGACAGCAAGATACCAAGACGACAAGTCATCTGAAGCAATATTACAAAACTAAAGCGAGTTACTCGTCTTCAAAATGTGCCCTTTCAGGCCCTCCATGCAGGCACTGACTGAATGTCTGGTCTTTAAAAAGGTCTAGGTCTTTTGTAAGTAAAACCAAAATGGTCTACCTTTCCTGACTCCTTCTTTAAAAAGCGAGTCAGACAAAGTTTGATCCTCTCTATCTAGGGAAGTCATTCGGGTGATAGCCCTGACCCTATTCCCTCTCTATATATACATCACTGTCGAGACAGATGAGATTGATCTGTCACCTAGTTAGGCTACCCGCATACATGTATCCTATTTGTCTCAGGATCCTATTGCAGTGTTTTTTTCACATACATGTCCTCAATGCTGGAGATCATGATCTGTTATTAGGGGATGGGAAAACTGTGTGATATAGTGTACTACATTGGGTAAGCTGGCCATAACATGGCGTAATGACAGATCGTGACAGGGAAATTGTGTGTGTGGGTGATGCTATAAATACGAATGGAAAACAAGTTAACAGTCCAGTATTCACCATCCATTACATGTGTTACATGTCTGGTCGGGGTCTGGTCTTATCAAGTATATAACTAACTACCTCTACCATGTTCATTTATCCATATACTGAAAATGTAGATATTTTTGCGCTGTACATATTTTCAAGATTTTGGCGGTATTTGAACGTGCTCGGAAATACGTACAGGGCGAATAGTTGAATTAAAGTGCCAATTTTTGCAATTTGAATATGTGTGAAATTGTACTCTTTTTATTTTTTTAGCAAATCCGCCAAAATTTATACCATATCTACGTTTACAATATCTGCTTCCCCCTTTTAGCAATCGTTTAACGTCCGGTGTGAATTTCCTAGGCAAACCAGACTTGAAAGCTGAATGCATGCAAATACGGTGTCCCTGTCCGCCTAAATTGTCCCTGTCTCTCCCCACTCCATTTATTCATGGGGTCACATGTCTTTATATATGAAAGCATGTTATCTACCAAAAGAGCAATTCCACCATTATACAGATTAATCTGGAACATGGTGAGTCGGAAATTCAATGTCTGTGACATAGGGGCCTGTGAACAACAGAGTCAATCTTCCTGTCACGCCAATAAAATGAACAAATGAAATCAAATAACTCAAAGAATAACTCAGTAAAGACATCCCCGATGGTGCCATTAGTGACAAATAATGAAAAGAAGAATAAAAAGAACAAGTGAGGAGCATATCAGGGGTAAATTCCCACTGGTTTCCCACATTTTATTACATGAACAAACAATGTTTTAGTATTCCACCTTTTTATTTGTTGCACAAACCATGGGTCACTAATCACGAAATACAGCTGAGGTGACTCACATTGACACAAAGTCGCTGTCTGCATGTGCTACTGATGTAATATGTAAATGGAACTCCAGGTTAGTCACATCTTGAAACACTAACTTATATTGGCAGCTGGGGACACCTGTCTATCTCTGTCTCCCTACCTCTCTCTATCTCTCTCTCTGTCTTTGCATTTCCTTCCCCCTGTAGTCTCTCTCTCCCTCTCTCCCCGGTCTCTCCCATATCTTCTCATGACAGCCCTAACTTATGGGCCGATTTGTGTCCATGATATATACCTCCCTCAGCCACCAGGTCACCGCAAAAAGTGACAAAAAGAACTGTGTCATTCCCTTATTAAGCCCACTAGTATCAGGCCATGCCTCCTTTTATGTTTGTCGTGGGGTCAAGTTTTTGATGTCATTGTATCTGTGTAAGGGCTGTGCCCGAGTTCCCTGACTTATTACAGGTTGTGACTCTCTGGGTTGGCCCCTGGAGCAACAACCCCCTGGGGGGGGGGGGGCTTTAAAAGATCAGCCCACATTCCTACATACCAGCTGCATTCTGAGTGACTCAGAGTTACTCAGAGTTGCTCAGTGGTGGGTGTATGGGGAAGCATCTCAGTGCCTTAAAGTAGTATTGTGTTAAAGGGGGCGTTCCCTGCTATAGTACACACACTGATGCCATAAAGGACACATGTAGACAGTTATCTCCCCTGGGTATCTTTGTATATGGTCTCTTTTACCATAGTCCTCTTTTGGAACTACCAAAGTGAACCCAACTGGAGATCTGTTACGGTGTATACCCGATGATTGTCCCAACAGAATTGGCTGAAAAAATTATTCATCATATTGTATATTGTATTGACCTGTCTAAGCACCAGGGTCTCAAATAAGCACATCAGTCTCTAATTAGTGCCAGGTATAAATGTACCAGATGCTGGTCTCAAATAAGCGCCGGTCTATTTATAATTATAAGCCATGGTCATTGGAGGGGGGGGGGGCATTAAGGAAATAAAACCTGATGCACCCGAGTGCTCATACATACCAATTTTTGTAATCCAGAAGGAGGTAAACAAGGGTCTGCGAAAACTCTAAGAATGACTTCCTCAAAATTGACCCCAACCGAGAATTTAACAATCATTGGGCCACCACAGGAAACCATGGCAGGCTTTGGCCATCCTGGGCAGCCTTTTCAGGCCCTGGGAGAGGCTACTCTTCCCACTGCAGGCTTCCCATGGTGAGGAGGGACGAGGAGGCCTTTACTACAATAGCATCCCGCTATAAATCTGCATTACTTACCACACGGGATGACACTGCATGGCTCCAACATGCAGGGCGCCAGGCTGTGAAAGTGTCTATGAAAGTGTCAGTGAACTTACTGTAGACTTGTCCACTCCGCCATGCAGAAGGTGGATGAGGCTGGATGGAACCGGACGGAACCAGAAGGTGAAGGCTCGGGGGTGATGGTCTACCCCTAAAGTGGATGAGACCAGATAGAACTGGACAGTGCTGGAAACCAGTCTTTCCCGGTTAGGAGTGGTCCCCTCTATGTTGTTATTGTATAGAGTGCACATACCACTGGTATTGGATGACAACTGTACCTTTAATAGTTGACTGATGCGCTTTGCACAATAATAATGTATTTATATACTATATCCACTTGACAATGAGCAATTCTGCCGTCTCTTCTGACTTAAATAAAGAGATTCCTTCTAGAATCACAGCCTTTACATTGTTATATATATTTAACCTACGGTTGAGGGCTAAGACAAAGCATTTCACACCTTGGTTATTTTCACATAACCGAAGGTTAAGTCAGATACCCCCCTCGGACCTAAGTTTATGTAATATTGTACATATTCTCAGGTCCTTGTAGGGTATCTACTACATATCCACTGAAAACTGGGCAAGTCTACAAATCCAAGCTTTGATATAACACACTGAGTTCACCTCCCATGTAACATTGTAGGATCTATGGGAAACATACAAGATCCCATCATGATGGTCCACATTCCAAGATTAAATGGGAAACCCTCAGAACCCAGTATCAGACTACCGATTTATCCCGCTCTGGTCTTAGATGCAGCATTCCCCCAAAGTCACATGACAAACAACTCTATATTATCACAAAGGTAGGGGCCTCAAGATGATAAACTGTTGTAGAAAGAATCCATAACTTGTCATGAAACAGGTCACAATAACGGGTGAGGGCAAGCTGCTATGCCATTCAATTTATTGCATTACAACATTCTTAATTAAACCGTTAATTTCTACACACTTTAATACAGTAGACAATAAAATACATTTCAAATATGCATACTTAGTATTATAATGTACTTATGACTGAGGGGGAATACGTGACTTACAAATTGTATAAAACAAGTTGTTATTGTGATTTAGATAAACTGGTAGGTCTATGGCCTTTCCACTAATACACATTATTCTAATGACATTGCAAATAAAAAGGCAGACACAACTATTTGTGTTACCATGGCAATCAATACAGATTCTGAAAGGGAATCCCATGGAGATCATGTAAAACTGGCCATCAATCATATTGATGAAGTATAACATCAGATGTGAAGCCAGAATGGAACTTAATGAAAATCTTTGATTTATGAAAACATTCCTTCTTATAAACAAATTGGTTGCCATGGTTACTTCTTTTAAGAGGATTTTTGATTTTTTCGACTTTTTCCAACTCTTCATGTCACATTCTTCAGGACGGTACATCATGACAATAGGATACTCTCAATATAATGTCAGAAGTGTTTCTTTGTAAATAGGTAATAATTCAAATGAAATTCAAAGATATTCGGCCAGAAATGCAGTGGTGAAAGGGAAGTGGGCCATGCATGCACAGCAATTAGAACATTACCCTAAATCCTGTTGGACAAATCTCGGGAAGTAAACTTGTAGGTTACAATTAACCAATTGATGTTACATGATGTTGAGGGTAGGATGGGGGAGGGTTGAGCTGAGGTGACATAGTTTGGGACTACAACTCTCCGGTTAACCCTTTAAGTGCTGCATATTGCAGTAATGTGCTATGCACTCTGTCACCATGTCACATGAATGCAGCCCTTGCAGGTCTACTTGCCAGGGCTACATCCATGCATCATGCCGACCTTCTTTCGAGAGTGAGGATTGTTATCATAATTATTCCACACTAATATGAATTATATTGTCATGAGTTTGAGTTTGGGTTTTGAGTTAGAGTTTGAGAATGACATATATATGCCCCTATCTACGATTAAACCCATTTATACAGCCAATTAGTCTCCAATAATAGGTTTTACATTAAGTAGGCCATGCACAGCAATTAGAACACTACCCTAAATAATGTTGGATAACTCGGGAAGTAAACTTGTAGGTTACAATTAAACTAATTAAGCTAAAGGGTATCGCACATTACATCACCATGTGGCCACTTGAGGGGTAAAAGTGAATAAGTTCAGATGATCATCAGTCCATGAGAATGGGTGGCAAGTGGTGTAGCTCATAATATTATATCCACCAACCCGTTATACACTGCTGATTTACTGGAATATGTTTGTATTAACCCTTTAAAAGCAGTGTATTATTTAGATGCAATGTATTGGCGTGATAATATATGAATGCAGTCCTGGCCAGTAACCCATGCAGTGCTGACTTGGCGCATTATGATGACAAATGTCAATATCAACATAAAACGTACCCACCAAAGCTGGTGTGATATACCGATACAATTGGTTCAGTGTGTTAGAAACCTCTCTTGTGAGAAGTTTATTCTATGTCACAGATGATTATCGTTAAGGCTCGAATGACACTTTCAGCTATATTTTCTGATAAAATGCAACGGTCTATGATAATATCAACAAAACCAAAGCACTTAAGCATAATATGTTTTTGTATTTACAGATCTACTGGGTCGGACCCCTGATTGGCGGTGCTCTTGGTGGTATCCTTTACGACTTTGTCTTCGCTGTCAATGCTTGCCCGGCCAAGATCAAGGCTTTCTTCACGAGGGGAGATTACGACAATGACAAGTTCACCGCATGCAGAGAGGTCACCGATGTCACCGAGATGAAGCCTTGAATCAGCACTGAAATTAGCTAAACTTTAAATTCACCTTAAATACGTGGGAAACTTATTTCCTACTTAGCAGACCCAAAACAGGGGGATGGTTCATGGTTTGTCATAATCAAAAGTGGATTTGAAACAGTTTTTGGAAGGGAATGGCACTATTCTGCCACCAAAGAAATATGTTTTAGGGTTGGTGATATTGTATTGGTTTTCCTGCACCTGATGGGTGACCAACCAAACAAAAAATCCACCAAATTTGAATAATTATATCAATTAATACAAACTTAAAGAGTCATCATGCAGCTGCATCGAAATGAATGAATTTCAGACAAGGCGCCTCACTATAAACCATCCCCCAAAAGTCTAAAGTATAATTTCAGATTTGAATCGTCTTTAATTAATGTATGTGTATAAGTGCCTTGTATCTTGGACTCTACATTTCCATCCATGTTATTATAATAATACTCAAACTCAGACTCAAACAAGGTTGTGTACACAGCCATTTCTCATCAACTCTCATTTCCTTCTTGGAGGCCTGTGAAATTGGAGAGAGAAGAAAGTTGGATGATTTTGAATGTAAGGTCTAGATGAGACTGTTACTACTACTGTTATACTGTTACTCTTTGCCATCATTACATACATAGGCCCACTACACCTATAGATATCCACAACTCTTGTAAAAAATAAATGATATATGAATATTCTATGGTGAAGCGGGTATTACAGCAAAGCCGATTTAATAAAGTTGATGATCTGGCTCGACAGTTGGTCGGCTTGGAATTAGTTAACTAACAATATTTTTCGCAACTAATAAATTGGCTTCAGTGGAAGTCTGGCTTAACTTTTACCTCCTTACACCGATTAGACACAGTATATTTGAATGTAGTGAAGTATAGCATCCATAAGTAATATTGGTCTTACAGATTATTCAAGGATACATTGGAGTTCATTCACAACTACCAATCTATAACTCATCGTCATGATATTTAGTAAGAAGAGATATTAGTGTCAATAGTTTTATGATGGCATGTTCCAGTTAGAGTCGTTTAGACAGTTGGAATATTGACTGTCAAAAAATCTGAAAGTAGAGGACTGTTTTATGGTGATCACGACGCTTACAATCTTTGTCGCCTTGATCAAACCTGAATAATAACTGTAAATTGACAAAATGAACTGCCGTAAAGCCATCTATATGGCCTCTTGTAGCATATGATAAGCAGTTAGCTAAAAATCATTATATTCAGTCATTACCAGATGAATGTGCAAATTGTTCAAATCCAATTACTGAACTTGTCAATACCAGCATGTAAATGGAATAACCACCAGCATGGTTCTACATGCCTTGTTACCATTTATTTTTTTACCATCTATTTTTTATGAATAGTATTTCCGCTGTCAGTGGCATCTATGCCTAGTTTCTTTCGGGTGGTTCAAATAGTGAAAATGCATTTCTGAGAATGAACTTTGGAACATAATTGTAAAACTTAACATGCAGTTGCTGTTTTACTTGAAATTGGCTTATAATAAGTCGCATATCATGATTTAGTTAAAAATGTATAAAACTGTTCAACATGTCCTCTAAGTCTGCAGCAGCTATGCAAACAGTTAGTGCACTGCATTCGATGTAAGCAACTTTAAGCAAAGGTTAACATTGATTAATGGCCTTTTTAGAGCAGCATGAAGCAATTTTAATCAGGGGAACATCTAAAGTTCCTTTAAGTTGCTTTAAATTCCCACCGCCCTTATATATAGGGCTGAGTACCTCGTCCGAGTCCACTCTGACTGTTGCTGTAGGGGTACTGAGATTTGGGCCCTTAAGATGCTTAAAGAACGCCCCATAAATCAACTTTAACCTTTGCTTAAGGTTGCTTGAGTCAGAAAATTATTGAAGTGGTGAGCCTGTATGTTGGGGTGCGTTTGGGATACCAAGTTGTACCGTAGTATTTTACTGCAACAAGTCGTCGTTCACTCCAAGTAGCCCACATTTAGTCTTATTCTAATTGTCGACGCATAGTACTGCATATTGCTCATTGAGGCTCAGTTTCCAGCAGGTTGATCTGAATGTGATACTGACCATTACACCACAGTTGGCTGAGAGAACAAGAGAAATGGCCTGACTGTATTTTACATATATGGCTGTATGTGCATGTGGTCCTTTGGGCACACTCTCCTTCTGTGAGTGTAAATCAGATATGGTACGCATGACTGGCTGCTTACTGTTATAAGCCTTGAACAGTGGCAATTACCCTGCCCTTGGCTTATAAACACTGATCCAGCAAATCACTTGTACCATATGTGCTTTGTGGACCCACAACACACCATTGGTGTAGTACAGTCTGTGTGGTGTGGTTGTTGTGGCTATACCCACAGATAGGACCCTCTACCGGTCAATAGCAAGTCGAAATCGGCTCATGGAAAATAGGCCTCAGCCCCTATGCCATATGTGGAACAATGTGTATGACATTGAGTAGTAAACCACTCTGACAAAAAAAAACAGTGCTCAGTTCCCCAAACTCACCCTAAAGTCATATAACTCTTGTGTCAGCCATGTTAATGTAAGGTGCTATCTTTAATCATGCCTTCTACTCTAAAGCAGATGAAAGTAGTTTAGAGAATCAATGAAAAATCATTCGGCAAATTATCTTGTACATATATAAACCAGAAACTTGGAAAATTATCTTCAATATATGTATTTTCCATCATGATATAATCTCTATATAACCCATGTATTATCTAATGAGCATTATTATATCTAGCTAGTCTAGCTTTTGTACGTATCTCTAGACTCGTCTGATAGTCATCGATATTTACTGTATGAAGATTTACATCAGGTTGGATATCACTGAATAGCATCATCTACAATATTGACCGATGTTGTGGACGATGACTTGTACGGACTCCTATGTCAGATACTTGGTTGGCAGTTGTCGCAAATGGGACATGTAATTGGTATAGATTAGAATAACATCACTCCACCCATTTTATTTTTCATTGGACGAACAAATATCAGCACATGAACTCATGTGGTTGCACATAGCCTGTACCGGGATAATTCAAAATGAATTTCAGTTTTTCTCAAATCACCAACCTCATGTATTATAATTCAGATAATCAAAAGTTGATCCTTATGTAATGATTTGAGAAAAGAATTAATATTTTGGTTCCAGATCCTACTAGTTTTGAGCAGTTGCTCTCTTTATTGCTAACATGTGTTATGGTTATACTATTTAGTAATTAAAGAGCAAAGTCCACTGGTGCAAAGGAATGCATGTGAAATGAAATGCCATTTTAGCTTATTCCATGCCCTTTTCACGAGTGGACTTCGAGGGGTCTGTGAATTTTTTAACATCATGTTATCATCTAAAAATGTGCTTATCATGTTAATAAGAAGGGAATTGGTATCAAAGTATTTCTATCTGAGGTATATTTGCCAAATGTGTGCAATGAAAGTACTTGCTTTAACCCTCCGTCATGTTTACATGAATTATATCATCAAATAAAAGCCATGTTTTTCCTCAATTAATGACATTCTTGCTATTCATTTTCATACTTTAATATACTATGGTATTATTACAAAACATTTCAATACGCAGCGTTAAAGACGTGTCTTTTAACAAATGAAGATTTTGGTTCCAAAACGCAATAAGCGCCATTTTGAACAATGACACTAAGGTTTGACAAAGGTGTAGGGCAGGAATAGGTAAATGAAGTTTTGAACAGTTTTTCCTCAAAAATTCTTTTTTTCATGTCTTTAGGTCCTCTCTGGTGGATACAGTATATTACATATCCAAGGCACTATAATTGCCGCTTTGGTAGCCTTAGAGAAATCACTACATGCTTCAATTCCGGAAGAAAAGGGGGAAAGCATGTCACTATAGCTTAAAGTTAAAGGGCTCGCCGGCGCTCAATTTCAACCTACCTTGGGGGAGGGGGGCCCAAAGCAATTTCAACATGAATATGATATGTGAGTGTTGTTGATGAGCTGAATCAGTTTGATGATATATAGATAATTATGTAAGCAGGCTTTGGGAGTATTTAGAGTATGTGACTTCCTTCGTGTATACTTCTCTATATCAAGTGGTTGTATCCAGAGGTTGTTTGCGTTCCCTAGACTAGAGTCTAGTGACTCAAAGTCTCGCTAGTGACTCAAAGTCTCCCTATCAAAGTGAAAATGCAGTATTATGTTACGTCCATGACCCTTATGTCCTGGAAGCCCTAGGTCACGGTAGTTAATTTCCCCTGCCCATTCTGTCTCTCCCGGATAATGAACACTCCCATGTCTGTATCTTGAAGTTGATGTATGGAAGTTTAGTTTGTCTCAGGCAATATACCTGTCTCTAAACTGGGCCGACCCTACATCTTTGTGGCGGCCTATACCGCAGTCTATACAAAAACCTGCCGGACACTGGCTATAGCCGAATAAATGCCTGCTGGTCCGCCAGAAAGTCAGTCTGCCGGCCCGAATGGCTGGCTATGATCCTGATCTACATGCCAGATTTTACGGTGTATAAATCGGACTATTATTTAGGTTTCTGGAGAGTAAACTAGAATACCTGAATGTTTTCTATAAAGTTACCCAAAATTGTACAAATTGTAATTATCAAAATGATTTGAATATACCAGTAACCTCTACTCATTGGCATTTCCTATGTAAATTCTAGCCTTATACTACATTTCTAGATAAAATCATGTCCTCGAGGTATCCGGGCCTGCAAACATTTAGCCAGGCCTGCAGAATAACAAATCTGCAGGAGCAAATGTCCTGCAAGGCAAAATACATTTTGTATAGACTGCATACCGTGGAACACTGTTAAGTGACCAGGGGGCCCATCCATAACAACTGCCGTATCCATCGGGTAAATAGTCAAGAGTCATTTAGGGTCTGGCGATCATAATAAGGACTCTCTGTCAAAAGGAATCACATTAAAATGTATAGAAATATGTATTGATCTATGCACCACTTGACAATGAGGATCGAGTACCCTCGTCAACTGCAAAATACATGTATGACACTATTGACATGTTTTTTTTTCTTCTGATGAATATCTAAAAGAATGTGAGTCTTTAGGGTACGGCCGAAATATAGGGCAGGCTTAGTTACCGTTATACAAAGGCCTTTGTCTTTTGTTAGGTCTATGACTGATGTACATGAGGTAAGTCGCACAGATCACCGAAATCCTGGTAAGGCCAACTGTTTGGAGTTCAATTAGCACAATTACATGCACACCAGGTTCAAATTAGTAATGGAACATCTTGCATACTTAAATTTGTAATGGAACAAAGTACATTGCTTCATTACGAATTTGACCACAGTGTTTCCAACTTGTAAACCCTGTTCCAAAAATGCATATGGGAACAGATGCAGACCGTGCACATTAGTAATGGAACACAATGTACAGGGTGCATATTTGTAATGGAACACGATGCACAGGGTGCACATTGGTAATGGAACATGATGCACAGGGTACACATTCCTAACGGAACACAATGTACATGGTGCACATTCCTAATGGAACACGATGTACCTTGTGTACATTCCTAATGGAACACGATGCACAGGGTGCACATTCGTAATGGAACATGATGCACAGGGTGCACATTCCTAACGGAACACGATGTACATGGTGCACATTCCTAATGGAACACGATGTACCTTGTGCACATTCCTAATGGAACACGATGCACAGGGTGCACATTCGTAATGGAACACGATGTACATGGTGCACATTCCTAATGGAACATCATGTACAGGGTGCACATTCGTAATGGAACATGATGCACAGGGTGCACATTCGTAATGGAACACGATGTAGAGGGTGCACATTCATAATGGAACATGATGTACAGGGTGCAAATTCCTAATGGAACACGATGTAGAGGGTGCACATTCATAATGGAACATGATGTACAGGGTGCAAATTCCTAATGGAACACCATTCACAGGGTGCACATTCATATTGGAACATGCTGTGCATGTGCGTGTGCGTGTACAAATTGATACAACTGTGTCATCTTCAAGGCCAATCAGTAGACAGAGCTACCCTCTCGCTATACAAGTGTGCCCGAAGGTAGTCAAGGTCATGAGACCCAGTTATATGTCACCCCCTAGCCCTAGTCACAGATCAGCTATTTTCTAAGTTTGAAACCGAAAGGTCACCATCTAGGCTATCAGTATGATGATATATATGGGGTAACACCATTCATCAATGAAATGTATAGGAGGAAGTTAAATTAGGAAATGGTAGAGTATAAGATAGGCCATATAATGTCAAACATCATTGCTTTCGAGATATCGCTGTGTTGTTTATACCCCTATGTATATCTCATGTACCCCTACACATTAAAAAGTTCTGAAAAGGGTCAAATAAAATGAATAATGTTGAAATTATCTGGCATATGCTAGCAACAGGAGGAGACATTCTGTAATGAATGACGTCAAAGGATGAAATGTGAATGAAACATAATCGTTCTTCTCTTGGGTTATTTTTCTTTGAACGGCCCGATGGGATCGTTGGAATGTAATCTAGAGCTGATTTACTAGAGAACTATGCTTTATGATCGAACAGCTTTAAGTAAGTAAGTTAAGAATAAATTGTGATTTTTCAATTTTGCGTTTAACGGGTTTGAGTAGTGGTGGGATCATGAAGAGCTATTTCCATGAGCTGGGAACAAGTGTTTGTTTCCGCATTCTATACACTAAAAGGTGTGTACCCACTAACATTATTCTACTCACCATTTAGTCCTTTAAAAGCGTTGATATAGTTTTGCTGTATCTATACAATTCGGAGTACAGCAACCCCATAGGGGCGGTGTGATGATTGAATGCAGCACTGGCGGATAGTAATTTGCCGTGGCTGCACTATGCATCATGACGAGAGAGGGTATAATGCATTAAAGCAGCATGTGACCCTTAAAGGGTTAGATACACTAATTGGGATTACAGTGCTTGTGATGTTCTAACAGTCACACCTTAAGTAAAGATACTAAAGAATGATTAGGGTTTGAGTAGGTACTTCAGGGGATAATTAGGCAATGTAGGACTCCTACCTACGATGGTTTTGTGAAAAAAGAATTAGGAAAAAGAAGATAAATATAATTATGCTGTGGCAGAGCCAGGATATAGGAAAGTTCTAGTATGCAACAAACACCAAAATACTGAAAGCGCTGCGGGTCAGAAAAAATTTAAATGCTTTTCAAAAAGTGGATGTCCAGACCCCCTTCCACCCGAATCCTCCCCCGAATTATGGGATAGACCTTTAAGGGCCGCATAGTGTTTTATACAATGCGTCACTGGGTAATAAGTCACTGGTGGTGGAAGAGGGCAACACTGTAGTGCCGTTAGGGTGCTGTGGGTTACTGTGCACATAGGGAGTAAAATTGTGTACAATATCTGGGCCGGGGGGAGGGGGGTAAGGGCACGGGTGAACACAATGGTCCATACAGCTTCACGACGTTACATCCTTATAATATACATCTTGCCCCCTCCCACCACCCACTAGGAAGACGCGTCGCATATTTCTAAATCAGACAAAGCTTGGTCGATGTGGTTGAGCAATGGCCCCTTTTCTAGGGAGTCCACTTGTGCTTTAATGTCTACTTTTGCAGCCTGGTCGACTTACTTATCTTTTTGCACCAAAATAAAACTATTTTCTCTCCTGTAAAGATGATAACATACTGTACATTCATTTGAAAGACATAAATTCAACACGTCTCCATACCTTTATGCATATATATAAAAGGTCTGGATATACAAAAACCTAATAATATTCAACGTTACACTAAGTATCATACATTTCTTTAAAGATCCCCGTCTCATAAACTATGTATTCCTTTTTTCTCACATAAAATTAATATCTGGGTATACAGTGAATGAATGACTCAATATTACAGCAAGTTGATTTATCTACATATATTACATGTATGTACAAGGAAACATATGCCACATAAAAAGTTAAAGCTTTAAATAATCCGTCATATAGAGAGGAGTCATAATATTTCATGGTTCTCGGATTCCCCAAGTTACCCAGCAAACAAAATTACGTTATTTCACGTCAAAATAGCATCTTTAATGTTACATAACGGTTTGCCAAAATAAGGAGCCATAGGGAAACGTGATATAAAGCTTTTTGTTAACTGGGTAGGCAGTTCGCTGCGCCGATACAACATTGTGCCAACGCTCCAGTGTCTACAGTACTTTGCCACATATTATGGAGGACACATGGCCATGCCATTTCTAATGAGGCATCTTGGATATTGTCTAGTTTAAGGTTGACAAACGTTTCTTTTTCATCGGCAGTCCGTAGTATAAAACTATATGTCATAATTAATATAATGAATAACCCTGAATGGAATAAAGGGATTTTAATGTCATTTCCAAAATATTTGTATAAAGCCTCGATACATCAGTCACAATACTACTAGGGGCTTGGTCGCATCCATAAAGACGAACAGCATCATTTGCTGACCTGAGGATGTTATAAGGTTCGCAGCAGTTGTAAATTGTGATGCTTAATTTTCCAAGGACAACACAGAGAGAATTAAAGGCGTCGCCATGACTCCTTTACCGTAGTCAACTCTAGTTGACTCTGGTAGAAGAGTCGTGATGACTCTGGTAGAGGGGTCACATCTACTCCAGTCATACCCCTTGCCCCTTGTACAAACTCATTTGACTCTCCTCTACAGGTGTCACGTGGGAGACAAACTGTGACTCTGGCTGGCAGAGTCGTGGCGACTCCTTTACTTCTCTCTGTGAATGCCATGCATTTCAGCAAAGACTGAGTGCGCCTTGAACATTGTCGTGTTAGTCACTTCTCAAAGGTCAAAAAAGGTGCTCCAACTACCATTGCCCAAAACACATGGCAATACAATACTACACACATACGACTGACTCTCGGTAAAAGTTAATGAAACAAGGTAAAATCTAAATCGATGCAATGTGATGATTTTCAATTATTGATGGTGGCAGCAGGGATGATGAACTTGATGTCCGATGTAATCCGATGTCAATTCGGCACACCGATAATTAAACATTATTTGCACAGGACAAAAAGTCTTATCGAGAGCATGGATGGACGATGGTGACGGACCTTTTCATCATCCAGCAATGTCAGATTCACTTTCTGGTGGCATCACCTCCAATAATAATTGAGCAAACGTCGTCACAGCGGCTGTAATGATGAACAGAGATATAGATTAGAATTCATCTTTTATCCCAAAGATGTATTTATATTAGCATAGGGGCTTCCTACTGCTGCATTCATTCGTGCCATGGTTGATATATTCTCTTTAGGAAAAGCGTTATGGCTGATATAGGCCATCTTGGATTTTTAGAGATTTCAAAATAGCTCAGTTTAGTGCATCCTATTTTCATATTGTATAATAAATATTGTCAAATAATCATATGCATCTTAAAAAACCCATCGTTGGCTCTTAAATGGATATCAAATGATCGTCAAATCAGAATTATCTTTTTTCTCAACTTGTGAAGATGTACATGCTGTTATACATGTCAAAAATATCTTTTAATAATAGTCTTATATTTTCACAGTATCAGCAGCTGTACGCTTTTATATATTTTGCCGATTGCAACGCTATGAAAGAATGCTGACTATTATCCTACTCACGATCTTCAAACCAAGGACATGACATATTAAAGCACTATGCTACCCATAAGGGGTTAATTAAATACTTAGATGAGTAAAAAAAAAAAGGTTTGTTTCAGGTCCCGACCGACCCTAACAAAACAGGGCCGACCCTATCTTTTATGCAATTTTGAAGAAATTTTTATATTTTTACACTTTTTTGGGGTCAATTTTAAGGATATCATAGAGGGGCTGTAAAAAAAGTGTTTTTTTTTAAATCTGACCTACCATGGCAGCCCTACACGTTCTGCCTATATTACCTGAAACAAACCTTTTTTTTTTAAATTGACCTGACTTACTTGTGCCTGGGAGAACAAACTTGAAGTAGACGAATGGGAAGTAGAAGATGAGGCCAGCTATGATGAAGATGAAGGCATACAGGAACTCGACCCGCGGGTTGTCGATGATGGGTGCTACCACCAGGAAGAGAGACACCAGCAGCACAATGATGGGGATCACGATGGGCACCTGGAAAGATGTAAGCCATTAGTCGTTGGATATTCCCAACCAATAAGCTGTTGGATATTCCCCCTTCAAAATCAATGTTATTCAACGATCAGTGGGGTGTGTTATTGCTAAAAGCAAAAGACCCCCAGCCATTGAGCTAGGTTTGAGAAATTTGACGACGGAGGTTTCCTTTTACTTTTTTTTTTACTCGCAGGCTAAAATGTATTGGATAATTATGTTCTTTGGAAGCAAAATCTACATTTTGTTGGTTAAGAATTAAGTAAAATGTAAGCTATTTCTATACCAATGCATTGCTGGCATTATAAGCTTTAATTTGATACTAAATATAACAATTTTTGTCCAGTTTTTGCATAAAAAAATGGGCAATAAGATATTATCCTCAAAAACTGATTTTTATTATGCGCGCGGTGATGAGAAACCATTTTATTTTTTTGAGTGGCCTAAGCTATAAATGGCTGCCATAGCTATTACCTTATAAGGTCTGTGGTCGTGTTTCCTGGTGAACCGTAGAATGATGAGTGCCACCATGGTGAGCCCGTAGAAAAACCAGACGGCAAAACTGAAGAAGTCGATGAGGCTTGAAATGTTCCCGGGTATTACCATCAATATGGCCAAGATCGCCTGCAAGGTCAAATTCAAAGTTAGAAAAATAATACGAAAGTCATGCAATTAGGAGCAATACAGAACACGTCACGAACACTACAGAAACCTACAGAAAAAAAATTGCCACTAACTCGTGACTTGTTCTGACCAAGGCATTGCAATTACTAGGGACCGCAGATAGCCAATAAATCTATACAAAATGCATAAATTGTAATACCAAATGGACAGCGACCTACCGGTCAAACATTGCTATTCTTCTTGTCAGCGACAAGAGACAATAATCTGCTCCCACCATGATGCGATCAAAGATTACTATGTAAAAGTTAAACTGTATTGGATGTGTAATTGATGAATGGGGACCAGTCAAATTGTCGGCAGTGAAATATCCTCTGAATAACGAAAAAAACATAGTCCCAGGAGAAAATGAAATAGTGACCGGCAAAGTAAATTTTCTACACTGCATATTTGGCAGTAATTGACACAAAACCAAAATGATATAAATGCTAATTTAAAGATTGTCTTTACCACCCACTATTGTAACTATAAAGGCAGTGAACCGTTTAACAGCCACTCACATTTCTAGCATTTCATGACCCCCGTTGTCAACTAAGGCAATTACTCTTTCCCATAAAAATTGAAAAGACTCCTTTTCCTGCCACATGGATATTGAAAAGAATGCCCATACAAAAATACCTATATATATACACGGTTTAGACCCCACCCAAAACTCCTGGAAAATGATGACCAAAGCATTTCACCTGTTGCTCATAGTACATGGGGATGGGGCTCTTTCTACATACATTGATATACATTGGCAGGGGTATTTTCCATAGCAGGCATTTGCACAGGTGGTTAATGGAATGCTAAAATAACAATAAATCACCATTTCTATTGACTCGGTTAGAACAGCTTACATGTACATACATATGTTATAGTATACATGCATATCGTTTTATCAGTATAGAAAGGTCCACTGCAGGGACCAGTACTAGTGCGATTGTATGGTAGACATGGGCTGTACACTAGTTCTGATTTGGTGCCTGTTAATTATGTACAACATTTTACAGGTAGGAGGGCCTGAATGGTTCTTTATCATGAATGCTACAATGTATCTGAACGTGCTAAACTCAGACAAACACTGTAAAATGTTGGTTGCCATTTTTGTAGGTGTACAGTAGAATCTACTGCAAGTGTACAGTTTATTGTAGGTAAACAGTAGAATATACTGTAAATCTACAGTAGATTCTACTGTAAATCCATTCTACACTACATTCTGCTGTAGATCTGCAGTATACTCTACTCTGTACCTACGCTAACTATTTACAGTGCAGTCCCTGCTAAACAGCAGACCCACCATGCAGATAACCATTTATGGACGGCATGCATGATGCTGTATTAACCCTTTAAGATCGCTAAAAAAGGTATCATTATTTTTTTTGTCGTCGTGATGCTCCAATACATGCATCATGACGACCCTTCGGGATTGTATTAATCCTGTAGGGTCGGCATGATCCTTGAATGCAGCACTGACAGGTCACTTGACAACCAGAGGCATGAAGCAGTTTGGCATTATGCCGTCCTGAAAGGGTTAATGCTTCATGTCTATTTGGCTTCCATTTATGTGTCCACATCCATTTTGTGACGCTGGTATGTAACTTTTATCAGTGCGTCATGCCAACCATTCAAAGGTATATCAACTCAAAAGCGGTGGTATGATGCTTTAATGAATATCTTGCGAGTTGATCGCTATGGTTGCATTCATGCATCATGACAAAAATGGTATAGTGTAATGAAGCACTCAGCTGCCCTTGAAGGGGAGAACCGCTAGGTTCAAGTGCAACTGCACATCCATATCAGAATTAAAACTGCAATGTCAGTGAATTTCCTGTGACTGATGTTTAATTTACATGCTTGTGTCCCCCACACTGTAAAACATGCATTGACCAAAATGGACATTCTGTTCACTCTAGTTCATGGGAGGCGTATACATATGGGAAACACCTCATGAATTTACATTCTAAGCTTTTCTATGCGGTTTGGAAACTACACTCATTTCTGATGTTATTCTAATGAATAATGAATGTGGTTTTAAGTATCGTTATCCTACTTATGATAAGGACATCTATTGTGCCATTAGAATAAGCAACTTCTAACATAAAGTGTAGCAACCGTTGTCACAGTCCTCTCACTTATATTCCTTTCTCATGGAAATGAATATACCCATGCTTTGTGCTATTCACGACGATGCGCAGTGATCATACATATTCACTTGGCATAGCCTACAATGGCGTTGTGTGCATGTCCCTCCAATACGTAGGGGCTTCAAAAGGAATCAATCAATATATTCACATTCTGCTTGATTTCGTGAATAGCCCATAGGCATAAAGACTAAACTGCAACATTTTGAGGGGTTTTGGAAATTGTTATCCTCGCTGAGTTGACTAAAATCGAACTTTATCACAACTTAGCTAAAATAATCGAATCTGTGAAGTTATAAGCAATATTGTATCCTTCAAAATCTATTATAACTACAATAAATAACAACCCTAATAATACTGTCCTTAGCCGTACATCTCCAATACTTTTTTTTTGTAGTTTTAATGGATCTTGAAGGATACAATAGTCGTTCTAATGTACTACATAGTCCCGTACATAGTATATAGTTGGAGCCGCCGGGTCTGATCTATACACACAGCACGCAGGCGCCACCTAGTGTATGGTTATAGAGTTGGGGGACATTTCAAACATTTTGCAATTCGGGCGATTTTTTTCTAAAACGAAAGGACGAAATTCAGAGGAAGTATTTCTGAGCATACAGGACCAGTCAAAAACGTATTGGTCCGGTGAGAAGCATGGTCCCAGAGTATACAGTAGTGCTCGATGAGAAAGTACATGGAGGACATACACAATTAATAAATCAATCTTTGCTCATCATATAAAGGGTCAGTATATCAAAGTACACAGCAAGTGTTTTAAGGCTCATATTCAGTAACTTACCGTGAATACCAGAGATGGTAGCGGGGTGTGGCGTTTGACGTGGATCATGGACAAAAGCTGAGCCATGTGGCCCTCACGTGCAGCGACATATGTCAACCTGGTGGGCAAAACAGGAATTATTTATCAATTGTATATCATTTATAACATATTCTGCTGTTCAATGTTTCCTTGTCCAAATGTTATCTCTGTTAATAATTTACTTTTATAGTGCACCTAGGAAATGAGTGTTTATCTTCACACAAAGATTTATAGATTCCATACATGTGTCTTATCTTTAAATAGTTTCATTCTCATTCTGTCTTTAAAAGATTTAGTTTTATTTATGTCCATGAAGTACAATTAGGAACTTAATAACATGTAATCAGTGGATTAAATCTATAGGTAGAAGCCTTTAATGTAAGGAGGTTTATCAAACATATGGATAAAGCATGAGCTGTGTAACCTATTAAACTATATTCTAAATTTGCACAATGGGGACAGTTACCGAGTCAAAAGTGGTACATGGCCTATAGATACGTACACATACGTCTGCGATATACACACATGAACATACACAAATGCCGACCTGGCTTCATGAAGCACTGGTTATACAAAATGAGAATCAATCACCAAAACATGGTCTCGAATATGTGCCTTTGTCGTATTCATGTAAGCACCACTGGTGCAATAGTATTGAATTTATTGAACACCCGGACATCTGAACAAAGTATGTAGAAACAGGAGAGTCACCCAACTTGATTTCACATTCTAAAAGGCAAAGTCGTTAGTATAAGGGTATTAGGGTGGATAGAATATTATGAAGGATACATACAAAAGGGATAGTTACTATCATACCCCATATTATTAAATGATAGAAAAGGGTTTTACACCACCAAAACGACCCGAAAGTAAGGCCTGGAAATAAGAAAGTTAAGACATCCTCAACCTTATAAGACAAAGTGAACAGGAAAGTGTTAGTATTAGGGTTAGAGTCTTAAAGCTAGAATTAGGGAACTTCCATGTTTGTTCATGCAAGTGTTAAAGATGCATGTTTTGGGGAGGGATGAACACAGAATTGGGGACTACAACGCACAGAAAATGTTAGTCCTTAACTGATAAACTAAGAGAAGGTAATAAGTAGCTCTCTCCAATGGTCTCTTGGAGAAAAAATGGATTTTCATATTTTCCTATCAATTTCGTGCAAGCTTTCCAACAACAAGGATTGAATTGTGGATTATCAGGGTCCAATTCCATTCTTGAGAGTTGACCAGAAGAAGTTTACAATAAGTTTATTATACATTTTTGAGCACTGGCTCATCTGTGGTATCGGTCCAAACTGTCTGCATTCAGATGGGTTTGTGGAGATGCAGGTTTGCAGATTGCCAAAGCCCCGAGACAAATCTAAGGTCTTTGTTGCAATTCTGATACAAAATCGCTATTTTCATTTCAATTGATGGAAAAAAATAAGCAGTTCTCTATAACGTGATTACTGGTGATCAAAAGGTTCATAAGCATCATGTTTGGTCTCCCAACAGGAGAGATAACACTTACCCGTTGTGCCTATTCCAGTAGGCACAGAATCTTGAATCAACGTTGCTAGATGGTTAGGTTGATCAATACTGACCAACCAAGTGCCTGTTTAGTTGATTAACTCAATCTGGCCTTAATAGGAACAACGCCTTATATGTACTGAAGATTGTTTTGTGCCAATAAATATATAAAACTCAAACTCAACCGATTTTCGAGATTGATTCAATGTTGAACTGTAAAATAACTGGGATGGGACCCAATTAAACTGGAGTGTTAAAATAATATCGTTTCTGCACAGTTTCCTCAAAAGAAAATACTGTTACTACCGGTAGTCTCATGAAAATATAAAGCTTGGTTAGTAAGAAGTCATTGATTAGTATTCATGCTCCTCCAGCCACCCCACCGCCATAGTGAAGTGGTTACCTTCCGGACGCGAACAGGGTCCCGTTAGCGGCTCCAATGCAGGAGCAGGCGACAAAGAGCGGGATCATCCACGACATCACACCCAGGGTCCTGTTACCCCACGTCTGTATATAGGGGAAGGAATAGAACAAGATGGGGTTACAAAATGTGGGGAAAGTCAATGCTGTCCATCACTTCTGCTGTGAAATGCAGTTCTTGACGATAGATGACCATGCCATGGACACTGCTAGATTGGTTGTTAATGCCATGGAGCAAGACATGCTGCAAGTCAAGATTAATCAGAAGCACACACTATCAATTATTGAGGAAACAGTATATCCCGGAAAAGACTTGGAAAACACTGATGACTGCAAAGTTCTGCAATCTTTTACATCTTTTGTTTCATATTTCACAGGATTCTGCAGGAGTGTCTCTTTATATATGTCGCCCTCAGTGTACAACCTCAGTGTTGCTACGAACAACACTAAAGGGTTTAAAACATAGCTGAGTTTGTAGCCCGAGTGTCGTAAGTTGAGCCTTGGCTTGAAATATAAAATTGCAAGAAACTGAAACATAGCCATGGGCGACCGGTATGATTCAGGAAGGATATCTTCTGGTTTCTGCTTCATCCGCCAGGGAAACATTGTAGCAAAGTAGTTACCGAAAATGCTGCCAGGGGACAGCAGGGAGTAGGATCACTACGCAAGGACCTCCTTGAGTTCATTGCCATTAAACGTAATGCATCTGTTTTTTCGGCCTGAGTCTTACTACCCGTCCCGCAGCAGTTAAGGGGGCGGAACCGGTATTCTAGCCTTGAATAGGGCGGGTTGGGGGTTAAGCTTAAGGTATCTTATTCTTATGTTTATGCTTTAAGCATAGTGTATTGTATCCTAATGTATATACTTTAAGTGTATTGTATCATTATGCTAACGGGCCAAATCAACCGCCAACCTCTAATATGATGGACACCTATATTGTCAAAAATCATAAGTAGTAAGATGCGTATGACAAATGAGCGGCCAACGGTAAAAAAAAGTCAGCAGTTGAGTTGAACCCTCATGCTTATGTTTTTAGCTTAAAGTATATTATGTGAAATTCTGTATCATCATTCCTATTCTAATCATCTGGGTATGGGCCTTATATATCATAGGCTCTTTGACATCAACGGAATATCTCACACTCACTGCCATCGCGCATTATAGCGATAAAATGGCATCAAACACTATGACGGCCCCTATAGAATTAATTCACATGTCGCGACAAAACTATAGGTGAAACGTGTTGATATCACTGGGTGGGGGAATAAGGCGGGAGGAGGGGGACAGGTACCACCATCCTTTGATGTCATGTGTCTTCAATGCTTTAGTCATAGAAGAAAGATCCCACATGTGAACTGAAACTATTTGCATTATTTAATCCTTTAAGGACACATGTCGCTTGAAGTTGAAATTTGTCATCATGATCCACCAATGCAGCCCCGGTGAGTAACTCGCTGGTGCAATACTGGCGAGCTTCTAGCCAGGGCTGCATTTATGCAGCATGACGCCGTCCTCAAAGGGTGTTGTCTGTACAGAAGGACTGTAATAGACCATGTTAAATGCATGTGCTTTTGTTCTCATGTATATGGTGTAAAATATCTGTACTGTTTATCCAAACTGAACTGTACACATACAGTAGATTCTACTATGTACCTACAATAACCTGTACACCCACAATAGATTCTACTGTATACCTACATAAAAGCAACCAACTTTCTACAGTGCTGTGCGACACTTGCCTCAATTAAACGAAACACAAGATTTGGACAGGACAAACATACCAAACATCTAATTGGTGAATACTTGAAGCACGTGAGGACATGGAGCACGGGTTTAAACTGAGCAGCATGCTTATACTTGGAGTAGAAGTCTGTATGTAGCCGCATATACTACAATATACAGTCATCTACTCTAAGTATAAGCATGCTGCTCAGTTTAAACCTATGACACGGACAGACAAGAGGCATGCGGGGTGAGCTTGACACGACAGTAATTAGATCATTGCGGTGAGCTGGTTTTTAGAATCTTGCCAAATAATCAGAAATAGCAAAATAGCCAAGCTCCAACTAAATGGGAAAATTATTGATCTAAATTAAGTGAGTCACGTGCTGTACACATTATCCGTAGGAGAAAACATTGTAGCTCTACGACACCACAACTTCACAACGCCGGCTGTTACCGTGGGCTTACATGGTTACCATACATACACCGCAAGTTTCCGTACAAAATAATGTTACTTTACAAATGCCAATTTTGAGGGAGAGTTGGCAACAATGCTTAGGGAACATCGGGTGTATGTTATCCTCTCTCAAACATAACATTTGCATGGTAAACTATTTTGCAGTCTTTGTTCAGTAGTGTAGTGTTGCGGTAACCATGCATCAGCCGCTTTGTAAGGGTCATTTTCCACCAGCCGATTTGGACTTCTTATGGGCAGGTAGACCCACTACAACCACCGTTTAGATGTATGAGCTGTCAGCAGGTTTATCGGTGGGCACAGCTGGACTGGTCACATGTTTCTGTTGTGTCCAAGTACTGGATCAACAGTAACCATCACCAAACCCATGGTCAGACCCATCAGCAGACCCATGGGCAGACCCATGCCCATCGGCAGGGAGGGTGTCCAGAGATAACTTTCATGCGGGTCTATTGGCCGATATGACGTCCAAATAGGATGGTGGAAAATCAACCTTAGTGCGCAAGCAGGTGACCGAGTTTGGCTTGTCTATACTCCTATCCTCACCTGCCACTACAGAAGAGGGACCCATTGACGGCACCAATGGTGGAGAGGGCCGCCCCTATAGGGATCAGAAACGCTGCCGGACCCATCGTTCTCTCTGCCCATGTCTAGGATGAAATCAGAGGTGCACAATGTAAATGGCCCCTGCTGTGATGGATTTATTCCTCTTAATGGTAGGTAAATCGGGTGTCCCACCAGCGCTTATTGAATTTTTTTTTTTTTTTTTTTGTAAAGTAATTACCCTATAACTTAGACTTGAGTGCCATGCTGGAGTCGGAAATCGGACAGAGCATTTGTGTACTGGTCTGAGAAGGGTAAGTGCGAAATATTTGCCTTCAAACATAATAAGTCTAGCTGCAATCAGGGATATTCATGCAGTATAATAATTAATATCCTGTGCAAGTGGGGGAAATATAACAAATTTGCGTAAGCTTGTTAAGCCAGTTATGTCTATTTTTACTTTTATTTTCAAAGAATTTTTTGACGGTTAACATCCGACATTGTGTGCAAATTTTGTCACCTCTCCGCCACTCCGGCCTCTATTGATCTCATTCATCACATGGGTTTTATCAGGATCACCCAATTGTATTAGACAATGATTTGGTGTGAAAACCCAAAACCTCACCTGCCACCGCTAAACATGGCGCCATTTAGTGCTCCGAGAGTGGAGAGAGCGGCTCCTATTGGGATAATCCAAGCTGCAGACCCTAAGCTCTTCTGTCCCCACAACTAGGATGTGAAACAGTTTCACATGACAATTGCCTCTCAAGTGAAATAACCGTTTATTAATTTAATTTTTGAATTTGTGTAAACACTACCCAAATCAGTCTCGAACTCCCAGCCCTGTACTAATGTATCCAACTGGTAGGATAGGCGCTGGCCGAGGCTGTACCCAAATAGGCCAGAGAATGCGAAAAGTGAAACCTTTAGGAACAACCCTGACATTAAAAAAAGGGTATACATGGATAATTTGCTATTCACCTAATTAAATATGCCCTAAATAGGGTATATGTAACAATATTTGCTTGATATCATATCATTGATGCTATTCAATGGTATCAAGCATCCTTAAATCTAGCATTAAATTACACCCCCAACTTGATAGCCTTTCTCTTCAATATGTAATATTTTAAGGATTATTGATAATAATAACAACATCCTATTTGGCAAAAGCTTTGGGCATAGGTTCTAAAACCGATTAAGTTGCGTTAGATACCCGCAGATATTTCCCGGTTGGCAAGCTGAAGCGATGTCACCAGACCTCAAAACCCTCAAGAGTTTGAACCGTTACTATCAGTGAGTTAAAGAAATTCCTTTATTGATTAGTGTACATCTGTCAAGACACACTGAAATGTTACAAATGAGGAGACCTGCTCCATTTGCACCAAATGCAATGAAAGGAATTTGGACTGATAATTAAACTTATGTTGAGCAAGCCATAACAATAATGTCAAAATGAGCAAATTTAATTCAGTGGAATATCATGTCAACATTTAAAAAAACAATGTTCTGATGCTTGGGTTGAGGTTCTTGAGAGGTATGAGAGCTGATAATAAGAGGATACACATTTACATATATTATGTGAACAGCCATGCAGAAACGATGCTCAACGGGCAGTATCGCAGACCATCCTTTCTGCTAGACTGGTCACACTGGAAACAAGCAGTTAAGCTGAAAGGATGGCCCACAAGCTACCGCATGAGGCATCCTTCCTGCGGGACTCTTCCTATACGGGACTAGCGCATCCTGGTACCTCAAGTAGTCGGGGGCTACACCCCTATCTCTTTATCAAGCTAATCCCCTCCTTTCACACCTAGAACAAAGGGGCTGATAAGAAATTCTCCCAAAATGCACTGCTCTGGAGTCGGGGGCCTAACCACAATGCATTGCTCTGGGTCAAGATGGCGGCCTCCATGTCCTAATGCGCTAGTCCCGTATATTATGTATAACGTTATCCCTCACCTGCCACTGCCAAACAGCACCCCATTAACTGACCCGAAGGTGGACATGACCACAAATATGGGCATCATCCAGTTCCAACTGCCCAGGACAAGCTGACCCCAAGTCTGTCACCCAAACCAAACCCAATGTAATATATAAGGTTATACAGGTCAATTTGAACCCTTTATAGTTCAAGGTATATTTTAATCTGTCATCAGACTGCCCCAGCACTACTTTAGATCATTACATTTTATGCATCACGACAAAATGTGCATTTATAATGCATTAAAGCTCTTTTTGGCCATTCTAGCATTAACACGGGACTATATATTCAGGCTAAAGGCAAGCTTAAATGCAATATCTATTCAAACACATTTTTGTGAGGTTTGAGATTTTTTCTTATTTAGTATGTGTAAATTGTACTGTAAATTGTATATGTGTAAATCACCACGATCATATACTAGGTAGCTCATAAAACTATCAGTTCCTTCTGGAGAGAGGTTACTAGATATAGCAAGCTTTCAAAATATATTTCTTCAGCTGTTTATTAAAGAGAATCATTTGCAGGATAAAACATCTTTTCAATTATTGCCTAATAATACAATATCTCCTGTATTCCTGACAGTTGAAACAATCAGTAGCAATTAAAATTTATTATGGATAAGAGACATGTTCTAAAAGAATTCAAATACAAAAATTTGAAAAATAAATAAAGCGTACTGACCACAGCTACGGCAGGTGACTCGATGATCTCGGTGACGGAGAGGACAGAGAGGTAGGAGATGTTGACGAGGATGTAAAGTACTGTTACAAGTGGAACCGCAATGTACACCGCCA
Source organism: Harmothoe impar (assembly GCA_947462335.1). NCBI lineage: Eukaryota > Metazoa > Annelida > Polychaeta > Phyllodocida > Polynoidae > Harmothoe > Harmothoe impar. Next base: position 60,475,273 of record OX381712.1, on the reverse strand, counting down.
ACGGGATGTTTCTGTAAAGTAAAGGAAGTATTAGCATACAATTCACTGCATTTCTTGTCATATTTCAAGTAGTTTAAATTAATTTTAGGCAGATTTAATATGAAAATAAAGGGTTAAACTTTTTTGAGTTTGATAAGAGTATTTATTTTTCATCAGATGATCTTCGTAAATACAATTACAACATCAATGTACTCAAATGGTATAACCGTGCATTTCGGTTGTCACCAGTATCAAGTACAATAGTAGTGACTCATGGTCCAATTATACAAACAAATCTTATAGCAGGATAGTATATGACAAAACAGTGACTACAGTCTTTGCAGACACTAGCCATTTGTGTTGCAGGTGTATATTTTTCGCCACTTCTTAAGGTGTAGCGCAATTATACAGGCTTTAGCTTGGCTTTTGAAGCTTACAGGGTTGACACATGTCCTACTTTGTTGAAGCTGTTTAAAATGGTCACTTATGCAGTGATATAATATTGAACAGGAGGTAAAGTTACTTCTCAAGTGTGCAAAATTCCAACGGTGGAATATTATATCATCCTCTTTGATTCCTAGGCTCACTATCAATCATACAGATACTACTTCTTTGATAACATTGTTCAGACACCTTTAAGTACTAAAGTTGACAAATGTGCTTGGCCCTGCACATTGGACGTAATGTAGCTCCTATGTAAAGGTTGGAATATCATAAGAAAAAGCCATCAGTACCTGTAAGGATTGATGATTTCTTCTGTCACATAATTGAGGTTATTCCTGCAATCCAAATATATATGAATGAAGTGCCATTTTGGTATACATGTAATGTGAAGTCTAATGACAGGAGCTGTTCTTCGTAGAAGGTACATTTGGCTATATTTTTGGTTTGATTTCATTGTTTTGTACAATACTACAAAGCTATTATAGTGGAGTTGTCCATTGTAGGTAATCGAAGAACGACTATTTGAATTGTACTGCACATAATATATGCATGTGCAACTTTTCTATTTTTGTTACATTAAAATGAGAATACAGAAATAAACAAATGGTGGATGAGTACGTAATATAGAAATAAGACAGTAAGACAGTAAGGCAGTAAATCCCTAAAATTGCTATTTTTCAACTGCAAGCACTGAATAACAACCGATGCGGCGGTTGAGATAAAAGACACCAGAACCAGTCAGGAGTCCTCAAATTATATTAACTAAAATGTATTCCAGCTCACCATCCGTCGTAGGCCCACATGCCGTTGTATAAAGCAATGGCTATTTTTCCTGGATTTGACTCTGTATTTTGAAATCCTGTTGAGAGATGCTGTGTACCTCCTGCAAAATATAACCTTAGTTCAGTGAAACGAAGTCCCAACTATGGATAAGTAGAAGTTAGATACTTTCTTTTGAACAATAATTATAAGTCTACATAATTTGAAATATCAATTTTAATGTAATTATTCATGATGCCGTTTTATAAAACAGTTTAGCTATCAAACGACCATGGAGCAATAAAGCATTGTGTTACCCTAGATGGGTTAAACAATCGTTATCCATAAGGTAAGAGAAATGCCCAAATGGTGCAAGTCATTTTATTCAGTATCAATATGATAGCATTAAATACAAACAATCAAAGCATAAAAATAAAAATAAACACACAAAGAAAAATGCTATTGATAGATCTAGTGGATGTGAATTTGATTATTTCTAACACAAAATGTATTAGGCATTCTATTACAATGGTAATGTTATTAGGTTATGGGTGTATATATTATTTCAAAATTATTTTGTTATGTGTTTGATGTGAAATCAGATGCAGAATATGATTTTTTTTAAAGGTGACACCTTATGCATTTATGTCTAAGCTCAAAGTCAGCAAAAAAACAACTGTTACAAAATGATGCTAGAACACTTTGGCGTATAATACATTTGATGGGAGGCCTACCATCGTTCAAATTTAAAAATAGAAAAACTTTATGAGTACATACAAGTTGTTGACGCAAGTTATTTACAACCGATGAAGCAGTTCTCTTCATTAAAATAATTATCAGGTACTTTTAAATGAAAAATTATTTATTACCTTATTCAGGATAAAATAAAAGAGCTAGGCTTTAATAATGGTATATATTCCTCTCACCAAGGCATTATAATGACGCTGCTAGGGACTTCCAAAAGCGGGGTAAATACCTGCATACTTTTTGCCCATTCCCCTACTTTACCTCTCCTACCACATACCCCTATCTCTATTCCCGATATACCAGAGGTTAATTGTGAAGGCAGAATAGCTTCTATGGAAACATTTTCTCTCATGTGTACTGCGGTTTTTCCATCAAAAGGGAAAGTGGCTGGGCATTATTTCGACATACAGTACATATATATGTGATTATCATATCTGCTCGGAAAAGTACATGTGGATCTCTATGAAGAGAATTGCACTAATTTGGGAGATTATACCTAACCACTTTATGAGTCCTTCATGTTTATTTTGGATAACTTACCCTGACCTATTTTGACCAGACCGCCTATGATAATGACACCGAGTGCTATCAACTTAGCCACCATAAACACCACTTGTACCTGCGACGCTAGCTTGACACTGAATATGTTAACGCACGTCACCAACACTGACAAACCAAGGGTATAATAAACACATAGGTTAGGGTGAGAAATGTAAAATAAACTATTGATTAATCAACTTATTAAGTGATAAACATAACATGGTTAACGTTAGTTAGTCATTCCAACTAGAAATATTTTTGTTGTCTTTCTCAATATTCCCAAAGGTTTTTGACAAATGATATCAAAATTAAACTTTCTAAAGATTTTCAAAATATTGAAAATTTGCCATCATTGCCTAATAATGTTTCCAAAGGTTTTTGACAAATGATATCAAAATTAACTTTTCTAAAGATTTTCATTTATTCAAAATTTGCCATCATTGTCTAATAATTGTTTTGTTCCCTTTGGTATATTATGACCATACCTTAAGGTAACAAATACAGTCATTTCAATTATTTTGAGTTTGGTAATTCATTAGTGATGCTTAGAGATGACATTGCTTCTTTTAGTTGGAATGACCGATGAACAAACTGCACACAAATTACAAACTCAACATTATCACAAATCAACACAGAAAAGGAAAGGTTAGAAGGTTAGTAGATGAGGCAGAAAGTAAAAGGCAATTAGACAGTGCAGGTCATGCAGAAAAGTGAAACAGTGAATGAAAATGGTTAGTACTAATCACCAGTGAGAAAGCAAACAATTATTAGACAAGTCCTAAATACTAGCAAACTCTTATACGTAGTGGTCTCCATTTACAACAGGTGGTGATGTATTTAGGGGGAGGCCTACATTATTTGGACCACACTTCTTCTTGGGAGGGAGGCCAAACGACATATTTTCAGTGGAAAGGGCCACACATGATCATTGAACAATTGAGGAAGGGGTTGGACTAAAGATTCCAACCATCTGTTGTTAAGAAATGACCACTCCTTTGACAGAGAAGGGAGCAAAAGTAAGGTGTAAGATGTGATCACAGCCTTTATTTCATGTTCTCTCAAGACAAATTTCAATCTGAATTAATCTAAAAAAAATCAAAAACAGCACCATGAATGCTGCACCATCTCATGACCTTTGCTCCCTTTCTGCCATACAACGTAACAAAGAAACACCAATAACATTCATAGATTCCACCATGGTCACTTTGACCTTGGCACTGACCTTGACCCAGATTTACAAATCCTCCGATAACAATGATGATGAGCGCGGCCACCTTAACCACGGTGAACACGTTCTGTAAGCCGGTCGCCAGCCACACACTCACACTATTGATAACCATGAGTATTACTGAAATAGATGTATGTTAGATGTATAGAGGGGGTGGATAAAGAGTATAAAAAGCAACTCTAGGGGAGCTACATAAATATAAACCTAGGCATAGTACATCATGCATTGACCCCCTCCCCCACCACTTGCCAGGAAAAGATGGCTATTAAACCATTATTCAAAGAAACAGTAGGCAGATACAGTAAGCAGTGTGAGCAGGTGGATCGTTGTAGAATCAAGTTTGACTTTTTATCTTGATACAATTCTACATTTACATTGGTTCAATACTATTATGATATACTATGATAAATCTAGAGAGATCTAGGGTTTGATTCAAGGCAGAAAGAATTTCAGTATCACGCTGAAAGGTTGTTAGTATTGGAAATAATTGTATATCAGCTGATTTAAGTGACATCAATGGTATTTCCTGATGACAGCGATATCATGAAAAGAAAACTAAAATAGTAAACAGATTTCTGAATTGTCTTTGCAATAGTATAGAGCTAACTACAATGGTACAGTTCAGATTTTAAAACAGGTCTCATAACACTGCAGAATGCCTTAGTGACTTGAGAAAGGGATAAGATTTGGTAGATGCTTGGTTTAGTGCTTTCATCAAATTAATATATTTCTATGGATATGTCCCTTACGTATGTTGCTCAACGACAAAAACATTGCCTGCAATGGTCCCTAATACGCAAATTTGGTTCAAACCTGCATGAATACAACTCTTACTTAAGGGTTTACTTACATATAGCTAGAATAGCCAGGCACTTCTGCATGATGACCGGGGCCTCACATAGGGTAAAAAAGGGCTCTGTGGTGTAGGTGGCAAAGGTAAGGATGATGATGGCTACAGCTGAGGGCTTAAGCACTACTGTATTAATCCAGGCAAAGAGGAAGGCTGGGATGTCTCCGAACTTCCCGAATGGCCCCATGGCGCTGAGGAGGTAGGAGTATTCAGCTCCTGATTGGGCGATGAGGGTGCCAAGCTCACAGTAGCACACTGCTCCTATGGTGGGGAAAGGCGAAAAGAATGCAAAAGTTTTAGATTCATGAATTATTAAGGATATCGATCTTCGATGTCTCCAAACCTGCCTACTGGCCCAATAGCACTGATTATTTAAAGGGTCTCGGGTCATAGGTGTGCTGTCCTTAGGGCCTCAAATTCACAATATGCTGCTCCTGTTCAAAAATAAGAGGTTAGCGAAAAAAGTTATTAGAGTCATTGAAATTCGCTGAAAGCTTCAATGTTTCCTGTTTCATTTCACCAATGGTATGAAGAAGTCAGTTTCTGGGTGAGTGAGGGTACCTAACTCAGCCTACAGCTTCTGAAGAGAAAGAGAAAAATGTATGAAAATAGGAAGAGTCCTGCAAAGTAAACCTATGTGATGGAACCGGACTGAACGCTACATCACCTATAGTCCAACATAGCAGACTGCTCCATTCTGTGGAAAAGGGGTAATAAAAGTTAAATATAAAGATTGATTAATCACCATTAAGAATTGGTTAATGACTATTTCTCCTATTTCAAATGAATAAATACTTAAACTGTGATAGTTTTTAGAATATATATATATTTTTTTATTGGGTTGAATGATAACAGTTACAAACGTAAATGAAGTTAAAACTAGCACATACACATTGCTACCCCTAAAACCCCATTTTTTTGACCACTTTAGTAAATGGCTCCTGACCTCATTACTAAAGGGTGACCGGTGTTCCACTTACCCATGACTATAGCAGCCAGCATCTTGGCATTGAGTACAGGGGGACTCCCACACCCATCATCAAACAATGGTACCAACATGTACTCTGCACACGTCAACGAGATAATGGCACAGGACGAGGGTTTCAGCAGAATGTTGCTCACCCACGAGAAGAGAAAGGCAGGAATGTCGCCGAACCGTCCGAGTGGCCCGAACGAGTCGGACAGGTAGGCATACTCACAGCCAGATTTGAGGATGAGAGTGCCCAACTCAGCCATGGATAGAGCCCCTGTATGAGGTGTGAAGGAGGAGTTAGTAATAGGGAAAGAGTTAGTAGATAAAAGGGAGTAGATTCAGTGCTAGACTTACTAAGAGTAGGTGAGGATTGTAGAGAAGGAATGAAGAAGGGAGTAAAACTTGACCTGAGGAAAATGCTTTAAGTAGCCATTGCCAGGAGTGAGGTGGAGAGAGTGAGAGCAAGGAGACATTCACTTAGAGATGTTAGGAGGGTAAGGAGTAAGACCTGACCTAAGGAGTAGGGCAGGGATTGGCAGAGGAAGTGAGAGACAGAGTCTTGAACAGAGACACAGTGAGATTCAGAGACATCATCTCATCATAATGTCATCGTTTTTCTTCTTTGTACTATCCTATAACCGGATGGTAGCGTACATGGAACACCAGAGCCATGAATTAAAGAAAAACATCCCCCTAGATGAATCTTAAATTAGAAAGATAAGAATAAAGAAATAAAGAAATCTTGTACAATTGTTTCACCTGTTGTGGTGCTGCTTGGTCAGGGGGAACTTGGTCAGGGGGAAGTGCATGTACAGTGGTATTGAAAAACTTGGTCAGGGGGAAGTGCATGTACAGTGGTATTGAAAAGGTTGGTCAGGGGGAAGTGCATGTACAGTGGTATTGAAAAAGTTGGTCAGGGGGAAGTGCATGTACAGTGGTATTGGAAAACTTGGTCAGGGGGAAGTGCATGTACAGTGGTATTGGAAAACTTGGTCAGGGGGAAGTGCATGTACAGTGGTATTGGAAAAGTTGGTCAGGGGGAAGTGCATGTACAGTGGTATTGGAAAACTTGGTCAGGGGGAAGTGCATGTACAGTGGTATTGGAAAACTTGGTCAGGGGGAAGTACATGTACAGTGGTATTGAAAATCTTGGTCTTGAATGCTGGTCTCACATAAGCGACAGAACTAGAGGGATATTTAAATTAATGTCTCCATACTAATTGCTATGGTAATCGACGCAGATTCTTAGTACGATGAACTGAAACTAAAAGGAAGGTATGAATATATAAGGGTAATATAATCAAGGTCCACTAACACAGGTAAACTTTGATGCCTTAATTCTTGTTGCATTGTATTGATTGTTTTGAATCTATGTTTCATCTGGAAAACAAGTAACATATATAAGTGTGAATCCTTTTTTCGCACAATCATTTTCTTTGTTGGCATTTTGCTTTGACCCATTCAGTTTAGTGGACCTTGACCAGCTGTATTGGAAGGGTTTCTTATGGTAACATATCTGGAACTTAGATATGTTATAGGAAAGCCACATAAACAATAATATCATTGTCAATGATATTAGACTTACAACAGCTGGAATTGTTTATTTCCTTTCTGTTGCTAGACTACTTAATTAATAACAGAATCCAGCTTTAATATAACAAGAAGAAGGTACTACATGTATTACAATGATGGTGAACGGTCTTATGATACAAACACAATCAATATGCAGTTCCAAGATTAAACTATATGGATACCAACTATCAGCCTCCAGATACTAGTATTGACCTTAAATACATCTCATCCTCATGTTTTGGTTTTGATATGTTTGATAATACAAGTTAAGTTGGGACTAGATGAGAAGGGAGCGATTGCAGACTTGAGATTTTAGATGTTAAAAAGATGTCCATCTTGGGACATTCTTTGAGGAGAATTTCCTGTATTAAGTGAGTATATATTGTAGAAGATTTCCCCTTACCTAGCAGTGAAATAAGTCCGCAGAGGGCCCAAGTGATGAGGGATAGCCCCACCGACCCCGTCCCCTGCATCACTCCGCGCGTTGACACAAAAATGCCAGAACCTGTGGGATAAAAACAGAGAAAAAGGTTACAGTTAATCATTCAAACTAACAGTTGGAAAGCTGTATCATAATTTATCACATTAGGCCTTCTACATATTAGATTCTGCTACGCTTTATCAGTGAAATCTCAGACAACTTCTGAGAATGCAGCTCAGTGCATGGTTGGTCAATACATGTAAAATGTCAGCTTCTTCAAACTAACACTCTTTTGAGCCCCAGTTCTTGTAAGGCATACTCATACCCTATATACTATCTAATTTGCGAGAAATAACCAATTGACTATAATCAGATTAATATTGCCTCATTTATTGGCAATCGAGGAGCCTGTATCCTATTTATATCTAGCAAGCCTGGCTCTGACTGTCAGAAGAACCCAATTTAATAAACACCTAGAACTTATCAGTTGTACATGTTATAAATGGCAATTACTTACCTATCATAGTTCCAGCTATGAGCGCTATACCACTCAGAAGCCCCACCCGCTTGTGGAGCTGGACTGTGCTGCCTTCTGGCCCCTTGTCTGTGGGGCTAGACAGGTTCGGTCTTGAGGAGGCCGGCGTCCGTTGCCGAGTTACCGGGTCAACCGCCCCGTTCATATCCATTGCTAATAAGAAACAAGAAATATCGATATTTAGAATTCACTTTTTCATCAAAATGCATTAGATTCTTACTGATTGTAGAAGTGATAGATCACTTTTACCATTGTTGTGTATTTGGAGTTGACTATAGACTGCCATTGTGTTGAATGATAATTGTTTACTGTTACCATAATTAAGGGTCAATATAATATATATAATATGAGTTCCCATGGTTGCTGTAGAAAAAAAACTTCTGATGTTTTTTGTGCATATCTTGCAGAGACTCTGGGGAGTAATGTTAGTAATAGTAATAATTTAGCATAAGGAATTTATGTGCTAAATGCATAGACATTCTTAAAAATGTGCCCTTTAAATAGTTGAATATTACCTAGAAAAATACATATGAAGTTGTTGACCCGTTGGGGTCCGAATAGCGTCTGTGGAGACGGACACACACAGGTGTGGGAGTAGAGGTTCCCCCTAGTGACTGTTGGGCGAACCTTAGCTAAGGTCTGTCACCAACAATATATAATCATATTCACAGGGGCGGGAATATGACACACATATCTTGCAGAGACTCTGGGGAGTAATGTTAGTAAAAGTAATAATTTAGCATAAGGAAATGTGCTAAATTCATAGACATTCTTAAAAATGTGCCCTTTAAATAGTTGAATATTACCTAGTTGACTCTACTTATTCATTTCAGTAAGTGAGTTTAATTAAATTTTGAATCCCTGCACTTTTGTGTCTAACTTCTGGAATATCTCATATTTTCTATCTGAAACTTCCAAGTTGATGAGAGCCCAATTGGTATTATAGAAAGGGACTTCCAATATGTAACAAAATAGCTCTTTCATATCATAAGAATATAAAATACCTATGTCCTAGCTGGTTTACGTTGACTACTACATAGACAAAGGTGCACGAGTTTCAGTCTGTTGACTGGGTTATTTCACGAGTTGACCTTGGGCCGTATTTCACGAGGCCGTAGGCCGAGTGAAATGCGGCCCAAGGGTCAACAAGTGAAATAACCCAGTCAACAGAATGAAATGAGTGTACCTTTGTGTTTATTTTTCATCTTTTTCGATTCAAAATACCGAAATTATAGTAGGGGGAGCCTAAAAGGGCTAAATTAGCTTATTTCTCCACCATTCAAATGTAAACAAACGGCCGTTTTTGATGACGTCACAGGCCGTTAAATACGGCCATGGGTTATTTAACGGGGGGTGTTAAATACGGGTGTCCTTGGTTAAAGCAATGGCACGGCTGTATTTGATGAAAAATAAAGTTCCAGCTAAAACCAGATAACATGACACTATGGACTTGTATGTCAACATAGCTGACCAATAAGTACATGTACTACCGTAAAACCTCGCCTATAAGACTCACGTATACGCCGCCCCCTTACTTTGAGGAATCATATAAGCCTAAATTGGTGTCTGGAATTTGGTATGTTAGTTCTGTACTATACTAGCAAAAATTTGTGTATAAGCCACACCCTGACTCTGGGCCAATCATTTAAGCCGCACCAGCGATCTGACTCGTGTAAGTAGCCCCGGCTTCTACACGAGGTTTTACGGTAAGGTACTTCAGAAGCGATTACATGGTCAGATAGTGATAGCACTTTCTGGTAAGTAAGTGAGTGCACTTCAAGATAACAGAAATTGATATTAAAACTCAAAAGGTAAAGTTTGTGTTTCAGGTAGCATGGCCAGGTAAGAAAGATTTTTCTTTTGTCTCTCATTTGTTCTTTGATATCAAAAACAAAGTTTAAACCATGGGAACAGACAAGGATATCCTTGCTCTGACTTCGATTATACCCAAACTTACCGAACAATAGATTAAAAGGGTTCAATACATGAGTATTACCTCTTTAAATGTCTTCTCTTTAAATTCATTTTGGTACGGCCAGGTCAATCAGAATTGAACAAAAGGTTTATTTTTTTACAAAGAAATTGGTTCTTGATTGGTTGGAAAAATGTCTAGGGTCGGCCTTGTTTTCGTTTCTTTCTTTTCTTAGCCTAATCACATGCACCTTACTTTTACAAGAGCACCTTGTCTCAAGCATACGTATGATATTCGTATGCCTGAAACGCGGTGCTACTGTAAATCAGATATCAGTATACTATATCAGATGCAATTCATAAGCACTTCACCTTTAATCGTTGAGTATGTTGCAGTACAATCAGGAAGACCATAAGCGGGGAGCATTCACCACTAGTGGCAGCTAAAAGTACGCTAGCAGCACGCCGGTGTACTTGCAGCATGGGGAGGAGGCACAGATAACCTTTTACAGTTCCTTGCACCCACCATCTTATTCTGACTCTAGTCCTGGCATGCTTGCAGTACATATCGGCCTTAAATCTAATATGGCCTTAAAAGCAATAAATATGTATGGTAGCAGGCGTATTTTATAGCTCATCAGCAGTGCTGCCTTTAACAACCAAGTATATCTGATGCGTGCTTACTTAGTACGACCTACGGCTTCATTGAAAGTGGATCCTTTCTATTAGTACAAAATAGTAGTAGAGGAAACGAAGGAAATGTGGACATCGTTCCTTGAGACTTAATAGTTGCGTGGCATTCCCGAGTGCTGTCTAGAATGATTATAGCCCCAGCACCTGCACTCTAAATGGTAAATGTATATACATGTAACCTAAGTTTTCAGAATCGCGAAATAGAAAGTCTTTTTTTACACTCTCCCAATGTCCCTGGAATTGGGAAATAGGGTAATTTTCTTATAGGTTATTTTCAAAAGGCTCACTTCCTGTAGTGAATAAAAGGGTGTTTGTTAGGGCTGGGGGGTTGTCCTCTATACATTGATATAACTTTGTAGAACTTGTGATGTTTTAACACATCGCTTTATCTTATGTGAATGTACTAAATGTTTAATGACATTTCGAGAGTATCGACAGCCCATTAGATGTTATGAAAAGGTGGGAGTGACATTGTCATCACCTTGTCCTCGACTTTAATCAATGTTTAAGCTCCGCAGATGGGAAGATTCATGCAGTGATCACTTCTTTCTCTTTTAATTGAAAAGAGAGTGGTTGATAAAAGACAATGCTAGTGGTGACATCCCTAAGGTCCCCCATAATGGGTGTTAAGTATGTACAGACTAATGCTGTGGTTATCTTTGAGGAGGGACCTTTTCATTGTGGGCTCTTAATGTGGTCTCACACGTTAACTATTAATAATAGTACCAGTCAATGTAGCTCAAGTGCATGCCTGTCTCCTAGTCATCCGTATAGATAGGCATTGTATAAGTGCTAATGCTTAGGAAGGACTTGAAATATTGCTTAAGCGTGTATTCCTCCAAAGTCGGTCAACTGCAATCTCGTCATCCGATGAAAGTCTATAATGTTAAACTAGTGGACCAATCTCATCGAATCTTGGCCGATTTATGTCAGTGGAATACATAATACATTGAATAAACCCCTCGTGTTGTACAAGTGCCAGAGATAAGTGCGCCTCAAAATAAGCGCCAGCGTCCTATTGCAAGAGAATATGGCATATATATTTCCAGGATACACACTACACTGATAATAAAACCTATAGTCAGTACTGACTATACCACCATATTTTGACCCCCGTAGTCAGGTGATTACATATGTTAGTCACATATTAGTCATAAGATAGTCAGGAGTGACTATATGTGGATCACACAAATTGATGATGTCATAGGAATGTGTGCACAGGAAACAGTTAGGATTCAAAATTGAATGCTCAACTGACTTCAGGTAGGCTCATCTTATTCTAGCTAAACTACTCAATTACACATATCCCTGTGCATAAGCTCTTGTGTTAATGTTGAGTATAGTTACTAAAGGCACCATAGGACACATGCATTCTCAATTTTGATTGAAGTATCATGTGGTTTTGTTCAAATTCTGATCATGTAACTGTGGGTCTCTAGGCTTCCAGACTAGAATATACAGAAGACTGTGTGAAGGGTTATAGTGTGCCAGGCATATGGCCCATGCTCATCTACTTTATCCAATGATGCTAGGGTAGGTACCCCTGGACATCTACCCCCGGACATCTACCCCCGGACATCTACTCCTGGACATCTACCCCCGGACATCTACCCCTGGACATCTACCCCCAGACATCTGCCCCTGGACATTTACCCCGTGAGAATCTACCCCCTAAGATATAAAAGTCCAGGGGATGGATGTCCTGGGGGTAGAAGTCATAAGGGGGTAAAAGTCCAGGGGATGGATGTCCAAGGGGTAGATGTGCTAAGCATGCTAAACATTACCACAACATTAACACCTGGACTTCTACCCCTGGAAATCTACCCCCTAGGACTTCCCCTCTAGGACTTTAATCCCCTTAGACATATATCCCCTGAACTTTTACCTCCTTACAACTTCTACCCACAAGGGCACAATCTCCTTGGACATCTACCCCCTTTACCCTCTAGGACTTCTACCCCTGGGGACAGCAACCCCCTCCAAATGCCTATGATAAGTCATGTGGAGTAGGTTTCTCCAGGGACATCCGACATCTATCCCTGGACATCTACCCCCAGGGAATCTACCACCTAGGGCATCTACCCTCAGGACTTTTATGCCCTTCTGCACTTATCCCCTTAGGACTCTACCCCCTAGGATATCCGACAGCTTGGACACCTACCCGCGGACATCTACCCCCTGGACATCTACCCACTAGGACATCCACTCTCTTGGACATCTACCCCCGTTCTCCAGGGACATCCGACATCTACCCCTGGGGACACCAATATCATGTGGAGGGAGATTTCTCAAGGGATATTGGACATCTACCCCTGGACATCTACCCCCTGGAAATCTACCCCCTAGGACTTTTATCCCCTTGGATATTGATTCCCTGGGCCTTTACCCCCTTAGGATTCTACCCCTAGGACTTCCACTCCCTTGGACACCTACCCCAGGACATCTATCCCCTGGGACATCTACCCCTGGACAAATCTACCCCTTCCACATATGACTCAACCATATGAGGATTTCGAGGAGGTTGATGTCCCCAGGGGTAGAAGTCCTAGAGGATAATGGTAGTAGACATCCAAGGGGATAGATGTTCTAGGGGGAAGAAGGGTCCAGTGGATGGATATCCTAGTCATAAGGGGGTAGATTTCTAGGGGGTAGATTTCTAGGGGGTAGATGTCCAGGGGGTAGATGTCCAGGGGTAGAGTCCTAAGGGGGCAAAAGTCCAGGGAAAAGATTTCCAAGGGGATAAAATCCTAGGGTGTAGATGTCCAAGGGGGTAGATTCCCAGGGGGTAGATGTCCAGAGGTAGATGCCTGATGTCCCTGGGGAAATCTATCCCCTCCACATGATATGACTGAACCATATGGTTATGTGGGAAGAGGGGGGGTTGATGTTCCCAGGGGTAAAGTCCTAGAGAGTAAAGGGGGTAGATGTCCCAGGAGGTAGATGTCCAGGGGGTAGATGTCTGGGGGTAGGTTCCAAGGCAGGGGATGTCCTAAGGGGTAGAAGTCCTAGGGGGTAAAATTCCAAGGGGTAGATGCCCATAGGGTAAAAGTTCTAGGGAGTAGATGTCCTAGGTAGTGGTAGTTGGCCTGGGGTAGATGTCCTAGGGGGTAGATAGAAGGCCCTATGGTTGATGTCTTGGGGGTAGATGCCAGGGGGGTACTTGTCCTGACTTATTGTCCTGGCGTCTCATGATGGACTATATCTATTGGTCAGTGTGACTACTTTAGAGCATAAAAGCATTAAATTCATAGTCACTTGACTATATATCCCAAATCAGCTCTTTTAATGCATGACTATAGGTTGACTATATGACTAACTTACTATAGACATAGGTGACTAACTTGGTATAGCCGTTTTTTCTACGTTCACGTGACTATAGAAATGTAGTCCGTAGTGACTAACATTTCCAGGGCCATTATTATCAGTGTAGGGTAGTGAGCCATATTTAGAACCGCGAGAAGGCTGTATATGAAGTAAACATGACATGACTAGGCAGTTTTTCAACAGGGCAGGAATATTCTAGAAATTTATAATCTAACCCTCTTCTAGTTACAGGCCCTTACCAAGATAACATATAGGGCATTACACAGACCATCAACATGCCTACCGTAAAACCTCCTGTATAAGCCTAACTCGTATATAAATCGCCCCCAAACTTAGGAGAATCATATAATCCGCACAGAGGATCTGATTATGGTGTTTCGTACTGTAGTATACATTTAAAAACTCTTGTATAAACCGCATCCCGACTGTGTGCCAATCCTATAAGCTGCACCAGCGTTCTCACGCGCGTACTAGCCGCGGCTTATACGCGAGGTTTTACCGTAGTACTAAGGTTTCAAGTGGTCTGTGAAAGTCCTTGTCATTGTAACTGACTGTCACTGAAATTGAACTTAGATAAAAGTCCAATCAACATGGCACTCCCAAACTGAAATAGGCTTGGTTAAATAGGACCATGACACTAGATCGTGACAAGCTTGTGACACCATTATAGAATTGACGAGTCGGAATGCCCAGGCACATTATGGGGATCAAACAATGCACAACTAAAGCATTACTAAAGGTTAACTAATAGGGCATAGGTACTAATACATTAATTTTTAATCTGATTGATGTCTGGAATCTATAAAGCAGTTGAGGTAGGGTTTAACAACATATCGAAGCAGGCGGAACTCTATTGCATTACAACACTCTCTCTGGGAAACTGCAATTATCCCCTCAGGCTGTGTCTCATGAGATCGGGCCATTGTTGTCGTCCATGACCGGGTGCAATCTATGACCGGGTGCAGTCTTTGACTGGGTGACATCTATGACCGGCTTGGACAAAAAACGTTTTATTTAGGGCAAATGAAGATATATATGGTGGAAAATGTTAATGGGTGTTTTAAGACTTTATATCACTCATTTTATTCAATTCATATCTACATCTGCCCTAAATAGACCGTTTTCTTTCAAGCATGTCATAGATTGCACCCGGTCATAGATTGCACCTAGTCATAGATTGCACCCGGTCATAGATTGCACCCGGTCATAGATTGCACCCGGTCATAGATTGCACCTGATCATAGATGAAAAAAAATTGGCCCATGTACATGAGACACAGCCCTCAGCGATAAAGGCTTAGAGAGTTAGGTCTTAAGAGGATGTGCACTACAACCCGTTGGCACTTCACGGGCGACATACTGTAAATATATGCACTTGGTCCTATGAAAAAAACACTAGCATTTTCAAAAGCAATTTCTATAAAGACTATGCAGATATTAAGGTGGGTCGCTACCTCTTGAATATGGACGCACTGCGCATGTGTCTGCGCATATAGCTTAAATGGCTTAGAATGAGCTGATATTTAATCACTGGGTACATATATATGCTGACTAAGCAATATCCAAAAATTAGACGATTTTGAGAAAAATTGAGCTTTATATTGGACTTTGAATATTTGATATATTTGTAGCCGATAATATTTGGTATTTTTGGCATAAGCTAAAAAATTCGAATTATTAATCAATAAATCATTATCTAGATTGATATAAATGCCATTACATTGCTTGAAGTAACCAAAGGTATGAAGAACACCCATTTTATACCCTGATTCTTGCCATTTTACCCAAAATTTATGGCATTAAATATATGATTTTGACGATTTTTGCACTATTTTTTAACTTCAAAGGCCAAAAAAGCTAAAAAAATGCCCGGGACCCCCTATCAAAAGCACCTCTATATGTTAGCAAATGATCTTTACTATTTTTTGAGAGAGTTTAAAAAAATTCTGTTAACTTTGAATACTATTTTTAGCTAATAACACTACAAAATAATGGAAATTTGTTCCTATTTTTTCCGGAAACATCATTTTTTTACCCAGAATGCCATTGCACACATTTCTGTGCATAATTGTTGATATGAAAAAAAAAACCTTGGAAGTTTTCACATTTTTTCTATTTTTTTGTGAAAAATGAAAATACTTTAATTTTTCAAAATTCTGTAACTTAAAAAGTAGCTCGGGACCCCCCATTTTTCTTTTCATTTTCCGATTCTATATGATCTAGACTGCATGTAGGAAAAAAATAGAGAGATTCTGTTAACTTTGATCAAAGGGTAGCGACCCACCTTAAAAAGCTCAAAGCATGTATATCTCATGATATATTACCTGGTACTTTGGAGTCTATTACAGGTTTTATGCTAACTAATGAAATCCCTGAAATATGATTAACATTTCAAATAAGTAAAGGTGACTAAAGCTATATACGATGTACAACGGTATACATTGGATGATATAATTATATTATATAAAGTGTTGTCCGAATTCGGGATGGGTGTTGGAGTAGGTCAGTTTCTTCAACGTTCCCTCTGGCAATATGTTGCTATTTTTCCTACTGGGATAGCCTGTGCAAATAAAACCCTTAGGCGAACTCGAGACACTTGTTGGTCATGAATATAGTGATCCCTTTGACAAATCTACAGCTTTTGTTGTGGGAGTGAAACATGTTAAACATGTGAAGTCAGATTCTCAGGGCATTTCCATTCTTTGCAAAAGTACATTTTTGGATATCATGTGAGAAATTGAATCGGGCGTTGTGTCACCAAAGCAATTTGGACATGTCCTGAAACAGAATCTCTCAAAACATCTTCCGATAATGCTGGTTTAAAAAATCGTTTGTGTCTATCTCATGTTTTATAACCTCCTCAAATGTGATCGTGAATACCCCGAGCAATGTTTATCGATATCGCGATGCTAGAGAAACAGCCCAGCATGTAGACAGCACTTCAGCATCACTTACTGTGATTGTTCTGGGATGATTTATGGAGCAACAGTTATTCACACTTATCCCACTCCAGATACGTGATTCAATGAGGGGCTAGTATCTCTGAGATTAAACTGCTAGATAACATACAGTCACTCCCACTAAAGCATTTGTCTGGTATCAATGGCTGTGGCACTCCTAATAATTTGTAAGTAACAGAGAACAAAAAATAAAATTTAATTTACAAGATTTATAGAGAAGGTATAAATTCAACTGCATCGGTTATGGTAAGGTACAGGGTGCTACTTAATTTCCCTTAATGAGGCCCGTGAACTTTAAATCGATTTGAAATTGATTTATTTCAATAGTGCTATGTCCACTAAACGGTTTCCTTTTGAAATAGGCAAAATAAGGTTCCATTTTTGCGTTGGTGGGGCTTACTAATGCAACTTACTTCGTTTATATAAAAAAAAGCTCGAAATTGGCTCCACATTGGAAGAATATGGACCTGATGAATATGATAGTACTAAAATTGATTCATAACCCTTGAAAACCTGGGTAAAGAGAGCTCTATTCTGTGAATAATTATAGTCATAATTCCAGTTTCCAAAAGGGAGAAACATCCAATCCAGGAAAAGTAAAGGTTCCCGACTTTGACCTAATTTAGTCCATAGAATGCCCCAGCAGATTTTTATGAGACTTGGATTTCTGAATTCAGCAGAAACTTCCACATAATATATAAAAATGCACCGTCAAACCTTCGGTCACCATAACAAAAATATAACTGGCTCTTGGACAATTTGCAATGATATGGAACTTTATTTTCAAGTGCTGTTCTTTTGAACAGCAAAGTACTATTATTTTGATCTAGAATATTATGTCAAATGTGTTCTACCTCCAGATTCCGGCTTGACCTTGGTATTCATTGTCGTGTGTGTTTGTGTGCTCCCAGAGAAGATTTAAATTAATCCAGGAATATAACAATGTTCGTCCGTGTACAGTTTAACGTCCTGACTGCCTCTTATACTGACCCACTATGATCCCACACACTGTCACAGGGGCTATAAGTATATTTATATACAATGGTATCTACCTAGCCCTCATGATATAGGCTGTATGGGGGACATCTCTGCTTCTGGGTGGCACTTCTAAGGCCAATTGGACTAATATTAAAGTTAGATATAGTTATAGTTAAACGTTTGGCTAGATAAATTCATAACAGAGTCCATGTCAGGCATTAGCCCACACATATTTATCATTAATGTAATAATATTTCACGTCCCTTTTACCTCCAGTCCAGGCTTTAATGATATTTCAATGTCATGAACAACTTAATATCATTTGATAATCTTTAATAGGTTAAATAACAAAATGGACTTTCATTTTGTTGTATAATGTTAAATTTGATGTATTGCACAGGGAATATATCACATTTGTTACAGAAAAGAAATATTCAATATTGTGTATCACACCCTTAGACCCTACCACAGGAGATATAAAATGGTTTACCACAAATCCATTCTGACAACTCTATTGGCCTATCAGTATTATCAGGAGTGCTTGAAACCCTCCCATCGTTTCCCACTAAGTGGCACCCCTTGAGGCTTGATCAATGTTCGATCATTCTGCACTGCCGAGAGAATGGGGAGGCGACAGGGACTTTATGTCAATGAGACAATGTACTCTGTCTATTTACAGTTTTTACATACAGTTTTTCCCCCAATATACAATGAAGAAATGTGTACATAGTAGCTATTATTGTGACAGGTCCTTTGTGTTTGTTGATAAACTACTCCATTGGATGTGTTATGTGTTTCATCAGGATATGATAAGATCTCATAGACATTGACATATTCGTCAATATTCCTGTAAATGTCAAGCAATCAAGAAAAGTTAAGCCTCAATTAGTTGCCGCTGCACCAGAATTTCAGGAATTGCAGTAGCCAATTTAACAGTTACTTTGTGGTTAAACGTTTAAACCAACAAATGACATTAGCAATTGATGCTTTCTTCACCTTGCTTTCATGGGCAAAGGTAACTTTCATTGGCAAAGGAAGCTTTCATGGGTGCCCAATGTAACTTTAAATCCAAATCTAAGTCATTGAATCCTTTTATATCCATGTTCAGCTTGATTGAAATGATATTATCAAAAAATAAAACACAGTACCCATAATGTGTCAAATCAGCATCAATAATAACTAATTTATAATCTGATTAGCTTTTGTGTACACGTGCGTCACGACTGATAACCCAATAGAAGTAGCATTGTTTAACTGTCTGTAAATCTAACTAAAGGTAACTGCCTCCTTTGGCAAGTCACGCACGATAAACATGATAATATTGCATTAGAGTGTGAAGTGTAATGAGATAACAGTTGAGGACTGCCCATGTACATATAATCGAATTCCAGTCAACTCGTCCACTTACCAAGTCGTCCCCTACCAAGTCGCCCACCACCAAGTCGCCCACTTACCAAGTCGCCCACTCACAAAGTCGCCCACCAACCAAGTCGCCCACTTACCATCTCGCCCACCCACCATCTCGCCCACCTATCAACTCGCCCACCCACCAACTCGCCCACCATATTTTAGTCCTAATTTGATTTGATTTGAATTTAATTTATTTACTCCAGCATCTGTTCCGATGAGCGGAGGTAATAAAAGGCAAATAAGCCTTTTTAATAGCTTTATAACAGGAAAATGTGCCCAAAATGGGCAACTTAGTAAAACTTAAGGAGTGGGCGACTTGGTAAGTGGGCGACTTGGAAAGTGGGCGACTTGGAAAGTGGGCGACTTGGTTAGTGGGCGACTTGGTGAGTGGGCGACTTAGAGAGTGGGCGACATGGTAGTGGGCGACTTTGTGAGTGGGCGACATGGTAGTGGGCGACTTTGTGAGTGGACGAGTTGTCTGGATACCATATAATCTAATTATAGAGTATACTGCTGTGTCACCTTAGAAGGAGTAGCCTTCTAAGATCGATCATCAGCTGTGATATTATGATTATCATGTAGACTGAATTGAGCAATACCCCTAGAGTAAGATAAAGTAAATGGGTCTCCTATCTAAGATAGAGACCCCTTAACTGACATCACACCAATACCCTTACAGTCACTACCGTGTGTAAATTCTCGCGTATAAGCTGCCCTGAGTTTGCGTTGATTTTATAAGCCATACTGGCAATCTGATTATGGTGGGATTAGTACTGTACTGTAGTAGCAAAAATTCGCATATAAACCGCACCCTGACTCTGAGCCGATTCTATATCAGACTGATCTCGATCAAGATACATATATACACAGTACCCAGGGGAGTCACGTGTGGTCACTATGATTATGACTGCGTCTTGATTTGCTTCACATATTTACGGTGGCCGTCACGGCTCACCCCAAAAAAATATCACTTTTTTACTTTAATTTTTTTTCTCACTTTTCTGGGCCGTTCAAGCAATTTCTCTAAAAGGTTTTTTGTATTTTTTTGCTGTCAACCACAAAAAAATATTGCTGTCAACTGTCAACATTGGCCGAGGAGGCTCACCCCCGATTTTTGATGTTGACAGCAAAAAAAAAAAAAAAAGAGTGTTTTTGAGAAATTTGATAAACGATGGAGAAATGTGAAGAAAAAATATATAGTTTTTTTTTGGTGAGCCTCCTCGGCCAATGTTGACAGTTGACAGCAAGAATTTGCAAGAGTTTTCGATGTTGACAGCAAGAAAGAGTATTACTATTTTGAGAAATTGCTTGAACGGCCCAGAAAAGTGAGAAAAAAAATTCACATATAAAAAAAATAATCTTTTTTTTGGTGAGCCTTGACGGCCACCGTACTACATTGAGATATATCTCTAGTGCTCCTTATTTTACCCAGGAAGATGGAAAGCTGAGTCAACTCAGGACGGGCCTTGAACTCACTGCTGTGTGAGCATGCTACCAGTTGCCCCGTCCCAACCGCAGTGCTGTGCTCACAAAAAAAGGAATATTTCTACCCGTAAATTCCTGCGTATAACGGTAATACGAGGGTTTTTGAAAGTATAGAACAGTATTAAAATGTCAATATTCAGACCGCAGGTATGGGTCATATAACTCCCAAAGTCGGGGTGTGGGTTATATGCGAGGTGCGGGTTATATGCGAGGTTCGGGTTATATGCGCGAATCTATGATACTTACCGTTATTGTCATATCCCTGTGGGTTACGTCCCTTCGGCTCTCGGAGTAGATTTGGGATGGCAGGGGGTGGTTGGTATGGTCGGCCTGACATGATGCTGGTTTTCCTCCTGAGGCCTCAACGATTGCCTTTTGTTTGTGTCTGCACTGGAGTGCTTAATCTGTAGGATATAATTTTTAGTAGATCTAACAGTCTATCAAAATGTAAAATGTGTTATTTAAGTTATAGATAATTCACAAGAAGAAGACAGAAACATGCTACATATATATTGGTGTTAATGTTTGTTTAAATCTATCAAGAAAATACCCCAGGATAGCTCTTGTAGTGCTGATGAAATAAAACAAGAACCAATATTACATATCCAGTAAATATGGAAAGCAATGTCAAACGTGAACGGCCAGGTTGAGCTGAAATATGACACTAGTGATAAAAGCCTGTTTTCTTATAAGTTTATTTTATTTCTTATCAGTATCAGTGCCAAATAGCCTTAAGAATGATCTGACTTTACATGGGTAAAACTAGTATGTCAGGTTCACATGGGTGTTAAAAACAGTCAGCTGGCTAAAGCACTGACAATGTTGTCCTCTGTATACTATAGGCCGTCTGAAGTGTAGGTAACCTGATTGGCACTAAGCCAGCGGCCACTGCACAGAGAAGTGTTTTATCACTGCCCAGAAACATCTATAAATGTGCTACTAAATGTCTGCCCATCCAGATAGATTTGAGCCACTATTATGCTCATTTGCACTAAATTATAACATAGTCTGACTTATTTGTTGCAGACTGGCAATCCAGTGTTGGTATTATTGTAACTGAAGATCAAGCTTGTTTCATCTAATCCAGTTATTCATTTTATGTGCCGTCATTATTTTTAATTACACTACGGATTATTTAGGCCCTGACTACCTACCTGCCGTGTGTACAGCTAAATAACGTCTATATATTATTTAAAGAGGGCCAATGACATGCCTAGGTAGGTAGAGAATACTGGAACCAGTTATGTTACAATGCGTTTTGTCATTCTCTGTTTTTGCTATGCTTGATGGCCTTGTACATCTCGGGGTACATCGTCAACTGGTTATGTCTAAATGAATTGCGATCTAATCTATTATATTACAAGTGTAATAGGGCCTTCTCCCAATCACCAGATAATTTTCATTCCAAGAGGTGGGATATATAGTCCGTATATACCCCAGTATCTGATCCTACAATCTTGGCGGGAGGCCTCAGGGAGTGTATTGTAGTGTCTAACAGAGCCACTGGAACCCATTCAAAGCCTCTGCGTAGTTGGCAGAATTACATATCAAATAAATTATACTAACCTTCACTCCTTAATTCCAGTTGTATCAATCACGTAATGTTACTCCAATAGCAGCACATCTTTGTAAGTATATCATATAAACAATGTAGATCCCTGAAGTGGAGTTATAGCAGCAGTCTATGGGCAAACCCCTTAATATCGCTCAGTCAGTCACTGCAGTTGATATACCTGAGCATCAAAACACACCTTTCCCGGTACACCTGGCTGTGCAGGCGGTGATATCACTGCTAGATCTGCTGATAACTCAGTAACTCCTGTGGGTACAGCCTGTGTGGTGCCTTAATGTGAGGTTATAATCTGGTTAAGGCAGTGGTGTCCTCCAGGGTGAGTGTAGACACCCCTTAAGGTGGTATATAACGGTTAGAGAGTGGAGACTGGGGTTAGAGGCTTTAACACACTGACCTAGTTCGTCTCACCTGGCTTGACACACACCACTGAGCATACACTGTTAACCTTATAAAGGCGCGGCATTATGCCTTGATGTATCATGCCCTTGCTCGGCATGGTGCATGAATGCAGCCCTGGTGAGTAACGCGCCAAGGCTGCATTCAAGCATCATGCCTACGGGGTTGATACACTGCCAAAAGGTCGGCATGATACACCAATGTCATCTTTTAGCGACATCCGTCCCTAAAGGGTTAATACCCCCCCCCCCCCCCCCCCCACGCCTCTAACCATGTCTGGGTGCTGGAGGAAGGGGTGGGCGGGGTACAAACTGCAAAGCCATCACAGCTAGCATCTATAGGGGTTTAGTATTGTGGTGTAACAATAGCACAGGTGAGTATTATAAAAGTAAAGGTTTGGTACCCGCATAGAATTTTATAATAGCACGTGGTAGCCGCACAGGAGCTTAATCTTCATAGCTATTGTATTAGGCATGGAAGCTGGGGCTGTACTGTGTGGTGGGAAGCGTTTTTACAGTGCACTTTTTAATTGCGTAATGATATCCTGTGTAAATTAATTGCATCGATAATGCTATAATGTTATATAGACTGGAGTTGTACCAGTGATCACGTCATGGGGTCATGTAGAGTGTTGCTGGGCCCCCGCCTACCTTGGTTTTTGGGTGGCGGGAAAACCAGAACTGTGGTGTACGTGTGCTGGATAAAGTATTTGTGCATTGAGAATTAATTGGGCGTTGTGTTCATTTATATGGCCAGATTGGTAGTTGGCTGGGTTGACGCTCTCCTCTCTTTCCCTCTCCAACATGGCCGATTTAGAGGGGATGTGATCGCTGTATCACTTCCAGCAATGCCCGGCCCGTTTATTCATTTGATAGCTTTGTTGTCTTGTATGGTTTTGTCGTTTATTTTCTTTGGAGGGGCGGGGGGGGGGATCCGAAAAGGGGGGAGGTGAACCCACTTAGGGTAAAACGGGTGGACTACATTCATTTCACTCACCCTATAAATCCCAACTAGATGTTTAATAGGTTGGTGTCGATAGGTCATTTGTAATTATAACTCTATGTCTTTCCCAAGCCCCTTTTATATGAAAACCAATTATCGTCTGATCCCAAACCTAGTCCAAGTTCTCCATAATAATATATGATATTCACTCCAGGGCTATTATTGTTAACGGTGGTGTCCATTATATACCCACATAAGGTGGGTGTGTGTGGAGGTGTGTGAGAGGTGCCTGCAGGGGTCAGGTACACATTACCATACAATACACGCACCTGGCCGCCTCCAGGCCTCACCTGGCATTCCATACATTCCGGTCATTCCAGACATGCCACTCATTAGCACCTAGCGCCACCTAGTGAGTGTTTGGTGAAGCTTGTTAGTATCGCCGCTGCTGCTGCTGCCACCTCGTGCGCCTTGTGCAACTGTAGTCTTTCCATACCTTCTCTTGGTAAAATATGTCAAACACTCAAAAACTGCCACCAATATAATTTGGTGGCGCACAACATTTCTCTGGATATTTTTTATATGATAGATATTTCTTGTAGAATGGACAGTTTCCTAGAAAGGTCTGTCTTAATTGAAGTATGTGAACAAGATGCATTTTCGTGTCGTAGGTAGGAAATAGTATACTTTTGTCAATGTACTGTATGTCTGATGTATCCCACGTGGCTAATTAATTCTAGAACATAATGTTCTAGAATTTATTCTAATAATCTTTAGATTTTTAGAAAGTAAATTTATTGACATATTTCATGTAGGGCCAAATAAAAAAAAAGGTTTGTTTCAGGTAACATGGGGAGAAACTCTAAGGTCGGTAGGTCGGTAGGTTTTTACATACCCTAAAATGGACCCAAAAAATATAAAAATTTCTTTAAAACTGCATAAAAAAACGTAGGGTCGGCCCTCTTTAGATAGGGTCCGTCGGGTGACCTGACACAAACCTTTCTCTTTTTTTTGGCCTAATACAAACACGATCTACCGAATTTGTCACGTGTGCGATAGAGGTGAATAGATATATACACCATAACTGAGTATGTATTATTTACTTCTGGTTAGTTTTGAGTTAATTTCTTCTCCTACACCTAATCTGTTATTTGTCATCAAGTGTTCTTTTTGTCTCTCATCAGTATGCTCATGGGCATATTAATGCTCATAAACGTGGAGATAATAATAATTCCAATGATAAGTCGCTGGCTCATCTTATAATTTATTTAGGTTGATCAAAGATCTTACTGACTAGTATAACACACAAAATATGTCTTTCATTTGACAATATTTTATATATTATATATGATTAAATTAATATCCGGAGCGTACATCACACGAGAGGTCTAGCAAAGTATTATCCTTATTATCGTTCAAAATAAAAGCAATACTGGCAATAATAATAGTTCCTACAAATATTTTGTGCTTGTAAAAATTGCACCGAGCATGGCTATTGTGCTGTTATTGTCTCTTTGTCAAAGGTAGTTTGAGCAGTTTACTGAGATATTACTGCATTTTTCTAGTCGATACATTGAGTTGACATTGTTGATTAAGTCGCTGTCTATGTCTTTATTATCTAAGTAGATGCTTATTCTCAGGCGCATAAATGATATTTTGAAGATCTTTCAGATCCTGCAATCCTTTTTGTTGTAGGTAAACTAGATCTTTTGTGATAGGGATTTTAACACCTTTTTCTAGTACATTGCCCATTCAGTTAGACCACTTTTGAGATGTGTTATCTTCAAGAGAAAAATATGTCAGTGTAGTTTTTACACATATCTATACAGGTCCTGTAGACAGGTAAATTCCTTGAAGATATTAATTCACAATCATTCCCTTGATGGTGTAACCTCTCAAGCGCTCTAAGAGAAGTTAGATTGGCATAATCAGCCATAAAATGCCCTTTGGCATCATTTTGCAAATTACAAAAAATGACTATTTCTGAGAGAGAACATGTTCCAATTGTCATACTTCTTTCACAGAGTATAGATAAAATATAAATCTTTCAGTCTAAATTGTAGTTTTTCCATGTTTTACCCTCCCACCGCCCATGATGCATTTAGGAATATTCTGGTGTTTTTTTTAGGAAATCCTCCTTTTTGTAGTTATAGTCGTTCATATCCGTAGTTGATTATGTGGTTGGGGTTTTGAGTCCGTGAGAGAAATAATCATCTTTGATAATTCTTTCCACCTCAAGAAGCGATGGAAGAATGCACTTAAGCTTTAAAAGCAAAATCCACCCCCGTTCATGTTAGTAAATAATGACCGCTCGCCGAGCCTGCACTGTAAAAAATAAGTGCACCTTTTACGGGTTTACCATGTAAAACTCAACGATGATTCACTGCTATTTGGAATTCAATGAATCATTGCAAATATCATAGTGAATGCTTGTTCTGTGCTCACCTGATTTGGATTACAAAGAAAGTAGCGGTACAGATATATACACCTTTTTTTTTGTGGTAATATACTATACATATATCCACACCTCTGCAAACTCTGCCTTGTAAAAATCCTATAGAGTAAAACATTGTGTATAGGCCACTGCTAGCTTGCAAGTCAGATTGCCAGGGTGGCTTATAGGATCAGGACAACGTCAAGGTGTGGCTTATCCGCAAGTTTTTAGATGTAAACTACAGTACTAAAGTCACAATAATCAGAACCCCTTTGAGGCTTATAGAATATTCCCAAAGTCTGTAATAGCACTAGCAAAAGCGCTGAATCTCCGTATATTTGGAACAGTGATTCAATTTACGGTGACCATCACTGTTATGAAAACGGTGAAAGTTATGTCCCAAAAGTTGCCAATGAATCACCATCATTTTTATGATATTTTTTTTACAGTGTGACATTAAACCCACGTACCCTCCACCCAACCCCTTAAAATACAGCACTTGACTATGTACACACACAGTAGCCTTTCTTTTATTGGTTCCCAGATTTAACACGATTTTACAGCTGCAATCACGTCTCACAGGCGCATGCCCAGCACTCTATGACGATTTTATGGCAGCATTGGAGCCGTGGTTCTTTTAGTGTGAGAGAACCTTCAAGGTGCCAGGATGGTTTTTGATAACATCGTGTCGTGAACTACGAAGTCACTCTGATGAGTACAGCTGCACACTTCTCACGATGAGGGCATTTTTGGTGACTTGTTTGATACTCTTCACAAACTTACATGGGACACTGGCTGTAACTGCAAGTAAGTAGGGGCAAATGTATGGCAATTTTGCCATCTGTTTTAACAGATATCTAAATCTATGCCACAGCCAAAAACGACTCTAAATTAAAGAAAATATTCGTTATGAAAAATAATCGAGAAACATGACATTGTTTTAAATACTTGTTTTCTTACTCGGCTGCTCCGTTTTATATCTTCCTTAGTGCATTTTCGATCTTTAAGATAGGTCGTTTGTCCACAGATTACGATTTTCTGAGAGTACCAAATGATGCTTTAGGTTTGTGTATGTGAGGGTAATTGTATAGGAACCAGTTTCTTGTGATAATATACCCCTGTTCTCTCTGCTCCAGTCAGTTTGTATATTAGTCTCTCTGTTCCCCTTCATTTCTTGGCCTGGCTGTCTTTCTATGTTTATCCTTCGATCTTAGTTTCTGTGTCTGAGCTTATCATATTCTTATCGAAGAAGGCGACCATTATATCGTACACTTCATAAAATTATGCAGATTCCATTTAACATGTATTTATGTCCCAATATTTTCTAGATAATCATGAGAGTGAACAGAACTTTACCGGCATACTCTATCCACAGTTTGAGATTTTAATTGTACTTTGAACTTCGCACAGTGAATACATAGTCTTATAAACCTTAAATCTGACTGCATCTCAATAACTATCCTCGAATCTACATAAATGTGCACGTTTGTTTCCTCTCCAGATAAATATGGAGAAACATAAATTTATTAGATATGTCATGACAAATACAAGATTGATCTGATGGGACGCGATTTCGTCTTGGATAAAAAGACATTTTGGTCGATAACTCTAGATATTAAGTCTTTGGATCCGAAACGCATCTTCTTTTCTAACTTTATGTTCAGAGTTTTACATGAATGGTCAGAAGAATCAATCCGACCACCTTCTAGTACTGTGGAGCCAAAAAGAAGAGGTATAGAGTAAAAAAACTATATTTAACAATGTTAACCATTATATTACCTTAAGTTCTGACCACATGTTGAAAAAGCATACATACAAAGTAAACTGGTAGAGCTAATATCACATAAAAGGTTTCTTCAGTAGTTTCTGTTTATGTCCATTAGCCAGGCCTCCTATAGAACTTGACAGCAGCATACTGTGTACATATCCATGTGCTTTAAGACATTATAGAACAACAGTGACCATGGATTACAACCCCTACCCCTTATATTGCCTAGCTATATGGCACAAAACACACATCAACATGCATGATTCCACTTCCGGTACCCTATACACAGCGCTGTAACCTGCTCCCCTGAGGCCCATATGCACTAACCACAGGGTTGTAAAAGACCCGTGCTTTTAATTAAAAAGGCCTAAAAGGGCACACTTTGAGTTGAATGTTTGGTCACAGAGGCAATAGCTTAAGTAAACAGGAGTGACAACTTAACCCTAAGTTGTGTTTCAAGCAACCCGGCTTATACTCTAAAGTAAATCCGGACTAGATCTTCGTCATGTAATCTTCTAAAGAAAAGTTTTTTATACAATTCTTTAGATGGAATCACCTCTGCATGGTCAATCCAATATTAGTGTAAGACTATTGAGTTTACGACCAAATAGTTATCCTAAACACTTTTGGGAACTACTTCGGAACTTAGTTTTTGTTTCTATTCTTGTTCCGTATTGTTTTGCTGTTCTGCTGTAATGATCTAGTCCCCACTGGATTCATGATATAAACGGCCTAATGACTATAAACAGACAAATGGGTCTATCATAATTTGGTGTATTGGTATACACAAAGAATTGATATAGAGTGTTTGTTATCAAGTGTTAATTGTGGACTCCAAGTGACCCTTTCCCCAAAACCAATGCAAAGATGCGGCAACAAGTGTCGATTTATTATCACTACAATGTCTGAAACTATTACCTGAATCATTGGTATGGGGAGGTGCGTACCAATGCCTATTTAGGCCACTCGACCCCAAGGATCGAAAAATATGACGAGGGAGGCTTTTTTTCTTTTTTTTATACTCACGGGCTAAAATGTATAGGCTAATGATATATCTTTTTTCACAACCAAAATTCAAATTTTAGTAGTTGAGAATTTATTGGTCTAAGTAGGGGAAATGTAAGTTATTCATACTATCTTACTGCATTACTGGCAGCATTAGCTTTAATTTGATACCTCATCTCTCATATTTTCATAAAAGATTTGCTTAAATGATGCGCGCTGTGATGAGAAACCATTTTCTTTTTTTAAGTGGCCTTAACTGGCGGAATTCCACACTAGAGGGCTCACTGTTTGACTACTTGGTTTATAGTTTGATCTAGTGTTGGTTACAAAGAAGTGTGCTAAGCCTCAGTTCAACTGTGTGCTGGCGTTAAGCTAAGGAAGCACTGCATAGATTACATGTGAAAACATTGGCCACCTGTTATGTATAAATGTTGCTAAAAGGTTAATACCTGAGTTTCATTGTTACATGGAGCCGTTACGTTCCAATGTCTACAAGATTGGGTATGGATGATTTTGAGTTTAAAATGATCTTATTTGGCACAGATCTCTAGTTATATATGAGAGTTGTTCCTAAAAATGGCAGTAATGAAAAGCTTTAATGTATATGATTTATTGGCCAATCATAATATCAATCAATCAATCAAAGGGACAAAAGAGTGACACATTAATTACGGGCCGGAAACAATAATTGCTGTTAAAGATTTTAACAGGAATTATTGTAAAAGGACCTCCAACTCGTGGTCGTCAAACAAGTTTTGCTACGTCAAACATTCCTGACGACACTTGTTCGGAAGGAGCATCCCCAACAGGTACAGCACGGCATCCCAGTGGGAGTAGGGTTCACAGATTATTCACATTTGTAGTTGGATATAAACATGATTTTCATCACCGAATATAGAGTCTCCACTGAGTCTCATACATCACAGATCTTGCTATTCATTCCCAGCAACATATTTAATCTCCACTGAGAGCTGTCTAAGATAATGTTCTAAGTCAGCTAACTTTAGGGTTTCAGAGAATCCAATGGCCTGTGCAGTTTTTGCGATGTCCTTCTAAACATTATTGGCACCGTTCCAGCAGATTTAGAAGTGTAGCAGGACCGAATGTCCGGTCCCATGTTTGGGTTTTCTGAACTAGAAGAATTCAGTTTGGCTTCTAAAGCTGAAATATGTATGTCAATATGCTGTATAAAACTATATATTTGTCCTGATTTGGCCATAAATGATTACAAATATAATGTATCTTTAATGGATAAAACTCTATAATGCTTAAAAGATCATCAGATATGTGGCTAACCGAATGTCCTGTAGGATGAAAAGGTTTTCGCAAAGACTGGCCTGTGTGATTCTCCAAAAAACACCAGATACATACAGGAATTCCTGAATTATGTGACTAACTATGATAATTGCCATATGTAGGAGTATTTTAGTGTGATTGAATTAAGCATGATCTGCCATGTTTAGGTCCATATACACAGCTAGTTGTTTTAGCTTATTTTTTACCAACAACACTGAAAATCCATAGATTGAAAGGGTTAGTCAGTACAGACTATCCTAGGTTGGTCATATGAGTGTTAGTCATAATGGCAAAGTTATATTCAAAAATGACCGACGGGTCAGTCAGTAAGGGCTAACATAGGTTCATCATTGGTGTGTTGTATTTGTATACCACTAGTTGGGGCCACCTATCATGACCACTCAGTGGCTCCCCCTGGACATAAAAAGACTAAGGTGGGTTGGTCAGTACTGACCAACCTGACAATAATAACTGACCTAGGTTGGGCGTATAGGGATCCAAAAAATGACTAACTAGGTTAGGCACTAGTGACTGAGAGGTTGGGCGTATAGGGAGCCTAGGAATATCAGTGAATGTGTACATACCTGCCCTGAGCCCTGATCGAATATATGAGCATATTAAAATACCACCTAGTGAAACAGTTGGTCCAACCCCGACCTAGCATCAACCAATCCAAGACCACTTTGATAGTTGCACAAAGGTAACAATACAATAATGGATTATAGATATAAGTGGTTTTACTGATATGCCCTTTCCTATTACAGGGTATATAACAGAGTACTGCTCGGGCAGCGTGGGGCCCACATATGGTGAGCATGTCATGTACCACCCCATCCAACACCATAGTAATAAAACCCTGTCATGGTACATACCGACCGAAGATCTCGACTGTTGGCTGACACTCCGGGGCCAAAACCGACTCTCTCTGACAGCCGTTTATAAGCTTGTTTTCCAGTTAAAGTCATCGTTTTCAATCAAAGGGTAAGTATGTGACCCTATCGTTTGACATGGCAGATTGAGATATAATAGCTGAGGCCTTTCACAATAGGCAATTTCTTGTGTTAGTTGAAAACCCATTGAAACCCATTTGGATGAATTTTCGGGTGTCATTCAGATTCCGTACCAATCTTTCAGATGCCTCCAGTGAGAGTGGAGTGATCCACTACTGGTGGCATCTAAAATATTAAGTATGTTATTTCATGTGGAGAAATAGACAGAGGTCCATGATAATCTGTCTGAATGACAGGTTTCTGCAGAAGTGGTTTCTTGGATCATATCACACGAGGCGGAGCATCATGTGATATGACCCAAGGTATCACAAGTGGAGAAACCAGGAATTCAGCCCTGTTCTTTTCTATGACGTCATCAAATAGCTATGAAACGACAGGTTTCTCCCCAGTGATTCTCCATGAGTGCACCCTCAGAAAAGTGAGAGTCATTGTCGCTAAAACTACCCTCACCTGAGAGTCGGGCAGTGCCTGACCCTCAGGTGAGGGTAGTTTTAGCGACAATGACTCCCTCACCTGAGAGTCGGCCAGTGCCTGACCCTCAGGTGAGGGTAGTTTTAGCGACAATGACTCTCACTTTTCTGTGTGTGTGGGACCTTGGTCCGCATCACACGAGGCATACTACATTACACAATGCTATGTCTCGTGTGATACAGCTCAAGGTCCCACTCGTGGAGAAACCTGTCATTCAGACAGATAATTGTGGACCACTATCTATTTCTCAGTAGAATAACTTTCACAACAGCATATCTTTCATTCGGAAGTTGCAATGTATTATCTATTATACCATGGTTATCAGCTTTAGGCCCTTTAACAGTGGATAACCACTGTATATTAGAAGTAGATAACTGCATAGCTATATGACATTACAGGATGGCTTCTGGTCGTTTACATTGTAAATAAGCGGTTTTATATTTAAATTCATTTTAAATTATCACAACCTTAATTTAAACATGGCTTATCCATGTATTATCCCCTTAGAGCCATTTTCCATTAGCCGATTTGGGGGTGATCAGCAGACAATCAGCCGATAATCGGCAGACAATCGGCAGGTAGAGCCACAACAATTACACTACACAGAGTGCACTTACCAGTCGTTTGTTATGGCTCTACCCGCCGATTGCCTGCCAATCACCTCTAAATCGCCTGATGGAAAAGGGCCCTTAGTATGTACATTCATTTTAATTAAATGCTATATATTCACAGCTACGATTACGGCAGTGCAAATAGGCAGCCGATCGGCACCAATGTGACCGGCACGGACTGCGAGACAGGCTACATCGAGGTGTACAATGCGACAGATGAGGGGGAGGTGATATCCCCCCCTATTTATGGACCCATGTGTGGGACACAAGGCTTCCCGAATTTTGAGACGACGTCCCAGAGTATGGTGATTCACATGTTTGTGGCAGCTGTACCCGAATACCTACTCACCACCACAGGTACTCACCCAGGGGGCATGGGTCCGTTATATGTTTTACTTGGGCCAGCTGGGCCTGCCAATATCTTGGTTATGGTCCTTGTTATCCAGGACTATAGGTGGGAGCCCAGATGGGCCAGCATGGGCATTTACATTGTAAACATTTCGAAACATGCTGACATCTGATTTCCCTCCAGAAATTACCATTAGTTGTACGGTCTGTACTAAAGTGTGTGTACTAAAGTGGAATAAATCTGGGCACCTTGAATATGGGCTGGTCCATCTGGGCTCCCACTTACAGCCCTTGACTAAAAGGACCATAACCCAGATATGGGCAAATCAGATTCCCCAAGTAAAAACACATGTTGACCGGCACTATCAGTTCTAGGCATCTCAATATAACATAGATATTGTATATTATAATTGAAAAAAAAAAGCAAAATATGAAATGGACATTTCTTTTCATCACAATTTCAAATGTGAACATTTCTGAAGTTAAGTGTACTATGATGATAGTTGTACTTCAACTTGGTATCAAAATGAAGCCTCTGGTGCTAATGAAATCATTTCTTATATTTACCAATATTTCCATAAATTATGTTAGCAATTTCACTCTTGAATATTAAACAAGAGCTTATTTCTCTCCCACTGAAAAAGTAGAATACTAGAATAAAATACGTATTGGTGACAAGACAGTTAATTATAAAAGTCGATGCAATGTTCTTTTGAATAATCCTGTTATTATGAAAATTAACATTATTCACTAAGGCTATGATGGTCTTCAATACCTACTGCAAACCATTTCCGTCAGATCACAATGATGAAAATACTCCTAAAAATATCAACAAAACTTCCATCGTGTACCTTCTCGTGAATAACATCCCAAAGGCGGTCAAAGTGTAAATGTGATGCTAAGTGGAAATGTTGAAATTCCAGCGGCCCCCACCATGGCACCAGTTGTAGAGACTACTGTTGAATATGACGAGAACATGACAACTGTAGCAACAACAACAACCATTGCAACAACAACAACGCAAAAAGTGTATACACCCCTCGAAAGGTGCCTCAGAGTCAATAAATGCCCTGAAATGAAGTTCTATGGAGACTTCACATCATATCTAGCATGTAAGTCAATACAATTACTGGTTATTTCATAACTTTGTGGAAATTGAGTGATTTGGCTAGAATTCATGATTGGCCTAACTGTAGTACCAATCACATGTTTTATTTGATAAGTTCCTATGACTTGAAACAGGTTTGCTATCAGACTATTCTTAGATTAGATTAGATTTATTTTATTAGACACATAGGCTATCAAGCTTCAGAAAATATAATATTCCAAGCCACACACAATGTCTACATCTGTCATGGGGTTTGGATTTGTTTTGTCCTGCTATAGTCCCTAGGAGTAAGATAGTCACTATCAATATCATGTAAAATAATTCAAATAGGACAAAGCAACAAGAGTGTTTTACATTAAAGTATCATACTTTGTTTAATGATCACCTATTGATTTTTGTTTTGCATATATCTCATTTTTCATGATTATAATTATGCGAGCAGATGGTTGCTACGAGGATGGTGTATGGAATGACAACGAGCAAATCTACTGCCTGTCCACCGATCGCTGCATCCACGTCAGTCTACTTTGTGATGGCCAGAACTCAAACAACTGTGGTGACTGGGCTGACCAGACGGGGGCAGGCTGTTCCAGTAAGTAAATTAAGTCAACATTTTAAATTACATCTTTATATTGTGATATCGATTTTATAATTTTCTATTATTCACCTGAGTTTTCAATACACATTTCATTACAAAATTGCCATTATCCTACAAAAATGTACAGCATAAGGGCTGTCAGGCAGGCCCTTATCCTACTAAATTGGCCCTTATCCTACAAAAGATGTCCCTGGAGGGTGTTTCATGACAGGGATATACGATCAATCGTATATAAATTGTATAAAAGTGTTTCACAAGAAGCCCTTGGTCGTAAATTACTTGTAACTGCATTTGTATCTATTGTTGGTCGTAAATGGGAGGTTTGGGAGGTACGATTGACTTATGATCGATATTTAAGTGTTTCACAATGCAAGTTAAGGGGGAACATCTACTATGCCCCTTCAAATTTTCCCATGAGAAAAACCGAAATTTCTTTTAACATATAGAAGAAGTATAACAAACATATGGTACCTACTTAATATG
This sequence comes from Harmothoe impar, assembly GCA_947462335.1. Classification (NCBI taxonomy): domain Eukaryota; kingdom Metazoa; phylum Annelida; class Polychaeta; order Phyllodocida; family Polynoidae; genus Harmothoe; species Harmothoe impar. The sequence continues at coordinate 60,440,422 of OX381712.1, read as the reverse complement.
GCATTACTTCTCCTTGGCATAACTGATTTATTGAGATGTGAGTGCATTCCGTCACCACCAGCATTTTTGACCAATCGTATCTACTTACGACAAAAGGAATTTTTCACTGTACTACCTACCCCCTCCTCCCAGGTTATTGGTCGTAACTAGCCAGAAGTTACGACCAATTGGTCGTATCTACCTCTATAAAGATACGATCAGTTGTATCTAGGTGTTTCAGAAGGTGCACTCATATCTTAGGACACACTTGGTCGTAAAAAGGTCTTATAAGTAACATGCGACTGAAGACCTTGTGAAACACTTAATGGTCTTTTATTACGACCGTTCGTATCTTATTACTTGTAATTCCTTAAGATCAATCGTAACATATTCTTGGTTGTGAAACATCCTGCAGAAGCTTTATCTAATTCATTTGTCGCTGGATCTAGCCTAGAGTTGTATACTGTAGAATTAGATCATTGAGTCAAATTGCAATTCAGACAAAAATCCAAGATGGCCACTAAGATGGCTCACAAAGACTCAGGTTTATTTGCTTTCCTTCTGTTATAAATGTGAAGTAGGGTTATCTGGGTGTAGAGTGCAATATTGGGTAAGAATTGCAATTCAGACAAAATTTAAGGTGGCTGCCAAGATGAATGCAGCCCTGGCAAGTGACTAAAAAGGCATTGCACAATAAGGATATCATATTTTGTAGGATAAGGGCAATTTTGTAAGATAATGGCGTGGCCAATAGCCCTTATCCTACAAAACCTCCCTAGTTAATTTTGTAGGATAAGTGCAGTTTTGTAGGATAAGGGCCTGACTGATAGCCCTTATCCTACAAACCTATGTAATTTTGTAGGATAAGGGACTAACTAACAAGTGTGTTGTAGGATAAGGGGAATTCTTTTAGGATAACCTCCTGACTGATAGCCCTTATAGGACAAGCCATATCATTATTTTTGTAGGATAAGGGCAATTGTGAAGGATAAGGGCCTGACAGGCTATGCTACAGGATCCAGTGGTATGCAAAGAAGTGTCATTCAATAAACTCCCAAACTAACATTGTTGAGTATGACATTGATAAATAAGATAAATTGGGGGAATGTACAAACTGATATCAACCTCTTTAAATGCAGGGCCTACCAGACCACCGAGCCCACCAGAACCTATGGACTTGACTCCTATCTTCATCGGACTTGCGGGTGGGTTAGCAGGCCTGGGGGTACTACTGTACTGTTTCTGGCGCCCTGGATACATCCCCTGGAGGCTCGCTCGTCTCAGAAACACAGCTTTTGGCCGTCTTGTACCATGCTGCCGACGCTGTTGCCGCTCTGGACCTTGTGGAAGCATCGGCTGCTGTAAACCTACCGAAGGTAAGGCCACTCAAAAAAGGTTGTTTCCTATCACCCAGCATTGAGGAATATGACAAGGGCATTTTTTATTTATCTTTTTTTTTTCACTGGGGGCTGAAATGTGTAGGGAAAATAGGACTTTTCACCCACAATTTTCACAGTTTAGTCGTGAAAACATTATTGATCCACAAAAGTTGTTAACTTTTTGCTAGCTCTCTACATTATTGAGAGGATAACGATTTTCATGATGCTCGCGGTGATGAGAAACATTAACATTGAATATAATATTATGCATCATATTGATAAACATTTATTTCAAAAAATTATTGGGTAACATTGAGGCATTATTACTTTTATTCTGTTTATTAGCAAAAAAAAAAAGGTCTAAGGTGCAAATTTATACACTTATAAAATGTATGTCTACACCCAGGTAAATGGAGGAACATCACTGCCAAGTTCAACACCCAGACAGAGAGTCAGTACCCTGACATGCCGCCCAACCCCGACCGTGTGCGCCAAGTTAAGCTGTCACATAGGCTGCTTAGTAAAACCTGCTGTTTTGACAAGGAAAAAGGTCAGTTCTAGCTATAAGTGATCAACTAGGTAATCATTTCAAAGAAACAGATGAGGGAAATTTGATTACTATTAAATCTGTATTAAGTCATTTATCAACACTAATTAATCAAACATCATTAGGAAATTTATAGTTGTGCTGTGTTGCCAAAATAAATAGGAGATTATAAAAGGGAAAGGGTATAAAGCATTTGAGGTACAATTAAAGAAACACTAGGTTTGAGTGTACTGTAAAACCTCACATATATATATATATATATATATATATATATATATATATATATATATATATATATATATATATATATATATATACGAAACTTTGGTTTCAGAAAGAGTCCACTCTATAGAGGTATATCGCTATGGAACTCTCTAAATACCTCGTGTCGCCTAACTACTGACCGGCATGCACACTAAAAATCCATAGGTTGAAAGGGTTAGTCAGTACAGACTAACCCAGGTTCGTCATATGAGTGTTAGTCACAATGGCAAAGTTATATTCAAAAATGACCAAGGGGTCAGTCAGTAGTGGCTAACCTAGGTCCATCATTGGTGTGTTGTATTTGTATACCACTAGTTGGGGCCACCTGTAATGACCACTCAGTGGCTCCCCCCTGGAACTAAAAAGACTAAGGTGGGTCGGTCAGTAGTGACCAACCTGACAATAATAACTAATCTAGGTTGGTTTTACAGGGAGCCAAAAAACGACTACCGTAAAACCTCGCGTATAAGCCGCGGCTAGTATGCGAATCAGACTCAGCTTTCTTTTGATACCAAACATGCCTATATAGGGTGCGGCTTATACGAGAGTTTTTATAAGTATACCACAGTACCAAATTAACAATTTTCTGACCCCCTCTGCGGCTTATATAATCCGCCAAAGTTAGGGGTGCGGCTTATACGCGAGTTAGGCTTATACGCGAGGTTTTACGGTAACTAGGTTAGCCACTAGTGACTGAGAGGTTGGGCGTATAGGGAGCCTAGGAATATCAGTGCATTTAAGACAGCTGCAAAGCCCATTGTCGTCAAAGCATACCATGCCAGACTGACAAAAGCCTAATGCCTTGACTATCTATGCACTGCTATTTATATTGTACCATTGTATACAATCATGTTCAATTGTTTCTACACTAATATCCTGTGATCCCTACTACTACTACATGTATAAAGACAATTAAGTGGTACGAGTAAGTCACCTATAAGTGGCTCCTCCCATTGTTAACCTACCAAGCTATGACCACCCGCTGGTAGAAATCATGTATGTATGTACATCACTGATTAGGATAATTATGTACCTCATTCATACCCTTGTAACCTACTCTCTATATACCTTGAAGACAAACATGTCTATTGAACTTGTATCGTATTTTTGAAAATCACCAAGTGAATAAATACGTTACAAACTCAAAAATAAGCCTAACTCGCATATAAGCCGCGCCCCGAGTTTGGGCCGATCCTATAAGCCGCAGCAGAGATCTGATTATGGTGACTTTTAGTACAATACCAGAGTAGCAAAAACTTAAACGCGAGGTTTTACAGTACTACCTTTTTTTACAAGCTTCTAGAATAATTCAAAATATGAAAAAATATTAGACATATTAACATTAACTTTCTCCTCTTGTTCTGCAGAAGCTACTGAGCAGCAGGGATATTACCTGCACAGCGGACCCTGGATGAACTTTGCTAAAGGTGATGGGATGCACGTCCGGGAGACGCGCTAGGACGGCAAGGCTTGAAAATGGTTACTACTGCTATAACAGCCGGGAACAAGTTTACCATATTGGCCTATATAAACACCCGGATACTCATTGATTTCACTTTCCTTATATCCCAGTGCATGTACAAGACCAGCGCTTATTTGGGACTGGAGTATAGTACATTATATTATTTAACGCTCCTGTACCCTCAGCACTCATTGGTTGGTGTATATATATTCATGACCCTGGCGCTCATACTGGCCACTATGCTATACATGCAGGATGACGAGACAGGGACCTGTTCATAACCACAGTGTGTTTACAAAAATAACTATTTAGCCATAACGCTTGCCCCTTTGTGGGGCCCTTTATCGTCATAATGCATGAATGCAGCCATGGTAAGTAACTTGCCAAGACTGCATTCATGCATCATGCCAGCCCCATGGGTTTGACACATTTCTCGAGGGTAGGCATAATGCGCCAATGCATCAGTGGTACGGAAGCCGACGTGTGCCACAATCCTAGCTGGCGTTGTGGACAGTTGTAGCCTAGCAACAGTGCTGTTCGTTTTGGGCGGGCCTTGTCTAACCCTTTTAGGTTGGGGTAGTACACCAATTCTTTCATGATACCTAGCTACAATGTATACTTATCTATGATAATGCAGAGCACTGTTTTGGTGCAGCATGTGTACCGTTCAAGAGTGTATCAACCTCATAGAGTATGCAACATTGCAGCACTTGCGAGTTACTCACCAGGCTACATTCCAGAACCATATGATAGCGAAAGGGCCAGCAAAATGGTTAGGAAGGTACTATACTTTATTACACGACCTAACGTTATTGGTACGATCCTGTGTAAGAACAAAGAAGGAAAATTGTACCACCCGGGGGTGTGGTACGTTTTTCCGTACCACCCCTACGTGTGGTACGCTTTTTGGGGGTCTAGACCAATCAAAAGCCAGCACAGTGGTCACGTGATCATAGAGCAATGGCGGCAATGTAAACAAACCTCTCGCCGATTTGAGATGCAAACTCGCCGATTTAAGATGCAAACTCGCCGATTTAAGATACAAACTCGCTGATTTAAGAAGGAAATATGGTATTTTGATCGTGTAATAAAGCTTGTATTGTATGCTAGGATCACGCAAGCCCCGCACCAGCCCTCGGTGCATCTGCCTTATAAAGCCAGATGCACCTCTGGCTGGTACGGGCCAAACGTAACCCCATCATACAATACTGGCCATGTCCTTAAAGGGACCGTAGGAAAGAGTTCAGTATTGATGGCGCCAACTTCGGCAAGTTAACCATTTAGTTTGGGGTGAGATATTGTCTAAAAGCGCAATGTTGAGCTACTATCTTGATGCACAGCAGTGCAGTGGTGCATCATGCCTGACCTTCAAGGGTGTATCACCGTCATAGAGTATGTATGCTTGTACAACTGAGGAGTTTCTTACCATTGCCTCATGTATGTATTATGGTGGTCAGATCTCCAAGTGCATAAAAGTAGAATGTCTTCTGTAAGGGTTAAATGTTTTGGGCGCCGGCAGGGGACCCTAGTAAACATATTGTTACAATGTCTGTTCATAATATAGACTTGCACAAGTCCTTGATTATAATGCATATGGTATAAATACATGTGATTCATAACCTGCTTCCCCTGTGTCCTCTACCTGCCTCCCCTACTAGCCACCCCTACACCCCCTACTTGCCTCCCCTACATACCCTACGTGCCTCCCCTACATCCCCTACTTGCCCCCCCCCTACATCCCCTACGTGCCTCCCCTACATCCCCTACTTGCCTTCCCTACATCCCCTACTTGCCTCCCCTACATCCCCTACTTGCCTCCCCTACATCCCCTACCTGCCTCCCCTACATCCTCTACTTGCCTCCTCTACATCCCCTACTTGCCTTCCCTACATCCCCTACTTGCCTTCCCTACATCCCCTACGTGCCTCCTCTACATCCCCTACTTGCCTCCCCTACATCCCCTACCTGCCTCCCCTACATCCCCTACTTGCCTCCCCTACATCCCCTACTGGCCTCCCCTACATCCCCTACTTGCCTCTCCTACATCCCCTACTTACCACCCCTGTGTCCCCCACTGGCCTCACCTGCCTCCCCCTCCCTCCCTCCCTCCCTCCCTCCCTGCTCCCTCCCTCTCTCACTCCGGGATCCCTCACCCACTCTCTCCCTTCCCCCCACCCTCCCTCCCCCTCCTATATCCTCTGCCTCACTCCTAACCTCCCCTCCTCCCCTCCGCCCCCTCCCTCTCTCCCTCCCTCACCCACTCTCTCCCTCCCTCCTTCCTCTCCCCCTCCATGTACTCTGTCTGTCCCTCTTCCCCCCTCCTTCACCATCACCCATGTACATACCATATCCTCTGTACTTATAAGTTATAGGCTTAAGGGATACCTGTCACAAACTACAATACAGTAATTGACAGACGGACAGAGTGCTGTTTCCCAGTTATCCCTGATTAACCATGCACACAAGCAGTGTATGCCTACTATGTCAGAACATAGGCACATTTTCGTAGGAGACATAGTGCATATCTATTGTGGCACGCGTCGGCTTCCGTATCAGTGGTGATCATTGCCGTATTGGTGTAGTATGATGAACAAAAATTATGTTGTTCGGTAAAATGAAGGCTGCATCTATTCAATTCACTCTTAATCCATCTGATATAATTGTTAGATTTGTTGCTTAAGTGCTCACTCTGATTCATACTTATAGTTATGGAATATAGCTCATCCTCATAGCTCACCCGATATTAGCTTCGTTTACCCATTGACTACATGACATGCTCACTCTCTAGATTACAGGTGATGAAAATGTGTATCATATGTATTATGCTTTATAGAATTATATAACTGAGCAATGTTCAATCTGGGGTTCCAGAGACAGAGTCGACATGCTAGAACAATGCTAGAGGATTGTTGATGTTGTGGAATATAAATTTATGCTATACACGTAATAACTACCTTGCGATACCAGAGTACACTATAAGGATAGCTTACATATATATTCATAAATATATCTATAAAAAAGGTATTATTCCATATAAGCATTACCTGGACTGTAGTGTTATGTATTTATGGTAGTATTGTGTTAAATAGGCACAGAGAAGAAATATGAATGCATATATAGGCCCACAGCTTATTGCAATGAACTAATTTAATCCAAAGAATGAATTCAAGAAATATCTTTTCATTTTTGGGGTTTACCTCCTTTTTTGAATAGGTTTATTGACCATAAATCATGTAAAGGTAGAACACGTTCTGCCAACACGGTCAGTACAGAAATATGTACAGGAAACAAGATATTTGAAATTAAATACTGATGAAGGCCTACACGGCAGAAACATCGTGAAGGTTATTGAAAATAAATCTCACTTCTGTTCATTCAACAAAACCCTTGTTTGTTGTTGGTTGTGCTTATTTGATCGGCCTATTATATAATAATGAGTTTATATGAAATATGAGTAAATACTTCATTACCAGAAATATTCAGTTCCTGGTTGTGTTCATAAGTTTATACAGGGGGTACTACGACACGTCTCTCAGGTGTGTCATAGTAGAACCCTCAGATAAGTCCATTTCTTTCATGATTTAATTTCAGGTGGTTAGCCATGCCTAGAAATGAGTTGGTTATTTTAATACTACTATCAACTAAATTGAAACAGTATGTCCAATTACATAGACATAATTCTTTTACTTTCAGAATAGTTTGTTGCTGACATTTTTAAATTATAAATTAAAAAAGAAATCTACAGTCTGCTTTTCTAACATGACGGTTATGCTCTTCTTTTAGCCACATGGAACAACTCTCTTTCACACATAAATTACTATCAAATTAATAACTCCTTTTCTTTTCAAACTTTTATTTCCAAGACTAGGCAATGGTAGCGCTGCGTAGTTCACTGATTGGTATATTTTTTAAGAATAAGAATATTTATGCTACATTAATATTTTGTACATTTGTTGCTGGCCAGCAACATATATAATTGATATGGCCAACTAGGATACCATTACGGTATCTTCTACTGCAAGTATATATTCTGTTTAACAGCCAGAATGTACTCAAACACAACAAAATACAAATCTCCCTATCTGTATAGATTCGACCAGCGAATCGGTGAAATAGTTAACATGTATTGAGAATACAAAACTATCACACTTTTATAAGTTAAAACAGGTATAATTATTTGCAAAATATCTACAAATCTGAAAATGTCACAAATCTGAGATACTGACGTGTAGGCTGTATTAGAAATTCAAACTTATGATTCTTTTTTATAACAGCAGTAATGGGCAGTTTAAATAATGTGCGCAAAATAAAGATTTAATGTATGAGGCACTTATGTTAGCTAGAATGATTCCACCCTCTCAAGCCAGGGCCTCGATTCATAACAATGTACGACAGCTGAGAAAGGCTACGACCACATAATAACATGTCTGTAGGGAAAAGAGGGCAAATCGTATTTTTTTACAGGTAGTATTAAAGGAGTCATACAAGGCAGTCGTACAGATAAATGTGGTGCATTTCACAATCATAATCATAGGACACATTTTCTTTATTCAGTCGTATCACTAGCATTAGAAAGTTGTTGTAAAAGTAATATGCTAAAATTTTAACTATGTATTACAGAGTACATTAGAATATCACCCACACTACGATTTAGGAGGAAATAGTTGAATTATGGTATTCAAAAAATGTATGATATTTCGAATTTCTGAGCCATTCATTCTTACAGGTTAGTATACATGTCATTATCATTTATTACATCTTGGTTTGGTACAAAATAAACCATTATTAATGATTTTTTGGATGGCTGAGATGACTTCAGAGGCTGTCTCAGCCATCTATTGTGCAATGGGCATTTTTGCCCTTAAAACCACGTTATACAGGTATTCTGTACAATTAGGTAGATGAGAAATTTGCTATAATTTTCTTGTGAAATGCACCCCTTTTTTTGTACGACAGCATTCTACAATTTTTTGAGATAAGCTGGTCGTATAAGATAAGCTGGTCGTATGTGTGCTTATTTTTCTCCACCTAACAACTGTTCACCAGGTGTCGTAGGCATAGCATAGATTGGCCCCAGGACGATCAGCAATAGTCGTAGCAGCAAAATGGCCCTCTATGTCGTAGAAACTTATGAATCGCCTCCCAGGAGTACATAGGTCATTCAAGAACATGAATCACTTAATTTGGTGCACACAATCTACTAATTGACCCATACAAATAATATCACAATTCATAGCTGAACCATTCAGTTGATCCGTCATGCATCACTGGTATAGGGCTTGGCCATACTATCATCCTCCCCCAACATGAGTGATTTTGTCCTCTCCGGCTGCCATTTTGTCTCCTCCCCAACGACCGCTTCTGCACCGCCATCTTGGTCCTCTATTGATGACGTCACAGGCCTGGTCTCCTCTGACATCACTTCCTGTGCTGCGTCAGCCGGTGACACAGACCGTGGCGCCCCCTTACCGGAGTGGTACTGTTTGGTAACGGGGTACTGGTATTCCTCTTCTTCGTCCCACGGGTTCGTGTGAAGGTCGTTCTCTGAATATTTTATTAGAAATCATATAAGGTGACTCTCCCAGGCTGTATTCAAGCAACTTGACAACAAAGACATACCACATTAAAGCAATGTCCAACTTTAAAAAGGGTTAGCACTTTCAAGACAGACTGCAGTATTGCTCATAAATGCTGTTTTATAAAAAAATTCTCTCTCTACATCTTAATCTTTTTAGGATTGAAACACAGCTTTTCTGGGCCAAAAAGCAAAATAAAATTAAGATTAAAATATCATTCAAAAGTGATAAATACAAAATGGCCCCCACTGATGAGGATAGACTACCTCTGAGGAACTTCTGCCACCTGTAGTAGTCTACGACCTTGTACACTATGATGAGGACCACGATGAGCACAGTGAGCCCGGCCGCACCAATCCCAACGTACGCACCCATACTCAGACCTCCACTAGATCCTGCTGTCTCCACTAGAGAATGGGGAAAGAGGCAAGTATTAACCATTTAATGATGTCATGTTGCATCTCATAAACCTTTATTAGTATGATGCAACCTTGTATTACCCTCAGAGGGTCGATATGATGCATGAACGTAGCACTGGTAGGTCATGTATCATGACTTTAAGCACTTAACTTATTAATATTGACAGACCTCCAATCGATGTAGCTGTCCACTGTGGTACAGTATCAATTTCTTCTTTAGGTTGAGAGCAGTTTATAAATGAAATTGCATCACTCCCTCTGTTGTTAAAATAGAGCACTCCTTGATCAAAGTTGCACGAAAAAAAGCATATCAAGCAACTTGATGACCTACTGGTATTCTGGTCCAGAATGGCACTTGTAACACCACTATGAACTTGAACTTAAACCTTTGTTGGGCTTGACCAATACCTGCTGGAACCAGTGAACAGGAACCAGACCTGGAACCAGTATGATGGGAGAACTACCACCATACATTCTGGTTCCTGTTCACTTGTTCCAAGCCACCAGCAGAGATTGCCCAAACCCAGCAAAATGCAAGTTAAATGTCATAGTCGTAGTTACCAGAGCCTTCCTGAGGGAGGATATGGATAGGGGGGGGGGTGTTAAATGGCTAATTTTGTCGTACGGTTTCAGGGACAGGCTCAAACTATGCATTTGGGACCCAAAACTCGGGAAATCACAAAAATATTTTTTTCGGACCCCTGTGACCCCCCCGTACATGGGGTCTGAAGATCGGCCAAATAGTGAGAAAACTCCCCAAATTCAGGCTTTAAGATTCCTACTCAAACCTCACCATGCCTTCATGAAAATAGTCAGAAACCTTCATTTGGGACCCAAAGAGAGCATTTAAAGTCATATTATTGTGATTATAGGGGTGTTTCCCCCTCTGGAGAGGGGGTGCGTCCATGGTAAAATACCGATAAATCAGCTTTTTTGAAGGCATTTGCTCCTATACAATCAGGTCCCTATACTGCCATAAAACATCATCATGAACCATTCTGGAGGGCCCCCTGTTTCTGTTAACTACCCCCTATGACCCCTAACCCCCCCCCCCCCCATAGCATGCACCAATAGCCATCAGATAACTCCCTCGCCCCCTCCGCCCTCGCCTCTATATTATTACACTGTACTCAGAATGTCAGGATCTTTGAACATCAATAGTCATCCACAGACACCTTGGCCTGTCTTGGGAGTAAGACAGTGATGTGTTTAAAAGAGGGGTGGGGGATATGGAGGGGGCCCAGACCTCCTCCCTTACCCTATCAGACATAAGAGGAGGCCTACCTCAGTCCATCTAAGAACTCCGACCATCAGACCTCTTATAATATATTTATCATACATGCATGAATGGCTTCACCACCTCAACAGAAAACTGATAAGGGACCCAAAGAGACTATTACAGGTTATATTCTTGTGATTGCATGAATATAACCCACATTTTGGAGGGCCTTTGCTTCAATATATTTGAATTGTCAACATATTAAAATGAGTTTAGATCAGATAGATAATACCCTTTTCAAAGGTCTCTATATTCTCATTGAGTTACCCTACCAATGATTACAGCCCCCCCCCCCCTCCATTCTATGCCTAGTACCTCACCCCATGTGTATTCACAGTCAAGATGACTGCTTCATGTTGTTACATTTATTATACATAGTAATTCTATAATAGTTATAGCAGAGATCTAATGTTAACATCACTAATCATACTACAATAAATAAAAAGCCTGACTCTCCTCCTTAACCAAGTGGTTAAATGCATAGAATGATTGATGGTAGAGGGGTGATGGGGGGAGGGAGCCTGCAAATGACTCCAAATAAGGACTGGTGTCCATATCTCTTTATAATAGTCTACACCTTGCATGGTTAGTATCCTAGACATAAGACAAGAGATAATTATTTAATTCAATTCTCTGAGGTGTTAGATAAATACTCTGAACCCTAAATAGCATTGGAGCCAATAATAAACCCTGCAATTATAATATGGGGAGGGGTACGTAACCCTGATACCTCATTTGCAATGCTAAAGATCAGATTTTGTCAAAGACAGGCATACATGCAACATCTGAAGGTGCTGCTATAATATTCAGATATATGAAAATATAACATAGTCATGGTGCTTGGTAGATCTATGCCATCCCCTATACGGGGTAAAGGGTAAGTTGGTATAACCTAATATCAAACTTTGAGGACAGATGAATACAGATCTTGATATTAAACCAAATATTGAACCCAAATTTGACTTGAAGTACAGTATCCCTCTACTAGCTGTAGTAGATACACCTACCAGGGTGATCTCAAGGACCCAGCTCACTCATTCTTTTTTTTTTTGGGGGGGGGGGGCTCTTTTAACCACACCACTGTCCCACATGGAGGGAGGGTTGGGCTGATGGTTGTACTGAGTATTATGGAGCCGAGGTGGGGGTTATTTCATGCCTGTTAGTTTGGGGTGAGGGTGGGGATGGGGTGGAGGGGTGTCATAGGGGGTGATTAACAGGAACAGGGAGCCCTCAAGAAAGGTTCAAACTATCAGACAGGTCTTATGTTAATACATTATTTCAGTATAGGGGTATACAGTATCTGATGGCTATTGGTGCATGCTGGGGGGGGGGGGGGGTCATAGAGGGAAGTTTACAGAAAGAGGGGACCCTCCAGAAGGGTTTAATCTGCCTGATTAGGTGTCCTGATGATGTTTTATGGCAGTATAGGGATGTGATTGTAAGGGAGCAAATGCCTTCAAAAAAGCTGATTTATCGGTATTTTACCGAGGACGAACCACCACCCCAGAGGGGGAAACACCCCTATAATCACAACAATATGACTTTAGATGGTCTCTTTGGGTCCCATATGAAGGTTTCTGACCATTTTCATGAAGTCATGATTTGAATTTAGAAGGAATCTGAAAGCCTGAATTTGGGGAGTTTTCTCACTATTTGGCCGATCTTCGGACCCTATGTACGGGGGGGTCACGGGGGTCAGAAAAAAATATTTTTGTGATTTCCCGTGTTTTTGGACCCAAATGCATAGTTTCAGCCTGTCCCCGAAGAAAAGTAGATTTATCACCCCCCCCTAATATGGAGACGCGAGTAGGTGTGACCCACCTGTGCAGAGTGCCGAGGTTTCGTCCGACCCGTCCCCACAGTGGTCGAAGCCGTCACACTTCAGTGTGGAGGAGACACACAGGTTGTTACTGCAGGCAAAGTCTGACGCACTGCACGGCGCTGGAAAACCATGCAAAATAATCTCTTTACTTTTTTTTTGTGAAAATGGAGTAATTTACACACAAACTCCAACAGGTGGAATGAGTTCATGATTGCTTTTTTATTTAGGGCTTTTTATACAATAGTGGGGTGTCACTCATAAATGTGCTATGTTTCGATTATGTTGGATAATCCTTTTCAGGCGATAGGCTTTTTTATTATACATGTGTACTAGGATTTATTTATTTATTTATTTATCGGTTAGATGCCATGGGGTAGGATATCCAGGGAGAATAGTAGATTTTTTCTTAACGGATTTGAGTGGACTTCAAACATCAAACCGATACCATTCTGATTATCTCTTGAATAAGAACTCCCAAAGACTCTAAGGTTATGTTATACTGCAGAATTAAGCCGATTTCGAAAGTGGAAAAAGACGGCATATAATCATTTATGTTGAAGAGAATTTATATCCGGATCAGAGATAAGTTGGATAAGTTAAGAGAATCGAGTAGTGTAGTCTCGGTTTAATTTTGGCCCCCAAAAACCTACTAGAACGCTCAATGTCCAATTATAGACTTTTTATAAAGCTTTACATCGTTATTTCTCAAGGCAACTGGTGTCGTGGTCATATGCAGAGCAAAACTTAATGCATATACAACCTATGAAGATGCCACAACAGCAAATAACTTCTATTGTAAAGTGCATCTCATTCCGTTTTGATAATACTCACCATTGGAATAGACAGTATACGTCAGGTCAAACCCCCTCCAGACAGCTTTAGCGTCCGTGACGAACTGAAACGTCACGTCACGTCCTGATGACGTCATGTTTCCTAACGTCTTCTGCTCGCCACACAGAGGCTCAGCGTTTAACGTCACAGCAGTGACGTCACTACCGTCATAGATGTTCAAATAGTCCACACAAACGCCTCCTATCTGCACAAGTTTTTCGAATAGATCAATAGAAAATTTATATTGTATGTAGATATATTTGATTTGCGATATGTACATCGAGGAGAACAAATTTCTCTTCTGACCCTCTTTTTTCACATTGTTATGGAATATTGCCTTAACTTCTTATAACAGATGATATAAAGATGAGTAATATACACAATAAATAAATGAACAGTTTTAAAAACCTAAACTATTTACAAGATTGTATTGTTCCACATTTTTAAGATGTTCACAAATATAGATGGGGTTACGTGCAGTAGCATTTATGCAATGGGCTATGAATAACCTATATTTCACAACATCTGCCTAGCAATAAACTTGAAAGGTTAACTCTACCTGGGTTTGTGCTATTTCCCACAATTATTTATATATTTAATCAACATACCTTCTGCTCTATATTGAACCAGTTGAACTTTATCAGAAGTAGTTTGTTCTGTGGGGCAGTGACCTTAAAGAGGCAGTTCATGTCGTTCTGATACGTCAATTCTGTACTGGCCTCAAGACGACCGCCCACCGACGTAGTAATGGCCACATTGCACGTGGTCGTCAGATGGTCTAAGTGTAATGAAAATATTAAATTAATACGGAAACAGGTTTGGTTCATGGTGAGATATTTCCAATTCACTTTGTATATCAATTTATTATTCACATAAATAACTTAATTGAGAGAAATAAATTACAGCAGACTCTGGAGTAGTCTACATGCATCGTATACAGCTATGTTTAAATCCATACTATCTCTACTACAGGTGTTACATCTTCCCATGATTGCCTACTAAACCTTATTGATATATCTTTGTTCTTTTGCATTTTTTCTTTAACTGGAACCTAAAAAATGAATAATGATTTCCTCTGTGTTTCTTAGGCTATTATTGAGTGTTATATTAGTTATGTCGATATAGTGTGTGCAGTTAAGGCACACTCTATGTTGAAATGGCAATACTTGAATAATAATACTGGCAAGATAATCCAATGTTGTCAAAATGTAGATCAACATCGCCTCTGTTATTCATTATATGTATTCTATAAACGAGCTTATGTCTTTTAGGTTTCATATCGCCTTGTTTATATCATTGCCTTGTTTGTCTTATCATCAAAGGGAAGTATCAATAGTCATACTTATGTTGTGTCAATCTGAGATGTAAGTTGTACGTGGGAAATATAGAACCAAGAAATTACAAAACCCATAATGTGAATGATGAATGAAATGATAGGAAATAGTCCTATTACCATTAGTTGAAAAAAAAGATTTAAGAAAGAGGAGTTTGGTTAGTTGTGACATTTGTGTATGGTAACTCCTGCAGTAATTGTAGAACACACAGTGATTAAAATCTGAATATGATGTCCGTCCGTATCTTCTTAAAACATAGATTAGTGTGAAAATAACTGTTTTAGGAACATTTAAAGAGAAAACTCAATGTTTCACACAGGATGTGCTAAAGATCAACCCGTGATGCTGTATGTATTACCTTCTCTGTCTGAAACATAAAGGTAATCAAACATTACATTATACAGTTTTACACTATATTGTATGCATCGCCGATTTTAACTAAATGTGTTTGTTGTGTTCAATCTGAACATTCCACAATTTAAAAAAAAAGCCAATCCATTTGGTTAATTCAACACGATAGGATTCTACGTCATTTTTGAATACCTTTGAACAATTTTAGGCCTGATCCCCCTGTTTCAGGCCATGAAGGCGCCCCTGGTGGCTAAAGTTGTTAATTGATCCCTCATGAAAAACCTCCTGTATTATTTCAGCCAATAAATATGATAAGCAACAACAACATAAACTATCATTTCCGCTTGACATGTATGTTGTCATTCAATATGTCGTGAATCACCTGCCATCAGATTCTAATATTTGTAAGTTACACTTTTTGCTAAAATAAACTTATGCTAAATAGAAGTTACCATTTCTTGTCGCACAGATCTATAGTGTTCGGGAAATACCTTAAGCAGATACTTGAGTGGTATATAACAGCAATATCTACTTGTAGTGTGAAGAGGCCATCAGAGCTGGGTACGCTTCCAACAGGTGCTGCTTTAATAGCCTCCCCCCACAGAGACTCAGATTGTACCAGCCCTTGAGACAGGTGTGTTATTCTTAGTATTGCTCACACCAGCCCTACAGGCGCAGTATACATGGTCGATTGACTTGTGGCTTTGTCTTATTTCCATCATGACACATGCAATACGTTTAAATCGCAATGTTTGTGCTATACATGTCAGAAACACCATGTTCAGAGATATATCCACTAGGGAAGATGTACATCAAAAGTCACTTAAGATTTAGCTGAAATAAATTAACTCTCAATAACATATATGAATTACCTCTCGGCCTATATCCGGGTCAATCACCTAAGACAATCATTACTGAGAATGTGAGAATATATTTGCCTTTTATCCATTGGGCCGAAAGCGTCAAAACGAACGATTCTTGGTGACTGATAGCCACAAGCTAATGACTCTGCAGTTGCCTTTCGCAAAGGCTTTGGGAACCCACCCCCCCCCATCCCAAGGCCTGATCGAGCATGCAAGGTATCCTAATACCTTGACCAATCAACATCTAAAACCACCCCACTGACCCCCCAGCTTACCATTATTCCCAACAAAGAAATCACTATACATAGACATGTTATAGAGTATTGTACATTCGGTGTGGTCACAGGACCTTAGTCTCGATCAATTGTGTGTGTCGACCTCACGCCCAACTTATAATGCTCCATTGGCCTGATTAATCTACATATGGAAACCCCACTATTCTGTACATCTCGGGCCTATAGCATAGGGCAAGGTGTGTGTGTGTATAAGGGGTAATGGTGCGGGCTAATATTGGTATGGTCACTGTTCACCCGGCCACCTGAATGTTTAACTAGTCAGGGGTATAAACACCTAGCTCCTGGAGGGGCTGGAGGGGCTGGAGGGGCTTGAGGGACTGGGGGTGAGGTCATGGCTTTTTTATATACAAGGAATGATTGCACGTCGCATTAACGTAATATGCCCCTCTGACTGGAATTATGGGCCGGATTTATAATAAAATTATAGACCCATTTCTTCAGATTAGTTATTGAGTAACTGGGCATGGTTTAAAAAAAGAAAATTTAATTTCAGTATCATTTCCCCCTTTATAATAAACGGAAATCATCTGTCTGTGATTGATAGTGTCCTGTAGAGTGCTGGAGGGGGAGGGTGGGGATATATACTACAGGGAGTGCCTCTTCAGGGTGTACCTGTATGATCGTACATTAAGTGGCACCATGGCCTATAGTGGTGAGATATAGCTTATAGTGTTACACGATACAATACCGAGATAACGCCTGGCACTAAGAGTGTCTAGTTTTGTATGTAATTGTCTGTTTGCGTTTTGTTTATGATTTACACCATTTATTGCTCACTGCATCCCTTTCTGCCTGCCCCTCTCTCTCTCTCTCTCTCTCTCTCTCTCTCTCTCTCTCTCTCTCTCTCTCTGTTATGTTATCATACTGACAGTGAGGACACATTCTTCACATAAATGGTCAATATCTAATGAAATATGCAATGAACTACAATACATCCTCTGCTATCGAAATATTGCACTCCATGTGTTTCCTCATCTAGATGGTAAAACATATATATCAATGACAGTGCAGCTGAACAGCAGAACGTATCAGGTCTATAGTTTACAATGCATAATGTATGTGTTATAAATAAGATAGGAGTCACCTACCATGACGGTACTGTGCACGCACCGCTAGCACAGACACCAGTAGTACCACCACCACCTGTGGTATACATGACATGGTTAATATCCCTCCTGTGTGTGGTATTAATGTAGTATGTACCCCTTAATACCACTCCTGTGTGTTCCTGTGCTAATGCTGCATGCCCTCTTAATACCACTACTTATCCTGTGTTAATGCAGAATTCGTCTCTGCTATATACGCAGGTGTCACACCTTGGTCCTGTCCCTACACTGGGTTCCTGTGTGTGTATACAGTGTTATCTCATCTGGTCTGGTAGTGTGACTATATATGTATACCTATCGAGCTGGTGTTCCAAGAGGTCTCATGAGTCCGTTATAGAGTTTAGGTGTGGCTATACTACCATTGATCATTGTTAGACTGCGTGTCTACTAAACCAACCAGACACATTTTGGCTATATTGCCAATAATTGGGACTTTGTATTTCCGTTTCTGAAGTTACCAGATCCTTCTTATTTCAATTTACACAGGGTACACGAGTTTCCTCATAACTAGTATATATGCTCCTATGTGTGACACTGTGAATCCAGTGTTGCAGCTTTAACCTGCGAAAGGTCTAGGATCTACAGAGGATGGCTTTCAAACTGAACAATAGCCAGGTAAATCCGCGTCCATATAGAAGTGTTACACCTTGGGTTGAAGGTTCACCACCTCAAATCACAACATACATTAGCAGGGGATCCCCTGATAGTATTTAGTTCCACACATGGCCACTGGGGGGGATAGGGGGATCAACTGGCGGCCATTTGTTTACATTGGTTGCATGGCAACGTGCAAATATTTGACCCGGTGGTCTTTGCTCGTGTAGTTAGCTCACCTGGGTGGGTGGATAAGGGCCCTGGAACATGGATATAGGAGTGGGGTATTGTAACATGGGTATGAATGGGCCCTGGACTCTGTATGCTAATGAGGGAATCATTATATTAGATTCTGATAATGTTAGATCAACTTGGTACACATAGTCTTTGTGTTTGTTGTGTAAATAAAGTTTGTGTATCGCGGTCCCTTTAGTGTTATGTCGGATGCAAATAAAATTCAGGTACTGACTTATATCATTGGTTATATCTGAAGGTGTTTTCATCAAAAGCACATTCTGATTTTGTCATCCCTCTTCATACCTTGCGGTGCATATCCTCGCAGGTTTGGATACAATTATTGGCCCCAGTTCAAGAGCAGCCAAATGCCCCGATAGTCAATCGATTATCTATCTGTCTTATCCCAATGCTGTTGAACGCTAAACCCAAACAAAGTTTGACAGTTTGAACAATTTTATTTGTATCACTTGTGACAACAACTAATTCACAAAGTATTGCTTGTCGATATATGAAATAATATGATATAATACACATGTAAAACATAATTATATAATGGTTATAATAAACTGTTTTTGTGACTTACAAATCTTAAGATACCTTCATAATTCAACACGATTTCAGGATATCTGTAGATTGAAGTCGAATTTAAATTAATTACAATCTGTATTATGTTACAGTTTAACATATTACCCTTTCTTGGCACCACTTAATGAGCCCTTATCTTATATTGTTGGCAAGCCTCATGAACGCAAGCCTTGCAAATAACCCACCGGCACTTCATCCATGCACAATGCTATATCTATAACATAAATATAACACATGGAACAGATTATACTTTATTTTTCCTGATATGAACAATGTAATATTGCACTGTGGTAAGACATAGCTAGCTACAGTGGCCCAAGAGGGCCAAATGTGACACTGAAACTAAAGTGATTTTTAAAAAAGGTTCAACTTTCGCAAAAAGCCCAATGCAAAAAGATACCTGTCACAAGCTGTTCTGCATAAAATTGACAGTGCACAGCACCCATTTCCTTTTTTTTAAACACTGTGGATATTTCATTTTCAATTTGGACTATTTTTTTCTAATCACTTTTTTCTAGATCAGTTTTTGGCCCTCTTGGGCCACTGTAGCAAGCTATGATGAGAAGGTGAGACAGATAGTTCAGCCGCAGAGTTATGATCTGTGAGTATGTTAGTTCAGAGAGTGTCCACCAGGGTCTCTATCAGTACACCACGTAGGTATACATCAATTAGAGATGGGTGTCTCTCTTCATAGTAGATCCTTTCTGCCAGGCAGTGTGTATAATTCTTTAAGGACTGCACGTCACTAAGATATGACATTTGCCGTCTTGATGTGCCAATGCAGCGCCGGTGAGTAACTGACCAGTGCTGCATTGGCAACGCTTTGGGAGTGTCTCAACCCTATTGGATCGGCATGATGCTTAAATTCAGTACTGGTGAGTTACTTGCCAGGGCTGCATTCGTGCATCATGCCAACCAAGGGCATGATGCATTAAGCCATCATGCCGTCCTTAAAGGTTTTATATGCTGGTGTGTGATTGTGCATCCGTCACAGCACTATATTTTCTTTATTTCATGATTAATAATACAATAATCATTCAAGATCAGTGCTATAGGAAGGTCTAGACATAAAAAAGTAAACCCCAATCAACCCATATTTCAAGCTTTACCATATCGTACTGTCTTGAACATTTTCATTTTGTAAATGTCTTTTGAAGTTCTTGTTAACATCACAGTCAAATTTAGTTGATATAAATGAGCTTCATGATAAACCCTTTAGCAATTAACACTGCCCACATGCCATTCTGTAAAGTTTAGGAACAAAGCCAATATCTCATAACATTGAAATGGGCATGTCAATACCATGATTATTATTTTTGGCTACATTTTGATACTACATTAATGTATAAGTCAAAAGTGTCTTGTCTGATAGTTAGACAATGGTGGGCGAGATTTCTGACTGCTGTGTTATGATTTAGCTAGAGGCAGTGGTAGTGGTGTTGGTAGCAGGTGCCACACTGGTGCCCCCTGCCACTGTAGCCAACCCCAGCTTGGTCTCATCCACAAAGTAGATCGCATAGATCTTCGGGAAGTACAAACAGAGCAGCGTTACAGACGGTACGATAAACAAACAACAGGCCAACAGCACAACCTGTTGAATCGAATAAAAAGCCGTAAAATAAGCCGGCAAAAACACCATCAATAAGAATGTTGTCGTTGACACCGAGACGAAGATGTACCACGACTCGTTGAAATTCTCGGGTAGTTTTCGGGTGAGGAAGCCGTATATGGCGCAGAGGAAGATGAGGAGGAGGTTGAAGGCGAGGGGAGGCAGGAAGCCGGTAAGCGCCTGGTGGCAGTACAGCTCAACATACTTCTGGGTGGCCACGGGCATGCGCAGCTGGGCTGTAGGGGGAGCTATGGTGCCTGTGGTGACTGCAATCACTACCTGTGTGGGAGGAGAATGTACAGAGAGTGTGGTGAATTGTCACCTGTGCTATGCGTCTTTAATCTTTTATCCCTTTAACCCTTTAAGGATACATGTCATCAAAAAGAATTATGTCGTCATGATGCACCAATGCAGCCCAGCAGATCGGCATGATGAATGAATGCAGCACTGGCGAGTTACTCGCCAGGGCTGTGTTTATGCATCATGACCAAGGGCATGGTGCATTAAGGTATCATGATGTTCTCTAAGGGTTAAAGACCGCATGATTTACTTGCCATATGGTTACATTCATGCATTACTGCAATAAGGCTCCCTCTGTCTTCAGAATCCCTGCCTCTGCTTCCGTTTCTAACTAGCTTTCTCTATCTGTCTCTATCTATCCCTCTCTCTATCTCTGACTGTTACACCCTTGTCACAGTGTCTGTTTTTGTGAATGGACTAACATTGATATGCCACACATGGGTAATTCAATGTGTTCCTACCCATATCTCTGGACATGGATTGGTGAATCAATTCCCCCTTGTACATTTCCCGGGGCACAAAACACCTTAAAATGGCTCTACAAATATATACATTTATATATAGACCTCCCCAACAAGCTAGCTACATGAGGAAGGTGAAGTTCACCTAAATTTCACTTTAAATGTGAGCATTGATTTAGTTTCATTTACAGTCTATACAGAACCGAAGTGGCAGGACACCTACCCCTCCACAACAGCATGATCTATATATGCTACAACGCCATCTGGGGAATATGACCTTCACTACAATTGATTGCAGCAGATATGTTCAGAGTGTCGATATACTGCCGTAGTCTTCTGTTACGAAGCACCAAACGTTTTGTACTTGGTGAACCAGAATAATCCAAACCAGACACAAAACAACGGCCTTAAGATGGAGGCATGTGCTTACATGGGAAATGCATCAGGTAGGTGGCCTGCAACTACTACTGATGACATAATACCACCTATTGCAAGCGTATCCCTCCACCTCAGACCTAAATGATCAAGAGAAAAGGGGTATGAAATATGCAGAACGCTGCACGCCTCTAATTTGAACTGCATACCACGCCCCTGCTCTCATTCCCTTTATAATGTCTCCCTTGAATTTCAGTGCTAACCTATCCCTATTTCACCTCTGGCCAAAAAAAGAGGTTTGTTTCAGGTCACCCGATCGACCCTATGTAAACAGGGCCGACCCTACGTTTTTTTTATGCAATTTTGGAGAAATTTTTATATTTTTACACTTTTTTGGGGTCAATCTTGGGTTTACAAAAGTTTTGAAAAAATCTTCCCATTTTCACACTTTTTTGGGGGGGGGCAGTTCTAAAAAAAAAGGTAAAAAAAAAGAAAAAATCCGACCTACCGACCCTAGAGTTTCATCCCATGTTACCTGAAACAAAACTTTTTTTTAATTTGGCCTCTGTTTCTGGTTTCTTTTTGTTTTAGGTTAAGTCTCTGTTTCTCGCTTTCTCCGTTACTCCCTCTGTTTCTTCCTCTATTTTTTCTCTATATGTCTGTCTATATGTTTCTGTGTCTCCCTGTCTCTCTCACCCCCCTGGCTGTCTCTCTCACACCCCCTGGCTGTCTCTCCCACACTCCCTGGTTGTCTCTCTCACACCCCCTGGCTGTCTCTCTCACACCTCCTGGTTGTCTCTCTCTCACAACCCCTGGTTGTCTCTCTGACACCCCCTGGCTGTCTCTCTCACCCCCCTGGCTGTCTCTCTCACACCCCCTGGCTGTCTCTCCCACACTCCCTGGTTGTCTCTCTCACACCCCCTGGCTGTCTCTCTCACACCTCCTGGTTGTCTCTCTCACGCCCCCTGGTTGTCTCTGTCACACCCCTGGCTGTCTCTCTCACACCTCCTGGCTGTCTCTCTCACACCCCCTGGCTGTCTCTCTCACACCCCCTGGTTGTCTCTGACACACCCCCTGGCTGTCTCTCTCACATCCCCTGGCTGTCTCTCTCACACCCCCTGGCTGTCTCTCTCACACCCCCTGGCTGTCTCTCTCACACCCCTGGTTGTTTCTGACACACCCCTGTCTCTCTCATCACGTATATCCGCCTCTTATTTTATGCTTATTTGTTCCACACTGCCGTCATTTTGTCACCAACCGTCCACATCTTCTTAACTTGGATCCACCCCCGGATCCACCCTTGCGCCAACAGCTAGTATATATACTAATGTTTGTAGTCTGTTATTTCAAACAGTAGACTGGTGATATGTCGGCACTTC
This sequence comes from Harmothoe impar, assembly GCA_947462335.1. Taxonomy (NCBI): domain Eukaryota; kingdom Metazoa; phylum Annelida; class Polychaeta; order Phyllodocida; family Polynoidae; genus Harmothoe; species Harmothoe impar. The sequence continues at coordinate 60,417,374 of OX381712.1, read as the reverse complement.
AAGTTATTATCCTATAAAATATAACATTGCTGAAGGCAAACATTTCTGTCTGGTGATATCATCTGTACACCAGATCCGAACATGAGGCTAGGCCCTAGGGATATACACGTATTTTGTATTGATATTGTTGGAATAAGAAATAATATGATGTGGCATCTAGGCCCTCTTTCAAATATTCTTTTAAAAATGCCCCCCGTTTCCCCAGAAAGGTGTCCTGTTGTTTTTTTGTTTTTTTTCTCCAAAATCTTCTGTCCCCGAGAGGGATGCACACTTTTTCTACCCCCTCCCGGGCTCAAATTGATCGCAAACAACACAATGTCACATGTTAGCTACATGAGGCGTTTTCGCTAAAATGGGGAATTCGTTTGGTCTCCCTCTAAAGACTAACACCCACTTACTAGTTCCTAATAACAGAAGATGCTCTGCGCATCCCCACACGAGGCATCCCTTCTACTTGACTTACACTGCTCAATACCAATTGGCTTACACTGACAATACAACAGCACAGGAGGTATGTCATACAAGTGTATTAGCCCAGCTACTTGTTTATATTTAGCATCTCCGATCACTCTGTCTATTTTAGTAGGTAATGATATGCACCCATAAAGGGTGCTAATTTCCTTTGACCCGAGTGCTGAAAATAATCAGCGAACTAAAAGAAGCAGGGGCAAGATAATGGTGTAGAAGTAAGTTTTTTGCAAAGCAAGATTACTATGTGTAGGATACATGTACCTTGATTCACTGATAATTTACTCCCGGCATTCTGGGTAGCTAACCACTAGCGGCCAATGATATACATAGATCCTTGTACCAACCTCCTCTCCCAAATTCCAAAACACCCAACCTGCCCTCATAATTATCCCCAATACCAGGTACATTGGTTATAGTATGTGAATAGCCATCCACTGTATGTCACCCGCACCCTATTCACTGGGCAGTATCACCGAAACTGAAGCATATTACTATGTCAGACCTCATTGCCTATTGCTCAATACACCCTCCCCTCTCTACAATCTAATTGATCATTGATATTCAAGGCACTACTTTCAGGTGTCTATCCTTGCTGAATAAAGTGCATTGTCAGTGACAAAATACTGCGTAATGGTAACGTGGCAGTAAGGAACTATCCAGGAGGGGGGGTGGGCATTCCCTATATTTCTTATATATAGTTGATATATATATATATATATATATATATATATATATATATATATATATATATATATATATATATATATATATGTGAACATCACCTTAAATCTAGAACCCTTTCCACGGGAGGCAATGCAACAAAATAGCACCCTTTTAAGGCAAACCAAGCCTTAAAAATACCCTAATCAATGGGGGCAAGAAAAGTATGACAGAATTATCAAAAAAAAAGTCTTATTTGGGAAAATTGCAATAACAAATAAATCATCTCAAAGATTAATTTGGCCTTCAAACGTCTCCCCTTTTTACCAAAATTACCTTAAAAGCAACCCTTTTCAAGGGCCCTTGCGGGTCCGTGCCTAGGGTCTAAAATCGTTGAAATCCTTGAAATCATGTTTACACATAATAACCAAAGTTGAGAGAGTGCCCCCTCCCATGGGGGGGGGGGTACTATAATGCTAACCTGTATGAGTAGTAGAAAGATGCAGATGGTGAGCTGAGCCCGCGACTCGACAAGCGCTGGTTTCTTGGTGCCTTTACGTCCAGCCGCGAAGATACGGTAGATACGGTTGGTCTTAACGAGCAGTGGGGCGTAGATGAAGGTGATGGTTAGACCAAACCCAAACCTGTAAGTCACAAGCTCCTGATTATGTTTAAAGTGACCGATGATTAGGTCTCAAAAATCAAGCAACAATGTTCAATATGGCCATACTTCGTATTCTATACGTACATTATTTAACTATATAAGTTTCATGATCAATTTGAGACTTTTGGAGTGAATGCTATAAGTCTGCCCATTGAAGATACACTGTTAAAGACTATAATGCTTATTATAGAAGAAGAAATTGTATACACTGCTTTTAGCGTCATGAACACGAAAAGCCAGCGTCAGATCAAGCCTATTTATGAGATGTTTTATTAGAGCCAGGCAATGAAAGATACAAACACTATACTGCCAGGATGCTACTGCCATAACTTAAAATGAGAAACACACGTTAAGTAATGATGATGAATGTAATTTAGATGTAAAAAACACTAGATGGGTAAAATATCGTCGGCTAATTTGGCTAAAGCTAAATAGAGCTAGGATCGTATATCTATGCTGAACAAGAAGATTAGCAGAAACTGTACACACCTGTTGATGATACACATAAGGTTGTTGGGTTTGGCGACGTAGAAGACAATAGTGATGTAGGCTAGCAGGATACCGACCAGAATGATGCTGCTCAACTCGCGACTTGATGCCTACATACGCAAACATAGAAAAAATGTGAATATACTAATGACTGTAGTAAGAAAAATGAGCAGAAGTCAGATGTGCCAATTCGTACATGTGTTTCTCAGTTTCTAGTATTCACTGAAAAAATAAACTTGTCTCCAGACTCGTCTAAGTGACTATCATAAAATAAACGATTCAAAGGTTGTCTGACCTATCAGGTTTCCATCCCACGAAAAGAATCTGGAGCTGGCAAATGTCAGGTTTTGGGCTGGCACAAGTGGGTCTTTTATCTCTAGCTAGAAGACCCAGTTCCTTGGCACTTAGACAAGTTTTTAAATTGTTTATTTCGTGACAGTCACTTTGAAGAGTCTTGAGACAAGTTTACTTTTTCAGTGTTATTGATCTTGGTTTGTAAAGAACAAGGGATGTTACCTTAAGCTCAACCTATTGGATGATGCAGAGTGTGGTTTGATCTAATTAATCTCTGTTAATCGCATCTTCAGCAAATTGCAATGGAGGGGATGTTTAGCAAGTCTCAGATTATGATGGCTCATTGAAATATCTTAGCAATCCATTAAAAACTTGAAGCAATTCGGTTAAACGCAAGATGCTCCTTTGACACCATGATGAATGCACCTCTAGTGAATAGCTCGCTTGTACTACATTCATGCCCTGTGTCTATATCTTAGGGGAAAGGATACACTCAAGAAAAGTCAGTTTGATAGCACAGATATAGTACCAGTGAGTTACTCGCTGAGGCTACATTAGTACATCATTACCACAAATAGACAAGAGCCTTGGTACACTATGCAGTCTTTAACGTGTTAATATAACACCCATAAAATTTACAAAAAAAAACTGTATGCATCATACCTTGATGAGTCTGTTGTTCCTCTGTATCATATAAACCAGGGAGGTCATCAGTGTCAGAGACACTCCCAGACAAGCCATAAGGAGCAGGCCCAGGGACACAGAGTCAGACCACACCAGGAAGGTAGGGCTTATAGGCAGGCACATGGTCTGGGAGTCCTCGTCCGGCCAGAACAGCTCGGGGCATGAAGCACATGCCGTGTAATTGTCTATCAAGATTTCGTTAGACCGGCACGTCTTGCAGTCCCAGCAACAGGGTAGGTCCTGCAATAAAGCACAAAGGGAAATCATATTTGAATAATGCAAATATACTACATTTTGGTAAATGAGAAAGTTTTTCAAGTAACTTTGACAGCAGAAACTACAGTGAAAAAAATGATGCAGTTCATAAGTTGTTTCATCAGTTTCTGATTTTCGCTCACCTTTCGTGAGTAATATTCCTTAGCTTCACATGGGTAGCTGCAGAGTGACTCGGGTATTTCGGCAGTCTCGGGAGGTCGTCGAGACGGTTTCTTCATGTAAATATCCCAGTCTATAACTGCCTCGTCCACACTGATAGCATTGGTCTCCTGCCGCCACACAGCCACTTCAACAAACACCTACAAACAGCAGAAACACTGCATGAATGTCTGCATTTAAGTTTAAAAATAGATATATGCTCAAAGATATACTTAAAGTTGCTAAGGTTATCCGTTAAGGCATCTTAAATCTGCACATTCATGCAGTGAAACAAACAATAAGTGAAATCAATAATGGGAGATTTGATCCTATAAGGATGGCATGTTTTCTTAAAGCAACCTTAGTTCAGTTTATTCCATTTTAACCTATACCTACCTTCTTGGCAGTAGCCATGTACTGGCGGATGGAATAGGAGCCAATCATGTCACCTTGGGGGTCAAACTTGATATTAGTACTATAACCATCAAATGATACACGACGCAGGTAGGGCAGGAGCGCTTTACCGGTGACACACTCCCTCAATACAGCTTTATTGGTGAAGGCTGTGGGACAGGTGTCTTTTATAAGGGCCTCTATGCCCCGGGCAAACACTATAGGAGCATCCATATCAGTTGAGACCTTCTCCCCAACTTCTTGGTCCAAATAGGGAGTATTTTCATAGTCCTGGCAAGGTTTAAGCCCATTTGTGGCATTAGCATTCCAGCTACAGTCGTATAGCCACTGCCATAGGTCAGCCATCCATGGATTGTTTGGGTTGTTCTTCGGGGTTAGGCTTAGATAGTGCTTTTCAAAATCTGGGACTCTTCGACCGGTGAAGTGGATGACCATAGCCCCATCAGCCGGTGAACCATAATCTGTATCACTCATAGTGTCTCCTCCAATGATTACAAAATACCCACGGAGTCCAAGCATGTCGATCGTCTGGATCACCATATCCAGGTGAAACGGTTCCAAGAAGAGAATCAGTGCCCTTGCTTTACCATTTTCAACAAGCCTATTGAAAACCTCCCCCATACCCTCAAGGGTTAGCTCAGATGGGACCATTTCAGCAATACCAAAGCAAATCCCCTTATCAATTGCACCTTTAAGGGTCAGCTTCCCAGCATTCTCTCCATAGCTTCCCTCAGAGTAGAGCAAGAAGGCATAGGTCCAGTCAAAATAAGTCAGAAGATCCAACATGGCGGCTGCTTGGAAGCGGTCGGGTGGGACGAGACGTAGGTAGTACTCAAAGCGGGATTTATCGCTTAGTTCATCACTTGTGGAGAAGTCAGCAACGACCGGGATGTGGAAGATGGACATGAGACTGGAGAGGAGGACGGCCTCACGACTGGACGCCGGGCCCGCTACACCAACCACATCAAACCTGAAAGAAATCAGAGTGATTTTGAAATAAACTTGACCAACCTTTATTGAGAAGTGAGTTCTACAGTGTTCCTTGGCCATATAACCTCTCAGAATGGTTTTTGATGAGATAATGATGTATTTTGATCTATATCTATTTTATATTTTATTTAACATTTTAAAATACATATCTTGGAAAGTAGTCTCTGCCCTATACAAAAACAGGATATTCAAAAGAATACACGCTCAATGATTATGCCACTTTAACTCACCTTTGGGCCCTGTCCATCCTGACCCACTCCCTTTACATACCATTATCAGTGGGGTCAGATATTTGAACACAAAAAAGTTGATAAAAAATCCCTAAGCAAATTAAATAAACTCACCTCTGAGGCTCTGCTCTGCATGTGCCTTCCTCCTGGGTTACATCATCAGCAGGGTCAGGAATCAGGAAAGTGGCCCTAGCCAGACAGGCCAGGTCCCTGCCACAAGTATCCATGATGACAAACCCTAAGGTAACATTGGGCAGCAGATCCTGCCTCTTGTTAATCTGCCTGATACTATAGATAAAGGCCTCTACATACTTCACCCTATCAGGGGAGTAGAGTCTCCCTGTGCATAACACCCCCTTAGAGCCCTTGCTAGTTACCTTTACCATAAAGGCTAGGTTAATGTCCTTATCCTCAGCATAGCAGTCCATGGGGAGGCCAGGGACCACTTGGACACTGTGGATGAGCGTGGGGAGATTGGTGAGGGTGAGAAGGAAGAGAATTGAGTGTTCGAGTCTCAAAGCCATTATGGTGGCTGTAACTGTTTACGTTCAAGATGGGATGGGGAGGGCAGAGAAAATGACTGTCTAACTCAAATAGTGAGATCGCGAATCAATTGAGATTCTCTTAATGCTATTAAAAGCCGGTTCATTTCTCTCGTTGCTGTGTACTGCTGTAGGTCCAGTCCTTCTTTTTTTATAATGTCACAACCGCTTACATGTCATCCTTGATTATCTAGTGTATCATGTTCAAGTCACATGAATTATAGTTGAAATTCAATTATGCCCTCTCACTCCTGCTGTCTGTAAAAAGAAATAACTATGATAGTAAATAGACCCGCATATCACCTCTCAATATATACATATATAATGTAATGTTTACCAGTCCTCCAGCACCTTTTATGCAATTAATCTTGTATATCAGTGAGATTGTATAAATGCTGTGGCATCTGGTTGCTGGTACTCTAGTATCCTGGGCCACCTGGACATTAATCTCCCACCTTTTCTATATAAGATCCAGAGTAGGGTCCTGGCACCACTCTGACTGTTGCTGCAGGGGCAATAACAGCTGATAGCGACGGGTCCACTGAGGTTCCCCTGGTAAAGGCTAAGGTGGGAGCCACACGATCCCTTAGGCAAATTGGGCCTGGAATCACTGCAATGGTTCCTCCATAAGTCAGTCTCAGTATACCTTCCTAAAGAGATCAGAACTTCCCAGTGCTGGTATGACAACCAATGGTACCAATGTAGGAATAAGTCATTGATTTTATGACTGCCCTGGTAAAGGCTCAGATGGAAAGCACACAACCTCTCTGGCCACTGCAATTACCGCAATAGGTTAGTCCCTCCTTTAAGACAAGCCAGTGTCAGTATACTGTGCATCAAACCAGTTACCAGTGTAGATATGACTACCGAGGCTATGTGCAGGCTCCTGCCCTATGACAGGGTGGGTGCATCACCTGTATGCTGTAGGTATGGTAGGAGCAGGTAGCTACCTACAGACATACCACAGTACATCACTCATTATATATACAGGATACCAGGTGGGCCACTCCCCAACTGATTGGTTGGAGGATAGAGACAGTACCCCGTCCTTGTGGTAGTTGTGCTAGTGGGTGTCTTCATCAACATCTAAGATCATAGGGGTAGTTCCTAAAGGTAGTTCCTTAAGGGGAGGGATGCCTCTTGCCGATTGGCTAGTCCCGATTGCACAGGATGTTGCACTTTTTGCATTGGTTGGTGTATTGTTTTAATTCATGTGCCTCATACATGACGTTGTGAACAGATTGAACAATGCTCCTGCATGTGGATACCCTTATTTCTCCAACTATGTCATCCAAACCCAAAAGGTTATTATTCAAATTCGACAGAATGAAATATCACCTTAGAAAATATATGTAACAGAGTGCATGTTCTTCAGCCTATTGCTGATTTATAAACTACTGACAGAATTTGCCTTGGTTATGCTGCCGAAGCTATGCGTCCATTTTTAGAGGTTGGTGTAATCTTAATGCTAGAATTACATGTGATTTGTCTGTTTTGATCACTGTTGCACTTGAATTACATCTCTTCGTTAAAACACCATGTAATATGTCTGGATATTCAGAAAGTATATGGTATAGGGTGAGAGAAGGAGTCCCACCCTGTCTAGATTCTAGCCATGTTAATAATGTGATTTCCACTTGGAGTTCTTCCCAACATCTCTTCGTTAAAATACCATGTAATATGTCCGGATATACAGAAAGTATTGACTATTGACAGTTTGAACTGTCAATACCAGGATATGATTCCCTTATTGACAGTTCAAACTGTCTATAAGGAAAAAAAGATTCTCTTATTGACACTTCCAAAAAGGAACTGTCAATAAGAGAAAACGAATCTCTTATTGCCAGTGTGAACTGTCAATAAGGGAATAATATCCTGGTATTGACAGTTTGAACTGTCAATAAGAGAAAAATATCCCACTATTGACAGTTTGAACTGTCAATAAGAGAAAAATATCCCACTATTGACAGTTTGAACTGTCAATAAGAGAAAAATTTCCCACTATTGACAGTTTGCAAAACCGATTTTGGGACAAAACCGATTATGGGGCAAACCCCATTTTGGGGGCAAAACTAATTTTGAGGGCAAAACCGATTTTGGTGAAAACAACACTTTTGCTTAAAAAAACACTTTTTGACTCCAATGTCAGTGAGAACTGTCAATAAGACAGAAATATTCCACTATTGACAGTTCACATGAGGAACTGTCAATAACAGGAATAATTTCCACTGTTGACAGTGTGAACTGTCAATAACCGAAATATTTTCCACTATTGACAGTTCGCACTGTCAATAGCGTTTTTTTTAACGTATTGGGTATAGGGTGAGAGAAGGAGTCCCACCCTGTCTAGATTCTAGCCATGTTAATAATTACTTGCTACCACGCTGCTGTGGGGAATAGATGTGGATCAACAAGGGAAAAGGGACCTCCGCGGGGGATTTTTAGTACCAACTTTGGCCACCAGGGGGCTCCATACAGCCAAAAAGGACCAAGATATAGCAAAAACCTGTCTATACTACTTTTTTATGTAGAATATGAAAGGCCACGTTAGAAGATTCTATTTTTGGTGAAAACATTCCATATTTGGAATGGAAAAGAACGTTTTTGGGCCTAAATTGGTGTTTTTGCACACATTGGTTGCCATGGAAACATGATTTTCATTCTAAATCCAAAAAATTTTAAAATTGAATGAAAGAAGGCCCCAAAACAATTTCTATGCTGAAAACAGAATGTAAATACCATTTTTAGATCAAAAGCTGTGACCAATTGTTTGAAAAAGTTAGGATATTTGGTAATTAGCATTTAGATAGGAATATCTCTAAAACAAAGGAAGATAGAGCTTATTGGCATTTAAGATTGGACAGTGACCAACCATATTCAGAGAGCCAGTACTCAAAAACTAGAAGTGGTACCTGCTTATAAAAGATATCACTGGAAAGCTGATGACATCAATTTTATTATTGAGTTTTTACCTTGGAGGACCCTTTTCCTTCGACTGTCCACAGATACTAAGGGAGGAGACAGTGTGTTAATATCATATATGTTAGCCCCTTAACCCTTTAAGGATGGCCTGTCGCTAAACTGGCATTTGTCCCCATGATGTACCAATGCAACCCCGGCAAGTAACTCCAATTGGTGCATCATACTGACTCCTCAGGAGTGTATCAACCTTATAGGGTAGGCCTAATGCAGCACCGGCGATTTACCGTCCTTAGAGGGTTAAAAAAGATCACACAGACGCCATGCTTTAGCTGATCAGCTGATTTGTATGAAGCGTGGTTCTTGTGTTATGTTTGATACATGTGTTTCATCTTCATATCTTTTCATGTTTTCAAGTTAAGATAATCTCTGTATTGTTGAATAGAAATTAAGGGCTATTCACATCAACATAATTATAGTATTCGTGGGTGGTGGCACAGTCATGAATATGAAAAAGGTTTGGCTACCTGCTGCCAATTTTCCAAACAGCTAGGGTTCCCAATTGACCCTTGCCTATTTCAAACTGCACTACAGCCATCAATCGACAGAAACTCTCTGCATTATGGGGATAGTGCAGAGACCCCCAGAGGTTTCATGGGAAAATGTATAAATGATTTGATATCGGCACTCAAAATGTTAATGCAACCAAGCAACACTATAAGGGCCTTGGCCAATGATACATTGCAACATGGCTGTAATTATCGCATATTGCAAATTACCTTGAATTTTCCTATAAAAGCAGAGTTTTCCCACCAAAATCATTCTGTGGATTATGGCCATTAGGGGATGCATGCATGGTGAACATGAGGCATAATTAGTGGTTAACCCTCTCTGCTTAGTCCCTCTTCATGATACCTGTCCCAGCTAACAAAAAAAACGTTATTTTACGTCAAAATAACGTTCTAAACTTTACATAACGTCATGCCATACTAAAGATCCTTAGAAAAACGTTGACATATAACGTTATATAACGTTATAAAATGGTGTATAACGTTATTTGTTTACTGGGGTATATAATGTACATAACTGTATTATGTCCTTTCCTGCTTCCAACATGATAATTCCTCAGTGTTCGCTGTATGATAACAAAGCTGTTCTCGATGTAACCCGATTTCCGATATATAAAGGTTATGCTTGTTTAATGACCTTATACGCAGCCCGATATTGACAGAGGAACAAGGATCATATTCTATCATACAGCAGTGTAGTATTATATTGGTGTTATAGATAGCATTGGCATATCTATTCTGTACATTATAAGTGATTATCATAAACATATAACAAGATCATCTTGCACTGATCTATGTATGCTGGTGATAATGCTATCCTCTTTACCTTTTAGACCTAGAGTACTGAGTAAGCACTTTTGCTACTTATCATCCTCACCTATATACAATAAATACGAAATGGGCAGTGTGCAGCAGTGGGAATAGAGAATGACAGAGTAAATGGTTTTGCACTGCGATTTACCGAACAGTACGATTCACAAACAACAATTGCATTTAGGCTGACACGCAACCTCAGATATACACTACCATATTATGGTAGTACAAGTGTTGTCCCAACGTCTCCTTGTTGGAGTGTACTGGTAGCATACCAACCTAGTCTAACTATGATAAATTAAATTAATTATTCTCAGATGATTATTCACCCCTGAAGATCTGGAACTGAGGGGAGTTTGACTGGGGTGGTGCATCTGTCAAAGGGTGACGCGGGTGTCCTAAGGAGCTTGATGACAACCCAAATCCAATGTAGAGTAAAAGGGCAGAAGCTCATTGATCTCGATTTTCAGTAGGAATACAGACCATAAAAGCCTGCATGGCCTATCGATCACTTTGACATTAACAGTTTGAAGCAAGGTGTGTGGGAACGGTTATTAAAAGGATAGCAGGCTATTGAAAGCCCAGCAATGATACCAACGTTGCATTTTGATCTCTCAGCCGTTAGGCTAAGGCTCGATATGTCAGTGGGTTAGATGGTATACATAGCAGCTTTAACCGACATTAAACACCGACCCGCTCTATATATATAGGGCTGAGTCCCTGCCCCAGCTCCACTTTGACTGTTGCTGTTGGGGTACCGAGCTTTGGGCTTTTTAGGGCGTTGTTTTCTACATGTATACGATCATGAGGAGGTGATGATACACATGCTATTGCACCTAGAATCATACCAACTTGTCACCCCTGTGAAAATTTACTTGTGCAATTTCATCTTTGGAGCTATTCGCAGGGAAAAAAGGACAAAACACAATACCTAACCCTGGTGCTGCGCTTGGCCATGTAGACATTTTTTGTGGAGTTTTCTAAGAATAGTCCAGATGAAGTTAAAATTTTAAAGTTGCAGTTAAAATTAAAATAAATCTATGCAAAGATTGGGACAGTACCATTTTCAGGTTAGGAAAAACATACAAAAACGTTATCATCCCTTTAGATTATGTGATCTGAATCAAATATCTTTTCAAATTTACATAATTCATTTTCATTTTATTTAGTGCCATTTCGTCAGGACAAATGTACAATATAGATTCTCCCAAAGAATGCAATATAAAAGAGATTTGCACCGACATTCAGTCAGTGTATAGTAATCCGCATTACGGACAATATGGCAAAAGGAATGTTCAATTAATCAAAGTCAATGAACAATAGATATGAAAGATACCTTCACAAGAGGATATTTGTGTTGATACATACTTCTTTCTGAAGGACGCCACAGGTCTCCCAGATGGACGAGGTAAAGTTTTCATAGAGATAAAGTTCTCTGCGTATCGACATTACAAATTGACGAAAACGTATACTACTTAAGATTAAAGTCTGCAATGTCTTAGAAATGCTTTCATGACATGTTGGTACTGTGGTCTCTTTTCATAATCAACCACATTGGAAATGGCCCTGTGTATTGACTTTCTTGAGACCTCCACATGTGCCGCACAACACACATATAACGTAATGTGCCTCCTGCCTAAAATATGTTGCTGCTACTTTCGGTCAATAATGTCTTTGGACTTCTGTTGGAAGACCATAGATAAAATGTACACTGTGTACAAGGGTACAAAATGCGATCCATCTCAGTTAGCCCTGTAACAGCTACGTGTTGTCTTTCAAAAGTTTCTTGGTCATTCTGTCCGCAGACACGCTGCATTGGTACATCATGCCGATGTATAGGGAGTGTATCAGCTCCGTACGGTCGGCATGATGCATGGATGCAGCACTGATGTGTTAAATTCATGCATTATGACCCAAAAGGAGCTGAATGCATTAAAGCACTGTGTTGTCTTTAAATGGCTAACCCCCCCCCCCCCCCCCATTATTCCCCACAAAAGACACGAGTGGGTAGTATTGGCCTTTGCACTTATAGCGTTTGTGATATACGAGATTGAAACTTTCCTGGTTATCGGAAGCACTCAGCTAACCACAAGATCCATCAGTGGGTATTGATGGTAATGCATTGTCTGTAACGGGTGGTGAGTGAAACTTAAGGGCTAGCGTCTTCCTCTGCTGCCTTGTAGACAAAGTATAGTACTTCAAGATCCCAGTGGGCACAATGGTCAATAGCTGTTCCACTATGATCTAGCGATTTTGACGATTTTGAGCCGAAGGTAGCTTGATTTGACTTTATGGATGGTTTTGCCTTCGTGGTTGATTTTAAATCCATGGTCGAGTTTGTCCATGTGGGCGATTTAGATCTCAGGGTAGATTTTGATCCCATGGTCCTTTTTCTAATCCATGGCCGATCATGTTTCCAACACAATTACTTCTTAAAGGCATAGAACTTGCTTCCCCGGCAGCAACAGTCGGAGTGCAGACATGACAGGTACTCAGACGTTTTATAATGTGGGCCGGGGTCTAATTACGTCACTTTTCATCGTCATGAAGTCACCAACTGATGTCAGTTGCGACGTCATATATATGACATCACTCAATGACGTCGCAAGGTGTTAACAATGTTAAGGGTACGATAATTTGCCACCAACAAAGAGAAAACTGCAGCCATTGGTAAATGGGGAACTATCAATAAGGCACTATTCATGTAGTTTCCAAGAGGGAGTGTCGAAAACAAACTTATGCACTATCAGACTATTGACTGTCATTATCAGGAATTCTCTCTACTATTGAGAGCTTGAACTGTCAATTGCATTTCTGCTAATAAATAGCCCTTGAAACACAAACACTGACAAAGGACCTTGAATTGACTCTGGTGAATGAATGGTGATGTTAATAACCGTTCCTAATCCCAGATTGGTATGGATGTGGCCGCTGACCTAACAACTAGCTGAACATTGTTCTCTGAATCCATTTGAAGGCCGCATAATGCTTTAATACACTGTGCACTTAATGGTCATGATGTACTAATGCAGCCCAGAGTGCTTCATTAATGTATCATGCCGACGCTTCATGAGTGTAATAACCCTGTAGGGTCGGCATGATTCAGCTTGAATGCAGCAATGACGAATTACTCATCAGAGCTGCATTCATGTATCACGAGGACAAAGGATTTGGCGCATTAAAGCACTATGCTGCCCTTAAATGGTTATGAATATGATAGATGGTGTTAGAGTACCGCAGGTCAGTACAGAAAGGATCAGTCGGGTGGGTCATTCAGCTTGTAACTTATGGAGGGGTTCCACCACTATATATGCTTGTCATTTGAATCTTTTTAGGGCTGCATAGTACTTTAATGTGCTATGTCTTGGAGAAGAAAGCTGTCATTGCAAAGAAAGCTGTCAACTGTTAAATGATGTGATGTTTAGGAAGAGACAGACAAGACTAAGGGCCATGTTCCTGAGAACTTAATGTTATGGTCCTTAAAGTATACTGTACCCTTCTTTTTATTTATTTTTGGGGGAGGGGGGGCAGTCCACTAAAATAAAAATTAATACAGTCTCATTTTGGTCAAAAACCATGGGACCTTTTAGTGAAATTCAGAACTATTCCTGGGAACTGTAGCGTTGATAGGTCATTTGGATAAAACGTACCATTGCCACCCGCATACATGTCACTGTGATATGTATAGCAAACATATAAAGTACCCCAACTACCCTCCATAATATAAGTATGGTTTATAGGTTTTAGATGCTGTTCTAGTGTTGTAGGCCCACTGGCACACTCACCTTGTCACCTACGTCACCTACGTCACCTTGACAACGCTACCTCCCACCACAAAATGGCGGCTACGTCACAGAGGTCAGACAGAGGTGGTCCAGGACGGGTACAAGACGTATAGATGTCGGCACCTCCCCCCTGACCCCCCAGGGGGCGCTCGGGGCAGTCACTGACACCAAGTAGCCTGGTACTCTCGGCCTTACTTTATTTTAGAAGTTTTCAAATACATATACAATAAATCATATATGCATACATTAAAGCACAACTACAACAACAGAAGATTGGTGTCGATGACAGAAATGATGCTTTTATTTCTGAATATAATTATATCACTACGTTTCGGCTTATATTAGCCTTCATCAGGTTATCCTTTTTCCATGTACCGATCTCTATCAGTGTCTATAGCCTAGTTATATAAGGACAAAGGTTTTAAAAATAATATTATGTCATACGTAAACAATGTATGTAGCGATAGGTTACATGTTGCGTACTGCTACATGTACCGTTACTTTCTGCTTTCTGAAACTCCCTGATGGAAAATCGGAAGGATTTGTGATAGTGGATATTTCCGATTTTCCGATTTTCCATCCGGCCCCAGGCTTCATTAGAGAAGAAATCGGTTACAGTGGAATCCACTTTTAATGGCCACAAACAAAAACGCTATTGACAGTTCGAACTGTCAATAGTGGAAAATATTTCTGTTATTGACAGTTCACACTGTCAACAGTGGAAATTATTTCTGTTATTGACAGTTCCTCATGCAAACTGTCAATAGTGGAATATTTCTGTCTTATTGACAGTTCCCACTGACATTGGAGTCAAAAGATTGTTGTTTTTTTTTAGCAAAAGTGTTTTTTCACCAAAATCGGTTTTCCCCTCAAAATCGGTTTTGCCCCCAAAATCGGTTTCGCCCCATTATCGGTTTTTCCCCAAAATTGGTTTTTCCCCCAAAATTGATTTTGCCCCAAAAATCGGGGTTTGCACTGAAAATCGGTTATGCACTAAAAATCAGTTATGCACTGAAAATCGATTTTTCCACTAAAATCGAATTTCCACCAAAATCGAATTTGACACCAAAATCGAACTTTATACCAAAGTCGAACTTTACACCAAAATCGATCTCAGGGTTATGACAGTAGTTATAAGGAACTGTCAATAAGAGAGGAAATTCCCACTATTGACAGTTCGTTGAAGAACTGTCAATAATGGTATAATTTACCACTATTGCCAGTTTGAACTGTCAATAAGAGTAAAATATCCCACTATTGACAGTTTGAACTGTCAATAAGAGGAAAGTTTTCCACTATTGACAGTTTGAACTGTCAATAGCTAAATCAAGGTGGGCCGGCTATTGACAGTGCAAACTGTCAATAGTGGGATATTTTTCTCTTATTGACAGTTCAAACTGTCAATAGTGGGATATTTTTCTCTTATTGACAGTTCGAACTGTCAATACCAGGATATTATTCCCTTATTGACAGTTCACACTGGCAATAAGAGATTCGTTTTCTCTTATTGACAGTTCCTTTTTGGAAGTGTCAATAAGAGAATCTTTTTTTCCTTATTGACAGTTTGAACTGTCAATAAGGGAATTATATCCTGGTATTGACAGTTCAAACTGTCAATAAGGGAATTTTATTCCGTTATTGACAGTTCGAACTGTCAATAGTCACGGCCATCTACAAAACCTTCCTGAATCAGTCACGTTAACATGATTCTGGTATGCTTATGGAAGTCCAGTATTTCCAGACTGCAAACTAGTAATGCAATGCTGGACTCCCCTTCCATTCTCTTCCAAAGCTCCCAAGAGTTCAGCATTACCCAACAATGTCGCCTGATTCTCGCTGCAATGTCTGCCCAAGGAGACATTTAAACGGAGAGACTGACCCTCAATTTACTTTCTCTGTGTAGTGTTCTGGCGAGAAAAGAGATAGAGAGAGTCAGTTTAAATGGTCCTGACAATTGTTGGCTGTTCCCTGAGAGAGCCACTTGACTCCCTTTACTTCATCTGTATATTACTCCAGTGGAATTATTCAGGAGCCCAGTCTACTGTCCCACTAGGCACGAGCCACAAGAGTGCACAATCAGAAATATGTAAATGTCCTGAATCTGGATGAGAGGGATTTATGCACTTGGTTGATGCTGAAAGAAAAAGTAAGTAATCTCTTTATTGATACATTTTATTGTCATTATGCATATCATATTTTGTCCCTTTTTGGGGGTTTTGCATGGACGTGATATAGGCCTGTCGATGAAATGTACACACACTCGTGTATGATATGTGTGCCTTTGTGGTATAATATAGAAGAGCTATATGAATTTCAAATCCTTTGGCATTTCTATTTTCTATCATTTTCTCAATGTTTCTCCAGCTTGTTTTCGGTGCTGTTTACTGGATTTAATTGCCCTTCACACATGCACTGCCTACAGATACATGAGGTTTTAACAGTCATTATGATTATATGTGCTCAAGCATTCCTCTTACTTCTCCTATGTAGGACTATAGTAATAAAGTATTATCAATATTAGCCCAAACCAGTCTAATTCTTTTTATGAGCTATTCCTATTTCTTGCTGATTTTAACAGCTGCTTGAATTCGGATACCGAGTTTTAAAGGGAGGCAAATATGGACTTTGTTTCACTGGAAATAACTTCAGACTTTGGCTAGTCTGACCACCGGCTGGTTGCAGGCACCGACGTCAGAGCAGCCTGGAAGAAAGGTTCCCAAAGTCTATTGACGATTGACTGTGTATTGTAGGAATGGGACACTAAATACCTCGGTGATGTTCAATATATGGACCAAACCGTCTTGACATTTCCATCGTCATAATTATATGCTACAGGTAAGCGCAATTCTGTTCATCTATAAATGCTTTTGCTGCTTGCTAGTTACCTTCCACCCTTGCGAAAGTGGTATAGAGTAGATTCACCATGAGTCGGACACATACCCTGAGACGGACATTGACATTTGAGGGTATTCATGTAAACTACGACTTCTAGTGTATGTTTTTTTTGGAAAGAATAACACTTAAACTTTACACTAGTTCAAAAATAAAGAGCTTAAAATGCTTAAATGACCACAAAATCAAGTGTCCGTCTAAAGGTATGTGTCCGACTTAAGGTGACTCTGCCCTAGCGTTTACAGCTGTATCAAAGTTAGCTTTGGTGCATTGCATGTCGTCCTCCCCTTAGCATCCCCAAGAGCTGGTAATGTTTTATTTAAAGGAGTGCCACTCAAATGTAAAAGAAAAGTTGTTTCTCATCACAAGGGGGTGATAAATACGAAGAGGATGTTCTTTATTCTGTTTCTTTACTAGGGGAGGGGATAGAGAGAATCCTTTCGCGAACACTTTTCATATTTTAGAGGTTAGGCGTCCCTTGTCTGAAAAGGTTTCTATAATGCAACTTATTTCTAGCCCAACTCATTGCAGACAGCATAGGCTTTAATTCGATACCAAATATGTCAATTTATTTTTTTTCAAGAAAAAGAAAGCTTTTCCCCAAATCATGATTTTCATGATGCGCGCACTGATTAGAAGCCAGTAAGGACCGTATAAAAAAGGATAAAATTTAATAAGGAGATGCAGGTTCCTCTTTAAGGGACCCCTTGAGGATTATGCTGTGGATGCAGGGTGAGAGATAACATATTAGATTATAGCATAAATCATTCACTGCAAGGTAAAGCCAAACCAATGAAGAATAGGATATGACATAAGATATGATGTCCTTTGATATGATGGCATGAGACGTTGCTAATTAACTCGCCAAAGCTGCATTCATGTATCATGTCACACGTACAGGGTTGATGATGCAACAATGTAAAGCCCGTGAGTAACTCACCACCACTGCATGACTAAATTGATGTTGCTTTGATACAATAATGCTATCATTAAAGGGGCATTCTCACCACTCACACTTAACCACATAGTATACTAGAACAGTACTAGAATTGCGAGTGGGATACGCTCGGTGAGAATGCCACGTTAAAGGGTTGATAACTTCACATCATATAGCCTATATTTTCAGGTATGACGTCAGGACACTACACCAGTGACGACCCCAGCCTGGGGTGGCTGCGGGTCGTCAGGCTTGTCGTCATGGTAACTTTCATCCTCTCCTGCATCGCCGCACTCCTCTACTTTCGCCGGAAATCACCCAACTTCCCATCCCGCCTGCCAGCACTGAATCTTCTCCTATTATCACTCACTAATGAGTTGCTGATTACTTTCCCAGCGGTTGTTAATGCCCCTCCTGGCGGTGATGGGGGCTCAGAGGGGTGGACACTCGGGGTAACCTTTTGTCGGTTCCACACCTGGACCGTCCGGTATCTAGGACAAACATTGGGGGTCACCATGGTTACGGTGACCTTACATGAGTGGCTAATGGGTCAGCATGTACTCCGCGGTCGGCTGCGGGGGAGTCTGTGCATTAAGGTGCTACCCTTCATCCTAGCTTTCCTCCCGTGGGTGATCGCTACATTGCTCACCCTCCGAGTGCTGTTCTTCACCGGGAACATTGGGGTTGTTGTCGGAGCAGGGAACGACGCAAAAACCATGATGCCGAGAAGTAACATAACCTGGCGGCCGGCATGTGAGTTTGATTTCCACACGGTGGAGGATATAGTGAACCTCCACACCACCAATGTCTTGTTGGACTTTCTGGTTCCCACCATGATTGCACTTGCTCTTCTCTTTGCTTTACACACCATGGAGAGGAGGGACTTTGCAGCCCGATCCGAACCTACTCCCGGTGTTGTCCCCTTGGAACGCCGCCCAGGAGTCATCGGCCGTGACAACCGTGAGCAAAAACCAAGCATGGTAGCCATCTTGGAACGCTGGATGATAAGTCGGACGATCCCAGTCACCCTCTTGAATGCAACTCACATTGCCCTGCGAGGACCCTACTGTCTCTTGATGCTCATCCTCATCTGTCAACCTGCCATCATGTCGACCGGTGCGCTGCACACATGGCGCGTACTCTCCCGCATTGACCGAGCGCTCTACTGCCTCCTCCCACTCCTCTGGGTTTTCCTGCAGCCGGAAGTGCCACGCGGGATTTGTCGCTGCACGTGCGCGGTGCGCAGGAAGTTGTTTGGCGGAGGCGGGCTGGTTTGCTCAGCGGGTAACGAGGATGTGATGTGGACCCTGACTGAAAGTACTTGTGTGACAGAGGGAGGTGTGGGTGGTACTGTAGGGGACAATACTAACTCAGCCTCCAGGTACTGAAGATATATGCTAGAGATGCAAGTTAAAGATGCCATCTGGAGACCACTGAATGGCTTCAGGTCAGTTACCTGGAACCCCTGTTACCTGGAAGTTAAGAATTTGTAGACAAAATATTACTTGACGAAGCCTGTTACATCATGTGAACCCTGGGGGTCTTTCAAAGGAAATCCTGTTGAAATTTGTGCGACAATAATTTTATGTAAATACCACCTATTGACGTTCACAAGTACCCTCGTCAATTGCAAATATTGCCTTATTGATGAAAATAGATTTCACGAGATGAGTATAGTGATAAACTTGGTCATTTCTTGTCTCTATAATCAAAATCTGGAAGCGGATATTTCGCTTCTGGCGCTCACTTTATCTATGCCCTAACCTTCCTTTGCATATGGTGGTACCACCCTAAATGCCTAGTCGGGCCTTGGAAAAATCAATGTCACACACCTTGGGTCTAATATTTGAAATAGTTAAAATTCCCTGAGAGCTAAGCCAAATATACCATATTTTAGCTATTGAAATGGAGAAAATTCTACAATAGGCCCAAAATTTAAAAAAAAAAGTCAGCCTAGATTTAATATAAATCGCCATGGAAACCAGGACATTGATTTTGTGCAGTGAGACCTAAGTAGTGTATGAATACTATATATGGCCATTTCACCCCCATAACCCTCCACTACAGTGGCCCAGAAGGGCCAAAAAATAGAAAAGTGAAAAGTGAAAAGTGAAAATCAAAAAGTGAAAAGTGAAAATCAAAAAGTGGAAAGTGAAAATCAAAAAGTGAAAAGTGAAAATCAAAAAGTGAAAAGTGAAAATCAAAAAGTGAAAAGTGCAAACCTAAAAGTGAAAAGTGCAAACCTAAAAGTGAAAAGTGAAAATCAAAAAGTGAAAAGTGAAAATCAAAAAGTGAAAAGTGAAAACCTAAAAGTGAAAAGTGCAAACCTAAAAGTGAAAAATGAAAATCAAAAAGTGAAAAGTGAAAATCAAAAAGTGAAAACCAAAAAGTAAAAAGTGGTTTGAGGTTTGAGGTTTGAGGTTTGAGGTTTCCACTTTCAGTGTCACGCTGTCAATCTGTCAACAGGTTGTGACAGGTATCTTTTAGCATTGGGTCAGAATTTCCAAAAAATGTGATTTTCGGGAAATTGGCAGAAATGGCGAGAAAAAAGGTCAGAAACGAAAAAAGTCAATTTTTTCCAGGAAAATGTCCAATTGGGCGAGAAAAATGGTCAGAATTGCCAAAAATGAGATTTTCGGGAAATTGGCAGAAATGGCGAGAAAAAAGGTCAGAAATGAAAAAAAGTCAAGTACACTTTTTTGGTACCTTGTTTCTGGGCCATTTCCCAGGGCCTATAATTCAGAAATCGCTTGGGTTGAGGATGTGTCCTTCTTTGAACTGGTTCTATGGGCTACTGGCATGAGGCAAATGTAATATCAAAGTGTATAATATAGAATTTCTCATTTTGCTATGTGGTCAAACTTGGGAAATACACTTTTCCCTTTGAGCATGAAGGCCGGTTCAGAGAGTTCTCCCACCAGTATTTTTTATTACAATTGGGCCAAAATTAATTTTCTGTGTCTATATAACTATGTCAATAGGCATATGTGTTACCATACGTACCCCAAGATTATTTGGGGAAATATGACTGTCTGAAAATGACACAGAAATAGTGAAAAGTGCAAATCAAAAAGTGAAAAGTGCAAATCAAAAAGTGAAAACCAAAAAGTAAAAAGTGGTTTGAGGTTTGAGGTTTGAGGTTTGAGGTTTCCACTTTCAGTGTCACGCTGTCAATCTGTCAACAGGTTGTGACAGGTATCTTATAGCATTGGGTCAGAATTTCCAAAAATGTGATTTTTCGGGAAATTGGCAGAAATGGCGAGAAAAAAGGTCAGAAATGAAAAGAGTCAATTTTTTTCGGGAAAATGTCCAAAATTGGGCAAGAAAAATGATCAAAACCTCAAAAAATGAGATTTCCAGGAAATGTGCAGATTTGGCGAGAAAAAAAGGTTATAAATAGACTTTTTTCATTTCTGACCTTTTTTCTCGCCATTTCTGCCAATTTCCCACTAATTTTTCAAAAGTGTCAATTTCACATCTCAGCCATTTTCAGTCAGTAATATTTTCTGAATGAAGCATATTTCACTGATAGTATTGCGCATGCCTTTTGACAATTTGAGGTAGATACAGAAACCATTGTAGCTGTTGGCTATTCTAAGATAGGCATCGGCTATGAAAAACTCCAGATTCGAAAATAGGTTGTTCAGAAATTACACTTTATTCATTCTGACATACGGCTCGTAATCATACAGACGGATAGTAACAATCAAATAGGCTTCTGAACACCAGTGGTCATATGAACATACAGGAGGTATACGCTCACGGTCTAGTACATAATTCCCGAGTTCCAAGGCTCTCTTCCATCTTGGTTAACTTCACTTGGATCAGACTCCCCAGAGGGAGTTCTGTACCCGGAGTTGTGCACCAATGCGTCTATCTCCTCTAGTTCCCCCAGAGGGTGGAACAGAGAAAGACGCAGGGTGACCAAGTTGGAAGCAGCGACAGGACTAGGCCTAAAAGGTACAACAGAGTTCGGGGAAGCTCTGTTGTGGAGCAGTCGAGCTGGGCCGAAGTGCGCAGCAAGACTGGGTCCTCGATTAGCAGAACCCCAGGTCTTATGTACTGGTCGTTATGTAACTCTCTTCATTACTCGTAAACACTTGAGTTCCCGAGGAACTCCGGGTAACCACGCGCCGGTGCATCCGGGCCGACACGGTACCCGAGATATGTCGGGTGACACGTGGCGGTCACGGCTCAATGCACATAACCAGGCCGCGCTCCACCAATCCTCAGGTGTGGGCTTATATACTTGGCACTAGACAGGAGTGCGGCCTGGATACACGGCAACACACATACCAAATATAACCCAAACTGGTTCCATAGAAATAGTACAGCGGCGACCCACTACACCATCATAGGGACACTTCATGAAAACTACTTTTGATAGGAGAGCTACCTCAACATGTCCTCATTGTCAATTTCAAGGAAAATCAGTGTTTTTCATTGGATTACAACATTATGAAGGAAATGAGAACCCAGCTTTTTTCTTACATCAATGTGAGGGGGAGATATAGCTCTTTCAAATATAATATATTCTGGTTTGGGTTCACCTATCCCACATGGCTATATTTGGGGGTCAAAAGTGCCAATTCTATTTCTGTGTCATTTTCAGACAGTCATATTTCCCTAAATAATCTTGGTTTACTTATGGTAACACATATGCCTATTGACATAGTTATATAGACACAGAAAATCAATTATGGCCCAATTGTAATGATAACTACTGGTGGGAGAACTCTCTGAACCTGCCTTCATGCTCAAAGGGAAAGGTATATTTCCCAAGTTTGACCACATAGCAAAATGAGAAATTCTATATTATACACTTTGATATTACATCTGCCTCATGCCAGTAACCCATAAAGCCAGTTCAAAGAAGGACACATCCTCAACCCAAGCGATTTCTGAATTATAGGCCCTGGGAAATGGCCCAGAAATAAGGTACCAAAAAAGTGTACTTGACTTTTTTTCATTTCTGACCTTTTTTCTCGCCATTTCTGCCAATTTCCCGAAAATCACATTTTTGGAAATTCTGGCCCACTTTTTATCTTGCCAATTGGAAATTTTCCTGGAAAAAATAGACCTTTTTCATTTCTGACCTTTTTTCTTGCTATTTCTGCCAATTTCCCGAAGATCCTCACATTTTTGGCAATTCTGACCATTTTTCTCGCCCAATTGGACATTTTCCCGGAAAAAATAGACTTTTTTCATTTCTGACCTTTTTTCTCGCCATTTCTGCCAATTTCCCGAAAATCACATTTTTTGGAAATTCTGACCATTTTTCTCGCCCAATTGGACATTTTCCCGGAAAAAATTGACTTTTTTCGTTTCTGACCTTTTTTCTCGCCATTTCTGCCAATTTCCCTAAAATCACATTTTTGGAAATTCTGACCATTTTTCTCGCCCAATTGGACATTTTCCCGGAAAAATTTGACTTTTTTCGTTTCTGACCTTTTTTCTCGCTATTTCTGCCAATTTCCCGAAAATCACATTTTTGGCAATTCTGACCATTTTTCTCGCCCAATTGGACATTTTCCCGGAAAAAATTGACTTTTTTCGTTTCTGACCTTTTTTCTCGCCATTTCTGCCAATTTCCCTAAAATCACATTTTTCGAAATTCTGACCATTTTTCTCGCCCAATTGGACATTTTTCCGGAAAAATTTGACTTTTTTCGTTTCTGACCTTTTTTCTCGCTATTTCTGCCAATTTCCCGAAAATCACATTTTTGGAAATTCTGACCCAATGCTAAAAGATACCTGTCACAACCTGTTGACAGATTGACAGCGTGACACTGAAAGTGGAAACCTCAAACCTCAAACCTCAAACCACTATTTACTTTTTGGTTTTCACTTTTTGGTTTTCACTTTTCACATTTTGATTTTCACTTTTCACTTTTAGGTTTGCACTTTTCACTTTTAGGTTTGCACTTTTCACTTTTTGATTTTCACTTTTCACTTTTTGATTTTCACTTTTCACTTTTTGATTTGCACTTTTCACTTTTTGATTTGCACTTTTCACTTTTTGATTTGCACTTTTCACTTTTCACTTTTCTATTTTTTGGCCCTTCTGGGCCACTGTACTCCACTGTTTACATGGTACCAATAAAATATTTAGCCTGGACTATAAACAAACACCTCCAGATTACTATGATCCCAAATAAGCATACATTTAATACTTTTACCCCCACCCTGAGGTCCAAATTCCCAAAAATAACTAATTTTCTGAGAGACTATTTGGCCATTCTACCCGGAAGTGGCGAGTTTAGGGTGGTACCACCATATGACAAGGGACCATTTCTTTTCCCTACGCATGTTGATCGGACTATTTCATTTTTAATGAGTTACTTTATTTATGTACTAAATATACATGTGAACTACATAATGTTATTCTACAAGACATGTCAACCATGATTTATAAGTAAAAACCAATATATTCCCATGCACTTCATCTTTTTGCGTAGGTGGACAGGTAGTGTGTAATGTGAATATGAAACCAGTAAAGTGGTAGTTCAGTCGAACCTTCTTCCATAGAGTCCTAGGTTGGGGCAGTGATGAGATGCCAGTCTGTGTCAGGGGAGAGTGATTTCCAATATTGAGAGATTAGACAGTGACCATACTCTGATACAACACATATAATGAGTATACACCACAATGGCTGGGAAAAAGCAATGATCCAGGATATTTTTGATTGTCTAAAAGCATGGGAGAAACAAATGATCTGATCTGCTGATAGGTTCAAGCCTTTTATTCTAAAGGGTTACTGTATGTCTTGGCAGTGTTGTGCACAGAGGGGCAGTGTGTCTGTGTTGTCAATACCTATATAACATTAAGATAGGGTGGCCGGAGGTTCTGGATGATCATGCAGTTCGTATCTGATCCTATGTTAAATGACCCTTTTATGATGTGTTCTCATTTTGGCTAGGGGGCAGATGTAGACTTCTAGTAACTTGGTATTAAGAGATCTTGAATGGCCCTATCAGGTGTAGGCTGGAATAAGCATTATAAATTGTATTACATATTGAAATTCAGAGGCAATGTTGATAGACCTTCAGATTTTGAGTCTGCTTTGAGCTGTATAACCGGGAAATCTCTTTAACCTGACCTTTGGGAGAATTTGCACTGGTTGATGGCAAATCCATGTATCAACGAGATTCTTTTTTTGCTTGAAGCATCTTGAATGCAGCTATCCCGTGGAGGGTCCTATAACTACAGAAGATATTGTTATCTTTTTGAGATAAGCCACCTAAAAATGTGCATTTTCAGGGCTTATATTTTTTAGAGAAATCTTTAATTGGTAATTTACGGTAGATTACTGGAGATAGAGCTAAATCAAGTTGAAATAATGCATTTTGAATGGAAATGATACAACCTACCGCCAGCCATCGTCAGGGCATCTCCTGGGGGTCATATGGGGGTGTGGGACCCTAATCTCAAGCATTTACCTCATATAAATAACACTAGGGGGCCCCACTTTGATAGGGCTATATAGAGACTCATGCTGGGCAATTAGTGCATACCTTACACATTGGTGGCAGCAAAGTGCTGTGTGGGAGGCCTTGCCCCTATGTAGGTACTATGTACCTGCCTTCAGATCTGTCAGAAAGGTTGGAGGGGTGAGGCATATGTAATCAGCTACTGTAAGTTACCTTATTACTGTATCACTATAAAAATGGTAAATAGTTAAATGCGAATATTGAGGCATTCTAGACATACATGACACGTATGTGTCTAATTCCTTTTTAAAAATCCTCCGGCCACCCTAATTATGATGGTGTCGGTCCATAGACTGTTTATGGGTGTGTATGGCTCCATCTAGTGCGTACTGTATGTATTATAGGAGGTGCATACTCCTTAGATCCCGCACCCAGATTTCATAGATATATAAGAGAAGCTATAATGTGTATATCTCAATAAATAGATAATATCTAATTGTTGCAGTATTATTTGACATCGGTTAGTTGATATCACCTTGATCTACCGATGTTTTCTACCTCCATTGCATGAATCTTTGTAAGTAAATAATTAAGTAAAGAATGCTTTAAGTAAATAAAGTAAGTAAATAGAATATGCTTAGAAGAATACATTAAGTATTTAATTTGAGTCAATGCCACTTAAAGCCATTTGAAAGCCATTATGACCTTTCCGTGATTTTTACGTGGCCTGCTTAAAGTGTTCATAAACTTGATCTTAAATTTTCTTAAATGCAAACATTAATGCCGTTCTCCCACTGAATGAGTGAACTACCCTGTTTAAGCTAAGGGTTCGCAAATGAGCGCAGATCTCGTTTAAGCTCCGGTCTAGGATTCCCTGTGAAACCTAAAATCTCTCATGCACAAGCATTGGGGGTACCCAAGCCAACGCTATTCCGCACTGGCTTGCAGAGATGCAGAGATGCAGTGATTCTCCTCTGTGAGACCTATAGCTGGGCTGGTTCCTGGCCTGTCCAAAATAGAGAGTTTTAGGGGTCATACTTTTTTGAATCATTGGTAGTTGGATATCCCTAAAGTCAGCTGTCCAGATTGGGGGAGTGGTTAAGACACTGGCCAATCCAATCAATCCAGGGGTCATAAGTTCAAATCCATGCCAGGACTACATCTTTTTTCCCTAGTTGGTTAAAATTAGTAGTTGTATTTACAAATGAAAACTTAGAGATATAAGAATACGAAACCATTTTAGATTAAACAATAACTATTCAGCTTGTGTGAAGGATCTTTACAACCAAATTGTATACTATCAGGATTTTTGACCTACTATAAATATATTTAAACTTGTGTGTGGACAAAATAGCATTGAGTTGCATTTGATGACCCATGAAGTAGCAGGCCAGAGTCCTAACCACCCCCCAATCGGAACAGTTGGCATAAGGACCCACAATAGAGGCATATGACTGAAAAGTTTATGGCCCCTAAAACTCCAAATTTCGGACATGACAGGAACCAGCTTCAGCTAATCATCTGCATGCTATAGTTAGCAGAGGAAAGGGCACTGGTACCAGACAAAATGGCACTGTACAGTGATGATCTTGCTAATGCGGAATTAGATTGGGTTGGATATAATATATGCCCAAGGCTGGTACGACCTGACACTAATTTACTGGGTACTATTTCATATGGGCCTCCATTGATTCAGGTCCTTAGAACCAGGGGGCAGATCTGAGCCAGAAAGAGCTCATCTGTATGTAAAACTAATTCCTGTTGCAAAGTCCTTTAGTCGCTTCTTAATTTGATCCATGTGTTCTAGGACCCTCCTTTGGTCATTGGTCTTGTTCATAAAGTTCATTTGTTCCGCCATTATATCTCCACGTATCACCTCTTAATTGTCACATATAATTATCACTGTGTATACCTAAGTAGAATGTGTCATGGTCACCATTGTAAAACTAAGTGTTGATGCTAGTTTTGGTAGGAAGGAATAACAAACACGTCTGTTCTGATTGAATCCAAATTAATAACTGTTTATTAGTTGCTGTGGGCTAAGCCAGCACAGTCCCCTCTTCATTCATATTCATGAGTACATTATCAGCATAATTAGTAATGCACGCTGCGCAATCTGGGTCATCAAAATCTAGATAAGGAGACCACCAGGTAAATGTACACGTCCTTACCCATGCTAGTGCTTATGAGACATCATCCATTTATTACTGAACTTTCATAATTAATATCCATAACCAATTATACACACATATAATTACCATATTAATTATACCAACAACAATGATAACTATTACATAATCGATCCTATATCTGTAATACCAACTCAGAATAGCGACCTCTATTCTACATGTAGTCACTCTCGTCCCAATAGCCTTCCATACAAACGTTCACATGAACTTATGAAACTTAGCATGCATGATATAATTGGCCTTACTATTCACATGTCACACATTTTAATTACACTAGCTCTTTCTATTCATTAAAAGCAGCAGAAATATTTTTAAAAAAAACTATATCTGTTCAAACTTTATTACTAATCATTAAACTTGTGAATTCATAAGCGGAATTGCATTCTCCAATCCAATACAACACAAAATCATGTGATATAAGCACCATAGTACACAATTACCTTCAATATCACCCACTTACTAATCAGGTATTATCTTCAATCCAATAGCTAAATATGACTTTCAAAGAAGTTGATTTTATTACAAAGAGCTACAATAGGCTACTCTCTTCAGGGTAGTCTTTTATTTCATTATTGATACGATAAGATATATATTATCATAGCGGAATTTTTTTACAAAATTATATCTTTACCTTATAGCTGTATTAAGATTAATTTGCCAAAATAAAATTCAACAACAACAACAACAACATTCTGACAATATTGAACAACATAATTATGATGCACTTATTCTGCTCACCGAATTAATATGACAACAATTAAAAATTACAATTTCTTCAAATCTACCCAAGTAGAGGAGTTTGGCATTGACACCTTGTCACTGATACAAGTATCTTTAGAAAGCAGGTTTGTCTTTCAGACGCATCTTATACTCTTGATTGAACTTGAAGGAAAATGCCACCTTCAGACTTCAGCAAGGCACCATTGTTTGCGAAGACCATGGGAACCTGGTTTGAGATTACAAGAGGCACATTTAGATGTAAAAAGAAGATGCAATAATGTGTTTGCAACCAATATCTAAATGTATTGCAAAAATGTATTGTAACATCAAGTAAGATTAGGCCAAAGGAAATAAAAGGTGTGTTTCAGGTTACATGGTCCTAAAATCTAGGGTAGGTAGGAGAGACTAGTTTTTAAACCTTTTTTTTACTTTTTCATGAAAAGTACCCAGAAATTGACTCACAGCACTGACTTGCCAGCAATGGCTTTGATTCATGGATTATCAAATCGAATCGAAATTTTCGTGAATTTGCTTTTTAAAAAAAAGGACATTTTCGCTGGTATTGAAATTCGCGGATTTCCTGAATTTGGGCATTCACTCTGTGCATAATTATTTTCGTGGATATTTGAAAAACTAGAAAATCATGAATTATTATGTACAGTGCAGAAATATCTTCGTTTACACTAATGTTTTAATATCCCAACCGTATACAACATAATGAATTCAAATCAATGTGAAAGGGTCTTCTCAAGTTGTGTATCATGATCTTCTACAGTAGTTATCACAAGCCTATGTGTGCAAAGTATTTCTTTTAACCATACATTTTTATTTTATAATATTTTGAATAAATAGTTGCATGCATTGTTCATGAAGTAAAGATTTGTAAGAGCACTATACCTGTGTTTTCTCACACCTGGAGACCTTGATCTTCCTCAACACCTGGATAATGGCAACCTTGAGCTCTTGGAGAGCCAGCCTCATCCCAATGCAGTTCCGCGGTCCATTGCCGAATGGAATGAAGTGGTAAGGACTTCTGTTCCTCTTGTTCTCAGGGGAAAATCTGTGAGACAAATCAAAAGACTGCAGCATATAGCTTCATTGTTTTTATTTATCAGATTAGAAATGTTAGATTCTCATTACAACTATTGATAATTGGATGCATTTCCAAAAAGCAATTTCCATTGACCTTTCACTGCATGAAAGTTTGCATTTAAGTAAATTAAATGTACTTAAAGGAATACTTTAAGCATATTAGATTTGAGTAAATGCCACTTAGAGCCACTTAGTTATTGTTATGACCTTTCCATGACATTTACATAGCATAGTACTTATAGGTGTATCTTAAGGCATCTCAAATTTGCTTAAATGCATTCATACAGCATTTTTAACATCATGTGACCGTATATATATATAGACTCACCTGTCAGGATCAAACCGTTCTGGTTCTGGCCACTTTGCAGGGTCCTGATGAATGCCATAGATGGGCAGGTTAACAATGACACCCTTTTGTATGAAAACTCCCTTCACAGTGACATCACGCTTTGCTACTCTGTTCATCCTACAGTATAACAAGGTTCATACTATGTTTAACATCAACCTTGGACAAAAATGGCTCTTCTAATCAGTCATGTAGTTTTCATTATCATAACATTACGTAGCTTTAACTATTACCAGTAAGCCATGGTGGGGGTGTGGGGTTTATATATAAAGGAGTATCAGTAAGTGCAATCAGCTAAATTATATATATGTAACCCCATGGGGGGATACAATGTACATACCGTATGGCAGGGGGATACATCCTCAGGTTCTCATTCACACACTGATCTAGGTACGGCATCTCTTGGACTACCGTTGTATCAATCATATCCTGCAGGTTAAATAGAAAAGTAAAGCTTGAAAACATAAATAGGATATCTTTAATCTTCTGACTGTCTGCTTAATTAAGAAATATTTTTTGGGTCCCTATGATTTATTTGCAGTCTAGGGTTATTGAGTATTACTATTAGGTGTGAATATTGAGATGAAATGCATTAAAAAAGAACATTAAATTACAAATGTCTCAGTTACCACCATTAAATACCAACTGCTCACCTTCTCTCCAACAACTCTCTCTATCTCTTCAAACAGTTTATCTTGTACCTCAGGATGTAGTGCCATATTGTACAAGAAGAAGCTGAGGGAAGTTGAGGTGGTGTCATACCCAGCCATAAAGAAGAGCATTGCATTTGCCAGAATCTCATCAGTTGTAATACCTACAAGACACCACATGTACATACATTACAAGTATCATCCACTAATTGACTGATCAGCTAATCTGCTCACACTGCCTTATAACAGTATATCTAATAAAGGTGTAAAGTATTCCGAAAGTATAGATGCACCTAATTTGTGTGAAGCTTAATGTTTGTTTCACTGTTATATTTACCTGTTCCTTTGTGTTTTCCCTCACTATCATCATTAATGTCCTCGCCTGCTTGGGCTTTGAGCATGAGTTGAATGAAATCAGCCCTGCTCTAATCATATGGAATGAAAAGTGGTTTTGCTGTATATGACTTTGCAGAAGTATACCTTCTATCAAAGATTGTTTCAATGGGAAGAAAGGGTGTAGACTATATACATGTATATATGATGACATGTGGTGTGCGTAATATGTTACCAGGGTACGATACTTTAGGAATCCCCTCTTATTTGCATCCCCTTTTATCAAGCTGTTATCAACATGTGCCAGATGGTCAATGCTGCTTATAGGATCAGGAGAAAGTCAGTGGGTCGCTTATACACCAGTTTTTAGCTGTATGCTACAGTGCTAGATTTGCCATAATCAAAATCCCTCTGTGTCTTGTTAGGGGTGTGGCCTATGCACAAGTCAGGATTATATTCGAGACTCTGCTGTAATAAAAGAATACCTGATCCTTGTCAGTTTTCCTCATCTCCATTGTCTGACGTGTTACATTTTCAAAGAAGTCCCGAATGTCTTTGGGAAAGAAATTGACTGTGAGTCCCATTTTCACTAGCAACTCTGCCACTCTGGGGAAGAAGACTGAAGAAAGGAAATACAGTAAAACCTTGTGATCCTTATAACAGGAGGT
Source organism: Harmothoe impar (assembly GCA_947462335.1). NCBI lineage: Eukaryota > Metazoa > Annelida > Polychaeta > Phyllodocida > Polynoidae > Harmothoe > Harmothoe impar. The sequence continues at coordinate 60,386,179 of OX381712.1, read as the reverse complement.
GTCTTGTTTCAGTCCTCCTTTTAACCCTTTAGGGCTGAGCAGCGACTATAGTTGATGCCATGGCTGGCTGAGCATCGACTATGGTCGGCATAACTCTATGGGAATCAGCAAAGGCTCGGCCCAGAGAAACATCCTGTGAAAATACCTGCCCCATCACCAGCAAATACACTTTTTGGTCAGCCTTAAAGGGGTAACGAGATCTCACTGTACATTTGATTACCTCCAGAGCATACTGTGGTACCACAGCTTCGTAAAACATGCTGATTAATTATGCAGTTAAATCCATTTTGCACTGAGATGACATCAGGTAATCTTCAGCTACAATTAGTAGATGTCAATTTCGAAAGTGATTGTTGAACTATACTTACAATTGAGAATCAACACTGGACTAAAATTATTAATCAACAATGCACGTCTAGCATGTTCCACAAATTCATTGTTCCTGTCCTTCTGCGAGTTGACACGGATACCAAAAGCAGTACTTGCTATAACATCCATTGTGTACCCTCCAGTGTATCTACACAGAAAAAAACAAATGTCAGGCAATGCCACCAAACTTAAACTATTTTCTGACTACAGATCCCCAGAGTTCAGCAAGAGAGTCAAGCATTGGCCGAGTAACGGGAGTCTGACACTGCTGGACCCTCTTAGCCATGAAGATAAACTCTAGGTGCAGCTAAGATGCAAGTTAGGCTTATGTATGGGAATTTACGGTAGACTCTTGAAAGTTCAAACCTGCCGATGTCCTAAGAGTCCCTCCAGAGTCTGACAATGCTTGACCCATCCTGGACTCGCTTTCCTGGGTCAAGCTATACTAGAGTCTGCAGTGAGTCAGGTGGACTCTGATAAGAGAGTAGGTACCCTCTCTTTCTTCTCTGTTTCAGGTTCAATGATGGGCATTATGAAGATTACACATGGGTTTCTTAAGAATGTCCATTTTTGACAATCCTTTTTTGACAATCCTATCTATATTTCTTAAATCTTACCAAACATTCAAAATAATTACTACATGATAAGGATTGAAAAGATACTAACTCTTTCATTTCCACTATGCCGTCCCCTTTGGCTTGTTCCTCTAAACTTTCGACCAGGGTTGAGGCGCAGCGGTTGATCTCCATATTCATCTATTTTATGGATAGTAGAAAAAAACAATGAGACAAAATTATTACCAAAATACATGATTGTGAATGTAAGCTAATGGGAACAATCAAAGGGACAAGAAACTTAGAGTAACCTATTTATCATTTAGTGTTAATCATGATTAACATAAACTGAGTATTGAAATTCTTTCAGCTTACCTTCTTCAGTTTACCACTAGAGAATGTAGGTGTCATTTCATTTCTGACATGCTTCCAATGAGCATCATCCAGCGTAGTCAGCATACTGTCATTGATAGGGCTGCCACTCTTGAAGGACTAATGACAAAGAGAATGGACAAATGTTGGTGTATCTACAAATATATTTCCATTAATTTGTACATGTACCTAGCGGTTTGGGGTGAAAACAAATGCATGCACATGTGTAGATGAAAGATGGCTGGGAGTGTTGGATATCTTCGGCAAGGCAAGACTCATATTCGAGAGGCCTGCTGCAGCTCCAGGTCGTATGTGAGTTCAGCCAGCTTTCTATTTCATAATAGATGCATCTCCAGGTTCCTCTCCTGTCCTAATCGACGGACTAAGTCTGAAACTGCATCTGGATAGACATTGTCCTCAGTGCGGGTGTCACACCCAGGGGCACTGCGATACTCTTACACTGCTTATCCCATGTGCCTGGGTGCCTCCCTCTACAACCTGATGTGCAATTGTTTAGGACAGAATCCTCCTTGGGAACCTCCTTGGGAACCTCCTTGGGAATATCCTCCATGGTGAGAAAAAACATCCAATGTAGGCCAATGGTGGGGACTCTGTCAGAGGGGTTTGTGGGGAGGCCCTAGGGAGTGTGGGTGGAACTAACTATAGTCCACCTCCGACTAACTGACACTGGTTACATATATTATATACCATTATTGATCACATTTAATTACACAATAATGGACACACCCACACACACACACACACATTACCCTGGCTCTCTCTGGCCACACCAGCTTAGTATCGTCGGAGATCCTCTATGTTTCAATCATCAGATCAGACTCTCGGAACCCTCCGTTCCAACCCCCTCATATAGATAACATATGCTTCGCTGACGCCGGAACGTTCCACCAGGAGCGCCGGCGAAGCTTTGCCGACACCTCCCTTTGAAACGTTTCCGCGTCAGCGAAGCATATGTTATCTATATATAAGGGCTATAGACTTTAACTCTGTACACTTGCTACCCCGGATCGGCGGAGGCGGTCTGTGAGCCCACAGTCCCCCCTCTGTCGCTGCTACAATATGTATGTATATATGTATATATATATATATATATATATATATATATATATATATATATATATATATATATATATATATATATATATGCAATCGAAATCTGATCACTTAATCATAAACACTTACCTGTCTGTTTGTAAAAGATGAGAACTCCTTGACCAAGATGTCAGAAAGCATTTCTTCATCATACACTGTAAGTGCAGGTACTCCTCCAATGAATTCCCTATAGGATACAAATTATGATATTGGATTAGCTGGGGGAAAATTAGTTTAAGAAATTGCAACACATCTATGCCATCAATTACTGTCTATTACTTTGCGTGAACATAACCTTCTTATTTATAGGCCTACACATATATATATTTATTATCATCATTATTGTATAGATTAGAATAATAATTATGCTTACCCGATACACCCTTTGCCTGCATATTCCTTGATGATTTCCACTTCGTAGTATGGAAGAGCCTAGTGAAAGAAACGTTCATAATGTTTCCTTTCGTGGATGCATTGCAATGGTGGTTGTTCTCGTAAGGTTTGAAATGTGACTCACTATGAAATGAGTTTAAACGGATCAATATATTATTTAATCCTTTGCATTAATTATTATATATACAAAAATATGGAGCCGTTCTGCTCGATGGACGCCTTAGACGTCGGTTTGGGCGTTAAGTAGTAGGCCTCTGTCTCCCCTCCAGCACCTTGCCTGTAATGCTTGATCCTTGCCCCACAATCCGGGCAAGTGTACTTATGACTTCTCAGGTCAATCCTCACCTCACATTCGTGGCAAACTCCCATCTTGGTGAATAATTTCACCTTTCACCTGTCACCAAAAAATATCTCAACCTTCCATACTACAAGCATAGGCCTACTGATTGGTTGCCACCAACAAAGGCACCAAGGGATCTAGCTCCCCCAGGTGGGCAGGTGGTGAACTAGGGAATATACTTACTCCACCTGGGGAATATATCCCAATGTTGCCGCGCAACATTGGCGCCATATATATATATATATATATGGCCGTGGCCAATAGCTAACTGCATTCTCCACTGGGATTCATACATTTACAGTAGTCATCCATTGCTATTTTATGCGCTGTTTCTGACCATGAAGAACCAATAATACATTTTAAAGTCCCTCACCATGGAATGTTGGGGACAGGCTCACAACGCTACTCATAGGTGGGCCGAAATGAAGAAACTTAAGGTTAACTAACAAGGGAGTCTCCAAAGCCATAAAAGAGAGACGTGGGGAACAAGACGAGGAGGCAGTGACAAAGGAAAGAATGAAACCACTTTAATGTAGGGCTTCCAAAAGGGAAACCCCATTGATTTATGGAAGCTCAATTCCCCAAATTCATTCATGATAGGACAAACAACAAATAGCACAAGACCACCTCTCACCAGAGAATCCACCGGTTGTGGGGAAATATAGGGGCAGATCTAGCAGGCACAGAGGGTGAGCACCTATCATTGTCATTCATGTTCACATGCCACAAAAGGTCTGCAGTGTATGACTGTAGTAGGAGTTACAAAGTTCAATGTTTGTCTACACAAGGTAAATTTTACCTGTGACAGCATGCCCAGCGCTGTGCCGACGATAGGATAAGGTTGCGGTCCAGGGATCCCTTGTTTTTTGAAGTAGTTAAAATCACTGCATGCATACCTGTATAATAAAAATTACATAATTCTACTTTTTTTTCAGATTGTTCAATGATAAAATGAAGTGATATTGGCAAAATCAATTATGTTGGTGTCTGCGTGATGGTATCTGTGTAATGGACGATGATTATAATATAAAGCACAAGCATTGGCTAGTTTTACTGTCTCTTATATGTATATCAGGGATACTGTGGTGAATACATGTACACATTTAGAGAATCCCTGTCTTTGTGTGCACAGTGAAGTGAAGCTTCACAGTGAGTAACAAATATGTGCAAACATGATTTTAAAATGAGAAGTTTTCTTATAGACATACTTACACGAGATAACCAACAATCACGGTGATCAGCAAGACCCACCAGGGTACATCCACTAGTCCCAGCACCAACATGTTGACTGTGACAAGACTACCAAAGTGATAATAGTTGTACAGATTTGACGATGTCAACAGTGTTTTTTCCAATCCTTCAGTGTGCCCCCAACTATACATGTACTACATAGACACCCTTCTCTGAAATGTTGACCTGCTGTGTGTGATTCTAACCTAATGTCCACCAGGGTGGAGGGGGGGGGGGGGGTCACTTAGTATATTTTGTAAATAGCTGGCTAGCAAGGGTACTTTTTCTAAAAGATTGCCATGACAAGGATCCATGACAATAATGTCTGAGATTTCACTAGAATTTCCTATTTTTCACTAGAAAAAAGCTAATTTTTGTCAAAATCCTTTGCACAAGATTAACTTTCTTCGGGACACTTTACCGAACATGGCCTAGTCAATCACTTCTCTCCCCAAACCTTTTGACCAAAATGCCGTAACAAGGGTAAGGTTTTGGAGTAAACATCGCCATAACAACACTGTAAAAATATTCCATTGAGTTTACGGAGAATCGATATACGGTAGATATTCATAATATATGATTACGGTAGGGCAATGTTAAATCAATCAGCTTTACTTTGAATATCCTTGATTCAATACATTGAAATACAGTTCATTTTACAGTCAAACACTGTTTATCTTACTATGAAGCTACATTTAATTTATGATCAGTTTTATCACACCAGGTGGCAGTTTGGTTCATGAGGAGACTTTCATAGATGCTATGAACACCATCTTTGTGATAAAAAATATATATATATACTTAAACCACGGTGGACGGCTAAGACAAAGGATTTACACCTTGGTTATACTGCATACCCTGGTTTAAAACAGATAGACAACGGTTATGAAAAGGTATGTAGATTAACCACAGCTTGCTGGTAGGGCGACTTGGGCTTCGCCCTCATCTAGCCCCCACCAGCAAGCTGTGGTTAATTCTACATACCTTTTCATAACCATTGTCTATCTATTACATACACAGCTGTAAGGTTTGCTCTGTAGCCATGCTGGAGTGACTTCTACTCATGGACTTACAAAGTGCCATGAATAATTCTAAGAGGCTGTCACTGGGATGAATGAGAAAATACTTCTATTGTTTAGGTACTGTTATTTAGTGAATGGTCAGGGTTATTGAAGGTCCAGCTGCATACCCATGTAAAAAAAAGCAAGAGACCCCCCCCCCCCCGGTATGAGCTCTGTAGTCTGTAATACCGTAAACCCTTGTGTGCAAGCCTAACTCGCGTATAAGCCGCACCCCGGCTTTGGGCCGACCCCATAAGCCGCACCAGACATCTGATTATGGTGACTTTTAGTTCTGTACCATAGTAGCAAAAACTCTCATATAAGCCGCACCCTGACCCTGGGCCGATCCTATAAGCCGCACCGCCGATCTGATTTGCGTATTAGCCGCGGCTTCTATGCCCGGTTTTACGGTAGTTGGATCTCTACACACATGTCCTGACTGGCTGCGCCTATATATAGTCTTAGCCTTATCAGTGAGAGTTGACAGAACTTCTTATGATTCATATGGACTTTCTATCTACTTAGGTTCCTGTACATCTTCAAACATGACAGAGTTTGATAAAGACAATCATGTTTTTTCATGGATAACAGGATACTATTGCTCTATGTACCTGAGGCTGGATAGAGGTGAATCACAGGTCATTGACCTACCAGTCTTTCAGTAAAAATAAAAGAATTTACAATACAATACTCAATTTAGTTTTTTTCCTAATAATAGAGCTAATACTAGTTTCCAAGTTCACTTGGGGCATTTTACTATGCACCTAGTCCGTCTGGATCCAGTTTCTGATATGGCGATACTTTTCGTTTACATCAGTGTACAACAATTGCAATGCATGCAAAAACATTATTTACCTCCTATCGAGACTGCTGTACTATTTACCAAGATATACACTGGGTAGGATATGATACATGATTGTATAGAGACCCATGTCGTTCCTCTCTGGCCTGCCTATCATAATATTAAGTTTATAGGGGAATGTATAGAATAGAAGGGGCATAATATTATTTCAAAAGCGATTAGAAAAAACACACTTACATGAAATATTTACTGATAAATCAACTTGAGACCATGACTCTGGACTGTGATAACTTCAAGAGTCTTAAGTCTGTTTGAACAGTGTGATAAACCAGGCGCTGGCCAGGTCAAAACAGCCTGCTTATCTTGATAGGTAGGTAGATAGACCTGGAGGGAATACTGGAAGAATATCCCTGAATATAATAAGCTGTGTTTAATGAGGAAAAGCAGAGCTTGTTCAGTCTTTACAAAATCTTTTACACCCCGCAGGACATTCGGTCCTGCAGATTTTCAATTCTGCCGGACCGGTCAGGTCTTTGCAGGACCGGATACTGCACTAAAGTTTTGCAGGATAATTTTGTTAACGCATATATCTTGGGTATGTAAGCACCCTGGGTAATATACAATTACTTAACCCATTGAGGGCGGATGTAGACTATAGTCTACATCCATGTCCCGCCGAATTTAGACTATTTACTACACCATGAGGGGCCGGATGTCGATTATAATTGACATAACTCTATGGGATTTAGGAAAGTCCCGGCCCCTGGGGAAAAAATTGGAAAAATGTCCGGCCCCATAGCTAAAAATGAAAATTTCTGCCCGGCCTCAATGGGTTAAGTAGTATATTAAATGCCTCCGAAATTGTAAACAATTGGGCTTATTCTAGCCTACAAAAGGCCCTAAGACCAGAGGGGGCACTAACAGGGGTATAGGGCACTTAATCGGCAAATAAGGCAGTGCAACTAAAAAATGGCCATACATGATCGGCGGCCGTACATGATCGGTGGCCGTACATGATCGGTGACATACATGATCGGTGACGTACATGATCGGTGACGTACATGATCAGGGATTATTGACTGCCCTACCCTTTTTGACCATGATAAAACATAGATAAACCTTACCAAGGTGTACATATAATGTCTGTCTTGGTATTTAAAATGGTTTAGATGTGTAGATGAGTCTGGTAAGAGTATTTTACATGACATTTCAATACCGGTCATGTACATCATGTGACGTACATGATCAGTGACGAACATGATCGGTGCCCTAAGTACCCTTTCTGACCATGTTTAAAACACAAATCAATCATAGTAAGGTGTACATATGATGTATTTCTGAATATGTATAATCAGAGACATGTGAAGCAGTGGGTAATGAGAATATTTTTCATGACATTCCAAACCAATCATGTTCGTCATGTGACGTGCATGATAGGTTGTACATTGAGCCCCCCCCCCCATTTGGCCCCTATAAATATTTTGGGAGTTGTTGTTTTTTCTAATAAACTCCCCAAAGATAGATTACGGCCTGTAGGTGTGGTTAGATGAGTTAGATATCGTAGTGCAGGGGGTAATAGGTGGATTTTGTACTCTGCCGATCATGTACGGCCACCGATCATATACGGCCACCGATCATGTACAGCCAAATAATAGTTGCATCGATCTGAGAGTGAGCCATGAGGTATATGTTTCCATCACTATTCAACGAGTGAGGAACAATGGAAAGAGTAAAGGGAGAGTTTTTGGTTTTTTTAAACAATGTGAAATAGAGGAGGTAATTGTATTCCTGTTTGCCCGTGCACAGTTTCCTTAATAGTGGTTCAATTTACCACCATGATTTAGAATTATACCTTCTGGTTCCTGTGTGGTGGTTCCAAACTGACCACAGGGATTGTCCAAACCCAGTAAAATCAAACTTCAAGGTCAAAGTGCTTGTCACGAGAGTCTTTCTTTGGAAGGATTTGGGAACATGAGTATGTAATTATGTTCAGCGGTGGAGAGGTGCCATAGTAATCCTGTAGTGGACACTACTGTTTTCATATGGGCCTGTATAGGCTTTTGGTGTTGATTGGTTCAGGTTCTTAAAACCAGAGGGCAGATCTGAGCCAGAAAGAGCTCAACTGTTATTCTAGATATTATCTCTTGGATGTATCTATGAGCAGAGGTGTAGGAAATATTTTTTTTGTTGGTGGGGGAGCAGAGAGACCTACCCCAAACGGCTTTAAGCTGTTAAGCATTGGCTTTTAGGTTTGAGGCCACACGAGGTAGGTATTTTTCAAATAATCAGAAGCAGTAGAAATAAAAGCAAAATATGTGTTCAAACTTTATTATAAAATTATGCAATTTGTGAATTTCAAAGAAGAATTGTCTTCTCCAGTCCAGCATGACGAAATATGTCATATAAGCACCATGGTACACAATTACTGTTTGTATTATCCTCTCACTACTCTATCATTATCTGCAATTCAGTACAACCACATGTGACTTGCAAAGAGGTAAATCTTATTACAAAGCATTATGTACAATACACTACACTCTACAGGGCAGCCCTTTACCATTGGTAAGATTATATAGATTTATCATCATAGCGGAAAATAGGTTAAACTTCATAACAATGTTGACAAAATTTAATGTATATCTTTCCCATATTCTACCAACGCTGAACAACATAATCATTATGCACATATTCTGTATTCGGAATTGATATAACAAGAATAAGAAATCAAAAATTCTTCAATTCTATTGAAGTAGAGGAGTTATATTAGGCATCAACACCTTGTCACTGGCAGGAGTATATCTCGAATGCAGAACTGTCTTTTAGGCCTAGCTCATAGTCTTGGTTGGACTTGGGTGCATGATGACAGCCGGTGATGGCATCCCCTGTGGGGTTCAGGATACACCCAGTGACATTATCCCCCTTCTCTATTCTATATAATTGAATCCTAATTTAATCCTACTGAAATGTTAATCCTACTTCTCTAGATAACTACCCTCATACAAATGTTTATACAATCCTATGAAATCTAGTCTCTATGATATAGTTGGTATTACCATTCTCTTACTACTCAGTTATTATCTTCAATCCAATAACCATACAGCAATTGAAAAGAGGCAGATTTTATTACAAAGAGCTAAGCTAGACTGCTCTCTACAGGGCAACCTTTTATCATAATTATATGTATGATTATAGATATATCATTGTAGCGACAAATAGGTTAAACTTTATAATAATGTTGACAAACTTATCTCTTGCCCATGTAAATGTACTCTGTCAACATTGATCAACATTATAATTATATACTTATTCCATTCACGGAGTTGATATAACAAAAATTAGAAATCAGAATTCTTCAACTATACTCAAGTAGTGGAGTTAGTCATCAACACCTAGTCACTGACACAAGTATGTCTCGAATGTAGTTCAGTCCTTCCAGAACACTTTATACTCTTGATTGAACTTGGAGGAAAATGCCACCTACAGACTTCAGCAAGGCACCATTGTTTGCGAAGACGATGGGAACCTGGTTTGAGATTACAAGAAGTATATTTATATATAAAGAAAGATGCAATCATATGTTTCCAACCGGTATCTAAATGTATTGCTAAAATGCATTTGTAATATGAAGTATATACTAGATTAGATGAATACTTTCTAAAATTGTGAGCATCAATGTCCTGTAAGGTGTAATTAGGCCTGTGAGAGGTCCCGACACTACATTCTATACATAACCAGAATAAATGGTGGCCAATAATTTATGAAATCTTTGGTTAACATTCAAATAAAATGGGTAATAAGATCGCAATGAGCATCAATGTCCTGATTCCGAACACCAGACCACTGCAGACTCCAGGTCAGGAGGGCTGTAGAGAAAACCCTTGCACCCACAATTGCATTACAAAACCAGAGGAATACATTCACATCCACTTTGCATAATGCTTTGATATTTTAAGTATAATTATGCAACATACTGAAATTATGTTTTAGATCAACGTGAATTGTTTCCTATTGTCTTCTATAGTATTCATCACAGGGCCATGTTTTCAGAGTATCTCTTTTGAACTTGAGGTCTTTATTTAATAATATTTTGACAAATGTTCACATACATTATTCATAAAGTAAAGATAATTATGTGTGCAAACCGTACCTGTGTTTTCTCACACCTGGAGACCTTGATCTTCCTTAACACTTGGATAATGGCAACCTTGAGCTCTTGGAGTGCAAGCCTCATCCCAATGCAGTTCCGGGGTCCATTGCCGAATGGAACAAAGTGGTAAGGACTTCTGTTCCTCTTGTTCTCAGGGGAAAATCTGTCATGCAGATCAAATGACTCTAGAATATAGCTTCATTGCTTACTGTTTTGTTAGGTTAGAAAAGTTAGATTCTTGTTACAGTGATTGGTAATGGGATGCATTTCCGAAAGGAATTCTCATTGACCATTCATTGTGCACAAGAAAGTTTGCATCTAAGTAAAATTATATATGTTTGGAGGAACACTTTAAGCATATTTAATTTGAGTATATGTCACTTAGAGCCACTTAAACATTGGCATTACCTTTCCATAACATTTACATAGCATAACTACATGTATACTTAAAGGTGCATCTTAAGGCATCTCAAATTTGCTTGAATGCAAACATTCATGCAGCGTTTCTAACATCATGTGACCGTATATATATATCTAGATTCACCTGTCAGGATCAAATCGTTCTGGTTCTGGCCACTTTGTAGGGTCGTGATGAATGCCATAGATGGGCAGGTTCACAATGACACCCTTTCGTATGAAAACTCCTTTCACAGTGACATCATGATTTGCTACTCTGTTCATCCTACAATATAATAAGGTTCATACTATGTTCAACATCAACCTTGGACAAAAATGGCTCTTCTGGTCAGTCATGTAGGTTTCATTACAATAGGTAGGGTGGGTTACATGTGTAAAGGAATATCAAGTAGCTTTATCTATATAGTAACCCCATGTGGGGAATACAATGTACATACCTGACGGCCGGGGGATACATCCTCAGGTTCTCATTCACACACTGATCTAGGTACGGCATCTCTTGGACTACCGTTGTATCAATCATATCCTGCAGGTTAAAGAGAAAAGTAAAGCTTGAAAATGTAAAGCAGGTTATTTATAACTGACTGTCTGCTTAAGGAATATGTGTTGAATTGGTTTGATTCATTTCAGTCTAGAACTTTGTAATAGTGTATTTACCCCAGTAAGACCTCCATTAAATTTATGCAATAAAGCATGGACTTAGAGATAATTAATCTCAAACAGCCCCTCCCTCCGAGGTCTCACTCACAGACCCCAATACCCCTATCACTAGAGCATAGGCCTATTGGGCAATCAAAACATGGGTTCAAATTAATAATAAATAAATAAGTAGATTCTAGATAAGGCCCTCAGGCACACTCTAAATAAATCTAAAAACTCACACCTGATGATGCTTTTAAGTTGAAACCACTAACCAGTACCCACACCCCAGTACATATATATACAAATGTACACAACTTGGCAACCTGTAGTAAACACTAGCCTATGGTGTTAATCTTTGACCTAACCTGCTATCCTATCCAAATATCTGCTTGAAGATAAAACCAAACATTGGCCCATCAGAATCTCTGCTGTAAGAGTGAGCCATGATGTCATAGGAAGTGAGGTCACAATTTGGAAATCCTGCCCTCTGATTGGTCAGAGCCTCAGGTAACCATGGTACAATACACAGTAGCAGGCCTTGTCAAGGCCAGTCGGTGGTAGTGATTGATTGGGACCAGAAGTAAATATTCCGTTCCCCCTAATAGTGTATTTGAGTTTTTTTAAATAAGACTACCATTGTTAATATTGTGAATATTTGAATATTATCAAATTTTACTAAGATAGAAATTGAATTACAGATGTCTCCATTACCTCCAATAAATACCAACTGCTCACCTTGTCTCCAACAACTCTGTTTATCTCCTCAATCAGCTTATCTTGTACCTCAGGGTGTAGTGCCATATTGTACAAGAAGAAGCTGAGGGAGGTTGAGGTGGTGTCATACCCAGCAACGAAGAAGAGCATTGCATTTGCCAGAATCTCATCAGTTGTAATACCTACAAGACACCACATGTATCGTATCATCCACCACACAAACTGACTCATTAGCTAATGTGCTCATACAGCCCTTTATAAACATAATTATGGCATTTCTTTGTGGGAATCACAACTTTGGTCATCATTCTTAGACCTCAAACAGTTTTATCTAATAAAAATAAAAATCATTTTGAAAGTAGACATGCACATGATTTGTGAGAAGCTTAATGTTTGCATTACTGACATATTTACCTGTTCCTTTGTGTTTTCCCTCACTCTCATCAGTAATGTCCTCGCCTGCTTGGGCTTTGATCATGAGTTGAATGAAATCTGTCCTGGTCTGATTTTATGGAAGAAAAAGTGGTTTTGCTGTATATGATTTTTCAGAAGTAGACCTGCTATCAAAAAAGGTTTTGATGGGAAAGATGGGCGTAGACTATATACATGCATAATTACCTGTGATGTGCATAATACAGTCTAGTCTAGGGTCTCACAATGCCCATCTATTATAGCAACCTGTTATGTAACTTACACTGGGCCCCCATACCTCTCGTTTTCTCAGTTTCCCGGATACCACAGAAGCCCTTGTGTAGGGTTTCATTGTTCACATTTTTTTGACAGTAGATTCACTGTAATGGGATATACTGAATATATTACTGGGGTGTGACACTTTAGGAATTCCCTTTTATCAGCACCTCCTGTTATCAAGGTGAATTATGTTCTTGAAAGCTGGAACATTATGTAGGCTAACTAAACATGTGCCAACTGGATGGTCAAAAAGTACTGTAAATCTGTGCATAGAAGCCATAGCAAGTGCGTTGGTCAGATGTATTCAGCAGTTGTATATTCACCATAATCAACCCCCCCTCCCCACTTCTGCACCTTATGTGATTTGTCAAAGTTAGGGGTGTGACCTTTACATTAGTTGGGGTCATACAAATTTACAGTAATAAAATAATACCTGATCCTTGTCGGTTTTCCTCATCTCTATTGTCTGCCGTGTTACATTTTCGAAGAAGTCCCGAATGTCTTTGGGGAAGAAATTGACGGTAAGTCCCATTTTCACTAGGAAATTTGCCACTTTGGGGAAGAACACTGAAGAAAGGAAACATATTTGATTAACCCAAGACTCATACCATGGTTTTACAGTTTTGTTGTTCATTTCAATTAAATCAGAAAGTCATTGTTAAAATATACTTACGAAGGAGAAGCAATACTGGGCTAGCAGCATTGATCACAAAGGCACGTCTAGCATGTTCTACAAATTCGTTGTTCCTGTCCTTCTGCGAGTTGACGCGGATACCAAAAGCAGTACTTGCTATAACATCCATTGTGTACCCTCCAGTGTATCTACACAAAGTAAAACCAGAGGGTCAGGCAATGCCACCAAACATTATTTTCTAACTTCTGATCCCCAGAGGCAGAGTGTTGGGAGTCTGACACTGATGGACCAGCTTAGCCATGTAGAACAGCTAGACCCAGCAAAGTCTGAGTCTAGCAATGTTCTAAAAAACCCTAAAATAAAGTCTGACAATGCTTGACCCACTTGACCCACAATTTCTCTTCTATGTGCAGCTCAATGATGGGCATTGTGAAGATTACAGATGGATTCCATTTTTGAAAATAACATGTATTTTCTTTGAATATTAAAAAAGATTTGATACCATTATTGCATCATAAGGATTGAACAGATACTCACTCTTTCATTTCCACAATGCCGTCCCCTTTGGCTTGTTCCTCCAAACTTTCGACCAGAGTTGATGAACAGCGGTTGATTTCTAGATTCATCTATAATATGGGTAATAGAAAAACAAACCATGAGACAAAACATATTGACAGCTCAGATGTAAGGCTGTGTCTCATGAGACCAATACAAGCCGATAGTCCTTGACTGGATGACGTTGTTGACTGGGTGACATCTTTGATGGGCAAGCGTTATAGTAGCTGCAATGGGGCCTGTATAGAAAGAAATGGGTGGAAAAAGTATATCATAACACTATATATTACAAATTTCCACCCAAAGACGTCTCATGAGACACACAGCCTTACATCCGGCAGTCATGATTGACATCAACTAGGTGTTTAAAATCTTTCAGCTTACCTTTTTCAGTTTACCACTAGAGAATGTAGGTGTCATTTCATTTCTGACATGCTTCCAATGAGCATCATCCAGAGCAGTCAGCATGTTATCATTGATGGGGCTTCCACTCCTGAAGGCCTGATGACAAACAGAATTGACAAGACAGTGTTGATGTATGTCCAAATATATATTTCCAAAGTCACCACGAGGCCATCCATTATATTAATTTGTATATGTATAGCAATTTGAGGTAAAAACAAATGTACATGCACACGTTTACATGGAGGATGGTGGGGGGGGTGCGGATTGTTGAATTTATTAAGTGGATGAGCACAAAAATGTCTACCTCCCTACTGGTATTTATCTTAATAATATGCAATAAAGGCCACCATCTTTTATAATCCAATAGCTTAATCATTTATACTTGCCAGTCTGTTGGTAAAAGATGAGAACTCCTTGACCAGGATGTCAGAAAGCATTTCTTCGTCATACACCGTAAGCGCAGGTATTGATCCAAGGAATTCCCTATATAACATAGTGTGTGATTAGCTGGGGAAGAATTAGTTTAAGGAATTGCAACATATTGAAAATGTATTGTCGTTTTGCCATCAATTACCAGCCATTAACATGTGAGAACATGACACTATTAAGTATAGACCTATTACATACATATGTGATGTGTATTGGGAAAAGGGACCTTAGTGCACCCTGCATTAAGGGCCTCTTTTGCATATCATGTCACATATATCAATCATCATCATTATTGAATAGATTAGAATATGCTTACGCAAAACACCCTTTGCCTGCATATTTCTTGATGAATTCCAGTTCCGAATATGGAAGAGCCTAGTGAAAAAAACGTTCATAATGTTTCCTTGGTGGATGTATTGGGATGAGCATTGATCTAATATTAGATTTGAAATATGACTATGTATGATAGTGCATCCCATTAAATTATTAGACTTCAATGGAGACTGCACTATCCCTTTTAGAATTATCATATTTATATAAAACAAAACTTTCTAATTGTCTATTGGCAACATATGTCTGTCCTTCTGTGATTAGTGGGGAGGCATTAGAATAAGCCAATAATGACCCCATCCTCTTCATGTCCCCTAGATCATGCCCTACATGGATATGCACCCCTGGGTTGTTTTTTTCAGGAGGACCTGGTATCCATATTCCTAAGGGAGTGGTTATCATTTAATAACAGGGGTGGGGGGCTGGTGGATTTGAAAATTTCCCGCTCCCCCCTTGGAACGCTTCAAAATGCCCCCCCCCCTCTGGAGGGCCAGGAATTCCTCCCCCCCCCCCACCCTCTAGAGACGCCTCAGACTTCAATGGAGACTGCACTATCCCTTTTAGAATTATCATATTTATATAAAACAAAACTTTCTAATTGTCTATTGGCAACATATGTCTGTCCTTCTGTGATTAGTGGGGAGGCATTAGAATAAGCCAATAATGACCCCATCCTCTTCATGTCCCCTAGATCATGCCCTACATGGATATGCACCCCTGGGTTGTTTTTTTCAGGAGGACCTGGTATCCATATTCCTAAGGGAGTGGTTATCATTTAATAACAGGGGTGGGGGGCTGGTGGATTTGAAAATTTCCCGCTCCCCCCTTGGAACGCTTCAAAATGCCCCCCCCCCCTCTGGAGGGCCAGGAATTCCTCCCCCCCCCCCACCCTCTAGAGACGCCTCAGACTTCAATGGAGACTGCACTATCCCTTTTAGAATTATCATACTTATATAAAACAAAACTTTCTAATTGTCTATTGGCAACATATGTCTGTCCTTCTGTGATTAGTGGGGAGGCATTAGAATAAGCCAATAATGACCCCATCCTCTTCATGTCCCCTAGATCATGCCCTACATGGATATGCACCCCTGGGTTGTTTTTTTCAGGAGGACCTGGTATCCATATTCCTAAGGGAGTGGTTATCATTTAATAACAGGGGTGGGGGGCTGGTGGATTTGAAAATTTCCCGCTCCCCCCTTGGAACGCTTCAAAATGCCCCCCCCCCCCCTCTGGAGGGCCAGGAATTCCTCCCCCCCCCCACCCTCTAGAGACGCCTCAAAATGTTTCCGCCCATCCCCTTCATCACAAAAGGTTACATCTGCAGTTCATGACTAACGTAGCAAATAGAAAGTTCCATATTTATCTATACATGAGATACATTTTACCTTTGTCAGTAGGCCCAACGCTGTGCCAAAGATAGGATAAGGTTGTGGCCCAGGGATGCCTTGCTTTTTGAAGTAGTTAAAATCACTGCATGCGTACCTGTATGCCAAAGATCATATAGTTCATTTTTGATTGCAAGATTGTTCAATGATAAAAAGAAGTAATCAATTATGTTGGTGTTCGAGTTCTTTTTATCTGGGTATACAATGACACAAATACATAATTTAATGAATAGACAAATGCCAACACCCATTGATACCGTCTCTGTTGTATTTCACTCGTGGGGGCTGGGGCCATATCCCACGAAGTCGCAAAAATTAAATATGAAACCTATAATGATATAATATCTATAAAGCATGGGATTTGATTGATTTTAGCATCTCTTATACATCAGGCATAATGTTGTGAATATGTTTACACATTTAGAGAATCGCTGTACCTGGGTAAAATGCAGCGAAGCTTTGCAGTGAATGATAAATAAGTGCAAATAGACAAAATTGTCTTATAGATATACTTACATGAGATAACCAATAATCACAATGATCAGCAAGACCCACCAGGGTATATCCACTAGTCCCAGCACCAACATGTTGAATGTGGCAGGACTGCTAAAGTAATAATAGTAGTTCAGCTGTGGGGTGTTAACAGTGTTCGTCCTGATCCTTTAGTGTGGCCCTTCTCTATATGTGTACTGTGTAGACACCCTTCTCTAAATAGGTGACCCAGAAGCCTGCTGTTGTGCACGTAACCTGACCATAACAGAGTGTGTATTGGGGCTGTGTATGGGCCCCTGGGGGGTCACTTAGTATTATTTTGTATACATGTGTATGCAGCTGGCAACCTTTTCTAGAAAATCCCATGACAAGGATCCACCTTTCAAGAAAAATTGTCTTTACATTGGGTCTGGTTTCACGAAAATTCCCACAACAAGGTCTATTTTTCATGCAAAGGTCAAAGTTTTCACTAAAATTTCCCATGGCCAGTTTTGACTAAAAGTCAAAAGTCACAAGAGTAGCTAGTTTACCAAACACAATCTATTTTATCACTTTTCTCCACAACCCTAAGAACCTTTGTTGGAAATGCCATAACAAATGTTAGGCTTTGGGGTAAAAGTCTGCATAACAAAGGTCAGGTTTGTTGATGGTCCACCCTTGGCAAGAAAATATCAAGTGCCCCCCCCTCCAGGGTATGGGCCTAATAGTCTGTACCAATTGGATCTCTACACACAAACACATACACAGATACAAACATACATAGGCTACATGTCTATGCTGGCTGAGTCTATATATAGCCATAGCTATCACTCAGAGTTGACAGAACTTTGATTCATATAGACTTTACCTCTGCTCACTCAAGGCCGGGTTTTTGTACATCTTCAAACACGTACGACCAAGATTGATAAGACATGTTTTTTCACAGCTTATTGCTGACCCACAATGAGTCAGGGTTCAGTATCTAGTACTGCTGACCTAGGTCATGGGTCAGTATCTAGTACTGCTGACCTGTAATTGGTCAGGAGTCAGTATCTAGTACTGCTGACCTGTAATTGGTCAGGAGTCAGTATTTAGTACTGCTGACCTGTGATGGGTTAGGGGTCAGTATTTAGTACTGCTGACCTGTAATTGGTCAGGAGTCAGTATTTAGTACTGCTGACCTGTAATTGGTCAGGAGTCAGTATCTAGTATACTGCTGACCTGTGATGGGTCAGGAGTCAGTATTTAGTACTGCTGACCTGTAATTGGTCAGGAGTCAGTATCTAGTACTGCTGACCTGCAATGGGTCATGGGTCAGTATCTAGTACTGCTGAGCTGCAATGGGTCAGGCAGGGCTCAATTTATTAAATTTTCTTTTCTTTTTTATGCAACATTGTATGTTTAGGGCAATATGATAGAGTTTACTGGTTTCAAGTTTACATGGGGCATTTTACTGTTCACCTTGTCTGTCCAGATTTACATATGGCAATTCTTTTATTTCATATCAGTGTACAATAATTGGCAATAATTGGCAATGTATGTAAGACTGCCATAGTCCATACTATTTACCAAGAAATACACTGAGTGGGATATGGTACATAATTGTATGGACATCTATGTCTTTCCTCCCTGGCTTGTCTATCATAAACTTATATAGGGGATGTGTCCTTTAAGAGAGGAGCCCCACAGTATAGATGTATAGAAGGGACAACTGTTTGTAGAGAAATGCACTTAGATCAAAGATTTACTGATAACAGAAACTTGAGACCATCACTCAGGAGTGAGTGTCTACGTCTATTTGAACAGTGTAATCTATCAGGCAGTTGGTCAAAACAGCATGCTTATCTTGATAGATACGCAGATATCTCTCCAGGGAATACTGGAGAAGAAAATCCCTGGCCTACAGAGGATATCTTATCTTGGAAATGTTTTTTGGTGTTGCAGAGAGACATTGTAACTGTTTTCCTGGTGCAGAGAGCCGAGATGATAAGCGATGTTCTATGAGGAGCACGTACATTGTTCCCCACCTCCCTCTGCGCCGCCTGGTGGAAAATGTCTCAACTATTGTCACCAGGAGCCATCTCAAAACCTGGTATTTTGAATTGACCAATGTTGGGGCTGGATTTGGGGGATTCTATACCTATAGAACCATCTGTATTCATCCTTTCAGTGAAAGGATGAATACAGATGGGTCTATAGGTTTCACGTAGGGTATTAAAAAGAAATTAAATACAAGGTTCTAAGTTGAATAGATACTATTAACTCGCGGACTAGATCGATCCTTAATGTATTTTTTTGGCTGTCCTCTTAGTGTACATTGGTGAAGCTTTAAATGATGGTTTATTTCCTCAAGTTTTATTATATTAGAAGTCACTGTCCTTCCATTTTTGATGGTTTCTTTCAATGTGAACTCTTCTGCTCACTTGTTGACTTTGATATCAATCAGTGAGTCATAGACATGTCAACTTATTGACTGAGATAATGAATCTTCCAACGGCAATCCATTCACAATAACCAGTGAAAGGGAAAACATAGCTAGCGGCAGGAACTAGCTCATTTCCAGGCCACAAGCCGTGCCATCAAGCGCTGGGATATGTTTAAGCCATGATGTAATAAGGGCAATTACCTGTGTCATATAACCCTTTTTTTGCCACATCCCATAACTTTATGGTACCTAGCCAAGTAAAACCCTCCTCATTCTTTTTCTAATATCATGTCATCATTATTCTATTCTCTCAGTGTAGGTTACTGTTTTCTTGAACCTTTTTTGTTGTTGTTGAAAGGACAAATGAGATTTTCGTTTTGATATAATGTAAACATTTTGCTAGGCGTGTTACTTTTAAAATTATTTCCGTTACCCAAATAATACACTTAAAAAGGGTCGGGTTAATCCACCTATAGCCTGGGTCTATAACTTTGTTATGGCCAGTGGTACTAAGTTAGTGGTTCGGCAAAGTGTTGTGCACATATAATATTATGCTATAGTCAAGACCGGAGAATTTAATGAAACCCCCTATTTTAGGTGTTAGCTCATTAAGATCACCTCACACAACTTTAAATGTTCATTTAAGAGCAACTCACTTTATTCTCAGACATCACAGGTTTACAGTGGTCATTTATGACAATAATTACCACATAAGATCAGGGGTGCTCCCCCTGTGAGTGTTACACTCGCCTAATGACCCCCTGCAGTTTTATCAATTAAGTTTTTCTTCAGAGTCTTTGGCGGCTTCGCCAGATTCTCCGGTCTTGACTATAGTATACGTATTACACAGCAGGGGGCAGCATGCAGCAGCACTGCACCCACACAGACTCACTCTAAAGCAAGTGTATCTCCCAGAAGAGTGCAATCTGTAATGGCCTGAATGAAAATTGAACTCTACCTGGGAATTAACACTAGCCATGCCTAGAGAGATGATAGACACTACTATCGAGCGCCCATCCCCCCCCCCCTCACTTTCAATCCCATCATGTCATTTCTATCAAATACTTGATTGTGTTGTATCTCACTACTCGTTATTTTGAGGTATTTGCCAAATGACACCCTAGCCTGATTACAATACTTCAATACAATCATCTTGGTGCTTTTTGTATGGGGGGGGGGGGGAAGCCTACCCGTTTACTTTCAGATGTGCGGGTGACGAAAACCCTCGAATCAGGACAGGAAGTCACGGCGCGGTATGCTTTAGGTATAGGGTTTTTTGGAAACTTGAATATTTGTTATACCAGGGGAATCTCTTATCTAATATATCACATGGCCGGGGAGGATACATAACTGACACATATTTATCTAAAGGGATATCCACTAGAGATCTTTCTTTGCTTAGAAATAATATTTTTTCCAAAATTCCCCATAGCGTGACATCGCTTCCTGTCCTGATTCGAGGTTATTAAATCACCCGTTTTTTCAGTCGCATCGGGTTACTTACGCACCCTATTATGTTTGAAGGATATTAATTATAATTCACCTTAAGTCGACCATATACCTTGAGATATCCATCTCAGATTGTAGTTGTTCAAAACATTTGACCTAAAATAAAACTCATATGGTCAAGCCCCATACTATTATATACCTACCTGTGAACAGCATGTTAACATGTACAACAAACAAGTGTACACTGAAATAGTCTAAATATCTATTTATTTTATAGAAAGATACATGAATATATTTGTAGCAGATGTTGCTGTCAAGCTATGAAAAAACCTCGACGGGTCGATAATGCATTCTAGGTCACAACTTGAATGGTACCAGTATACATCAGTCAATGTACCACATGCATGCTATGGACAATTAATCCCGCTCTTGTTCTCATACAAGTGTTTTATCCTCTATAGATGTATGTGGTACTGGTACACTATAATCTAAATAAGCCAATATATATTGGCATGTTATGGCACAGCTTTCTTCGTTAATTTCGTAGATGACGTACTGCATGGAAGGCATCGTATATTTCTTTATCATCTTTAATAAACCTTCCACATGTATAGGTCTATACTTTAAGTAAGAAATTATTTCTCTCTGGCCTGATATCACCTTGTCATTGAAACATCCGAATACTATTTCACAGATTTTATACAAATGGGATCGACAATTAAAGCACTAGTGTAGTTTATGCTATATTGAGAACCATTCTGCACATTGACATAGCATATAAAGCATAGTTAAGGGGAACCACCTGCCAATTCTCGTTATTTTGAATTCACCTGTACACAGATCATTGATTGAGAGAAACACATGTTCATATCAGATTTATACATTTTAAGGCCAAAAGGGGGAAAAGTGTGTCTCAGGATTTAGAGCAAATTTTGTAAACCTCTTTTGTCAGTGAATTGTTAGCTAATTACCGCATTTCATTGGTGAGGTGACAGTCCATATTTCATTTAATGTATTATATTAAGTAGTTATTTTTGTTATGTACAACTTACTAAATTAGGCGTTTTCTCTCATGCCATAGACTGCACCCAGTCATCAACGTGGGTTAATTTGGTATGACTATAGGCCTCAGTATGACCTAGCTACACCCTGCACTATCTGCGGATCAAAATAGTTCCAGGGGCAGTGGCTAACTTATCTACGATGCTACACACACAAAAATGGACACAATTGATGAACATTTGATGCTTGTATAATATATGTTCTGCCAGTGGTGTTGTACATGTATGTACATGTGTAGACAGGACATCCGATGTAAAACATGGGAGGCGGTGTATCTGTAATGTCCATTGGGACCTCCACTCACCAATTTTCTATGCAATATAGGTATGTCTATAATTATTATCTATAATCATTTATTGCTTATTATTATCACATGAACATGAACATGTCCTGACCATCCGCCGTAGCTGCTCACTTCTATTTATTTTAATTCAATTATTAATATTTTAGATAGGAGGAGCAACAATGTAGATACCTAACGAAATAGGGTGATCATGTGCAAGCCGTGTGTTTGTGTAATCCACCCAATTAAATTGGGTACTCCTGGCCTTATATTATATTATATAAGGGAAGCAGGAACACCATTCAATTTCTCATCTGTTTACACTTGTATCTTTTTCCTATATGTTTTTCTGTTTATTTACTTGTACTTATGTTTGTTCACTATATTTGCTGTTGGATTGACAGAGGAATCTATATGAGTTGTACTAGTAATTAAGATTATTTTGATCAGTCGACAAAATAGCCCATCCAGTGGCTATAAATCATAAAGCACGTTCAAAAATGCAAGTTTTTACCATACAGTTAGAGTAACACTGGACAACACTTGTTGTAGTCCTTTCATATTTATATCTTCCCATACTGGACTGACCAAAGGGCCAAAGTGACTTGTCACAATTATTGTGTAATATAATGTTACAATGAACACTAAAGGACTATATATTATAAAATGGACAATATGCCTATATTTCTGTGCATGTATCAAATAGCCTCATTGAAATTTATTGAGATTCATACCACTTTCTTTCAGTTACAAATGAAAACATTGCTCGGCTTGTAACCATGTGATACTTTGTAATAAAAGAGCCTCGTTTAGAGCTCACTGAAACGAAAAATATACGCTTGCGCGAGCTCATCCTATTTTGTTGGGTATGATGTATGTATACATATACGCGACCCCGCGCAGATCATCATTTCTGCGTGACTACTCAACATTGATACATACATGTATGCATGTTTATATAGTATCAGGGTTAACGCTGTTATTTTATGATTATATGATAGACACAACTTGAAGGACAACACCTTTTTTACTTGGTTTTATTTACTATTTGAGATGACGAGATCACAACTTTCCGGCTCGATTTAGCATTCATTGGTCACTAGTATTTCATTCAATGACGATCACATTATATCACACTTAGACAACACTGATCACTTTCATCTTTCAAATTTCAAAAAAATCTTTCAAATTCTGCACCCCCCCCCTCCTTGTGAGCACCGACGAAGATGACCTATCTTGAAGACCACATGTAGGATGTAAGATATTATATATGGATACACGCTTTTCAAACCTTAACCAGAGAGTAAAATATAAAAAAGTAATAAACATCAATCATGCTTACTAGAGCGGTACAAGGAATGTCTGGTGGATCAGGCTAAAGAGGGCAGGAGGGTACAGGTGATACACAAAAAGGTGTTGCATGTAGCAGGTAGCAGGTAGCTAGTAGGGTATTTCCGGGTAAACTCCAATTCTCCCTCTTAATATTTGGTTAAATCATAAGAGCGACCTTTTGCGTACCCATTATGGGCCACATAATGTGCTATGCCTTTATATAATATTGTCGTCATGATACATGAGTGCAGTCTTATTGCACCTACTCATCAGGGCTGCATTCATACATCATGCCGCCCCTTTAAGAGTGTATCAACTGCATAAGGTTAGCACTATCCTTGAATGCAGCACTGGATTCATTAATATCGGCATTTATGACAATAAAGTGCACACTTCATTAAAGCACTAAGCAACCCTTTAAAAGCTGATGGGCTACCTGAAACACACCCATATCCCCCACTTCTCTGGGCCTGCTGGTACACATACATGTATTATTGTATCGTGTATGTACTTAGGTCTATACTCTATAGTGTTGGCCCACAACACGCTCCAGTTCCCCCTGTCTCTCAGGTATATATATATCCTCATGGCATAGTTTTCTGAAATATTACCTCCATAAAGCGGTCCTTCAAACAGAATGAATATTTACAGAACTGCCTCTAACCTATTTTTCCCCAAATCTGGTCTGAGGTTGCCCTCCACACTAGACTCTATGGTCGTAAAGGAAACAGGTTTAGGGGTGAAAAACAGGGAGCAGAGTGGGAATGACTTCAGAATGGATTACCGACTATAACCGTGTCTTCCCCCATTTTGCTGTTACCTGATCCTCGTTGTAAACGATATAATTGGCTCAGAGAACTGGAGTAGGTTATGTCCTCGATAATATAACGGAGGCTATATATGCATTCAGTGGGGGCAGGTTCCAGCGTGTACTGACTATACTACAGTCCCTGCCCATCCTACTACACACCCCTGTGGTAAGCGATAATAGGGAGATTAAATGGCGCTAAGAAGACGTAGCAGCAGCATCCCTACGTCTGATGACGTACCACACGTCATGCCGCGCTGGACGTCGGACGCGCCTCCCCCGACGTTACGTCGGCGACGTAGGCATTCCGAAGGCTCAGAGGGTTATAATAATGGTGATGTGGAGCATGTGGACCCCGATATCACGGAGCCGCCGACATCTCGTCGCCGACGCCGTGTCTCCTTCCATAGCGACACTATCGGAAATGAAACGACAATGACCGGAAGTGACATTGGTTTAACCGGAAATAGTAGCACCAATGATGTCCCACAACCGGAAGCTACTGCAGAGTATGGCGGTTATACTAGTGAGATGAGCGATAATGGAAGATCATCAATGGATTGGACAGCAACTGAACCGGAACCGGAAACGTCCCCAGCCTCCCATAACCCCTACAGACCGGTCGCGACCCCTAGGCGGCCCCTGAGGTCCGCGCGCACGCGCACACCGACCCCAGGAGCGGCAGTTCCGGTGGGAGGCCTGCGCTTCTCCACGGTGACGTTAACAAGGGGGGCACTCACCAGGATCAGTCTCCCCGGCACCATGTCGGGCACTGAGGGGACCACTAATGTCACCACAGAAAGGACAAACCTATCCACGGTCACATCTGAAACCACTGAAGAAGACACCTCAGAAGGTATTCGTTCATCTGTAGTGCCCCCAGAAAGTATGGTTCCACCTGAGCCGGGATCTGATGCTGTGGAAAGTGGATCTGTGACGAGAGTTGATAATCTAGAACTAGAGAATATCAGTGATGGGTCTAAGCCAGGACCCACGTTAGGAAATGGTGGGAGGGTGCCCCCATTGGCTACTGCTGTGCCGGTAGTAGTACGGGGGGCAGAGTCATTATCCCATGCACCGGGAACTGACACACATGGAGGAACTACTGACTTAACCGACATAGATCCAGGCACAGGAGGAATAACGTCAAATAGGACACACACCACAGTAACCACTGAGACCAGGATAGGTAGAGCTGAGACCACCACTAGCACCTCATTAGATTCTAGTTCAGAGACTAGAGTGGAGATGAGTGGGCCGACATCTGCAGATCCAGTTGGATCAGCAGTATTAGATGAAGGGGGTGTCTCTGGAGGAGTATCAGAAGGACTGGATACGTCATCAGTCACGTCACCATCTGTCGTGACGTCGGAGGGGACACATACGTCACCAGTGACATCCGATGTGACGTCAGAAGGTATAGCTACGTCAACAGCGACGTCAGCATCTGCCATGACGACAGAAGGTGTCGATACGTCACCATCTGTGGTAACGTCAGACGGGACAAATACGTCATCGGTGACATCATCATCTATTGAGGTGCCACCTGCATCTGTGATGACAGAAGGAGCAGATACGTCATCAGTGACGCCACCAACTGTTGTGACGTCAGAAGTTACACCTACGTCACCAGTGACGTCAGATGTGCCCATGACGTCAGATGTAACGCCATCCTCCCCTGACAGACCCCACACAAGATCCATGACTAGGGCTGAGGGAAGAAACAGTCCGTCTGACTCAACAACAACAGCAACAACAACAACAATAGCAACAACTACAACACCAACAATAGCAACAACACCATCCTCAACATCAACAACAACAACAACAACTGTGCCATCCACCCCAATCCAGCCTGGTAGTGATCTTGAGGTATCACCTGCAGAATCAGAGGGTGACAGCCATGCTGAAGGTGAAAGTCATACCGAGGGTGAAGGTCACGCCGAGGGTGAAGGTCACACCAAGGGTGAAGGTCACACCGAGGGTGAAGGTCACTCAGAAGCTGACGATCACAGTGAAGATCATGTTGAGAGCGAAAATAACAATGATTCAGAAGGTCACGATATTGATGAAGATCTCGATATAGATGAAGGTCCCAGTACAGGTGAAGGTCATACTGAGGGTGAAGTTCATGCTATTGATGAAGGTAACACCAATAGTGACATTAACACTGAGGGTCACATGGAGAGTGAAGGTCACACAGAGGAAAATGGCCACACTGAAGGTGAAGGGCTTCCTGAAGGTGAAGGTCCCATGGAGGTTGAAGGTCACGATGCAGATGAAGGACATACTGAACCAGAAGGTCAACCTATGGAGGAAGGTCCCGTGGAAGGTGAAGGTCACACTGAAGGTGAAGGTCACACTGGAGTTGAAGGTGAAGGTCACACTGGAGGTCACGCAGGAGGTCACACAGGCTCTGGAGAGATAGATGTGATAGTACCTGGCGAGGAACCTAGGTGGCGTGCCGGAAATCATGTCACCCCATGGGGAGACACCTTTACCAGGTATGTGGAGCATTGAACTCGTGTGATGGGTACCGGTGTGGGTGACGTGATACATGCAATTATATGGGGTCGGTAGAGTACGAGATAGGTGGTGAAAAGATAAGAAATAAAAGAGCCAGTCCTACAAAAATGTTCAAAAAAGTACAACAACATGTGGCATGACCGTGCATAGACTTAACGGCCTGGTGTATGTTAGGTGCAGTCTATAGGGGGCAGTCCTTTAGTATCCCAAAATTCCATAATCTGAAAACTGGTACACACATGCTGCTGAGGGTTTGCAAAGTTGAATCAAATATTAGATGAATAATCCTGGGTCTGGTTTCACATGTTTAAGGTCAGATTGAGATTCATCAAAATCCGTTAACATTCAGGTGGATCTATGCTGCTTATTCAGAGGCCAACAACATCTGGTTCCTACGTAAGGAGCAGATCGTTTTATTTGGGTAACCGAATTATTTCGGGGGGGGGGGGGGGGGTTGGTGTTACAGAAATTTGTCTAGGCTTATAATTATAGGAACACTTTCTTTATTGGGGTCCTTTTTCTGCGCCAGTGTTATCAGCGCTCAAGACCATTATGTCTAAATATTTAATTTTGGTTTGACTATTCTATGCAGAAAGGGTGTATTTATGTATACGTTAATAGTATAGGGTCTGTGTTTTTTATGAAGCAACTAAACATGTTCTCAGAGTTGGTATTGCATGTTACACTACACTTATATCAATGTATGAGGCGCAACCATTTCCCTCCGTGCTTGGTGCTCCTCAGTGGATGTTACTTCAATCTACTACCACTAGGAGACAGCACCATGCAATAGTTAGTAGCAGAGGATTTGGCGAAGCTGACAAAGATGAAAAGATTAAGATATTTTTATTGATAAAACTGCAGGGGTTATTTAAAGGCTGCGAGATGATGGAAAATGATTACTAGAGGATTAAGACTTCCCGGGAGGAGGTCTCGCCACATTCTCCATTATCCTACATCCTCTTAAAAATATCCACTACACAGGGGAATGCTATGGTGGGATGAGCTGTGTCAACATTTTGCCCAATTAACATACCTGAGTGCAATACACATTTTTGGCTGGGTCACATGCTACTTGTTGGGATATGTGGAAGATGTACCTGAGGGTTATTTCTTCAGATTGTACAATTCTAGTATTGAAGAAAACAATTATTCCTGTGGCTCCGAACACACTTCCCAATGTCGGTCATGATAAGGCATTGCGTCACTCTAATTTCACGTCCATGAAATGCAGACGTCTTAAATCAGATAACAGTAAAAAATAGTCGACAAAGAAAAAAATACTTTAATACATAGGAGGTACTAATTTTCACGGTTAGGGACAAATACATTGGCAGTGACTCAAAACGTGTTTCATATTTATAAGTGAATTACAGCTCTAGATAAAGTATGCATTGATATAGTGACATGTTTCCAGTCACTGTCGCTATAATTATACTTTATCTAGGGATGAAACCGGCCATGGTACAACGGATTTCAAACCTTGCAGCTTATATCCTGACTCCTGTTTCTATGTTGTTGTTTGGAGGTAGATCTAGGCCTGACTGCGGAAGCGTGCCATTCTTTCTATTGATCCCAAATCATTAAAGATTTACTAATAGACACCCCCTCCCCCTCCCCCAGCCCACCCAACTGTTGCACCAAGGAAACAGCTCTCCAGCAGTGCAGTGGGTTATGACCGGTGTCTAATAAGACACACTTATATTTTCACACACTTCAATATATAGGTTTACATGCATTTATCATAGAATCAATAATGATATGCATGTATGAGAGAGGCCAAATGGAAAGGATACTTTGTGTTGAGGCTTGGCTGTTCACCTCATTTATGTTATAAAGTCTGCCAAGATTAAGGGCATTTACACATATATATTAGATTATGGCTGTGTCTCACGACCTTGAGCCAATGTTTTTGTCTCTGACCGGGTGCCGTCTCTGACCAGGTGCCGTCTCTGACCAGTTGCCGTCTCTGACCAGGTGTCAGAAAAAGGTGTTTTAAAAAGAATTATACCTATGTATATAAGGATTTGTAAAAGTGTTATGGTGGTTGTTATATAATTATAATCATAATTATAATTAGCCTCCTGCTGTTGGTATTTTGACCTTATCAATCCAAGCCGGTCAGAGACGGCACCTGGTCAGAGACGGCACCCGGTCAGAGACGGCACCCGGTCAGAGACAAAAACATTGGCTCAAGGTCGTGAGACACAGCCTTATGTATGCGACCTATCTATATACGTATTGATTAGATGGCATGACGTTGTAAGTAGGTTAAATATGGAACATATAGGTAGGACCTAAATAAACCAGCGGGATAAATGTATAGACCTATGTTAAGGAGGGAGGTCAACATATTCATACCCCTCCCATAGCCCTTTAAGCATGACACAATGCTTCGATGATCCAGGTGTATTTTGTCTTGATTGTGCATCAATGTAGTCGAGGCGAGCAACTCACCACCGCTGACCCTTTGGCAGAATAACAATTCTGATGGGTCATTGAGGCAGTCATGGGAGCATCGCTCGCCAGTGCTGCAAATCATGCCAACAAAAGGGCATTGTGTATAAATCAAAGCACTATGCTGCATTGAAAGGGTTAGATACTGAGACCTGCATTAGGAATTGTATACATTCCTTATAAAGTCACGTATCTTATACAGAGGACACAGTCATTCACCCACGCATTGAGCTTAGAATGCTGCATTAAACTATGCCTACATTCTCTAAAATCCTTTTGGGGGCATGCCCCAGACCCCCATACGAAGTCTTATAGTGTGTCACTTTCATCACATGAAATCTTCAATGCTTCTAAACGTAATGTGGTTGTGCTTCGCCAAAGTCAAGCTGCCTCTGACACCACTGCAGTGGCTGGCTGTAGTCTATACTGGTTACTGCAGGAGGGACACACCTCCACCTCCCTCACAGGGAGGTTCCCCTGCTCCACCAGCGTTACCAACAACAACATACTGCCGGCCACCTGAGGCACCACAGACTCCACACAACCCTATACATAGTGTGTAGGGGAGGATACATACAGACAAGGCTGTAGTGTAAAACTTTGTATCTAGAGGCATTTAATGGACACTCTGGTTTGATACCACTGGATACTTGATTAGTCAGAGTTTAAAGCTGGAGGATACCTTGTAGATAGTGGGAACTAGTCTGGCTTCAGTCAGTGAGGCCAGGATCGACCTGCAGGGAGAAGGAGGTAGTGCCTGAGGGAACATACATATTCGGATACAAACAGCACACAAAAGGCAGACACCTGTAAAACCCTACATATAAAGTGTATAATTATGTCTATGTGTGAA
Source organism: Harmothoe impar (assembly GCA_947462335.1). Taxonomy (NCBI): domain Eukaryota; kingdom Metazoa; phylum Annelida; class Polychaeta; order Phyllodocida; family Polynoidae; genus Harmothoe; species Harmothoe impar. The sequence continues at coordinate 60,355,928 of OX381712.1, read as the reverse complement.
GATCAGTCAGCTAACACCACTGCCTGAGAACTGACTCCAAGGCAGAACTGGACAGTATTGTCACCCTGTCAACGGTGACAGTCTCATAATCAGCACATATATATTGGATAAACAGCCTGTGATCATATACAAATACCAGTGCCTGTCTCTCACTGATAATAAACTCTAGATTTACTTGAGGAGAATATAAACCTAATTAAGATGCCACCCTCACCACAAAACCCCCAGACTCAGGCTGAAGCATGCTCTGATCATACCAGGCACTTCCACTACCCGGCATATTACAATGGTGGCATGTACAGTCGGTACCGCCGACTCATGGACTCTGGGGGCCACGGGGAATTCACTGCTGCTGGCGGTCCTGGCGGTCTTGGCGGTCTTGGCGGTCCTGGCGGTCCTCATGGCGGTCCTGGCGGTCCTCCTGGCGGTCCTCATGGCGGTCCTCATGGCGGTCCTGGCGGTCCTCCTGGGGGTTCCGGAGCAGAGGGAGCAGATGGATGGGGTGCATTTGAAAACCTTTGGAACAGTTTTGAAAGACCACAGTAAGTTTCATTTTGATCCTTTAACGATTTAAGGACGGCATAATGCCTTCATGCATCTTGGCCATGTTGAAGCAGGAATGCAGCCCTGGCACTCACCAGTGCTGCATTCAAAAACGTAACGACCTTAAGGGTCAGCATGATGCACCAATGCAGCATCAGTGAGTTACTGGTCGGGGCCGTATTGGTGCATCATGAGAACAGATGTCATCTTTTATCGACATCCTTAAAGGTCTAGGGGCTACATCATGCCGTAATAAAGGCTAATACAGGAGGCAGTCACGAGGACATTTATTTTCAGCGTAAACTTTATTTCATATTCTTAATCTTACCGTAAAACGTCACGTATACGCCTGTCCCGCGTATAGACTGCACCCTGACCCTAGGCCGATCCTATAAGAGAGTCATTTTTTAACAACAGGGGGGCGGGGTCGTTGGATTTTCCCCTGAGCGGGTTGAAATTTCTTTGGTCCCCCCTCAGGCCGGCTGAAATTGAGTGTGGCCGACCCCTTTGAGCTATAGTAACGCGCGGCCTTTTTCACTAAAAAGGGGGGGCAATTTTTTTGGTCCCCCCCCCCCTTCAAAGGGTCCAAATTTTGTTGGTCCCCCCCCCAAATCCACCAACCCCCCCCCCTGTTGTTAAAAAATGACCACTCCCTAAGCCGTACTGGCGATCTGACACGCGTACTAGCCGCGGCTTATACGCGAGATTTTATGGTAATTCAAGAGCATCACTCTTCTTTGTGTTATCTTATCTGTATTATGGTATGACTAAATACATTAATGCACTAGTGGACAGACTCACGAGGGAGCGTCAACAAAAGAATCTGTCCAGTCTTAAACTATCTTAAGTGTCCAATCTTTAAGATAGTCCATTGACTTTAAGACTGTAACGCGTTTTTAAGAGTGTCCATTTTAAGGTCTTTAAGATTGGACAGATTTTCTTGTTGACCCAAAAAAAGAAAAGAAAAGAAACGGGGGTTTGGGGGCAGAGCCCCTGATGTCTACATTAATAATACTAGTGCTAGTAGCCACAAGTAGTGCCATCTTACCAGCGTCATCTGGCACCATCTGGGGAATAGGGGCAGAAACCGATTATCTTAAATAAATGCTTTGTTTAAGATAGTCCATTCGTACACTCTTAAAGTCAATGGAGTACCTTAAAGATTGAACACTTTAAGATAGTTTAAGACTGGACAGGTTTTTTTGTTGACGCACCCTCGTGAGTCTGTCCCGTCGAGCTACATTAATGGCACCTGCTCTATACTAGTGCGGGAACGTCATCTTCTGTATTAGTCCCTTTATATTGGATTATCTCCGTTTGGGTAAAATTAGATTCGCTGGAAGGGAGGATGGTATATAAACACAGATTATGGTGTCTTACAACATTGCATGCAGGGTTGATTTTAAGATTATGCCGAAAAAAAAAGAATATAATCTTAATTTTAGGGTTGAGATTATAAAACTAAGATTACATCGAAAACACCCACGCGAGTTCCTCCGTATTTGCATAATAAAGAGTATGATAGAGTATTCCGTGAGTATTAGAGGATATAATATTATAGTATTGTTTCTCATTGTCCCTCCTGCATCGTATCACCCCTATCGCTCTCTCCCTCCCTCTCCCTCTTAACTTTAGGGTTGAGATTTAAAAAACTAAGATTACATCGAAAACACCCCCTCGAGTTCCTCCGTATTTGCATAATAAAGAGTATGATAGAGTATTCCGTGAGTATTAGAGGATATAGTATTATAGTATAGTTTCTCATTGTCCCTCCTGCATCGTATCACCCCTATCTCTCTCTCCCTCTCACTCCTTTTCTCTCTCCCTCCCTCAACCCCACCCTGTCTGCACCCTGTCCCTCTACCCAACTGATGTTTCCTTGTTGTTATTTGTAGCTAAGTGCGGAAGCGTGCCATCGTTTCTATTGATCCAGATGCATTAAAGATTTATCAAAAACACTCCCTGCCCCCCCCCCCCCCCTGCCTGCTCCCCTACACCCAACTGTTGCACCAAGGAAACAAGGCTCCCCATATCCAGGGGTCCACTGAGGTGTAACCAGCGTCTAATAAGGCACAGCTAAATATGGTAACTTGTATAGATCCACGTGTACTTATCATAACATTGATTTATTGGTACATGTCAGACACGTATGTACCCATATTATATCTAGTATAATGGATAATCTGGATGGTCCCATAAATCGGACATATTATTTGTAAATGTCTCAGGCGGCTCCTAGATCTGACATATTGCATACATTGTATTATAAATATCAAATTTATGGGATCCTACAGATTGCCCACACGATTGTATAGCTCTACGTTAATGGCTTTATATGTTTACTAGCCACACATGTACACCCATAACTATTAGTACTCGCAGAATGACGTGGCTATGCCTGGAATAAAATCTCAAGATAAATTCCAATTAAAACAAAGGTGGAACCATTATCAACACGTTGTTATGACCATCACAGCCATTTAAGTACAGACTTTATACAACATCAAAATAATGTATGGCTAAAATGGAGAAAAATCAGCCCAGCTACCCATAATTTAGACCATGTAATTTAGCATCAAGGCACTGCATTAGTGCATCATGCTGCCGCTTCGGAAGTAGTGTGTCAACCCCCTAGGGTCGGCCTGGTACATTCATGCAACACTGGCGAGTTAGTTGATGATTCTGGCGAGTAACTTGCTGCATTCTTGCATGACAATGATGAAAAGGGGCATAGCACATTACATTAATATGCAGCCATTTAAAGGGTTGAGAGATTAAAACTATGAAGATGAAGGCACCGACCACTATCTCATCCCATACCTCCAGGTGTGTGGCTAGTTACTGAATGAGAAACACACATCCACCTCCCCTTAAACTCACCTCCTCCAGTAGGTGCGTTGTCAACAACAAAGACTACCTGAGCAACAGGCAGTGGCAGGATAGCTGCTTATACACCATCCACCTTACTGGGTGTAGGTGAGGTTAGGATAGCTTTACGCCGCCCTGGAGTAGTGTATCTTTAATACACAGAGTCACTTCATGGAGTGAGTGGCTTCATTCATATTCCTCTAGGACATGTTAAGGATTTATTCTCTTAAGCTGATAAGCGGAGAAAGGAGGGAGAGTATTGGAGATTCCATGGGAATCCTTTATGGCTCGTTCAGGGACAGTTAAGCCTATTTAGCTCTGGAGAAGCAGTATACTTTGCAAATTACAGTGGGTGCAGAGAGACTTAGAACACACTACTGGATATTGCAATAAAGAAAAGGGGAGTTCATGATGGTATTACCAGAAAGGAAGTCACTTGTTGGAGATACCAGGATACGTGTACATTTGTAGACTATTATTTATCACACAGAGAAGTCACTGCCAAGACAGCCTTCAGACACTACCCTGCCACCTGTAGTTAATCCAGCTAACTAAAATACGTTTTTTTATATCAAAATAACGTTTTTGACGTTGTATAACGTTGTTTTTTTGTTCACTGGGCACATACCAATACTTCAGGACCGTTGGGAGATCTGATTAAACAACATTACATATAACTGATAGAAATTGTTATCATAAAGACTTGTGCTCAGTCGCAGTTAATATAGGGAATAGCTTGACAAATACTTCTATCCCTCTTACCAAGAGAGAAGACACAACTGTCAGTGAGCAGACTCTGCCTGACCACCTCTACTGATAATACAGGGACCCTCACCAGGGACAGTAAATACTATAGTTTAAATCCCCCTGGGTAGCCACTAACTGACCAAGATGCCTCCCGCTAGTTGGAGACTGAACCCCCGGGGTAGCTCGGCTGACGAGCATACCACCCACTTCTACTACCCACCCTACTATAACAGCGGCATGTATGCGATCTACCGCAACTCTAGCTATGGGGGATATGGAGGATATGGGGGATGTGGAGGATATGGAGGATATGGAGGATATGGAGGATATGGAGGGTACAGTGGATGGAGCTATGGACCCAATGGATGGAGCTTTGGAAGGTCAGTGTTATAAAAATAAAAGTTGTTTGATGAACATTTACTAAAACATCTAACTGTTTTTGATTCATTGCCCATTTGATTGCTAATTATCTTATTTTCTTCAGTGGTATACCAATAATTTGCCATGTCCGTAAAGTACTTTACAGTAAACCTCGAGCTTGATATAAACATATACCTTTCACTTTAGATGACTTTAGAGTCACGGTGACTACTTAATTTTGTCATGCAGTTTATCATTTTGATTGCTGGCGCCTCATCTAGTATAGGATCCTGACAGAGTCACAACGCAGTACATGTCCTAATGGTGCTACAAATAGGGCCCTGCACTCAAAAGATAAAGTCGTCTGCAGACTATTCTATGTGACAAGGTAGCGGGTGTTCTAACTATAGTTGTCAGATAAAGCACCTACTTGGCATGTGCCAGCACAAAGCCTGACATATGCCAGCCCTAGACACGTCAACCAGGGCCTGATTCAGGATTCCCCCTGTAGGTGGTATCAGTATAGCATGCATTATGTATAAAGTGAGGAAATGAATTGCATAATTTCTATGTGGATCCCTTCATTTTATCAGTGTGCCAGTACCACAAATAGGGCCCTGATCACAGGTTTTAATGAGACCTCAGTTTACAGAGTGAGTAAAGGCTATAAAATGGGGAGGTGTGCAACTAGAAGTCCAAGGATATCTTTGCACTTCCCAATAGAGTTTACAGAGAGGTGGTGTCATCTGAGGTATGTTGTGTGCACTACCTCTCTGAAGGGTCGTGCAAAGATGATTGTGAACTTTTAGTCTCACACCTTCCCATGGTACCCTATAGCCTACTCACTCACCAAGCTGAGGTCTTGTTGAAACCTGTGGCCCTGATGGTGCCACAAATAGGGTCCTGCCAGTGCAACAAATAGAGTCCCGATAGTGCCACAACTAGGGTTCTGCCAGTGCCACAAATAGAGTCCCGATAGTGCCACAACTAGGGTTCTGCCAGTGCCACAAATAGAGTCCCGATAGTGCCACAAGTGGGTCCTGCCAGTGCCACAAATAGAGTCCCGATAGTGCCACAACTAGGGTCCTGCCAGTGCAACAAATAGCAGGGGCAGACACTAACAATGGCCCTGGAGTCAATGGCCCGCAGTTTTGGGCCCGCGGGCCCATAATTCTCTGCATATTTACATCACTATGGGTCCAGATGGCCCGTAGCTATTTACAGGAATATATTTCCAAGTGAGTATAGATGTAGATCTGATCACCTGATCTCCATCTCTATGTTGTACAGTGTAGGCATGTTATATACCATTGGAAAGGGAAGATTATGGGCATGCCGAATATATAATATACAGGCATAGTATTATAGTCTGTGTGTATTGTATAATGAGAAGCCGCAGGATTAGGGCAGTTCCCACGATTCTCAAAATTGTGCAAACCAAATCTTTTGGAAATCCTATATCTTTGTATAGTCATGTGTTAGATAGACTACACCTTGACAGGGTTCTTCCATATACCCGCTGCCCCACAGGGTCAAGACGAGGTGTTATACACCAAGTCAATGGCCAATAGGTAGTGGGTATATGGAAGCACCCTGGCCAGATGTAGTCTATCTGGCTTAACCCTCGGGTACGCAATATAACCAAGGTGCGAACTCCTTTGTCTAAGCCTTCCCCCGTGGGTTAAGTGTTAGAGACTACACCTGTACCTTGGTATGCCTCATACCCACTGCCCCACAAGGTCAAGACGAGGTGTTATACACCGAGTCGATGACCAGTGGGCAGTGGGTATAAGGCATACCAAGGTACAGGTGTCGTCTATCTGACTTAACCCTCGGGTATACGATATACCCAAGGTGTGAAGCCTTTGTCTTAGCCGCCCACCGTGGGTTAAATGAGTATACCAGACACACAGATAGGGCCCCGATAGTGCCGTAAATAAGGCCCTGCCAGTGCCACAAATAGGTATCTGATGGTGCCATGAATAGGGCAATATCAGAACACCAATATAATGGCCCCATATTTCATTTACGGCCTTTGAGACCAACCTTATTGGGAATTATGCAAAATGCTAGGACTAACATTTGTTCAACATTGGACATAATATCGCAGAGAAACTGTCAGCTTTAATATGAAACCATGCAACATCAGGTCAATGACAGAATTTGCATATATATTGGCCAACACGTGGCTAGCAGTTGAATCAGATCTGGCTGAATATCTACTTTGATTCATAGATAGTATTTCTTACATCATTCTTCAATTGATTGCAAAGAATGGCCTCACATCGCATATTTCATGCTTTACCATTGTGCAACTCACAGATATTAGGCCAAAAGGGGCAAACAAACTTGCAATTGCTCTGATATTAGGAACCTTTAGCAACTACGCCATAGCTCATAGAATATAGACGTAACATAGGGTTTTAGCACTGCCACCAATGCCTATGTAGAAGTACATTTAATGAGCTACGTTGGGTTTACTAACGGTCCCTATTACTGTCACTCATCCAAGGTATCCTTGCCAAGCGGAGTTATAGTTTGAGTTTCAAAGGGTTTTAGGCGGAGCAGTAGCCTTGATATTGTTGTTTGTTGTTTAGATCTTATATCATAGATTGCCGCATCGATCTCCTTCCATCATTGGTTATTCATAGACTGGGGTTGTCAGAATGATCGACACCATCTGCCTATAGTATCATATAATATTTAAACACAACGCAATATAAATGAAATATTAACCTACTTTATAGGAAGTAAAACAGCAACAAGAAGCTACTGTTGTGCATTAAACATTGATAGCTTCCTGGTAACTAGAACATGAGATGCTGACAATAGACATTGCAATTGCTTTCATGAACCATTTTCGGTTTGTTTGATATCATCCTTTATGGTATCAATGTTCTCCTTATTGTGATCTTAAGGTAGGAATATACTAAATGTAGCGGTTGTATATACAGATTGTTGTGTTGTGATTGCCGGGTGTGATTGCAGGCTATATCCGATGGTGCACCCCAACAGGTCTTGATTTTTGTAAGCAATAACTGCATGCAATTAAATGGATCTGGAATTATATAAATCCCCTGCGATTAGCTGACATAGTCGCTGCGTTATGCCCATTGTCGGCATAATTCATGCATAAAGCTCTGACAAGCAGTTCATTAAAGCACCTGCAACCCTGAAAGGATTAAAATCCTCCAGCATGTGTGTACTGCATGAATATTAAGATTTAAACAAGTTTATAACTTAAGCAAATTCCCTCGGAAAGTGATAAATCTATGAATTTCTTTTTAGGATTTACAGAGAATATATATATATATATGCTATTTCGATAGATTCGTATCTTGTTATAGTACATGTTTAACTGAAATTTCCTTGCAGGACATTGGGTGTAGTTTCTGCATGGACACTTCAGTGTGTCCTTATGGCACAATGAGAGCAGCATGAATGTTATCAAAATGTCTCTTCAAGTCCATTCTGGCCGGCTAGATTTGTTATCCACCAATTTGAGAGATATTTAGTTATAAATAGGGTTATGTGGGGTCACTGTTGCATACACTGACACGTATTAGACATGTGCCACATGTCTGAGGGATCTAATTTTACAAATCATTTGATATGTGTTTAATGTATCATGCTGAAAATTTCAAAAATACTTTGTCATGATGCATAAATGCAGCACTGGTGAGGGTGAGCTAATTGTCACAACGACAACGACGGGTATTGAAGCTATATGCAGCTCTGAAACGCTTAACCCGTTATTAGGTTGGCTTTACCAACAATCAATCAAACAGGTACAGTGCCACGTAATAGTATAACAACGGTGAGGTATACATCCATACAAAATAGATGTCCTTCTATAGAATTATATAGAGTGTAGTTTATTATTAAATGATAACACTTCTGTCAGTGTATTCAGGTGTAGACCGGGCACTCCATAGAGACAGCCAAACACTAGGGATGTTTAAGTGTGGGTGCTTCAAGGACTAGAGTATCAACACTAGCTCAATGTAACAAAGTGCCTGAACCCTGTGAGGACAGCATGATAACCCGCTTATTATCAATTTGATGTTTTTTAGTATTAAATTCGAATGAAATAATTCAGCTGGTGATGTTGATGATGTTGATTCTATTGATGGGGTCTTAAAATCTAAATCAAGACATTTCTGCATACCTGGAAGATCGAAATAGACCATGAATGTATAACCAATGTTAGGGATCACCACCTGTCCAGATATACACAAATTTCACCTGGTCTAATAAGCTATATAACCTATCTTAATCCCTAGTATGTTTTGCCTTATATAGACACTAATTATATGTGTAAATGTTACATTTCTTGTCAGCCTTTCAATCGCAAAGTTCACATACTGTACATTAATCATAAAGCTATTGCCTTGAGACTTTAACCAGACATTGTATCATATATATAGAACCTGTATCTCCAGTCAGGAGGAGGGAACCCCCTCCCCTAAACCCCTCCTGCTCCTCCAGTAACCACAACACAGTAACCAGGTGTGAGCTGGGTCAGTCTGCAGACACCATGGAGGAGGCAGGAGGAGGCTCAAGCAGGGAGGGTGCCTGGTGGTACCTGAGGACCACCTCTCCAGCACCATGCAGGCCCACAGGTGGTTACCTGTGTACAGGGCCCCTCCTCCAGGGGGGTAACCAACCACCCAGCCTGCTAGCTACACTCCTCCAGGGTGCACACCTGCTGGTCCAGTAGTAACCAGTGTCAGTTATTAGCTTATTTGTGGCTGTGATACCGCTGGTTAATATCTGGAACCTGTTGATCCTGGTTGTATATAGTGGTATTAGTGCATGGCTGCAGTAACCATGGGTAGCTCCCACTGACAAACAAAAGACAAAGTAGAAGTAGGAAACTACACTGGGGCAACTTGGTGAAGATCTGATCAGAAAAAGAACTTGTAGAACTTGGATAACTTTGGATCAGTTTACCCACGAGGCTTCGGCTTTCTGCGTTGGTGGTCACCACAGTTTTTTAAAATTCTAAATGGCTCAGAAAAACAGGATGATATAGTATATCGTAATCTAACATGACGCAATAGACTGACCAGGCGTAACTTTAAAGCAAGCCATCCAGGTGATATTGTGATATTGGATGATAGAAGACTTTGGAGGAAATTGATACTGGACACATGAGAAGATAACAGTGTAACACTGCCCTGGAGGAAACTTCATGAACTCCCCCATCTAAGGAGGAGGGGTACCTGAAGTACGGAGGAGACAAGGTGCACTTGAAGGAGACTACAGAGTAACAATGGCGTGTTGTGTAGGGGGCAGTGGGCCCAACTCCCCACCCCCCGGGCGGCGACCGGCCAGGGTGGCCCCCGCCCCGGGACAACCGGACACAGAGGCAGGGGTAGATGGAAGGATAAGGTAAGGGTATACAGGACAAGAGTAACCCGTTACAAGCAGAGAAACTGACACAAAATAACTTTGAGTTAGGGGATGAAATGACTCCGTGTAATGTTGTGGGTATATATTAGAGCCAGTCTGGAAAAGATTATATCAAAGATGATTTCGTTTTTAAAGAAGTCCACCACAATTGGTAGTTTTCAAAAGGCATAAACCTGTAATCCCTGAAGGTGTGAGGGGAAAACAGGGTAACCTGCTGTTTGATGACAGTGTAAAGGGGCTGTTTAGGGGTGTGAAGTGATGGTAGCTTATGTTAATATGATGATACATGTAAAATGATAGAGGGTTACACCTCCCAGCAAACCCTGCTTTCAGAGTTCAATTCGATATAATTGATAAGAATGTTTCAAAGAGCTTATGACACTGCATCAGGTTGTGCTTTACTGTCCCTACTGGGGCCTCTGATGTGATGTACTAATGTTTATCCAAGTACATTTTTCTGCAACTGTATATCATAGCAGTGGCGGATTTCCCGCCACTGTTCTTGGGCCAAATTTATGGGTTTTTTTAGGTAAAGAGAGGGTAGAATTTGTCCAATAGCGCCCACCCTCTTTTCCAAAATCTTGGAACCGCCACAGTGCTACACACAGCACATAATATATTATAGTCCCACAGCAAATTGTAGGGTAGAAAAAAGCATCATTGCCCACTTTATAAAGCGAGTGAGATAGTCCAAGATTACTATTGTTCTGTTAGGAGTTGTGACAGAAGGGAGCGCACGACAATCCGAGCTTACTCCTCATATAATCATAGTCAAAACTCGGTTCTCTCACCAATAAATGGATCTGGCAATGACTAAAAAACGGTTGCTGTGCCTGAACCTATGCATCTGGCCCTTCCCATTGAGAACTATACACGTGTGGTCCAGATGAATTCATCAATTCTTGTATGTGACTTTGTCAGCGTCCTTCCAAGGTCTCTGCTTACATCAGACCCAGGCACCTCATATAAAATGATCCCAAGTCACATGTTCACCATCTATTCATGAGCACTGAAAACCCAGAGGCCGGAGCCTAGTCATTATGACGACCTAGGTTGTCATAATGAATAATGGCATGTGCTCTGTGAAATGGCATATGAATAATTATATATAGTCTCTAATTAGTTCACCTCTTAATGAGAGGCATCTCTTTCACATATTTGGTGTACTCTTGATTGAACTAAGTAGCATTACTTGTTGTAAATAAGTTGCCAATGGATGAGAATGATGGCCCCAAAAGTATAGAGACCACTCTGCTCCCTGTCACCAGTTTATAGCTTGTGATTAAAAGAGTTATGCACTGCCACCCAGTGTTTACACAGATGTTAACACAGGGTGGCAGTTCTGTGCCACTGCACATCCTGTGTACAATGACATGGGGTAGCATGGGGTAGTCATTAGAACAACCTAGGACTTGAGAGTTGTCAATACTGATGACTTTAGGTCTTCAAGTTGACAATACCTAAATCAACAGCCTTAAGGTAGTCATTCTGACTACCCAATTAATGTGACTACCTAAAGTCGTCATTATGACAACTTTGTCTTGAATGGATCGGATGTGACTACCTTAGATCGTCAAAATGATGACCCAAGGTCGTCACCTTGACTATCCAAAGTTGTCAATTTAGGTATTGTCAAAATGACGACCCTCAGGTTTTCAGTGAGTTACTCATCATGCTGACTTGCTGACAGCAGCCAAGCAGAAATGAGGCTCCATGTGAAACCAAAGCGCACAAATCATCGCCCAAAAGATAAGTGTCAATATAACGTATATTGAGTATTGTATAAGCAAATCTGCTCTCATCATCTTTGGATAAACGACACCTAATCTTCATCATCGTAATCCCAGAACTGGGGATGATCTAACCCTTTAAGGACGGCATAGTGCTATAATACCCATGCCCCTTTATCATGATGGATGAATGCAAATCTCCGAGGTAACTCCCTATGTTGCATTCATTTGATATGGCTAACCATATGGCACTGATACACTCCGAAGTACTCATAATGCACTAATGCAGTGTCAAAACTTGCCAGTGCTGCTTTGGTACATCATGGAAACAGTTTATTTCAGCGATATGGCGACCTTAAAGGGTTAAATGATTTGTCGTCTACAGCACCTCATGTGATGATTATTTAAGCAGATGATTGGAAAAGACCGTTTTCGGTTCGTCCTATCCATATAGGCCTATATAAACCGTATAACTAGGCATGGCCCACCAGTGTGGCGCAGTGGAATATACTTCCCAATGAGATTACCATTTTACAGGCAGGGAAAAGGAATATATCCAACCACATTCTAACAGTGCCTTATCTTAACCATTGGAGATGCCTAATCGGGATTCAAAGTGTTGCCTTGGGTCGTTGTCTTCGCTATGCTCTTGTCTCTGGTGGGTAGTGACCTTAGGGGAACTCAGCTTTCAAAACAATTGATTGTAAAATACATGGATGCAGCCCTGGCGAATTACTCGTCAGTGATGCATTCTTATACCATACCAACTCTATGGGGATAATCATGAATCTAATTGACGTTCATGGGATAATACACCGCCGATAGGTCAGTGTGGTGCAAACACTCGGCAGGTAGATTCTTAAGGCGTCATCCAGTTCTTGACACTGCATAAATGCTGGAATTTAAGCAAACACAATTTTTGATTAAATCAACACTTAAAGTGTGTGCTAAAGCTTTGGAAAGTCTTTCTAAAGCTTAATCACGGGTCGAAAATGACATGGAAATGGAAGGAGATTCATGTCATGATTACATTTGCTTAATTCCCGACATTCATGCCGCGTAAGGGACTATAGTAGATCCTAGATTCCACATGCCGCATCATCACACAACATCGCGCAATATGCAAGTGTTTTATGAATATTTTTTCCCATGGAACACTTACATGGTACAATATACCGGTTTCTAACATACAGTTAAAGCTGTAGCAGAGGATCACACCTAACGTGCTGACATAAAGCTTTTCTCTTAAGCACCGTCGTAGCTGAATGCCTTATGCGGGCTTCCATTGCTTGAGCTGGTAGTGGCAAGACAAGGCCTGATAACAGCTACCCAATGGGTACAAGCTATTACGTAATGCCCCCTAAGAGTTCTGCAGTGAAGGCCAGGGAATTATCTGATTGGTTGATAACCCATCCAGCTACACACCTATACATGACAAATACTACTATTTTCCTCTTTTCTTCTACCAACAGGCCTAACCGTCGCCGTGACCGCATAGAGCCCCCTGCGCCCGCCCCAGCCCCCCGACCAGCCCCCCGGCCGACCCCTACAGACCCCAAGCCTGACGACCCCAAGCCTGCTGACCCCGCCCCGCCTCAGCCCCCAGCACCGGAGGGGGACACCGTCATAGCCGAGGAGGATCCTCCAGAAGGTAAATGGGAATGACAGTTAACTCTTTAAAGTGGCATAATCACCGAGCATATATATCTATTTCTAGTACTGTTCCAGTATAGTCCAAGAGCTCGGCCACTTTCATTTTTGTTTTGGTAACCAAAAGGTTTGACAATGCATTCTCATGTAGAATTTTATGCTGAATTCAGAAATCTTACAAAAAATCTGCTGGGGCTTTCTATGGAAAAGATGAGGGCAAAGTTGGAAACCTTTGTTTTTCTCAGGGTTGGATTTTGGATCCTTTTTTTAACAGAATAGAGTTACCTATACCCATGTTCTCAAGGGTCAGGAAACAGCTTTTGGCGCTTTTATGTTCATCAGATCCATAGTACTGAGCGGCATTGTGCATGTGGATGTACCTCATGACGACAAATAAACATGAAGCCTTGCTGACCTTAACAGGTTCCATATTCATTTCCAGAGCTTGGAAGCCTCAAGTTTGTAGACCTTAACCTGAAGAGGAACTCCAACCGCTTCACACATAAAACACACAAGTACCACAACAAGGGTCTCATCGTGCGGCGCGGCTGGGGCTTCAAGGTCAAGGTCATACTCTCTGACACCTGCAATCTCAAAGATGGCACAGATCTCATCACACTCAAGTTTCTTAGAAGTAAGTTATCATTATCTTTACAATACCTCCTTCACAGAGAATAGAAACAGAGTGAAAAGGGAGTCCAGATTTTCTCCAGAATGACTCCCCTCTTTAAGGGAGCCCTGGCTAAATAAGGAAGCCTATACTTGGCTCCCTGGCTAACCTAAGGGAGTCTAGGTGACCTAGGGGAGTCACATACCTCCTTGGCTCACCTAAGGAGGTCATAATGTGGACCAGGGTTCCCCTAGAGAGGGGAATCATTCTGGAGGCAAGCCAGACTTCCTTTTGGCTCTGTTTCTTTTCTTTGTGATCCCTTCTTAACTTGACAGGCAGTTTTAGAAGAATTTAATTTACAATGACTGAGATTTACACTATCCTTTACACAATAATTATGAACCATCTCAATGTTCACCAACTTTCTGTTAGAGCTGTTAGATATGGTGAAACACAAAAGGGAGAGGATGACCCTCATGCACTTGCATAGAGCAATCATTCTATGTTACTGCTCACACACTGAAAACCTGTGGTGAATCACCTCACTACTGAGCATTCTTGGTACATTGTGTTATTAAAATAAAATAAAATTTACTTAAATTCCAGGTAGCACCCCACAGTTTAGTAAGAAGACATGTGTGCTGCTAAGAAGTGACCAGTCAGAGAAGAACTTCATGAGTCAGGGATGGGCCCTAAAAGTGGATGAGGTAGATGACGAAAAGAAGGTGGTTATCCTGGAGGTAAGTCTTTCACTTGAGAACACTTTCGGGTACAAATCATAGCAGTTATAGATACATATGTAGGAAATCTCCTTAGTTCTGGATGTTGGTTGAATTGTCAATTTTCAATTTTCTTGTCGAATAGATATTCCTGCTGGACCTTATGGTTCATTATAATCGATAGCAGTTGAATGGCAGTTGAATGGCCCCCATCTTTTAATCTAAATGATTCAATAACAGGCACTGGAACTAAGGTTGGCTTCAGGTAACCCCCCGAAGTGGATATAATGTTGGCTGCAGGTAACCCCAGAAGTGGATATAATGTATTCTGTTGGCTGCAGGTAACCCCAGATGTGGATATAATGTATTCTGTTGGCTGCAGGTAACCCCAGGTGTGGATATAATGCATTATGTGGACTGCAGGTAACCCCAGATGTGGATATAATGTATTCTGTTGGCTGCAGGTAACCCCAGATGTGGATATATTATATTATGTTGGCTGCAGGTAACCCCAGATGTGGATATGATATATTCTGTTAGCTGCAGGTAACCCCAGATGTGGATACATTGTATTATGTTGGCTGCAGGTAACCCTAGATGTGGATATATTGTATTCTGTTGGCTGCAGGTAACCCCAGAAGTGAACGCCCTGGTGGGGACCTACAGCATAGTGGTAGAGGTTCAGAGGAAGAAGTCCGAGGACAACATTCAGGTCAGCAGAAAAACAGCTGGTGAGGTCATCGTCCTCTTCAATGCCTTCCATAAAGGTAAGGTTACGTTTATGAAAGTGTATAATACAGTGTTATGCTAATGCTTTAAAAAGCATAGTGGTACAGCTCAGTTGACCACTGTTCACTCAGAAACTTTGGCCGACTAAGCCCATACATTTCCTATATAACTTTGGCCAATTAGAGCCCAGTGGATAGTGGTCAAGAGGAAGACATCTGGGGACAACATTCTCATCAGTGGGAAGACAGCTTGTGAGGTCACCAACCTTTCCAGCACCTGCCATCAAGGTAGTGGTGTAGATACTATCAGCACTAATTGATGTTTTCTAACTATGAAGTGACATGGAGAATTTCATCAAGCTATATATTTTGCTATCATTGTTAATATAGGGGACACATAGGGGACATGTGTAACCCTATTCCATGAAAGGAACATTTCAAACCCAATTTCAAGGGTGACAGAAAGAAATAGTATGATGCACTATAATAAAAGCCCTAGATGAATACATCAAATACTCCAGATATGGAGGTAGACAATTCTGTCTATATGATCGTTATCATTCCTAATCCATTTTTTCATATACATATATACATATCAACTGTAGGCCTATATAGAATTGTAAAAATGTTGCACAAATACTTGGAGATGTTGACGTCCTCCGTATAGGCTAATGAGAACTATTGTAATTATGTTTTAAAAAAAGAAGAAAATGTAAAAGAAAATCTGATTGAAGTAAAAAGTTAATAATTACTGATGTGCTGATATTTTTCGAAATACACCTAATTCCCATGCAATCATATTTGGATCATTTATTGCAGATGACGATGTATACCTTGATGATCTTGCGAAGCTAGAGGAGTATGTACTGAATGAGATCGGCCAAATCTACACCAGTGTTACTAGATGGTCCGAATCAAAAAGAAACTGGAATTTTGGCCAGGTAACAAAATTTATTTCATTTGGAGAAACGAAGTAACTATGCTTAAGTACTAGAATGGCCATTCTCCACACTCCCGTGGAGAAACTGATGCTCATTCTCCATGGGGTGTTTCTCCATGATGACATCACTAAAATAGCTATGAAACCAATCTTTAAATGTCGTTTTAAAGTATTATTTATCAAAAATTACATGAGATAATACAGAGATCCACTCTAATCAGTCTGAATTCCTGGTTTCTCCACTTGTGGTCACTTGGATCATATCACACTTGGCTGCACCTCATGTCATATGATCCAAGGTACCACTCATGGAGAAACCTGTCATTCAGACAGATCATCGTGGACCTCTGTCTATATACCACAAGTCATGCCATATGGGCATCAATAGTTTACATGGCGTATTGACATCACCCCGACGTTGAGCCAATCCCAAGCTGCACTGGCTATCTGATTATGGTGAATTCAGTACTGTACCATAGTGACTTGCATATAAGCTGCACCCTGACTTTGGGCCGATCCTGTAAGATGCATCGACGATCTGTCTCGCATACTAGCCAAGGCTTATACGTGAGGTTTTACGGTAATCTTACATGTATTTCATCAAATGAAAGTTATATATTCACTGCTGTAAAGGTCATATACCAGCTGTTTAGATACTTTAGATAGCACATGGAAGATGTGAATTTTAGTCAATATGCTTTATATTACAGTTGAAGCTATGAAATGACTGTTTATCAACATTTACAAAAATATCTTACAGTTCGAAGAATCTATATTGGAGGCTGCACTGTATATTTTGGAGTCCAGCTACATCCAAAAGCATCTCTTCGGGAATGTAGTCCAAGTTAGCAGAGCACTATCTTCTGCGGTAAGTCTCACAATGGGCTTTTAAGGTTCACTTGTTATCTTAAATGCAACACTGGATTATAATATGTTGTTATTCTAAAGGTATCAGGAAGGGTTCAGTCAAGTTTAATTGACCAACAATTTCTCGTAATTACGTGGGAATATATTTAAACGTTCGATATACTATGATGATGTAATAAAGACAAAAAATCAATACTTCATAGTGCTAGCTTTTAATGTATTTATATTTGAAGATAGGATACCCTTAAAAATGGCAGGCTGTGGGGAAACCCCCATTTTTTAACATTGGTTAACTTTTGGAAAAATTGACCAATTACACCAAACTTCTCGAATGTTCAGAGGAGATTATCTGCAGCACAATCAATCAAAAGAAATACATAGTCATATGTTAAACAAAAAAGCCATGACCGATTCAGAGGAAGAATACAAATTTAGAAAATGGTATTTTTCCACAGTTTGCAATAGACCTACAGAAAAAAAGTTTGTAACTAGATTCTTAGCCATCTGTACATAGGGCAGACTATAGGGTGCAGTTGAGAGTAAGAATAAATGAAAGCTCTCAGTTTGAAAAAATCTCAATTATTATATGTTCTATGATAGGCACACATACACTTCACGAATAACTGCTAACCTCCAATGTAGTACAGCCAGAAATTAGCACTCCTTTTTGGTAATTTCTAGCCTATAATTTGGCCAATAACAAAATAAGCATAAATATCATTGTCTGCTCTGATGTTGAATATGTGGACTGTAGTGGCTTAACAATACCTTTAACCCTAGGTTAATGACGTAATAATTGGCAACTGGTCAGGTGACTACGCGGACGGCACCAGTCCGACCAAGTGGAACGGTAGCGTGAAGATCCTCCAGCAGTACTATAGCAGTAAATCCTCAGTAAAATACGGCCAGTGCTGGGTCTTCAGTGGTCTACTGACTACAGGTAAGTTGAGAGGTTTCTCCAAGCTCTAGCCCTTTAAGGACGCATGTCCCTAAAAGGTGACATTTGTCGTCGTCATAATGCACCAATGCAGCCCCAGCGAGTAACTCGCCGGTGCTGCATTGGTGCATCATGCCGACTGTATACAGGAGTGTTTCAACCCTGTAATGTCAGCATGATGCTCGCATGCAGCACTGACGAGTTACTTGCCGGGGCTTTATTCATGCATTATGAGGACCAAGGGCATGATGCATTAATGCATCCCATGCCGCCCTTAAATGGTTAAGGATTATAAGTGCCAATCTGGTGGACGGACCCCATGGCCATGTTCAGAACCTTTAGAAACTGCCCCTGATGTGTGCTGGTTCAGGGCCCATTCTAAATATCATTTTTGCAATTCTCCTCCAAAAAGGCTTGAACCATTGACGCAATGATGTAGAAGCAGGCATCACAGCAACTAAGCTTACCAGACAATGCCTATCAATGGTACATTACTTAGTTTAGAATGTTCCGTTTGGATGATAGTTTTTTTTTTATTTAATAGAAATACAGTGGTAACCCTATCTGTTTGATATTATTGTAGGATGAACATGTCCCCAACTTATGACTTAGTCTGGTAAATAGTCCACACACCATTCCTTGCAAAACCCATGTCATTAGGACATAACACTGTCATTTTCAATGTTAACCTTCACACTATGTGGAAAGCTGTAGTTTCAATATGGCATGGTCAATCACCTCCATATTAGTTGGCGCATTGATAATGGGTTTTAAATAACCCCTAAGAAGTCTCAAGGGATTTGCATGCGATCTTAAGATAGGTAAATCAACCTTGATAAGGCATAGAATGACGCCATAAGCTTCATGATCGTTTGTCTACATGATGCACCAGTGCAGCATCATTAAAACTAAACCCTAAGGAGTAGTCTGAGGTCAAAGGATAAACTTTTCATTTTCACTCAACCCAAATCACATTTAGACAACATCCGTCCATGGTTAATAGTATTGCTACATGTTCTATCTTTTTATATCAACAGTGCTTCGTGCATTAGGATGCCCTGTTCGGTCAGTGACCAACTTCTCGTCGGCTCATGACACGGATGGCTCCTGCACCATAGACCACTATGTTGATAAAGATGGCGAGCCAATTAAACACAGAAATAGTGACTCAGTATGGTAAGGTTATAATTATTTGATAAACATCTTGTTCGTTCAGCTCCAGGTCCTAGACTATGTAAATAGATTAGGTCATATGGCTTTGCATGAGGCTTTTGTGCAAAGTTATTGCACCCGTACAGGTATAAGTCACAGACTTTGAGGAAAAGTGAAAACGTTGGTAGGGTAATCCATGCTACCTGATGACATACAAAAGAGTTACTGCTAAAATATGTTCAATTCTAAAATACACATTGCAATTTTGCAGGCTCATGATCACTATTTTATCCATTTCCATGAACTTATTAAGATAACTGAATCAATTTGCTCAAACCTGTTGCCATGAATATACATGCCTCGGGGGTATCACTTGGGTAATCCTGTACATTACCGGTCCAGTACTTAAGGTATGGTCAAGTTGTCAGAAGGGAAGTAGCTCAGCAGTAGAGCAGCTGGTTCATGGATCTGATGATCATGGGTTCGAGTCCCACTTTTTCCAGATGACTTTTTCCACGAACGATATTAGTTACCTATTATAAAGATTTAAAAATACAAAACTCTGCTTTCAGGAACTTCCATGTGTGGAACGAGTGTTGGATGAAGCGACATGATCTACCTCCAGGGTACGATGGGTGGCAGGCATTTGATGCAACACCACAGGAAATTAGTTTTGGTAAATATGATGTACTCTCATATTTACAGACAGGGAGAAAGGTTAATGTGAATAAAACATATAGCGTACCATACATGTATGAACGGAAATTATTGCATGAATATAAACCAAAAGTCACATCACTGAGAAAACAAAGGATCAGTGAGTACTGTTGTATAGACAGTTATATTGACAATAATTATCTTTTATAGTTCCACTTAATTCATCTAAAATGACAATTTTTTGATAGTCACATGATCAATTATGATCATGTGACAGGCTGTGAAATACTGGTGAGGGTTTTTACACGGGTGTATGAACAGAGTTGAAACATAGCTTTCCTTGATTAAATCATAGGTATATTGTATATCTATGATTAAATCAATGAGGGTGCCATATTCCCCATGAAGTAAATAGAGATACAATGTTTTGCTTTACCTTCAGGCCGTTACCAGTGTGGGCCATGTCCATTAAAGGCTATCTTCAATGGTCAGACGGACATCATGTACGACGCACCCTTCATCTTCTCTGAGGTCAACGCAGACAGGGTCTACTGGAAGGTGAGCATCCGTTTGTATTGCATATCTGACATAACACTCACGGAAACACTCGATTGGATAGATTTCGATGCTATTTGTTGGCTTTCATTTTTACCATATTTGCATCACTGGGAGATACATATCTACTGGTCTATATTAAATATAGACCAGTAGATATGTATTTTTGATAAAGTTAGATCCTGATCGGGGATCGAACCCCGGTCCCCAAACCTGCAGGCGGTGTCCTATACCACTGGACCATCGAGATGTCTGCTCTACCAATGCACAACTACCCTAGCTAACTAAGCATTGGCGGGGGGGGGGGGGAGGTGAGCTGTACATGCAGCTTGGGAATGTTTGAGGCTTGAGGGATACCCAGGAGAGTTGAACAGTGCTAAACCTTATACTTTATTTGACACAAATTAATAATTGAGGCATCTGGTTAGTTCAGAGGTGGCCCACATGTTCCCTAGCTTGTCCTCTTGTATACATATTACTCCATTAGTTAATGATATAGCATCTGTGTAGAGTATACTACTAATGTTTGTTTTTTTTTAAATAAAAAAATTACCATAATTAAGCACTGGAAGTGCCATATCCGATACACTACCACTGAATACAGTGTGGCCATATTCAGTGGGCTAAGAAATGGCTTCAAATGAAAAAGAATAAACACAATTGCCAACTACATTGTTACTGTCGCTGAAGTATTTCACGACTGTGGGCTCGTGAACTACATCGAGACTGTATCAATGGGCGTTGGCATTTATCTATGTCCTTTTTGTGCACACGTTCCACAGATAGAGGATGGTACCCCAACAGTGTACAGTATCAAGACAAAAGCTGTTGGAAACTTCATCAGCACTAAAGAGGTGGGGGGAAAGAAACGAGAGGATGTCACCGACAACTACAAACCAGCCGAAGGTACGGCAACAATTCTCTTACATATCTAAACTAGACATTATAAGCATAATTAAACTGAATCAGCAACATGCATGAGAAATGCTAATTTCAAAAGTACTAGATCGTAATGATGTTGTAAATGTATGCACAATTATTGCAACTTGGTAAAACTCCCTGGTCCTGGTTAAATACATGTACTGATAATTATAACATGGGTCGACATATATAAACAGCTGTTTTAATACTTGCTGTATAATGCCTCGACACTGTGTTGTTTATTCTATGTATGCTTGTTTCCCCTCTGTTTAAAAAGGATTTGCACTTACTTTGAGACTAACTTTATCGTTTATCATGCATAAACACTTTTTTTTGGAGGGGGGGCGGTCAATGAGAACTAAACATACTCGTTTATTATACAGGTAATATATGTTCGAGGAGGCAGTATACATATGTCTGCTTCGTTGATCAGGAAAATAAATTCTAGGAAATGTAATAATTTGAATTGTACGATTTGTTTGAAGTTTCTTTTGTTTTCAATACAATTCTTCCCCCAATGCTTACTCAAGACACAAGTGGGCACAAGTCACGATGTCGTATGCAGATCTTCTGAAATGGCCATGTCATATGTCACTAACTTTTTAAGCTTACTCTCGCATTTCACTAGAATTCTAGGCAGAATTCTAGGCACGATGTTGAATGTCGATTTTAAGAAAAGACCATGTCGCCGCATCGAATTTAGGGGTCTACCCCTATAACACTGACAACCAGTTATCAATGTTGACTCGATGTTACGTATACCCACTGGGATTGGCACTTTTCTAAGCACAACACCTTTAAACAGGGCATTATGCTAATTGGGCCACTATTAAAAATCATTTCCACTTCAGGTTCCGATAAAGAGAGGACTAATGCGATGAATGCCATGAGACGTGGCAGGAACTGGGACCTGATGGTGAAGGACTTTGAAGATTACAAGAAGCATGAACAGTATGTCAGCTATGTTATGGAGGTAGGGACTTTATCTTTTAGCATAAAATGTCCCCCCCCCCCCACCTCCATAAGCAATATTGCCGTAAAAAAAGAAAATAAAAGCTAAGTTTTAGTTCGTAACACAACAACACTAGTTACAGTTGGCAGGAGTGATACACTTAGCAGTTGTACACCCCCTCCCCCGGGCCGCAGAGACAAGGGAGGGGCCTGGCAGGGTTGTCCCATACTTCATATCCCAAAATAAGATGCCGCGAATTTGTTGCAAGTGTGTCCGTACGAGAGAGGCTTGCGAGTACACTCGCAGAAATCAAAACTTTAAGATTTCTGCGAATTTACTCGCAGGTCGCTCACCCCTCGCGACTTCGTTGTCGCAGGGACTCGCAGCAGCTGATCCACTGATAGAATGTTCTCTCTGTGTTTACACGCACGAGTGCTATTCACAGCAAAATCGCAGCAAATTCGCGGCAGTGGATCACCGCCTTACAGTGGCACGTGGAAACGTCCAACCTAGATAACTTCACAACCATTCACCAATCAACCCCAGCCACCCCACATCAGACCATTATAACCCTCCCATCCCCTTGCTTGGACCATGGAAGGGAAGATGGTGGGAGAGACAATATCAGACAATTAATTAACACCACAATTAATAGTTATTCCTGAGTATATACACAATGAATAAAACTTATAAATTATGGTTTGACAAATCAGAAAAAAAGAGTCATTGTTAATTTCAGCCCCAAATAGATGA
Organism: Harmothoe impar; assembly: GCA_947462335.1. Classification (NCBI taxonomy): domain Eukaryota; kingdom Metazoa; phylum Annelida; class Polychaeta; order Phyllodocida; family Polynoidae; genus Harmothoe; species Harmothoe impar. The sequence continues at coordinate 60,332,824 of OX381712.1, read as the reverse complement.
TGCGGGTAACTGTCATTCTGATGTGACAATCAAAAACGAATCTGACAAGGAGAGAACCATCACGGGTAAAATCAACATGTTGGCCAGTTACAATGTCGGACCGGCCCGGGAGAAACTTCACGAGCCATATAACCTCAATGTGACAATAGCACCAGGACAAAGTAAGTCAATTTCATCTTTTGTAGCAAGTCTAAATGATAAGGTAGTCTTTATATATCCTACCATGAGACATTGGAGATTATGGAATTGAGAGGGGTTGGAAAGAGGAGGATTTGGGCATGGATGGAAGTCATGGGAAGTTGAACACTGATATCCTTGTAATAACTTAATAACTTAAACTATGTTCCTGTGAGAAGATCTGAACTATCTTGCCCTTGCACCTTGTTAACGCACAATGCCCTTCCTCCATGGCCATCTACCATAGCCATTAACATTTTAAATTTTAATTTTTCTCATCTCTCTCTCCCCTCTCCTCCTCCCCCCCCCCCATTTTTCCAGTAGATCACTCCCTCATCAAGTGTGCAGGATAATGTATGGAGCAGTTGGCGCATTTCTAACAATTACCCATCAGTTGCCAAGTAAGCACTGAAATGTCCTTATTTATAAAATGGTATTATTTATAACAAAATGAAAACCTTAATTTCTAGCTGAGGAAGTGAAGTGGACAGTGAATGCTGAAGACTACTTCTCTAAGCTGGATGATGACGCACAGGTTCAGATCTGTGCTGCATTCTCAGTTAAGGGGACCGACCAAATATATGGCTGTCTGGAGAACATACCCCTGATAAAGCCAGACATAGAAGTCAATGTAAGTTTTGAAATTACACATTCAAAACTCACTTTAATTATATGAGCAGCTATTCAGAAAGGATGCTTCATGCTGAGGTACACGGATCATCCTTTCTGCTTGGCAGCTCATAGTCTAGTCGATTCAAATTGTCAACAGTGTCAGTTTTAGGGCTGAAGGTTAAAAACCCATACTGCTATTCAGCAGCAGAGAGATGAAAAGAAATATTTTAGTGGACATAAATGAGAATGTAAATGCTTCATTCAGGACCCTGTGTTTGAAAGAGATTTGCCATGGAGCTGTTTAGAGTCGCTCATTGCTAACTCAGTCCCCCAATTGCTACTGTACTTTGTGTTTATTTATTTAAGTGTGATTATGTATAACGTAAAACCTTGCGTATAAGCCTAACTCACGTATAAGCCACAATCCTATAAGCCGCACCAGCGATCTGATTGTGGTGCCTTTGTACTTTATCATAGTAGCAAAAAAATTGTGTATAAGCCGCACCCCAACTCTGTGGCAATTGTATAAGCCACACCCACTATCTGACTTTCGTACTAGCTGCGGCTTATAATTATGTGAGGTTTTACGGTACATGTAAATTACTAATGCTGTCTATTTCCTGTCCATTCACAGCTAAGTAAGGAGGAGGTTGAGATTGGGGAGGAGTTTACTGTGGATATCTCCTTCACCAACCCATTCAATGTGACTATACATGGCATAGATGTGGACCTAGAGGGGCCTGGTATTGACAAGGAGATGGACCTGGATGTCAAGTAAGTTTTTCAATATTATTACCCTTTAAGGGAGTGGTCATTTTCAAACATCGGAGGGGAGGGATAGGTGGATTTTAGGATGAGTGGGCCAAACTATTTTCTCCCCCCCCCCCTCCATGCGAGAAAGGTCTGAACTTCTTATGCTCCCACTCCCCCTCGATTGGTTTGGTAAATCTTGTTAGCCCCCCAATAAAAATCCACCACTCCCCTTGCTGTTAAGTAATGACCTTAAGGGAAACATTGGGCTTTCATCAATGGACTATGCCCTTTTGTTGATATGATTCATGAAACTACTGGAAATCACATGGGGAAAAACATCTTCAATAAAAAGCTGATGACGTATCAATAAAAAAAATACATTAAAAAAGGTACCTCACCGGTGCTGCATGGATGCATCATGCCAACCTATAGGGTTGAAAGACTCCCAAAGAGTATGATGTACCTATCCAGCTCTGGTAAGTAACTCACCGGCACTGTATTTGCCCATCATGACAACAAGTGAACTTACTTTCCTTGAAGAGGAATCAGCTTTAGTGCTTGTGGCACATTTTGTCCATTCCTCCAACTGATGTTTTAGCCTCTTCCCTCACACTATGAGGATTATGATTGAGACAATATTTTATTTAAATCGCTATGAAATAACTTTAAATTAAAAGTCATCAAACTGTATTTAATCAAATCCAAAAGATGCATGTTACGGGATTTGACTGAGATATGGATATGTGTACTTTGCTGAATGCAACTGCTGAATTCAACTGATGCAATGACAAATCAGTTGGAAATGTAGACTTCTAAAATATGTCTGTTTCATCTATTGTAGAAAAGAGCTGGGACCGAAGGAGACGTTAAAGGCCAGTGTTAAGCTGACGGCCAAGCGACCGGGGCAGAAGGCAGTCATTGCCTCCTTTGATGGAAAGGAGATCCAGGGCATCTCTGGGGCAGCCATGCTCACGGTCAAGGGTGAGGAAGTCATGGACGACTAAGGTCAAGGACACAGTCATAGGACTAAGTTCAATTCCAAGGTTATAGAGGACTAAGGTCATTGAGGACAAAGTACAAAAAATGGCTAATGCCAAGGATTATGATCAAGGTCATATAGGTCTGAGGAAATATTAAAGTCATAGTGGACTAAGGTAAAGTAGGATCCTAAAACAATTATGACCGAACAAATTGTGGTGATTGAAGGTAAGATGTATCTTTCCGACCACTCACAAGTTACCATACCTATAGATAGACAAGCAGAACATATGTGTAATGTGTTGAACGTATGATATCTGCATACATCTAATTATTCCAAATGCCTGCTCTTGCCCATTCATTTGAGGCCACGTGTTAATATATTGTCAGAATGTAATGTTGATATTGCAAGATCCATATAACTTCTTGAGGAGTCTTCATGGTTACATATAATGGAGTTGATATCTTCATTACAGATATGTAAATGCTAAAAGCCCCAAACATTGCAATATTTGCAATATGATATTCCAATAATACTGATCTAAACTATTATGAACACACTGCTATGAGGGGAAAATTATTATACTCAATGGAGATTGTACTTCATGTAAAGTCGTAGGATGTCATTTAAATGGACGTGACAGGACCATTTCAGACATTTAATGTATACCTAAGGTACATCTTGTGTCATATCTAAACTGTTCTTTCATTAGAACCATTTTGAACCTAGTTTTCACGACTTTTTGTGGCGTTTTGTTTGTATGTATCTGCCTTTCCGATATCTGTGATGGAATCTAAGTTACACGTATCATTACCAAATATCAACAATGGTGGCCATTCAACTGTTCTAACTGTGTTGTACTCGTTATGAATATTAAGGCATATTGCAACCATTAGGGTTTCAGATCCCAAATTTATATTTTTGTTTGAAGTGTTTTTAGCAACATGCGCAGAGGTGGGGCATGAATATATACGGCTGTTCATATTTTCCATAAACATGTCATTTGTTGTTGAAACTATTGTACCTGTATGCTGGCCTACATGTTCAGAATTTATGATTTATTATGAGGAATTCTAATAAGAAACAGAGGTAAACCATGTTATAATTTCTGTTTTATATTCATGATCTCGTACATTTAGCCTGGAAGGATCTATTTTGAATCTCACTATCCATTTTAATGTAAAGACGAAATCTTGATGTACGTAAAGCCCTTTCCCCAGTGTGCATATATTCAGTCATATCTAAATTCAATTGTACTACAGTGATATCAAATATATTTTTCTATGACACAGTTTCCTCCATATCAATTACGTTTGGATTATGTGTATGCAACCTTTTATGATCTTGTTACGTCTTGAATAGACAAGAGATTTATATTCTACTTAATGTTGGAGGTGTTATTCATGCATGGGCGTCATGATGTGGCCTTATTTCATTAAACCTATTTCTCCATGCATGGATCTCAACTATGGAATCCCTTGAGAGATCTATGTGTTGTACCACTAAAATATCAAATCAAAAAGTTGTCAAGCGTGTGTTATGACATAATACAAAGTGAAATACGCTTATATTTGAGCGATTTTTTCCACCATGTGCCATACAAGGGATATTCATTTAAAGACATTTTGATAATTTGTATTGTCAAAAGTAATAAACGCAGCAAGCAATGGTCCAGAATGTGATACATTGACCATCAATGTAAGGTGTTTTCCGTCCTGCCACCCAGGAGCGAGCGAAGAGGTTTTTTGTTTTGCCTCGCTCTTCCGACTACTTCTCATGATGCGATCCCGAGGAAATGGACATATTTGTTAGTAGCAGTGATAATCATTGGAATCCTTACACTGATATGTTGATTTGGAGTGGTCCTGTGTTTTCCCTCGTGTATATATCTATCACCATAACTGGGCAACATTTCCAACTTTGGCTGTAATGCCCAGTTCTAAAACAACAAACACCTTGTAATATATTTGAAGTGTGTATGTGGTTTTGCAATCAGTATCAATTCATTATCAAACTTTGTACTATGGAAAAATACAATGTCGAAATAAATAGATTTAACATGTATGAGTTGTTCCGTGTACTTTGGGGTTTTCTATGAACATTTTTAACATAGCAAACCCGCATTATTTGTACTTAAATTATTACCTACATAGGGGACACCCTCAACTTCAAATTAAATATACTTTAAGTGAAGGTGAAATTCCAAATTATGATTGTATACATTAAGTTTATGTATTAATTCAATTAGAAAAAATCATCAATTGTCATTTTCTATTTCTTATACATTATCCTTGGCGTCTTGCATTATATATGATTATTATCTCTAATTTTGCAAAGAGGAGAGATTTATCAATAAAGGGAGGGACGTGGTACGTAAAAAGGGAGAGGGGTAGAATCATACAAAAAGAAACCTGTGGGGTGTTTCACAAGGGGGACATACAAATAATTGTAGAATAAGTGTTTCTATAGGAGGTGTTAATTGTATATAACCACTAAGACTGACATTTGGTTGTATCAATTGTATACTGCTTATAAAAAGTGTTTCACAAAGGTCTACAACCAAGATGTTAAGTCAGGGTCTTTGGCCTACAATCTAGTTCCAACTAATGTATAAGTGTTTCACGATGCATATTAGCGTGGAGCTCATGCCATGCCCTCTAATATTTTCCTTACATACTTTTTTACGTTTTTTTTCATGCAATATATGTGTCGTACTACACACAAGAATCCCTGCAAATATCTGTTTATTCAGGACAAAAATAAACTGGTTATACACATTTAAACAACACTTATGTCGATCCCATGTGATCATCATACACGGGGAGCGTATTTAAGATTAATGCTACATGGTTATTAATGTTGACTTACTTTTACCAAATGTTAGTCTTAAGTTGGTGTTTCACAAGCCGCATTATTATCTTCAATTCTATCTAAGTATATGACCATAGATACAATTGAAACTTGTGAAACACCAAGATAAGATTAACATTGGGTGATATTAAGTTGGTCTTAGAAAACATGTAAAATGAATTGTATCTATTTCCCCTTGTGAAACACCCCACAGGGCACTGAATAAAATGTTTGGCTTGTAATTCTCAGATTGTTGTTCTACTAGGCTTAGTTAACATTGAGATGTTTGTTGAGTAAGCTTTATTATCAGCAACCTTTCAAAACTAATTGATAGGTCTTCACATGGGTTCATAAAGTTTGATCAAGTCTTGTCTAAAAATCAGTTAGCGATCTCCTTCTTTCGTAACTGCCAGCTAGGTGTGTGGTATTGCAAGATAAATGCTCGTTTGGAACCAAAAGTAAAGACCAATATGATAGTATAGTAAAACATCTTTATTGTGAACAAAACTCATTCTCCGGTATATTGTTTCACAAGTATTATGTCCATCAGGTAGAAACCTATTTTCTAATTTTCTCTACCATGTCATAAAACACCCTTCCCCCATCTACATCTTACTACAGGTTCTATTAAAGTCAGCCATCAAAACGTATTATGGTACTGTGGCCTTTGGAAAGGTTTATTTCTGTTGTATTTTTTACTGTTAAATTGGTGAGAACTCTCTTAATCTTAATCTATGTGTCGCTGGAAGAGCACATAGGCGACTTGACTTTATTTTCGATTTGTTTCATCATCATATTCGCTTCCTGGACACTACAGTTTGTTATGTTTCTTATACAGGGGTTACTGCATGTGTACCAGAAGATCTATGTTTACAACATAAGCAGTAGTTTCCACAAAGCTTGCTACCCACTGGGCACAGAACATTGAATCGACATTGATAAAATGCAATAGTTGTAAATGTTGAATCAATGTTGATTCAATGTTGAACTGAATTTTGTGCCTATTGGGTAAGGGGGTGAAATCGTATTCATGGCAAAATTGATAACATTTCTTTGAATTCTTGTTTTCAAGTCTTCAATAGCATTAGGCTTTAATTCTGCATGACTTTGGTCTTCTATGACCTTGAAATTGATGTTAGTCCTTTATGTCCTTGACCTTAGTCCTCCATGACCTCTGTGCCATTGACCTTGATAGTTGCAGCCCCACAGATGCCTTGTAACTCTTTCCCGTTAAAGGAGGCGATGACGGCCTTCTGACCCGGCCGCTTGGCCTTCAGCTTAACACTGGCCGTCAATGTCTCCTTTGGTCCCAAGACTTTCCTAAAGTAGAAGAAATAGACAGATTGTAGAAATGCAGTGAATATAAATACAGGTTTTGTTCATTTTCCGTCCCATCGTTCCCCATGTGAGTCTCTTTTCTCAGGACAAAGCCATATATATTTACTGTAAAACCCCACCTGTAAGCCAACCCAGCCTGACTTTGGGGAAAAAATCACCAAATCTATTTGTATTAAAGTAGTAAAACTCTTATATTAAAGGCGACTTGAACCTTTTCCTAGTGCTCTACAAAACATAAAGTAGGCGCTGCTGGTGAAAAAATCTACTGTTGCATTGGGGCCAGACTGTAGACAGAGCCTGGCCATTTATGGTAAATCACATAAAATGACATCAACATTTATCTCAGGGCATAATAATATAATATACTTTGCTGTTTTTAACAGGTTGGTGAAAACTTAAAGGGGCATTCTCACCACTCGCACTTACCACATAGCAGACTAGAACAGTACTAGAATTGTGAGTGGGAAACGCTCGGTGAGTATGCCACTTTAAACTATGATGAAATACCTCCTCAATGTCCAGGTCCAAAATTTAGACCCCTCTTGAAAGGTGGGGCAATCCACTGATACCTTACCCCTGTTGCTAAAAAAAGACCACTCCCTTAAAGGGTAATATTGAAAATGAGAGGAAATAATTACTTGACATCCAGATCCATCTCCTTGTCAATACCGGGCCCTTCTAGGTCCACATCCACTTTATTTATAGCCACACCAAACGGGTTGGTGAAGGAGACGGTCACCGTGAACTCCTCCCCGATCTCCACCTCCTCCTTATCTATCTGTAAAACAAAGTAGAAACTGTCATGAATATAAGCCCATGCATTCTGCCATGTTATAGTGCCATGTAGCTGATGTGTCACTTGCCAGAGCTATTTGGTAACCATGAAACCTTAAAGCATTATGCCTCCCCTAAAGGATCCATAAACAAATGCCTTTTTTCATTTTTACATAATGCTCAGGTTTCATCTGAATTTGGAATGACCTATAACATATAAGCAGCCATGCAGAGGAGATCATCCGCACTGGGCACTTGCTTCATCCTCTCTGCAGGTATGCTCACACATTTAACACTGATTTAAGGTAGTAATGAACTAGAACTGGCCTATCAAATATTTCAGAAACATTTCCAGAATCGCCAAACTTACGGTAACCTCCATGTCTGGTTTGTCTAAGCGAATGTTCTTTGTGCTGCTCCATGTTTGGTCGGTCCCTTTGACGGAGAACACAGCATAGATCTGGACCATCGCGTCATCATCCAGCTTAGAGAAGTAGTCTACAGCCGGCACGTCCCACTTCACTGTCTCACCTAAAAAATGGGTTTGATAACTTGATTTAACGTGACTCAAATCATTTGTTTTAACAACCCCAGTCCTCAAATGCTAAATTTGGCTAATAAAGTTAAGTTAAAATGTCTGGATGGTTTTTTAGAATTTGAATCAAATAAGTTGTCTGTAGTTTAACCCTTTCGTGCCCAGAACTCCAAAAGTGCGCGCTTTTACACATATATATGTTCAGCAGAGTACCCTGGGTGACATAGGGCTCAGATTGAGATCATTTTAGGCCTGAATCAAGCACAAATACATAGAATTTCTAACGATACCAGGTACCCTATGGTAGCATGTGTGTGTGTGTTGATGGCATGCTGTACTAGAATATTTTATGAGTGTAAAAGTAGACTTAAAAGCACTAAAAGTGCGCGCTCTAGCAATAGTAAGGCAGATTAATTACAGAAATATTGATAAAATAATGAAAATATTGAAAAAAAATGATTAGAATATGATTAAAATCTTTTTTAAATGTTTTTTTCTAAGGATTCCAATCACAATGTTATTATCCTCCTATTTTTAATAGTTATGCCTTCATTTGGAACCCCAAAAGAACGTTTTCTAAGCCAATGTAGGACATTACCATCTAAAAGAGCAAAATATGGCCTTTAGATGGCAATATTGCTTGATATCAGTGAAAAGAATGTTTCTGGTTGTCATGGCAACCCAAAATAGAATATTGTTTTAAATATTTTTGAAAGGGGCATTTCAATAGCTTTCAGAAAATATAATATAAAGCATATGTCAGAACACTATATTCATTGGTTACCTAATCTACCAATATTGATGTAAAGAAACTGATTTTCAACAATAGTTCTGGGCACGAAAGGGTTAAATATTTTCAAATTGCCCTGATTCATTGAATTGTGACATTTGATTTCTGGACAACCCTGATGCAAATAAAGAATTAGAATTAGAAACTAATTTTGGCCATTATCAAAAGCTTCATCTTTATTTGAAGGTTAAATGGCTTCAAGCTAGCTATAACTATGTGTTCATCAATAGGACTTGCATGTGATGTCCCAAACAAATGCAGTATCCATATGCATATATTGTTTTTCTTTTTCCTCTTCAGTTATGATGTATAAAAAATGTCTAATTTAGAAATCGAATTAAACCCCTTAATTAATTATACATGTAACTTACATTTAGCCACAGGCTGTAACTGAGTCCTGCTGCCATTGTATTGTGTATGTATAGTATATGTAAAGGTCTGACACTCCTAGTCCCCGGTCATCTATCCACTTGAGGCGGCAGCACTGTACATGGGATTGTAGGTAGACAGTGGCACCATCTGAAGTACAGAGATTTGTAGTTCCTAGATTTCTACTAGATGGTGCCACAGTCTACCTACAATCCCATGTACAGTGCTGCCGCCTCAAGTGGATAGATGACCGGGGACTAGGAGTGTCAGACCTTTACATATACTATACATACACGATACAATGGTAGCAGGACCCAGTTACAGCCTGTGCATTTAGCCTAGCTGACAGAGTAATGAACTTCAACAAAGGTTAGGAGTAACTTACTCTGTCCTGCAGCTACTGTGAGATTGAGGTCATAGGGCTTGTGAAGTTTCTCCCGGGCTGGTCCAACATTGTAACTGGCCAACATGTTGATTTTACCTGCGATGGTCCTCTCCTCCTCAGAAGTGTTGGAGATTTTCACATTGACGTGGCAGTCACCCTCAGCATCTATACTAGCCTAGAGTAACAACATGAATCATTATAGATATTACACCCAGTTTTAACGCTGCACTAAGTTCACAATTATTAATTGATAGAAAGGGTCTAATACTAAAAATGGTTAATTATACATCTATTAAATATGTAGACTTCCCTTTGATAATGTGGTTGATTGCAATCAGTGATATGAAGTAATGATGCTGTCATATATTTGGTGGAAATAGTAGAGGGCATGAAGAAGCGGTGAAAGTAGAAGGGGGATGTCATGTGAGAGTACCAGCACAAATTGGGTCTATGCAATTTGAGAATTGGGAAGCAATGCTTGTAATATTGAGATTGAGATTTGAAACATTTATTGCAAGGAATCGCCCTAAAAAGGGCGTTCTTCCACTTACAATGGTTGCGTGAAAGATAGTCCATAGGGTAGTTACGTGGTGATTTCAAACTCAAATATACATGAGAACAAAAATTTGCGACAATTTGTCGGTATGCGTAGTAATTAATTTACTCTGTGTGGTGGTTTGTGATTGTGATATGATCACTGTCGGATATGTTCACCACTGTTCAATTTGTTAAATCTTTCACAACATGTATAACTTACATACACAGCCAATTAGGTAATTGAGCAATAAGATGAGCTAGTGGGCAGGGGGTATAGAGTCAGTCCCGGGCTGGGGGACAAAATTAGTCGGAGAGGCACACGGAGGGATCATGTGACAGGGAAGATGTCAGTTGGTCCAGCAGTAAGAAGGCTAAGCTTTCAGGTGACCATTCAAATGTCCAGCAGCTTGATTGCTGACTTAAATTGGTCGTAAGTGGCCAGTCTTTGAGTAGTGGCATCCAGTTTATTCCATAAGATTATGCCTCGGTAGAGAGGACTCTTCTGGAAGAAGGCACTACGAGCTCTGCGTATGTGAAATTTAACCTTGTCGTCACCACGAGTTCGTATTCTGTTAAGCTCCACTTCAGGTATTGTCTTCGAGCGTTTCCACATGATGCAAAGTAACTGCCGATTTCTCCTCCTCTCTAGCTTTTCAATGCCATTTTCAGCATGCAGTTCATCAATGTGTTTGTCTCTGATTCTGTACTTACAGCATATCCTGATACCCCAGTTTTGAAGACGTTGAAGCTTGGTTAGGTCGCCTACATGTCCGCCTCCAGTATAAAAACTGCAGTACTCAAAGGCAGGGGTTACTGTGGTGGTATAGATTTTTAATGATACTTCCTTTTGTACAACTTTACCCAGTCGGCCCAGCTTGAACAACCTGTTGCCCACATTTTTCTTGATTTTCGTCACATGAGAGGTCACTGTCAGTGGACCATCCAGGTCCACACCCAGGTAGCAGTATTTATTGGTCAGTGGTAGGACATGATCACCCAGGGTCACAATGGGCGCAGGGGTAGAGCTGAGTCGATTTTTGGTACCAAAATACATGAGCATGGTTTTATCCATATTCATTGTCATGTAGTTTTTTAGGCACCACTCATGGATCCTAGCGAGATCCTCCTGCATGTGTGCGATCACGTTGACATGACTTTCTCCACTGGTGTAGATTACAATGTCGTCTGCGTAGAGCACTGCCTTGCTGTATTGGAGACTGTCACATATGTCATTTATGAAAATGGCAGATAACAGGGGGCCAAGTGTAGACCCCTGTGGAACTCCGAACTTGACAGGTTTGTTTCCAGACGTCTTACCGTTTGCCGTCGTACGATGCCCCCTGTTGATCAAGTACCCTTTGATCCACAGTTTCACTTTTCTGGGTAATTTTAGTCTGTTTACCTTTTTCAGCAGGCCAGGGTGAAACACACAATCAAACGCCTTTGAAAAGTCTATGAAGCAGGCAAGCGAGAGTAGTCTGTCATCACGGGCAGTGTAAAGGTCAGTTAAGAGTGTGAGGACAGCGTCACTGGTACTATGACCTTTCCTGAAACCATGCTGCTCCGGGTGGAAGATGTTGTTGTTCTCCATATAGTCACTGATTATTTCATGTATTACCTTTTCCAGGAGCTTGCCAGGTAGAGGCAGGAGAGTGATTGGCCTCCAGTTCTTGATTAGTCTAAGGTTACCCTTTTTGGGGATCGGTACAAGAGTACCCATCGACCAGGAGACCGGGAAGTTGCCAGAGTTAATAGAGTTTTTAAACATGCTGATCACTTGTTCTGTTAAGAGCATGAAGGCGTCCTTGAGGACCCTACTGTTTATCTCTTGAAGACCAGAGGATTTCTCAATGTTAATATTAGAGATCAGCTTCTTTATTTTCTCCACGTCTAGAAGAGCTTCCACATCTAGGTCAGCGTCACCAAGGTCATCGTCAGAGTCGTCCACTCCTTCCAAAAGATCTTGGTTGCCATTTATTTCAGCTGCCTCCACTTGGTCGTCTAAGACTGGACGAGCTGCAATGATTTCATCGTACAACTGTTGGCCAATTGAGGAAAAGTAGTCATTTATGAAGTCAGCCACATCATCCTTGTTCATGGTAACACCATCGTGATCCAGCTCAATGTTGGCACAGGATCCTTTGGGGTTAAGCAGGGCATTTATTTCCTTCCAGAATTTTTTCGGATCACCAGCGCATTCAGTCAGAATTTTGGTCACATGTTCAGCCCGTGAGTTGAGTAACTACCTCCCTACTCTGTGATTGAGGGTCTTCGCCAGCCGATGGTCTTCAATGTCACCAAGTCTGTGATATCTTTCAAGGAGACGTTGCCTGTCGTTGATATTCTCTATAGTGTCTCTGCTGATCCAAGTATTCGGCTTAGTTTTTATTGTGAACTCCCTGATGGGACATGCATGTTCTAGATATTCCATAATATAACCACACATGATTTGCCATTGTCGTTCAGGGTCAGTTTCTGCTTCAAAATCCAGCCAGCAGCATTCAGATAGATGCTCGTGTAGTTCATCAGTGTCATATTTCATGTAAGAGCGTCCTGTGAACTGCTTCTTTACAGTTTTTTCCCGCTCCTTCTTCCTGATGGCAATGACAGGATAGTGATCACTAATGAGCGCCTTGTAGCTAAGACTCAATCTAATTATACTACAGTCACTCATAATGTTGTCAATGCATGTTCCAGTTGTCAGTATGTTGGGATTTGGCCTGGTGATGTCATGAATTTGTATCTTCAGACCGTGCTCTCGAGCAAAATCAATCATTTCGACAGCGCCAGCTTCATTCCTACGTCTCATATCGATGTTGAAATCGCCAACCAGCCACGTCTCATAGTCTGCCCTATCATAACTTGAGAGTGCATCATGTAACCTTGCAAAGAATTCAGTAATGTTGTTACCATGAGGACGATAGATGTTCAAGAACATCATGTTGCGCAGATTGGGCTTTTCTAATTTAGTCATTAAGAGCTCAATGTCGTCACTGATCACACAGTGTCCAGGAATGGCAGTCATGTAGGGGGAGTAATCCGACTTAAAGTAGGTGATTAAACCTCCTGCTCTATCAGTGGGACGGTCAAGTCTTATAGAGTCATTATTGTCCCAATGTGTCTCGCTGTGGTCATGCCTCTCGTTTAGCCACGACTCACTGACACAAAGTACATCAAAGTCAGAAAGATGTAATTTCATCTTTATTAGATTTGCAGGTATACTGCGAGCATTCCGTCCAACTATCTTGAAGCCTTTTTGCTGAGCCAGAAAGACCCCTGTCAGGATAGATGGGTTACTCTCCGTGAGGGCACACCAACCAATTACACCTCCCAGCCCGGGAAGAGGATAAGGGGACAATGAACGTCAAGGATTCCCAAGTGGGATGCATGATAACATCAGACCAGTGTGGTCTGAATACAATGAAAACTTGGACGGTGTCAAAGAGTCCAGGTACAATTATGCCTAATGGGTGATAACTACACCGAGTGGCCATACCGGGTGCAGGTGAGAGGTTACCCCGTAGGAGGGACTCAACTAAGAGGATAACCCAAGACATACAGGTTATACACAAAGTTTGCGACGGAGGGCAGATCCGCAGAGAAACCCTGGGTACAACAAAAAACAACATAGGCACTTTTAGTTGATAAGTATGTCAGAAAAGTCCTGTAGTAGCTCAGGTTATTACTGAAGTAGCAGTGACGAGAAAGCTAATGAGAGTACCTGTGATGATAACTTGTGAGAGAGTGTTACAGCTACTTTGAATAAACATAGGTATATTCCTTATGTGTGACAGTTATTTAACTAGTTGCTACAAGCGTTTAGTTTGACAGTACATGGTAAACAGAGTAATCAGAACAATTTCAATAGTATATAGTGAGGAGCTAGGGGGTGGTGGGGTGGGGGGGGGGGGTAGGTCAGTATGGAAGGAGTTAGGGGGGGGGGTCGACACTGGGGGAAAGGGGGGGGAGGAAGGGGGGAAGAGAGGGGGAAGGGGGGGTTGAGTAATGATGGTTGTCAAGGGTGAGCAGAATATGAGATTCAAGTCGCCTCCTCACTGTATCCTTAAGCAATCAACAATGCACGCATCATGATAATTTTTCAAGTTTATTTTATAAATGTTGCTCCATTGGTTATAACATAGACATTGGCTAGTACCAATTTAGTGAGCCCTATAAGGTGGGATTCAGATCACAAAGTGTCCCCTAGTATTAAACCCACAAAAAGTATTGACAAGTAAACCTAGTTATAAATGTGCTGATGCGAGCGGTAGTACAATTAGGTGGGTACAGTATACACAATTAGATCCGATCAAACGATATACGAATTCTTTACATGTAAATAACGATAACACATTCATACATTAATTCTGGAGGAAAGAAAGATAGAAAACAACCACCATCACAGAAAGCAAACGACGTCAAAAACCATAACCCTTTTCAGCGAGTCAAACACGCACATAAATTAATCGTGGACGGAAAAAAATCACAATCAAAAAAAGCAAACAGCTTTCATATACCCATTTTCAGACTGGGCATGTCCATGGGGAACATGGTATTTACATGGACATACTAGCGGTACCCCATGTTCATGCTTGTGCAATTCCAAGAGACTGAAAACATTTGCGTCTTTTGATGAGGATAGATTAATTACTAAAAGACAGAATGCGTACCGTTACATCATACGTAACGTCCAGCTTGTACTTCTTGTACTCTTCAAAGTCCTTCACCATCAGGTCCCAGTTCTTACCGCGCCTCATCACGTTCAGCGCACTGGTCCTCTCCTCCTCAGAACCTTTAGTAGACAGGGAGATCAAGGTCAAATAGATTTCCCTAATCTTATATGAATACATTTATAACAAATAATTTTCACTTGCATCCTTCTAAAATACATACACAGATTTACGTTTTTTCTCAAAATGTGTGCTTTAATCTACATCATCTATGAAAAAAAGGTTGATGGGAGTCACATTATGAATATTTATGTTACACAGACTAACTTAGAAATATATTTACGACGTTAAGTACTACAGGTAGCAGAATCCATGTAGTCAATACTAGAGATGTTATATGTTTTATTTTTAAACTATTATCCAAAAAGAAAATTTTGCCTTACCCTCCACGGGTTTGTAGTAGTTGGTGACATCCTCTCGTTTGTCCTCCCCCACAAGTTTAGTGCTGAGGAAGTTGCCTATGGAGGTAGTGTCAATGTTGTACACCGAGGCCTCACCATTAACCACCTGAGGGAATATATTTCAAAATGGCATATTAAAATAGTTTTTATACTGTACACTAACGCTAAACTGTTAGCAATTGTTGAAATATGTACACAAAAGAACATATATCACATACACATAACTACTTGGACTCATATAGTTTACACAGAAGGAATGTACTTTGATATAGGAGTAATTTACTTTTAATTCCCTATTGGTGTCAGGGTTGAATCCTTGGTATGACGGGTAGGCCTATATTTTTTTCCATATGCTATACACTCAGAACCAGTATGTGCCCTAGTACTAACACTTCGAGGTTCAAGGGATCCACCGACTCTGTTTCTGAGATACGTGTATGTTGGTCAAGTACTAGAACCTGCTGTGATTTAGTATGCTGTGTTCCAGTGCATAAGCATTATCATCTAAACAAGATCAGAGCGTTTATAATAACACTTTTTTCTAGAGTGCCGTAAATTCAATGTAAATGTCATCACAATATGGCCCAGTTAACACCGCGGAAGTATCAATGTCCTTTTAGCACTGACATGACTTTAATATGGCTATTACTGAAGTTAACGTTGTGGAAAGTGCCAGTTTAAGTCATCTCATTCTTTGCTTAAAGTTATAGCCCCAGCGCCCCTATAAATAGGGCTGAGTACCTGTCCCGGCTCCACTCCGACTGTCGCTGGAGGGGTACCGAGATCTGCGCCTTTAAATACCGTGGCCATTCAATGTGCATGCAGTGTTCACCACTCAGGGGCTTTGCAGAGGGATGCAATATAAAAGGGATGCTCACCTTCCAGTAGACCCTGTCTGCGTTGACCTCAGAGAAGATGAAGGGTGCGTCATACATGATGTCCACCTGGCCATTGTAGACAGCCTTTATGGGGCACGGCCCACAACGGTAACGGCCTGTATAGGTGAAGTAAGAGTAATTTTAAAAGACCAGTAAATACAGCCCATTTCTATTGGAGATCATGTTTTAACCACCTGGGATTCTAAAGAGGTTCAAGTTGAGGGCATTTGCAAATTCCTCCTCCCACCTTCTTTTTAGATGCCCCTATATATCACATGGATGAGTTATTTATAGTATTATGATAGATCTCCTCTCCCTTGCTTTGCTTTGCATTTGTATTTCTCTATGTCTCTCTTTCTCCCTATTCCTCTTTGTATAGCTCTCATGATTGCAGTTTCTCTCTATCTTTCCCTCTATTCTTTCCCCCCTTTCTCTTTTCCTCTCTTTTTGCCTTTGTCTGTCTCCCTTTATCTCTACTCCTTCACTCTGTCTGTCCCCTTATCAATACAAGCATATACTTAATATTTACCATCACTGGCCTCCTGTGGTGTTGAGTCAAAGACCTGCCACCCGTCGTACCCTGAAGGTAGATCCTTCCGCTTCATCCAACACTCATTCCATGCATGGAAGTTCCTGAAAGTGGAGGATTATTATTTATTTATTGTTAACTCTTATACAATGCACTGAGACTGATCAGAAATTAGATATCATCTCAGAGTCAGATATACGGTAATAATTAAATAGGAAAATCTGATATCACATATAAAAAGAAAACTTGAAATATGTTGAATGATTCATCTAGATCTGTATTATTTTTGTTCACTTTTAATTTGAATAGGTATAATCTTATGGGGTCATAACTAAGCATCCAATGTCGATAACCTTACCAGACTGAGTCGCCATTCCTGCCATATATTGGGTTCCCATCTGCGTCGACATACTCGTCTATGGTGTTGGAGCCATCCGTGTCGTGCGCTGACCCGGTGTTACTGATGTTACGACAGCCTATACCGAGGGCACGAGTCACTGGCAATACAAAACAAGTTTTGTCTTAAGCATGAAAAAGACCACAAAACAAGTTTTGTCTTAAGCATGAAAAAGACCGGCTACAATTGAGTATTGGGTACCTTAAACCCTCACCTCCTCTATAAAGGCTCACAGTGTCAGTCCCCACTCTACTCTGACTGTTACTACATGTACCACTAAATTTAGATTAGGCTTTCAAGACATGTGATAGTGCAAACTAGCATGATATGGCAAACTTTTCATGTAGAATAAACTTTAAATCCCCATTGCTTGCCTCGCAATGGAGGATTTGCCTTTGGATAAAGGCATCTGTATAATATAGAGTTTCTAGGATAGAGGTACAATTAGGTATCTGCTCTTTTTTTATGAGGCTAAGTTTTTTCAGTCATGATGTTAGCATGTTGGCTCCTACTCATTGGGTGCTTAAATATGATTAATCAGCACATTAACAATGAATGAAGTTGGGGATATCTAATAGTAAAGAAGATTTATCAAAACAAATAGTAGGATGATATAGACTTACCTGTAGTTAAGATGCCAGCAAATACCCAGCATTGCCCAAAGCGTACAGCAGACTTAGTGTTGTAAAACTGCTGGAGGATCTTCACACTACCATTCCACCTGCTTGGGCTTGTACCGCCTGAGTAGTCACCTGACCAGTTACCGATCAGTACCTGGTCATTCATCTGCAGAGGGTATTTTAATTCAATTTCGATTTTTTTCAGATTGAAGATTTTTTTTTAAATTTTCAATTCCAGAAGTGATTTCACAGTAATCAAATTGACACTAAAATAGACATCCCAGCTAATAAAAAAACACACCGTTATTTTACGTCAAAATAACGTTTTAAAACGTTATATATTAAATGTTATGTGATAGTAAGAAGCCTTAGAGAAACGTTCTATAACGTTATAAAATGTTGTATAACGTTTTTTGTTCACTGGAACATGTATACCTATGTGTTTATAGTTAAGGCATATATTAATTACATGGTTATAACATGTTTTAAATATGATACCTGAGAACGTCCCATATGTCAGACCAAATTTGCAGTAAAAAAATCTAAAAAGTCCCCTGCCACAAACAATAAGTCTTCAAAAGCCTGTTGTGATACCTACCGCTACAGACAGTTCTCTAGTCACGTGGACAGCATTCCCAAAGAGAGGCTTTTTGAGGTAGCTGTTGTCCAAAATCCACAGGGCAGCCTCTAGTATGGACTCCTCAAACTGTAAAACATTATAAAAACATGCTATATTAAAAGCAGAACAGGCATATATGTAGCTCATGAAATCTATCAATTATGCACGTACACAATATTTAAAGCTAATTGCTTTCCAGATCTGTGTTCATGCATCATCATGCCTGAATGGCATAGAGTCTTAATATAACAATCAATGGTATAAATGACAAACCGGGGATGCTTATAGGCCATAAAGGAGATGCTTTACAAAGTAGGTAAGGTGTGGGTTTGAGCCATTGTTATGACTAATAAGTATTATTATTGTTAAATAATTAAAGCTAAGCAAAGCTAGCTAATAATGATGCAATTATACCAATATTTTTATGTGCAGACTGGTGCTTTCCAGCCAGATATTCCAAGGGGTCCATACTGTTCAAGAAGGATATTCCTGGTTACACCTTTGTAAATCAATGAAACAGAAACAACAACAACAACAACAACAACAACAACTATACCTGACCAAAGTTCCAGTCCCTCTTTCCTTCATAACTTTCAGCGACAATTGTGTAGAGGATGCCTGTTTCATTCATGACGTACTCCTCCCTATTCTCCTCCTCCTCCATGTATACGTCATCATCTGTAACACACAGGTGTACAATGGTGAGGTGCTTCATGTTAGCCCTTCAGGGACAGCATTATGCTTTAAGGCGGCTGTCAATAATGTATCTAATGTTTCTAGATTTCCTCGAGAACGTTTCTCTATGTTCCTTGCATAATTCCCAACCCAATAGCAAAAACAAATACCGGTGCTTCCCGCGCTACTTTTTCTTAGACCCAGAATCATTTCTTAAGTAAAGAAAGTACCACCATTTCTTAAATAATGAAAGTACCATCATTTCTTAATTAATGAAAGTAATTTCTACATGGGGTGCCATGCATTATTTTAGGGTTTTGTATTTTTCCTATGAGCCTTATACTTTAAGTGTTATAATGAAAGAGCCCTATGTTGTGAGAGTGCATGCCCAGTGGCCATGCACTGACCCATAACTGTCCCTAGTGAATGGACAGAGAATTGCCTGCATAATGAAATCTGGCTATGTCGCATCATGTTATCCTTCCTACCTTTATGGAAGGCGTTGAAAAGGACGATGACCTCGCCAGCTGTTTTCCTGCTGATCTGGATGTCGTCCTCAGACTTCTTCCTCTGAACCTCTACCACTATGCTGTAGGTTCCCACCAGGGCATCCACATCTGGGGTTACCTGCAGCCAACATAATACAATATATCCACATCTGGGGTTACCTGCAGCCAACATAATACATTATATCCACATCTGGGGTTACCTGCAGCCAACATAACACAATATATTTGCATCTGGGGTTACCTGCAGCCAACAGAATACATTATATCCACACCTGGGGATACCTGTAGCCAATGGAATACATTATATCTACTTCGGGGGTTACCTGCAGCCAACAGAATACAACATATCCTCATCTGGAGTTACCTGCAGCCAACAGAATACAACATATCCTCATCTGGAGTTTCCTGTAACCAACATATTACATCACATCCCTTTAATAGTATGCACCTACAAGTGTCTTGACAATTCAAAATGGATTGTGCATTCCTGCTTATGTCTCAAAATCGACGTTCTATATCTATTAGCATCTCTAATCTGATTCCATGTCTCATGAGAGGATTCCTATACTGGTCAGGTTGAAAGTCGACTTCTGAGAAAGTTTTCAATTAATCCTATTAAATTTGAGCATACGTTGAGTTTGGCTTCAGACAGAAGTCAGCTTCTAGAACTGGTCTTTAACTCTTACAGTACATGATTGGGCTATCACCTCCTTACCTCCAGGGTGACCTCCTTGTCATCTCTGCTGACCACTTGTAGGGTCCATCCCTGGTTCATGTAGCTCTTCTCTGACTGGTCACTGCTGAGCAGCATACACGTCCCATTACTGAACTGGGGGAAGGAACCTGAAATAGAAAGGCTTTACTATTAATTTAAGGTGATTTCATGAAGTATTTGCTATCAAGCCCCTATCCCAACTAGTTGTATAAATTAGCAAAATTATGCATTACCTCAAATGACAAAGGGGATGAGATTTAAAACCTGTCAGCACACACGTTTAGACCCTCCCAGAAAAATCTACTAAATCTCACCTTTCACGACTGCATGAACCATCCAATTTAAGCACATAACAATTAAAGTTGGTTATACTTGACTTCTACATTTGCCCTAAAGAAGGCCCTAAATCATCTTTAATGTTTACTTAAAGTTCCTTAAATTGGATGATTCAGAAGAAAATTATTACCTCTGAGGAACTTGAGGGTGATGAGATCTGTGTCCTTGCTGAAGGTGTCAGAGAGTATTACTTTGACCTTGAAGCCCCAGCCGCGCCGCACGATGAGACCCTTGTTGTGGTACTTGTGTGTTTTATGTGTCAGGCGGTTGGAGCTCCTCATCAAGTTAAGGTTTACAAAGTTAAGGTTTGTAGAAACGGCTGCTTCTGGAAAATGTAGACAGAAAAAGTTTATACCTTCGTTCATCAATCATAATTATATAGGCGCCCGATGTTTGTGCTTGGTTGAGATCAGGATGTTTCATTTTGTTCAAAGGTTCATCATTAAGACATATTTCTTCCCCATGCTGATTTTTTTTTTGTGTGGGTTTGAAGTGAAAAATCAATTTCCTGAATTAGACCTTCCTTCTGCCAACCCCTGTATGTTCCTACAACAATAGGGGGGACTTTTCAAACTGATATCTCTAATGTAGATTATAATTATAGCCAGTCATGTTACTTATGACATTACCATGCATATCCCCATGTCAAAATAAGGAAATAGTACATCAAAGAAAGTACATCAAAGAAAAATACAGTACATCAAAGAAAAATACAACTTTATGTGGAATTAGAATAGAACCAGGCATAAATCCTGCGTGCTGTATCCCAGTGGGCACAGAACATTGAATCAACATTGACAAATGGTTGTCAATGTTGAATCAATGTTGATGCAACGTTGATTCAATGTTGACTTGAATTTTGTGCCCACTGGGATGTACATCCTGGCTGGACTATTTTTGAAAGTTATTTTTGTGTTAAATCTCTGGTAATAAATTATTTGATTCATAATAACTCATATGAAAGACTCGATATATGAATTATTATGGTACCCTACCTTCGCCTTCTGACCTCAGCATCAGGGCCACTGGGGGCTCCAGATCCTCCACGTTGGTGTCCCCTCCAGCAGGGGGGTCGGCCCGGGGGCGGTGGATGTGGGCATGACGACGGTGATCGGTGTTAGGCCTGGTAGTGTTGAAAATTAAAGATCATAATCACTTGTTTAAGCACTCTTCCCTTATTGACCATGTATCATTGTTAATTATTTTACGCACATGTTCCCATCGCACATTATACAAAGTAAGGAAACTAATAGTGTATACTATTGAAAGCAATAAAACTGCACTGTAAACAGTAATTGTAGGTACACAGTAGACTCTACTGTAGTTTTGCAGTAACCACTGTAGCTTTACAGTAGATTCTGCGGTTCATCTACAATAATCTGCACACCCACAATATGTTCTACTGTATACCTAAAAAAAATGGCAAGCAACTTTTAACAGTGTGGCGGGGAAACTTAGGAATCCCGACATAAATGTCTGGCTGTACTTCCTCTGCATTTATAACTAAAGCCATTTATCTCAAGATTAATTTTGAAATTTATTGGGGAAGATACACCAGAAAGTATGAAAGTATTGATCCTTTATATGCATTTTTGTAAAACTAGACTCTTTATTTTTAGGGGGTTGGGTGACTTCAACAGGTGTCCAGACTCATACCGGCTATTTTAAAGCCTCAGTATCCGCGCATTTGGACACACCTTTTTGCTCCTATAGCTTGCTAATTTGCATTGTAGGACCCGCCTACATGTCACTACAGTTCAAGTTATGCAGGCCTGAGGGTTTGTTATGATTACCCGCTGCACAGGAGAATGCCAAACCACCAGGCCTACCACCCACCCTGCCATGCCAGCACTACTACACGTCTTTCTACAAATTCGGTCGCTTCGGCCTCACAGCTCTTAGTGGGCCCTTGATGGGGGGTCCCCCATTTCCCATGTCTATTCTAAGAAATGCGCATGTCGCCATATTGATTTTAAGAAATGCCCACGTCGCCATATCGATTTTAAGACACCACCATGTCACATGTCACTATCTATTTTTTCTTCATGTCCCATGTCACTAAGGCCCAAAATGGCCCATGTCACTGTGTCGAATTTAAGGGTCTAGGGCCATTCTCAGGGAGCTGATAATTACCCCTGCCCACCCTTCACACACTGTCAGTACAGGCCGTGAGCTCTCTCACGGCTCTGCCCTATATGAACCCTTTAAGGGCCGCATAGTACATTGATGCTTACACAGTTGGGGTGTGGCTTATACATGAGATTTTATATGAATATTACAGAACTAAAATCGCCACAATCTGACACCTAGTTTGGCTTATATATAGGATTGGCCCAACGTCTAATATGCAAGTTAGGCTTATTATACTCAAGGTTTTATGGTCAGTTTGATATACCCCATAGGGTAGCCATGAGGGATGCATCATGGTGACCACCATCATATAACATTAAAGCATTATGCAGCCTTTAAAGGGTCAGGTATAGCTTTATATGTGTGTGCGTGTGTAAATTACATGCCCACCCCCTATACCATGGTGAAGCTACCTGACCATAAAGAGGCTTTGCTTGCTTGCAGGAGCCGGACCTGTGATTTATCAGTCATACACCTAACCACGGGCCTGTTACATAATGGGGTAGGCATTGCAGTCATAGCTATAATAACCTGTTTAAATGGGCCATCCATATGCCCTTATAAGGTACATAGTATTAGAGGTCGGCATAGGGGGAGGGGCACAAGGGTGACACGGCAATGCCCTCTAGTGTTGTCCGAGCATGTCCAGACATGAGGATACTGGGACTTTAAGGCGGGCTTTGTGAGGGAAAGCGGCAGCCACATACAATCAGAGTTATCATTACACATGATGTCCACATGCATGCGACTGGGTTATTAAGAAAATTCCAAGACGGGTCCCCAAAAAAAACACCTTCTCCTGGTTTTTTAGACGAATTTGATGCATAAACAGGAAGAGTAAATCAGCAATACTTACATGATTAAAGAGTTGCTTGTCCTCTGTGTCAATACTTGCTCTGTGCGACTTGTAAGTCCTAGAAGTGTGTAGTGTGTGTCTATCCGTTTTGACGAGTGCCGCTTTATACTGACTATTTCTCCTTTAAGGGCCGCACTGCCATTGTCAAGATGCATGAATACAGCCGTTGCAAGTAACTCGCCCGGGCAGCATTGAATCATTATGCCGACGCTATTGTGTTGTTGACTTCCTGAAGGGTCGGCAGTATGCATGAATGCAGCACTGGCGAGTAAAGCCATTACATTAGGCCTGCATGAATACATGATAACGACAAAGGGCATAATGTATTAAAGCACTATGCGGCCCTGAGATGGTTACACACGGATAGATGTATATAATGTTGGGTGAGTACCACGTGATTTGATGATCCTGGTGTGAGATAGTCAACATCGGAAAATGCTGATTTGATTTGATATCATATTGATATATAAATAATCTTCCCTCCCTCCATTCCAAGAGTCTATATAGACCATGATGAGGATATGGGACGAGGATGTGAAACTGTGACAGACCATGACATAACCGATTACAAACACTTCTGTGTCACGTTTACGGAAAGCAGACCTGTAGGCCTATTACTAATTAGGGATTTTAAGGTTTATTAATCATTTTTATTATCTCATTTTTGCTTGGCAAGTAGAATCCATACAAGTGTATCTTGAATCAGATGTTCTCACAGATATAAGGGAGTGATCTTTTTTTGAACAACAGGGGGGTGGTGGTTTTCCGCGCGGAGCGTGCGAAATTCTTTACACCCCCCCGGTCAAGGGGTCAATTTTTTTTAGCCCCCCCCCCCTTACGGTTCAAAAAATCGGCGCGCGTGTGGGCCCTTTGAGGCATAGTAACATGCGGGCTTTTTGGCTCAAAACAGGTTAAATTTATTTGACCCCCCCCCCAAGAGGGATCCAAATTTTTTTCACCCTCCCCCCGGTCAAGGGGTCCACATTTTTTTGCCCCCTGTTGATAATAAATGATCACTCCCTAAAGACACTTGGCTCACCTTAGAGGAAGTACATGTATATATATATATACAGTATGATTGGCGTGGGTACAACTATAAAGAAGGTAAAGGTTTTCGGATTAGACATCATAGTCACTATCGGATGTACTACCGTGTGTGTGTGGCGGGCTTATTGGATTGACAGGTTTGACTACAAAGGACTTTCTGATGAACCTTTATGGACGGCATGATGCATCCATGCATGTGTTGTCATGATGCACCAAGGCACACATTACTCGTCATTATGTTCCAGGAGCCAGGCTGCATCTTAATATGCATCCTAACGATTGTATTGCACGTCAAAGCAGTATGGCGTCCTTAAATTTTTTTTTTCATATTCAATATCATGGTATTGCAGTGTATGCATGACCCCCGTAGGGTCGGCATGATTCATGAATCCAGTCCTGATGAGTAAAATCACCAAGGTTGCATTTATGCATCATGACGACCACGAGCATAATGCACTATTGTAGTATGCGGCCCTTAAAGGGTTACGGATCCGGCTCTTATTCTGACATCATATTTCATGTGGTAATTTCATGTCCCGAATCATGTGAAAAGCTGCAGATCACCAACCACTCATGTCATCGACATTATTGATGATTTTGATGGGGAAAGAAATGAATAATTGGCTCGCTGATCAAATTCGTCTTACAGAATATGAACCAATGAATGACAAGCACTTGTACCTCAGTGTAACGTATTGTATTGCGTATTCTTTTATCCATTATATCATGTACTTCAATATTGTATATTATACTTCATGAATGCATGCTAGTATCCTAGAAGGCGCATCATGTTGAATCAATCCTGTCCACTGGGAGGTAAATCCCACTGGGATTGTTCACGTTTCACATCATGTACTACCGTTTATTCTCGCGTATAATCCGCCAACCGAGTTTGGACCAATCCTATAAGCCACAGAGGCCTTCTGAATGAGTACTTGTTTCAGCCGCACCCCAAACTTCGGCATAAGGTAGTGTTTTAAATGAAAAATTTGGAATAACTCGCGCACTACACGCCCCCTTGCTTTGGGCTGATCCTATTTCTTTTTGAAAACATTTAATTTGATCGGTGTACATGTTATTACATCATCACCTGGTTCAGATGGCCGTCCTGTTATAAGCCGCACTGGCGATCTGACTTCCGTACTAGCCGCGGCTTATATGCAAGAATTTACGATACTGCTGACATATTCGGTCAGCCTCATTCTACTGAAGATGACATCACTGACTAAATACCATGGTTGCCACTTCCTGGTCGACAAAATGCAGGAAATCTTGTGATTTTGGTCAATTTTTTTCTGCAGGAAATGAGTCGCATCTCTAAAAAATTATACTATGATAAACTTCGACCACTGACCGTCCGTTGGTGGATTTGTTGGCAGTGTAATACTGTGCCTATACATGGGTACCCACATTTTTGACCATGTCGCCGTGTCGTTTTTAGCAAAAGGGCCGTGTTGTCATGTTGATTTTTTAGGCATATAGAATATACTAGGGCCCTATAAAAAAATGTCTGTGTCCGTCGATTTTTAAAAGGGCTGTGTCCCCCATGTCGATTTTTGCCGATGTAAAGGCAAAATACTCTCTCAGTTCCTCAGTTCAACCCCCCTCATTTTGGAAAGGTGATGGGAGAGATAACAGAACCCCAAATGAAACAGGCGGGGTTTTTGCAGTAATAAGTGTCCGAGTTAACAAAATCCAGTATGGAATAAGAAAATAAAGATATATTTTCCAAGAAATACAACGAACATGACAAATATGACATTCATATTTTATTATATACTCTCTTGTTTAATATGTACATAACATATATTCAATTACAGCCTCTCATCCATAATATCTCATCTTAATAACCATTTCTATATCAAGATCCTATAACCTATGTTTTAACAGAGAGTATGACCCTTTTCTTAGCCTTCCGTTTCTTCTGTTTGAACCTGTCTGTGGCATCCATGAACATGGTCACTTCTTCCTTCTCCTCGATTTGCTGTTTCAAAAACCGCAGTCCCGCCAAGTTGAAACCGACCGTGTCCTGAGAGAATACACAGAAATGGGATGTTTCAGGAATTACTTGAGGCACTGTCTGGCATACAATGTATCGGCATTGTGTTCGTACACGTTAACCCTTTAAACTGCATTTAATGAGAATCTCCACATAGTTACATAACATGTGGTTGATCCAGCATACATGTGATGGTCGTGAGAAGTAGTCGACACCCATAATATCATTTTTAAATGCCTTAGTACAACTGATATTTTCAACAGCCGCTAAACCGCCGAAAATATCCCAGATTCAGGCTCAGGGATGAAAGTCGACTATGTCAAAAAAACTTGAAGATATAACATACCTCATAACTACATTATACAACACTATGAATGTTTATGCATCTATAGACACATATCTAGTGCTGTGCAGCAGGATTTGTCATGTCTATATTCTCCTGGATGTCGTCTCCTGCTGAGGAGAAGCATTTGTCATGTCCATGTGGTCATGGACGTTATCTCCTCCTGAGGAGAATGAGAAATCTGTCCATACACTCTCCATGCATAGCACCTTAGTTTCAGTGGCTAAGCCTCGTGTGAAGAGTGTAAATGCATAGGACTATAGAGGAGAGTGAGGGCTTCAAGCTTTCTCAAGTTAACTTGAAATTGGCTGAGAAAATCTTGACACTGAGATCAGTGTGGTGTAGCCTGTCTGTGTATGTGGAGGACCACTGATGATGAACCAGTGATGACATCATCAGTGATGATTCTGCTGTCTTATCATAGGATTACACAAACAAGATAAGTTTGATTGAGTTTATATTGAGTAATTATCAAATATATCCTAAGAGTGTCTACAGCTAAATATCCTGATTATATTTTTTGTGATTGAAAAAAAACTTGATTTTAGGGAAAAACTTGAAGACTTTCATCCCTGCAGGCTTGTTTCAGGGACCCCATTTCTATATTAAAATCTCACAACTCATGTTTTAACAGAGAGTACTACCCTCTTCTTATATCCTCTTCTTCTGTTTGAACCTGTCTGTGGCATTAATAAACAAACTCATACTAAATACACAAGTAGTAGTAGTAAAACTTAATATACTATAATATAATATATACTTTATTATAACCATAACATACCCGTATGTGGCTGACGGCCTTGTGGAGGTGTGCCCGTAGACGCTGCACGGTGCCGAGCAGGGCCTGGTTAGACGTGATCTGACCCTGGTGGATCCTGCAACACACAGCAAGTACCAACTCTAGGTCAGGGCAAATTGGGGTGGTATATAGTGTGTTAATCATGTCACTTGGTGCTGCTTTAACATTCAAGGGCAGCATAGTGCTATACTGCACATATGCCATCTCGTCCTTATAATGCACGCAGCACCATCAAGTAAGTCATGTAACTGCTCAATGCTGCATTCATCATGCTATAAATCATTCTGAACGCATAGGGTTGATGCACTCCCGAATGGTCGGCATGATGCACCAATGCAGCATGGCTGAGTTACTATACAGTCAAATGACGACAAATGAACATGGAACCTTGAGGTATCATGCCATCATTAAAGGATTATTAATATACATATGGTATGCTCTTTGAGCAGTATCCTATATCATACCCTATACAAGTTTTAAGTCTCAAACCAATATCCAGTGTTTGAATCTCAATCGAGCTATGAATTACCACCATATATACCTATCGTAAAACCCTCTCACAAGAGAAATTTATTTTGGCACTTTTCATTTCTAAAAGCTGATTTTTTTTTCTCGGAGATTCAGGGTTCGGCTTATTGGTGGGATTTTAATATGTTAGCTTAAAGCGAAAACGACTTTAAACTTTTTTTTTGTTTTTACACGGGACGATTCTTTTTCTCAAATTACGGGTTCAGCTTGCAAGTGGGGTCGACCTATAGCCCGGACTCCACTAGGGCAACACAGTCACCTGAAAAACATGGCGATCTTTTCAAAGATTTATTTTGGCACATTTCCTTTAGGCCACACTTTTTTTTTTATTTGGGTTACGGGCCCGCCGCACTAGGATAGCCCAAAATCAGAATAAAAATAAAATTTGAATTTTACACTTTTTTTTTTAATTCCTCCGATGTGAAATCCAGAGAAAGCAAAACAAAGAAAAAAAATAAAAGATATATGGTATAATATACCAATAAAAAGCTAAAATCATCAGGAAAACAACTATCTACTTTTCATTTAGGTAAAATGGGACTTCGGAATTTTCTTGATTTTTGAGGAAATCTTTCCAAAATATTTGTTTATGTAAATATTATTGTATTTCTATTGTATGATCATCCTTTCTATTATAGGTGGTACTTTTATTTTTCCCTTCGACATTGAGATATCCAAACTTTCTGTACAGAAAAAAATAATTGGCCAGAGGGTAATTTTTATTTATTTTTTTTATTTTTTATTTCGTCCTCCGTGCGTTGATAAATTTTTGAAGGATCCGTAACCCAAATAAAAAAAAAAGTGTGGCCTTATCTTGCTACAATTTCGCTGCAGTGTTGCCCTAAGTACATGTATTGCCAGAAGCAGGGCGACAATGAGCCAAAATGAAGCAAAATGTGCAAAACCAAACATTTAAAAGAAATCACCCGGTTTTGCAGATACATGTGTCGCCCTAGTGGCATCCGGGCTTGTAGATGGGGTCCTATGGTTATCTCTGTAATCACCTCATGATATCACCCCACACCTACCTGAGTAAGAAGAGCAGACAGCGCGTACACAGCTCCACCTCCCACTGGTTGTGGATGAAGGTGTCGAGCAGACCGAGCAGGTCAGTCACACACGAGAAGGGCATCACCAACAACGCCTCCTCCAACTCACTGTCACAAACAAATCGTTTTTTATTGTTTTTTTATGAAGGAAAGACAACTTTTTCTTAGCCCATTGAATACGGCCACATTGTATTCAATGGGGAGCATTGAATTCGGCGCTTTTAGTATTTAAGCATAGTAAATCTTGTATTTCAAAAAGATATATAGGTTAAAGTTTGTATATCAGTTGGGATGACCGGAATTGAACTTTAGTGATACTTGCTAAAACTGTTGTAAACATGTCTCTCTGGTTAATGGTGTACACTTCCTAGTATAAACTATAATGATACCTAAATGATTCTACGTAAGGTATCTAGTCACAACAATATCTGCAGCTTTACCAGAGAGAACCCAAGCCTGGTCAGCCACATTATATGTGCTGCCATCTGTTGTATATAGATCTAAGCATAGGCCTCAGGGGCCCTGAATGTATGGGGTTACAATTAACTCTGTAGCCACTGCACACAGGTGACACCTAGTGTGTTATAACAGAGTGAGACATGATTGGTAAACAACAGTAAGTTTTACTGCTAAGGAAATATTCAGTGAACCCACTGAATGCATATTTCTGCATTGCAATATTGCTCTCAGATATTTGATATTTTGGTGTATGGTTTAGAACATCACCTTGCTCCTCACAAGGCCAAAAACCCAAATTTGACACTGCAGCAGCTGGGATACCAACTTAAAGCAATGTTTCATTGCAATAAACTTCGGCAAGCAGCTTGGTTAGACACGAGAAGGGCATCACCAGCGACGCCTCAACTCACTGTGAGAAACACATTTGTGGATCAACAAGGGAAAAGGGACCTCCGCGGGGGATTTTTAGTACCAACTCTGGCCACCAGGGGGCTCCATATAGCCAAAAAGGACCAAGATATAGCAAAAACTTATCTATACTACTTTTTTATATAGAAAAGGATAGGCTACGTTAGAATATTCCATTTTTGGTGAAAACATTCCATACTTGGAATGGAAAAGAACGTTTTTGGGCCTAAATTGGTGTTTTTGCACATGTTGGTTGCCATTGAAACATGATTTTCATTCTAAATTGATTTTTTTCTTAAATTGAATGAAAGAAGGCCCCAAAATGATTTCTATGTTGAAAACAGAATGTAAAGACCATTTTTAGACCAAAAGCTGTGGCCAATTGTTTGAAAAAGTTTGGATATTTGGTAATTAGCATAATTATGCTAATTAGATAGGAATATCTCTTAAACAAAGGAAGATAGAGGTTATTGGCATTTAAGATTGGACAGTGACCACACATATTCAGAGAGCCAGTACTCAAAAACTAAAAGTGGTACCTGCTTGTAAAAGATATCACTGGAAAGCTGATGACATCAATTTTATTATTAAGTTTTTACCTTGGAGGACCCTTTTCCCTCGACTGTCCACATTTAGTTTAACCAATGTGGTATTGTGATAAAACTCGGCAAGACCATGTTTGTAATTGTATATGTACCGTACTAGACGTAAGGGCCACTTAAAAATGATTATGAACTTTGCAGATACTTATTGTAAAAAAAAGAGAGAAGAAGGGGGTGAGGGCGGGGAGCTTTTTTTTCATTGTTATACATGTTTTGGGGTTGCGAGAGGACCTTTTTTTTTTATCTTTCATGTATCGTCAGCAGATGGAAATCAGGAAGAAAACGCATATTTTAAGTTAATTTCTACCCTACTGAATAGCTCAGATATTGATCTTTTAGAACTTGTAGCGTGAACCTTTCTTCCATGTGGCCAATTATGTTTTATTTCATGGTGAATACAGCAATTCCATTGACTTAACCAAGGAAGGCCATATTTAACACCCCCGGTGAAATAATCCTTGCCCATATTTAACGGCCTGTAAAATCATCAAAATTGTTGATTTTACCACTGTAAGTTAGCTTTTTTCAGAGCAAATAAGTGGAATTTTGAGGAATATTGTTAATAATGACATGAAATAACACAAAGGAACACTCGTAGAGGTCCTCACTGAGGGTTATTTCACTCGGCTTTGCCTCGCGAAATAACCCTCAGTGAGGACCTCTACTCGTGCACCTTTGTCTATAACCTCGATGGTAGTACTAACGCCATCTTACCTGGACCTGACCTTCTTGAGTACCTCCAGTGCGTAGCGGGTGGGGGTGGGCGCCTTAAAGGCCTGCAGCATCGGGTGTAGGGGCGGCTGCGGCAACTGGAAGGTAAACACACCGAGAATAGTGACATTTATTTAAACATTAATCGTCAATGGTTCATGATACTTGAGGCCACTCTTCTGGGGGTCAATTTGTACTGTGGCAAAATGTAATACACCTTTAAAGACGACATGATTCCTCAAGTTCATATACATCTGTCGTCACGATGCACCGCTGCATTTCCAGCGAGTAACTTGCCAACACAGCACTTTTAAGGTAGCGCATTGCGGTCTAACTATAGGGTATGATGCATGAATACAGTACCAACTAAAAGTGTAGATAGATTATATAAGTAATCTATCTAGGTGAGACCAAGATCCTACCTGTTTGCCCGTGAACTTGGCCTCAAAGCTGACGGCGTCTAGCTTGGCCTGTTCCTCCTTGTACAGCTCTAGGGCCTCCATCAGCCGCTCAGCCTGTAACAGAGGTAAGGATGTATTTAATTCAGGGCACAAAGTTAGTGATCTTCAATATGTTCACGGTGCAGGTTTAGTGGTATTCTGTTCAGGGTACAAGTTAGTGAGACATGTATCATGTTTAGGGTACATGAATAGCAGTAAAAGTGTGTTAAGTCTATGAGCTACTATGATCTCTGATTAAGATTTACTTACCGCTTTAACTGTCTCGATAGTTTTCTTGCCGGCGATACCCGCCTCCTCGTTGGTCTCACCAGCAATCTGTACACAGACACACAAAGTTGTATCACGAGCCACAAGACATGTACAGTTTACGGATATCTGATATCAATGCAATCTTTAGATTAATATCATACAAAATAGATGGATCTACATTGAAGAATGCGGACATCTTTTTAAACTGGACTGAAAGTCATCATTTGACATCGAATTAAATGACCTTCAAAAATACCAGTAGTAGTCAGATGCATCAATGTAAGGAAAAGTCGTGAAACCGTTACTTTCCGGATAAAAGCGCCAAATCAGAAATCCTTATTTTTTTTACATATAGAGTGAAATACTGGGGAGCTGGAAGGTAGTTCTTATGTACTTTTTATGGCATTATGCCTACTTTATGATCTAACTTTACTTACCACGGGTTGTTCTCCATGCGCTATTGAGTCCTCATACTCCTTTTCCCGCTCCTACAAGAGGAATTGACAAAGGCTATAAGGGCAGTAATACATGTTGAGATACACAGGGAAATAGGATCTTTAACTCTGTAAGGCTACACGATGCCTCCAGGCTTTATGTTCCATTATCTGCTTCAAAAGGTTCAAGTGAGTGAGTGAATAATGGTTGTTTAATGCTATGCCGGCAGCTAAGGTCATATTCATGGCGGGTAAGCTACATAACAATCACTTTCATGGCAGTTATCAGTGTTGTCTGCCAATCTGATCTACTTATTGCATCGCTGACTTTAAAGTAAAATTCAAACTGTCATGGCATGTAATATATTCCTTGAAGTTTAGAAAGAAAGGCGACCCTCTTAGCCGAAACGCTGTGATCAAAACCATTCACTACTTCTTTTTTTTTAAATTAATAAAGGCCACTTATAAATACACCTTGTGTTTGGTGTTGTAGTGATGTTTGTTATATAATTATTTATATTAAAAAGATAAAAAGAACGGTCAGATTTCTGGTTACCATTTCCTTCTCCTCCTGCAGTACAAGGGGCTCCTGGGTCTTCTCCCAGAGTCGTAGAGACTTGTCGTGGGAGGCGGTGACGACAAACGTGCCGGTCGGGGCGACCGCCAGGCTCCACACCTCAGCATGGTGGCCCTGTTATACAGATAGCATGAGGAAACATGTTGCAGAGATATCACAGAGTACTACCGTAAATTCTCGCGTATAACCCGCATCTCGCGTATAACCCGCACCCCGACTTTGAGAGAACCCTATAACCCGCACCAGAGGTCTGAAAATTGCGATTTTAGTACTGTACTATACTACCAAAAACCCTCGTATTACCCGCACCTAGAATTTGGGGGTTTGGTTCGCGTATAACCCGCGGGTTATACGCGGGAATTTACGGTAGTATGCCTTCTTCTGTAGTATATTCCCTTTAGTCGTTGTATCGTTTATCATCAAGATGCACCAATGCAATGCCAACATTTACGGTAACATGCCGTACATTGGTGCAGCATGCCGACCTTTCGGGAGTGTATCAACCTGGTAGGGTTGGCATGATGCTTGATTGCAACACTAGGGATGCATTCATGTATAATGAGGGGAACATGGCATAGTACATTAAAACACTATGCCGCCCTTAGAATGAATGTTACCAAGTATGGTTTGTAGTTACCTCTAGTGTTTGTATGTGGTCAAAGCTGTCTGCGTCCCACTCCTTGAGTTTGTGGTCCTTGCCGCCCGTGAAGAAGGTGTGCGTCTTGGACACAAACTGCACACACATGATACTGGGTGAGGAAGAGAGGAGACATGGACACATTATTACCGGTAGTGAATTTGATACCTTTATACTACGTAGGGTGTCCATAAAAGATTGAACAAATAACAGTTCTGGCAAAGATAAAAATAAAGAGAATTTATGACCACTGCCATTTTGCTGTAAAACCCGCTTACAAAATGACCCCGCCTGTAAAACAACTCTCGCCTCCCGCCTTGAAGTTGACAAAAATAATCCGTCCGATTGGAAAAAAGACTTCATGTTTTTATTCTGTGATCTAATGCATTAAAACCTGTAGGCAACTCCCCCCCCCCTTACCTTTCAAATAAGGATCATATTAAAAAATCCCAAAAAGAATCGGCTTTTAATATAAGCAGGCTTTAACCGTAGTTATATTTACCTGTCGTCATGAGCGAATATCGACTTGTGGCAGTCCCCGAAGTCGAGGCCCCAGATCTTGACGTTGCGGTCGGCCGACCCGGTGATGAGGAGACTGGAGTCGGCCGAGATGTCCATACACAACACGGGCAGCTTGTGTCCGTATAGCGACAGGAAGAACTACAGGGGGAGAGGACGGTAACATGATCAATAGGGGAAGTACAGGGGGAGAGATGACGGTAACATGATCAATAGGGGATTACAGGGGGAGAGGACGGTAACATAATCAATAGGGGAAGTACTTGGTGTTTTACCGTGTTAATTTTACTCAATAGGGGAAGTACAGGGGGAGAGATGACGGTAACATGATCAATAGGGGAAGTACAGGGGGAGAGATGACGGTAACATAATCAATAGGGGAAGTACTTGGTGTGTTACCGTGTTAATTTTACTCAGTTCGCGCCGAGCCGTGTTGTACGGCCTCTCGTGCTATGCACTCCAGGCCGTACAACACGGCTCAGCGCTTATGGCCATACAACTGTCCAGACGCTTTCCCGTGCAGTTTTGGGTTAATATTCATTAAGTTATATCCCTGTTATCTTCATAGCGATAAGAGTTAGTAATGCGGTGTGTGACTACTCACCTTCAGTGTGTCAGTGAAGAAGACTTTGACAGTGTTGTCCAACAGTGAGATGGCCAATAACCGCTGGTCGGGGCTGGACAAGGGCAATCAAGTTACAGTTATAAATATTACAATTGCAACTATTTCAATATTTAATTTAATTTATTTATAGAGGAATATATTAATCGGAGACCTGTATAACAAACACTGGCTACGCTCCATTATGCTTGCATAACGTTACAACAGCATAGCAATCCACGTACCGGTAGCCAATACTTAAACTGACCACATCAATCTCCTCTAAGACTATTCATGTAAATGGTTGTCATTGCACGCTGAACATTGCATATAGCAAAGATTTATCAGTGACATAGTGTATTATTTTTGGCAAAGGTGTTATATCAACCCGGTACCCAGGCGACCAACATGATAGGGCTACATTCATACGCAGGAAATCTTACAACTTTGGCAATTTTCTGTAGGAAAGTACAATAATCTACGGTAATTCAGAAATTCCAGCAAAAAGGCAGGAATTCCGGCAAAAGTCGGAAAATTGGCATCTCTGATGCGTCATGCCTAAAAACGGCACAGTGTGTTAAAACAATATGCTGCTTTCAAATGGTTAAACAAAAGTCTTCCAAGTTATAACTGAATACTTTTAATGTTCTTACCTATATTTAACACACAATACGTCTTCTGCCATTTTGAGTGTCCTTGTGTGAACTACTGTCAGACGTTTACTGAAGGAAAAGAGAATTGGACAGATTGCATTGGGTGTGCACACCTTGGAATCGATATCCACATGACATTATGCCTGGATAAAGATTCTGCATATTTATACACGCATATTCATAATAATATGCACATTATGCAAATCTTGTCCCCAGAGAACATACCGTATTCGATGTAGGCCCTAATAAGCGCGCTCCCTCTTATATTATAATCAAGCCCCCCCCCCCCCCCCCCAACCATTGCCATTGGGGCATAATTCAGACTATAAAATACTAAATTTGCAAGATGTCGGAAACAGTTTAACTCTAAAGAATTAAAATGCTATAAAAATGATTTTATAATTTAATCTTACAAAAAAAACATACATCTATCATCAAGATGCTATTTGAGTTACCTTGTCGTGGAGTGTTCTTCGTCTGTGACGAGGTCAAACTCCCAGAACTTCACCTCGTGGTCGGCACTACCGGACACCAGGCCACGCTGAAACCAAGTATTGGGGAATGGTTTCGACTCAGAAATCTCTTGGTGTATCTCCAAAGTCCAATATTTAATCTCCCATAATCAGATGTCATAAACAAAAGCAGGGACTACCGGTACTATCTGCCGAGGCAGGACTATACAGTACTGTGCATTCTTCAGTGCTGTGACTAACGCATGCATTTTTATAATTGGTACCAAGTCAAACTTCAGTCTTTCCATGGCATACACATCATAGGCGCACCTAGCTTACACATGATGTACAAGAGTATATTTTGCCCAACCTGTACCCTAAGGGCACTGCTTTTTTGTTTTTTTACTCGGGGCGAAAACGTACAGGAAAATATATGCTTTCCAAGACTAATTTTCACATTTTTGTCGTTTTAGTAGGCTTTTCTGAGCGGCCTTCTACACAAGACTATCAGCTATGTTGGGGTGCAAAATGGCTTTCAACCCTCTCTCCTAGTCCTATCATGCACTCAAAGGGGACTGAAATTATTAGCCTTTATACAGTCAAGTATTAAGATGATTACTATATACCTTATCGGGTGACAGACAGATAGACCAGACGGCTCCCGTGTGTGCGTCAACTGTCTCTAGTAAGGCGCCCGATGCAATGTCAAACACTTGCAACTTCCCCGTCTGAAAATTGAGAAACTTGTTGTTTATTTTAAAATGGAATCTCACATATTTTTTCACTTATGAGAAACACTGTGCTAGATATAAGAATTGAAATTCTGCAATGAATCTTAAAACCTGGGCTCAATGGCCATTATTAGTTAGACATACAGGTTTTGATGATATTATAGCCTTATACATATTGTGTATTCTGGCTTCATTCTTCTCGCAAATAAAATATTAATAGTGATCATAACGGAACACAAGAGAATCACACCAACCTTGGTGCCGATAATGATGTGCCGGTCTCCGGGGGCAAACAGTGAACACAGCGCGTAACCACACGACACGGTGCGGATACACTGTAGGGTAGCCCTGGTGAGGAGTAAAGGGTTAACGTTTGTATTCCTTGTATTTTTGTAAATCAAACACTACACACAATAAATATATTTGCTAATTTTGCTTCCTACTTTACAGAGTTGTCACTTCCTGAGTAAATGTGTCCTCAGAGCGATGTCATAGTAGGGATGCCTGCGCTAACTGGAAAGGCAGCATCGATATCACGGTTAGCTTCAAAACCACTGCTAGAATATTCCTCAACATAAGATAACATATAATTCTAGTAGACATCTGGCATGTGCGTGCCTCTACATGGGTACCCACAATTTTGACTATGTCACCGTGTTTAATTTAAACAAAAGGGCCATGTTGCTGTGTCGATTTTTATCCCATACATAGCTATACTTTCTACTCAATTTGTACATGTCCGTCTATTTTTAAAAAGGCCGTGTCGCCTGTGCCGATTTTTAAAAGGGATGTGTCGCCTGTGTCGTTTTTTACCCATATAGAGGCACATGTGCCTACCGGTACTTAATATTCCTCCAGAGACAAATGGCGCTCTTTCTTTAAACCCTTACATCTTTGATTTCCTCTCTCTCTTTATTAACTAAAACATAAGACTAAGATTTAATTCCTCACCTGTTCCATACTTTGAGTGTTTCAGCACTGGCAGACAGGAGAGCGGTGCTGTCCGAACTGAAGGACACAGTCCGTACATCTGACCGGTGACCGGGTTTGTCCACCTTCACCGCGTTCTCCGCGACAGCCTTCTTAACGCTCAGATCCACTTCACATGTCTCCAGGGTGTTGTTATTCAGTAGTGTTAACATCTGGGATTGGTGGATTTAATTATGTTAAAGTTAATAATAAGACAATAAATGGACATTGGAACAGTACAAGAAGATATTTTCATTTATCTGTTATACACAGTCGCCAATAGTATATTTTAACTCGACTAGGATCTGAATCGAGGACCCTCGCTCTCTGGCATGGATTATTTTGCATCCCATAATACAGGAATAATATGGGATAAACCTTTACCTATGAGATTTACCAAATTAAGAATTCTTTTATGTCTCAAAGTACACATGAATAGTACCGGTACTATTGTGAAATATTTGGTATATTGGCATTTGGTATTGCCATGGCAATGAGAGCGAAGGCTGGAACAACATACAACTGCGAAAGAATTCGATGACCAGTACTATTAAACTGAGAGATTATTTCAGCTATTATTTAAGTCAAAAAGTACTGTAAATAGAAATAAAGACACAGATGAAATGATCCTTACCTTATACGTCTCAGCCTGTTCGTGGAAACAGTCAAACGACCGCACTTTGCCCGAGAACCTAATGGCGGTTGTCTTAATGATCTCATCGGTGATGGCCATGGTCACCTCATCTGTCTTTTTGTCTTCCGGGCCTTCTTCGCTTTGTCCCTCGTCCTTCTTGGCCTTCTTGCGAGCCTTCTTCTGTTTCTTGGCGAGGCGGGCGGTGACCTCGGCAGTGGTTAGCACCTTGAACAACTCCACCTGGTTGTCGTTACCCTGTGGGAGAAGTTCATATCATGTAAATGTGAAATGTAAACTTTTTGTCTGGCAGGAATTAAGTCTACATTATTTGCAGTATAATAGTTCATATCCCCTATATTTTTGGAGGGATTTGAAACAATTACCAGAAATTGACTTTTACAGAAATATTAAGTCTAAAATAGTACATTGAAAATAGTGAATTGAAGCAACATGTCTATAATGCTTCAATGCATTTTTCTATTTTCTTGTCATGATGCTTGGATCATGCCGACCCAGTGGGTTTGATCCACTTGTGACGGGTTGGTCAACATGATGCACCAATGCAGCACAGATTTGTTACACTCCAGCAGTGCATCGGTGCATCCTAATCTTTATCGACAAATAAACAGGACACCTTGAATGGTTACTTACGTGGCACCCCAGTATTCTGCCGGCGGGGTCTGTCGTCATGGAGACCACGCGCTCCCGGCCAGTCCGTAACAAGGACCCCAGCTTGGTGCACGTCAGGATGTGCTGAAATATAGACAGTATTGGTATGTTTTTTGATTCATCAAAATTCTATTGTTTTAAATTAAATAAAATGTTATTTGTATTTTTGCAAGGAACATGGTTTTACAGTTATCAGCGTGGCATTTCTTAATTTTTTTAATTTTTTACCATTGTTCCCTCTGGCTTAGAGATCATCCCCCCCCCTCCCCACACACTTCAAGCCCTTTTCCCCCTTTTTGAGTTTATGCAAATGATCTGTCTCACTATCAAATCTTTAAAAAAAAAGTAAGTTTACCAGTCGGATCAGTTCTTTACATGCATACCTGCTAATACACTAAGTTTGGAGACGACTATAGAACCCCCTCCCCCTCTCCTTCTATACTTTGTTTATTACAACTGTATTTTGATTCTGTATTTACAACATTGGTGCATATGAAAAACTTATTGTAATATGACTATATTGAGCCAATAAAAATATTGAAAACTAAAACTGATATTAGGTCTTACAAGGGTTACTTGAGCGAAACTGTATCACTTTACTCTAAGTTGTATTACTCACCAAGTCATCGGTATCATCATCATCTTCATCATCATCGTCCAGTACAGACACAGGCTCCACACGGGCACGTTTAGCCACCGGGCCGTCTTCTCCCTGCCAGGACAGGGGGGGGGGGGGGTTATTTCTACACCTTATCTTACGGGTAACATGATTCTTATAACAGCAGAGAATGATATACATGTACGTGTTTTACATTGCATTTTGATTCTATATCTCAGTTGAATTGAAACTAACGTCTCAAGCACACATTTACATATACATGTATTAAAGACTCCAAACGGATCTCATTGGTGAAACAGTATCTATGGGGTGTGGCGATCCTATCCCAATACTTACCGGTAGTGTAAAGAATGGATAAATAAACCAGTCTTGGACATACCACGGTACTTGTCGGAACCTTTGTCTCCTTGTCTATTCATTCCATCCCAGGACATATATATATATATACAAGGGACATTATCTATTCTTTAAAGGCAGTATTATATACTAATTTTGTTTTGTTTTGCAGAATTTTGGTCTATTTTTCATTGAAATATCAATATTTGATACTGTAATACCCGTTAGCTTTAGCAGTTCATTTACAGCTTGGTACGTCTATTGATATAGCACCTACCGGCGTCGTGTAGTTGATGGACCAGACCCGAAGCTCGCTGTCACCCGATCCTGTCACCAGTTTGGTCTCACCTTGTACGACCACAAAATCCCACACCTGAAAAACAATCATATATGACAGGTAAAATATTTAGCATAATTTTATGACTTTAACAGACCTCTTGATCTTTTGGTTTTATACATTTTTTTGTTAAATTAAAAATAATAGAAATAATTGCACACTATCTGTTTGCTTTGGGTACAGTAAACCCCTGTCCATTACGCTTGTCTCGCATATAGCAGGGAGACTCCGAGTATCTACCCTACCTGCCTATAATATAGGGCGTAGAAGTATAGGGAGATCTGAAAAGGCTTCATGAATAACTTTCACTAGTCGACAATCTACCTAGCTAGTTCTGCTAGTATGTAACTTTATTTTTGGTGGGACTCGACGGTACTGCACTGCATCATACCGATTCTACGGGAGTGTATCAAGCCCATATGGTCAGCGAGATATATGTACGCAGCCCTGGCGAGTTACTTACCATGGAATCATTCATGCCGCATGATATGGTTAAAAAGCTGATAACATGAAGTTACCTCTGTCCTGTGTCCAACCAACGTCTTGAAGCAGTGCTGTGTGTCCAGGTCCCAGAATTTGACGAACATGTCTTTGGAACTAGGAAGAAAATGGAGGACAAAAAATGTCAGAGTAAAATACCACAGAATAGAGGAAAAGAATGCGAGAAAAGCCTATTACATTTAAAATATAAAATGGTATATTTAAAGCTAGCCTCTCAGTTGTGAAAAACTGCCTACCGGTAAGCTGAGAGATTTGTTTTCGACAGATGCAGAAAATGCTCGCTATTTTACTCTAGTTTGCCTTAATGTGACTTTTTAATTCAAATTTGCCGCCATTTTGTCTTACTGACCTGGTGATGAGGACGTTCCTGGTGGACAGGAACCGTGTCTGAGTGACGGCCCCCTTGTGGCCCTTCAGACGGAACAAACCCGACTCGTTGATGATATCCCACACGATCACATCTGTGTCCTGGGGAAATAGAGTGGGGAACATTTTTAAATCTTCTGAATCTAAAAAAAAGTTCAAATTATGCAAGCAATATACAAGCTGCCACTAACTCGTACGTACTGGTCACCCGGGGTGCTGACATAGTCAGAACTCTGAATATAGGCTAGGAATCAGCTTGTTTGAGTCTAAAAGAATTATAATTTTGAGTATAAAAGAAATTCAATATTTTACATGTATTACCAAAAAGCATCATGTTGAATATAATATCAATAAGGTGTTTTGAAGACACACAAAGAGTCAAGGTAATACTTTTAAATATTGCAAATTGCGTCATTTCCCCAAATTGATATTTCAGAAACATTCAGAAATGTGGCAACTCTGTAGGATACAATTACAAATATATCATGACAATACTTGTAACATGAGCCTTACGTTAGCCCCAGAGACGAGTCTGACCCCCTCGTGGTCGTAGTTTAGCGCAGTTACCGCAGACTTGTGACCGCTGAACGACACGACCAGGTCTCCGTTACTGAGGTCGAACAGACGCACGGTACCGTCGGCGTACCCGACCCCCAACTGGTGCTGGGTGGGGCTCCGTGCTAACGCCGTCACCTCGTGCTTCTCTCCATACAGGGTCAGGTGCTGGTGGACAAAGGGGGAAGGCAATTAAAGTACATGTCACATTGACGATCAGAAGAATTTTTTGGGCGGTTTGTCTAGTTTGTGTAAAAAATTTGATTTTTTCTTTTTTTTTTTGGCGAAAAATATA